>CAWUFW010000041.1:2257500-3514062 GCA_963921515.1 Calotriton arnoldi
AAGACCTGTTGTTCAATGCACATCACACAGGCCTGGTCCTCATGCACGCTCCAAAGACCTGTTGCACATCACACAGGCCTGGTCCTCATGCACGCTCCAAAGACCTGTTCGGTGCACATCACACAGGCCTGGTCCTCATGCACGCTCCAAAGACCTGTTCGATGCACA
Source organism: Calotriton arnoldi (assembly GCA_963921515.1). Lineage (NCBI taxonomy): Eukaryota > Metazoa > Chordata > Amphibia > Caudata > Salamandridae > Calotriton > Calotriton arnoldi. The sequence continues at coordinate 2,257,669 of CAWUFW010000041.1, forward strand.
TCACACAGGCGTGGTCCGCATTCACGCTCCAAAGACCTGTTGTTCAGTGCACATCACACAGGACTGATTCTCATGCACGCTCCAAAGACCCGTTTGATGCACATCACACAGGCCTGGTCCTCATGCACGCTCCAAAGACCTGTTTGATGCACATCACACAGGCCTGGTCCTCATGCACACTTCAAAGACCTGTTGTTTGGTGCACATCACACAGGCCTGGTCCGCATGCACGCTCCAAAGACCTGTTGTTCAATGCACATCACACAGGCCTGGTCCTCATGCACGCTCCAAAGACCTGTTCGTTGCACACCACACAGGCCTGATCCTCATGCACGCTCCAAAGACCTGTTGTTTGGTGCACATCACACAGGCCTGGTGCTCATGCACGCTCCAAAGACCTGTTGTTCAATACACATCACACAGGCCTGATCCTCATGCACTCTCCAAAGACCCGTTTGATGCACATCACACAGGCCTGGTCCTCATGCACGCTCCAAAGACCTGTTTGATGCACATCACACAGGCCTGGTCCTCATGCACACTTCAAAGACCTGTTGTTCGTTGCACACAACACAGGCCTGATCCTCATGCACTCTCCAAAGACCTGTTGTTCGGTGCACTCCACACAGGCCTGGTCCTCATGCACGCTACAAAGACCTGTTGTTCGGTGCACTCCACACAGGCCTGGTCCTCATGCACGCTACAAAGACCTGTTGTTCGGTGCACATCACACAGGCCTGGTCCTCATGCACGCTCCAAAGACCTGTTGTTCAGTGCACATCACACAGGCCTGGTCCTCATGCACGCTCCAAAGACCTGTTGTTCGGTGCACACCACACATGCCTGGTCCTGATGCACGATTCAAAGACCTGTTTGGTGCACATCACACAGGCCTGGTCCGCATGCACGCTCCAAAGACCTGTTGTTCGGTGCACTCCACACAGGCCTGGTCCTCATGCACGCTACAAAGACCTGTTGTTCGGTGCACATCACACAGGCCTGGTCCTCATGCACGCTCCAAAGACCTGTTGTTCGGTGCACACCACACATGCCTGGTCCTGATGCACGATTCAAAGACCTGTTTGGTGCACATCACACAGGCCTGGTCCGCATGCACGCTCCAAAGACCTGTTGTTCGGTGCACATCACACAGGCCTGGTCCTCATGCACGCTCCAAAGACCTGTTGTTCAGTGCACATCACACAGGCCTGGTCCTCATGCACGCTCCAAAGACCTGTTGTTCAGTGCACATCACACAGGCCTGGTCCTCATGCACGCTCCAAAGACCTGTTGTTCAGTGCACATCACACAGGCCTGGTCCTCATGCACGCTCCAAAGACCTGTTCGATGCACATCACACAGGCGTGGTCCGCATGCACGCTCCAAAGACCTGTTCGATGCACATCACACAGGCGTGGTCCGCATGCACGCTCCAAAGACCTGTTCGATGCACATCACACAGGCCTGGTCCTCATGCACGCTACAAAGACCTGTTGTTCGGTGCACATCACACAGGCCTGGTCCGCATGCACGCTCCAAAGACCTGTTGTTCAGTGCACTCCACACAGGCCTGGTCCTGATGCACGATTCAAAGACCTGTTTGGTGCACATCACACAGGCCTGGTCCGCATGCACGCTCCAAAGACCTGTTGTTCGGTGCACTCCACACAGGCCTGGTCCTCATGCACGCTACAAAGACCTGTTGTTCGGTGCACATCACACAGGCCTGGTCCTCATGCACGCTCCAAAGACCTGTTGTTCAGTGCACATCACACAGGCCTGGTCCTCATGCACGCTCCAAAGACCTGTTGTTCGGTGCACACCACACATGCCTGGTCCTGATGCACGATTCAAAGACCTGTTTGGTGCACATCACACAGGCCTGGTCCGCATGCACGCTCCAAAGACCTGTTGTTCGGTGCACTCCACACAGGCCTGGTCCTCATGCACGCTACAAAGACCTGTTGCTCGGTGCACACCACACAGGCCTTGTTCTCATGTATGCTCCAAACACCTGTTGTTCGGTGCACATCACACAGGCCTGGTCCTCATGCATGCTCCAAAGACCTGTTGTTCGGTGCACATCACACAGGCCTGGTCCGCATGCACGCTCCAAAGACCTGTTGTTCAATGCACATCACACAGGCCTGGTCCTCATGCACGCTCCAAAGACCTGTTGCTTGGTGCACATCACACAGGCCTGGTCCTCATGCACGCTCCAAAGACCTGTTGTTCAATGCACATCACACAGGCCTTGTCCTCATGCACGCTCCAAAGACCTGTTCGTTGCACACCACACAGGCCTGATCCTCATGCACGCTCCAAAGACCTGTTGTTTGGTGCACATCACACAGGCCTGGTGCTCATGCACGCTCCAAAGACCTGTTGTTCAATGCACATCACACAGGCCTGATCCTCATGCACTCTCCAAAGACCTGTTGTTTGGTGCACATCACACAGGCCTGGTGTCCTCATGCACGCTCCAAAGACCTGTTGTTCAATGCACATCACACAGGCCTGGTCCTCATGCACGCTCCAAAGACCTGTTGCTTGGTGCACATCACACAGGCCTGGTCCTCATGCACGCTCCAAAGACCTGTTCGGTGCACATCACACAGGCCTGGTCCTCATGCACGCTCCAAAGACTTGTTCGATGCACATCACACAGGCGTGGTCCGCATGCACGCTCCAAAGACCTGTTGTTCAGTGCACATCACACAGGCCTGGTCCTCATGCACGCTCCAAAGACCTGTTCGATGCACATCACACAGGCGTGGTCCGCATGCACGCTCCAAAGACCTGTTCGATGCACATCACACAGGCGTGGTCCGCATGCACGCTCCAAAGACCTGTTCGATGCACATCACACAGGCCTGGTCCTCATGCACGCTACAAAGACCTGTTGTTCGGTGCACATCACACAGGCCTGGTCCGCATGCACGCTACAAAGACCTGTTGTTCGGTGCACATCACACAGGCCTGGTCCTCATGCACGCTACAAAGACCTGTTGTTCAGTGCACATCACACAGGCCTGGTCCTCATGCACGCTCCAAAGACCTGTTGCTTGGTGCACATCACAGGCCTGGTCCGCATGCACGCTCCAAAGACCTGTTGTTCGGTGCACTCCACACAGGCCTGGTCCTCATGCACACTACAAAGACCTGTTGTTCGGTGCACATCACACAGGCCTGGTCCGCATGCACGCTCCAAAGACCTGTTCGATGCACATCACACAGGCGTGGTCTGCATGCACGCTCCAAAGACCTGTTCGATGCACATCACACAGGCGTGGTCCGCATGCACGCTACAAAGATCTGTTCGATGCACATCACACAGGCCTGGTCCTCATGCACGCTACAAAGACCTGTTGTTCGGTGCACATCACACAGGCCTGGTCCGCATGCACGCTCCAAAGACCTGTTGTTCGGTGCACTCGACACAGGCCTGGTCCTCATGCACGCTCCAAAGACCTGTTTGGTGCACATCACACAGGCCTGGTCCTCATGCACGCTTCAAAGACCTGTTTGGTGCACATCACACAGGCCTGATCCTCATGCACGCTTCAAAGACCTGTTGCTCGGTGCACATCACACAGGCGTGGTCCTGATGCACGCTTATAAGACCTGTTTGGTGCACATCACACAGGCCTGGTCCTCATGCACGCTTCAAAGACCTGTTTGGTGCACATCACACAGGCCTGATCCTCATGCACGCTCCAAAGACCTGTTGTTCGGTGCACACCACACATGCCTGGTCCTGATGCACGATTCAAAGACCTGTTTGGTGCACATCACACAGGCATGATCCTCATGCACGCTTCAAAGACCTGTTGCTCGGTGCACACCACACAGGCCTTGTTCTCATGTATGCTCCAAACACCTGTTGTTCGGTGCACACCACACAGGCCTGATTCTCATGTATGCTCCAAACACCTGTTTGGTGCACATCACACAGGCCTGATCCTCATGCACGCTTCAAAGACCTGTTGCTCGGTGCACACCACACAGGCCTTGTTCTCATGTATGCTCCAAACACCTGTTGTTCGGTGCACACCACACAGGCCTGATTCTCATGTATGCTCCAAACACCTGTTGTTCGGTGCACACCACACAGGCCTGATTCTCATGTATGCTCCAAAGACCTGTTGTTCGGTGCACATCACACAGGCCTGATCCTCATGCACGCTCCAAAGACCTGTTTGGTGCACATCACACAGGCCTGATCCTCATGCACGCTTCAAAGACCTGTTCGGTGCACATCACACAGGCCTGGTCCTCATGCACGCTCCAAAGACCTGTTGTTCGGTGCACACCACACAGGCCTGGTCTTCTTGTGCACCACTCACACCGGTCCTTCATTTGCACTCCACGCCTATTCTTCGCGCACACCAAATCGGCGAGTTCTTTATGATCACCCCACTGGCCTGTACTTCGCACCCAGCCCACAGGCCAGTCCTTAGTGCACAAACCACAGGCCTGGTCTTCACCTTGACCACATTTCTGCCCCCTTTCAATTGTTAAGTGTCTGCCTACATACTGCCCAGTATGGTACTGCGCCTGCACCCTCTCACCCTCCACTCACACTAACCCACTAATTGTGAAAGACTGAAGGTGCCTGCTGGGAGGGGAGGGCGGCTGACGGCCCACGGACATGCCTCAGCGAGCTTTGGTGTAAATGTTCAATATTATTATTATTATTAATATGAAAGTCTGCCTCTTGAGGGCCTGAAACCTGCCGGCCCTCATCCATCAGGCAGTACAAGTCCTAGGAGGGGGGTACATTCAAGAGCGCTGGACCCTTTTTATAAGCGCTTCTGGCATTTTATTAATTATCTCATCTCAAACGCCTGGAACTTGCGAAGCGCCAGGAAATTAAAATGTCTCATCTGCCCATCTACGGCACAGAGCTCCAGGTGGGGACTCTGATGGAGGAGCCCTGGGGTCAGAGGTCATCGCTGAAGCTTGTTGGGTGCCTTACAATCAGGGCCACTGGAATGATGCGATTGTGAGGCATTTTTGTAATGGCTCCCAGTCAGCACCAGACATACCATCACTCAAGCCCTCCTCACTAGCCGCTTGGACTACGGTAACACACCATGTAGGAATTACCGCTCCTCTCCCGGAGAGACTGCGGACTATACAGAACACAGTGCCCAGACTCATCCTCGACCTCCCCAAATGGGCCCACATCACTCCACACCTCAAGAATCTCCACTTCCTCCCCGTCCACAAGAGATGTAAATTCAAGATTCTGACCCACGCCTACAAAGCCCTGCACAACCAAGGACCAGCATCCATCAACCACCGCCTGAGCTTCCACCAACCCTCCAGACACCTGTGCTCAGCCTCCCTCTCCATCGTTCACATCCCCCGCATCCACCGAAGCAACAGTGGAGAAGGCTCCTTCAAACCTCGCTGCAAAGTCCTAGAACAGCCTCCCCCTCCACTTCCGTACCTCACCCTCGCTCAGGGAATTCAGAAATGAACTCAAGACCTGGCTGTACAACTAATTCCACCCGAGGAGCATCGCCCTCAGCGCCTGGATACCCTCACAGGGGAATAGCAGCGCTTTACAAATTCTGCTCGATTGATTTTTTGAATAACATTAATTTGCCACAAAATCCACCATCTGCGGCATAATCGTAGGTTTTTACAAAAAAAATTATTACCTCTAACTGTTTAAAAGTCATAAGAAACGCAGCAACAAGAGTTGCCACAGCGTGGAAGGCCTTTTGCAAAGGTTGAATGGTCACTTTTCAGTTGCTTATTGCTATATTTAGGTGTTGAACTGGTACCAATGAGGTGCAACCTCCTCCCAGACAGTGTTAAGTAGTGTGAAAATGACAAAATAATGAAATACTATGACAAAATGTGCTGCATTATGCCGTATAATCTGCCTTTTCTTGTCGCCTAATTTTACCAAACCGGCCTCTTAATTTGGCCCTCCCCTGCCGCATAATTTCAGTGACCATGGTTACAATAAATGCTATGAGCTCTCCTCAGGCCCCGCCCCCCTAGGGTGTGTGACCTCAGAACGTCACTGAACACACGGTACTCTCCTTAAAGCTCAAACAGCACTAAGCTCCAGGCGTGAATATGAGGACCACCTGAGGGGTCAGAGGTCATCGTTGCAGTTTGTTGGGTCCCTTTCAATAAATACTGTAAGTTCTCCTCATGCCCCGCCCATTGGCTGGGGTGCTTGACGTGAGCACGTCACTGAACGCACGATACTCTCCTTGAAGCCGAAGTGTGACAGCCAAGGCCACTAACATGTAGCCACGTGTGGCCTCCAGAAGAGGCCGGCCCTCCAAACGAGGCCTCCAGAAGTGGGGGTACACTGACCAGGTTACTCAGGACGGGGCCTCCACTGCCCAGGCTTCTAGAAATTAATACTGCAAGCCACGTGCGGCCTCCAGAAGAGGCCGGCCCTCCAAACGAGGCCTCCAGAAGTGGGGGTACACTGACCATGTTACTCAGGACGGGGCCTCCACTGCCCAGGCTTCTAGAAATTAATACTGCAAGCCACGTGCGGCCTCCAGAAGAGGCCGGTCCTCCAAACGAGGCCTCCAGAAGTGGGGGTACACTGACCAGGTTACTCAGGACGGGGCCTTCACTGCCGAGGCTTCTAGAAATTAATACTGCAAGCCACGTGCGGCCTCCAGAAGAGGCCGGCCCTCCAAACGAGGCCTCCAGAAGTGGGGGTACACTGACCAGGTTACTCAGGACGGGGCCTTCACTGCCGAGGCTTCTAGAAATTAATACTGCAAGCCACGTGCGGCCTCCAGAAGAGGCCGGCCCTCCAAACGAGGCCTCCAGAAGTGGGGGTACACTGACCAGGTTACTCAGGACGGGGCCTTCACTGCCGAGGCTTCTAGAAATTAATACTGCAAGCCACGTGCGGCCTCCAGAAGAGGCCGGCCCTCCAAACCAGGCCTCCAGAAGTGGGGGTACACTGACCAGGTTACTCAGGACGGGGCCTCCACTGCCCAGGCTTCTAGAAATTAATACTGCAAGCCACGTGCGGCCTCCAGAAGAGGCCGGTCCTCCAAACCAGGCCTCGCCTGTAATAGAGTACCACGAGGCTGACACCAGAGACATTTTAAGGCATGGGCAAAGTGGGCTCTGGCCCAGGGCCCCAGCCTTTCAGGGGCCCCTGATATAGTCACCTCTGTTCTGCAGAGTCTGTTGCCCCATGACCATGAATACTTTGTAAATACTGTTCTCCTTTCATTTATTTTTAATGTGGGTGATGTGCGAGTGTCTATTGGAGACATTTTGCAGAGAAACTTTCATGGAACATCCATTAAAAAAAGTTATTTTAGATCAAAACAGGACCTCGCATATGAGAAATGGGAGGGTGACAGAATATTTGCACTGTTAAGAGAGCAGCTGCTGTGTCACAATATTGAAAACACACCTCACTATCGCTGAATATTAGATGTAAACACATTTAGAATGTGGACAATTGTCCCTGTGCGTCATCTGTGACCCGGCCAAAGGGGGCGTGAAAGAGCTGCAATTGGATCATACATTCAAAGCGGTTCCGAACAGGGCTCCCCACAATTAGTTTGGCCAGAGCTCCCAAAATCCTCAAGATGTCCCTGGCTGACACCCACACAGGTTGTATGGTTTATCTGGAAATACTGTGAAATGTTCAGGACAGAGCAGGCTTCAGGGCAAAGAAATCTGTCAGTATATACCCCTCCCTCGAAGACCCTCGTGGCAACCCACTCACCTGTTCCTCGGCGTCTAAACACATTTAAAACCCGCATCACAAAGCGCCTGGTGCCCCGGGCGGGGTTTTACCGCTATAGGAGTGTACATGACATAAGGCTGGAGCGGACAGGCTGGGGGCCTATTGAAGACTGTGTGGCGGGGGGGGGGGGGGGTTGCGCTTTGGTAGCTTGACAACGGCCAGCATTACTCCGAGGATGCGTCTCCTCGCATTCCCCCGATGCCCACACCGTTTTATGCCTCGGGGGCCAATCCCAGCGCGCCCCGCCGCACTGTGTTCTCTGCAGGTTTTGTTCTCACTGTCTCCGACCCCCATCGGGCCCCAGCAGCAGAACAAGCGACGCATTATCCCCGCTTCGGAGAGAGCCCCGTCATGGGTCTCGTTCCACTCAAGGCCGGCCTCCCCCGCAGAAACAAAAAGTTCCCACAAAAACGAGATATGCCACACTCATTCACAACTTCTGAATGTCAATAAAACCAGCATATTCGTGCAGGCATTCAGAATTGTAACCACAAAAACTAAATATGCAAATACGGTCACGAAATAACATGTGCCCCGTCCACAAACCGCGAATTTACCCAAACAGCTGAAACTTCGAGCCCATTCACAGACCGCGGATCTAACCCTACAGATGAAACTCATTCACAGACCCTGGATCTAACCCTACAGATGAAACTCATTCACAGACCCTGGATCTAACCCTACAGATGAAACTCATTCAAAGACCGCGGATCTAACCCTACAGATGAAACTCATTCAAAGACCCCGGATCTAACGCTACAGATGAAACTCATTCATAGAACGCTAATCTAACCCTACAGATGAAACTCATTCATAGAACTCTAATCTAACCCTACAGATGAAACTCATTCATAGAACTCTAATCTAACCCTACAGATGAAACTCATTCATAGAACGCTAATCTAACCCTACAGATGAAACTCATTCATAGAACTCTAATCTAACCCTACAGATGAAACTCATTCACAGACCGCGGATCTAACGCTACAGATGAAACTCATTCACAGACCCCAGATCTAACCCTACAGATGAAACTCATTCACAGACCCCGGATCTAACGCTACAGATGAAACTCATTCACAGACCGCGGATCTAACCCTACAGATGAAACTCATTCACAGACCGCGGATCTAACGCTACAGATGAAACTCATTCATAGACCCCGGATCTAACCCTACAGATGAAACTCATTCACAGACCCCGGATCTAACGCTACAGATGAAACTCATTCACAGACCCCAGATCTAACCCTACAGCTGAAACTCATTCACAGACCGCGGATCTAACCCTACAGACTAAACTCATTCAAAGACCGCGGATCTAACCCTACAGATGAAACTGGACCCATTCACAGACCGCGGATCTAACCCTACAGACTAAACTCATTCAAAGACCGCGGATCTAACCCTATAGATGAAACTCATTCAAAGACCGCGGATCTAACCCTACAGATGAAACTCATTCAAAGACCCCGGATCTAACCCTACAGATGAAACTCATTCACAGACCCTGGATCTAACCCTACAGATGAAACTCATTCAAAGACCGCGGATCTAACGCTACAGATGAAACTCATTCAAAGACCGGGGATCTAACCCTACAGATGAAACTCATTCAAAGACCGGGGATCTAACCCTACAGATGAAACTCATTCAAAGACCGGGGATCTAACCCTACAGATGAAACTCATTCATAGACCCTGGATCTAACCCTACAGATGAAACTCATTCACAGACAGCGGATCTAACCCTACAGATGAAACTCATTCACAGACCGCGGATCTAACCCTACAGATGAAACTCATTCATAGACCCCGGATCTAACCCTACAGATGAAACTCATTCATAGACCCTGGATCTAACCCTACAGATGAAACTCATTCACAGACCGCGGATCTAACCCTACAGATGAAACTCATTCACAGACCCTGGATCTAACCCTACAGATGAAACTCATTCACAGACCCTGGATCTAACCCTACAGATGAAACTCATTCACAGACCGCGGATCTAACCCTACAGATGAAACTCATTCACAGACCGTGGATCTAACCCTACAGATGAAACTCATTCACAGACCCTGGATCTAATCCTACAGATGAAACTCATTCAAAGACCGGGGATCTAACCCTACAGATGAAACTGGCCCCCATTCACAGACCGCGGATCTAAGTGTACAGATGAAACTGGACCCATTCAAAGACCGTGGATCTAACCCTATAGATGAAACTCATTCAAAGACCGCGGATCTAACCCTACAGATGAAACTCATTCAAATACCGGGAATCTAACCCTATAGATTAAACTGGCCCCATTCACAGACCGCGGATCTAAGTGTACAGATGAAACTGGACCCATTCACAGACCGCGGATCTAAGTGTACAGATGAAACTCACTCACAGACCGCGGATCTAACCCTACAGATGAAACTCATTCACAGACCGCAGATCTAACCCTACAGATGAAACTGGACCCATTCACAGACCGCGGATCTAACCCTACAGACTAAACTCATTCTAAGACCGCGGATCTAACCCTATAGATGAAACTCATTCAAAGACCGCAGATCTAACCCTACAGATGAAACTCATTCAAATACCGGGAATCTAACCCTATAGATTAAACTGGCCCCCATTCACAGACCGCGGATCTAAGTGTACAGATGAAACTGGACCCATTCACAGACCGCAAATCTAACCCTACAGATGAAACTTGCAGCCCATTCACAGACCGCACGTGCAACCCATTCACAGACCGCGGATCTAACCACACGGATGAAACGTGTACTCCATTCACAAGTCCCTGAGTGGGTACAGCAGGCCGCTGGATACATGTGCACGCCTCTTCTGGGCGCTATGCTGTTTTCTGATCTGGTGGGTAAGATGCCCCCACAACTCCAATTATTGATCCTGGCAGTAGCAGAGCGTGTGTGGATGAAGCCCAGGGGTAATCGAACCAACCAATGTGCACTGTACCTGGCCAGATAATCCTCCCATCTTCGCGGACAAACTCCTGGCACCCACAGGGTGTCATTGGCACCACAAAGGGTGTTTGTGGCCCCCACACAGAGGCTGCAGCACGCACGAGTCACACAGTGCAAGTTTCTGCTTCACTTCAAGCTCCGCGAGGGGCCCCTGACGGGACTCGGTGGGTGTCCAGCCCCGGACCACGGATCTTTGAATATCCAGGGTGTCCTAAGCAGGTGCGTCGTCTGACAAGGCCACGGATCTGTGAATCCACGGGGGTTCTAAGCAGGTCCTGGCCACGGATTGAATCCTCAGGGTGCAGGAACAAGGCGCGCTGGCTACCAAGACCAGCGATTTCAATGTCCACGGGCCCCAGGCAGGAGCGCTGGCTGTGCAGGCCACTGATGTCAGTGTCCACGGGCCCCAGGTAGGAGCGCTGGCTGTGCAGGCCACTGATGTCAGTGTCCACGGGCCCCAGGCAGGAGCGCTGGCTGTGCAGGCCACTGATGTCAGTGTCCACGGGCCCAAGCCAGGGGCGATGGCTGTGCAGGCCACTGATGTCAGTGTCCACGGGCCCCAGGCAGGAGCGCTGGCTGTCCGGGCCACTTTTGTCAGTGTCCACGGGCCCAAGCCAGGGGCGATTGCTGTCCAGGCCACTGATGTCAGTGTCCACGGGCCCCAGGCAGGAGCGCTGGTTGTGCAGGCCACTGATGTCAGTGTCCACGGGCCCCAGGCAGGAGCGCTGGCTGTGCAGGCCACTGATGTCAGTGTCCACGGGCCCAAGCCAGGGGCGATTGCTGTCCAGGCCACTGATGTCGGTGTCCACGGGCCCCAGGCAGGAGCGCTGGCTGTGCAGGCCACTGATGTCAGTGTGCGGCCCCAGGCAGGAGCACTGGCTGACCGGGCCACTGATGTCAGTGTCCACGGGCCCAAGCCAGGGGCGATGGCTGTCCACGCCACTGATGTCAGAAACCACGGGCCCCAGGCAGGAGCGCTGTCTGTGCAGGCCACTGATGTCAGTGTGCGGCCCCAGGCAGGAGCACTGGCTGACCGGGCCACTGATGTCAGTGTCCACGGGCCCAAGCCAGGGGCGATGGCTGTCCAGGCCACTGATGTCAGAAACCACGGGCCCCAGGCAGGAGCGCTGGCTGTGCAGGCCACTGATGTCAGTGTGCGGCCCCAGGCAGGAGCGCTGGCTGACCGGGCCACTGATGTGAGTGTCCACGGCACGGGCCCCAGCCCGGTGCGCTGACTGTCCAGTCCACTGATGTCAGTGTCCACGGGCCCCAGGCAGGAGGGCTGGCTGTCCGGGCCACTGATGTCGGTGTCCACGGGCCCAGCCACGAGCACTGGCTGTCCAGGCCACTGATGTCAGTGCGCGGCCCCAGGTAGGTGCGCTGGCTGTCCGGGCCACTGATGTCAGTGCACGGGCCCCAGGTAGGTGCGCTGGCTGTCCGGGCCACTGATGTCAGTGCACGGGCCCCAGGTAGGTGCGCTGGCTGACCGGGCCACTGATGTCAGTGTCCACAGGCTCTCCGGGCCACTGATGTCGGTGTCCACGGGCCCCAGACAGGTGCGCTGGTTGTCCAGACCAAAGGCTGAGATGTCCAGTGAATGCGCAGACCAGGAGGCCAGTTCCGGTGGAGAAACAGGAAGTGAGCTGTACGCTCTGCTGGTCCACAGGATGTAAGCCCGCTGGAAGCCCAGGGCACAGTAACGACTTCCGCTGACTGCCCGGTCTGGGGCTAAGAGCTGGAGTGAATGCCCAGGTCTGAGCTACGACTTCCAAAAGACGCCAAAGCACGGGCTAGGGGCCCCTTCGCATAGCCAGAGCACGTGTAATCGGTTCACGTGCAAGCCCAGGGCCTGGACTATGAGTCACCTTGGGTACCCTGGACGAGGACTACGCGCTGGGGTGAATGCCCAGGTCTCGGGCTAGGAGTTCCAGCGCACGTGACATCTGTTCAGTCGCACGTGCCATCCCTTCAGTCGTACGTGCCGCTCTTTGGGTACCACTTCCATTGGAAGCACAAGACGCGGGCTGTAAGCTGCATTTAAGGCCCGGAGCGCGAGCTGTGTGCCAGGTTGATGCCCAAAGGTGAGTGTCAAGCTTCCTTGAATGCCCAGGCCAGAAGGTGCGACTTCCACTCGAGGCCACAAGGTGCGACTTCCACTCGATGACCAAGATGCGGCAGCGACGACCCCGGGTGGCTGCCCAGGACATGTGCGGAGGGAGGGCCTCGAGGCGCTATGTTAGCTCAGAGTCGTCTGCCAGTTGCTCTCGCCGAGGCTTCTGAGTCCACTCCCTCTCTGAAGGAGGACGGAGCTCTATCCAGCAGGGCAGCGATCAATAGTGGCTGGGGGGGAACCTGGTCCTCTCAGCCCCCCAATCTCCCTCCCCTCCAGAGGAATGACAGCCAGACAAAGAGCCCACCGCCGGAGGGGCGGGGCAAGTGGATAGGGAAGCCTCAAGAGCCCCTACGGAAAAGCTGCTGCCCACCTGGCACTGTCAGGGCACACGCCGAATGTTGCACGTGTTGCTTTTACCGCTGCAAGGTACAGCACAGAGGATGCTGTTGCAAAAGGTAGGAATTCCTCTATTAAATTCCATACTAATTCGCGAGTCATCGACACGCTGGTGCATACATCGGTCAGAAGTCTCCAGCCACTTACAGCTCGGTGGGTTCATGCACCGGCTGCAGTACAAGTGTGGCACCCACAAGAAGATAACCTTAACAAGGTCCCTTCAGAAAGATAACCTTAACAAGGTCCCTTCAGGAAGATAGCCATAACAAGGTCCCTTCAGAAAGATAGCCTTAACAAGGCGTCTTCTGGAAGTTTCCCGACAGGTGACTACCTGCAGGGGGTGCCTCCCCTAGTGTGAAAGGGCCGTTTTATGGGTTTTCCCGTCCCTGGGGATTTCCCGTGTCTCCCTGCAAGGTCGAGTCTCCCACCTGCAGTCTTTGCTAATTCCCTGAATTATATGGTGTCCCACCAGAGCAGGGCCGCAGACAGCATCCTTAAAACGGACAAAAAGCAAATACGAAAATCTCCAATGAATTACTGGGAAAAAAACTAGCCTCACGTCAGCCCCCGTGCTGAAGGAGCAAATAAGTGTATATGTAACCAGTAAATAACAGCAGAGCCAGATTTATAGGATTATAAAAACACTGATCATTTATAGAGCTCACACAACAGACTGAATATTTAAAAATACCTTTTCACTAAACTTAACGGTACTCATGTTATCCAGAGGGACCTCTGTGTCGCAGACACATCTAAGGCAAGAGTCTTAACCCACTGAGCTAGCCTCTGACCAAGGGTTCTTCCCAATTCTAGCTAATGCATAAAGTTGCCTTTAAAAGCCCCTCCCTGAATCTGCAGCTAAAGGTCTCTCCTGCCCACACAAGTGCACAGTTTATTGGACAGAGCTTGTACACTGATTCTTTGTGTATTCTTGGACAATGCTCCGAGCGGTGATGTGCTTTGGAAGGATGTCACGGAGTTCATCTACCGTATGATGCAGGTGAGCATAAGGCAACGCGCTCATTACACACCAAGGGACTTCCCAGCACTTTATTAATGTTGCAAAGTTTCAGCGGAGCTTGGACTGAATGCGAGGGGGAGGACACTTTCCATGCTTTCGCATTATTAGGTTCAAACTAAAAATAACCTCACATTAACGTCATAAATTAGTAGCTACCGCTGGGCTGGTCCTGGCTAAGAGGCAGCGATTCATGAGGAAGGCTCTAATAATATAACACAGCGGGCTAATGTCCCTTCCACAGAGATCTACATGCAACGTTCATGTCTAGAGTTGGAACCCTGTCTGGGCCGGGTCAACAATTCATCCTGCCGAGCGCATTAAAATAGTTTAGTGCCAGGAAACCCTTCAAAGTGCTGTGCGCCACAGAATATTGGTACAGTATAGTAAGTGCCTGTCCAGAAGACATTCTTTTCCAGAAACCTGAAAAGGTAAGGGGCTGTTTTCAACTATAAAAAGACCTGTATAGTCACGAAGGAGGAAACCAACTCTGTCCAAGTGTCCACTGCCCCAGACAGTCTCTGGGGGTCTTGGTGTTAAATCAGTGCCTCCGACATGTGCTTGGTTGAAAGAACCTGGTGTGCCCTAGAGCAATGCACGACGCACACAGAGCACAAAAGAGTGCATTAAAGTGGCACGAGAAAGACCGGTCCAGACTTCATGCCCAAATGGAGACATTGGTAGAATCCCAACCTTAGAACCATCTACGGACCTCCCTATCTCTTTCACAGTTCCAAAAGTCCCTGAGAACCTGGCTATTCAGCTAATCAACTGGACCCTGCCAGCGTCTGGATACCCTCACGGGTGACAAGAAGCGCTCTACAAATCTACTGATTGATTGAGAGGTCATAGTCTGAAGGGGTAGAGTACATGAAATGGCCCTCGCATGAGCAGCCAGTTCTGGAGCACTGCCAAGACATGGTGCACTCAATCTAGCATTTTTCATACACGCAAAAGTCGGGCAGTGCTGGCACGTAGTGCCAAGAAGCACTAACAAAGCTTGCCCATCACAGGAACCACAAGATTGGGGCCACAAACGGGCAGATCAGATTCCAGGGTAGGCTTCCTCTCAGCGGTTTTGGAGGGGGGCATGGGGGATAACTTTGTGAGAAGTGATTCACTCGGGGGAGGAGAGGAGCTTCGGGACACAACAGTGTTGGGTGATGTCCATACTGGATAGAAGGACACCAACTCCAAAAAAAATAAAAAAATAAAATACATGGGGAGAGACGAGGTGTGAAGCTGGAGACCACTAAGAGGTGGTCTGCTATCTTAGAAACCAAGAGTAAAGCTGGAGACCGAGTAGGGGTGCGATGTACAGAGCGAGCGTTGAATGGAGATCAAGTCAAACACTGCGGAGGACTTAAGGCACTGGTTGGGCCGAGCAGTTCTCATGTCTGCTTTCGGCACAATGACCCTTCATGGTCTCCAGCTTTGCTCTCAATGTCTTCTCACTACAATGCCCACACGGTTTACCTTGGGCCCATTTAGAGTGTCCACATCAAGATCCCACCGTGGTCACCAACTCTACTTTTGATGTTTTAGTACTGCCCTCTGTCTATAGAAGACAGATTCAGATCGAGAAACACTTTCCGCAAGATGTTTGCGTACCGCCCGGTCATCTCAATCTCAGATGGACACAGACCCTGCAACGTCTCCAGCTTTACTATTGGTGATTCAGTACTGCCCTCTCCACTCCGTCTATCCCAGACCCATTGAGATTGAGACACTCCTTGCAAGGCCTCCAGCTTGTCTTGATGTTCAGTACTGCCCCGTTCTCAATCCCAAGGCTTTTCAGAATGAGACACTCCCTGCAAGTCCTCCAGCTTGTCTTGATGTTCAGTACTGCCCGTTCTCAATCCCAAGGCCTTTCAGAATGAGACACTCTCTGCGAGGTCTCCAGCTTGTCTTGATGTTCAGTACTGCCCGTTCTCAATCCCAAGGCCATTTAGATTGTGAGACACTCTCTGCGAGGTCCTCAGCTTTTCTTGATGTTCAGCACTGCCCGTTCTCAATCTCAAGGCTATTCAGATTGAGACACACTCTGCGAGGTCTCCAGCTTTTCTTGATGTTCAGTACTGCCCGTTCTCAATCCCAAGGCCATTCAGAATGAGACACTCTGCGAGGTCTCCAGCTTTTCTTGATGTTCAGTACTGCCCCGTTCTCAATCCCAAGGCTATTCAGATTGAGACACTCCCTGCAAGGTCTCCAGCTTTTCTTGATGTTCAGTACTGCCCCGTTCTCAATCCCAAGGCCATTTAGCTTGTGAGACACTCTCTGCAAGGTCTCCAGCTTTTCTTGATGTTCAGTACTGCCCGTTCTCAATCCCAAGGCCATTCAGAATGAGACACACTCTGCGAAGTCTCCAGCTTTTCTTGATGTTCAGTACTGCCCGTTCTCAATCCCAAGGCCATTCAGAATGAGACACACTCTGCGAGGTCTCCAGCTTTTCTTGATGTTCAGTACTGCCCGTTCTCAATCCCAAGGCCATTCAGAATGAGACACACTCTGCGAGGTCTCCAGCTTTTTTTGATGTTCAGTACTGCCCGTTCTCAATCCCAAGGCCATTCAGAATGAGACACACTCTGCGAGGTCTCCAGCTTTTCTTGATGTTCAGTACTGCCCCGTTCTCAATCCCAAGGCCATTTAGCTTGTGAGACACTCTCTGCAAGGTCTCCAGCTTGTCTTGATGTTCAGTACTGCCCCGTTCTCAATCCCAAGGCCATTTAGCTTGTGAGACACTCTCTGCAAGGTCTCCAGCTTTTCTTGATGTTCAGTACTGCCCGTTCT
Source organism: Calotriton arnoldi (assembly GCA_963921515.1). Classification (NCBI taxonomy): domain Eukaryota; kingdom Metazoa; phylum Chordata; class Amphibia; order Caudata; family Salamandridae; genus Calotriton; species Calotriton arnoldi. Next base: position 2,274,724 of record CAWUFW010000041.1, read on the forward strand.
CAATCCCAAGGACATTCAGAATGAGACACACTCTGCGAGGTCTCCAGCTTTTCTTGATGTTCAGTACTGCCCCGTTCTCAATCCCAAGGCCATTTAGATTGATACATACTCTCTGCAAGGTCTCATGCTTTAAGATTGATATTTCAGTACAGTCCACTCTATCCCAGGGGCCTTGACAGTGATATATATATATACACATACATACATACATATATATATATATATATACACACACACGTACATATACATACACACACACGTACATATACATATACACACACACACATACATATACATATACACATATACATATACACACACACACATACATATACATATACACACACACACATACATATACATATACACACACACACACACACACACACACACACATACACACACACACACACACATACACACACACACACACACACACACACACACACATACCAGAACCCTTGTTAGGTCACTGCAGCGTGCACTACTCATGCCCCTGCCAGAGGTACCACCGTCCTACCACCACAACTACTGACCATCACACTCCTACAAGTGTGACAATGTATACTATTCCTTGCCCCCAAAGCTATAAGAATGGTTTGGGCCGCAGGCATTAGTAATCTGAATGAATATTTAGTTATTATAAACAACCGTTGGTGTGCTCATCTCTAACGTGGACAGACAGCTCCTCCTTGTGGCAGACTGTCATAAGTGCAGGCTTTGACAATTAAGTGCTGGTGCCAGCACCGGAAACCACCGGCTCGAATTGGGCACTGAGCCTTGAGCTTGCCACACTCACTCTGCAAGGTCTCCAGTTTTACTCTTGCTTGTCTCATTTCTGTTGTCCATTCTCCATCCCTAACCTTTCCAGCATGACTTAACACACCCACTTGGGCTCCAGCCTTGCCCTGGCTTCCTCAGCACAGTCACTCTACAGAGTCCCCATGCTAGGCCCCGCCCATCCATTAAGTGGACTCTTAATAAAGGGAACACCCAGTGTCAAACAACACAGTTCGCTTTGCCCATTTCTGCTTTGCTAACAATCGCCACCAACAAGGTTCTATAATAGAGCCGCGTTTGTTGACGTCTGCCTGAGCTTTGACACCTTTGGTGACGTCATTCACTGGGTAACCCCCTTTAATCCACAGACGCCCCCCCAAAAAAAGAGTCCCCAGCTTTACCCCACTACTTCCTTTAACCTGTAAAACAAATCGACTTCTCCGCACGGTAGGTTGGCGCACCCCTGGTCTTCTAGGCGCGCTACAGGGAGCGCTCTAAGCAGACGCGGCAGATGGAACCTGCCCCGCCCCCGCCTCGAGAGGACAGATTTGTAATTCAAAACAGCGAGTTCACGAAGTGAGAAAGCAATGGAGAAAAAATAAATGATGGGGGGGGGGGGGTCGTCCGGAGCGGCGAATATTGAACGGAAGGGCGGCTCGCGATGGAAGCAATCTGCGGCGCCAGAATTTCATTACCGACGTGATTGTCTCTGCAAACACCGGCCGGCGCGCGGAACAAGCGCCGAGAGGAGCATGAAGACGGATAATGCGCGAAAAGCACATCGACTCGGGCGCTCCGACGAAAATGTACATTGTTATGTGTCGGGGAACGACTCCGCCAGGGCCAATCCGGGAGGAGGAAGCGTGCCGAGGTATTAATGCACGCAGGGACCGGCCACATGGCCCAGCCTGGGGGGCGCTGTGGTGCGCGGGGCTTCTAAATAAAACGCACACACAAGGGGAAGTGGAAAGGGATTTTTCAAAAGAACGCACTCCGGGGTAAAGTCAACACCACTAGTTATATTCAAGGAAGAGCTCCACAGTGGGCCATCTAGACAGACGCTTGCTATAGGCCAGGGAAGTGCTCGAGTGCGCGCCGTCTAGGCACATACATTGTGACAGGCCCTGGAAGTGCTCCAGAGTGCGCCATCTAGACACAGACGCTGTGACAGGCCCTGGAAGTGCTCCAGAGCGCGCCATCTAGGCACAGACATTGTGACAGGCCCTGGAAGTGCTCCAGAGTGCGCCATCTAGACACAGACGCTGCGACAGGCCCTGGAAGTGCTCCAGAGTGCGCCATCTAGGCACAGACATTGTGACAGGCCCTGGAAGTACTCCAGCGTGCGCCATCTAGACACAGACGCTGCGACAGGCCCTGGAAGTGCTCCAGAGTGCGCCATCTAGACACAGACACCGTGATAGGCCCTGGAAGTGCTCCAGAGTGCGCCATCTAGGCACAGACATTGTGACAGGCCCTGGAAGTGCTCCAGAGTGCGCCATCTAGACACAGACGCTGCGACAGGCCCTGGAAGTGCTCCAGAGTGCGCCATCTAGACACAGACGCTGCGACAGGCCCTGGAAGTGCTCCAGAGTGCGCCATCTAGACACAGACACCGTGACAGGCCCTGGAAGTGCTCCAGAGTGCGCCATCTATACACAGACGCTGTGACAGGCCCTGGAAGTGCTCCAGAGTGCGCCATCTAGACACAGATGCTGTGACAGGCCCTGGAAGTGCTAGATATAGGCACTGTGATGGGCCCTGTAAGTGCTAGACACAGACTCAGCAATAGGTCGTGGAAGTGCTCCAGAGTGCGCCATCTAGACACAGACGGTGTGACGGGCCCTGGAAGTGCTCCAGAGCGGGCCATCTAGACACAGACACCGTGATAGGCCCTGGAAGTGCTCCAGAGTGCGCCATCTAGGCACAGACATTGTGACAGGCCCTGGAAGTGCTCCAGAGCGTGCCATCTAGACACAGACACCGTGACAGGCCCTGGAAGTGCTCCAGAGTGCGCCATCTAGACAGACGCTGCGACATGGCTCTGCAAGTGCTCCAGAGAGCGTCATCTAGACACAGACGTTGCTTCAGGCCCTGGAAGTGCTCCAGCGTGCGCCATCTAGACACAGACGCTGCAATAGGCCCTGGAAGTGCTCCAGCGTGCGCCATCTAGACACAGACGCTGCAATAGGCCCTGGAAGTGCTCCAGAGAGCGTAATCTAGACACAGATGTTGCTTTAGGCCCTGGAAGTGTTCTAGGGTGCGCCATCTAGACAGAGACGCCGCAATAGTGCCATGGAAGTGCTCCAGCGTGCGCCATCTAGACACAGACGCTGCAATAGGCCCTGGAAGTGCTCCAGCATGCGCCATCTAGACACAGACGCTGCAATAGGCCCTGGAAGTGCTCCAGCGTGCGCCATCTAGATACAGACGCTGCAATAGGCCCTGGAAGTGCTCCAGAGAGCGTAATCTAGACACAGATGTTGCTTTAGGCCCTGGAAGTGTTCTAGGGTGCGCCATCTAGACAGAGACGCCGCAATAGTGCCATGGAAGTGCTCCAGCGTGCGCCATCTAGACACAGACGCTGCAATAGGCCCTGGAAGTGCTCCAGCGTGCGCCATCTAGACACAGACGCTGCAATAGGCCCTGGAAGTGCTCCAGCGTGCGCCATCTAGACACAGACGCTGCAATAGGCCCTGGAGTTGCTTCAGAGGGAGCCATCTAGACACAGGCATTGCTAAAGGTCCTGGAAGTGTTCCACGAGCTGGTGTGAGTTGGCGAATTGCACGCATGTGTGGAATTCTAAGTGAATCCACAGACCACCAAGATAAGAGTGCGAAACCCAGGATTATAACACAACATCAAACACAGAACAGACAAAATGGACACTTACCTACCCTGGCTATGCCCAGACTTGCATCTCGTACACATTGTGCCGCTGGAGTCAAGCTACACCCAACTGATCATGCCCAACCAGGGAGACCTGGCCTGGCAGTTCGGACTGGACTCTTCCTACTGGGGCAGGGTCAAGACTGGTTTGCATATTTCTGGATCCAAACTGAGGTGAGCAAAAGGACGGTGGGTTTGAATGCTACCGCGAGCGATTGCCAGTGGTTAGACTTATTGCAAGCATTCCTCCCATCACCTTTTGTGTGTCTGATGTACCACCTAAAGTGGCCAAGGGTGTGCCCAGACTTGGGTCCTGTGCTCACTGCGCCACTGAAACCAAGCTACAACCGACTGAGGAACCACAATCAGGTCACAAAAACCCTCTTGGGTTGCTTGTGGTCTGTTTCAGGGAGGACCTTGACAGGCAGTACAGGCTGGACTGTCAATTGAAGCAGAACCAAAACTAGGCCCAAACAGAGGTGGCATGGAGGGCAGAAGAATGAGTGATTGCCAGGGGTTAGAGGTATCGCGAGCATTCCTCCATCACCATTTGGGTGTTTGGTGAGCTGGAGAAGAGCACACACTTATGAGACTATGAATGAATCCACAGACCACCTATGCAGGAACGTGAAATCTGGGATTGTAATACAACATCAAACCCAGACTGGGACAGTAAAGGAATCCTACAGATATATGCCCAGGAATTCTTGAACAATGTATAACCTAGAACAGGGAAAACCTCGCAGGTCTCCCTCGGATTTCTTTCACAATATTTAATCCAGGATATAGATATGATACAGGTGTCTGTCCAGCAGTTCTTCCAGGATGCGTCATCCAGAAAAGTGAAATCTTACGGATATTTGTGCTTAAATATCCACCCATTATCATCCATGATGGATATTGTAAATCATGCAAGTATCTCTGTTGAGTGCCAAGGAAGTGAACTGCAAGGCCTGCCCTCCCGGGATGGGAATATTTGTGGCTGTGGGGTATGAGAACGTAGGACCACGTTTGTCCCCCAAACTGGGCTCACCTGATCCCCAGATAATATTGGGACAGCACTTCAAAAAGGCTCAGGCAGACAAAGGGGGCAACAGTTGAGAAAGTGATGGTAAAGCCGGGGACCCCACAGGACCTGGGCATCAGCTGCAGATGGACACATGCAAGAGCTGGGTGGGCCTCCCAGGAGCCCTCACACCAAAACAGTCTAAAATGGAATGCTATTGGCTCCAATAGTCCTTGCCTACATTTTAAATTCAATAAAAGCAGGATTTGGCTCAAATGGCTAGATATGGGGGGCACGCGGCCCACCCAAGGCCACCTTTTGTGGCTGATGGTCTGTTCTTGTGCTCGCTCTTGGAGTGAGGCTAGAAGGGAGCGCAGGAAATCACTCAGGCCGCTTCGTATTCCTTGAACACATTCATTGATTTTTCAAAAGAGATGCCTGGCCTCCGAAGGACGCCACCGCCGCGCACATCATCTGTCACCGGCTTTGAAAGGCCAAATAATAGTAAAAAATGTGAACCAATAAACATAAATCGCCGCCTTACACCGCAGATTACACACCCAGTACCTCGCGCACCCGCCTGCGCGCGGAAACCGCTCCTTATTAGCGCAGTAAACAACCGGGAGGGCCAAGGCGGCCTAGCGCCTAGCAGGCCTTTCAAGGGAGTATAGGCGCAAACACAAATGTGCAGACACAGACATTCATGGCAGACAGCACCACAAAAAGAATAAACAGGCAGCGCGCGGCTAGCGGCATCTTAAATGCGACTATTTGCTGTGACCTGCGAAAAATGGGACTTTCTAAAACCTGCTCGTTAAAAGTGAGGGTTTTGTCAGGCGCTCGGATCTTTCCCTGGCGCTCTGCAGGAATATGCACCTTTTAAACTCAAAATCCGGCGATATCGTCGTACTGTACTTATATCTGTTTCGGATTAACCCCTTCCGCTGCGGATTAACCCTACCGCTCTCCTCTCCCGCCACAAACTCTCTGGAGTGGATCAAATATTGCTTCACTCCGACGGCACACTAGATCCGGATTAGGCGCCACTTAACATGCTAATGTATTTAAATGTATTCTGGCTTTATTCGCTGTATTTAACTTCGGCGAATATGGAACGAACGAACTGGTCTTTGCAATCGAGGTGAGATGACCCGTCCTCGCCCTGTGTTCTCCTGGAATCGGTCACTGAAGTGGCCCCAGCCCACGGTATTTCACCTTGTACCCCTCCCAATCACCATTCACCTTGTATCCCTCCCAGTGACCCTTCACCTTGTATCCCTCCCAGTGACCCTTCACCTTGTATCCCTCCCAGTGACCCTTCACCTTGTATCCCTCCCAGTGACCCTTCACCTTGTATCCCTCCCGTCACCCTTCGCCTTGTATCCCTCCCCGTCGCTCTTCGCCTTGTATCCCCCCCGTCGCCCTTCGCCTTGTATCCCTCCCCGTCGCCCTTCGCCGTGTATCCCACCCCGGAGCCCTGCGCCGTGTATCCCTCCCCGTCGCCCTTCGCCTTGTATCCCTCCCCCTTCACCTTGTATCCCTCCCCGTCGCCCTTCGCCTTGTATCCCTCCCCGTCGCCCTTCGCCTTGTATCCCTCCCCGTCACCCTTCGCCTTGTATCCCTCCCAGTCACCCTTCGCCTTGTATCCCTCCCCGTCACCCTTCGCCTTGTATCCCTCCCCGTCACCCTTCGCCTTGTATCCCTCCCCGTCACCCTTCGAGCTTGTATCCCTCCCCGTCACCCTTCGGCTTGTATCCCTCCCCGTCACCCTTCGGCTTGTATCCCTCCCCGTCACCCTTCGGCTTGTATCCCTCCCCGTCACATTGAATCCTTCCCCTTCACCTTGTATCCCTCCCCGTCACCTTGTATCCCTCCCCGTCACCTTGTATCCCTCCCCTTCACCTTGTATCCCTCCCCTTCACCTTGTATCCCTCCCCTTCACCTTGTAGCCCTCCCCGCCACCATTCACCTTGTATCCCTCCCCGCCACCAGTCACCTTGTATCCCTCCCCTTCACCAGTCACCTTGTATCCCTCCCTGTCACCAGTCACCTTGTATCCCTCCCCGTCACCATTCACCTTGTATCCCTCCCCGTCACCATTCACCTTGTATCCCTCCCCGTCACCATTCACCTTGTATCCCTCCCCGTCACCATTCACCTTGTATCCCTCCCCGTCACCATTCACCTTGTATCCCTCCCCATCACCATTCACCTTGTATCCCTCCCCATCACCAGTCACCTTGTATCCCTTCCCGTCACCAGTCACCTTATATCCCTCCCCGTCACCATTCACCTTGTATCCCTCCCAGTCACCATTCACCTTGTATCCCTCCCAGTCACCATTCACCTTGTATCCCTCCCAGTCACCATTCACCTTGTATCCCTCCCAGTCACCATTCACCTTGTATCCCTCCCAGTCACCATTCACCTTGTATCCCTCCCCGTCACCCTTCGCCTTGTACCCCTTCCCGTCACCATTCGCCTTGTACCCCTTCCCGTCACCATTCGCTTTGTACCCCTTCCCGTCACCATTCGCTTTGTACCCCTTCCCGTCACCATTCGCCTTGTATCCCATCCAGTCACCTTGAATCCCATCCAGTCACCCTGAAACCCTTGCCATTACCATTCATCTTTGTATCCCTCCCCATCACAATTTACCTTGTATCCCTCCCCATCACAATTTACCTTGTATCCCTTCCCACCACCATTCGCCTTGTATTTCTCCCCACAATAATTCGCCCTGTATCCCTCCCCACCACCATTTGACTTGTATCCCTCCCCACCACCATTCGACTTGTATCCCTCCCCACCATTCGACTTGTATCCCTCCCCACCATTCGACTTGTGTCCCTCCCCACCACCATTCAACTTGTATCCCTCCCCACCACCATTCGCCTTGTATCCCTCCCTACCACCATTCGCCTTGAATCCCTTCCCATCAACATTCACCTTGCAAAGGACCCACCCACCACCCACCTTGCACTAGACTCAGTTGTCATCCGCTTTGCACTGGACCCTGTTACTTTTCTCCTTGCACCAGTTCCAATGGTCTTTCTTCTTGCACCAGAGAAAATTGACTTTGTCCTTGCACCAGACCCAGTCACCATCCTCCTTCCACCAGTTTCACTTACCATCTGCCTTCCACCAGACCCTGTTGCCAACCTCCTTACACCATATTCAGACTTCATCCTCCCTGTACCGACCTTTCCCCTTTTCCCAGAACCAGTGGCTTTTCCCCAGACCCAGTGGCCTTCTTCGTTGCACAAGACTCAAAAACCATCCGCCTTGCACCAGACCCACTCGTCATCCGCATCGCACCAGACACACTCGTCATCCGCCTCGCACCAGAACCCACTCCTCATCCGCCTCGCACCAGACCCCCACTCCTCATCCGCCTCGCACCAGACACCCCACTCCTCATCCGCCTAGCTCCAGACCCCACTCCTCATCCGCCTTGCACCAGACCCACTCCTCATCCGCCTTGCACCAGACCCCACTCCTCATCCGCCTTGCACCAGACCCCACTCATCATCCGCCTCGCTCCAGACCCCACGCCTCGCACCAGACCCCACTCCTCATCCGCCTCGCACCAGACCCCACTCCTCATCCGCCTTGCACCAGACCCACTCCTCATCCGCCTTGCACCAGACCCCACTCCTCATCCGCCTTGCACCAGACCCCACTCCTCATCCGCCTCGCTCCAGACCCCACGCCTCGCACCAGACCCCACTCCTCATCCGCCTCGCACCAGACCCCACTCCTCATCCGCCTCGCACCAGACCCCACTCCTCATCCGCCTCGCACCAGACCCCACTCCTCATCCGCCTCGCACCAGACCCCACTCCTCATCCGCCTTGCACCAGACCCACCTCACTAGATTCCTGCAACATCCTCTATCTGGGATTTTAAAAATCCATTCTGAATCACTTGCAGGTCTTTCAAAACGCCGCCGCTGGACTATTTTTTCCCCTCCTCAAATTCAGTTCTGCCTCCCATCTTGTCCAGCTCCACTGGCTACCTATGGGAGAGCGCACCAAGTGCAAGGCCCCAAGTACCTCTCACAAAATCTTATGTAAGCAAGGAGCCCCCAGCCTGGCTACTCTGCACTTCTTCATGCCCTCTAGAGCACTTTGCTCTGCTGATTTAAACCTGGCCTGCACCCCCCGCTCCAGCAGCGCCAGAATGGGAGGCTGCTCCGTTCGGGTCTTCGCCCCTTGGAACTCTAGGCCACCCGACATTAGGAGACTCTGGATCACTTACAGTTCCAGAAACAGCTGAAATCCTGGCTCTTCTCCAGCTAGGCTACTGGTCTGTCTTATTGCTGCTGTGTCTCACCTGTGACTAGCGCCGGGAGGCCCCTTGGTTGGAATCCGCGCGCTTTAGAAATCTTTGGCTGAAGTCCAGGACACATTGCATTACACATATTTTGGCCGGGTCAGCTTAGTCGACGCTCGGCCCTGCGCACATCCCCCAGGCGCCGCTTGCAGTCCGGCGATGTCACTAACAGTTCCGTCAGCTAATGAGCTCTGTCACTTGTTCCAATTAGGATAACTGACGGACTCATCTCTAAGCCTCAACAGACACAGGCTTTAGAGGCTCCTGTCTGCAGATACCCCCTGGGGGATGCATGGGGGCTGGTCACCTCCTCCCCCCTCCACGTCTCTGCAGCTCCAAGGTTTAATGCACTAGCAGCAGTTGGCAGTGGTTTTCAGGCCATCAGAGGTACAGACCCAGTGGGTCCCAAGAACCAGAGACGTTTGAAGACTGACATGGGCAAAGAGGGCTCTGGCCCAGGGCCCCGCCCTTCAGGGGCCCTTGATAGAACCAGCTCTGCTCTGTAGAGAGTTTTGCTCCGATGACCTTGAATAATTCTTAAACAGATTGTTTTAAATACCTTTATGCTTTAATTTGTTCTTAATGTGGGTGATGTGTAAATGTCTAATACAGACATTTTGCAGAGAAATGTGTTTATGTTTCATGCATCATCCATAATAAAAGGTTATTTTAGATCAAAACATATGAGAAATGGGAGGGTGTCACAGAGATTATTTGCCGTAATATTATTGAGCTGCTGTTACAATATTGAAAACACTCAACACTATCCCTGAATATTGAATGTAGTAAACACATTGAGAATTTGGATGAGTGCGACTGTCAATGACCTGGCCAAAGAAGGCATGACAGAGCTGAAACTGGATCATACATTCAAAGCTGTTCCCAACAGGGGCCCCCAAAATTCATTTGGCCGAGGGCCCCAAAAATCCTTAAGATATTCCTATTATGAACCAGGGGCTCTGGGACACTAGATTCCAAAGTGCCCTGGCTCATGATGCTAAGATACTGGAAGGGCCTACGGGCGGGGTTAGAAGCGAGCGTCGCCGCCCCCCATCATGATCGGTGGGTTCTATGACCACTGGGGTTAGAGAGCCCAATGCCTGTTAGAGTTAGGGCTGACGGGTCCTAGAACCAGAGCCATCACTGTAGCTCCTCAAAGCCCCAGCACCTCACAGCCAGTGGGTGCCGAGCAAGGCCTTCGGCAAAGCCCATCAAGCTAAGGGTTAATCACCATACCCTGCCCAAGAGCTCGGCGGGCAAGACCTTGAAGAGCTCGGCGGGCAAGACCTTGAAGAGCTCGGCGGGCAAGACCTTCGGGCTATGCAAGTTTGTGGTCAGTCGCCAGTCTCAGCTCGTCCTTCGCTATACAGAGCGCATTCTAGGGCCAGCTGACCACCATGCTGGGCCATGTGCTGTGCAACACCTCCCCTTAAGTATTCTGTGCAGGGCCGGACTGGGAACCGAAACCAGCCCTGGCTAAGAGCTCGGCCGGCCCCCCGGGGGGGGGGAAGAGGATGGTGGTGCTAGCAGAAGGAAAGCTTGGTGCCGCTTTTGTTGCTGTGGGCCGATCTTGAAAAACCGGCCCTCGGTTACAAAACCGGCCCCCACCCTGGCGGCCCACCGGGTGAACTCCTGGTGCCCGCTACGGCCAGTCCGGCCCAGATTCTGTGCCCTGCAAGCTCTGGGCTCAAGCTCTGACCACGCACTGCCACGTCACCCCTGCACCCAAAGCCAACGGGGTACAGCCTTTGGACATCCAGCTGGCCGCCTTTACAAAAGGTACATGAAGACACAAAGCTGTACTTGCACTGCCACTCAACAGAGGAGTACAGGAGCGGGCAGGTCTGCGGGCAGTCAGTGACATAATTGACAGTTCAATGGTGAGGCCACATGCGAGTCACCAATGATCATTTGCGAGGCCATGAGCAGAGTATTTATTCAGCGGTATCACATTTTGGATCACAACCATAACTTTTAATCAACTAAAGTTTTAAGGAATTTCAAAGCTTATGTTTAGTTCCACATCTTGTTCATATGTAAGTAGGTATGAGTGTGTGTATGTATGTATGAATATAGAAGGCACTTCTATAGTGTGAACGTAGCCAAAAAGGCAGTGGAAGTCTGTACAGGGTCACATAGGAGCATAGAGTCAACGAGTGAGAGATTGTTGGTTTTTCTATGGCTAATGTAGTTTGATGTACTGCTCTTTGAAGAGATGCGCCATCAACTCTCCTCTAAATTAGAGCAGCGCTGGGGTGGTCCTGATGAATATGGAGATGTCCCAGATCCTGGGTGCATAGATGGAAAAGGCCTGCTGTCTTGTGTTTTTCTCTTTTACACTTCTTAGTTGGCAGTCGATGGTGTCCAGGCAGCAATCGGTCTGATTTTTTTTGCACTGAAGGGGTTGATGGCATGGCACTTTTCTGCAATGAGGAATAGGTGGGTCGGGCGGGGGGAGGGGTGATCCAGTGCTTGATTGTCTTTTGGTGGCTTCTGAGCAAATAACTACATGAGCGGCGTAAGCAGGCCCCTGCGGTGCATGGGGGCCCCCAACTCTCCAAGGGGGCCCTAACCAGAATATCGGAGACTCTGGGGGCCCTTCTTCACATACAGCTGGGGGCCTCATCATTTTGCGCTATATCACTCACTACACGCTCCATTTAATAAGGTTATTTTCGTTGTTATTTTAGTTGTGTTGCAATCTGATAATTGTTGGCCTATAGCAGTGTTCGATGTGTACTGCTTTGGCCACACCCTGCACCCAGTCTCCATGCCCCCACAGTCCGCTGGGCAGAGTATGCCCTTCGATTACTGCCGGAGCCCAGGCGCCCCTGCCCATGGAGTCTGCGGGGCTAGACCTCTGGACATGCTCAACAAACTAAACTCAGGGCAAGCTTTTCAGCCACTCTCTGCATTTAATACCAAGAAGGCCGCTGGGCATAGCCTTAAGAAACGTCTAGTGGTCTCTAGGCACCGGGGATGACCTGCGGCCAGTATCCAAAGAGCCATGCTTATTGGCCTCAGTGGCCACTTGCCGCAGGCGTGGCCTTTGGAAACGTCCAGTGATCCAAGGGCACTTCTGCGGCCAGTATCCAAAGAGCCATGATTTTTGGCCTCAGTGGCCACTTGCAGCAGGCACTATCTGCAGGGGCTCCCTTGAATGGCTTCAGGAACATTCTTGGAGTTCTCGCAATAAAATCAATAATCAACAATAGAAACGGAAACAACTTGTGGTACCCTTTTATAATTTCCTCCCTCTAGTCCAGAGGTCTTCAATCTGTGGGGCGCGACCCCCAGGGGGGTCGTGGAGTCCTGGGAAGGGGGTCCCGCATTCCCCAGCTTCACTTGTGCCTGCAATTGAAAATGTTTGCTTTCCTTTGATGGCTAATTTAGATCGTTATCAGATGAAGTTTCATCAATTGAGTGTCTTGTGTGTGAAAAGCCTTCATGCCAGGGTGCCTGCTTGCCTGAATGAAATTAGTTAATCTGCAAGTGTAAAGGGTGCTTGGGAGCTGGTTCTGACTTTAATTGATGCAATCACTCCAAGCTTTGGGATGACAAAGATTTGGGTTTTTTGAATGGTAGTGCAAAGAGTTAACAACTGGGCTGTGATGAGCGTGCTTTTAATTGTAACTGCATTTACACAACCCTTAGTACCCCTAAGGAGGTGTTGAAGGGACAGTTATGTAAAAACAAAATGAATTACATACACACTGGTATTACTAAAATCTACAGTTTGGAAGCACCATTTTATCGTAAAACGTTTTGCGCATTTTGTAGCAGTCTATCTTAGACTGCTACAATTACACACAGTGTAAGATAGACTGCTACAATTACACACAGTGTATCTTACACTGTGTGTAATGCAAGTATAAATGAATGACTTACGAATTCACAGTGCTTTCTGCCACAGGCTGTGACCTCGTAGCACTAAAAATACACGTCACTATTCTCCACTGCACAAATCAAGATTTAATTCTGTCTCTCTCTGGTTACACACAGACCTCTGCAGTGCATTACCTAATAAAGGTTTCATAATGTACTACAGTGCATTTCCCACTGAGTAACAACTTTTAAAAATGTATTTTTCATTTACGCTGCCCATTATTTTATATGTAGTAATCTGATGGTTAAGGACCTAAAAAACGTCCAGAATATTTTGGGACTTAATTATGAGAGGCTTGCATCGCCAGAGCATCTCTTTTTTCTTTTTGTGGCTCCGGCGGCGCAAGCGTCTCAACCATACCTATGAGGCGGTGCAAAGCCACCTGCATGGCTTTGCACCGCCTCATAGGTATGAGACATAACAGCGCAAGTCACTGCGCTGTCTTACTCTGCGCCAAGGAGGGGTTCCATGGGCTTTGCGTGGGGTTCCAACGCAACAACCATGGATTTTGATGCTGCCCCATATTTACAAAATCACGTAAAACTGGGGCAGCTCCAAAACGGACGCCTCCCCAGCGCAGGCATAACAAGGAGAAATGTTTTCATTTCGCCTCGTTTTTCCACTTTCCATGCGTGCTGCATTCTGCAGCTCACATAGAAAGAGGAGAACGCCTCTCAGGATTGTTTGTGTGGAGGAAGGTGCCCCTTCCTGTAAAAAAACAATCCTGCCTATGTTGGTGCTAGGCAGCAAGTTGTGCACCAACACAAGGGAAAAGGACAGGAATGCACCGTATTTTATAAATACGGTGTATTCCTGCCCTTTCATATTGGCGTAGGGCAGCGCAGCAAGAAGACTTGCGGCGCTGCCCTACGTCAATGCCTCATAAATGAGGCCCTTTGTTTTAGCCCCACCTTTGACCACGCCCCCACGCTCCCTGACCTTTGGTTTGCTAAACACTGTTTAATTTATTTCCCCAATGTAAAAATGATCTGTGTGGCAATTGGGGGCGTTTAGGGTTGTCGATAGTTGGCAATGATGAGGAGGACCAAGTTCTAGAATTTGTCAGGAGGGGGTCCTTACGCTTAAAAATGTTTGACCGGGGGGTCTCGGCATCAAAAAGTTTGAAGACCTCTGCTCTAGTCTCATCTGAATGCAGCATTCCCAGGTCAAACTTAGGAGGACATATGTCATTGGTAGCTCTAGACTGGGCCAGTACCAACTGGTACTGGGGAGAGGGGATCGCGCTCTGTGGAGTAGTTACAGTGTTAGTGCAAATGTCGGGATTTGGCTATAGGATAAAGATACATTAATGCCATCTCACACAGTGTGCCGACGATGAAACAATGCCCACATTATCCCCGCCCCGTGGGTTTTAGGGTCTCCCTTCATTTCTCCCCAAATGTCCCTGGTACCTTTTAGGCAATACTGGCTCGAGACCTGGTGTTTGGGGTTTGCTAAACGCTTACGTCATGCAATGGCAGACTGGACAAAAAAGGCACAACTTTTGACCGTCATCATTTGAGCTTTCAAGAAATAGTTCACACCTCGTAAGTCCATTAGGCAATTGAGTTTTCACCCAAAGCCACAAACGGACCTTTTTTCAATCCTGTCAAAAATGACCTATATAATTTAGATAAAACTGGCCCAGTGACCCCACCCCTACAAGGGTGGATTAAACCTGCCCAGCAGAGAGCTCTGCTACAGAGCCTACAATGGAAAACAAGACTTTCACCTCACCCAGTTTACTTTCAGCCCCCCGGAAGATCCTCTCAGCTTTAGAAATGACAGCAGCGACAAGCAAATGGAACAGCAATCTCCTATGAGAAGCGCAAACCCAGAGCTGCTAATACCGCTTCTGCAACACGCAAACCTCAACATACACAAACCTCAACATACACACAAACACATACACAATACAATCCGGCACCAAAATGAGAAGCACTTGGTATATGACGTCTGTTGAACAAAAGGCTGACCGGACTCCAAGCTAAACCTGTAGGTAATCTACATAAGCATGTAGCTATGCCGCTGCGCATCAACACAGAGCTTTTATTAACATTGAATCCGTTTTGACCCTTTTAGAGACAGACGCCAATACAGTAGGCACTCACCCGCTGGATTGTTGGCGCCGAGTGCTCACTGGAGTGGGTAAAATTGAAAATGAAGGCGGCCGACAGAGGACGGACTGATTCGCAAAGCTTTTTCTACGAGTAGGTGTAAATTACTGCAGGTTTAAGAATAAATTACTCCAGGCTTAGGAAAGAGTTGCACCAAACTAAACAGGCCTGATGCACAAAGCAATTTCAAAGAGTAGGTGTTACTCCAGGCTTAGGAAGGAGTTAAACTGGACTATCTTCACAAAACATTTTGGACGAGTACCTGTGAATTACTCCAGGCTTTAGTTCAGATTTAGGAATGAGTTACACCTGACTATCTGGGGCTGATACACAAAGCATTTTCAAAGAGTAGATTTTACTCCGGGCTTAGGAATGAGCTACACCCAACTATCCATGCAGGATTCACAGAACAATAAGGAGTAGGTGCTAGCCCAGGTTTAGAAATGAATCACTCTAGGTTTAGGAATACGTCACACCAGACTATCCAGACCCGATACACAACGCTTTTGCTATGAGTAGGTGTGATTTACTCCAAGTTTAGGAATGAATTACTCCAGGCTTTGGAATGAGTTACACCAAACTAAACAGACCTGATACACAAGGTGTTTTCAAAGAGTAGGTGTTATCCCAGGCTTAGTAAAACATTACTCCAGGCTTAGGTTCGAGTTACACCCGATTATGCAGGCCTAGTCACAAAGCACTTTCTGTTTCAGGTTTCAGAGCTGGCTTTTCTACTGAAACAACTTTACTGGGAATCATGGAAAGATTGCGGCAACATCTGGATGCCGGAGATACAGCTGCTCTTATCTTATTGGATTTAAGCGCAGCATTCGATACTGTGTCTCACACCGTTCTAATACATACTTTGAGAACATTAGGTATCTGCGGTCCGGCTCTCAAATGGCTTATCTCGTTCCTGGCCAACCGCACTTTCCAAGTTTTCTCCGCAACAGCCAGCTCTGATATCTATTCATCACCTTATGGAGTGCTTCAGGGCTCTATTCTCAGTCCTTTGCTTTTTAACCTTTATGTGAGGCCTCTGGCTGTCATAGCAGAAGAGGCGGGACTGACACTATTTTCCTATGCGGATGATTCTCAACTTATCTTCTCCCTCTCCGCGAAGGGAACTAGTGGACAGTCCCCTCTCAATCTGGCTTGAGTAAAATTGCATCATGGATGCAGATGAATTTTCTCAAGCTTAACGAGGATAAAACCGAGGTGTTAATACTCGGCAAAGACAAGGGTCTTTGGGGCCCACAACATTGGCCATGTGAGATGGGTGTCCTACCTCAACCCTCCTGCCAAGTTCGCAACTTGGGTGTCACCATTGACGACTCATTAACAATGCACCATCAGGCTGTTAAGGTAGCTGCCACTTGTTTTACCATCCTCAAGTGGCTAAAGAAGATCATCTGGATGTTACCTGAGTCCACCCAAAGAACAGTAGTCCAAGCTTTAATTATTTCAAGACTGGACTATGGAAATGTTCTTTATCTCGGTTCCAACAAGGAGGTGACCCGCAGGCTGCAGACGGTCCAAAATTCTGCAGTCCGACTTTTACGCCGACTGCCCAGGACCGCTTCAGTTTCCAGCCATCTACGTGATTTGCACTGGCTCAGGGTGGAAAATCGTATTTGATTTAAAGCCCTGAGCTATATGTTCAAAATCAAAGCAGGGACTGCACCTCAATATCTACTTTCCCTAATTCATTCATATGTCCCTTCCCGATGTTTACGTTCTTCTCAGAGGAAGTTTTCCGTGCCCAGGTTTAGGCTGTCCCGGATGGGCGGTCGATCCTTTTCCTATCTGGGTCCCTCATTTTGGAATGCCCTTCCCCCCGCCATTCGGAACGAAACAGTCTTCGTCCAATTTCGCAAAGCAATAAAGACCTGGCTTTTTAACAAATGATTCTGCTGTTAAATTTTACTATCTGGTTTTGCTTGCTTGGCGCCGGGAAACCCTTTTTGGGTAGCTGTTGCGCCTTACAAATTAAATAAATAAATAAATAAATGTATGAATTACTCCAGACTTAGGTCGGAGTTACATACGACTATCCTGACCAGATTTTCAAAATGTTTTCTAAGAGAAGGTGTTACTTCAGGCAGAGGAAAGAGTTACACCCGACTTTCCAGGCCTGATACAAAAAGAGTTTTTAAAAAGACAAGTGTGAATTTTTCTAAGGTTAGTAATGAGTTACACCTGACCACCCTGGCCCGTTTCATAAATCATTTTCAAGACAGGTGTTACTCAAGGCTTAGAAATGAGTTACTCCCGACTATCCAGGCCAGATTTATCATTTTCAGGAGTATGAGTAAGTTATTCCAAGCCTCAGTGAGACTGTTCAAGACGTATTTACTCATGGTGTCTGAGAGTAAGTAGGTCTTACTTCCGTAAAGCACTCACAGGCGATAGTGTGTGAATCGTACCTGGATATTTAAGTGTAACTCGCACCTACGCCTAGAGTTAGACACATCTACTCACAGTAATGGCACTCTGAACTAGACCTTACGTGCTCATTGCTGCTCTGGCGCATGCGCAAGCGAGCCCCGCTGTGGCCTTCGTGACTGGGTCTAGCCAAGAAGCAGGTGTGGTAGCCCCGAGGGCTACACCTGCACCCAGGACTCCCAGACTATCCATTTCCAGCCCTCCCAGTACAAAGCCAGGGTGGGGTGGCTCAGACAGCCAGCGGGGCGCACCCTCCCCGCAGGGACCCAGGTCTGCGTGACATGGCCCACCTTCGGAGTTCCACAGAATACTGTGCGTGCACCACAGACAGGTGTGATAAACAAACACAAAAGACGCACGGTGCCGCCCGCTAGCCCAGGGCCTCCCCCCTCACCCACGTGTCCGCTTGCAGTTCCGAGTCTTCTTACGTCACAGCTCTTCTGAAGTACATATAGGCCCCTTTCTACGTGTGGGGTCTGCTAAATGAATCGTGACCTCTGACACCCTCCAGGTACTTTTCCCCGTAGAGCCAATGGCGTAACACAAGAACCCCCACCTCCGTTCCCCAAGAGCCCCCCCTCCCCCCAGTCCTCAGACACCACCTCGGAGCCAGGCTACGTGAAAAGCGCACCCCCCCCCCCAAAAAAAATATAGGGTGACCAGGCGTTCCGGATTTGCCGGGACAGTCCCGCTTTAGCACCAGCTGGATAAAGGGTTTAAAAACGGACGTTTTTATTGATTCCCCGAGTGCCTCGTCTCTCTCTGTATTGAGCGCTGTCATTCTGTGCCCGTCGGATGATCTTGCCTCAGTCCTATTTCGAAATGTCCCGGTTTTTGGCTTTCGAAATCTGGTTACCCGACCCAAATACTGTCAGGGTTGGACATCATTTGGAGTAAAGCTCTACCCTCGCGCTTTCCGGATTCACACAAATACCTGTAAAATAGGGGTGACTGACCCGTCTGTCCTGCCCAACCCCCTGAGCACTGATAGGCCATGGCAGATTAATTCGCCTCTGGCTTTTCCCTGGGAATGCTCCGACTGTTATTTAAGGTTTTGTGATTTGTTATACTTTTGGAAGGTTTCCTTTTCTTTGTGCCACCACTTCCACACACCAGGAATCTCCCTTGCCGCTGTTTGAGATGCTAATGCCAGACAGGGTCTCCTTGAAAGGAACCCGCGTCAACCTCCTGGACACCTCTAGACAGGGAAAGCCCCCCCCCCAAAAAAAAACCCACCCTGCATTGGGTGATCCCCTGACCCTCGGGGAGGATCAGAAACAGGGAGAAGCTAATTTCTCTCTCAGACCAAGGTCACCGTCCACCTCTCCTCAAAAAGATGAAAGGCTGAGTCAGCCCCCTTCCCAGTGCTACCGTGTGAGTGAACGTGAGACTCCCCACCAGTGAGAGACCTCTTGCTCTCTCTGGTCAGGGCAACCGGCCAACTCTCCTCAGAAAGATGAAAGGCTGAGTCAGCCCCCTTCCCAGTGCTACCTTGTGAGTGAACGTGAGGCTCCCCGCCAGTGAGAGACCTCTGGCTCTCTCTGGTCAGGGCAACCAGCCAACTCTCCTCAGAAAGATGAAAGGCTGAGTCAGCCCCCTTCCCAGTGCTACCTTGTGAGTAAACGTGAGGCTCCCCACCAGTGAGAGATCTCTTGCTCTCTCTGACCGGGGCTATCATCCACCTGCCCCAAAAAAGACGAAATGCCGAGTGAGCTCCCGGAGTTTTCTACTTTGAGCCTACCAACCACCTTGACGTGACTGAACCCTGTGACCTGCAGGTCACTCGCACATCTCTGTGGCGCGTGTCTAGTCCTAGTTTATGAACTTTCACCAGGATTGGAACCTGCGCGTCATCCTTCCAGCATCACGTCCTTAAATAATTTTGCGTTACCTTACTTGACAAGTATAAGGTAACCTGCATAGATCTCTGCAGCACGAGCATGGACCCACTGAATTAGCCCAGTGTGCCTGGAAGCCGTGGCCTGTCGGCTCCTTGCAGCTGTCTGCAGCAGGCGCCTTGACCCGCTGAGCTGCGGTGATGTCAGCGCCAGGTGCCCCCATTACTCAGTCATTCCTGGCGGCGGTGGTGCGGGGTGCTGGCTCCGCTGTGCGTGTTCACAACCACAGCGCCTGGGTGTTTGCAAACACAGCCTCCGCCTCAGCGCTGCGCACCAAAACACTCATTAGGGCTTATTTATAGCCGGAGCAGGCACGGGCGCGGTGCCAACGGCGACATCTTCTGTGCTGGCAACACGGGGCGCAGGCTGCTGCGTGGTGCCAACCCGCACCGGTGCCAACATGTGCTAACGTGACACAAACACCGCTCGACCAAAACCAGCACCTCCGTGGGGCACACGCGCAACACGAGCCGGCAACACAACACAAGGCGCTACACACAATGTAGCAACAACCAGACAGCGGTGCAGAACGTAACGACCATTGCGCACGGAATAGACCGTGTGAGCCACCTGTATCAACAGCTGCGGAGCTCACGGCGACACACACAACCCTCGCCTAGTGCCAGGCTCGTACAGGGAGTAAAGTGTGCAGACACCAGGGAGTCCGTCTTAATGTTTACTTGCCACCCCTATTGTCGCACCTGTACAGGGAGTAAAGTGCCCAGACACCCCCAAGGTGCCGATATCAGTGTGTACTCACACTTCCGGCTAACACAGTTACTTCCGGTGCATGCCGAAGATGTGGAGCCCCCGTCCTCAATAAATATCTAAGGATGGGATGGCTGGGTGGGAGGGGCGGTGCATAGGAAGAGAGTCCCACCCGAAGATACACAAAAATGAACCTTAAGCATTCATTCATTGCTAGTGACAAGCAGACCCGGTTCTAGTGGGGGAGGGGGCAGGCGAGGTCTTCACAGCTGGTAAAGTCTACATTATTAAAATACTTCACTGTGCACCTGTGGGCTTCACTTTATCTGCAGAAGGAGGTCACCTGCAGGCACCATCACTGCCTTGTGCTGTCCAGTGTGTTCACCTGGATACATGCGAAGCCAGCATCCCTCTCCCCAAATCCAACAAGCATTTGCAATACAATAGGTCTCGCATTTGTAAAAGTGAGAGCTGTTGGCGTTGAAAATGTTTTTTACTTTTGTTTTTTTATTTGCAGTGAAGTTATTATATTTGCAAAGCACTATTGACAATGGTATAAAAAGCATAAGTAAAAGACATTGTCATTTTCAACGTCTACAGCTCTAACTTTAACAAATGCGAGACCTATTGCACTGGAAATGCAATCAGTCTGGCATTTGTTGGAGTTATTGGCATTATAAATGGCAATGTTCTTTATTTACCTAGCCTTGATGCAGGGTGCAGTACTATATGTGGCCAAAAGAGGTCCCATGGGATCTCTTTTGGTCACATATGGTACTGCACCCTGCAGAAGATATGGTAAATCCATTCTACCCATAATGCATTGCATGCAAGACAGTACCATGAGTACATTCAAATAGCTATGTCCATACATACAATTAGTAGCTTTGAAATGTGACAAAATAATTATATTAATTACGGATTAGGTTCTACTGTGTGGAGCTGATGAATGGAAGATGGGTGAGATGTGCTGGTCAGTGAAGTAACCACTGCCAGCCTTTCCTACTAAGTGAGTGTCCTGTCTGAAGCCCTTTAAGAAAATAGTGCTCCGAGGCTGTAGTTAAAACCTAGGGAGGAACAACACATGTAACAGGGGGTGTCCTCATGGGAGGTTACAAGAAGAGACAAGGCGGGACTAAGGAGGGACTTCTAAGCCTATTGACCAATGATAAGCCACCACGTACATAAGACAGGGACAAGAGCCAATTAAAAAGATGGGCAGAAAGTGGGCAGAGCTTTATGCCTATATCCTGAATATTGTTACAGCAAACACATGATGGTCGGAATGCTGACAATGCAAACATTCTCCCCCAGTCAAAAGATCTGGGTTAAATCCATCATTCTTTTGCCCACTACACCACCCCAGTTTGGACCCAGCCATATGCAAATCAGTCTTGAGCCTGTGCCCCATGATAACAGTCCAGACCGAACTGCCAGGCCAGGTCCTCCCTGGACCGGAAACAAGCATTCTGGGACCGGTTTCAGGGTATGTCACCCTTCTTCAGCCAGGCTAGCTTGAATCCAGTGGCGTAGTGAGCAAGGGACCCACGTCTGGGCATACCCATCCCACTTAGGGCGAAAAGTGTTCAGCAAACAAATGATTGACGGAATGCTGACAATGCAAACTTACTCCCCCAGTCAAAAGATCTGGGTTAAATCCAGTTTGGCCCCAGCCATATGCAAATCAGTCTTGACCCTGTGCCCCATGGGAACAGTCCAGACCGAACGGCCAGGTCCTCCCTGGACCGGAAACAAGCATCCTGGGACCGGTTTCAGGGTATGTCACCCTTCTTCAGCCAGGCTAGCTTGAATCCAGTGGCTCAGTGAGCAAGGGACCCACGTCTGGGCATACCCATCCCACTTAGGGCGAAAAGTGTTTTTGCATTTGTCACCCAGAGTGTGACGGGTATGCCCAGACGTGGGTCCCGTGCTCTCCATGCCACTGGAGTCAAGCTATCCTGGCTGATGAGGGCTGAAAGCCCGAAACCGGTCCTAGGATGCTTGTTTCCAGTCCAGGGAGGACCTGGCCTGGCAGTTCGGGCTGGACTGTTCCCATTGGGCGCAGGGTCAAGACTGATTTGCATATGGCTGGGTCCAAACTGGAATGGCATGGTGAGCAAAAAAACGATGGATTTAGGCCCAGATCTTTGTACTGGGGTGAATGTATGACATTGTTCTGCATTCTGTCCATCAATTGTTGTTTTTGCATATATCCTGAATATAGCATGTCTCGATGAGACCGCGCCAGCGCTGTCTGGGTGAAACCTAAAAACGACCAGCAGGGTGCCATGCTAAGCTCCCAGACCAGTAAAATATGGTAAGTGCACGCTCCCATCACAAGGTACTCAAAGATAGAAAGCTGATGGGATTAAACTATCCGAAATTAATGCCTTGCACTTATAAAGAAAAGTAAATAAATTGGTTTGTTACATTTTTTCCCCTGCAGTGAGGTCATTCCTAAATTGTGGCACAAAACAACAATACAACATACAGATTAATTCTGGTAGCAGTGAAGGATATCGATTACATTTGGATTTTATTAATCATGAGGCAGTTAATTAAAGCCTTAAAATGATAAAAAGTAGACGTTTCAAGTGTAAAAACAAATAAGTTACAACAGCAGAGGAGTCAGGAAATCTCTGCAGAAATTGTCCTTAATGGAGCGTACTACAAAGCATTAAAGTGCTTCACAAAATATCATGGCGCTAAACAAAAATCATCGCCTTTAAAATTATGAAATTGTTGATCAAATTGTTCATAAAACTCCATATATGAACATGCCAGGAGCCTACTCGAAATTTGGTTAACTTTAGTGTAAGACGTCCGCAATAGTTTAGCCAGAAGCGGGTCGTAACCTTCCCCATGGATTATTGCACCTCCGTAATTAATACTAGAACAGTTGTATGTTTGTGTGTGAACACGGAGGGCAAATAAAGGGCAACTGTGCCTTAGGATTCTAGGAAGAGGTATACAAAGTGTCAATCTTCGCGGTGCATGCATGCCTTTTAAACTTTCCAGCTTTGAGAAAAGCTAAAAATGCCAAAATAAAAAATAAAATAAAAACCACAAAATCACAAATGGCTCGGCACAGCAGTCCTAGGTTCCCACCGCCACACAGGTCCGTGAGCCTGGCGCGGCCTACCTGGCCGATTGGTGCTAGAATTCCCGGGGTGGGGGTTTCGACCGGAAGGAAGGGCTCTATATTTGGCTTGTATTAGGGAGACTAGTGTGTTTATTCCTTCATTCATGGCAGGTAGCCCGAACCGAAAGAACAATTCCTTGCATCCATATGTCCAGGTGGAATAGGACAGAATATTGCAAAACTACGCAGGCGAGGTTTAGAATCCGAACGCTCTTAGTTACCTATTGCCTAACAGAGCTAACCTTGAGGCGGAGTCATACGTAAGTTCCATCAGTACGCCACACCGTTCTATCCAATATGTATTTCTTTTATACAATATCCATTTTGAAGCAGTAATATGCATATTGAACAGTACTACGCAATACTGCAGTATACAATACTACTTTCTGGCCTTCTCACTGGATGTCATCTATAACTAACAGGGCTGATGCAATTTAGTAGTATTATGGAAACAATTCCTAGTAATATACGGAATAGAGTACCCCACCATACAACGCATGGATATTTCCAGGCACTGTGGAGTTTCCTGACCATATATAAGAGCAAGGCTAAAGGCAGAGGACCTTCAAGTGGCCATGAAACTCCTAGGTGACTTGCAATATCCTCAATGTACGGTGGAGGGGATTTTATTCCTTATAGTAGATAGTCACACCCTCACTTTTTCCCCAAGCCACTTAAAAACGTGTTATCTGACTCCTTCATATACAAGATAATATGGCTGCAGACATGAATACAAATAAAATCTGTAGTGCTAAATAAAACATACCAAAAAAACGGTAATTTGTTGCATTAAGACAGCAGAATCAATTTAATGTGAATCAGATTACAAATGCCATAGCTCAATGTGCAGAAAGATGTCAAGAGAGCTTCCTCAAATGATCTGCTGCATGGAAATATTAACATTCCATAAATAGCTCCTTTCTGCTGATCTCTGTTCATTTTAGGAAAATCGATCAGAAGAAGGAAAAGCCAGATTGTGTTCGTTTTTAAAATGAAGCTGTAACAATGCCCTGTTGCCTGCTCATCATCTTCGCTGCGGGCTCTGGTAGCAGGCAGTACGATGCCACTCCTCAAATTGTAATAACCTATTACAGTTGAGCAACAATATAATTTTCTTATTACTGGTGACTAGGTATGACACAACAGGACTGTAATAAGGAAGTTAGAGACATTCATATTACAGGGATTTCAGACTCCCCTCAATGCATGCAAAATATGGGTGTTAAATCCACTGCTGCAAAGACCTTAACATTAAGATGCAAAAACGACGAAATATTGCATTTTGCCCATTTTTGGTTAGACTTCATCATGGCACCCCTGAATTCACAGCTTATCCATTTTGGACATGCCCTGTGACCAAAAGACTTGTGCCTGTGGCCATTCCTGTGCCTCGTGAGCATTGGCACAGAGCATGGCCCGTCCCCTGTGCACGGTACTCTGCCTCCCAGTACTAGCTGGGTACAGTCTGCACCTGCGCCCAGTGGGCACGAGCGATGGGGCATTGAACCCCCCCATCCCATGCAGTACCCCTGCTTACAGTACACCTGGTCAATAGTGCCATCCGCAAAGATATGCACCTTTCACTTCTTATAAATGTAAAAATTGTCAGACTAGAAGAGCACATCTCCGAATCTTTTGATAATGTTTGCCCCCCCTTCCATTGGTCACGGCCCTCCCACACCCAGCGCTCTGGAGCCAGCCGGGTGACGAGGTTTAGAGGTTTGCTGCAGCGGCTTCTTCTCCCCTTCTGGCTTCACACCTTCACCATGGTTGTTTTTTCTTTTTAAACTAATTTTTATTGATTTTCTGATGATACAGAGCACATTGGAGCCATGACAATATACAAATGAAATCAGCAGGAATGTATAAGTTCCCACATATTCTAAGTGACAGGTAATGGTCACAGCAGCGGACACTGGTTCAGTTCGTACCTTATGAACAAACACTAATGGAACAAAGGCAATCGACAGGTCATAACAGACACCTACAGTCGAAAACCCTGCGCGAATGGCAGGTAAGTAGTTCAGCACTGGCAGAGAGCACCCAGGAGAGCAACTCCGAAGGGTTTGTGGACAGAATAGCGCAAGCAATCCCCACACCAGAGGGGGAGGAGTTTCAGCATCAAATAGGTAGCAATCATCTGGGAGGGGAGGCCGGCTTTAAGTCGGGAAACAAAGGGGAGGGCGTAACAAAGGAACAAAGACATTATCCAACATGTGTCCTGGAACTGCCCACAGAGTGAAGACAGGTCACAGACCCCCATCCAACACGGATCCCAGAGTTCTTTAGAAAGCACCTCTAAATCATGCAGCAGTGTGTCCCACTCTAGTGCAGTGTGTCCCACTCTAGTGCAGTGTGTCCCACTCTAGTGCAGTTGGGGTCCTGCACAAGCCCCATCTTTACGGAGGGCTGTGGACTCAGCCTTGCCCGCTTTGGCGTGGCTGAAACCAATATGGCCGTTCAGGGAGGCGAGCGTCTCTCCACTTCATGGCGATAGCTCTACGAGCCAGGGCTAGGTCTAGGAAGCCATTAGTAGCTACCCCCGCTTAGTTATGTCTATAACCCCAATAGACGCACTTCCATGCTGCACAAGTCCTCCCTCTCCGTGACCTTCCCCCACAACGACTGTCCTTCTGGGCACGTCCAGAACATGTGCTCCATGTCTGTGTTCGGGGAGCCATGCCTGGGACAGCTGGATGCACTGCCACATACTCTATGCAAGCGTGCCGGCGCGAGGTACGCTCTGTGTAGTATGTTATACTGAATATACTGGAACTTCGCATTGCAAGAAACCTTACACGGGTATAGAAGTACCTTGTCCCACTCTTTCTGCGTTAGGGCGAGGCCGAGCTCCCAACGTTGTCTAATTGGGTGCAACATATCTTAGTGTGTGAGCCACTGCACGTGTGAACCATGTAATTAAGCGCCGCATATATTACCCATTATGTGGACTGCATGCACTAGAGGGTGTGTGTCGGGCTCTGTAACCGTACCTACCAACCGCGCTGCAGCTCAACCGACAGAGTCCGATAGGCTACAAAATGGCCCGAGGGCAGGCTATGATCCGCACGGAGTTGTTCAAAAGGCACAAGAACAGAATTTTGGAACAACGCTCCTAAGGTATCCACTCACTATCTCCCGTAGTTCTACCCCCTCCCTCCCAAGGAGTTCCCGTAAGGGGCGTATGGAACTGAAGTGCATCTCTGGCGTGAGAGTCGGGGTGAGCGGAGCCGCAGGCTTCTGGTATAGGCGAGGACCAGGAGGTTAGCGGATTGTGGAGGGAGTTTCCCCGTTGGCAGCAACATCTTATGCATCATGCGGGCGGCATGGCCTGGCGGGCAATGGCATAACAAAGGCCCCTGCAGCTCCCGCAGTGTGGGGGGCCCCTCAGCACAGTACCCTGGCCTGAGAGCTCCCGTGTCCGGAGGGGGGGCTGGGGGTGGCCTCCATGTACTTTGCAGGGGGGCCCCCTAAATGTTTGTTATGCCACTGCTGGCAGAGGCCTCACCATGGATAAGAGGCGCTATACAAATATTGCTTTACATTCACTACAATCCAAAGGTCGCACTATCAGGCCCCGAGTGACGTCCTCCCTGCTTTACCTTCCGCAGTGCACCTTTCCTTTAAACAGGCTTTGTTCTGGAGCTTGCCATATAAACATTTTGTGTGAAGCCGGACATCTACCCTCCCTAACTGCCCCTCACAAAGGGAAGAAGCGCTCGTTCATCAGCCGCCTGACCCCGGACCCCCACAGATGGGCACCCTCCAGGAGGAGGGACCTGCCAGCCTCTGACTCACTCCCAAGCACCCCCGGGGGACCGCCCCGCCCCGCCCCGCCCCGGAGCCCCTGGCCCATTACCGTAATGGAAGTGTAACAAAGGGGGCAGCTGGGAGATTCAATCAAAGGGTCGAGGGGGCTGCGCGACCCCCACCAAATAATTAAATTAAAGGAGCCGGGGACACGCGACCCCATAAAGCTAACGAGGCACGAGGCGCCACTTCTTCGCGCTAACAGGCATGAGGTAATGCGCTAATCAAATCTTGGGTGGGGGCGTGGGGAGGGGGTTTAGGATATGAAAAATAAAAATCTCAAGTGACCAAGACCTTCCAACTGCGACTGCGCCGCCCATCAATCCACTACCTGTCAATCAACGAGGCATGTCTGCATCCTACCACACAAACCAGAAGATGGGCATCTTATTTTACGATAGCGCTTGGGGCCAGATATTAGCGCTATACATATCGGGTATTTCCTTCTATCTCCACGATTCTTATTTTAACTGCGGAAGAATGAAGGGCTGAATCGGCCCTGCTGGGATTCAAGGGCCTAACTTGCAGGTTGCACTCCCCGTCCACTGTTAGCAGCAGGTCATCGACACAGGTTGTATTGTATGCTGCTGTGGGTGTGAGAAAACGTGAATGACAACAACAGACCAGTTCATGATTTTAGTAATATCAAAAGGTCTTGGATTATGCCAGACCCAATAGAACCCCCACCACACAAGCACACAAAGATGCACACACACACAAAGATGGCGTCTGCTCGAGAGTACGGTGCGGGCTGTTTTAAGAGGCCTTTTGTCCAATTATGCAATCCGCGACATTGTGTGCAGGAGTAAGAGGTCAGGCAGGCTAAAGTCACAAAAGGCCCACCGATCCCCCCCCCCCCGCACCTACACATAAAAACACACGCATGCGCACACAGTGACCCTCAGGGCTCATGTAGACATTCATTCTTTCCTCCCATCTCTCTTCCTGGCAGTACACCACAACACGCGTGCAGTGGGCTCGTCACTAACCTAGCCTCCGGGTCACTGCACCTGCTGCACTACTGAGCGCTCTGCTCCCTGCCACAGTTTGTGTGCAGCCGGTGAGGGGCGGGCCCTGCAGTGAGTTAGAAACAAGGGTGCAGATTTACAAGAACTGGTGCATCTCTGCATATTAGCAGAGA
Organism: Calotriton arnoldi; assembly: GCA_963921515.1. Taxonomy (NCBI): domain Eukaryota; kingdom Metazoa; phylum Chordata; class Amphibia; order Caudata; family Salamandridae; genus Calotriton; species Calotriton arnoldi. The sequence goes on from CAWUFW010000041.1 coordinate 2,302,878, forward strand.
TGCGCCAGTAAATTTACAAAACGTAAAATAACCCTTGCGCCACCATGGGTGCGTCGTATTTAGAATGCGGCGCACCGTGGCGCAAGGATAGACAGATGCGCGACGCATCTTTTGGCGTAAGGGCAGCGCATTGCTGGAGTCGTGTCGCAAGCACGACGCAACTACAGCAATGGTCAGGAATGCCTAGTCCTATCATGCTGCGTAACTCCTTACCCCTGCTTCAAGCAGGCGCAAGGTTTTGACGCAGTGGCGTCGTAAAAGTGACTCAGTGAAATCTTGTAGATTTCACTGCGTCACTTTTACGAGGCTTTCTTGCATAGGAACGTCCACCCTGCATACATTTTACCCGACGCAGGTATAATGTAGCGCAGGGCTTTACAACGCGACGCATCTCCCTAGATGCGTCACGTTGTAAATATGTCGCAACGCGGTGCATTGTTTACGATGCCGCTGCGTCACAACGGCGGCAAGTTGTCGCAAGGTGCTTGTAAATCTGCCCCAAGGTGCGGATTGCAGCGTGGAGGTGTAAGTGGGCAGAGGCGGTCACGTAATGGCCAGAGCGATTGGAACTGGGGAACATGGTTCGAGTCTCAGCGTTGGCGCAACATCCCGTGATTCTGGCCAAATCACTGCCTCTCCCCGTGCCTACCAAAAATGAGCGTAAACATAACACAACATGCATTTGTTAAGTGCACGTAGAAGGGTATTTTGGCGCTGAAAAAAAGGTTTATTGTTACCCAACTCAATGGTACTCATTTTATGGACCTCAGAAGGATGAAAGGCTGAGTGGACCTTGCCAGGATTTGAACCTGTGACCATGAGGTCAAACACAGGCCCCTACAGTGGACACATTAATCCACTAAGCCACCAGTAGCAGACCGGAATGTATCCCTGTCATGTAAATGTTGCTCATGTACAGCGCTCCAATACCTACGGGTCGATTTCGCGCTATATAAAACTGTAAAAAAAAAAGTGAGGAGAGGGCCTGGGGGCTCTCTGCGAGTGAGGGGGCTAGGTTTACTCCAGTGATATACCTGGTGCTAGAGAGGGGGGTAAGTGGGGGGCGCCAGGGCGGGTCTGAGAAGGAGGGTTCGCGGACACCTCACTCTTAGCACTGCCTGAGAAGCCATATCGATTAGCCATCGATCATGTGCATCACAGATGACATCACGTGTGACATCCCCGTAGCCATAAGTGCTGCAGGGGGAAGTGACCTCAGGTGCCCGCTCACGTCTTCACTGCGTTTAAGTGATCTCATGCGCACTCCTGCTGCGTTCCAACGGTCATCTCTAAAATGTGACCAGCCCTTCCTGCTGACGGCCCGCAGCACCCCCCACACCCTCCAATCAGCACCACTTACTAGGTGTGCCAGTGTCACTCTGCCAAGCACCCCCTCTTTACAGACTCTCGCGCCACACCTCCCTGGGCTCAGAGGTCACAGGCGACTATCTCAGTGAGACAGCTCAGTAGACCAAGGTACCTCCTGCAGAGACCTGCCATCTGTGCGCACCCTGATGGTCACAGGATCCCTCCCCAGTAAGGCAGCTCAGTAGACTAACGTGCCTCCTGCAGAGATCTGCCCTCTGTGTGCACCTTGCGGGTCGCAGGCTCCCTCCCCACTAAGGCAGCTCAGTAGACTAACGTGCCTCCTGCAGAGATCTGCCATCTGCGTGCACCTTGCGGGTCGCAGGCTCCTTCCCCAGTAAGGCAGCTCAGTAGACCAAGGTGCCTCCTGCAGAGATTTGCCATCTGTGCGCACCCTGATGGTCACAGGCTCCCTCCCCAATAAGGCAGCTCAGTAGACTAACGTGCCTCCTGCAGAGATCTGCCATCTGCGTGCACCTTGCGGATCTCAGGCTCCCTCCCCACTAAGGCAGCTCAGTAGACTAAGATGCCTCCTGCAGAGATCCATGCGCATCCCGATGGTTCCAGGCTCCTTCCCCAGTAAGGCAGCTCAGTAGACTAACGTGCCTCCTGCAGAGATATGCGTGCACCCATGCTGGCCTGTGGCGGGGTGAATTCATGGTTGGGAGGGACACTTCTGGCCATCTTGGATTCTCACAAGGAATAAGGAACATAGAATACCAGGTTCACATTGCAGCATTTCAGCCACGCAGCCCTTACCAACCGACCAAGACTGCTCTGTGCTCTTATGCTCGGTGGCCCTTTGGGATGGTTGAGGTCTGGGCCAGACCATTTCTCCGGCGGATGCAGAGGGTAGTCCAAGTGGGTTGCTCTATCAGAATGGCCCTTGAGCATGTGAACAGATTTAAAGAATTCTGAAGGGATGGCTATACCCCACCACACAAGTCCCAAAAAATCTACCTCAACTCGGACTCATCTCAAACCTCTTTCTACTACTCTTTCCAATGCACAAGCCTATTCCTCACCCTATACCTCTATCAATATATCCAGTACCTCCACTCTCTCATTCATCCCAAACCCCATACCACTACTATGATCCCCAAAATAGCCCTTTCTAGACTCTCACCTACTCTACCCCTCCGTGCACCACCTGACACCTCTTTTACTATACTGATCCCCCAAAACAAGCCTTTCTAAACTTACCTCTGACTCTTCCCCTCCACATCCCTTTTTACTCATCCCAACCCTCCGCCTACTGCTATGACCTCCCAAAAAAAAAAAAAAAAAGGCTAAATCCTTCACTTTTCTATCCCTCCACTATCCTTTTCAATCGAAATAACAGACTAACATGTTCACTTCTCAAATTTCATATTTCACTATACTTATTCACCACTAATCTTTTATGGGTTCCGGAGTAGCGTGCTACTCGTCGAAAAAGCGCTTCAACACCCCATTAGGGGTAACAAGCGCTATATATAAATATATATACATACATACATATACATACATATATACACACATACATACACATATACATACATACATATATATATATGCAAACCTTTGTCCCTCTTCTATCCCTCCGCTACCCTTCTCAATCCAAATAACTGACTAACATCCACCACTCAAATTACTTTCATATTTCACTATACTAATTCAACACTAATCCTTTAATGGGTTCCGGAGTAGCGTGCTACTCGCCAAGAAAGTGCTTCAACATCCCCTCAGGGGTAACAAGTGCTATATAAATGCAAACCTTTTTCCCTCTTCTATCCCTCAGCTATCCTTCTGAATCCAAATAACTGACTAACCTATCCACCACTCAAATTACTTTCATATTTCACTATACTTATTCACGACTAATCCTTCATGGGTTCCGGAGTAGCGTGCTACTCGCCGAAAAAGCGCTTTGACGCCTCATGAGGGGTAGTAAGTGCTATATAAATGCAATTACAATACAATACTCTCAAACATATAACAAGGGGACACACTCCACTTTATTATTATTAGCAGTATTTATTAAGCGAAAGGCTACCCGTATCGGGCTTCACATCATAGTGTGATTGAAAATTTTACTAACACACAAAAGTACTAGAGACCCAAATGTCCATGGTATTGTGGTAGCATGTTGATATTCTGACCATCAAATAAACTCAAATACAGGTGACTGTAAAAATATCAATATTTATTCTTCAATCTTCTTGGACATCACAAAGATCATATCAGCCCGCCCAACACGTTTCGACCCTAAAGGAGACTTCATCAGGGATAAATTATGGCTAATCACTTGTACACTTTATCATCAACAAGGTTTCCTCTTAGTAATCCATGTCGAGTCCCATGTTTCCAAGTTGCTTCAAACCAAATTAAACATCCCAAAAAAGAGGTGTGCATGTATTAGGCTACACTCCAGATTGAATCCCCAGTATTAGGTTAGGTAGCGCCACGTGTGAGTGGTGTTCTACCTGCAGCAACCTGCAAGCAATGTACCCATTTTTGAATACTGGTTAGACAGGAGGAAGAAGAGACTGTGTCCTCAGTTGGAAGAGACTAAGGTATTTTTGAGAATCTTCCTAAAGAGGATATTTATTCCCTAAATTGGTCAAAAGTGACGCAAATGATTCAACATAAATATTGAAGTGTACGGGTGCCCATACAGGTCCGTTAAAGCGTGGCTACCTGTTGGCAAGATAAGGTTCAGCACATCTTAGTGCTGCACCACTGGTACCCGGCCTTTCTTTAAGGGTGCATAGGAGGATTTTATGCTTCACTGAATCATTGGCAGGGGGTAGGTGTAAAATAATTGGGAGGCAGATGTCACTGTTGGAAATGTGTGGGGTATCATGCACGACACCCACCATGAATGTTTCCGCCCCAACTCATGATTGGATAAAGTTCTATGTCCATACCTTGCTCCTGATACTTTCCTCTCTATTCACGTAGGTTCAAACATGCTTTTTGGATTGGTTGAGAGTAAAAATTTTCTGCTGATGTCAGGGAACTATTTTTTATCCGCATTTGCCCATGTCATTAGAGCATTGTAGCTCGAGGGGAGGGCATGCCCCGATTCACCTATCCTCTTTCCCACTCTCCCGTCTCCTTCATCCTCTGTCCCCCCCAATACCCCCACTATGCACTGCAACCACCCATCTCTCTACTCCTAACACAGGACACTGCTGCAGCTTGCTGTCCCTCTCCCCATCACCGCCTGCCTCTCCCTACCCACACCTGCCACCCACCGCGGACATCTTTGCCAATACTTAACCAATTGCGTCGCCGTTGGCAAAACCAATAGCAGTGGGCGGCCATCTTTGAACAATATTTTCTATATTTCAAGATGGCGGCCATGTTGCACAGACATCAAGTGGATGTTATCTTGAAAGCTAATAAAGTAATGTTCAAAGATAGTCACCTGTCATTATCAGCTTTACCAATACTACGATAACATTTTACAAGCATTGGCCAAACCAGCCTCGGTGGCAAACTTAGAAAGTTTCTTCTATATTTCCAAGATGGCCGCTGCAGTGCATCTCGATTTAGTGTGGTGGCCAGTTTGGGAGTATAGAAAATAATGTTTGGACACCTTGGAAGTAGACAACATATGAATACACAGTGGCTGCCCGCTGCTATTGGCTTTTGGAATGCCTGTGCCATAATTCCATAAGCATTGCTGAGGTCAATACCAGCAGCAAACAAACATTGGCAAAGTATTTTAATACCCCTCCCACAGTGAAATGAGCCATTTTCCCTGCTGGCGCCAGGGTCAATGGCATCCTAGCTACGCTACTGGCAGGCTCCATTGTGCCACTTTGTAGGACTTCCAGCCACGTGAACCTCGCTGCAATACAGGCCACGTTCCACATTTAAACCCGTTGATATAGTGCACTTTCATCGTCGCACCCCCCATCAGAGGGCCAGATCCTACCTGTGATTTACGCCATTCTACACCCCTCCCTCGCACTTTAGAGTACCCGTTTGCTGCTAAAAAGTGCTGGTACTCTCCCATTAAAAGCACTGTAGCAGCGCTGAGAAGTGCCGGTACTCGCCCATTAAAAGCACTGTAGCAGCGCTGAGAAGTGCCGGTACTCTCCCATTAAAAGCACTGTAGCAGCGCTGAGAAGTGCCGGTACTCGCCCATTAAAAGCACTGTAGCAGCGCTGAGAAGTGCCGGTACTCTCCCATTAAAAGCACTGTAGCAGCGCTGAGAAGTGCCGGTACTCTCCCTTCCGAACTAAAGTGCAGCTACTCCTGCCTATTTAAAGCCCTGGATACAGGCCACGCTACATTTCCACCTTGTGATGCAGGCCTGTTTGACGAACCACGCTCCTTCCTGTCATATGGACACAGCAAAACCCTGCAGTACACTAGCCAGAATGCAAAGGGATAACAGCGCTGGGATGCGAGGCAGTGTAATCCTACACCCCCTCCCCGTACTTTTTAAAAAGCCTCCCGTGAGCCTACAAGCTGACGAGCTTCGGAGCGCCCGAGTGCCCGGAGTGGTATTGTTACCCGAGGACATTTCCAGCAACCTCAAACTAACTATTGATGACGCTCGACTGATGACAGACCAAATACAGAAACGTGTCAGGAGATACAGCAAAGACTGCCCCAGCTTTGGTGAAAATGATGATACACTTTGAAGCAAGGGTGAAATCCTGCACTACAATAACCAGGATGCAAAGGGGTAACGGCGCAGGCATGTGAGGCAGTGTGCTCCTACCACCCCGCCCTTTACAGTGCTATATAATGTGATGTATTTTCGAAGCTTCCACTTGTCAAAATACAACTTTTAAAAGGCGTTGTCATATACTATGTGATGTCTGTTATATGATTTACATAGCAAATGTTTCCAGGGCTCGGCTCGTGAACGGGCTCTATGATCCGAGCCAGACGCTTGGCTCGGCTCTCCCTGTTAATTTGTAAGCTCGCCCACCTCTAATTTCAAACTGTATGTTCCAGAGATCTTCAAACTGTCCTACAAGACGCAGCTTTACTACAGAAGACTTTTGAAGAAAGCCACGAGCTCCCCAAAGTTCCCCCTTGAGTACCGCCCCGGGTGCATTCTGGGTCACCTGTCTCCATCTTGCTGTGAAGCGCCAAACTGCGAGGAACGAGGCGCTTTTAGTGTCAGACACCCATCAAAGGCAGCAGCGTCCTGGGAGCGGAGATAATCCCTGGCAGAGCCCAGGGGAGGGATCAGAACCAGGGAACGGGGAGTGCTTCCATTATTCACCCTCTCCGGCTGGCACCGAACCCCGCATTCCCCGAGAGGGGGCGCGTCTCCAGGCCAACAGGAAGCCAGGACACGCCAATTCAACTCTGCCGGGACAGAGCCCAACTTTGGAAATGTCACTCCTTCTCGCAACAACGTAAAGCCATATAGACATGAAGATGACATTATCACCGAATATACCTCAGGGTCACCTGTAAATAAACAAGCACTGGCACAGCCAATAAGTAGCAACTCTGGTGTCGGGGTGCGGACAATTTGGCCTTGCCAATGCTTTTTTTCATGCAGGCAGCTCCATTGGTGGGCACACTCAAGAATAGGGAATAACGCCCTCCAATCAGAAGCAGGGACCTAAGATAGACAAAAAAGCCATGGAATCATAAGCAAGGGGCGGGCACACAGACAACTCTATACTGGATGCACTAGGTCTAGTGGGTAAAGAGGTCGGTAGGCAGACCTAAACGTCGAGGATGGGATTAACCTCCCTCTGCCCCTGCTGCCTAGCAGGTTTGGCCATCTCTTGGTCAGACCCTACATAGCTACCAGCTTCACCTTTTCTAATTCAGTCGTTGCTGCCCTGGGCTGGAAGGGACGCTGCAAGCTGTCTAGTGATTGGCTAGGTGTCACATGCCCACAGCTCTCTACAGACATCCATGTAATGCCAAATGCGGGCACAGCTGCTTCCAAGCGCTAGACAAAAGTCTACCCGCAGACAACGAAACAAACAACCCTGCAAAGTATCTAAAAAGTACTCATCAAGAGGACGAATGAATGGTTTAGTTCCTGGTTCTGTATACATGACGTCCAGGCGCCCCGCGAGGAGAGGCTGAGGGGACGAGAGAATGGTGTAGTGCCTGGTTCTGCATACATGACGTCCAGGCGCCCCGCGAGGAGAGGCTGAGGGGACGAGAGAATGGTTTAGTGCCTGGTTCTGCATACATGACGTCCAGGCGCCCCGCGAGGAGAGGCTGAGGGGACGAGAAAATGGTTTAGTGCCTGGTTCTGCATACATGACGTCCAGGTGCCCCACGAGGAGAGGCTGAGGGGACGAGAGAATGGTTTAGTGCCTGGTTCTGCATACATGACGTCCAGGCGCCCCGCGAGGAGAGGCTGAGGGGACGAGAGAATGGTTTAGTGCCTGGTTCTGCATACATGACGTCCAGGCGCCCCGCGAGGAGAGGCTGAGGGGACGAGAGAATGGTTTAGTGCCTGGTTCTGCATACATGACGTCCAGGCGCCCCACAAGGAGAGGCTGAGAGGACGAATGAATGGTTTAGTTCCTGGTTCTGCATACATGACGTCCAGGCGCCCCGCGAGGAGAGGCTGAGGGGACGAGAGAATGGCTTAGTTCCTGGTTCTGCATACATGACGTCCAGGCGCCCCGCGAGGAGAGGCTGAGGGGACGAGAGAACGGTTTAGTTCCTGGTTCTGCATACATGATGTCCAGGCGCTCCCCCAGGCGAGGCTGAGGGAACGAGAGAATGGTTTAGTGCCTGGTTCTGCATACATGACGTCCAGGCGCCCAGCGAGGAGATGCAGAGGGGACGAGAGAATGGTTTAGTGCCTGGTTCTGCATACATGACGTCCAGGCGCCCCGCGAGGAGAGGCTGAGGGGATGAGAGAATGGTTTAGTTCCTGGTTCTGCATCCTTGACGTCCAGGCGCCCAGCGAGGAGAGGCTGAGGGGACGAGAGAATGGTTTAGAGCCTGGTTCTGCATACATGACGTCCAGGCGCTCTGCGAGTGGAGGCTGAGGGGACGAGAGAATGGTTTAGTGCCTGGTTCTGCATACATGATGTCCAGGCACTCTGCGAGGAGGGGGCGAGAGAAGAGTAAGGCAGGGGCCGGCATCGGACACGCCGCATGTATGGCAGTCGTGCCGGCCCCCGATGACGCCACAGGGAGGCGGGCCTGGCCGCGCACGGTCGTGACGTGGCAGGCTCGCCTCCCTCCCTGATTGGCTGTTCGGCGCATGCCCCGGAAGTGAAAGGAATCACTTCCGGGTCGCGCGTCGGCGAAACGCCGGGGAGCTGGTTAGAACCGGCTCCCGGCGCTAAATTGGAATAAAAAGGCTGGGGAGCGGCAAGGACGGCTTCTTTTCTCGCCGCCCCCACAGCTGTTGGGTACAGAGCTCCCCGGGCCTCGCTAGGAGGCCCCAACAATTTCACCCACCCACCATCCCCTAAAGCAGAGGTTCTGGAGTGTTGTGTGTTTATAGTGGTTTTTCCTTTACAGGTAATTGCTTTATTTGCAGGTTCATCAGGTATGCATCATAGAATGTTTTAATTGTCGTATTTGTAGTGCTATTCCTTGGTCGGCAGTAAGGTCATGATTGGTCGGCTTAAATTTAATGTCCTTGATGGGCGGCGCCCGAGGGGGAGGGACAAGTGGTCACTCATGGAACTCCAGGGGCAGTTACAGCCGGTTGGCTGAAGGGTGCGGGGGAGGGGAGTTACGCTTTCCGGTAGGCTGGTTGGCCACCCCGCACGCGCACAAGGGCGCAAGTAAACTGCGCATAACTGCAAGGGCCCCTTATGGAGATAATCGGCGGGCGTAGGGGGGCTCGGGGGGGGGGGGGGCAAGTACCCTCCCGGTGAACGGGTCCCCTTGCGGATGGGCACTCCGGTTGGAGTGCGGGCATAGTTTGATCAGGATCTGGGGCCAGTCATTGACCTCGCCGTAGGCTCAAACAGGGATACGCAGAAAGATAACATGCTCGATTTTGAATGCTTAGTTTAGGATAGGAATGTCTATGTATTAGAGATATGTTAAGGATAGCAAACAAGACATATGTACCTATCAATGTAACAAATTGGACTTTCTGCGTATTGTGTATATAAAATGTTTTGAGTATTAAATATGTAATAAATACGGCCGGGGTTAACGACCCCTATTCCAAACTCCTTGTGATAATTGAATTGTCGCCTTAGGGGAAGACGGGAGGTGAGCAACTTGGGCACCGGGAAGGGGGCCATCACCTAGGGGTGTAAGTCAAAGGAAGAGGGGGTCTAGGCCGTACCTGGCCATATGGTTTAGTGCCTGGTTCTGCATACATGTCGTCCAGGCGCTCCCCCAGGCGAGGCTTAGGGGAAGAGAGAATGGTTTATTGCCTGGGTCTGCATACATGACGTCCAGGCGCTCCCCCAGGTGAGGCTGAAGAGACGAGTGAATGAATGCGGTGGCTGCATCAAGGCACTTTGATGGGAGACGCCTCAGCTCCGCGCTCTCTCGGCCGCATCCCACATTTTAACGAGCGCCGAAGGTCCTTGTGGAAGTGCGTGCCCCCGTGGGCGCTGCACAAAACGCTGACTGCGCGCTTCCTCAAAGTTAAATCACCAATTAAGGCTCCGGGCTCGCCTCGCAGCGACCTTCAGGTGGGATATTAATTTAGGAGGCGATGCGAGTCGAGGAAAAAATATAAAAGAAAGACGAAGCGAGCTTAGAATACATCTAAATCTGTACGAGCTCAATTTAACCAACCCGGGCCTTTTATTAAACACCAGTCGGCGAATAATGCCGGAAACTGTGGTAAGGACGGGGAGAGATGCTAACACGTCGATCCGATAGCACTTCCGGGATCGGTGAAGCGAGGACCCCAGAGATGGACAATGCCAACACCTGTTCTTTACGAGCCAGGCTCTCAGTGGAGTGTGAAATAACACATCAGATATTAACCCGCTGCTATTACACAGCACGTCTGCAGTGCTTAATTTGTTAATAAAAAGTGCCAGGGCCCTCATAAGGACACTGCAGCTTGCACCATCCATTGCCCCTGCCAGAGCCGCAAGTGGCAGTACCAACTAGGGTGACCAGATCTTGAGAACGAAAAACCGGGACATTTTGCAAAAATAGAAGGACTACAATTTTACATCAACATAGCGGCGCAGAATGGCAGCTCTCATCAACATAGGATCACAGAAGAGGCACTAAGAAAATAAATAAAATGTAATTTCTACAACCATAACTGTTAATTAAATTGCTTTCTCATAACAGCTGCAAACTAGCACAGCTTTATAACACCTAAAAGAGTGTCTCAACCCCATCTCAAAACCAGGACATGAGCCAAAATTGGCTAAATCTGCAGTGACAGCAGGTGGGAAACCGCGATTGTCCCGGCAAATCTGGGACGCCTCGCCACCCTAAGTACCAACACAACTACTATCCATCACACTCCTAAAAGTGTGACAATTCAGACTATTCCAGTCCCCCAAAGATATAAGAATGGCTTGGGTGGCAGGTATTATTTATTTTTTAATGTATACTGAATTAATAAACTACTGTTGTGCTCCTCTCTAAATTAGACTCTCAGCGCCACCATGTGGAAGACTGTCATAAGTGCTGGTGATGACAATTAAGTGCCGGTGCAGAGCCCCGGAAACCACGGGCTCAAATTAAGCACTGACTAAAGGACTCCCTGTTTTATTAGTGTGTGTGAAGTAAAGCAAGTCGTGGCAGACCTGCTCTGGTGTACATGTGAATGACTGGGGCATCAAAGGCCTCTGGGCCTGTTCAACCTGGCTTCCCTGAGGCAACAAACGGTGTGATCCTGGGCAAGCCACTTTATCTCCCAATATTTAAGTTCTCCCATATGTCAAAAGTGACTACAACGATGAATGAGCTAAAAAAAAAAAAGTATTAAAATCATATACTAAAACTAGATGTGTGCTGTCACTACACACACACACAGACTCGTATCACTAGCTACAGTGCCTGAGTACACCGTCTGTCCCCACCCTATCGGGGTTAGTGCATATACATGGGCTCAGACTGCCCTCTATGTTTTCGAAGCAAACTCCAAATCAAATGACGACGTGCGCCCACACGATGTTATTCATATACTTTATTCTTATATTAGGCATAATGCACCCTACGTGTTTTAGCTCTGAACACTCGAGGCTCGCGTTTAGAGCCGAAACGTGTAGCGTACACCATGCCGAATATAACAAACTATAGGAGCGTCAGAGTTCCTAAACTCATTCGCCTCAGCTCCTTCCTGGAAAGTTTTGGGATGATGTGTGAAGAGAGGGCCAAGAAAAAAAGGAGGGGGTGGAGGGGGGGGAGGTCAAAAACTCTTAATTTCGCACGTTAATTCATATAGGAAATTTCAGAAAGGGATACAGAAAAAAAAAACAGCTGAATGGAATTACACCAAATTTGGCATAAGTTAAAACTGTATTCAGCCGTTTTCAAGATATCTCCATTAAAAAGGTGGTCCAGATAGTCATGAAGGCCTTTAACCCCTTGCCCGCGATCGGAATTCCGCTCGTGTGCTGGACATTCCGATCGCGGGTGTGGTCGTGACGAGCTCAGCTCGTCATGCGCACAGCGATACCGCGCAGCATGACGAGCTGAGCTCGTCACGCGCATCGAAGGGGTTAAATATAGGGATATGGACGTGGTTGGCCACAATAACTCAGGGTTCCCTAATTTAAAAAAATAAATAAAAATAGGTCCTTCTGATTGGCTGAGAGAGTTTTCTCCCATCGGCCTTTTCGGTATAGCTATATATACCCCTCTCCAGAGCTTTTTGAAGGGGAGTGGAGGGGATAAGGAAGAAAAACAGTGGACTCCGATATCACCAGGTGAAAATGTTACAAACGGGGTGAACCCTAGAAGGAATGACACAAAGTTACAGGATTATACAGCTGCGAACGGAAGTGCTTGACTTTCACAATTATAGCGTCTAACTCCACCAATTCTGTGCTAGTGCGGCTGCGTTGACAAACTGACAGGGAAAGAAGAGAAAGTTACAAAATCAGGATATGAAGGTGCAAAAAAGGAGATAATGTGATCCCGGGGTGAATTACCGACAAGAGGAGATTGAAGGAAAAAAAAAGAACCTAGAGGGAAAAATGGTAAACCTAGAGGGAATTGGAAAGCCTAGGAGTGAAGGTCGAAACTCTAGGGCGTCTCTCCCAGCGACCCCCCCCCCTTCAAAAGCAAATGGACTCAACCAACAGCAAGCGTATTTCACCCTGTGACCAAGAACACTAAGCCTTGGCCAGTGCGCAAACGGTAAACGCACCTCGATGGGAAGCGCACTCACCCTGCATGGCTAGTTCCTTGAACAAGCTCTCTTCCCCAACTGCAACACAGTTCCCCATCAGCAAGTGTACCCCCATATCATTAGCATGTGTTTCCAATGGCAAGCACATTCCGCTCAGTAGGAAGCGCACCCCCATTAAAAAGCATGCTCTATATCTACAAGAAACCCCCTCCCACCCCGTGGATAGTACATCCTCTGCCCTCCAATGACGAGCACGCCTCTCCTCCATCACACACGTGCATCTACAGCATGCATGCCCACAATGTATGGCAACAAATCGCAGGGAGCACCTGCGATCACAAGACAGCGCCGTGAGGTCCATGCTGGCATTCCAGGCGCAAACTCGTGAAATGGTGTGAGCGACGGTGACAAAGTAACACAGTATCACTCCACCCTCTGCAACACTGACACATCTCTGTGTGAACTCCTGCAGCAGGCACATACGGGTATCTAGCAGTGCAGTTTCAAATGGAAACAGGGAAGACTCATACTTTCATCATATCAAGGTCGATGAAACGAGTGCTGCGGAGGCAGATAATAGCGTCAACTCCCATTTCTGCACCAAGAGTACATTCCGCTTGCAGTGTGGGCTGTGAGAGCAATCAGTAATAAAGTGACTACGTGACGTGCGCCAAGTAGGGGATGCGAGTGGCAGGCGCAGAAATACCTGCCACGCCGACAGCTGGAATAACAGTTCATGGTTCCACAATCATTATTCACTGTGATAAATATTCAGAAACGGAGGCGATATGTGTTCGCGCCATCCAGACATTACTCACAAATATTAATTAAATCCTCTGGCAGCTGTTCTCACGGCGGGCACTTGTTGGCAGCAGGCTGGCGGGTGCAGGCCCTGCCACCAGGGGTGGTCCAGCCTGTAGTTAGATGGGCTATGTGCCTAGTCCGCTGCTGAACCAGAAGGGCTGGGACAGAGTCGGTCGTACGTGTGGAGAGCATCAGTTAGAGAAAGGACGGGGGAGAAAGCCTGGCTGGTACTGGGCTGGGGTCTAACCTGGAGCAATTAGAGCACTCTCCCCCCTACACCCCCGTCTAGTGTCCTTCCAGTTATACAGGAGGCGTTTCTGAAAGTCACCCAAAGGTGGGGTCAGCAAGGGCTGGACTAGTTCGGCCCTCAAGAGAAGGCCAGCCCTTCTGTGAAAGGCAGCGAGTCTTCTAAGACCCTCAATGCTGCCCGGTGCAGGGTTCCACCTCTAATTCACTTTGGGTTTGCTATCAAAATAATGAGGCAAGGCGCTGGAAACTGGAAAACAAGAAGAAGGTTTATTTCTCATGAGGAGATCGCGTCAACTGAGACACCGGGATGTCTCAGTGAGGTGTTCTGCTGGCAATGCTTTTGGCTCTTCCTTTTATACAGGTTTTACACAATGTATTTGTTTCATTTATCATGGTTACAAGCTTGGAGTCTCCGCCCGGGCAGGTTGTCACACAAGCCCGACATTGTTTCATCAACATGGTTACACAAGCCCAACATTAACTCTCCTCCCGCCCGGGTCAAAAACAGACAATTTAATTGCAGCTGGACCTTGCTTCAGGGTCTAAAAGCGAGTGAGACCGGCCAGATCTAAGAGTCCGTTCTGTTGATAAAAACAGGTCCCATTGTTGGCTAAAACAAGTCTTGCTGTGTGCAGTGCAATAAACCATGTTTGCAAGAGTCTGTTTGGTGTTTGTAACCTGTTTGTGCAGGGATGAGAGGAAAGACGAGTTTGAGGCAGCAGGTGATGTTGATGTTTGTCGTGGAGATAGTTTATAGCCCCCAGCACACATATCAGGTTTGGTCAGAGAGTCAGAAGGCTGAGAGGACAGGGTGAAATGAAGGTGACCAACAGAGTACAAAATGGCTGTGGTCAATCAGAATGACTGTAGTTTATGTGCACGTAGGAACTTTCATCAGACAAGATGGCGCAGAATGTTCATGATTGTTGTTTTGTTCTTAACACTTCGCCCTGTGTTTACTGCACGGTTTAAAGAGGGGAGGGCGCGCTGGGGTGCACGCACTTCCGTTACTGAGCTCCGAAGGGTTTTTTCCGCCTTCCTCCACCCTCAGGGTGACCAGATTTTGAGATGGGAAAACCGGGATGGGCCAGACATAAAAGTAGGACAAACGCCCTTAGCCTTACTTCTAGTTTGGCCTGTCCCCATAAGGGGGCAGGGGTGGGGGGGGAGACGGAGTCAGTCAGTTAGTCAGTCTCTCTCTCTCTCTTTATTTATTTATTTATGCGTTTTTATATAGTGCGGACTTTACCCGAAGGTGTCAGAGCGCTTCACAACAGGAACAGTAACATTGCATGAGGAGAAGGTTACAAGTGAGCATAATACAAAAGCAAGCGTTAGATTACATGAGGAAAAAGTGACAATTGTGCAAATAAAAAAAAACAAGATACAAAAAGAGGTATACGTTACAAGAGGAAAAAGTGACAGGTGTGCATGATACATAAGATACAAAATACAAATAGAGGTATAATACTGCAATAAGTGACAGTCACTCAGAACACACTGGGAAGGCACTTCTATAGGCATGGAGTGCAGAATTTCCTATAGTGGAAGAACTTCCTTGAGGGAGTAGAGAGGGCGTGAATTAAACAGGAGACTTAAAATGAAGGGTACACAAACAAAAAATCCAACACAGCACGCACGGGTGAGGAATGTACAGGAAAGAGTACAAATTTACAATGAAGAGCGAACTTTCTAGAGGGGCCTGAGAATGAAAGTATTAGTTCTAAAAGTGTCTTTGGAAGAGAAGAGATTTGAGGTCAGCTTTGAAGATCCGGGTAGAGGAGGTGGCACGGAGCAATGGGGGAAGCGAGTTCCAGATTCTCACTGCATTGCCTGAGAAGGATTGCGCCATCAATCTTTCCCTTTTGAAGACGGGGGGCTCAAGCAGAAGCTTTCCCACATTGCGAGAAGGGCGAGAGCCACCGGACAATTTCAATTTATTCGCCAGGTAACGAGGGGAGGACGTGTGTAAGGCTTTGTGTGTGATGCAGGCAGTTTTGTAAATAGATCTTGCCTCGATCGGAAGCCATCGAAGAGAGGACAGGATAGGAGTGATGTGGTCGCCTCGTTTAGACCCTGAAATGAAGCGAGCTGCTGAATGGAGGATGGATTTGAGAGGGGAGAGGTGGGATTTGGGTAGGCCCGTCAGAAGAGAATTGCAATAATCCAGTCTTGAGAGAACCAGAGATTGTACCAAGGTTTTTAAGTCTTTCTCCGGGAAGAACCGACGGATCCCCCATAGAAGGCGCAACTGGTAACGTGCGTTCTTAGCAATAGCGTTGATGTGGGAGATTAGGTTGAGCTCTCTCTCCCTCTCTCTATCCCCCTCAGTACCCCAGCCCTCCTCTCCGCTCTGTCTGCTGCAGCATGCAATCGGCCTGCGCTGCCTGAAGCATATACATTATTTAACGAAAGCACACCTTTTACTTCTCCTTTGCAGGATGACTTGACCTTCGTCCCAAAAACCGGGACATATATTTAAAATTGAGGAAAGCATTGGGACAGTCCTCTGAAAACAGGGACTGTCCGGGGAAAACGTATGGTCACCCAATCTTTGTCCCCAACACCAGGGCAGAAGTTTAAAATTAAGGAAAGCGTCAGGATACTGGGACAGTCTTTGAACACCGGGACGATCCCCCTTCCCCCGTGGCTCCCTTACTCTGGCTGACCCCGTGGCTCCCTTACTTCTGGCTGATCCCGTGGCTCCCTTACTTCTGGCTGATCCCGTGGCTCCCTTACTTCTGGCTGATCCCGTGGCTCCCTTACTTCTGATATTCCCAAGGCTCCCTTACTTCTGGCTGACCCCGTGGCTCCTTTACTTCTGGCTGATCCCGTGGCTCCCTTACTTCTGGCTGATCCCGTGGCTCCCTTACTCTGCCTGACCCCGTGGCTCCCTTACTTCTGCCTGATCCAGTGGCTCCCTTACTTCTGCCTGATCCAGTGGCTCCCTTACTTCTGCCTGACCCCGTGGCTCCCTTACTTCTGCCTGACCCCGTGGCTCCCTTACTTCTGCCTGACCCCGTGGCTCCCTTACTTCTGCCTGACCCCGTGGCTCCCTTACTTCTGCCTGACCCCGTGGCTCCCTTACTTCTGCCTGACCCCGTGGCTCCCTTACTTCTGCCTGACCCCGTGGCTCCCTTACTTCTGCCTGACCCCGTGGCTCCCTTACTCTGCCTGACCCCGTGGCTCCCTTACTTCTGGCTGATCCTGTGGCTCCCTCACTCTGCCTGACCCCGTCGCTCCCTTACTCTGCCTGACCCCGTGGCTCCCTTACTCTGCCTGACCCCGTGGCTCCCTTACTTCTGGCTGATCCCGTGGCTCCCTTACTTCTGGCTGATCCCGTGGCTCCCTTACTTCTGGCTGACCCCGTGGCTCCCTTACTTCTGCCTGACCTGTGGCTCCCTTACTTCTGGCTGATCCCTGTGGCTCGTACTCTGGCTGACCCCCGTGGCTCCCTTACTTCTGGCTGATCCTGTGGCTCCCTTACTTCTGGCTGACCCCGTGGCTCCCTTACTTCTGCCTGACCCCGTGGCTCCCTTACTTCTGCCTGACCCCGTGGCTCCCTTACTTCTGCCTGACCCCGTGGCTCCCTTACTTCTGGCTGACCCCATGGCTCTCTTACTCTGGCTGACGCCATGGCTCCCCTACTCTGGCTGACCCCATGGCTCCCCTACTCTGGCTGACCCTATGGCTCCCTTACTTCTGTTTCCAAGCCTCCCATACTTCTGTCTGATCTCAATACATATTAAGGGGGCTGTGGCGTGCGCTCTTCCCTCCTCACCCCCCCCCCGAAACTGTGTGCTGCTGCCCTTTCATGGTCGCCAGCTAAGGGGGCGCTCATGCCTGCTGGGTTCTTGTGGGGGACCAGGAGCTATATGGCCATATCTTGGGTTCCCACAAGACTAGGTGGTTCTGCGTCTAGGTTTCTTACTGGGTCCACGTCTAATAAGACAGCATCCTTCGGAGTTGTTCCCCAACCTAGGCCAGGCTGGTAGAGGGTGGGGCATGCGCTTGGTGCACATGTGCGTTTTCTTGCCTGGATGAACCAAGCACCCCAACACCTGAGAAGCTTGTTTTATCAACGGGGAAGGAGGCATCAATGTCTAACCCCCAGGAGTGTGCGAGGGGATTAGTTTGCAAGTTGGAAGGTTTATCCGGTAGCAGAGGCAAAGATATCCTGCCAGACCAGCACATGGCAGGAGTGACTCCTGGAAGGGGGTTGGGGTATTCTAGGATGAAATCTTGAGGGCGGAGGCATGATCTCCTGGAACATCTTTGTGCAGCCTTACTTCCCGTCTTAAGACCGTAACCACACAGAATCCCTGGGGAGGGAGGGGGGGGGGGGGGCACTTAGTGCTGCTGACGCTTTACATGATTGTGGTATTTTAGATGGAGATCTTCAGGACAGCCGCATGGCCTCCCCGCACATCTTTGTACAACCTTACTTCCTATTTTAAGACTGCAACCACACACTGAGTGCAGGGGGCAGTCAGTGCTGCTGACGCTTTACATGTCCATAGCACGTGACCTGAACACCGCTCCTAGCTGCTCTTCACCCCCATTTTATAAAGGAACACTTCTCTGCTGGCTTCATCCTCACACACTTGCATATTATCAGAAAGAGTGGCACAGAGATGGTCTGAGGCATGGGCAAAGCGGGCAATTGCCAAGGGCCCCCGCCTTCCAAGGGCCCCCTCGGAAAGCGAACACTGTTGGTTTGACCTGTGTCTACTTCCACTCTCCATCCCCTTGTCTGGCTGCACCTCGTACTCTGAATCTCTCTCCACCATGCCATTTTATGAGTTCTCTGGTCCCTGGCCAGGTCATTATTTTTGTGTGGCCTAGTTTCTGAAAGTTTAACATAGAATGAAGTATAGCTTTTGGATTATGCAGGCTTTAATTAGCAGGAAATGCGTAGTAAATGTCAGTTGTGTTGTTCCGAACCGGGGCCTCCAACATAGGTCTTGCCCAGAACCCCACTGAAAGTGGGCTGCTTGTCTCTGGTGGAAGCGGCACTCAAAAGGTATGATCTGGGATGAGGAAGGCCAGGACTAGGAGCCATGAAGATCACTTGTAAGCAGGGCCACTGCAATTATGTGGCAGCAGAGGGCCAAATTATGTGGCCGGGGTGAGTAAATTATGTGTCAAGAAAAGCCAAATTATGCGGCGTAATGCAGCAGATTTTTTCAAAAGTAGTACTTCATTATTTTATACTTTGTACACCTGTTAACGCTGTCCGGACACTATGTGCACCTTATTAGTACCGGTTTAACACACAAGTATAGCAACAAGCACAGAAAGGTGATGAGTCAACCTTTGCAAAGGGCCTTCCACTGCGTGGTAACACATGGCAACATGCGGCGCTGCAGTTTAGTAACGTTTGAGCTAGAACCAAAACTTATTTTTGTTAAAATCTGCAGACTATGAATCATGTGGCAAATGCGGCAAAAACTATGATTATGTGAAAATCTCTGCGGCCGCACAATCGCATAATTCCAGTGGTCCTGCTGGTAAGTAACCGGGACATCCACCGAGGGGACAGTAGAGGCACAAGGAACCCAAAGGAATGCCAAAAGATGCAGCCAGCGAATTAAAAAGGGCAATCGTGGGGCAGCCATACTAAATCTGGAGACAACGCGGGGTCTGTGCGCACCGGCAGCAGGGCGTGACAAATGGCAGGTTTATGAGGGTCGGATCCGAAAAATGAGGCTTGTGGGTCACATCTTCAGAATCAACTTCAGATGTCACAGTCCCTGGGGAATGTCATTTATGAGGCTGAGGAACAAGAAAGGCATCTTCCTTCAGACTAAGGGTGAGATTAAAATCCTTTTTTGCCCTCAGAGGATGTCTCGTTTCCACCACCTGCCTTCTATGAAAGGTTAATGCATGGACATTTCAACTTTACAAGGATGTCTTTTAGAGGGTGTCATCCTTCGACAAGTGCTGGGTCACCATCTTCTCTCACTTGGGAGTATCCTACCACCTTGACTCCAGGAGGTGCGGTTCTGTCAACAGAGGGCGATTTAAAGCCTCCGCCTTGTCCCCTGAAGTCCTTTGCAGAGCTGTCAAATCCTTCATAAACGCATTACTGTTCATCAGTTTTCTTTCCCACCTCATTTGAAAGACCTTTCCACTAATGAAAGACGAGGGGGCAGTGAATAACCCACTGCTGGCTCTTCTTAAGAATATTAGAGAAGCTGAGCTGGACAGTCACCTCGTACAATTCAATGGTATACATAAAGGTAAATTAAAACAAGCATTGGCAAAGTCAATAGGTCTTGCCAATGCAAGAGATATTGTCTGTGCAAATGTGTTTTAGCCATGTTGTCTCCAATGCACTACCCTATATTTGACCCTATACCTCTCTCGATATATCCTCTACCCAGTGGCGTAACACAGGCCCCCGCAGCCCCCACGGTGCGGGCCCCCCTCTCCCCCCCCAGATGCAGGGGCCCCCTCAGCACAGGACTCTGGCCCGAGAGCTCCTCCATGTACGATGCAGAGGGGGGGGGGAGGAGGCTTAAGTTTCGTTATGCGGGTGCCTCTACCTCCACTCTAACTCATCCCAAACCTCATTTTACTAATAGATCTCCATATTAACCCTTTCTAGACTCTTTCCTCCCCGATCCCTCCTTGGATCAATCCAAAGCTCATTGTAATACTATCATCTCCCAAACAACTCATCTAAATATCTTCCCTAGTCTAAATATCTTCCCTCATGTATCCCACCTCCATCTCTCCCTATACTCATCCCAAACTTCATCTTACTATGGTCTCCCAAACAACTCATCTAAATATCTTCCCTAGTCTAAATTCTTCCCTCATGTATCCCACCTCCATCTCTCCCTATACTCATCCCAAACTTCATCTTACTATGATCTCCCAATAAACACTTTCTAGACTCTTCCCTCTTCTATCCCCAATTATCCTCTTCAATCCAACTAGCAGACTCACATGTCCACCGCTCAAATTAACTCACATTTCACTATACTAACCCACCACTAATCGTTTTTGGGTTCCGGAGTAGTTTGCTACTCGCCAAAAAGTGTTTTGACGCCTCATCAGGGGTAGTAAGCGCTATATAAATTCAATTACAATATCAGCATATAATTAGTGGGGTGGATGGGGCCAAGAGAGTCCTTATTTGTGGATACTGCCAGACAGCATGCGCCTAGCGGGCAGGAGGATTGGACCTGGAGTCTTGTTTCAGAGGTTCTGGGCAGGCTGGTTTTGGGACCCTGTCTGAGGAATGCTGGGTAAACTACATCCGGATTCTTGTCTGCGGACATGGGAAGACTTCATGGTAGTGATTTCTACGGTCCCCAGATGACTCCTCGTCATCAAAGCATTTTTCCACTCAAGGATTTGCTTTAACAAACTACTGCATTCTGGGAGTTGTAGGCTTGGTTCGCGTCACTGCAACCATATAAACCAGGATCTGAAGTCAATGATTAGTCCACGGTAAGTCCAGGTCGGGATGCTGCTATTTCAAGACGAACTGGAGTCACGTGGTGGCCTTTCTGGGCTATGATTAGCCAGCGATGGGAGGCTGGTGCCCTGGTTCCGCTCTCTGGCGGGGCCAGGAGGATAGGTTAATCTTTAACTGGACCAAACAAAGTTTACCCAGAGCACACAGCTGCTCCTCCAGTTTGGCCTTAGTCAGCAGCTGCACAGACGGTGCACCGAGGGGGGCCACCACGCACAGGCCCACCCAGACTCCGAAGCCCCAGCTCGCCCGCGCGTGAGCTACCAACATGCCACGGAGACAGACCCCGAAGCTGGCGAGAGGAAGGTGGCCAGGGGTGGGCATTAGCTCTTCAGGGGCCCGGGCCCTTATAAAGTGTGTTGTTCAAAGCTAGCAGACGAGAGCATTCATCCGAGACACTTTATAAACAATTCGTGTTAAAGGCAATTGTTTGCACATACCGTAGTGATTCTAAAAATCTGGCATGGGTCCAGCCCTTGGTGGACTAACGCCAGACACCTATTGCATAAAGGAGCGAGGCACCCTGGGCATGAAGGAGCGAGGCACCCTGGGCATGAAGGAGCGAGGCACCCTGGGCATGAAGGAGCGAGGCACCCTGGGCATGAAGGAGCGAGGCACCCTGGGCATGAAGGAGCGAGGCACCCTGGGCATGAAGGAGCGAGGCACCCTGGGCATGAAGGAGCAGGCGCCCGAACACTTCTCGGCGTCCGGGCCGCAGACCCCGGGTGGACAGTTCATGACCCACTCGCACCTTCCCTCCGCGCACAAAGAGGCACTGAGGGCTGCGCACACACCCGTGCTCACAAGGGGTACTCACCCGGAGGCAGCCCGAGTCCTTCCCGCCGCCAGGCTGGAAATACCTGGCGGGCAGGTATGACTTCATCGGCCGCCGGCCGGGGCGGAGCCTCCGCCGAACAATAGGCGCGCTACCTGTTGGCGCAAGTCGGCATTCCCTGCGCCAGCGCAAGCGCGCACGGCCGGGCCGTGTCAGCAAAAGTGTAAGTAAACAAGTAGGTGCGTGGCCAGGTGGGGGCGTCTCTGGTAGCAGCTATCGCGAGAGTAAAGGTGCCCGTTGGGGAAGGAAGGCTTGAAAGTAGCTCAGATGGTGCGTGTAAGTGTAACCTTCACAGTCACCAAGTGGTCCCTAATCATGTGTGAGACTTTAAAGAGAGTTCTAAGGTTTTATCCAAACCCATATTTTATGCTACCCTTTTTCAGCCCAGATTTACTGTTCCCGGAATGCACTGCGATATTGACTAAATACAAGGACTGACGCAAGTGTTATATGACTAAGGTCCATGTCGGTCACACATTCCGCTCCCAGTAACGTAGCTCAGTCGGTAAATACTGCTGCTAAGAGCCTGTCTGCCACCTGCAGGGTACACACAGCAATAGGTGGTCAGCAGATGAACGTCAGTCATTGCACCTGCGGCGCAGGCCCCAGGTATGACGGGCTTTCAGACCCACTGTCCCCAAGTCCACCGGATTTCAGGCAAGGTGCTCTGACATCTGCCGTGACACGTGGCGGACTACAAGCCAGCCTATCAGAAGCGAGCATGGCTTGTGACTGACTCTGCCCCAGCACCCCCTGCTGCCAGGATTGAGTCGGACACGTGACTGCATGGCCCTCAGTCCTGACACGAGGCCGGCTCTGGCTCTGCCCCGCTGGCCTCTCTGCCCCCAAGCATCTCAGCCCGAGGCCAGGCCACAGAGACGAGTCCAAACCGAAGGAAGGGAAACTTGTGTTTTTGTAACATTTCACTGCCTTATTCTTCTCAGAAATGCAGCACGAAATGAAGCCTGCCTGTCCCGAGTGGATTCTACTGGTGAAGTTACACAAACTTCAACACGTTTTGATGCAACCACTGTTGGAAAATGGATGGGCCCGAGCGGGACGAAAACCCGCACGTAACTTGAAAGGGGTGTAGGAGAGACAGGTAATAGGACCCGGAACGCCTAGGATGCTCCCCGCCCCGCTCCCTGGTTCACCCACAAATACTACTTGATACTTCCAGAGTGTGGGTATAAACGGCCATGTTTAATTATTTCATAACACACATAAACATGACAATCAGTAAACATTATTCCAAATCTTATTATCAAATCCTAATCACACTTTTAATATTTACAATGCATAACTTATCACCTATTAACTTGCTCCCAGCACCAAGGGGCCCTCAGGCTCGCATCCCCAATTGAGAACCACGCAAGGCGCAACCCACCTGCGTCCTTGAGAGGTGAGCCCCCAGCCCTCCGGTCCTTGTCCACCAATTCCGGGGCCCACCCCTCTACCACCAGGCTCTCGAGGAGGCTCGTAGGGAATAAACCGGGGCCGCTGTCCCCTGCCCTAAATCGTGACCTGGCGCCCTTGCCTCCCCAGCCGGTGTCCCCATTCTCCCTGCGGAGAGCTTACCGTCTCTCCCCTCAGTGCTGGCCTAGGGAGTATGTAAGAAGGACTCCCGTTAACCCTGCGAGTCAATGCTCTGTGGCCTCTTTACCGCCTACCACTCCCCCCCCCCAAACTCCTGATAAGCGGGACGGGTGGGTGGGAGATTGCTGACCAGCCTCCTCCTGGGGCCTGCGCGGGAAAGAGAGGACCCTCGTTGCGTCCCCGAGGCCTAAATAGGCTGATGCTCCGCCCCCTTCCCGCGCCGGGTCCCAGGCCGGAAATCGGTCCAGGGTGACCCGGAAGCACTTGGCTCCAGCTGGTCGTCCCCCATAGGGCTAGCCCCCTGGCAACAACGGGGCGGGGATCCCGGCGGCCGGGCCCTAATGGCGCGCTTGCTTATCCTCGCGCTTTTCCATAGGACCCGGAACGCCTAGGATGCTCCCCGCCCCGCTCCCTGGTTCACCCACAAATACTACTTGATACTTCCAGAGTGTGGGTATAAACGGCCATGTTTAATTATTTCATAACACACATAAACATGACAATCAGTAAACATTATTCCAAATCTTATTATCAAATCCTAATCACACTTTTAATATTTACAATGCATAACTTATCACCTATTAACTTGCTCCCAGCACCAAGGGGCCCTCAGGCTCGCATCCCCAATTGAGAACCACGCAAGGCGCAACCCACCTGCGTCCTTGAGAGGTGAGCCCCCAGCCCTCCGGTCCTTGTCCACCAATTCCGGGGCCCACCCCTCTACCACCAGGCTCTCGAGGAGGCTCGTAGGGAATAAACCGGGGCCGCTGTCCCCTGCCCTAAATCGTGACCTGGCGCCCTTGCCTCCCCAGCCGGTGTCCCCATTCTCCCTGCGGAGAGCTTACCGTCTCTCCCCTCAGTGCTGGCCTAGGGAGTATGTAAGAAGGACTCCCGTTAACCCTGCGAGTCAATGCTCTGTGGCCTCTTTACCGCCACAAGGGTGACCAGGGCCCACAGGTCCTTCACCCTCCCCACCACCGAATAAGTTCTGTACAAAGGACCATATTCCTCTGATCAACACATCTGTCCCCATGTCCGATAAATGCACTCCATCATGGTGAAACATCTGATCCCCAGTGATCAGTCTGTGGGGAATGTGGCACAGGCGGCCCTGTCCAGTGCACAGCCTGGCCAATTCCCTGTTGAGGCGCCTAACCGACACATTCAAGGCTCGTGGTCGCACATTGGTGCCCCATACCCGGCGTGGTATCATACTGGACCAGGCTATCCGAGCCAGCGGGAACATTCTCCCTAACCATGCAATGTCCGTCAGTAACTCCTCTCTGACCGCTTGGCGCCCAAGGTCCACCATGTCGTTGCCACCTAAATGCAGAATGATCAAATCCGGGGACTGCAGTCCCTCGTGCGCTCTTGTTTCTTCCACCAGTTGCCGCAGCTGCCGAGTTCGCAGGCCCCCGACGCCTCGCCACAGGATCGTCACCCCGGTCAGACCCCCGGTCTCGCCACTTGCCGCCGCTGCAATCGGACCGTGGCGCGCCGCACAAACGAGTGTCCCAACACCCATACTACCTTCGAGGGCATACTAATGACGGGGAGAAATGGAAAAGTTAGCGTAATCTAGGCAGCATATCCCTGTTTTTCATAATAGTTCCGGGCGCACATAGCGTTTAAAACACATTGAAGTCCAGCGCCCCACCCTTTTCACAGTCTCTTCCGGTAACCCTGCTCCTGCTGCGAGGGTCGCTGCCCCAATCCTAAATGAGTGTGAAGAGTACCCTCCGTGCGCCAATCCTAAATCAGCCATTGCTCGGCCGAACACCGCCCTGAATTGGTACCGTGACAAACAGTCCCCCTGCTCGTGAATAAACAGGGCCTGGCCCCCCCTTGCGGGCGGATCCCCAAATATGCTTCCATCCTGGCAACCGGGCATACCGTTGATCCAGGCGCCGGACTAAGGCGGATCGTGCACCCCTTTCCCAAGGGGTCCGTTTTGGACCTGCGCAGCACCACCACCAGCCCCTCCCGCACCATCTTTGTGTCCCGCCATTGCAACCCTCCCGTCTGGTCAGACTTCGATGATCCTACCAACTCCCCTAACCGGAAAGCCCCATAAAAGGCCAGAGAGAAGGCGGCCCCAAATAAGGTGCTCTCATATTCTGAGCAGCATATTGCCCGCAAGGTCCCCAGTATGCGCCCCAGTATGTCTACATCCAGTGGCCTCCTGCCATCCTTTTTAACCCCTTCGAGCCTGGCCCAACCTGCCAGTGCTTTCCGCACTAAGAATGTAGCGCCCGGATCGCGCTCGCCCGCCAGCTTGGCAAAGAAACCCACTGCAGTTACATGTGCCCTGGCATAAGAAGCAGGCCTACCCTGATCCCTCAAAGCCTGTAAGAAGCCGCTGATGGCCTCTGGACTAAAAAGGCCCCCCGGCTTTACGCGCTGCACAAACATTCGGTATGATTTGAAATGCTGCTGATAAGTTCTCCGGGTGCGCTCGCTCAATGATGCCCCTACTAGCCCTGCTAAGGCGGGGCTCCAATCCTCCACAGAGATGTTGGGAACGCTGTCATCCGGTCCTCTGCCTGTGGATGGAATCTCCTGAAGTCCTGTAACTTGAAGCGAGACAAAGCGTCAGCAGCCTGATTCTCCACGCCTGGAATATGCGCCGCCCTGAACAGCAAGTTCAACTTCAAGCAAGCCAACACCAAATGCTTCAACAGCCTTAGTACATGCCTACACTTTGCCCCTTGTCTGTTAATGGCCTCCACCACTGCCATGTTGTCAGACCAAAAAACCACCGACTTGTCCCTGAAGACTTGGGCCCAGACCGTCACTGCCACCACAATGGGGAACAGTTCCAAGAAGGCTATGTTCTTTGTCAGCCCCTGCTCATGCCATGCTGTAGGCCAGTCCCCCCTGCACCAGCGTGACCCCAGCACTGCGCCAAAACCCACGCTACCCGCTGAGTCCGTGAGTAAGCCCAAGTCTGCACTAGAGATGGTCGGTGCCGGCCAGACCACCTTACCATTAAAGTCACTCAGAAAACTGCGCCACACCTTCAAGTCCTCCCTCACATCCGCCTGCAGACGGACGTGGTGGTGTTTCTGAGTCATCCCTGCCATTGCCCTCGCGATTGACCTTGAGAAGGGCCTCCCCATCGGGATGATCCGCAACGCGAAATTCAACTGGCCTACCAGCACCTGTAGTTGGTGCAATGTTACTTTGGGTCTAGCCAATGCTGCCTCTATTGCTTGGGAAAAAGCCTCCACTTTGTCTGCTGGTAACCTGCATTCCCCTACCACTGTGTCAATCTCAATGCCCAGGAAAGACATGCATGTTGCCGGCCCCACCGTCTTCCCTTGGGCCAATGGCACCCCAAATTCCTCAAACATTGCCACTAGGTCCTTCAAAGCCTGCCCACATTGCCCCGACATCGGGGGACCCATGACCATGAAGTCATCCAAGTAATGCACGATGTCCCTGTGACCTGTCCTGAAAGTAAACAGCCAGTGCAGCATGGAACTGAACATTTCAAAATACCTGCATGAAACCGCGCAACCCATTGGCATGCACTTGTCGTAATAGAACTGATGTTGCAGCTGAAAACCTAACAAGTGGTAATCCTCGGGGTGTACCGGCATGAGTCGGAATGCTGACTCGATGTCCGTTTTGGCCATGAAAGCCTTGGGCCCTAAGTCACGCAGCTTCTGCAATGCCGTGTCGAACGAGGAATAAGTCACAGAGCACAGGGAAGGGTCTATGGCGTCATTCACTGAGGCCCCCCTCGGTGCTGATAGGTTATGTATCATCCTGAACTGGCCTGGCTCTTTTTTGGGGACCACCCCCAGCGGTGAACATACGTAACCAGGCAGCGGGGGGCCGGGAATGGGCCAGCTATCCGCCCCAGGGCTCTCTCCTTACCAACTTTTTGGGATACCACAGCGTGATGCATGCGCGCTGATAAAAGATTGTTGCAATGAGCCACTGGTGGCACCCCCTGTGCTGGAATGCGAAAACCTGTGGAAAACCCCTGAAATAACGTCCTGGCTGCACTCCTGTCAGGATACTGATTCAACCAAAAATCAGCCTCCCTATCTTAACTGGGGTGGGTAACTTATTGCTGCGATGGCTTGTGCTCCCTGCCTCTCTCTTTAGATTTCTTGATACACTTAAACTCCGGGTGGGAGGGGTGGCCGCAGAATGCGCAAGCGTGCTTGAACTTACATGTCCCTGCTGGCCAAGTACACACTTTTCTGTTAAAAGCCCAGCATGTCCCTTTTTCTCGCCCACCCCTCCCTGTGAAGTCCGAAAGGGCTGCTTCATTGGCGCCTTATTATTAATGCTTTCCAACCATACATTGACCTCAGTCTGATCCCACCCCATGTCTGGGTCCTCTACCTTTGCCCATCTGAAATCCCTGTCATAGTCCATCCAGGCAGTCCCCCCGTACGTTGCGTGAGCTTTAAGAATTTTGTTGGCATAGCAAATCAGTGGAATTGCCAGCTCAGGTTTCTTCTCTAACAACACAGTGGAAAAAACATTGAAACCAAACTGCCAGTTAGTAATTGATTCCTCCACCCAGGGCTTCCTCTCCTTGAAGGAGCTGTCCTTTCCCTCTTTTCCCTTGTTTTCCAAGTCCCGCCTTTTGGCCTGATTAAGGCATACATGTCTATGAACTCTCCCTTCCAAATCTTCTCCTTCATGTCCTGCGACACATGCACCGCCAATTTACTGCGCTTTGATAACACGGTCTCCTGGCCCCCAATTGCCTTTGCCTCCGCCCCTGCGCCCTTGTTTACGCTGTCAACCGCCTTACCTGTTGCGGTCCCTGACGTCGACTCAGCTTGTGCGGGGGCCGCTTGACCCACCGCCAGAGGGATAACCTTCGTTACTTTATCTTGCGCTCCAACTAGTAACGCCACCTGTTTGCTAATCTCATTAAGGGCGCTCTCTGTTGCTGATTGTGGTGTCCAGGGTGCTACTGGTACACTGGAGGCTGGAATTGCTGCCCTTGGGGCCGCCAACTGGGCCAGCAGAGTTGCTACCGATGCCAAGATACTAGCCGTGGGATTCGGCCCCTCCCCTGTCGTATTCTTCAGCTGATCTGGAGCTAGTGGCACCCCTTCTCCCGGTGTTGATGTTGGCTCAGGTAATCTCCCCCCTGCCCCTCCAGTGGCACCGGTACCGTGCCTGGCGTCCCTACTGGCACTACTGGACTCAAATTATTGGGTGCTAAGGCTTTCAATGCCCCCTGATTTCTGCTAGAATCGCCCCGACATCGTCCCGCCCCCCTCCTGTGGGGCTGATGGCCCAGGCTCGGGCTGCGGGGGGATAAAGGGCTCCCTAGGCTGTGGGGGCTGCTCCTTATGCCCTTTGTTGCTAGGCCCCTTCTTATTGCCCTTAGGGGCCCTGGTGGCCTTCCCTTTTTCTTGCCCGGTTGGGTTCTGGGCCTCTTCTCCAGTGGGGGGAATGCTGACCTGGGAGGGACTGTGGCTCTCCGTGGGCGCCCTCCCCCCTCACTGTCCGGCACTGGCTCAGGGACCTGGTCCTGATCAGGCTCCTGCTCAGGCACTAGCCCCTCATCACTTCCCTCTTCTTGGCCCAGCTTAGCTAACACTAGTTTCAACAGCTGGGCCAAGTCGGGGTCCCCCCCTTTCCGTTTCTCATTGCGCCCCCTCGCCGGCATCGTGTGCAACCCCAACCCCTTATCCCTGCTTTAAAGCTGCCTGCTTCGCACTTACACCGCACTAGATGGCCGATTGTCCCTTTTCGCCGCCTGCCTCGCTCTAGAAGGCACACTGCCACAAGGCTCAGCCCGGCCCTACGATGCTCGCGCTGCTAATCTCGCTGTATTTCAAGCCCTAGGCGGCCCGCCAATGCCTTGCTTCGGACGTTACACTGCCACCTGGCTCCGTCCGGCCCTACGATGCTCGCGCCGCTAATCTCGCTGTTCTTTTCCAGCCCTAGGCGGCCCGCCAATGCCTTGCTTCGGCCGTTACACTGCCACCTGGCTCAGCCCGGCCTAAGATGCTACCCTGCGCTGCCTTCCCTGCGCTGCCAATCTCGCTGGTGAAGCCTTCTACGCTCTTCCCTGCGGTAAGGTACAGGCTGCCGAGGACTGCGCAACGCTCCCGGCAGCCGGGGAGGGCCGATGGCGCCTTGCTTCTCCTACCGCCCCCGATTAACCCGCACTACCACCGGCCACCCGCGGCTGCCCGAAACCCGCCCAGGACCCGACACCTTACCTCCGCACTCCTGTGCCCTATCAGGAAATCCCAGCGATCGATGCTGCTATCCCGCGTTGACGCTTCGTCCAGGACCCGTCCGCCTCCACAATCCGGTCACCGACGTCCTCCGGGCGATTACTGCTCTCCGGCGTGGACGCGTCGTCTGCCTCCGCAATCCCTGTTGCTCGCCCGCTCCCGAACGTCCTCAGAGCGATTGGCGAAAGATTGCTGACCAGCCTCCTCCTGGGGCCTGCGCGGGAAAGAGAGGACCCTCGTTGCGTCCCCGAGGCCTAAATAGGCTGATGCTCCGCCCCCTTCCCGCGCCGGGTCCCAGGCCGGAAATCGGTCCAGGGTGACCCGGAAGCACTTGGCTCCAGCTGGTCGTCCCCCATAGGGCTAGCCCCCTGGCAACAACGGGGGCGGGGATCCCGGCGGCCGGGCCCTAATGGCGCGCTTGCTTATCCTCGCGCTTTTCCAAAGGTTCCTGCTACTGCTAGGCCCCATCGACTGAAAGGAGGAGTGAGTGACCACATATCACCGACTGTGGCGCCTAGAAGCAGGGATACTGTGCACAGCGACTCAAAAGCCTACGTTTAAAAGCGCGCCAATGAGACACAAAATGGCGGGTCCGTAGACAACTCACTGGATAACCTGTTTTTGATCAATTTGGGGCCCGATCATAAGTCTCGATAAAGTAGTAAGACATACAGGTAACAAACGCACCGGAACCTTGAGGCTTTTAAAGAAAAGGAGCTTTATGTGCCAGATTAATGGTACTGATGTCATCATTCAGAGATGAAAGGCTGAGTCATGGCACCATGATTGCAATCTGCGAGGCGACACCAGCTGGGAGACACAATCGTGCCTCAGCCAAGTGAAAACACTGGCCAGATGAGCAATTAAGAATGGTCTTTGCATTTTTCTAACTGCGAGCCTTGGGCACCAGGGTGCTTGTTTGAAAGCGGACTAAGTTTGACTAGCTGGGGCCGCCTTTGATCAGTCCCAATTGCCCTTTTCAGTCCGAACTCCGACGCGGAGCGGGACCCTTGTAAGAAAGGAGTGCGCTGAAGTCTTCGCTCCGTACTACAGGTGCCAGAGCTCGAGCTGTGCACTTTTATTGTGATGCGCAGCTGTGATTGGAGGGCACCAGTGTGCCCGTTTGAAAACCTACAAGCGGTATTGGCTAGTGCTAGCCTGGACAACGCCCCAATAGTTGGAACACCGACGTGGAGCGTCAAAAACACGTCAGTGCGCTCCTGACGTGCTGACCGGGCGAGGACCAGAGACACTGGCTCTTCCAAGTTACACTTTCTCTCGCATTTCAGCACAATACGTTCATAGCGAGTTAAGCTTTGAATTAAATCGCTTTCTGCACTCCGAGGTACACTTTCTCCAGAGTCAAGAGAGCAAAATCAAAAGCTAGCGGCCAGGGCTGGACTGGGAACCCAAAGCAGCCGCGGCAAATTTTGTCATAGCGATTGAGCGCAGCGAGCAAGCCTGACCACTACAAGGGGGCTTCTACAACACATTTTTCATTATATATTCAATAGTATTATAGCCTTATAGCCCGCTGCCGAGGGCTATACCGGCTGTTAAAGGCCCTGATCCCGAGTTATAGGCCCGAGCCGCAGGCGGGGCTATAGCGAGGGAGAAGGCCTTAACAACCAGTACACCCTGAGGCAGAAGGGCTATAAGAACATTCCACCCACTAAGGGTAGAATGTTCTAAATTAAAAATGGAGAAACAAAAAGACAAACATTGGAATGTTGGAGAGCTGGGCTTATACCAGCCATTATAAGCCCAGAGCAACTCCATTGTTTTCAATGGAGCTCCCAACATTCCAATGTTCTAATAGTTTTTAAAGCCTAGTAAATTCTGACCTTACCATTTACCAGGATACCAAACCCTTTATTGGGGCTCTTCAATGATTCTCTCACCATCACCCTCCAACAGTACCTCTAATTTCTCCCACGCCCCCCTCTCACATGCATTTCATTTGTATTATAGCGTCCCTTATACAAGTGTAGGGTGTCGAAGCACTCTACATCACACACACATACAGAGGCAATGATTCATAAGTGTGTAAATCGGCGTATAGAAAATATTACGTAAGACAAATGGGACTACAAGTGTAGGAGTCACATGTCATCTATACTGGTAGGCATTTTTTAAGAGTGCTTGGCCTGGGGAAGCGCAAACTCAGGATTCAGAACGTAATAGTGGTTAGGGTTGATTTTACTAATACAAATGTATTTCTACCCAAATAAACACTTTTTGTTAGCAAAATTAAGATAATGAAAGACTGGGACAAAAAAAACAACTTTCTAACCTAAATTATGATTGCAATTTATGAGCTTCACAGTAACAAAAAGGATCTCAGTGACAAAAGCAGTAACCCACTGAGCTATGCACATAAAATATGGTTCTGTGATCTGCATGGTACAGGCTCTTTGCAGCAGGCATATTAATCCTCTGTGCTGCCTTAGATGAGTCAAAACGGCCACTAGACGAAAACTCCGATCTATGGCCTGCAGGCACATTAGTCACCAGCGTTATCTTGGCACTTTCATTGTTGCCTGAAAACTGCTGCATATACAAGCAACTCTGCAGTGCTTCTAAAACTGCTGCGCTGCTACAAAAGCGTCCCCCAGTAACAAAAGCGCCTCCCACCCTTCCAGCCTCCCGGGGAAACGCCCAATGCCCGGTCCCGCCTCGCTAGCAGCACACGGGACACCAATGACAGATTTTGTTATTCAAATGTTAATGCAGACTCTATGAACAAGGGGGGAGGGGGGAAACTGTTAGTGTGGCTAAATCAAAACGTCCCCTGCAAAGTTAAGAGACTAGTTCACTCCCAGACCCTGTGTACCGACACTCAACGTCGTAAGGTGTAGTGGCCACACAGGCCTCTGTCCACATTTCAAACAACGAGTTAGCCACTCCTCCCATTGCTGCTCGGGTTTTAGATGGCTTGTTGACCAGCACAAGTTCTAGTCAATTGTAAATCTGGAACTAAATAAAAAAATCCACCTAGCTGACAACTCAAATGATAAACTCCCTAATAAAGTCACGGAGGCTGACATGCTAAAATGTTCACAACAATGCAAAGTTTGAGCCGCAGACTCGAAACAAAACACACAATTAGAATACAGTGTAAGAACAATGACTGACATCACAATTTATGGGGACAGCGCACACCTTTCAATATCAATTGAAACCAGTGATGCAAATGAACACTCTTTAGAAGATTGCTACACAACTGAAGGCTCAAGATAAGTCATAAGAAATTCTGCTAATTGTCAGGATTGATGAACTAACGAGCTGGTTGAACTGGCAGAAACGGCCATGCCTCCAGCAGACCTAGCCACGGTTATCAGTGTGTTAAAAGCAAAACGACAATCGTGAACATTACCTGCGCCATCTTGTCTGGTGGAATTCTATGTGCACAATGTAAGTTGCAGTCATTTTAATCTATCACAGCCATTTTGTACTCTGTTGGTCACCTTTGTTTCACCCTGCCCTTACTAGCATCCCTCTGACCCTCTGACCGACCTGGTATGTGTGCTGGGGGCTATAAACTCTATTGCCACAACAAACCTCAGCGCCACTTGCTGCCACAAACTCGTTTTTCCTCTCATCTCTGTTTTCAGGCAAACCTTTGGACACTCTACCCCTCACTGCACCTAGTTACACAAACAGGTTCCAAACACCAAAAAGACTCTTGCAACATGATTTATTGCACTGCAAACAGCAAGACTTGTTGTTACCAACAATGGGACCTGTTTTTATCAACAGAACGGACTCTTAGATCTGGCCGGTCTCACATGTTTTAGACCCTGAAGCAAGGTCCAGCTGCAAGATAAGATTGTCTGTTTGACCTGGGTGGGAAGAGAATTACTGTTGGGCTTGTGTGACAACCTGCCCGGGGCGGGGACCCCAAGCTTGTGTAACCATGTTGATGAAACCAATGCATTGTGTCAAACCTGTATAAAAGGAAGAGCCAAAGGAGTTATCAGCAGAACACTTCCCTCAGACATCCCGGTGTCTGCAGTTGACGTGATCTCCTCATGAGAAATAAACCTTTTTCTTATCTTCCAGTTTCCAGCGCTTGCCTCATTATTTTGATAGCGAACCCAAAGTGAATTAGAGGTGTAACCCTGCACCGGGCAGCATTGAGGGTCTTAGAAGACTCGCTGCCTTTCACAAGTGGATTCTCCGCTGCGGGAGATCTGGCCGCCAAAAGTCTAGAAAACACAGCGTCTGCATTAATAATGGCGGCAGCCAGAGACATGCACCAGAAAATCCACTGGCATGCATGATCTTCAAGGAACCAGCGAAGAGCGATATAGATTTAATCTAGCCACTAGGGATTCTCAATGGATGAAAATTAGGCCAGGCTATTATAGCATTTCAGTCCCCCGTTAACTTCTACCCGGATAGCTTCCATGCTCTTCCTCTTTCAGCAGTCAACAGGGCAGTCACTGAAGCTCAACCAGACCCTAACTCAGACCACAAAGAACGAGCCGGAAAGACCATTAGCCTTACTTAGTCCAGCCGAACTAGACCCGAATCCAGGTCCAGAGGTAGAGGGTGCCGGGAACATAAGGGTTTACACCAATGTAGAAAACTAGTGCTTATAGCAAACACCAATTTATTTTCCAACAACATTTTGTAAAAAGATAAGCAATCTCAAAGCACAATGAGTGGGATGTCACAAGCTTGCATCTCTGCTGGTATTCCAGACCATGCTGGTAACCTCTTGGGGTCGTGATGTGTTATAAAGGCACTGGGTAGAGAAGGCTTGCCACTGAATACCAGGTATTTCGAACTTTCCACTACAACCTGCAAGGAAGAGTTTATTGAAAGGTCCTGTGACCGTTGTAAAGACTTTAATAAGTTAAGGGCAGGTTGGAAGCTCCTCAGGGTGACCGGCCTCGGACTGCGGGAGCACTGGCCCTAAATTAAAATGTTCTTTTTAGTCTTGTGTCCCCATAACAGATAGATTAGACCCAACAAAGAATGGCGGCCGCACACAAAACAATGCACTAAATCTATATTAAGGTGGTACGGCAAAGGATTGAATAAAGTTCTACTGAATGGACGTTAAAGACATTCCTCGAGACCTGTGACATTGTTTGCACCCAGGAAAGCTGGACAAAAAGACACAAGGAAGGTGGCTAGCTTCTTAACCAGGAACAAAGCAGCTCTCTGACTGTCGGGGAAGGGTCGGTTCTCAGGCGGTCCTGTCACTTTTATTAAAGACCAATGCGGTCTTAAGGCTCGACCATTCAAGCTGCCCCTGACTATATCCAAATATTGGTGTTAGATGTTAAAGTGGCACGAATGCACAACAAACAGGCTATCCCTTTAAGCAACTCTACACATCTACTTTTTGTAAGCAGCGAACACAGACCGCTTTATTAAGGTCTAGCCAGGATCATCTTCTGCACAGACCAGACATCACTATTACAAGGGACTGCAATGAGGATTTTAACCCAGCTCTCTCACTGGGAGTGCAGGAAGTTTATCAATGCAATTCAGCACATCTCAGAGGTAATCCTCAACTGAAAAAAGAAAGAAAAAGGGTGACTAGTGTCTCATATTTTGGTATATCCAGAAACCACAAGGTTTGGAAGGTAGAAGCGTGGGGAGAGTTCACTCCGCTTCCATAAGTATAGATTTATTAGTAAAGAGGAGAGTGAACAGCACTGGTTTGCAGGTGCCTCGAGTGTTGACCTGAATCCCTCAACCAG
Organism: Calotriton arnoldi; assembly: GCA_963921515.1. Lineage (NCBI taxonomy): Eukaryota > Metazoa > Chordata > Amphibia > Caudata > Salamandridae > Calotriton > Calotriton arnoldi. The sequence goes on from CAWUFW010000041.1 coordinate 2,338,390, forward strand.
TAATTGCTATGTAGTAAGACTATATATACATCCAAAGCACATCCCAGAAAATCCTGGCACTAGATTTAAATGCATGGGAAGACGGCCCAAGCAATAACCATCAAACTGGTGGACAATCTAGACTCCTGTGGTTCACTCAGCTGGCCTCAAGTCCCACCCGCAAAGCAGGACACACCCTCACCCTCGTCTTTTCACATGGACCGACCACTGAAGATCCATTGGTTACATCACACTCATGGTCAGACCATTAATTGGTAATGTTCAAAATAGAAATGGATTGCAGATGTCAAAGGACCACTAGTGAATGAATACCAAAAGTATTCCTGTGTAAACTCTGAAAAAAGTTTTCCCTGTTCTTAGAAGCATTCATAGAGAGGGGCCACCACGATTCATCAGATGAAACAGATCAAGGCTCTCTCCTCAAGGTCTACAACAAACTCATATGCTCTGCAGAGCGCACCAGAAAGGTGCTGAACAAACTATAACTTTTTAAAATCTATTGGGTAATAACTGACGCTGAATCCTGAAGCAGATCCCCAACAAATCTATCCAACCTGATGATCTTCTGCAAGAAGAAACTTTCAAACATTCGACCCAACATCCAGGCGGGACCGCAACTCTATGGTTCTTGTTCGATTAAGACATTTCCTTCAAACACCAGATGACAACAATTGCGAAAAGTACCAGCCAACGCCTCATGGTGATAAGAAGGATCGTCGTCCGCCAACGTAGACACTGGATCGAACTTACCAACGCACTGATCCTATTTCAACTTCGATTACTGCAACAGTCTACGTACGGGCACATAAAAGGACCACAAAAACTTTAGAGGATGCAAAATAAAATAGCCAGACTCTGCCTTGTCCTAAAGACGTGAGCACATCACACCAGCCCTAAAGAATCTTCACTGGCTCCCGGAGGCACAGAAGATCAAATTCAAACTCCTACGTACGGTCTTCTAACCTCAGGAGGGCCAGGGAACAGACTCAAAATAGATATAAACAAACCTGTGTCACACACACAAAGCCAGGCCCTCAGATCAAGAAATATATAGTTAATTGACCAACGCAGCTTGATCAGAACTGAATTTGTGCACCTGCCCGTACCCAAGACATCAGCAGCCCCCTGAAGTCCTGAAAACAACAAGGTCACCCCAACTACTACTCTCAGGATATTTGTAATTGTATATGTGCAAAGTACTGCACGACGCGAGACCTGCGTACCTCAACCACCACCTCTCATTCCCCACACCCACCAGAGACCTCCGCTCAACTGGCCCTGGCTACTGTCCCACGTATCTGCAAGACCACGGCCGAGGGAAGATCTACCTCACAGCAAAGACATCAAACACCCTGCCTCTCCACCACAGGCAATCACTGTCACTGCCTCAATTCAAGAAGGACCTCAACAGTCAAGACCTGGCTCTTCGACCGAACCACAGCGCCTCGACGGACCTGCAGCTCTCCCCCCCAGCGCCTTGAGACCGTTACGGGTGAGTAGCTGCGCTCTACAAGACACTGATTGATTGTTGGGTGAATTGGGTAATGTGCAATATTTCTTGAAGGATTCATTTCTTGGAAATTAAATTATTTTTGACACTACTCTTCTAGTCACCACCTCTCCCTCTAGCTGGAGGGCAGGGCCCCATTTAAGGTACTTGTACACAGCTTGTCCTGCAAGTTCTGCTAAGATCCTCTGCAGCTCTCAGTCCCAATCCAGCAGCTGGCACCTCTGGAGCGGCCCACGTGACTATGAAAACTCTAGCGCTCAGAAGTGATGAGCTGGCACAATCCAGCATTTTACAAACCAATAAAATAAACAGAAGGGCGCGAGGCAAGAAAGGAAACCACTGGTGTGAGGCAAGGGAAGGGATTAAAGCATGGCACAAGGTAAGAGGGAAAGGCAGGGGCGGGAGGGCAAGGATGGGGCAAGAGGGTGAGGTATTCACGAGGCATGGGGGAGGCAAGAGCACAAGGCATGGGTGTGAGGCAGGGCAAGGATGAGGTAAGAGGGTGAGGACTAAACGAGGCATGGGGAGGCAAGAGGCCAAGGTATTAGTGTGAGGCAACGGAAGTGAGGCAAGAGAGCAAGGCATGGATGAAGCAAAATAGTGAGGCATAGGCGTGGGTATATTGAGGCAAGAGGGCGAGGCATGGGCGTGAGGCAAGTGGGCTAAGCATGAGGCAAGAGGGCACAAGAGCAGGGCGAGGCATGGGCGTGAGGCAAGAGGGCACGAGAGCAGCGCAAGGATGAGACAAGACAGCGAGGCATGAGAGAGGCAGAGCACAAAAGTAAACCATGAGCAGGAACACGAGGTAATGGGGCAAGGGATGAGCGAGGGAGCCCTAGCAAGGGTGACGTCAGAGCACGAGGCCATTGCCAGTGGACGCCATTTACAAAAGACGACGCTGTAAAAATGGACAACGCCACATTTAAATAAGGTGACGGCCCTGTGACCCAGGACCCATCGAGAGGGCCGGGCCAGGCCAAGAAACGCCTCTTCTGCCAGCACGCCATTCCTTAAGGAGTTCTGCGCATGCACCGCGTGTGCGCACACAAATCCAATTATAGCCCAATTGGCTGGGTCTTTTAATTAAACTCTTTTGTCACGGCTGACGCGGCAGCGGTTCAAGGCGCCGCCATGTTCGCGATACGAGCCGGGGACATCAAACTCTGCCGGCCGCAGAAAATTAAATAATTATAATTAAAAAAAGGTACATATTCCACTTCCGCCGAATGAGCTGCTGTAATTACTGCGGGAATAAATCACTTCCAGGGCCGGCCAGCACCGGGGATAATCACTTGTGTGCAGCAGTAATGAGTTTATTTGGTTGCAACGTGATGCCAGATTAACGCGTTCTGTGTGTTGACCGAAATACGACCGAAGGCACTTTCCATCGCCTTATTATCAGCAAAGACACGACGGGAAGGCGGACACAGCAAAGGCTAAGAGTCCAGATGCTGGCAGGGCTGACTCACCTTTCATCCTGCAATGGTCGATAAAAGGCGTACAACTGTGCTGAATATTATACCACAGGTTTCACATGTACAACTTCAGGGCTCACAAGATCCCGATCACAAGGGGATACTTCTTTACCAGGGGTAATGGTTGGGAGTCTGTATGAACTTTATTAATTATTTTAAACCATTGCAATAAAAACCACAATTTTAAAACAGTACATTTTGTTCCATAAAATTAACTAAAACCGAGTACTCAAGACATATTTAAAATGCCATATTACAACAGAAAAGCTTTGTAAAATCCATGGTTTAAGATTGTTTAAGCATATTTAAAATGCCGTATTGTAGGGAAATATGACTTTTGGGGTTACATGGGCCACTTCGGTCTCACTGTCGCCTGGGGATAGGCATCGCTGCTTCCTAGGTAAATAAAATGTAATCTAGTGCAAATACAGAAAGTGCGGCCAGAATTATATAAAGTTCTTTTTTGTCCGCGGTTTATGGAAAGCGGTTTATGGAAAGTGGTTTATTCATGGTTCCTGGGTAGCATTTATCCCAGCAAGCCCGGGGGGTTGTGACGTGGTGCAAGCTTTGCTCCGCCTTCAACAGAAATTTGACAAAACGACAGTTCAGCTGGGTCTCCCCCGGATCAAAACAGGCCAGCACCGCCTGCATTCTCGAGGGAATTCTTTTTTGGTAGAAGGCTCTCACCAATAGCGTCTCCTTCCGCCCTGTACTGCTTTACAGAAGCAGAATAGATGGAGGGGGTCTTCCTTCCCGCCCCTCACAGGCGGCAGGTATCAGGACGGCTTCCCCGTAGCCAGGGTGGAAGATGGCCTTTTACAGGTAGTAAGCCCAGCCGGTATCTTAAAAACTGCCACGCGACAGTGGCTGGGTATCCGGTAGGAAAGTATCTTTGAAGGACGACGGCTTTACAGTTGTTTAGAGTCCTTCACCCATGGGCTCTGTCTGATAGTGTGGCCTTATCTTCAATAACTGGGCACATTTTTAGGGCTTTCCAAACCAACTGCTTGAACACCTGGTGGGCGTGTCCCAAAGTTGTGTGAACCCTGCGAGTTTGAGTTATTCTTGTGAATAGATGGCAAGGAGTCCGATCCTGGCAAGGCTGACTCGCTGTTCATCCTTCTATGGTCATAAAAAAAATTAGGACCGCTCTGGCAAATACATAACGCCACGCCAACCTCCGCTGGGTGATGGTAAGGAGGATTCTGGGATAGCAGAGAGAATAGGGGTTAGTAGTCAGGATCGTGGTTAGTAATGTTGGTTGGGGAGCGATGGGTCGGAGTTAGTAGGGGGTCCTCGTGGTTAGTAATGTTGGTTGAGGGGTTAGTGGTGATGGCTAGGAGTTATTAGGGCTAGTTTGGTATTAGTAATGATGACTGGAGGGTTAGTAGCGAGGATCGGGGTAGTTGTGAGGGTTAGGGACGAGGATTTAGTGTAAGAGTATTGGTGGGATGTTAGTAGCAATGATCCTGGTTAGTGATGGGACTGAGGATTTCGGGGATTAGTACAGCGTCTGGGTTAGTTGGTAACTACAGCTGGGTGTGAGTAGCTCCACTGTTTGTTGGTCAGCAGAGATGGGTCTGTGCAGACTGGACCCTCCGACCCCTGCATACACTTAAAGGGCGAAGGACAGGTTAGTTAGCAGTTGGGGTTACCAACATGGGTACCAGACAGGACCGGACTGGGAACCAAAAACCGGCCCTGCCAAAGTGCTCGGCCGGCCCCCCTGGGGGTTGGGGTGCAGCCGAGCTGTTTGCCAGGGCCGGTTTCGGCCGATTTTGTTACAGGGGCCGATATTGCAGCTATGCTGCAAAAACGGCCCTGTAACAAAAACGGCCCCCCAGAGGCCCAAAACCGGCTTCCACCCTGGCGGCCCACCGGGATAATGCCCGGTGCCCGCTATGGCCAGTCCGGCCCTGGTACCAGAGGGGTCGTGAGGACTGGGAGCTGGTAACAGGAGTAGTCAGTAATAAAGGCTAGGGGTTAGTTAGTAACAACAGGCACGGCTCCTCCGTGATGGCGCAGGAGCATCGCCGCACTGATCAGAGCCAGATGATAAATAAAATATTAATAAAACAATGTTAATATCTTATTTATCACTGTCTGTCTGAGCCCAAAGATGGAATCTGGGGCGGGATTCGGCCGGGCCATGGCAAGGAGTGGTGGGCACTGTAAGTGCGCATGTCAGTTTGGCCGCTCGTCATAGGGCAGCCAAACCGACACACGCACTTATGTTTCTCCAGTCCAGCTGTGTTGCACCGTTGGGCGGAGAAGAGGCACAGGCTCCCTGTACTGGGTAAGTGTCAGACCAGCCTGCTCAGACCAATCCTGACGCTTCTTTCCTGCAAGGTATAGCATAAGAGCAGCATCTGGATTGGGTGGGAAGCCTGTAGTTTGTGGCTCATGGACTGTCAGGACGAGAGGAGGACCGAGGCAACCGACAACGTCAGATAAGTCTTTATTCTATTTTTTAGTCTGCAGCCCCTTCCCCCACGCGCTGCCCTACCACTTTACATTTGCGGCAGCCGCGACTGAGTAACATAAGTACTGGAGGGGTAGTCAGTACTGAGGGTTAGTAACAAGAGTACTGGAGGGATAGTCAGTACTGAGTGTTAGTAACAGGAGTACTGTAGGGGTAGTCAGTAATGAGGGGTGAGGGTAAGTAACAAGGGTACGGTAGGGGTGGTCAGTAATGAAGGGTAGCTGTGGGGTTTAGTAACAGGAGTACTGGAGGATTAGTTAGTTAGTAATGAGGACTGGGTGGCTAGTTAATATCAGCTGGCTTAGTTGCACCAAAGGTATTTCACTCAGCAGGGACAATTAGACACTTGTCGCTTTACCCACCTCATTTATTTTAGGAGTGAAGCACAGATTCACGTCACATACTGCTCTTTCCAGCAATATTTCACTGTACTATCCTTAAATGTTGGTGCCATCATTTGCACCCATTTCAACTTTCTCTGTTTAATGCCACTCAAGGCAGGCCCAGAAACCTACATTCTTAGGAAGACATGAGGAAAGTCAAAATTAAATTGCTTGAGCCCTCCGTTCTCAGATGCACGCTCCTCACCCATGCAATCCTTGACCTCTTTGCTGAGGCGAAATTCTATATATATATATTTTTTCGGCAGATGTCATCCACGATTATTTATTTATAATAGCAGAAGCCTCCTCCGCTTTCCGAAAAAGGCTCTTTCTGGCAGATGAACAATTTTAGATTTCCAGGCAATTTCGCGCAGCTGCAGCTTGCCCGTCTTCTGCGGCGGCAACCGGGTGGTGATGGAAGTGCTGGGCAATTATCAGATCACTTGGATGGCTCCCATTCATACCCACTGATTACCGCTCCGCTCCAAAGACAAACATAATGTTGTCAAAATATGGTATTATTTGTGTGCAAAAATGGGCTCGGTGGGCCGCAGTGCCAATTTGGAGGGCGACGGCGGAGGCAGCGGCTGCTGCTGTTTTATCTGCGCATATGCTGAGCGTGCATGTGGGTGGCAGAAGGGGCCACAATGCTCCAGATGTGACCTTCAAAACTGGATCGAATATTCGACAGGTGACCCCAGAACTGGACAATATTCTGTATGCAAACCTGGACCCAGTATTCAAGGTTACCTTCAGAACTGGACACAAAGCTCCAGGTGTGGTCTCCAGACCTGGATACAGAGCTCTAGAAAAGGTCTCAAGAATTGGGCACAATATTCAAGGTTACCTTCAGAACTGGACACAAAGCTCCAGGTGTGGTCTCCAGACCTGGAAAGAGTAAATACTCAAGATATGGTCCCCAGAACTGAGCGCAATACTACAAATGTACCAACAGAACCGATCCAGGACCCCAAACTCGACGTGTTATCAGAACAGGACCCAAAACTACGCATTAACCCAGAACTGAATATAAAACTGTAAAAAAGGGATCTAGCTCAAAGCCAGTCCGGAGATGGCACCCAGAATTGTGTAATTCACTGTGACAGCCAGAACAGAATGTGCAGTTCCTGATGTGGGCTCAAAAACTGGACACAGAACTTTACGCGTAGTCTTGAGAACAGGGCGCAATACTCCGGTGCTGAACACACAACTCGAACTGAGGCTTCCAAGTTTAGGTACAAAAGTTTAGACCTGGCCTGGATAGAATACTCCAGAGACGAGCAATACTCCAGAGGTGGGCTACAGTACTAGACTCAGCCTCAGGTGTGGGCTTCTTAACTGGGTACAAGATTCTAGGGGTGGCCTTCACTTTGGGACACTGTGCTTCGGATGTGGCCTCCAGAACTGGACGCAGCAGTCCTGTTTAGCACTGCTCAAAATGAGGCCTCGCTAGGGGCACGCGGTCTGGCCCCTTCCTCTCTCTGCACCTCAACATTCCCTGTCCCTCCCAAATGGCGGACGCTTCAGTCACTTGTCCCCAGAGGGATACCACACACTTTATGGCTACCCATTTCCTCATCTCTGCGTGGTCTCTGTAGTTACCCTCGTCTCGGCAGGATTGGTGTCTGTAAGAGGCCTTTATCCAGGTGTCCTCGTGTGCGCCACCCTGCGCCCCGACACACCCGCGCCACCCTGCCCCATCTGCGTAACCCTGCGCACTGACGCACCTGCGCCACCCTGCGCACTGACGCACCTGCGCACTGACGCCCCTGCAGAAGCTTTGGCGAGAAGAGTCGGAGCGAGGCCGGCCCCCACTCCCTCCACCCGGTGCCAGAGGGGGCCGTAATGAGCAGGGAGTGTGAACGGAGGCTGTGAGCACTTCCATTAAGACCTCTGGCAGGTAAGTGCCCATAAATCAGCGGCGCGGAGGCGGCCTTCGGCGGAATGTGCGCACCGAGCCCATTAACGCACATCTCTGTGCGCAGGAGCCAGGCAGGGCCCGGCCTTGGCCGCTGCACAGCTGTGGGGGCGGGAAGGAATGCCCTTGTTTACAAACATTGCACCTGCACGGCCGGAGTGCCCTGACAGGAGTGAAGGATGGGCCGTGTATGTCCCCCAACGACAATATCCCTATGTGCAGAGCACTGGAGGCGCGAGGTAGGGGGCCAAACCCTCGCCATCCCGAGGGCTCCATTCCAGCCATCTATAAACTGACAGGTCTTCCAGCCAATCGCAGCGCGCTAGATCGTTTGGCCGAAGTGGTTTGTTTATGCCTGCTGGAGCAGCACACACCCTGGGGGATATCCCAGTGAGGCGAAGACTGTCTCCCGACACCTTAGCCCATCAGTGAAGGGCCGTTTATCAGAGGGACAGTTGGCCGGCCCCACCCACCAGATGCATGCTGGAACTTGCGAAAAGTGTAACTGCAAGTCCTGGAATGCAAAGTCCTGGTGGCTAGCGATGGAGGACTGCGGTCGCCATCTCAGTCCCTAGTACAGTGGCATAACAATAGCCCCCGTGGGGGAGGGGGGCGGTGAAAGAGGACAAGTTCCGGGAGGGGGGGCTCCTTAACAGCCTGGGTCCGGAGCGTGGGGGCGGGGGCACCATGTACTTTACATGGGGGCTCCCTGAAGGTTCGTTCGGCGACTGCCCTAGTAATTAGAAGACGTTCACTTGTTCACCACGATCGTGAAGGAGTCACAAGAGGAACCCTTTCTCTGAAGTCCATCTTGTGCGGAACCATATTGTTAAAATTAAATGTGTTTTTGATCAAGTCACGATTTTCACACAAATGTAAAACCTCCACAGAAGCCCCCTGTGCGCTGGTACTGTGAGCACGACCCCCAGGCTAATGTGATCACCTAGGACTATGGTGCCCTGGGAGGGCTCGTCAGGCCACGAACCTGACCAACAGCCCCTCCTCTCCTTCTCTGAAGTCATTTTCAGGCTTCCTTCCCTTCCCTCTCCTTCTGCTGTGTGAAACATCACAAAGGTCTTTACTAAAGCAACAGTTTTCTAATTCAGGCAGACACGATTTACTGTGTGTGATTAGGAGGTATTTAAATCTGGTCTCCGCGTCTTGCTGACTCCGTCAACGATGCAGAGGGTGTCTTTTTGAGAGTTGGAGGGGCGGGCGGGCGGGGCTGCTCTGCTCTCAGAGCAGGGGAGGAGTGGTTTGCCCTCTTGGGCTGGTCAATCTGTGATGCGCCCTTTCCCTGTGCTCCATGCAGGGTGCATTACAGCCTGCGTGGAGAACATGCCCAGGCCCCCATTCCCTGGCTGAGCGCCGAACCACAGCGCTCAGACTAATCACAGCCCTGCAGCGTTGCGATTGGCTTAGGGAAGGGAGCCTGACTGCTTCCTGTTCCAGCCCGGAGCGGAGAGACAGACGACGTGCGGGAGAGCATCGCAAAGTACGTATTTTTACTTACATTTTTATTTTACTTTTATATCACCCCAACATCGCCCGCCTCCCCCCCCCCCCCGGCCCGCCACTCTTGATCCGTGCAGGCCACTACTGGGAGGTGCTTATCACAGCTTCTTCACGGTTATAGGCAGAGCCACTGGAATTATGCGGCAGGAGAGGTCCAAATTATGTGGCAGGGTTGAGTAAATTATGTGGCGAAAAAGTTAAATTATGCAGCACATTTTTAAATAGTATTCATTATTTGTACTTCTTACATTTGTTAACACTGTCTGGGCATTGGTTGCACCTCATTAATACCAGTTTAATACCCAAATATAGCAATAAGCAACAGAAAGGTGACCAGTCAAACCTTTGCAAAAGGCTTTCCCCTATGCGGCAACATGTGCAGCTGCATTTTTAGTAACTTTTTAACCGTTTGAGTTAGAAACGTTTTTTTTTTTTTGGGGGGTTAAAATCTGCAGATTATTTAGTGGATAATGGATTATGTGGCAAATGCAGCAAATCTATAATTATGTGAAAATTGCAGCAGCCGCACAATCGCATAATTCCAGTGGACCTGGTTATACGGTACAAAAAGAGCTGAATGAGGGGTCCCCTGGCTTTATGATCTCCGAGATAGGAAAACAGGCTACCAACTAACAGATAATTGTAAAAACCGATTCCCACACCGAAGTCTTCCACAAAAAGGTTGAGAAACAAATGTTCTCCTAGTGTAACCTCTGCCATCGTTCAGATGCACTGGTTGTAAGTGTCAGAGGTTTGCACTGACCAGCAGGGTGAGAAGATGGCATTGGTAGCTGTGTGGGCCGATGGCACTGGCAGGCAATGAGAGGCGCTGGCAGGCAGTGTGACAAACTGGCGCTGGCAGGTAAGAACCACGCATTTAGGGCCAGGGTTCACGGATCTGAGAGAGACCCCGGGTGTCTCATGGTGAGGGCTTAGATCTCCCTAAAACTCAAGCTCATTCCTGAGTTGGCGCTGTATCCAACAGCCTCCTTGGTCTCCAGGTACCCCCGCTTGTGACAAAGAGGACGGTGGCATACTCCTGAGGCTGGATGCATCAGCGAGACCCAAAACATTGGCACCAGAGGTGGCCAATGGAAAGATCGCTGCCCATCCGGGGAGGGCAGGGTGCGTCTCTTGGGCACTCTTCAGATACCCAGACCCGGTGCTGGTGGTGGACTGTATACGCGCCAATCAGGACAAAGGCCAAGGGGTACCTGGGAGGGTCCTACATTACCAACATGGTCCCTACAAGGAAACAAAACCTCCGGGAAGTCTCCTCACTGTGGGAAGTTAGAAAACTTTACTGTGTTGTCTCAGTTGTAGCTCTTTGCCCTCTCAGGTGAGGGATGTCTAGGGCGTTTCAAGGTCATCTGTGCAGCAGCGCCGCACAATCCCTCCGCATCGGAGGGGTGTCCCAACGCCTCTCAACTCAGAACTACTGCTACCAGGAAGACAATGTCACCAAAACATGGGGGGGGGGGGAGGAGGGTTCCCCCCATATATTGATACCAGATCATGTCTGGGGCACCCTTTTCCTTGGAGAACCCCAGTGCCCTGTGAGAAGTAGCTGGTGGAGCAGCGTAATTTTCGCTCCACCCTTACACATCACAACTACGCAATATTTATACGTGCTCTTAACACCATATACTTTGTGTGTTCTAATGTTATTAATGTAAAGTGGTGAACTCGAATGTAAAACTGAAGTGCGTACACTGTAAAAACTAGAGATTCATAAATGTGTGCATATGAATGTTTCAGCTTAATCGTGAAGACATTTAGTTTTATGTTTTTACACTTGTGTTTCAAGTTAAATTGCACTCAAATGAAAAGTGCATCACACTTCCAATAACGATTTTAGTATTCACCTAATATTTATTTTGAAATAGCACGCGCACCTATATTCATGTAACTCAAGTGCACTCGGAGGCTTGTTTAACGTGACTATAGTATGCCTGAACTTCGAAATGTATTTTTCTGTTTGCATTGCATGTTCTCTCCTCTGCAGGTGCAGTCCAAGGCTTCATTTGTTAGAGGAAGGAGTGCTATGTATTAGAGATAGAGGGGCCCGAGAAGAAAATCTTGCCAGAAAGTGTGAAGAAGCGGTTTATTCATTTTATATCTGCAACAACTGAGGTTCTCAAGGACGTGGGAGCGCCGAGCTCTCTCGAGAAGGGAGAAAACTCCAATGAGGCTAAAATAACAAAAAGATCACCACCATTGGTCCAAGGAAAGGCGGAGTGACGATTAGATCATGAGACTGTACCTGTATGCTTTAATTCACGTATATGCTGTTAGACTGTAGCCCAGATCTGATCGGACTTTAAGAGGCACAGACCTCTCTGCTTGCCCCTTTGCTTGAGACTGTATGGCTATATGCTAAACACGTGTCCCTTTGGAGGTTTTCTTCTGAAATCCTACCAATGCATTCTTAAATTCCCCCAGCCCATCCTTAATGACACATCTATAGCTAGATTCTAATTCAGGTTAAATTGCTTTTGAATTATTCATGCTTAGAAGAGAGTAAGGGAGCTTCAAACCCTAGTCTTTGGTTCTTAGATACTCCTGACTGTAGATTTTTAGTAGATTTCTGCTTTCGAGCCTGAATCCATATCGGACGCCTTGATACACTTGTTCTAATACTTTCTGCATAGAATACTTTTCTGTCTTGCTTACTTGGAGGTTTGATACAAAATGTTTAATAAATCCACCTTAAGCTTTGATTATTGAATCCTGGTCTGTATCGTGTGACCAAACGGGTTACACAGTTATAACTGTGATTTGTTGAATGCGAACTCCCTTCACCTCTCAGTCAACCACAAAAGTCTATTCAATGCAAAATGTAACTCCGGCCACTGCGCCATCACTGGCGTGAATATAGACAGCGCCACACACAACAGAGGATGGGACAAGAAGGAAAAACAAACAGGGCGGCTGGTGCATGAGCGGTGGACTTTGAACCCTGCAGTGCCGTGCATGCAGCCACCAAAGACCTTGTTAACCCATTCATTGCCTGTTGGGTGTAGGTTCAGTGTCTGAATCTGGCTCTTGTCTTCTATCAGTGATTACATTTGGCACACGTGCGAGTGCTTGGATGCATAGAGGTGTTACTAAGCGCTGAGCGACTTCTTGGCGCTACAGAAGTGTGAGGGAACACAAAGCGAGGTGTTGGTTGCGTTGAAGGATGAGTAAGCGGAGATCGAGTGCATGGATGCAAAGAGGTGTTACTAAGCGCAGAGGGACTTCTTGGTGCTACAGAAGTGCGAGGGAACACAAAGGGAGCTGTTGGTTGCGTTGAAGGGTTAATGAGCCGAGAGGAAGTTACTAATAGGTGTTACTACACACTGAGTGACTTCTTGGTCCTACAGAGGTGTGAGTGAACACAAAGCGAGCTGTTGGTTGCGTTGAAGGGTTAATGAGCCGAGAGGAAGTTACTAATAGGTGGTACTACACACCAAGTGACTTCTTGGTCCTACAGAGGTGTGAGTGAACACAAAGCGAGCTGTTGGTTGCGTTGAAGGATGAGTAAGCGGAGATCGAGTGCATGGATGCAAAGAGGTGTTGCAAAGCGCAGAGTGACTTCTTGGTGCTACAGAAGTGTGAGGGAACACAAAGCGAGGTGTTGGTTGCGTTGAAGGATGAGTAAGCAGAGATTGAGTGCATGGATGCAAAGAGGTGTTGCAAAGCGCAGAGGGACTTCTTGGCTCAACAAAAGCTGAGTGAAGACAAAGCGAGCTCTTGTTTGCGTTGAAGGGTTAATAAGCCGAGAGGAAGTTACTAATAGGTGTTACTACACACTGAGTGACTTCTTGGTCCTACAGAGGTGTGAGTGAACACAAAGCCAGCTGTTGGTTGTTTTGAAGCATGAGTAGGGCGCGAGTTACTAAGAAGTATTACTAAGCGCTGAGTGACATTGATTCTGCAGAAGTGTGAATTTCTCCTTATGTAAAAGTACCACTAAGTGCAGAGTGAGTTACGGGGCCTGCTGAAGCGTGAGTGAGCATACAGTGAGTTTCTAGTCCTGATGAAGCATGAATTAAAATAGAATGATTTCTGGGTTCGGCTGAAGCACGAGTAAAGGTAGAATGAGTTCCCGGTTCTGCTGAAGCGTGAGTGAGCTTAGCGTGAGTTCCCGGTTCTGCTGAAGCGAGAGTGAGCTTAGCGTGAGTTCCCGGTTCTACTGTAGTGTGAGTGAGTTCCTGGCCCAGGTGAAGCGCGAGTTTCCAGCTCTGCAGAAGCATGAGCTAGCTTAGAGTGAGTTCCCGGTTCTACTGTAGTGTGAGTGAGTTCCTGGTCCAGCTGAAGCGTGAGTTTCCAGTTCTGCAGAAGCGCGAGTGAGTTCCCGGTTCTGCTGAAGCGTGAGTCAGCTTAGCGTGAGTTCCCGGTACTGCTGAAGCATGAGTGAGCACGGAATGAGTCCTTGGCTGTGCAGGAGTGTGGAAGAGCATGGAGTAAGGCCCTGAGGAGCAGTAATGTCACAGCTGCGTCATGCGCGGTATCCACCGAAAACAGGATTGCGTTCTCTTGAATATCGGATGCCTTCATGCGTAAGCCTGTGAGTTGGGACCCATGTGACAGATACTCTCCGCCTCTTCGAGCCACTGACTGCGGTACACACAGTTCACCAGTGGTGGCCTGCCGGTGGACACGGCCCTGGCGCAGCACGGACTGCGGTACACACAGTTCACCAGCAGTGGCCTGTCGGTGGACACGGCCCTGGTGCGGTAGGTGTCGCTCTGTCTTGAACCAGCCCCTCGGAGGTACCGATCTGTGCTGGTTAGAGGCCTGCGCTGCACGTGTCACTATTTCTTATCACTTCAGCTCTAGAAAGAAAGCACACGCTCATACACCCCCCCCCCCCCAACGTCCTCCCACGCACGGAGTTATCGTCTCAGATCACATCACACGCATCCTTTCTCACCAAGGAGACGCCTAAAGGAGCAATCCGTGTTACAATGTGAGAAACAGGCTCCAGCCAGCCCCTTTAACGGATCATTAACTCACAACTGCTTTTCAAGAGGCTTAACTGCCAAGCTCACGGTGACACTAATAGTAGTGCGGTGGGTCCATGCACCCCTGCTGCAGAGACCTCCTCAGAGAGTGAGTGTAGCTGCTGCAGACATTTGTGTGTGACCTGTAGAGATGCCACGCCCTACACCTGCCCTGAATGCCTGCTCAGACAGCTCAGTGTGTCAATGCACTTGATGAAGAGTAAGGGTGTGTGCGCAGGTGTCTTGAACAATGGCGCACCAATAGAAGGATGAAGGCCCACCCTTGTACGGAGGCTGCTCGGATACGATGCTCGGCGAGTTAATGCACCTGCTGCCGAGCTGTGTGTTCCAGCAGCAAAGACCAAATAAAACACACGTCCGCCCCTCTGAATACAGAAACATCTCAAATTGCGAATTGTTCGTAACGCTTTTCTTTCCCGATTAATGCCTCTAGGGACGTGTCCTTAAGTGGTGTCAGTCGTTTCTGTGGAAGGAGTGTGGGGGTGGACCCCCTGGGGGTTTTGAGTCTCCCGTCACCCACGGTTTCCCAGGAGCAGATTACGCAAGGTGTGATCTTGTCATTTCTACAGAGTTTTCGGTACTACCGGTGTGGGGGGGGTACCACCGGTGGGGGAGGGGGGCGCGGAACCACGGGGCGGGGGCCTCGGCTGTGCAGAGCCACCAGCCATCTACGGTAACAAACAGATCCCACGAGTCCCTTCTGAGCTGCAGTTTAGACAGAACGACTTCCGTGGAGGACTCAACCCCAGGCACGCCAAAAGTGAAACGTGCAACACGGCTTAAGTATGTAGGGCTGGAGGGTGCGAGCGGTGGAGTTTTATATCTGCGGGGAACAGGAACCTGGACGTCGCAGATTCATCATCGCAGAACTAGCGCCTCGAGCCCGGACACCTAGCGCAGGACGTTATTTCTAGAATTCATCCATGAATGGCAGAAGAAGAGGTCCTTCGGTGTCTCCGGGCACGGGGGACCCTGTACCACCTCGCTTTACATGTTTACACAAAACTCTCCCTGGCGATTGTCAGCTCCTAAATGACGATTTTTCGAAGTCGGATTCATAGCTGTGTGTAATTTAATCTCACTATGATTTGGCATCGGGGGTAGACGGACTGTGACCCGGGGACTGCAGCGTTACTAAGAACTAAGGGGGATGTGTACAAGGAAGTGGCGGAGCGCGGCGTTGGCCTTCCTGGCTTAACGCCGCACTCTGACACTTCTGAAACGAAAGGCTGCACCATATTTACAACAATAAGTTGCAGCCTTGCGTTTCCCCCTGCGATGGGGCAAAGTTTAGCAAATTAGCGCCAACGCAGGCACCCTTGCACCAGAGTGCAAGGGTGTCTGCGTGCAGGGGAGGATTGTTTATGTGTAGGAAGCTGTCCCTTCCTGAACATAAAAAATCCTGAAATGCCATCCTGTCACTGTCACATCAAAGTCACAAAATTGTGTTTTTTTAAAGATTGTTTATGTAAAGGAAGGCAGACCTTCCTCTACATAAACAATCCATGGCATTTTGCTTTTTCCATGTGTGCTGCTGGAAAAAGCAAAAACGAAGAGAAATAATGCATTTCTCCTCGTTTCGCCAACTTAAGACCAGGTTTTACCTGGTCTTAATTTTGGCGCTGCCTCCTATGTAGGCTGCCCTTGTACATAGGGGGCAGCATCAAAATCAATGGGTGTTGCGGTGGAACGCCCACCTAAACATAGCGTAAAGGGGGCCTTATTTACAAAGTAATGTTAAGCCACGTTGTAGGAGAGTAGGATCTGCCTCTTATGTTGCCCCCACTTTTTTTCTGATGTTTACACTGGTTTCTGGCTATAGTCAGGCTGGGACCCTGCCAATCAGGGCCCCAGCCTCTCTGTTCTCTCTAAACGACTTGGAGTGCACTCTAGGTGCACTAGTGATTGGATACTGTGGTACCTTATGAGTCCCTAGTATATGGTACCTTAGGTACCAAGGGCATAGGTACTTCACAGGCCTACCAGGGGCTGAAGCATGTATTATGCCACCCCTGGGAAGCAGACTAAATCTGACACCACAGGTCTGCTACTGCAGCCTGGGTAAGGTGGTGCATGCACTCCTTACTGTGATATAGGCTACCTATATCACTACATAGATACACACATATAAACCTATAAGTCACTCCTATGGCAGGCCTTATCAATCCTGAAGGCAGAGTGCTTGGTTCCTATGTGAGAGGGTGCCCTGCATGAACAGAGCCCCTCTGCAGCATTCGGAGACCCTTCTCTGATGCGGTTTGTAGTGCAGCCTGACCATATACTCTTAAGCGCATTATAACCTCGCGTTAAATGCTAACTTTGGGATGGCTGCACGGAAACATGTCGTGTTTGGTGTCAAACATCTTGGAATACTACCCCCCGCCAGTTCTGGCGGCAGGGAGTAGCATTCCACCCTTCTAGAGGGATAGACATGTACCTACTGTGGAAACGCGGTAGAATCCTGAAGAGCCCTGGCATCACAAAATGGATGCCACCAGTCTCAGACACTGTGCTGCCCTCCTGCTGATGACCGAAACTCGCAGTGGAGGAGGCCCAACAATAGGTATCCTGTTGCAAGCGGGTGTGACCACCTCCCAGACAGGGTTTAGTGTATTGGGGCTGGGTGGGTGCACTCCTAGAGTGCTTTGAAGTCCTGCACTGGGGGAGCAGAAGGCTCCTCTGTGCATATGCCAGTTCAAACCAGCTCAGGGGCTACCTGCCCCTGCTCTGGCGCGAATCTGGACAAAGGGAAGTGGGTGTAGCCACCCACTCCCCTGACCCTCCCACAGGTGGGGTCATAGAGCTAGTCCCTCCCTTCTTTTTAGTATAAGAAAGGGAACCTGTGCATGGCACACTAGATACCCATGGACGATGCTCTAAAGAAGAATCCTGGACCTTCGACTTTCCACTACCTCTGGAAGACTGAAGAATCTCCCTTGGAGTCAAGGAGTGACTCCCCTGCTTGGCAGGCACCAAAAACTACAACGACGGTCGCAAACTACGCCGCTCCCGCCAGAGCCCGAGGTCCCTGCAGCCCAAGACGAGGATTTCCTGACTTCTCCAAGGCCATTGTGAGTCCCCCACGAGTGACGAGGAACCGCAGTCCCTGGGTACCGTGCACTATTGTCGAGTGCAACCCCTTCACGATGTTCTATGAACCTGTGCTTTGGACCACGTGTGGTCCCAGACTCTAGCAGGAATCCCTCCGAAGATCAGAGGCCTACCCCATCCCGAGTGACCGTGGGCCCCTGTTGGAGGAATCCTCCCGCGGCGTCTTCGCGATCCCTTGCCAGTCGGCTTGCGGGTCCCCTGAAGACTTTTCTACAGAACCAAAGGGCTCCCCTGGTTGCTCCAGGCCTGCCCTGACTTACCCTCGCTGGGTGAGTTCCCCAGACCTTGCTGGTCTGCACCATTGACTTTTTATGCTTTCCACGAGACTTGCTGCTACCAAGGCTTGTTGGCTCCAATCGGGTTGCCGACACCGCAGTCAGCTGCAGACTTCGTGGGACACGCCGAATCCAGCTCCTGGTTGTCGTTGACGCCTCCTGGACCTCGTGGCCGAAGAGTCAAGACACCCGTGAACGACCTGAATCTGTCGACGACGGTGGGCATTCATCTTCCTTGCCCCAGGTCACTGCCCAGTGACTTTGAACACTGTCCCCTCTGCTTTCAGGTCTTCCTTCTTCCGAATCCAGGCTTGGATTCCACCGGACACTTCTCCTGTCGTCGCAAGCAGCAAGTCTTCAGTGGCTCCCATTGAAAACGACGCCGCGACCTAACCCGACACCAAAGGGCACCTATGCACCCGGCTTCCCTGGGTGAGGCAACTCCAGCACTACAGTGCTCCTGTGGGTGTTGGCCCTAGAACTACTAACCCTGCAAGTGATTTGCTTGTAGCTACTCCCGAAGTGCCCTGAAACTCTTAATTTCCAACCGCGACTTGCCCCATTGAAGTCAACGGCGACCCGCGCCTGTGTTCACTCACTGCACGCGTCCCCCGTGGGTCCTTTACTTACCTGCCTTGGGTGGTTTCGTGAGGCCCCAGCACTTCAGAAGGCCCTAGGCCTTGTCTCCCTGCAAGTCGTTGTTCCTAAGTCTCTTTTTTAGTATATGGTCTGGTACGCCCCTAGGGCCCCAGCCATATTTGTGCTTAATTTATTGTGACACGTTGATTTATGCATATGTTCCTGTCTTCTAATCTCACAAGAGATTAGTAGAGAGTTGTTTAGTAATAAATACATATATATTTGATATATATACCTGTGTGGTGTCTTTTCATTTGGTGATTCAAGAGATTGTGTGGTAAAACAAGCTGCTTTACATTCCTCCAAGACTTAGCCTAAAGGCTGCTCTCCACAGCTACCACTAGGATAGCCTTCTATAAAGGTTGTCTTAAACCTACCTACCATAAGAGTCGAATTGTACTGGTGCAAGGTGTCCACTTTAACTAGTGAACAGCATATACCAGGCCAACGTCTCACACACGTTAAGTGGCTTAACGCTACCTTGTAAATAAGGAGCAGCCCCTATCGCCACCACAACGTCGGTAAATGCGACACTGTGGTGGCGATAGGGGCTTGTACATATGCCCCTCAATATCTTGTTATAAATGTAGCGCCACACCAACACCTGGGCTCTATGGAGCTGGAATGAGTCCGCTTTTGGTACCAAACTCCCTTGTACCACTTGCTCCTCAAGGGTGACCCAAAGAAACAGACCCCCAGAGAATGTTTGAAATGCGCACATCACTGCACTCGGAGCCTGCAAGATTCTGAGGGATACATTAATTATATAAAGCTCATGGAAGTCGTGCAGTGTGGAGTTCCGTAGGAGGCACTCGCTGGATTAAAATATACACAATACTCCAGATGCATCCTCCAGGCCTAGACAATCTCGGTAAAGCATCCAGAAGTAGAGAAGTCTCCAGATGTGACACTCGGCTCTAGACACAATGAGCAGGAAGGGGCCTCCAGGACTAGACACGATACTCCAGGTGAATCCCCCAGACCTAGACACGATACTCCAGGTGAATCCCCCAGACCTAGACACGATACTCCAGGTGAATCCACCAGACCTAGACATGATACTCCAGATAAATTCTCCAGACCTAGACATGATACTCCAGATAAATTCTCCAGACTAAGAGACGATACTCAAAATGAGGCCAAAGGCTTAGACAGTACTCCGGGTATGGCCCACAAATCTGGTCAGAATTCTAGATAAGGCCTCCAGCACTACTGGAGTCACAAGTCTGACTGCGCCCCAGCCCTGCCGGCCTTTGGGAATCTTAATCTTCCACTTGAGCAAGAGAGATGGGGGCAGTTGTGTGTCTCAAAGTCGCCGTCTCACGCAACCAGATAGATACACGTTTGTGTGAGAAACAAACACAACGGTGTTAGAATAACTGTCACACCTCTTGCTTGCAGCACATTTTAAATATATTTCATTGTGGACAAATCACAACAGCCAATATGTAAGTTGGATAGATTTTGATGTTGTAGCTACAAACTGGATGTACACAGAGCACACCAGAATCCGAAAAACGATGCACCTCTCGAAGTGCCATGCATCTGAGGCTACTTGCTGCAAAACGATCTCTGCAGCAGGCGCTCGCGCCGACCGACCTATGCCTCCCAACACTGGTCGTTTTAAAACTTCGGTACGATGTTTTTGTTGTGTGGGCCCTTTGCCCACATACACCGAACCGAGCCCACCCAGGGCCAGGTTTTAGGAGGCGGCAGGACTGGCCCGGACAGACAGATCAGTCAGCGGGTATCCTGGCGTGCCAAGGGTGCCATGACCCCGATGCAAGGGAGGCTTTCAATGTCAGACCCTGAGATCACCAGGAGACGGTTACCCCAGGCGCACCAAACACGTGAGACGAGGCGATGCTGAAAGAACCGGTGTGTCCTGAGACAGCGAGTGCAAACAAGAGCCCTGTTTACACACCCAGGCGAGTGAGTACAACACCCTGTTTGTTGGTAAACAAGGTGTTACACATAGGGCTACCGTCTTTTACCTGCTACTTCACATATTTTGAAAGCGTCCTCACGACAACGCAGCTCACATGGTGCGTCGGCAGCGATCCGGAGCAGGCTGCAAACCACTCCTCACTGGGGTAGGAAGGCTCGGGTCCTCGCACACCTTTTGCCCTAGTTTTGGTTTGCAGTGCGATGCGGTTGCCAAAAGGCCAACAGTTTAGCGCTTGATTTCGTCCTTCGAGGCACTTTGCCACTGCCTGCATTTGATCATTTTGAATTTCCTTTAATATAATGTTTCGAAAACTTTCCCTTAAGTTTAATTACGGAGCTCGCGGCAGGTAACACACGCCAACGGCTTAAATCACAAATCAATTTCGTGAAATAATGGGTTATGTATTTACTTAAACCTCCCCCCCCCCCCCTAACATATTCTTGTCGGCCTTGGTCTCCGAGAGCCTTTCTGATAACCACCCACTGCTCAATCCAAGAACGCCCACATTACTCTAGTGTTTACCAACACAGTGCCTTGCCCAGCTCATAGAAGCTGCTTTCCCAAATGTTGGGCGCTCTGGGGCCAGTGGGCCCTCAATCTGGGAACGTTTTACCAATAAAAGAATGAGCGCGTGTACTCACCAAAGACCACCGAATCTCCGTCTACCTGGGCAGCAGGAGGGTCGCCACCCTCGGTGCCCGGCCTGGCATGGCGGGAGGGAGGGAGACCCGTCCTGAGGCGGCGAGGAGAGGGCGCTGACGTGCTGGGAACCCCGAACCCTCAGCCTTCCAAAGCCGGCACCTTGTCAACAGGTATCGCCTCTTTTCCTCCTGCCCCAAAAAGGTTTGATTTCATGGGGTTTCCCTTTTTTCCGTCTCGAGCGGCTTGAACTAGGCCGCAAAGGAGAAAAGCGCTGGGGGGAAAAATGATTTGTGGAAGTCCAGGAAACACGAGCTGAAGTTTGCACCGGGCTCCAAGGCGCAGAAAGTGTCCCCCCCAGAGAGGCAAGACGCAGGAATCCGTCGAACCTCGGCCAGCAGGAAGGAGTTTGGGGTGCGTGTGAAAGTGGGGTTCCTCGGACGCTCCTCCGGCGCCTCTGCCTCTCCCCGTCGGGCACCTCCGGTTCCTGAGCCGGCGCCGCACACCTGTCCAACCGGTCGGACGGGAGGGTGGAAGGGCGGGCGGAGAGTCTCCACCCCCAGACGTCAGACCCGAGCTGCCCGGCCTAGGCGGGGCCTGGCGGCCAACCTGAGCCACCCCCCTCCCTCCCTCCCACAGGCGTGCGCCGACCTGGCCAGCTCAGGGTGTGAACCGGGGACCCCAAAAACGCCTGCTGCCCTCTACTTCTACTATAACTGGCCCCGCATCACAGGGGACGGCACCCTCAGGCCTGAAAGTAACTTTTCATAAGTAATCTGGAATTTTTCAAAAGTAACTGAAAACATGGCACGCGTAACGCTTCTGGTTTCCGGTACGGCGTGCTAAGGCCGGGGTGTTCGTAGGTCGAGCGATAGTTGTCTGGCTGCAAATGCTCTCCTGTGAACTTATCATGGACTTGCAGCCCGTTCATTGTTTACCATTGGCTGGTTCTATTGTCACTCATTGGCTTGCTTCCCATTTGATGACACTCATTGTCCCAGTGTGTTCCTCTTGTATGTGTCCCTCCCCTGGAGCGTAGCCTCTTTACAATCTCTGGGAGTACACCTATCCACACAAAGTTAGCCATCAGAACTAGTCAAAGAAAATATGGCTAATTCAGAGTAATCTACGACAAGTCGTATTAGGATTAGAAATATTCCGATTACAAGTAAATTCATAGTTCTGCTAATGTTAACATCCGGGATCACGACTGGCTGGTCTGACTGTCTCAAAGACTGAAGTTGGGCTTCAAAAAGATAAACAATGCTGCAATAATTCTATACCCAATGCCGACACGCCAGCGTAAAGAGAGCGGCATTCTGGGATACCAAATTGGCTTGTAATCACAAACTCTCCCTGGAATATGGTTCAACCCCTCACCTCCTGAAAACGGGTTGTGATAAAGCTCTGCTCCAAACCAGACAGCGGCCTCAAACTGTACTGAGAATTTCCACCCTATCACAGGACTGCCCTTCCTTGTCAGCATCCTCTCAAAATCACAGCCGCCTTTGATACGGAGGCCCAGAAAATCCTAGCTCTTAAAGCAAGGAGCAGTTATTACCAACACTGTATGCGCTACAATGGTTTGAATTCTCTCTACAACTGTTATCAATCTGTAAAAGTTGTCAAATTTCTCTCTAAAACGAATCAGTGTAATTTTTAGGGTATACTGGGGTCCGTATTGCCCCCCTTACTGAACAATATCTGCGCTGGCCCCCTTGGGAGCCCACAGATCGAACTATGATTCAGTATGACCTTTACACAGATGAACCCCATTTATACCTTAGGTGACCACAAAACACCGACCGCTCAGTCCTAAACGTCTGTTCTTACTGACTCACAAAGTGATTGAGAAGCAGACACAGGAAGCTGGAAGAACTAAAACACTGAATTTCATATTTTACCGAGCTGAGATTGCCATATAAATGAAAATTATATACTTATAACCCAATCTGCTGGATGTGAGCATCAAACTGTGGATTCAGCCAAAATCTTTACGAGTCATCTTGGAAGAGAAACCTAACCTTGAAGGAAACACTAAAAATCTGTATAAATAGGCATTTTTGCAAGTAAAAATCTACATTCTGGTGGCCTAAATGCTGCAGTACAATCCTCTCCTGCCTGGACCACAGAACGGCTTTCGAATGGACATCGAGGTGCACGGTGCCTTTAAGGATGGTCCACTCTGCTGCAGGAGGCAGCCTCCAGTTCCTGCACAGAGGACCGCTTCGCTCCAGTACTCTCCTCCTTAGAATGGCTCTTCTAAACAGCCTGTTTAGCGAACAAGGCTCTAAACCCAAACATCTTTCGCTGAGATGGACCATTTCTGGGTGTTCGCTGATGGTCCGAAAAAAAAGTACAATATCACCTGTGGATTTAATGATTCGACAAAGGAGGATTCCCCACCACCCTCGATTCCTGGAACGTGAGCCGAAACTATGTAACTCTTTACCAGCCTTCATCAGGTTCCTTAACGCCTTCAACCTTTAAGTGCCCCCTGAAAATGCACCGTTTGAGAAATATCTCGATGAAGAATATTCTTTTCTTGTAGATTGAAATCCCCTTGTTGGCTACATGAGAACATCCCCCCCTCCTCCAATTTGGCCATGAGGGACAGGACCTCAAGAGTTAACCTATTGGAACCGCCACCACCCTCTAAGAGGGATTGGATACTGCATTTCAGCGGTGTTCTCCCAGTCATCGTGACTGTCTGTGGGTCACCTGAGATTACATCCACAGACACAGGTGACATTCCACACACTTTGTGAACTTCACCAGTGACGAACTTAGTGACACAAAGGAGGAGCAAGTTGAGATGCAAGCTCCATCGAAAACAAAACACAATGTGAAACTCAATCTGATGAGTTCAGCCCGACATGTGCCGGCTCCCCAGGTCCAGGCACCTAGGCATGTGGATGAAAGTTGCTGCCCCTTCCTCGCCTACAGGTGGTGCTGGTTTAAAGCACTCCAGGTGTGTGCCAGCACGGACCAGAAGTCTCGGGATAGGCTACGGCACCGGTTCCTGCATAGGGGAAAAACAGAATGCCGCAGAACCAGAGGATCACAGAGAAAAGGCCTGGATCTCCCACGAGACCTGATTTCAAGTTGAGTAATGTTTCTTGGGGTGCACAGCGGGTTGGACCTTCGTGCAGGGCTCACGGTCGGCAGGGCTCTCGGGTGGTGCTGGGACAGTTTTCAGAGTGGGGGTGCTGCCATTAAAAATATATAGGTTGGATCCAAGCCAAAAAACAAATGTAGCAAATGTGCTACGCCCATTCAGCAGGAGAGTGCAAAGGGGGTGCTCTGTAGCCGGTGGTGCATTTTGGAGCTCGTGCGGTAGCACAAAGTCACCGTTTATGTTGAAATGGGCACTAAATTGGCAGACGTGCAGCTGTACTGATACAACTATAAAGTGCACGAATGAGGGTTGAGGGAATATCTATCTTTTGCGCATCACCAAGTAAAGGGTCTTGACTTGGTTTGAACCTATTAAAATATTTGCTTCCATCACACTTTAGAATTTTTAAAAAATGTGCTTCGTTTGCGCTTTCCTAATTGCTGATATATTTTGAAATATGTGTATAGTTAATTTACAGGTATTTAAAGGTTGTGGTGTGTCACGAAAAAATGACACCCTACAGCCTTTCTTTTCACTCCCTCTGTACCCCAGCGAGATTGTCACCTACGTCACCTTAACAAAATGCTCTCACTTTGCAGTCTGAGAAAGAAAAGTAAACACAAGTTTTGTTCTTGAAAGGGTAAGCAGCAACTTGTCAGAAGACATAGCCTGACTGTGGAACTCTGCCTTTGGCACAGAAACGTGACAAGAAAAATACAGAATTCAAAGGCGTCTTTGTTTGTTCACCTTCTGAACTCCAGCTTGGGTATTTTTGAGGTGCTCAGCCCCCCCTCACCCCCTCCCTCCACACCCTTACCCCCCAGCGCCTACGGGGCTCTCTGGTGCGTGCCTTAGAAGTCTTGGTTGTGATAACCCACCCTTGCAGCTGGAAGAGTCGGCCATACACAAGATTGTCATTTCTGTTACTGTGTCAAACTGCCCCACAAAGGAGGTCTTTTCACCGCCCTTGCTTGGTGCCCAAGAATGACAGCCCTGGGGAAGGACAGCCCTTCATTAACATTCCTTCCTGCTTCTAGCCATTCCTACACCTGCCTCATTGCAGCTCATATGAAGCGGCCTCCTAGATACGCATCACTTGTGCCCCCCTAGTTTGAATGACCCCCTTTGTTCATCGGGGTGCTCGCTGTTCTCGAACCACACGTGTGCGATAGATTCCCTCAGTTTTGGGGCAGTCAGTCGCTGGGCGCCTGCCCAGAGCACCCCTGGACGTAGCACACGCTAATGGTGCAGGTGAAGAGAGAATGTGCCTCGCGGTGAGAAAACAGCTGCAAGGAGCTATTTGGCAGCAAGAGTAATCAGGCGGCAGGTCCGCGGTAATGGGGCTGTAAGCGCAGCAAATGCAGTTTACAGCGTAACAGAAACAGTGGAAGAAAAAGAGCAGATATCAGATGCTCGAACGGGTCTGATGATGAACAGTCTGGGATGAGAAGCGCCCAACCAACCAGGGCCGAAGCGGGGAAAATTGGGACCATCGTGGCCAATCCGCGCCCTGCCAGGGATTAGCTGCATCGCACCGGTGGAAAATGCGTGTTTCCACAGAGGGCTGCATCGCGGACTGACCTACAGGAACTATGTAGCAGGGGGGCACCAAAACTATGCGGCAGGATGGACTAAATTGTGCCACAAGGAAATGCAAATTATGTGGCATAATATTGCACATTTTTTATAGTTTTACTCCATTATTTTGCAAGTTTTACACATGGTAACACTGTCTGGGAAAATATTTCACCTCATTGGTACCGGTTAAACAACCAAATACAGTAATAAGCAACTGAAAGATGACCAGTTAACCTTTGCAAAGGGGTCTTCCACTGAGCGTGAACACGTTGCCACTTTTGAAATAACTTTTTATCTGTTTGGGCTAGAAACACTTTTCTAGTTAAAATCTGCAGATTACGCAGCAGATGGTGGATTATGTGGCAAATGTGGAAAATGCATACTAATGCAAAAAAAGTTGTGGCCACAGAACTCTTAATTCGAGTAACCCTGCCTGTAGGTGGCTAAAGGAGGCCTACGGGCTTCAGGGCACTGACCTACTCTGAAGCCCCCCACTGCTCCCTATTGGCCAGTCCACAGCTGACCCACGTGGAGCATGAGGAGAAGTAATCAGGGCTCACAGTTATAGTATTTTTTTAAACATTAAGTGACCCACCACATGCTCACCTATTGATTTCTCTCTTTAGTCAGATTTAATTTGAGTTCTGTGAAAAAATGAATTTGCAACATGTGTATTTGAACATTTATTCAAATGGAAGTGTATATTCAATACAGGAGGCCTGTGGGGCTTTGCGCTGTAAGCAGCCGCATATACTATAACCATCCGAAAACATTAGCATTGTAGGTCAAACACCTGCCCACACCTACAGATACTTCTTATGCTGGTTTGTTTTTTTGCTCTCCGTGCTGTAACTCTGCACGGGTATTGGTTCAGTAACAATGATTGATCGTGTGGCGAACGACTCAAAGGCCTACCTTCCGATGCAACCCATCCTCCCCCTGCTTCAAAAGGACCCTGAAACTCCAACTCCTCAACAAATACTTTAACACACATGCCAACTGAACTATGTTCCAGTCGCTCACTCTCTCTATGACTCGACCATCAGAGACAGTTGGTTGGGTGATTGTTCCAACTGGCTAATATGTCATTTAAACACAGAAAGTCCACCCTTCATACATAGAAAATACTATCCTTCCAGGGATTGTTCTAAACCAAATGTGAGAAATTGGTATGTTTTCCTAAAGGTGCATAGGAAAACAACGTGTTTTGTTAAAATAACCCTCACCCACCAAAAGGTTCCTTGGTGGCATGCTTCATCATCAGGATCTTCCCGCCCCGCTGCGGGACGGGCGTGCTACAACCGACGGAGACGTGGGAGCACTTATTAGTGAGGTGATTCTATGTGTAGGTGTGAGAGTGGAAGGGTCAGAATCTAATGTAGGGAGTTAAAAAATACCTGGCTGCGTGGAAACTACATTTTAATACTCCCTGTAGCTGGTATTAGTAAAAAGGGGGAGGAGGAATGTATGCTATGATGAGCTGTTCCCTCCCTGTCATTTACTCATTTAATTTTTGCTATTCTAGTTAAACCGTATACTGTAACTACCCTGTTTGCCTAATGATTCTCTTTGGCTGTATTTATGCGTGCTCTGTAAACTAAGTGTCTAGCATCATATGTAAAGCTACGTTATTTTTATGCAAATCGCTCTGATACCTCCGGGTCTAGCAAGTGCTATATAACACTTATCAATAAATATCTTTTCTTAATTATACCGAAAATGACCGGGCTGCCCAGTGATTTGGAGTACTGCAGTTGTCACACGTGTTGTCAAGCTTCCTGTGGTTACATCTCCTGCATGTGAGAGGCTGTTTGTTCTTTAAGGACACTTTGTATTCCAGAGAACCTTTAAACCAGTACAGTGGCTCGGCTCTCTTCGTGGTATGAGCGTACCATTGAATAAAGCTGCAAGCTTCATGGCACCTCCTTGACGCTTGATAAAACTTTGGATAGGTAGCTGTGTGCCATTTAATAACAGTGCACGTTTCAATGCATCCGCAGACTGTGTAATAACATTACATACATCGTTGCATCTGTGAAACATTTAATAACACTGAAGGCTCAGTGCCTCTTTGTATCCTCTTAGGAGGTTTGGGGTATCCTCAAACTTTAATAACATAGCACGCTTGTGGTACCTTCGTATACTTTTATCAACACTGCACACTTGGGGTAGCTTCGTATACTTTTATCAACACTGCACGCTTGGGGTAGCTTCGTATACTTTTATCAACACTGCACGCTTGGGGTAGCTTCGTAAACTTTTATCAACACTGCATGTTTGTGGTACCTTTCTATTCTTTAATCAACACTGCACGCCTGGGGTACCTTTATGTACTTTAATAACATAGCACGCTTGTGGTACCTTTATACACTTTAATAACATAGCACGCCTGGGGTACCTTTATGTACTTTAATAACATAGCACGCTTGTGGTACCTTTATACACTTTAATAACATAGCACGCTTGTGGTACCTTCGTATACTTTTATCAACACTGCACACTTGGGGTAGCTTCGTATACTTTTATCAACACTGCACGCTTGGGGTAGCTTCGTATACTTTTATCAACACTGCACGCTTGGGGTAGCTTCGTATACTTTTATCAACACTGCATGTTTGTGGTACCTTATACACTTTAATAACATAGCACGCCTGGGGTACCTTTATACACTTTAATAACATAGCATGCTTGGGGTACCTTTATACACTTTAATACCATAGCATGCTTGGGGTACCTTTATACACTTTAATAACATAGCATGCTTGGGGTACCTTTATACACTTTAATAACATAGCATGCTTGGGGTACCTTATACACTTTAATACCATAGCATGCTTGGGGTACCTTTATACACTTTAATAACATAGCATGCTTGGGGTACCTTTATACACTTTAATAACATAGCATGCTTGGGGTACCTTATACACTTTAATACCATAGCATGCTTGGGGTACCTTTATACACTTTAATACCATAGCATGATTGGGGTACCTTATACACTTTAATAACATAGCATGCTTGGGGTACCTTTATACACTTTAATAACATATCATGCTTGGGGTACCTTTATACACTTTAATAACATAGCACGCTTGGGGTACCTTTATACACTTTAATAACATAGCACGCTTGGGGTACCTTTATACACTTTAATAACATAGCATGCTTGGGGTACCTTTATACACTTTAATACCATAGCATGCTTGGGGTACCTTATACACTTTAATAACATAGCACGCTTGTGGTACCTTCGTATACTTTTATCAACACTGCACACTTGGGGTAGCTTCATATACTTTTATCAACACTGCACGGTTGGGGTAGCTTCGTATACTTTTATCAACACTGCACGCTTGGGGTAGCTTCGTATACTTTTATCAACACTGCATGTTTGTGGTACCTTTCTATTCTTTAATCAACACTGCACGCCTGGGGTACCTTTATGTACTTTAATAACATAGCACGCTTGGGGTACCTTTATACACTTTAATAACATAGCATGCTTGGGGTACCTTATACACTTTAATACCATAGCATGCTTGGGGTACCTTTATACACTTTAATACCATAGCATGATTGGGGTACCTTATACACTTTAATAACATAGCATGCTTGGGGTACCTTATACACTTTAATAACATAGCATGCTTGGGGTACCTTTATACACTTTAATAACATAGCATGCTTGGGGTACCTTATACACTTTAATAACATAGCATGCTTGGGGTACCTTATACACTTTAATAACATAGCATGCTTGGGGTACCTTATACACTTTAATAACATAGCATGCTTGGGGTACCTTTATACACTTTAATAACATAGCATGCTTGGGGTACCTTATACACTTTAATAACATAGCATGCTTGGGGTACCTTATACACTTTAATAACATAGCATGCTTGGGGTACCTTTATACACTTTAATAACATAGCACGCTTGGGGTTCTTGTATACACTTTAATAACATAGCATGCTTGGGGTACCTTTATACACTTTAATAACATAGCATGCTTGGGGTACCTTTATACACTATAATAACATAGCATGCTTGGGGTACCTTTATACACTATAATAACATAGCATGCTGTGGTACCTTTATACACTTTAATAACATAGCATGCTTGGGGTACCTTTATACACTATAATAACATAGCATGCTGTGGTACCTTTATACACTTTAATAACATAGCATGCTTGGGGTACCTTTATACACTATAATAACATAGCATGCTGTGGTACGTTTATACACTTTAATAACATAGCACGCTTGGGGTTCTTGTATACACTTTAATAACATAGCATGCTTGGGGTACCTTTATACACTTTAATAACATAGCATGCTTGGGGTACCTTTATACACTATAATAACATAGCATGCTGTGGTACGTTTATACACTTTTATAACATAGCACGCTTGTGGTACCTTTGTATACTTTTATCAACACTGCACGCTTGAGGTACCTCTATACACTTTAATAACATAGCATGCTTGGGGTACCTTTATACACTATAATAACATAGCATGCTGTGGTACGTTTATACACTTTAATAACATAGCACGCTTGTGGTACCTTCGTATACTTTTATCAACACTGCACACTTGGGGTACCTTTATGTACTTTAATAACATAGCACGCTTGGGGTACCTCTATACGCTTTAATAACATAGCACGCTTGTGGTACCTTCGTATACTTTTATCAACACTGCACACTTGGGGTACCTTTATGTACTTTAATAACATAGCACGCTTGGGGTACCTCTATACGCTTTAATAACATAGCACGCTTGTGGTACCTTCGTATACTTTTATCAACACTGCACGCTTGGGGTACCTCTATACACTTTAATAACATAGCATGCTTGGGGTACCTTTATACACTATAATAACATAGCATGCTGTGGTACGTTTATACACTTTAATAACATAGCACGCTTGTGGTACCTTCGTATACTTTTATCAACACTGCACACTTGGGGTACCTTTATGTACTTTAATAACATAGCACGCTTGGGGTACCTCTATACGCTTTAATAACATAGCACGCTTGTGGTACCTTCGTATACTTTTATCAACACTGCACGCTTGGGGTACCTCTATACACTTTAATAACATAGCATGCTGTGGTACGTTTATACACTTTAATAACATAGCACGCTTGGGGTTCTTGTATACACTTTAATAACATAGCATGCTTGGGGTACCTTTATACACTTTAATAACATAGCATGCTTGGGGTACCTTTATACACTATAATAACATAGCATGCTGTGGTACGTTTATACACTTTTATAACATAGCACGCTTGTGGTACCTTTGTATACTTTTATCAACACTGCACGCTTGGGGTACCTCTATACACTTTAATAACATAGCATGCTTGGGGTACCTTTATACACTATAATAACATAGCATGCTGTGGTACGTTTATACACTTTAATAACATAGCACGCTTGTGGTACCTTCGTATACTTTTATCAACACTGCACACTTGGGGTACCTTTATGTACTTTAATAACATAGCACGCTTGAGGTACCTCTATACGCTTTAATAACATAGCACGCTTGTGGTACCTTGGTATACTTTTATCAACACTGCACGCTTGGGGTACCTCTATACACTTTAATAACATAGCATGCTGTGGTACGTTTATACACTTTAATAACATAGCATGCTGTGGTACGTTTATACACTTTTATAACATAGCACGCTTGTGGTACCTTTGTATACTTTTATCAACACTGCATGCTTGGGGTACCTTTATGTACTTTAATAACATAGCACGCTTGGGGTACCTCTATACGCTTTAATAACATAGCACGCTTGGGGTACCTTGGTATACTTTTATCAACACTGCACGCTTGGGGTACCTCTATACACTTTAATAACATAGCATGCTTGGGGTACCTTTATACACTATAATAACATAGCATGCTGTGGTACGTTTATACACTTTAATAACATAGCACGCTTGTGGTACCTTCGTATACTTTTATCAACACTGCACACTTGGGGTACCTTTATGTACTTTAATAACATAGCACGCTTGGGGTACCTCTATACGCTTTAATAACATAGCACGCTTGTGGTACCTTCGTATACTTTTATCAACACTGCACGCTTGGGGTACCTCTATACACTTTAATAACATAGCATGCTTGGGGTACTTTCATTTATTTTAACTCCAGTACCATTTCACTACTGCACACTTAGAGTACCTTCATATTGTGTTAGATTGTGCATGCTTCATGACAGCTTCACATTGTTTCACCAACATTGCATGCTCTAGTCTTTCTTCACCAACACTGATCCTCACATCATTTCAATACTGTACACTCTGGGTTAACTTTGTACCATTTTCTTCAACACTGCACACTATGGTGTAACATAATAGCGCTACAACAAGGTGCTTTTCAGGACAGCATTGTACCATTTACCAACACTGAATCTTTGCACTTCTTCACCAACCCTGCAAGGTTCAAGATAGCTTTACACCTGGTCACCAAGATGGCAGCTTCATAATCTTTCCACACTGCACAGTTTGATCTCTCAGTATCATTTCAATCCTACATGCTTCGAGATAACTTCATTCCCTTGCAAGAATGAACATTTCATTATACTTCAGACCATTTCACCAACATTGCACGCTTCAGACTATCTTCATGTCTCTTCATCAACACTGCAAGTTAGAGCATGATTCATACTATTCTAACGCAGCACTTCTGGAATTATAGGATAGCGCGGCTACAGCTATTTTCACATAATTATAGATTTGCCACATTTGCCACATAATCCATCATTTGCCACATATTCTGCACGTTTTCAGATTTTTTTTTTTAGCTTCCAAGTCAGATGGTTCAAAAGTTACAAAAATGCAGCGACGTGTTGAAGTGCAGTGGGAAGCCCTTGGCAAAGCTGGAGTTGTCACCTTTCTGTTGCTTATTGCTATATTGGAGTGTTAAACTGGTACTAATGAAGTGCAATCAATGCCCATACAGAGTTAGAAATAATGAAGTAATAACATTACAAAATGTGCTGCACGATTTACTCAACCCTGCCACATAATTCCCAGTGGCCCCGACCTTAAGGAATCTTTTCACTAATTCAATACTGCATATTTCAAGGTATCTTTTCACTATTTCAATATCACATCCTTTGGGTATTTTTTGAACAATTTCTGTACTAAGTTATTGAGCTATCTTGAAACTAGTTCACTAGCACACACACTTTGAGCTAGCTTCGCACCATATAACCAATCCTGCATGCAATGTTTCTTCAGGAACTTTCAATTAACCCTGGGCATAATACTTTGCTATGCTCACGGAGCATGCAAAGTTTGTGTTACTACGCACTACGCAAATTGCACGTAGCAGAGTAAAAAACTCTGCTAATCGACGTAGCGTAACAGCAGTATATTAAACACATACAAATGCTTTGATAAAGCAATTTTCTATGCTAAAAAGCAAATAACTAATTCACAAAAGTGAACTTTGACAATGAAAATATCAAGCAATGAGAAGGTGATGATTTTGGTTTCCCCTAACCTAGGGGAGGACCAAGCAGATGCCTTGAACACAAAAAGCATATCATGTGAACGATTCAGTGGTGGTCCCTTCCTCCAGGACCACCTCAAGCACAGTTATGGGCAAAAATACAATCCCAACCAAAGGCCCTGCAAAGCATTATGGGACGAGATTAGCAGTGGGCAGTGAATATTATAGTGTCTAATATCAAAATAATTCTACAAAGAGCTGCAGTTCAACTAGTCGTTACTAGATGTCCTCACGAGTCAAATGCAAAAGCATTGAAACCCTTTCATGAAGCTTTTGCATTTGACTCGTGAGGGACATCTAGTAACGACTAGTGGAACTGCAGCTCTTTGTAGAATTATTTTGATATTGGATACTATAATATTCACTGCCCACTGCTAATCTCGGTCCCATAATGCTTTGCAGGGCCTTTGGTTGGGATTGTATTTTTGCCAATAACTGTGCTTGGGGTGGTCCTAAGAGGATGGGACCACCACTGAATCGTTCAACAAGATGTGCTTTTTGTTTTCAAGGCATCGGCTTGGTTCTCTCCCTAGGTTAGGGAGGATACCAAAATCATCACCTCTCTCACTGCTTGTTAATTTATTGATTTCACTTTAGTGAAATGCTATATGCATTTTAGCATATAAAGACAGAGATACTTATTTTATCTTAACTTGCACTGTGCAAGATGCCTTTGGCAATTATTGTACAGTGCAGTCAAGCACACAGCTACGCACTACGCAATTTGCATAGCTACGTGTAGTTCAAAATGTACTTCACGTAGCTACGTGAAGTGCTACTACGCAAACTATGCCCAGGGTTACTTTCAATACCGAATGCTTCGTGATAGCTCTGCATCATTTCACTAACACCACACACATCATGATAGCTCTGCATCATTTCAATAACGCCGCACACTTCGTGATAGCTCTGCATCATTTCACTAATGCCGCATGCTTCGTGATAGCTCTGCATCATTTCACTAACGCCGCACACTTCGTGATAGCTCTGCATCATTTCACTAACACCGCACGCTTCGTGATAGCTCTGCATCATTTCACTAACGCCACACACTTCATGATAGCTCGGCATCATTTGACTAACGCCACACACTTCATGATAGCTCGGCATCATTTCACTAACGCCACACACTTCATGATAGCTCGGCATCATTTCACTAACGCCACACACTTCATGATAGCTCGGCATCATTTCACTAACGCCACACGCTTCATGCTAGCGCTGCAACATTTCACTAACGCCACACGCTTCATGATAGCTCTGCATCATTTCACTAACGCCACACGCTTCATGCTAGCGCTGCAACATTTCACTAACGCCACACGCTTCATGCTAGCGCTGCAACATTTCACTAACGCCACATGCTTCATGCTAGCGCTGCAACATTTCACTAACGCCACATGCTTCATGCTAGCGCTGCAACATTTCACTAACGCCACACACTTCATGATAGCTCGGCATCATTTCACTAATGCCACACGCTTCATGATAGCTCGGCATCATTTCACTAACGCTGCACGCTTCGTGATAGCTCTGCATCATTTCACTAACGCCACACACTTCGTGATAGCTCTGCATCATTTCACTAACACTGCACGCTTCGTGATAGCTCTGCATCATTTCACTAACGGCACATACTTCATGATAGCTCGGCATCATTTCACTAACGCCACACACTTCATGATAGCTCTGCATCATTTCACTAGCGCCACACACTTCATGATAGCTCGGCATCATTTCACTAACGCCACACGCTTCATGATAGCGCTGCATCATTTCACTAACGCTGCACGCTTCGTGATAGCTCTGCATCATTTCACTAACGACGCACGCTTCGTGATACCTCTGCATCATTTCACTAAAACCACACACATCATGATAGCTTTGCATCATTTCAATAACGCCGCACACTTCGTGATAGCTCTGCATCATTTCACTAACGGCACACACTTCATGATAGCACGGCATCATTTCACTAACGCCACACACTTCATGATAGCTCTGCATCATTTCAATAGCGCCACACACTTCATGATAGCTCGGCATCATTTCACTAACGCCACACGCTTCGTGATAGCGCTGCATCATTTCACTAATGCCGCACGCTTCGTGATAGCTCTGCATCGTTTCACTAACGCCGCACGCTTCATGATAGCTCTGCATCATTTCACTAACACCGCACACTTCGTGATAGCTCTGCATCATTTCACTAACGCTGCACGCTTCGTGATAGCTCTGCATCATTTCACTAATGCCGCATGCTTCGTGATAGCTCTGCATCATTTCACTAACGCCGCACGCTTCGTGATAGCTCTGCATCATTTCACTAACGCCGCATGCTTCATGATAGCTCTGCATCATTTCACTAACGCCACACGCTTCGTGATAGCTCTGCATCATTTCACTAACACCGCACGCTTCGTGATAGCTCTGCATCATTTCAATAACGCCGCACGCTTTGTGATAGCTCTGCATCATTTCACTAACGCTGCACGCTTCGTGATAGCTCTGCATCATTTCACTAACGCCGCACGCTTCATGATAGCTCTGCATCATTTCACTAACGCCGCACGCTTCATGATAGCTCGGCATCAT
Organism: Calotriton arnoldi; assembly: GCA_963921515.1. Taxonomy (NCBI): domain Eukaryota; kingdom Metazoa; phylum Chordata; class Amphibia; order Caudata; family Salamandridae; genus Calotriton; species Calotriton arnoldi. Next base: position 2,374,140 of record CAWUFW010000041.1, read on the forward strand.
TTCACTAACGCCGCACACTTCATGATAGCTTGGCATTATTTCACTAACGCCGCACGCTTCATGATAGCTCTGCATCATTTCACTAACGCCGCAAGCTTCATGATAGCTCTGCATCATTTCACTAACGCCACACACTTCATGATAGCTCTGCATCATTTCACTAACGCCACACACTTCATGATAGCTCGGCATCATTTCACTAACGCCACACGCTTCATGATAGCTCGGCATCATTTCACTAACGCCACACGCTTCATGCTAGCGCTGCAACATTTCACTAACGCCACACGCTTCATGATAGCTCTGCATCATTTCACTAACGCCACACGCTTCATGCTAGCGCTGCAACATTTCACTAACGCCACAAGCTTCATGATAGCTCGGCATCATTTCACTAACGCCACACGCTTCATGATAGCTCGGCATCATTTCACTAACGCCACACGCTTCATGCTAGCGCTGCAACATTTCACTAACGCCACACGCTTCATGCTAGCTCTGCATCATTTCACTAACGCCACACACTTCATGATAGCTCGGCATCATTTCACTAACGCCACACGCTTCATGATAGCTCTGCATCATTTCACTAACGCCACACGCTTCATGCTAGCTCTGCATCATTTCACTAACGCCACACGCTTCATGATAGCTCGGCATCATTTCACTAACGCCACACGCTTCATGCTAGCGCTGCAACATTTCACTAACGCCACACGCTTCTTGCTAGCTCTGCATCATTTCACTAACGCCACACACTTCATGATAGCTCGGCATCATTTCACTAACGCCACATGCTTCATGATAGCTCAGCATCATTTCACTAACGCCGCATGCTTCATGATAGCTCTGCATCATTTCACTAACGCCGCACGCTTCATGATAGCTCTGCATCATTTCACTAACGCCACACACTTCATGATAGCTCGGCATCATTTCACTAACGCCACACACTTCATGATAGCGCAGCATCATTTCACAAACGCCACACACTTCATGATAGCTCCGCATCATTTCACTAATGCCACACACTTCATGATAGCTCTGCATCATTTCACTAACGCCACACGCTTCATGCTAGCGCTGCAACATTTCACTAACGCCACACGCTTCATGCTAGCTCTGCATCATTTCACTAACGCCACACGCTTCATGATAGCTCGGCATCATTTCACTAACGCCACACGCTTGATGCTAGCGCTGCAACATTTCACTAACGCCACATGCTAGCTCTGCATCATTTCACTAACGCCACACACTTCATGATAGCTCGGCATCATTTCACTAACGACACACACTTCAGGATAGCTCGGCATCATTTCACTAACGCCACACACTTCATGATAGCTCGGCATCATTTCACTAACGCCGCACGCTTCACGATAGCTCTGCATCATTTCACTAACGCCGCACGCTTCATGATAGCTCTGCATAATTTCACTAACGCCGCACGCTTCATGATAGCTCTGCATCATTTCACTAACGCCACACTCTTCATGATAGCTCAGCATCATTTCACTAACGCCACACACTTCATGATAGCGCGGCATCATTTCACAAACGCCACACACTTCATGATAGCTCCGCATCATTTCACTAATGCCACACACTTCATGATAGCTCGGCATCATTTCACTAACGCCACACACTTCATGATAGCTCGGCATCATTTCACTAACGCCACACGCTTCATGATAGCTCGGCATCATTTCACTAACGCCACACGCTTCATGCTAGCGCTGCAACATTTCACTAACGCCACACGCTTCATGATAGCTCTGCATCATTTCACTAACGCCACACGCTTCATGCTAGTGCTGCAACATTTCACTAACGCCACTCGCTTGATGCTAGCTCTGCATCATTTCACTAACGCCACACGCTTCATGATAGCTCAGCATCATTTCACCAACGCCACACGCTTCATGCTAGCTCTGCATCATTTCACTAACGCCACACACTTCATGATAGCTCGGCATCATTTCACTAACGCCACACGCTTCATGCTAGCGCAGCTGTTTCTGAAAACAATGGTCCCTAGACAATGGGAATGTAGGGGAGTAAATATAGACTCAATCAGTGCTATATTCCACTGTCCAGCCGGACAGGATTTTAATACGCAATCAAAGTAGTTTCTTTAAGTAATATACATAAACATTATAAAGTGGGACACAAGCCTGCATCCAACTTGACAAAAAAAGGGACGAGGGAACGTACAACATACAGTGAAGGGTTCAGGCAAAGAAAAGTTTGTTTGTTCAGAGCACAATTTAGGTAAAACAAACAGATTAGAGTGAGGACACCATTACACATTCAACATAATATTTTTACAGAGTGTATATGGTGTACAAAGTGTCGACGGCGTTTCGATCCCTTAGCTAAATAATGGGATCATCCTCAGGACATTTAAAATGACATGCCTGTATACAGTAGCCTGTAATTGCAAGAACCATGGAAAAAACAAGGGAGAAAATAAGGAAGGAAGGGAGAAAAATATATACAGACATTAGTTTAAAATTGGATAGTTAAGAATTATTTCCAAAGTGATCGTGAGGTTATCTCGTGTGCAATATAAAATGTGAAAAAACGGCGCACTTGGAGAGTTCAGTGTGTAAGTGAGTGGACCGTGCTATACAATGGTGGATAAAAGCAAAGAAGGAGAGAGTGGAGCTAAGGATTGTGAAAGGCAGCGAGTCTTCTAAGACCCTCAATGCTGCCCGGTGCAGGGTTCCACCTCTAATTCACTTTGGGTTCGCTATCAAAATAATGAGGCAAGCGCTGGAAACTGGAAGACAAGAAAAAGGTTTATTTCTCATGAGGAGATCACGTCAACTGCAGACACCGGGATGTCTGAGGGAGGTGTTCTGCTGATAACTCCTTTGGCTCTTCCTTTTATACAGGTTTGACACAATGCATTTGTTTCATCAACATGGTTACACAAGCTTGGGGTCCCCGCCCGGGCAGGTTGTCACACAAGCCCAACAGTAATTCTCTTCCCACCCAGGTCAAACAGACAATCTTATCTTGCAGCTGGACCTTGCTTCCAGGGTCTAAAACATGTGAGACCGGCCAGATCTAAGAGTCCGTTCTGTTGATAAAAACAGGTCCCATTGTTGGTAACAACAAGTCTTGCTGTTTGCAGTGCAATAAATCATGTTGCAAGAGTCTTTTTGGTGTTTGGAACCTGTTTGTGTAACTAGGTGCAGTGAGGGGTAGAGTGTCCAAAGGTTTGCCTGAAAACAGAGATGAGAGGAAAACGAGTTTGTGGCAGCAAGTGGCGCTGAGGTTTGTTGCGGCAAATAGAGTTTATAGCCCCCAGCACACGTACCAGGTCGGTCAGAGGGTCAGAGGGATGCTAGTAAGGGCAGGGTGAAACAAAGGTGACCAACAGAGTACAAAATGGCTGTGATAGATTAAAATGACTGCAACTTATGTGCACATAGAATTCCACCAGACAAGATGGCGCAGGTAATGTTCACGATTGTCGTTTTGCTTTTAACAGGATCACGTGGGCATAGATCCGGCGTAGCGTTGGAATAATGGTGAATGATAAATCTATCTGTAACCGTGTCCATAGAACAGTGGAGGACTAGAAACGACGCTGCAGAAAAGAAAAGTAAATTACCGAATTGAGGGCTAAATGGAGGTTCGCCCTTGATAGGATGTATGACCAATTAGCAAGTAAGCTGGAGTCCTAAGGGAAGGAAGGGCACAGTTAAGAAAGCACGGGCTGATACGGGAGTGCTTGTGGAGGAGATAGGTTATCGACTTACCTATCCCAATGTGGATATGGTGCTGGGGGGCACAATGGCTCAAAAGGAAGACGCTGTGAATGCGAGGGGACCAGGAATGGTAGGAAAAATCAAGGGAATTATGAATGGATATCTGAAAATTAAATTAAAACAAGCACTCAGGAAATGAAGGACATTGAAAGAGGAGCGCAGGAGAGGCGGAAGGTGGGTAACGCGCTTACTAGCGCAGCAACATTTCACTAACGCCACACGCTTCATGATAGCTCTGCATCATTTCACTAACGCCACACGCTTCATGCTAGCGCTGCAACATTTCACTAATGCCACACGCTTCATGATAGCTCTGCATCATTTCACTAACGCCACACGCTTCATGATAGCGCTGCATCATTTCACTAACACCGCACGCTTTGTGATAGCTCCAAATCATTTCACTAACACCGCACGCTTCGTGATGGCTCCAAATCATTTCACTAACATTGCACACTATGTGATAGCTCTGTATCATTTCACTAACACTGCACGCTCCAGGATATCTCTGCATCATTTCACTAATAGCTCTGCATCATTTCACCAATACTGCACGCTTCGTGATGGCTTTCCATCATTTCACTAACACTGCACGCTTCGTGATAGTTCCAAATCCTTTCACTAACACCGCACGCTTCGTGATCGCTCCAAATCATTTCACTAACACTGCACGCTATGTGATAGCTCTATATCATTTCACTAACACTGCACGCTCCAGGATATCTCTGCATCATTTCACTAATAGCTCTGCATCATTTCACTAACACTGCACGCTTCGTGATAGCTCCAAATCATTTCACCAATACTGCACGCTATGTGATAGCTCCAAATCATTTCACCAATACTGCACGCTATGTGATAGCTCTGTACCATTTCACCAACTCTGTACGCTTTGGAGAATCATGATATTTCTTAACCAGCAGTGTACACTTTGGGGTGTCGGCCAACCACTTTACCGGCACTGCACATCCATATTCACCAGAGGTGTTGCACACTCCGGATTAACTTTGCTTTCTTGTTAAGTGTCCTGGTCTATCCTCAGGGATTGGTCACTGATGCACTCTTATCACACTAGGTGCACAGAAACTCCAACTTGAACAGATTATGCAATAAGTGTGATAATGCAGAGCAAGTAAACCTTAAAACCACCTCGACACTAGCCAGATTTGTTACACCTTGCAATCAAAAGGACAGTTTACAATCTGCGGCACACACAGGTTTAACAATTGCTAAACGCCGTGCCAGCGACACCTGTGCAATCTTGGGAGACACAGCAGTAGCACCTTTCTTACCAGGGGTGGCCTAAAGTAGGAGCCAGCAGCTGTGTCCCTCCTACTCAAGCCTGCCAGCACCCTGGCTAGTTCACCGATATGGAATCCAGGAGGAACAGAACTATAGTGATAGGTCATTACAGACTTGTGCATTGTGTCCTATGCACAGCTGTAGTGCAGGAACCATCACTGTACTGCTACACAAGGAACCCTAAATTCCCTGCTGTGGTGCACTCACCATTACTACACAAAAATCCCTAGGCCATCGTGTCCGAGCCATGGCTATGGTGCACTCACCATCACTACACTACAACACAGAAGCCCCTAGGCCATCGTGTCCGAGCCATGGCTGTGGTGCACTCACCATCACTACACTACAACACAGAAGCCCCTAGGCCATCGTGTCCGAGCCATGGCTGTGGTGCAGGAACCATCACTACACTACAACACAAAAACTCCTCATCCATCGTGTCCGAGCCATGGCTGTGGTGCACTCACCATCACTACACAACAACACAGAAGCCCCTAGGCCATCGCGTCCGAGCCATGGCTGTGGTGCAGGAACTATCACTACACTACAACACAGAAGCCCGTAGGCCATCGTGTCCGAGCCATGGCTGTGGTGCAGGAACCATCACTACACTACAACACAGAAGCCCCTAGGCCATCGTGTTCGAGCCATGGCTGTGGTGCAGGAACCATAACTACACTACAACACAGAAGCCCCTAGGCCATCGTGTCCGAGCCATGGCTGTGGTGCAGGAACCATAACTACACTACAACACAGAAGCCCCTAGGCCAGTGTGTCCGAGCCATGGCTGTTGTGCAGGAACCATCACTACACTACAACACAAAAGCCCCTAGGCCATCGTGTCCGAGCCATGGCTGTGGTGCAGGAACCATCACTACACTACAACACAGAAGCCCCTAGGCCAGCATGTCCAAGCCATGGCTGTGGTGCACTCACCATCACTACACTACAACACAGAAGCCCCTAGGCCAGCGTGTCCGAGCCATGGCTGTGGTGCAGGAACCATCACTACACTACAACACAGAAGCCCCTAGGCCATCGTGTCCGAGCTATGGCTGTGGTGCAGGAACCGTCACTACAGCACAGAAGCCCCTAGGCCATCGTGTCCAAGCCATGGCTGTGGTGCAGGAACCATCACTACACTACAACACAGAAGCCCCTAGGCCATCGTGTCCGAGCCATGGCTGTGGTGCACTCACCATCACTACACTACTACACAGAAGCCCCTAGAACATCGTCTCTGAGCCATGGCTTTGGTGCAGGAACCATCACTACACTACTACACAGAAGCCCCTAGGCCATCGTGTCCGAACCATGGCTGTGGTGCACTCACCATCACTACACTACAACACAGAAGCCCCTAGGCCATCGTGTCCGAGCCATGGCTGTGGTGCAGGACCCATCACTACACTACAACACAGAAGCCCCTAGGCCATCATGTCCGAGCCATGGCTGTGGTGCAGGAACCATCACTACACTACAACACAGAAGTCCCTAGGCCATCGTGTCCGAGCCATGGCTGTGGTGCAGGAACCATCACTACACTACAACACAGAAGCCCCATGGCAATCGTTTCCGAGCCAGGGCTGCGGTGCAGGAACCATCACTACTCTACTACACAGAAGCCCCTAGGCCATCGTGTCCGAGCCATGGCTGTGGTGAACTCACCATCACTACACTACTACACAGAAGCCCCTAGGCCATCGTGTCTGAGCCATGGCTGTGGTGCAGGAACCATCACTACACTACTACACAGAAGCCCCTAGGCCATCATGTCTGAGCCATGGCTGTGGTGCAGGAACCATCACTACACTACAACACAGAAGCCCCATGGCAATCGTTTCCGAGCCAGGGCTGCGGTGCAGGAACCATCACTACTCTACTACACAGAAGCCCCTAGGCCAGCATGTCCAAGCCATGGCTGTGGTGCACTCACCATCACTACACTACAACACAGAAGCCCCTAGGCCAGCGTGTCCGAGCCATGGCTGTGGTGCAGGAACCATCACTACACTACAACACAGAAGCCCCTAGGCCATTGTGTCCGAGCCATGGCTGTGGTGCAGGAACCGTCACTACAACACAGAAGCCCCTAGGCCATCGTGTCCGAGCCATGGCTGTGGTGCAGGAACCATCACTACACTACAACACAGAAGCCCCTAGGCCATCGTGTCCGAGCCATGGCTGTGGTGCACTCACCATCACTACACTACTACACAGAAGCCCCTAGGCCATCATCTCTGAGCCATGGCTTTGGTGCAGGAACCATCACTACACTACTACACAGAAGCCCCTAGGCCATCGTGTCCGAACCATGGCTGTGGTGCACTCACCATCACTACACTACAACACAGAAGCCCCTAGGCCATCGTGTCCGAGCCATGGCTGTGGTGCAGGACCCATCACTACACTACAACACAGAAGCCCCTAGGCCATCATGTCCGAGCCATGGCTGTGGTGCAGGAACCATCACTACACTACAACACAGAAGTCCCTAGGCCATCATGTCCGAGCCATGGCTGTGGTGCAGGAACCATCACTACACTACAACACAGAAGCCCCATGGCAATCGTTTCCGAGCCAGGGCTGCGGTGCAGGAACCATCACTACTCTACTACACAGAAGCCCCTAGGCCATCGTGTCCGAGCCATGGCTGTGGTGAACTCACCATCACTACACTACTACACAGAAGCCCCATGGCCATCGTGTCTGAGCCATGGCTGTGGTGCAGGAACCATCACTACACTACTACACAGAAGCCCCTAGGCCATTGTGTCCGATCCATGGCTGTGGTGCACTCACCATCACTACACTACTACACAGAAGCCCCTAGGCCATCGTGTCCGATCCATGGCTGTGGTGCACTCACCATCACTACACTACAACACAGAAGCTCCTAGGCCATCGTGTCCGAGCCATGGCTGTGGTGCAGGAACCATTACTACACTACAACACAGAAGCCCCTAGGCCATCGTGTCCAGGCCATGGCTGTGGTGCAGGAACCATTACTACACTACAACACAGAAGCCCCTAGGCCATCGTGTCCGAGCCATGGCTGCGGTGCACTTACCATCACTACACTACAACACAGAAGCCCCTAGGCCATCGTGTCCGATCCATGGCTGTGGTGCACTCACCATCACTACACTACAACACAGAAGCTCCTAGGCCATCGTGTCCGAGCCATGGCTGTGGTGCACTTACCATCACTACACTACTACACAGAAGCCCCTAGGCCATCATGTCCGAGCCATGGCTGTGGTGCAGGAACCATTACTGCACTACTACACAAGGACGCTTGGGTCACAGTGCCCATTCCCTGCTGTTCTGCATGCCACTGCCCATCACTTTGTGTCCTACTCTTTACGTACAAACACTACATGGTCCTCCAGTTCACTACAGCTTCATTCATCTAGTGTCCTAGATTCACTTCTAACACTGCCTCCACCAATCCTGCTGGAACCGGGGCCCTCGTGCATCCAACGAGCATTTGGTGTACAATAACCTCCTAATGTTACTAGCCCCTGCCTGCCTACCCCCCACCCCCTCCCGTTTCATCTCATTACCCCTTGCTGGACCCATTGGGAAATGCTCTCGTCCCCTTGCACCCTAGCCCCGGAGACGTGTATAGGGCTGCTGTTTGTATGAACATGGCTCCCTCCCTTCACCTTCCCCAGACTGCACACAAGGCCTGGTGTCTCCAGATGATGTCTGGCGCACCTCGCCGCTTGCACCAGTTCTCTTGAACTCTGATGTCTAGTCCTGCTTCTGGAGAGGAGGCCGCCTGGACGTAAATACCAGCAGGTCCAAGGTCAGCAGTAAGTGGCCTCCAGAAACGTAAATACCAGAGACGCTGAGTGTGAGGCCTCCAGAGCAGACCCGAAGCTCCGGTGAGATGCTGTTCATCAGAACTGGTCACAGTGCCGCTCCAGGACAACACAATGCTCCAAGTGTTGCCGCTGAAACCTTTAGACCAATCACAATATTCCCGAAGTGGCCACCAGGCCTGGAAAGGAAGCGGGCGAGGCTCCAGACCTGGGAGCAGCACTCTAGGGCCACTAGAACCAGAGAACGCGTCAGATGCGCCTAGAAGTGGGCGGTGCTCGAGATATGGTGCTCGTCAATGGCACAGCGCCCAGAGGTGGCTTCTAGGCACGCACGCGTCAGTCCCGAGGCCCAGCTCATTCCTGCCCCAGTCTAGTTTACCCTCGGTTCGCAACTCTGGATCTAAAAGCCTTCCACCGTCTCCGACCGGAAGCTTCTTTTTTAGGAAAGCATCGAGCATCTCCTGCCTCCGTCAATTATTCATATTGACCGGATTACGGAGCCGTCCCGGCATCCTTCGCGGCAGGGCGGATTAATTATTGAAATCTTCCCTGACAGAGGGAGCCGTTCGCGCCAGCACAGGCTTTTCACAGTTTTGCGAAGCAATACAAAACAAGCATTGGCAAAGCCAATAGGTCGCGCCTCTCACTATTGGTACCTGATTTTTGGCTTTGACAATTCTTTTTGCTGATGCTGCTCCACATCAGCAAGAAGGAAAAACAAGACATAAAATGCTTGTTTACTGATGTGAAGCAATATCGGTAAAATAAAAATAAAATCCTGCAGTGTGATGAAGTACAAGCAGGCATGCATCGCTATGCACGTGGACGACTGTATCATGATGACATTTTTTTAATTTAATTTATTGCTCCAAGTTGTTAGCATGCCCTAATCAAAGAAATGCATAACAAACGTACTGTTGGAGCCTTCAGTTAAACCAATGTGCATGGAAAAGTGCACTATAACAGATCTCAATTAAAGAAATGCATGTAAAACACCATGACAGGCTTCAATTTAAGTAATATATGCTAAACATTACACTGAGTGGCTTTTAATTTAATAAATGTATGACAAAAGCATGCTATGACAAGTTCCACTTAAAGATATGCAATTTAAGCATACACGGTGGACGTCGTAAATGAAAGAAGTATCCAATTGGTGGCCCTTTAATAATGGCAAAGGGTCAGTCCTACATGCTCCCTTAAATGAGGCCATTCATACAGTTAGAAGCTGCACACACATCCCTACAGTGAGTTGAAAGATCACACACACACACACGCACACGAACACACACACACGCCGCCAGCGAGCACTAAGCAAATGAACAAAGACAGTGTCAACGAACAAACTGAAGAGAAAAGTCCAAAAGATGTACTAAATAGTAAAGCAATAATGTTAAACAAGTGAATAAACAAAGTGCAATTATTTGTGGCACCACAGCCCCTTCCCGTAAGAAAGTTGAATTTATGTATGTGGGGCCCATGTGAACTGGCAAGAGATCCTTAAAAGCAACCTCTCTGCTTCCCAAGAGCCCGGGCCGGGTCGGGTCCAAAGAACAGGCACAAAACCCTACAGTATTTCATTTACCTCCCAGCGATGTCTCCAAAAACATGCCAGCTGCATCGGGACATTTTGTCATGAATAAAATATATCCTCGGCAGCATCTCGCCTGTGAGTGACAGCAGAGAGGGGTTTCATAGCAACGAAAGGGGGAAATCTCGGTTTACGCTAAGCTCGACCTAAACAAAATGCCCATAGGAGACTCATGCTGTAACCCGAGTTCAAAGAAAACCAGCAGAAATGTCAAGCTTGGATCTGCATTTCAAATCCACACAACTCTTGTTGCAACAGTCAGCCCTCGAGTTCTTTTTATTATATTTTTATTAGTAAACAACAATTTCCCATTGGTGCTATTAGAACTAATACTGTCACCCCGATAAGGGCACTTAGTTGGGCGTCCTTGGCGCACTGCATGGGTATTATTTTGGCGCACAGATTGAGAAGGGGATAAGGAGCCGACAAGTAACTGGACTGGTGGTGCCAAATGGTGAACTCTAGACAGCCACAGAAAGGGTCAGTCAGTGGCTCGTAGCTTGTACCAAAAAGTGAACCACTACCCTTTACTGGAAGAAACAGCACGGCGAGCGTCCAAAAACTGTCAACACTACAAGACCCAAACCTATGCCGTAAAGAACAAGCATTAGCAGCGCGGCCGTGAAACTGACACGGCCGCGAAAGTGAAAGTAATCGCGAGGAAGCCAGATGGCGAGGAAGCCATATGGCGCCTGATCGTGCGTGCACGCTCGCGTGAACGCAAGCTGGTCGCCAGCAAAAGCCACTGGTTTGCACTTCCAAAACCCGCTTACTAAAACTCTCGCCAGAGCAGCGCATGCGCTGGCTCAGGCGAAACCTAAAAAAAATCGGATCTCGGCCCCTTCAACTGTGATGACACCCTTAAAGACAATACAGAAAAAAATCGGCTCTCGGCCCCTTCAATTGAGATGACACCCTTAAAGACAATAGAAAAAAAAAAATCACATCTTGGGCCCCTTCAACTGTGATGACACCCTTAAAGACAATACAAAAAAACATCACATCTTGGGCCCCTTCAACTGTGATGACACCCTTAAAGACAATACAAAAAAAAATCACATCTTGGGCCCCTTCAACTGTGATGACACCCTTAAAGACAATACAAAAAAAAAATCACAAAAAAAAACATCACATCTTGGGCCCCTTCAACTGTGATGACACCCTTAAAGACAATACAAAAAAAAACATCACATCTTGGGCCCCTTCAACTGTGATGACACCCTTAAAGACAATACAAAAACCTCACATCTTGGGCCCCTCTAACTGTGATGACACCCTTAAAGACAATACAAAAAAACTCACATCTTGGGCCCCTTCAACTGTGATGACACCCTTAAAGACAATACAAAAAAACATCACATCTTGGGCCCCTTCAACTGTGATGACACCCTTAAAGACAATACAAAAAAAATCACATCTTGGGCCCCTTCAACTGTGATGACACCCTTAAAGACAATACAAAAAAAAAATCACATCTTGGGCCCCTTCAACTGTGATGACACCCTTAAAGTCAATACAAAAAAAATCGGCTCTCGGCCCCTTCAATTGAGATGACACCCTTAAAGGCAATAGAAAAAAAAAAATCACATCTTGGGCCCCTTCAACTGTGATGACACCCTTAAAGGCAATAGAAAAAAAAAAAAATCACATCTTGGGCCCCTCTAACTGTGATGACACCCTTAAAGACAATATAAAAAAAAATCACATCTTGGGCCCCTTCAACTGTGATGACACCCTTAAAGGCAATACAAAAAAAACATCACATCTTGGGCCCCTTCAACTGTGATGACACCCTTAAAGACAATACAAAAAAAAATCACATCTTGGGCCCCTTCAACTGTGATGACACCCTTAAAGTCAATACAAAAAAAAATCACATCTTGGGCCCCTTCAACTGTGATGACACCCTTAAAGACAATACAAAAAAAAAATCACATCTTGGGCCCCTTCAACTGTGATGACACCCTTAAAGACAATACAGAAAAAAATCACATCTTGGGCCCCTTCAACTGTGATGACACCCTTAAAGACAATACAGAAAAAACATCACATCTTGGGCCCCTTCAACTGTGATGACACCCTTAAAGACAATACAAAAAAAAATCACATCTTGGGCCCCTTCAACTGTGATGACACCCTTAAAGGCAATAGAAAAAAAAAAAAATCACATCTTGGGCCCCTCTAACTGTGATGACACCCTTAAAGACAATACAAAAAAAATCACATCTTGGGCCCCTTCAACTGTGATGACACCCTTAAAGGCAATAGAAAAAAAAATCACATCTTGGGCCCCTTCAACTGTGATGACACCCTTAAAGGCAATACAAAAAAACCCATCACATCTTGGGCCCCTTCAACTGTGATGACACCCTTAAAGACAATACAAAAAAAAAATCACATCTTGGGCCCCTTCAACTCTGATGACACCCTTAAAGACAATACAAAAAAAACCTCACATCTTGGGCCCCTCTAACTGTGATGACACCCTTAAAGACAATACAGAAAAAAACATCACATCTTGGGCCCCTTCAACTGTGATGACACCCTTAAAGACAATACAAAAAAAAATCACATCTTGGGCCCCTTCAACTGTGATGACACCCTTAAAGTCAATACAAAAAAAATCACATCTTGGGCCCCTCTAACTGTGATGACACCCTTAAAGGCAATAGAAAAAAAAAAATCACATCTTGGGCCCCTTCAACTGTGATGACACCCTTAAAGACAATACAAAAAAAAAATCACATCTTGGGCCCCTTCAACTGTGATGACACCCTTAAAGACAATACAGAAAAAAATCACATCTTGGGCCCCTTCAACTGTGATGACACCCTTAAAGACAATACAGAAAAAAACATCACATCTTGGGCCCCTTCAACTGTGATGACACCCTTAAAGACAATACAAAAAAAAATCACATCTTGGGCCCCTTCAACTGTGATGACACCCTTAAAGGCAATAGAGAAAAAAAAAAATCACATCTTGGGCCCCTCTAACTGTGATGACACCCTTAAAGACAATACAAAAAAAAAAATCACATCTTGGGCCCCTTCAACTGTGATGACACCCTTAAAGGCAATAGAAAAAAAAATCACATCTTGGGCCCCTTCAACTGTGATGACACCCTTAAAGGCAATACAAAAAAACATCACATCTTGGGCCCCTTCAACTGTGATGACACCCTTAAAGACAATACAAAAAAAAATCACATCTTGGGCCCCTTCAACTCTGATGACACCCTTAAAGACAATACAAAAAAACCTCACATCTTGGGCCCCTCTAACTGTGATGACACCCTTAAAGGCAATAGAAAAAAAAATCACATCTTGGGCCCCTTCAACTGTGATGACACCCTTAAAGACAATACAAAAAAATCACATCTTGGGCCCTCTAACTGTGATGACACCCTTAAAGACAATACAGAAAAAAACATCACATCTTGGGCCCCTTCAACTGTGATGACACCCTTAAAGACAATACAAAAAAATCACATCTTGGGCCCCTTCAACTGTGATGACACCCTTAAAGTCAATACAAAAAAACATCACATCTTGGGCCCCTTCAACTGTGATGACACCCTTAAAGGCAATAGAAAAAAAAAAATCACATCTTGGGCCCCTTCAACTGTGATGACACCCTTAAAGACAATACAGAAAAAAACATCACATCTTGGGCCCCTTCAACTGTGATGACACCCTTAAAGACAATACAGAAAAAAACATCACATCTTGGGCCCCTTCAACTGTGATGACACCCTTAAAGACAATACAACAAAAAAATCACATCTTGGGCCCCTTCAACTGTGATGACACCCTTAAAGTCAATACAAAAAAAAATCACATCTTGGGCCCCTCTAACTGTGATGACACCCTTAAAGGCAATAGAAAAAAACATCACATCTTGGGCCCCTCTAACTGTAATGACATCCCTTAAAGGCAATACAAAAAAAATCACATCTTGGGCCCCTCTAACTGTAATGACACCCTTAAAGGCAATAGAGAAAAAAAAAAATCACATCTTGGGCCCCTCTAACTGTGATGACACCCTTAAAGACAATACAAAAAAAAAATCACATCTTGGGCCCCTTCAACTGTGTTGACACCCTTAAAGACAATACAAAAAAAACCTCACATCTTGGGCCCCTCTAACTGTGATGACACCCTTAAAGACAATACAGAAAAAAACATCACATCTTGGGCCCCTTCAACTGTGATGACACCCTTAAAGACAATACAAAAAAAAAATCACATCTTGGGCCCCTTCAACTGTGATGACACCCTTAAAGTCAATACAAAAAAAAATCACATCTTGGGCCCCTTCAACTGTGATGACACCCTTAAAGTCAATACAAAAAAACATCACATCTTGGGCCCCTTCAACTGTGATGACACCCTTAAAGGCAATAGAAAAAAAAAAAAAATCACATCTTGGGCCCCTTCAACTGTGATGACACCCTTAAAGACAATACAGAAAAAAACATCACATCTTGGGCCCTTCAACTGTGATGACACCCTTAAAGACAATACAAAAAAAATCACATCTTGGGCCCCTTCAACTGTGATGACACCCTTAAAGTCAATACAAAAAAACATCACATCTTGGGCCCCTTCAACTGTGATGACACCCTTAAAGGCAATAGAAAAAAAAAAATCACATCTTGGGCCCCTTCAACTGTGATGACACCCTTAAAGACAATACAGAAAAAAACATCACATCTTGGGCCCCTTCAACTGTGATGACACCCTTAAAGACAATACAACAAAAAAATCACATCTTGGGCCCCTTCAACTGTGATGACACCCTTAAAGTCAATACAAAAAAAATCACATCTTGGGCCCCTCTAACTGTGATGACACCCTTAAAGGCAATAGAAAAAAAAACATCACATCTTGGGCCCCTCTAACTGTAATGACATCCCTTAAAGGCAATACAAAAAAAATCACATCTTGGGCCCCTCTAACTGTAATGACACCCTTAAAGGCAATAGAGAAAAAAAAAAATCACATCTTGGGCCCCTCTAACTGTGATGACACCCTTAAAGACAATACAAAAAAAAAATCACATCTTGGGCCCCTTCAACTGTGTTGACACCCTTAAAGACAATACAAAAAAAACCTCACATCTTGGGCCCTCTAACTGTGATGACACCCTTAAAGACAATACAGAAAAAAACATCACATCTTGGGCCCCTTCAACTGTGATGACACCCTTAAAGACAATACAAAAAAATCACATCTTGGGCCCCTTCAACTGTGATGACACCCTTAAAGTCAATACAAAAAAATCACATCTTGGGCCCCTTCAACTGTGATGACACCCTTAAAGTCAATACAAAAAAAATCACATCTTGGGCCCCTCTAACTGTGATGACACCCTTAAAGGCAATAGAAAAAAAAATCACATCTTGGGCCCCTCTAACTGTAATGACACCCTTAAAGGCAATAGAAAAAAAAATCACATCTTGGGCCCCTCTAACTGTGATGACACCCTTAAAGACAATACAAAAAAAAATCACATCTTGGGCCCTTCAACTGTGATGACACCCTTAAAGACAATACAAAAAAACATCACATCTTGGGCCCCTTCAACTGTGATGACACCCTTAAAGACAATACAAAAAATAATCACATCTTGGGCCCCTTCAACTGTGATGACACCCTTAAAGACAATACAAAAAAAAAATCACATCTTGGGCCCCTTCAACTGTGATGACACCCTTAAAGGCAATACAAAAAAAAAAAATCACATCTTGGGCCCCTCTAACTGTGATGACACCCTTAAAGGCAATACAAAAAAAAAATCACATCTTGGGCCCCTTCAACTGTGATGACACCCTTAAAGACAATACAAAAAAAAATCACATCTTGGGCCCCTTCAACTGTGATGACACCCTTAAAGACAATACAAAAAAAAAAATCACATCTTGGGCCCCTTCAACTGTGATGACACCCTTAAAGACAATACAAAAAAAAAACATCACATCTTGGGCCCCTTCAACTGTGATGACACCCTTAAAGGCAATACCAAAAAAAAATCACATCTTGGGCCCCTTCAACTGTGATGACACCCTTAAAGACAATACAAAAAAAAAATCACATCTTGGGCCCCTCTAACTGTGATGACACCCTTAAAGACAATACAAAAAAAAATCACATCTTGGGCCCCTTCAACTGTGATGACACCCTTAAAGACAATACAAAAAAAAAAATCACATCTTGGGCCCCTTCAACTGTGATGACACCCTTAAAGACAATACAAAAAAAAAAATCACATCTTGGGCCCCTTCAACTGTGATGACACCCTTAAAGGCAATAAAAAAAAACATCACATCTTGGGCCCCTTCAACTGTGATGACACCCTTAAAGGCAATAGAAAAAAAAAAAAATCACACCTTGGGCCCCTTTAACTGTGATGACACCCTTAAAGGCAATACAAAAAAAATCACATCTTGGGCCCCTTCAACTGTGATGACACCCTTAAAGACAATACAAAAAAACATCACATCTTGGGCCCCTTCAACTGTGATGACACCCTTAAAGACAATACAAAAAAAAAAAATCACATCTTGGGCCCCTTCAACTGTGATGACACCCTTAAAGGCAATAGAGAAAAAAAAAAATCACATCTTGGGCCCCTCTAACTGTGATGACACCCTTAAAGACAATACAAAAAAAAAAATCACATCTTGGGCCCCTTCAACTGTGATGACACCCTTAAAGGCAATAGAAAAAAAAAATCACATCTTGGGCCCCTTCAACTGTGATGACACCCTTAAAGGCAATAGAAAAAAAAACATCACATCTTGGGCCCCTTCAACTGTGATGACACCCTTAAAGACAATACAAAAACAAAAAAAATCACATCTTGGGCCCCTCTAACAGTGATGACACCCTTAAAGGCAATACAAAAAAAAATCACATCTTGGGCCCCTTCAACTGTGATGACACCCTTAAAGGCAATACAAAAAAAAAAAAATCACATCTTGGGCCCCTTCAACTGTGATGACACCCTTAAAGACAATACAAAAAAAAAATCACATCTTGGGCCCCTTCAACTGTGATGACACCCTTAAAGACAATAGAAAAAAAAAATCACATCTTGGGCCCCTCTAACTGTGATGACACCCTTAAAGGCAATACAAAAAAAAATCACATCTTGGGCCCCTTCAACTGTGATGACACCCTTAAAGGCAATACCAAAAAAATCACATCTTGGGCCCCTTCAACTGTGATGACACCCTTAAAGACAATACAAAAAAAAATCACATCTTGGGCCCCTCTAACTGTGATGACACCCTTAAAGACAATACAAAAAAAATCACATCTTGGGCCCCTTCAACTGTGATGACACCCTTAAAGACAATACAAAAAAAAATCACATCTTGGGCCCCTTCAACTGTGATGACACCCTTAAAGACAATACAAAAAAAAATCACATCTTGGGCCCCTTCAACTGTGATGACACCCTTAAAGACAATACAAAAAAAAAAAATCACATCTTGGGCCCCTCTAACTGTGATGACACCCTTAAAGGCAATACAAAAAAAAAATCACATCTTGGGCCCCTTCAACTGTGATGACACCCTTAAAGACAATACAAAAAAAAAATCACATCTTGGGCCCCTTCAACTGTGATGACACCCTTAAAGACAATACAAAAAAAAAATCGCATCTTGGGCCCCTTCAACTGTGATGACACCCTTAAAGGCAATACAGAAAAAAAAAATCACATCTTGGGCCCCTCTAACTGTGATGACATCCCTTAAAGGCCCTTGGGTTTCACTAACCAGTACACCTGGGTCCCAGAGTCAGCATTTACTGGGCGGCTCTCCAGGGCAACCAATCAGCATAACTCTGGCAGTCCAAGTTGGGCCAATGACGTCAACAAGACATTCCTCAGTCCACTTTCCCTTGTTCGGTTGCACCCCAAAAACGACATTGCTTGTTTTTCATTTTACACCCTCACCAGCTCTCCACAGACAGCAAGCGGTGACATTTTAACTTACAACCTCTAATGAAGGAATTCCAGAGCTAAGCCCTCTCAAAAAGAAACTACAGGAAGTGGAAAAGATGGGCTATTGGACCAAAAGCCAGTGATGTCACCATGAGTCTCCACCGGAAGCAGTGTTTAAGAGAGAAAGATAGATGGGTGAGACAGGAGCCATCAGTGGGAGGCCACTGAGCTCTCACAGACTCACCGAAGTGAAACTGACGAAAGGAAAATGAATGTATTTTGAAAATTCACAAAAATGCCGATTCTCGAAAGTCTGTAAAACACATGTGGTGCTCTTGTCTTGGGGAAGGGCGAGTGGACAGAATGAGTAAGAAACAGGGCGCCGGGCACCTCAGCACACTGGCACGATGCCAACTATACAAGACCATCAGAAGTTCAGGAAGGAAGGAGAAGTCTAGTTCTTCCCCAGGAGTAGGCGCAAAATGAGAAGTCCACTGACATCACAACTTCACGAAATTCAAGAGAACAAACAGTACGTCCAAGAGTACTCAAAGTCACTGCAATGCGATAGAAGTCAACCATAGCCGACTGTAATCAGTGCCGGCTGAAAGAGTGATACCCTCTCGACTGTCCCGATGGAACACACCTATCCCTAGCCAGCTATGACCAGAGCAGACTGGAACCACCATGAGTCCACCTCATACAAACTCACCACCAAAGAGAGCATGTGCCCGCCGCTGGCTTCCTGGAGGCGCGGATGTCCCCCGCTCTTCCTGCACCATACTCACAACAGGACATCTGCTGTACCTAGTGGGTACTCAGTATATGTTAGAGCGGGCCTGCTTCGCGAGCTCGCTGTTCCACGCGTCTTTGGCTCCGCGCAAGTAGTGTTCTGCTTGGGGAATGTTTACACCTGTATTCTCTGTTTCTACGTGGCCTCCACCTGCCCAGTATGTATCTGTTGTCCCTTGAATGTGGACGGTTCGTGCTTGCGCCACCTTGGGCGTTGGTGACCTCAGTTCTCGCCGGCCGGATGGTGCTTGAGGTGCGCTGGTTGTGGGCTCCATGTTCTTCTATACTAGAATAATAAACTTCACTGCCAACAACTTACCTGAGTGATCATGAAGTCGTCATTATCTTTATGCAGACGAGCTGATTGGGTGAAATCTGAAGTTTTCGACGCAGCCCACAGCTTCTACAGTTTTGGTCGCGTTCAGTCAGCCTCAAGCTCTGATTTAGGTGGTCACTAATCTGTGAGAAGAAGAAGTTCTTTCAGACCACCCTAACGGACCTCCCTTCGCAACATTTACAGAGTTGATGTCTTAATCACTTTAAACTCAACATGGGACACCC
Organism: Calotriton arnoldi; assembly: GCA_963921515.1. Taxonomy (NCBI): domain Eukaryota; kingdom Metazoa; phylum Chordata; class Amphibia; order Caudata; family Salamandridae; genus Calotriton; species Calotriton arnoldi. The sequence continues at coordinate 2,393,948 of CAWUFW010000041.1, forward strand.
AGAGAAACTTACTACAGCCTGCAAATATAGTTTGAGTGCGCCCTATTTTCATTCGTTCTCCGCACTCGCCGTGCCCCTTGACCAGACCTGAGCATCGCTTTAGAACAGGCCGCAACCCCCCTTCCAACCAAGTGCTTCCCAGTTATGCAGTGCGAAATCTGTCCAATAATGCGCTTTGATGCCCTGCATTAGAGTATGAAGCACTACACAAACACAAATATGGCTACTAGTACAGTTCTTCTAGAACACAGCTGGATCTGCCCAATCACAGCTTGAGCGCGCTGAGCGGCCTCTGCACTGCACAGGTAATGTAAACCAATCACAAGGAGGCCGCTGACACCGAGGCCTCTCGTGCAAGTGTCCGCGACATCATCATCTTCATCACCTGACAATACTCTGCCCCCTCCTCGAGCAGGTAAACAAAATCCCCATTAGGCTGGGCATTCTGCCCTGCAAAGTCCCCATTTGTGGGGCGGGCAGAGCATTCCATGAGATGAGTGGTTTTTTTCTTCATTCACTTCCATCGTTTTGCAGAATCCGCGCGGCCCGGGGAGCCAAAGGCGCTTTGATGCGCTCATTAGGCTCCCCAGAACCGGGTGCTGTTTACCGCTTCCTGATCATTAGTGTCACTTCCCGCCAGCCATCCGCCATGTTGGTCGTGACAAATGCGGCGCGTCGCGCGGATAATTGGACGGGAGGGTGGCTCTGGCACACTCCAGAAGGTACTCGGGGCCTCGTCTCGGCACGAGCACAGAGCCGGGCGCTTATTCACTCCGATTAAATATAGCTCGACGTGACCCCAAAAGCCAGCCCGAATTCTTTCCCGCGCTGTGTCGCTGGAGTCTGACGTGTGCCTTCCCGGCGCGCACCAATCAGAGCAGCCCACGGCACGTACCACTGGCGTGGGTCAGCTAAGTCCTTCCTGTAGTCAGAAGCCAAAGGTGCCGGCTGCAGCCAGACCTAAAAAAAAGTTGACAGTGAGGGGGCAGGGGGAACCCTCTGGCCTCAGGTCATCGAATCGAATAATTAAGAAGAGCAGTCAGTCCGGTTTGTAAGGCCCAGCTAGGGCCAAGGCCTGGAGAGGAAAAGCCGCCACCAACCAGCAGCAGGATGCTTCTGAGGCCCACACAGCTGGAAGGGACATTTTAAACACACAGCTCTGTGGCTTCCTGGTTTCCATTTCTGTAGCTTTAACCTTAGCACCTAGTCAAAATGTCTTGGACATCTTGTGTGCCAGGACAGACAACGTGGCTGTGGAATAACACAAAGCCACAGAGCACCACTGCACCGAGGAAGGCAGGGAGGAAGGGTGGGTGAGCACTGCCTCCTTGCTCCCAGGTCTCAGCGATCCTGGGGGGCACATTCTGCCCTGCCTGCTTCTCTATCATACAGTGCCTTTCACAGCAGTGCAAGGAGGTACTTCTGTCCTGCCTGCTTCTCGATCATACAGTGCCTTTCACAGCAGTGCAAGGAGGTACTTCTGCCCTGCCCGCTTCTCTATCATACAGTGCCTTTCACAGCAGTGCAAGGAGGTACTTCTGCCTTGCTTGATTCTCTATCACAACAGTGCCTTTCATAGTTGTACAAGGAGGTGCTTCTGCCCTGCTTACTTCTCTATCATACAGTGCCGTTCACAGTAGTGCAAGGAGGCACATTCTGCCCTGCTTGCTTCTCTATCACAATAGTGCCTTTCACAGCAGTACAAGGAGGTACTTCTGCCCTGCTTGCTTCGCTATCACAAAAGTGCCTTTCACAGCAGTGCAAGGAGGTACATTCTGTCCTGCCTGCTTCTCTATCTCAATAGTGCCTTTCACAGTAGTGTAAGGAGTATTTCTGCCCTCCTTGCTTCTCTATCATACAGGGCCTTTCACAGTAGTGCAAGGAGGTGCATTCTGTCCTGCCTGCTTCTCTATCACAATAGTGCCTTTCACAGTAGTGTAAGGAGTATTTCTGCCCTCCTTGCTTCTCTATCATACAGTGCCTTTCCCAGTAGTGCAAGGAGGTACATTCTGTCCTGCCTGCTTCTCTATCTCAATAGTGCCTTTCACAGTAGTGTAAGGAGTATTTCTGCCCTCCTTGCTTCTCTATCATACAGTGCCTTTCACAGTAGTGCAAGGAGGTGCATTCTGTCCTGCCTGCTTCTCTATCACAATAGTGCCTTTCACAGTAGTGTAAGGAGTATTTCTGCCCTCCTTGCTTCTCTATCATACAGTGCCTTTCCCAGTAGTGCAAGGAGGTACATTCTGTCCTGCCTGCTTCTCTATCTCAATAGTGCCTTTCACAGTAGTGTAAGAAGTATTTCTGCCCTCCTTGCTTCTCTATCATACAGGGCCTTTCACAGTAGTGCAAGGAGGTACATTCTGTCCTGCCTGCTTCTCTATCTCAATAGTGCCTTTCACAGTAGTGTAAGGAGTATTTCTGCCCTCCTTGCTTCTCTATCATACAGTGCCTTTCACAGTAGTGCAAGGAGGTGCATTCTGTCCTGCCTGCTTCTCTATCACAATAGTGCCTTTCACAGTAGTGTAAGGAGTATTTCTGCCCTCCTTGCTTCTCTATCATACAGTGCCTTTCCCAGTAGTGCAAGGAGGTACATTCTGTCCTGCCTGCTTCTCTATCTCAATAGTGCCTTTCACAGTAGTGTAAGGAGTATTTCTGCCCTCCTTGCTTCTCTATCATACAGTGCCTTTCCCAGTAGTGCAAGGAGGTGCATTCTGTCCTGCCTGCTTCTCTATCACAATAGTGCCTTTCACAGTAGTGTAAGGAGTATTTCTGCCCTCCTTGCTTCTCTATCATACAGTGCCTTTCCCAGTAGTGCAAGGAGGTACATTCTGTCCTGCCTGCTTCTCTATCACAATAGTGCCTTTCACAGTAGTGTAAGGAGTATTTCTGCCCTCCTTGCTTCTCTATCATACAGGGCCTTTCACAGTAGTGCAAGGAGGTGCATTCTGTCCTGCCTGCTTCTCTATCACAATAGTGCCTTTCACAGTAGTGTAAGGAGTATTTCTGCCCTCCTTGCTTCTCTATCATACAGTGCCTTTCCCAGTAGTGCAAGGAGGTACATTCTGTCCTGCCTGCTTCTCTATCTCAATAGTGCCTTTCACAGTAGTGTAAGGAGTATTTCTGCCCTCCTTGCTTCTCTATCATACAGTGCCTTTCACAGTAGTGCAAGGAGGTGCATTCTGTCCTGCCTGCTTCTCTATCACAATAGTGCCTTTCACAATAGTGAAAGGAGGAACTTCTACCTTGCTTGCTTCTCTATCACATCTAAAAACTTTATTTCGGCCAGTATGGCCATGAAAGCACAGATAAAAATACAATACATACATTCAACTTGATAACAATACCCATTACTCTGCGTGAGGCACCAGATAGCACATTGTTGCCATATACTTACAGTCATGTTGCATGACATACTCATCTGTCCCACTGACCAGCCTCCACATACCAGAAGGTATCCTATGAATGTGGGAGTCGTAAAGTGCATGTGCAATACAAGAGCAGCATGATAGCTTTGGCATTGTTCGAACAATGGATTTCAATAAAGTGCATGTGCAATATAAGAGCAGCATGATAGCTTTGGCATTGTTCGAACAATGGATTTCAATAAAGTGCATGTGCAATATAAGAGCAGCATGATAGCTTTGGCATTGTTCGAACAATGGATTTCAATAAAGTGCATGTGCAATATAAGAGCAGCATGATAGCTTTGGCATTGTTCGAACAATGGATTTCAATAAAGTGCATGTGCAATACATCAGCTGCAGGGTGATTTTTACATTGTTCTTGAACCGTGCTCTGTAAAGTGCGAATGCAATACCTACACAGCACAAAGGCCATTGCACTAGTCCCATACCAGCGTTCCTATTGCAATCAAGGTGGCCCTCACCTAGCAACATTTAACAATGGATAGAAAAAAGGATAGAAAAACAATTTATACATCATATTGAGGTTAAAAAAGGGATCGTTAAAAGGTCATAACATATTTTCATTCGGATTAAAAAGTGGCAAAAAGGAGAAATAATCAGGGCCTGGTTTAAGAAATATAAAACGATGAATTGGCCGGGGCTAAGAGTTCGTCTTTAAAATAGCCCTGCGTGTGCACCACATAGAGAGTAAAAAACGTGATCCGGAGAACACAATGGGTATGTGGGTGTCATATTTCAGCAACCTAAAAACCTCACTACAGTGTCTGGACACCAAATTTCTACATAGCTGAAGAAGCCATCGGATCCTCCCCTCTTGTATCCTTGACAGAAAAATATCACATGATATTCTGTCTCTTCTGAGTTATCACAGGCTGGGCAACCCAGAGCAGGTGAATCCGCCCACTTACTGGTGAAGGCACGCAACGGGAGCACCCCATGTCTGAACTGCAGATATAACTTGTTAGCCAGGAGCGACTGGATGTCGTCCAGGACGGGTTCTAGTCTATATTGATCTTTTACTTCTAGAAATTCTAGGGTAAGTCGGCCAGCTAAGGGGCTCCCCTGTATCTGAACTCGTTTGTGCTCCCTATAACTCTCCATCAGGTCCTTCCTAGAAAATACGGGGCAGGTTTCTTCTGCATTGGTCCACAAGTTGCCCCTACCCATGGAAACACAGGTGTTCCTAATGTATGCCAACCATGATAATTTGCCCGCGCCCTGTAGACTCAGAACTTCACTCAGCTCGTCCCTATATGTGGCCAAGTCCGGGGTGCTCCACAGACGTCGCCAAAATAGGAGGGGTCTAAAAGCGGCTTCATCTGCGATTGGTCTGATCCCAAGGTCCATTCTGAGAGGGGTGAGTGGGGAACTAGGGGGAAGACCCAGTAGTTGCCTAGCATAGGAATTCTCGATGCTCGAAAAAGAGCCCAGGGGGCGATGGCCCCAGATTTCAGCACCGTACAGGGCAGCACCCCTGGCTTGTGCTTTATAAATTTCCACTGCCGGGCCTACAAATTTGTGGGTACAGCTCCTATATACCTTTGTCAAGCCCCCCGTTGTCTGTGCCAACTTTAGACTTGCTTTCTGAATTTGCGCACCCCAGTCCAATTTTTCAGTGAGCGTGATCCCAAGGTACTAGAAAATGGACACCCTCTCTAACGGACTCCCATCTAGACAGGGATTTGGCTGGGTGCTGTTGCTTACGTTTAATACCATGTACTTAGTTTTCTGCAGGTTGATCTCCAGACCCCAGTTCCTACAAAAAACACTAAAGATGTTAAGGGCCCTCTGTTTTCCCATGGGTGATTTTGAAAGGAGGAGGGTGTCGTCTGCGAACATCATCGCAGGTATTTTGCGATTCGCTAGCTTGGGGGCATCAATGTCATTCCCTGCAATCAGCGACTTGATTAAGCCGTTGATAAAAAGACAAAACAGGGTCGGGGCCATGACACAGCCTTGGCGTACACCTCTTTCTACAGGCAGGGGGGCTGTAAGTTCGCCGTTTTTGCCAAACCTAATTTGGGCAAAGTTGCCTTCATGTAAACGTTTCAGCTGCTGGCAGAGGTATGGTGGGACACCCATAGCCAGTAGGAGTGCCCATAGTTTCCCCCTTGGTACCAGATTAAATGCAGATTTTAGGTCCACAAAAATGAGGTAGAGGCTGCCACCCTCTATACAAACAGATTTCCAATATAATAATTGAAGCCTGAAAATTTGATCGGTTGTAGAGATCTTTGCTCTGAACCCGGCTTGGAGGGGGCTTCTCTATCATAAAGTGCCTTTCACAGTAGTGTAAGGAGACGCATTCTGCCCTGCCTGCTTCTCTATCATAAAGTGCCTTTCACAGTAGTGTAAGGAGACGCATTCTGCCCTGCTTGCTTCTCTATCATAAAGTGCCTTTCACAGTAGTGTAAGGAGACGCATTCTGCCCTGCTTGCTTCTCTATCATAAAGTGCCTTTCACAGTAGTGTAAGGAGACACATTCTGCCCTGCTTGCTTCTCTATCATAAAGTGCCTTTCACAGTAGTGTAAGGAGACGCATTCTGCCCTGCTTGCTTCTCTATCATAAAGTGCCTTTCACAGTAGTGTAAGGAGACACATTCTGCCCTGCCTGCTTCTCTATCATAAAGTGCCTTTCACAGTAGTGTAAGGAGACGCATTCTGCCCTGCTTGCTTCTCTATCATAAAGTGCCTTTCACAGTAGTGTAGGAGACGCATTCTGCCCTGCTTGCTTCTCTATCATAAAGTGCCTTTCACAGTAGTGTAAGGAGACACATTCTGCCCTGCTTGCTTCTCTATCATAAAGTGCCTTTCACAGTAGTGTAAGGAGACGCATTCTGCCCTGCTTGCTTCTCTATCATAAAGTGCCTTTCACAGTAGTGTAAGGAGACACATTCTGCCCTGCTTGCTTCTCTATCATAAAGTGCCTTTCACAGTAGTGTAAGGAGACGCATTCTGCCCTGCCTGCTTCTCTATCATAAAGTGCCTTTCACAGTAGTGTAAGGAGACACATTCTGCCCTGCCTGCTTCTCTATCATAAAGTGCCTTTCACAGTAGTGTAAGGAGACGCATTCTGCCCTGCTTGCTTCTCTATCATAAAGTGCCTTTCACAGTAGTGTAAGGAGACACATTCTGCCCTGCCTGCTTCTCTATCATAAAGTGCCTTTCACAGTAGTGTAAGGAGACGCATTCTGCCCTGCTTGCTTCTCTATCATAAAGTGCCTTTCACAGTAGTGTAAGGAGACACATTCTGCCCTGCCTGCTTCTCTATCATAAAGTGCCTTTCACAGTAGTGTAAGGAGACGCATTCTGCCCTGCTTGCTTCTCTATCATAAAGTGCCTTTCACAGTAGTGTAAGGAGACGCATTCTGCCCTGCCTGCTTCTCTATCATAAAGTGCCTTTCACAGTAGTGTAAGGAGACGCATTCTGCCCTGCTTGCTTCTCTATCATAAAGTGCCTTTCACAGTAGTGTAAGGAGACGCATTCTGCCCTGCTTGCTTCTCTATCATAAAGTGCCTTTCACAGTAGTGTAAGGAGACGCATTCTGCCCTGCTTGCTTCTCTATCATAAAGTGCCTTTCACAGTAGTGTAAGGAGACACATTCTGCCCTGCTTGCTTCTCTATCATGATAGTGCCTTTCACAGTAGTGCAAGGAGGTACTTCTGCCCTGCTTAATTCTCTATCACTATAGGGCTTTTCGCAGTAGTGTAAGGAGGTACAGTCTGCCCTCCTTGCTTCTCTATCACGATAGTGCCCTTCACAGTAGTGGAAGGAGGTACATTTCGTCCTGTCTGCTTCTCTATCACCATAGTGCCTTTCACAGTAGTGTAAGGAGACGCATTCTGCCCTGCTTGCTTCTCCATCATAAAGTGCCTTTCACAGTAGTGTAAGGAGACGCATTCTGCCCTGCCTGCTTCTCTATCATAAAGTGCCTTTCACAGTAGTGTAAGGAGACACATTCTGCCCTGCTTGCTTCTCTATCATAAAGTGCCTTTCACAGTAGTGTAAGGAGACGCATTCTGCCCTGCTTGCTTCTCTATCATAAAGTGCCTTTCACAGTAGTGTAAGGAGACACATTCTGCCCTGCTTGCTTCTCTATCATAAAGTGCCTTTCACAGTAGTGTAAGGAGACACATTCTGCCCTGCTTGCTTCTCTATCATGATAGTGCCTTTCACAGTAGTGCAAGGAGGTACTTCTGCCCTGCTTAATTCTCTATCACTATAGGGCTTTTCGCAGTAGTGTAAGGAGGTACAGTCTGCCCTCCTTGCTTCTCTATCACGATAGTGCCCTTCACAGTAGTGGAAGGAGGTACATTTCGTCCTGTCTGCTTCTCTATCACCATAGTGCCTTTCACAGTAGTGTAAGGAGACACATTCTGCCCTGCTTGCTTCTCTATCATAAAGTGCCTTTCACAGTAGTGTAAGGAGACACATTCTGCCCTGCTTGCTTCTCTATCATAAAGTGCCTTTCACAGTAGTGTAAGGAGACGCATTCTGCCCTGCTTGCTTCTCTATCATAAAGTGCCTTTCACAGTAGTGTAAGGAGACGCATTCTGCCCTGCCTGCTTCTCTATCATAAAGTGCCTTTCACAGTAGTGTAAGGAGACACATTCTGCCCTGCTTGCTTCTCTATCATAAAGTGCCTTTCACAGTAGTGTAAGGAGACACATTCTGCCCTGCTTGCTTCTCTATCATAAAGTGCCTTTCACAGTAGTGTAAGGAGACGCATTCTGCCCTGCCTGCTTCTCTATCATAAAGTGCCTTTCACAGTAGTGTAAGGAGACACATTCTGCCCTGCTTGCTTCTCTATCATAAAGTGCCTTTCACAGTAGTGTAAGGAGACACATTCTGCCCTGCTTGCTTCTCTATCATAAAGTGCCTTTCACAGTAGTGTAAGGAGACACATTCTGCCCTGCTTGCTTCTCTATCATGATAGTGCCTTTCACATTAGTGCAAGGAGGTACTTCTGCCCTGCTTAATTCTCTATCACTATAGGGCTTTTCGCAGTAGTGTAAGGAGGTACAGTCTGCCCTCCTTGCTTCTCTATCACGATAGTGCCCTTCACAGTAGTGGAAGGAGGTACATTTCGTCCTGTCTGCTTCTCTATCACCATAGTGCCTTTTACAGTAGTGCAGGGAAGCACATTCTGCCCTACTTGCTGCTCTATCATGACAGAGCCTTGAACAGTTGTGCAAGGAGGCACTTGTGCCCTGCTTGCTTCTCTGTCATACAGTGCCTTTCACAGTAGTGTTAGGAGGCATATCCTGTCCTGCTTCGCTTCCTTCTCTATCACGATAGTGCCTTTTACAGTAGTGCAAGGAGGCACATCCCGCCCTGCTTTCATCTCTGTCACTAGTGCCTTTCACAGTAATGTACAGCAATTGGATCTGCACAATCGGTTTTACAGTCGTGGGGGGCGGGAACAGAGTCGTCAGAATAAAATAAAAATAAACATAAATTAAAGTAGGCTGGAAGCCACGGCAGATGACCAGAGCACCACTTGCAGCCTCCCCAGGGATAGGAAAAATCACTTTTGCCAGAGCCCTCTTTCACAAGAGCCCATTGGGACAGTAGTGAACGTCTGAGAGCGCCCTTGCAAGACAGGAAGTCAGTGACTGAGTTTAGGGAGAGGCGCTTCATAGTCACTGAATGCCTGCACTGCACTATTATCACAGGCTTCTGTTGTTATTTTAGACAATATGAATATTTTGACACACCGCCTGGCCTGTCCGTGTGATGGCTCAACGACAACGGTAGCTCGTGTGTAAGAGCACCCGTTACACAAACACAACACCTCAAAATGGCGTCTGCACGCGGAGAGGATTATTCTAAAACCAGGCCCTCCCTGCTTGACACACGTGCAGGTGCACAGACCAGACACAAGAGGCGCTGCACAAGCGCCGCCTCTAACCGTCGCTGACAGGCTCACAGGAAAAGGCACTTTTGGGGGGCTGGCTCCCCTGTCCTGACCAGACCCACAGCCACAACGTATTACCGGACCACTATCAAAAGGGAGCATCACCCACTAAAGCACGAATGCTGCACAAGAAGTCACATTGACGCTTGAACTAAGACCTTTTCACGGAAGGGTCCTGGTTCTCCTGGCATTATAGGTCTATCCCATGACCACAAGAAGTATATATATATCTCAGGCAGGTGCAGGTGTTAGGACTCAAACTCGCCTGACCGTGGAGGGGACAGGGAGGCGGTCACGTCGGCCTCACACAAGTGTTCACAAGAACGTCACGTCTCATTCTTATCACAACCACAGACAAAGAAATACCTATTTGGTACATGCAACACGTTTACACTTTGAACGCGCTTCTTCTTTCACAGTCAGGTTATGGCGAAGAGTCCGTGTTTTCACCCTGAAAATACACAGTTTTGTTGCGCCAGCGCACACAGCGGATGCCACTAATGCCGTGATTGACAGGCGCCATAAGCGGTAAATACACTGAAACTGGCATCTCCCGGTGACTGTAGCAAGCAGTTACGATGTATGGATTAATATAGGAAAACAGGCCTGTCCATCACAGTGTTGCTTGGCAACCAACCACGGCAACAAGGAAACAAAGGGGATTTACAGTCCGTTTCAGCTCCCGCCCACTTGAACCTGGAGGTAAATGCATCTGTGAAGGAGAGCTGCCGGGAGGAGCTCCGCAAACTTGAGTAAATTACAGAAGCCAAGGGGTGTCTTGTGAGCGGTGTTTACTCCGAGGGCAGGGGCACGCCTCCAGAGCCAGCTCACTAGCGTGTGCACAAGAGAACCCTCTTGTGAGTGCGGATACCGAGGGATGGACGGTCTATAGTACTATTTCTGCAAACTGGAGTAAATTACAGCCTCCAAAGGGCGTCCCGTATTGAGTCAGCTTTCCAGTGCATGCACAAGAAAACCCTCTTGTAATTGTGAAAACTGAGGGATGTCCTGTGCATAGTCCTATTTCTGCAAACAAGAATAAATTACAGTCACCAAGGAGCATCTTGTATACCAGGCTTATTGTGATCACGCAGACAAGTCTCTGCTGCCAGCTCACTAGTGGGTGCACACAAGAGAACCTTCTTGTGAGTGCCGGATTCTGAGGGGTGAACTATTTGCTGACTTTTGCCTACAAACTAGAGTAAATTCCAACAGCCAAGGGGTGCCTTGTAAACCAAGCTTATTCAGAGGGCATGGCTCCAGAGCAGCTCACTAGTGTTTGCACAAGAGAGCCCTCTCCTGAGTGAAGGATAATTAGGAGTATACAGCACACAGTGCTATTTCTACAAACGACAGTAAATTACAGAAGCCAGAAGTCGGGTAGGTAATCACACTTATTGAGAGAGCATGAGCATGCTTCCAAGGCCGGTTCACTACTGTGTGCACTAGAGAACCTTTTTGCAAGTGTGCAGTACTTCTTTTACAAACTGGAGTAAATTACCACAGCCAAGGGGCACCTTGTAAACCAGGCCTATTCAGAGGGCATGGCTCAAGGGCATGTTCACTAGTGTGAGCAGAAGAGACCCTCTTGTGAGTGCTGGATAATAGGGAGTGAACTCTGTGCACCTCTATTTACTAACTGGATGAAATTATAGCAACCAAGCTATGTTGGGCACAGCTCTACTTTTGCGGAAGAGGGGTGGCCTGTGTGTGTTCAAGGTTATGCGTTCTTAAATTTAACACTGTTTCACTATTGTACACCCTCAGTGAGCAGTTGCACTTTAATTTTTGCCACCATTTACCATATATCTGCAATTAAATTGTGTACAAAGTTGTTATCCTCTTTGATAAATAAATTACAAGCCACACATTTTCTCTACTCAGCGTTGGGCACAATCTTAAAAGGTGCACTTTTACTGAGCCAGTGAAAGTGCACCTTTAGGAGTACTAACAAGGTAACTTCCGGTTCCTTTAGGCGTTCTTTACTTTGATTTTATCACCTTGTGTGTCATTTACAATAGCTGAACATGGCATATACACGCCCTCTGCATATTTCACTGTGTAGCAATGTTCAATGTATTCCTTGCTTTTACATAGCGCTCAAGTTCTTAGGAAGTTGCTTCAGGGTGCTGAGAAATTATCTGTTGAACACAAACTTAAGACATGCCACAGTTATTTTTAACGTATCATTGCCATCAATTTGGTGAGTTTGAAATTCCAATGACAAAAAGTGTCTAGTTTCTTAAAGGAACCGCTTCCTTCCATAAGTTGTGCGGTGGGGGATCAGGGGCACTGGGTGGTGGTTGTTTTGTCTGATGAGGTAGGTTTACAGGATATACCCAGGGCCACTGGAATTATGCGGCACATGAGGGTGAAATTTCAGCAGCAGGGTTGAGTAAATTATGCGGCAAAAAAAGGCACATTTTGTGATAGCATTACTTTGTCATTTTTAAACTTGTTAACACTGTCTGGGCATAGGTTGCCCCTCATTAGTACCAGCTTAGTACCCAAATATAGCAATAAGCAACAGAAAGGTGACCAGTCAACCTCTGCAAAGGATTTTCCACTGCGCGGTAGCACATGTTGCTGTGTTTTTTGTAACTTTTCAATCGTTTGTGCTAGAAACAATTTTTTGTGAAAATCTGCAGATTATGCAGCAGATGATGGATTGTGTGGCAAATGTGTCGAATTTACAATTATGCAAAAAATGCCACCACTGCACAATCCACAATCACATAATTCCAGGGGCCCTGTATGTACCTTGTAGTCGTTCTAGCGAAGGTCGCCTCGTATATACGTAAAATAAAGAACTTGTTACTTCATGTACGCACACTAGAAAGGTGTCTGGCATGAGAATCGCTTGGGCACTTATTTCAAGGATGGCAGCAACCTTAGGGCAGCTGACCGTAGGGTCCCACAGGCCAGCCGTGGGTCAGATGCTGAAGGATGCTCTAGTTGTCCTGCCTTCATGTCCTCATCTCTGACCTGTCCTCTCACCCTGGTCTCTCCTCTTCTTCTCGAGGCCCTTGAAACACTATCTTCTTCTCAAGAGACACTGTCCCCCTCACCATCTCTGTATTCACTCTGCCCTCCAGACTCAGAGCCTCCCCAAAGCTCCTTGGCCCTGCTCAGTGACTCTCTGACACCAAGCTCCAAACTCAAGGTCCATATATATTTAACATCTCCGTATCTTTACTCCTTGCCTTGGAGTTTTCCTGTGCCCCTATGTTAGGGTGACCAGACGTCCCGGATTTGCCCAGACAGCCCCCGTTTTTCAAGGACTGTCCCGGCGTCCTGACACTTTCTTCTAAAACAAAAACATGTCCCAGTTTTTAAGAGTATGTTGGGTGAACCCACACATTGATCACAGTGTTGTGCAGGCTCACTTTCAATCGGCCCTCTCAGCAGTACTCTTGTGTAGACTCCGCTGCTGCCTCGTCTCATTCATTCAGCACAGCAGGATTTAATGAGGTGTGAATCAGCAGCAGAGCCCGTATGGCAAGGCCGGGCCCACCAGCAGCTGGACCCTGAACCTCATTACGGGGAGGGAATGTTTAAGTTTGAACAAATAAAACAAATATATATATATATTTATTCATATTTCTATGTCTGTGCCCATCCTGGTTTTTCGTTCTGAAAATCTGGTCACCCTATGTTCAGTGGCAGGACCCTAGGTCAGAGTCTAGCCACTACTTCCTGAAGATTGCCCCCTCTGTCCCTGTAGGAGGGGATTCTCACACTTTTCCATCCCACAGTAAGGGCCACCCTGCAGAGGCCAGTGCCTCCCTCCCCTCACTGCTGGGGTCTCCGTGTGCTGACAGGGATAGAGAGTCAGGAGTGAACAAGCCAGGGCCCGACCTGTGTGATATCCCACAGATGCAGGGAACCCACCTCCGACCCTTGCTATGGGAAGTAAATACAAGGACAAAAGCCAGTCCTTGAATTGCGTGTTATCACACAGAAACAAGGAGCTCAGAAACACCAGCAGCCAATCTTGCTGTGTGTGTGAGATGTGTTATATCAGATGTAGGAATATAGGGGTCTGCCAGTCCTTGGGTGTGTGTGGAATATCAGATATAGGAATACAGGGCTCAGCCAATACTTGCCCTCTATGCTATCATACAGATACAGGGCCCAACACCGACCCTTGCTATGTTACATTAAATACAAACTTGATGTGTGTGATATGACACTGATTTCTGTTTAGAACCTCAATAAGTCGATCCTAGCCGTGTGTGTGTGACCGGATATTAGTACTTCAAGGCTCAGCCAATCGCTGAGTTGTCACATGGCTACATGGAATACAAGGAAGTTTGATAACACACAGATACAGGGAATGCCGCTATCTCCTGCTACTTGTGACGTCACATAGATATTGTGTTTAGCGGAGACGTTTACCACCTGGTGCTCCATATGACTGTCGTCTACTGTACCTCTTTCAGTCATTCGCTGATGTCAGGGGTTCGTGCATTTTTACCCTCTTACTTTTTATGTACAGTGTGAATTTGCAGTGTAAAGTTACCCACCTGAGTAGAAATAACTCTGCCAAGCCTCAACAGATTATAAAGGTGCACTGACATTAAGCAATACTCCGTGTCCACAGCACACATGCCTCTTCCTGGTCATAAAAAACATGCCAGAGGAATAACACGGTTAAAACCTAGAATTCCACACAGGAATTTTACATGTGGGATACATGTGCTGTATATTATTAGTATATTGTATGCGACAGAGGAGTTTTGGGAGTCTATTGAGGAACCAGGCCAAAGGAAGAGTTCGTTTATAAAGTCACGAGACTCCGATGTGACTTGCAAATATCCTTTTAATGTATGACAGAGGGTATTTTATTCCTTATAATACATGATCACCCCATTACCAGTTCCTTGAGATGCTTAAATACTTCCTCTTTTGCCCATTCTTATGAAGGAATATGCCTGCAAATATGCAGTGTGAAATTAGACACACAAGAAATTTGTTACAGAAACATATAGGTTTACTGGAAATAACTTTAAAAAAAATCTATAGTTAAAATGTTTTAACATGAAGCGAGTTTTCTGAAATGAAGTATAGCAAATATAGTGCACAAAAAACCATCATGCCGCAGTAAATGGCCCCTTTCTGCTAATGACTGTTTATATGAGGGAAACCGTTGAGAAGCGCTGAGTAGCTTGCTTTGTTTTCATTCTTTAAAGAGTACTTCAGCTCAGTTTGTGACTTGCCTTTCACTAGTCTGCAGGCTCTGTCGTCTTTGAGGTTGTGTAGAGGTAGGGAAGTTTTGTCTTAGGCAGTGTTTAATTTGAGCCGATAGTTTCCAGTGCTTGGCACTAACCCTGGGCATAATACTTCGCTATGCTCACAGAGCATGCAAAGTTTGTGCTACTACGCACTACGCAAATTGCTCGTGCTAATTGACGTAGCGTAGCAGCAGTATACTAAACACCCAGAAATGCTTTGATAAGGCAATTTTCTATGCTAAAAAGCATATAACCAATTCACAAAAGTGAACTTTGACAATAAAATATCAAGCAATGAGAGAGGTGATGATTTTGGGGTCCCCCGTAACCTAGGGGGAGGACCAAGCAGATGCCTTGAACACAAAAAGCATATCATGTGAACGATTCAGTGGTGGTCCCTTCCTCCTAGGACCACCCCAAGCACAGTTATGGGCAAAAATACAATCCCAACCAAAGGCCCTGCAAAGCATTATGGGACGAGATTAGCAGTGGGCAGTGAATATTATAGTGTCCAATATCAAAATAATTCTACAAAGAGCTGCAGTTCAACTAGTCGTTACTAGATGTCCCTCACGAGTCAAATGCAAAAGCATTGAAATTATTAATACATCAAGCTGCAGTTCCACTAGTCGTTACTAGATGTCCCTCACGAGTCAAATGCAAAAGCATTGAAACCCTTTCATGAAGCTTTTGCATTTGACTTGTGAGGGACATCTAGTAACGACTAGTGGAACTGCAGCTCTTTGTAGAATTATTTTGATATTGGATACTATAATATTCACTGCCCACTGCTAATCTCGTCCCATAATGCTTTGCAGGGCCTTTGGTTGGGATTGTATTTTTGCCAATAACTGTGCTTGGGGTGGTCCTAAGAGGATGGGACCACCACCGAATCGTTCAAAAGATGTGCTTTTTGTTTTCAAGGCATCTGCTTGGTTCTCTCCCTAGGTTAGGGAGGATCCCAAAATCATCACCTCTCTCACTGCTTGTTAATCTATCGTTTTCACTTTTGTGAAATGACTATATGCATTTTTAGCATATAAAGACAAAGATATTTATTTTATCTTAACTTGCACTATGCAAGATGCCTTTGGCAAATATTGTACAGTGCAGTCAAGCACACAGCTACGCACTACGCAATTTGCATAGCTACGTGTAGTTCAAAATGTACTTCGCATAGCTACATGTAGTGCTACTACGCAAACTACGCCCAGGGTTGCTTGGCACCAGCACATAATTGTCAACACCAGCACTTATGACAGCTGCCACATGGTGGCGCTGTTTGTATAATTTAGAGCTGAGCAGGACAGCACTTGTTTATTAATTCAGTATACATTAAAAACAACTAATACCAGTCCTCCAAGCCATTTTTATTGCTTTGGGGGCCTGGAATAGTCTGAATTGTCACATTTGTAGCAGTGTGATGGTTAGTAGTTGTGTAGGTCCTGTCATTGGTGTAAGCTGCTGACGAGAACCCTGGCACCCATTTTTTTTTTTTTTACAAATCAAGTACTGGTGTTAGGCAAGTTGGAAAGTGTGCAACACTGCGTGGCAAGGCTCATTCCTCTTAAGACGTAGCACGTGCACTCACGCCAGTCCTGGCTGCACGCACATCCCTCCTCGCTGCACGCACGCCACTGCTCTTATTGCTGCCTCTTGCAGCTTGTTTTTGGGCACCAGAGCCTTTTCTTTAGCACCTGTGAGCTGGGCCCTTGCCCAGGGCGCAGGCCTTTAAGGTGCAGGAGCAGCCTTCTTCTAACATGGCTGACGTGTCTCGAGGCTACTAGTACGTGTCTGCATTCTGACAACTATTCCTCTCATGTCTCTCCTTTCTCTTGCCTCCCCTCACCTTCACTCTACCCATCCCGTTTTGTTCACCACACAGACAGAGGAATCGGAGGTGGCACCATATTTGGTTCCGTCCAGAGCGCTCTCTGAGTAAAAGGCAGCTCTAGGGAGACCCGTGTGACCCCGGAGCAAAGGTGGTCTCCATCCTGAGGGCGGGATCCAGTGAGGGGGCGGGGTCTCACAACCCCACACAGTTCCAGGTCCAACCCCAGGAAGCCACAGCTCACACAGGCCTCTGAGCGCACTTGTCTCACAGGCAGGGGCGTGGCTTGGTCAGTAAGACAGGGGGGGTGTGAGGTTCAGATTTTCCGACAATCAATCTGGCGTATCAGATTAACTATTATATGAGAAGCAGCGCACGAGGGGGGCTTACGGGACAATGGAAAGGGAAAGGAGTGCGGATAGTGAGGGGTACTTAAAACACATTATTGTGTAACTGAGCATGTTATAAGACCTTCAAAACAGAGACGAGTGTGTGTGTGTTTTTGTCTGACTGAGTGTTTAAAAATTCCAGGTGAAATCCAACAGACACCTCACCATACCCGAATGAAAGCTCCTGTACCCAACTATTTACTAAATATTATATTTATTAGTGGGTTTAACACTGCAAACACCCCCCCCCAAGCTACCCCCTGTTCACAGGAGCTGTCAGGAGTGTGAACCTAGTGAGAGACCTTGACAGACGGGAGGCCTGTGTTTGTCAGCCACACACCTCCGGGGGAACAGCTGGGGCTGTCGGTGCCTTGTTTACCACCAGAGCTGAGAAGTGCAACTGAGAGATGCACTCCACCCATGAGAATCACCAGATGCCACATATGCGCAACTCTAGTGCCCCCTAGAACGTCACTGGGGTTTGTAGGCAAACAAACAAACAAACAAACAAACAAACAAACAAACAAACAAACAAACAAACAAACAAACAAACAAACAAACAAACAAACAAACAAACAAACAAACAAACAAACACACACACACACACACACACACACACACACACACACACACACACACACACACACACACACACACACACACATTCTAAAAGGCCTGAAAGTACACATCCTCACCACCTCCGTTGACTTAGCCACATTCCCGGACACCTGGAAGCATGCCACCGTCATGCCCCTGTTCAAGAAACCATCCGCTGACCCAGCAATACTCTCCAACTCCTACTATACCGGGCAAAGGTCTTAGAGAAACTAATCAACTGGTGACCCATCAACCACCTCAGCAACTACCAGACCCTCGATGCCACCCAGGCCAAAACCACAGCAGTACAGAAACAGCACTTATTGCTGACACAAACGACATCTGCATAATCCTCGATAGAGAAAACAAGGCAGGCCTTATTCTCCTGGACCCCTCTGCGCAATTTGACAATGTCTCACATCCCATCTTCATCAGATGACTGCACGAGATTGGCGTCCAAAGACCTGCACTCAGTGCTTAATTTGAGCCGGTGCTTTCCGGTGCTCAGCACCGGCACCTAATTGTCAACACCATACTTAAAACAGTCTACCACATGGTGGCACTGCTCATCTAATTTAGAGATGAGGAGAACAACGGTTGTTTAGGAATACAATATACATTAAAAAATTGCTAACACCTACCTCCCCAACCATTCCTTTAGCTTTAGGGACCTGGAATGATCTGAATTGTCGTATTTACATGCGAGAGAGATGGTTAGTTGTTGTTTTGGCAGCAATGACAAGGGTGATGGTTGGTGCAAGTTGCAGTGGCCTCCTGGTCAGAGCCTTGGCACTTAATATTTTACAAATTAAGCACTACCTGCACTCCACTGGATCTGCTCCTTAACGGATAGGTCACAAGCTGTCAGCCGGGCACCTTACTCCTCGGAAGCCTGCAAACTCATCTGTGGGGTGCCTCAAGATTCATCGCTCAGCCCCACCCTCTTCAACGCAAACATGCCCCCATCTAGCCAACATCATCTGCGCACATGACATCAATATCCTCTCCTACGAAGACGGCACACAACTTATACTCTCCCTCTTGGACAATACTTACACACATGAAACAAGTTCACCACCTGCATGACTGAAGTCGCTAACTGGATGAATGCCCGCTGTCTCGAACTCAATACCGACAAGACAGAAGTAGTGATCTTCGGCAAGAACATGTCACCATGGGATTGCAACTGATGGCCAGACGAACTCTGGCCAAAACCTGCGCCGAGTACCTCGGAATCATCATTAACAGCAAACTAAAAATGACCGCACAAGCCAACGCTGTCACTGCATCCTCCTTCTAGACCCTGAAGATGCTGAGGAAGATCTTAAAATGGCTCCCAAGGAACACTAGAAAATCTGTCACTCATGCCCTAGTCACCAGCAAGTTAGACTACAGGAAAACCCTCTACGCTCGATCACCTAGCAACTCACTAGAAGGCTACAAACCATCCAGAATCATCCTCAACCTCCCATGCAGAATGCACATCACACCACACCTGGGTTCCGATACACACACAGGTGAATTCCAATGACTCAAAACACATTCAAGGCACAACAAAACTCAAGCCCCACCTCCCTGAACAGTCGCATCTCCTTCCACCAACCACCCAGACACGTCTGCGCCGCAGGACTCCTACTCACACATCCCACGCTTACACAGAACCAGATCAGGAGGACGAGCATTTCTTACATCACTCCAAAAGTGTGGACCCACCTCCCACTCCACATCAGAGCCGCCTCCTTTCTTGAGTTCTGCAAGAAGTCGAAGACCTGGGTTTTCAATGACCCAACCTACCATAGGCAGGGCTACTCGCACACACTGCTGAGCGCCAGAATAGTCTCGCGGGTGATAGCGCTCTTTACAAATACACAACGTAACTGATGGAAAGGAACTTGCATGTCTTAACCACAGAATACAGCGCCGTGAGTGGGCCCTCAACATGTGAACAGGTACGGCCTTCAGGCTGGAGAGCAGCAGCGGCTCCTCCGCTATGGTGGAAGAGCGTTGCCCTACATGTCAGCAGCCGAAAAAATAAAATAAAAAACGATAATAAACCCTGGTTTATTATCGTTTTATTTTTTCTCTTGGAGCCGAGGCTTGGGTGCGGGGCCAGAGTGATGGCAGGCTGGAGGGTGAGTGTTGGGCCCTGCCATTCAGTGCGCATGACGTTCTGGTCGGCCGTCTCAGGCCCGCCAAACCGGCATGCGCACCGAAGCCCTCGCCAACCCTTAGCTGCATTGCCGATTTGGAGAGAGCAGTCACAAGCTCCCAGTCTAACTAGGAGCGCAAATCATCAGCGCTCAGGCCAATCCTGACGCTGCTTTCAGCAGCATGAAAGCAGCGTCAGGATTGGAAGCAGTGCACTCTGGGACCATGTGCCTGCAGAAGAAAGGGGTACGACGCGGCAGGTAAGTTTTTTGATATTTTTTAAATTTTTATCTCGTCTGTTCTTCCTCCCCTTCCCTCCCACTCCCCCCCAACCTGTAAACACACCAGCCACTACTGCACTGAAAGTTCAGTCTTATCAAATATCCAGTCTCTATTGGTTGAAAGCTAGTTTGATAAAGCTGTCTAAGTCTTCCTGCAAGGGCTTCCAGGTCACACTGTAGCGCCTAGAGCCCGCCTTGCGACAAGAACAAACGTTTAACTGCCTGTCGTAAGTGTGGTGGGTGTCGCGTGGAAATGCGTAGAGGCACTTTAAATAAAGGAATATTTACTCGCCTGAATTGACTCCTTTTATCCGCCTGAGGGGGAAGAAAGGCTGAGCTTGCACTGCAAAGACGGACAGCCGCGGTCTGTGCAGGTAACAGCGGTGGGGGCCGGGTGGGGGGCATTTCGAGGGACGATACCAAGGGAAAATTAATTATTTATCTAATTTTCCGCCTGCATCATCCCTCGAAATCCCCCCCTCCCCCCCCCCCCCCAACCCGGCCCCACCGCCTCACCGCTGTTACCTGCACGGACCGCGGCTGAAGACGTGCACTTTCTCAAAGACAGCTCTCTACAGCAGGTGCATTAGTCCACAGATCTATCTAGAGGTCGGTATTGTTATTTTACTAATTTGCACTATTTACTTACAGCACAGCAGCTCCACAGGTACCAGTTTGTGGCCTCTTATGGGAAGAGGGTGACTGCTTTCTGTGTTCGTTTTAATGGTGATTAAGCACCGTTCATGAAAAACCGATTTTAAGCAAGGGGAAAACACCACACAGGAAGAAAGTCTCAGTGATGGAGTTTTCTTTCGGTTGTCACTGGTACAGTGCGTGGTCGGTTTCTGATTGGTGGGGCTGAATGTTGCAAAATGTGCATCTGTCTCACAGGAGTGGTCCAAGCCCGCAACTTCCCACAAGGCCACGCGTCTTCCTTCGGGGCAGGGGGCATCACAGCATTTCTAAATGATACTCTAAACCTTCATTCAACCGCGCATCCACCCTTAAGGCAGACTTTAAAAACGTAGTAGGCTGAATACATTCACACACTTACCTTCTGGACTGAAGACCGGAAATAGCTCATTAGCCACACCTCTTGCGTGCCACCGCCTCCTGAAAAAACAAACATCCGTTGCTGTCCCAAAAGAAACAGATTAAAGGGCCGCGCCTTTCATCCTGGCTACCGCCCCAGCACACCCCGACCCTCCTGGCCTACAGGCTTTGTTATTATCACATTAAAGCCACCACTGAGTTCCACGTGGTTCCAATGTATGGGCGTGGCCTGGACCCCTACGGATGATACTGCATCAGGCCACAATACATCCAGGTCACGTGCCTTCTGTTCCATGCACTCCCGTGCTTCATTTGTAAAAGAATAAGTGCCAGGGCCCTCGTCAGGAGGACACAGCAGCTTGCTTGCACCATCCATTGCCCCTACCCCTGCCAGTGGCACTACCAACACAACTACTGACCATCTGACTCTTACAAGTGTGACAATCCATATTATTCCAGAACCCCAAAACTATAAGAATGGCTTGGGTGGCAGGCATCAGTCATTAGTAATGTATATGGAATTAATAAACAGTGGATGTTGTGGTCATATCTAAATTAGGCTGTCTGTCATAAGCGCCATTGCTGATGCCGAGCACTGGAAACCACCGGCTCAAATTAAGCACTGATGCACTTGTGCCATCTTCAGCCCCCACTTCACCCCTGCACCGAAACACTATTTATTTATTCATTTGCAATTTTAAATAGCGCGGATATGGCCCTAAGGCATCAGAGTGCTTTACAACAGTAGCAGGATACACGGGTTACAGCGGGTTCTGGTTACGATTAACTTTGGACGTTTACATCAGTAGGTGTGTATGTGCAGGAGTTACCACAAGAGACTATTATAGCTGTCAGTCAAAGGTAAAGCATCGATTTAGATTGTGGGGGGTCACATAACGGAGGTAGTTCGTATCCTGGTGGCGAGAGTACTTAAGTGTGGTCGAGGGTGATTCCCCAAGGTGTCTGTCACATAGCAGGAACTTGAGGTCTTTTTTTGAAGGGGACTTGGCAGGTGGTTAGACTGGGTGAGAGAGGCAGAGAGTTCCAGGCATACTCGGGCATCGACTCGTGCAGGCACAGCGCCCCCTCTAGGACACTGGTGCATCCTGCACGTGCATGCGCCTTGCACAAGTCACATCTGCATCTCTTTGGAGGAAGGTCCTGTTCTGCTGCTAAAGCATGGGTTTTTTCGGATGAGAGGTGTTTACCTTTATTTGTAGCTTTGCATGTATTTAAAATGCCTTATTTTAACTTTCCAGTTTATAAGCAGTTACCTATTAAGTTATCTTTGATAACCTGGCTAACATTGCTCCAAAAAAGAACCAGCTTGTCAAGGCATCGAGCAAATGAATTGGTACAAATGGAAAGCTATAATGGGCATGAAACTGATTACTTCAGTCTCCAAAAATGTTAAACTTGTGCCTGTTTCTCATTGGTTGAGCAAGAGCGTTGGTAGGAGTGAAGTTGGTTTATTCTGTAGGAATCTATATTGCAAGGGAATGTGGGTAAATTTTGGGTTTGTAGGGGGTAGACTAACTAGGAAAGACACTGTCTAGTCATCTTCTCATTTTACAGTGAACCTTTTTGTGTATTATATACCACATCCATCTGTTTCCAACCCTCATTGGGCAGCCAACGCCCTCCACAAAGCCTAAGGTCGAAATGCCTGGCCTATGCACCCAAGGCCAGGCCCTGCACCCAAGGCCGGGCCCTGCACCCAAGGCCGGGCCCTGCACCCAAGGCCGGGCCCTGCACCCATGGCCGGGCCCTGCACCCATGGCCGGGCCCTGCACCCATGGCCGGGCCCTGCACCCAAGGGCGGGACCTGGACCCGTGGCCGGGCCCTGCACCCGTGGCCGGGCCCTGCACCCATGGCCGGGCCCTGCACCCATGGCCGGGCCCTGCACCCATGGCCGGGCCCTGCACCCATGGCCGGGCCCTGCACCCATGGCCGGGCCCTGCACCCATGGCCGGGCCCTGCACCCATGGCCGGGCCCTGGACCCATGGCCGGGCCCTGGACCCATGGCCGGGCCCTGGACCCATGGCCGGGCCCTGGACCCATGGCCGAGACCTGCACCCAAGGCTGGGCCCTGCACCCATGGCCGGGACCTGCACCCATGGCTGGGCCCTGCACCCATGGCCGGGCCCTGCACCCATGGTCGGGCCCTGCACCCATGGCCGGGCCCTGCACTCAAACCACTTCACCTCAGAAGGCCACCCCCGATACTCCAATCACTGAGAAGCAGTGGGCTCAGTATGTTGGCACCCTCTAAAGGGGCCCCCCTTGCCCCTAGATTGACTGTTTCTGAAGTACAAATCGGCGCCATAATTTACTAGCTCTCAATAAAGAGAGGGACCCAAGAATCCAAAGGAGGTGGGTACCATATACGACAAAGTCGAAATCAAAAGCCCTCCTTCAGTCAGCATAAACTAAACAAATATACACTCATATCACATATCCAAACCAGTAAGTCAACAGTGCAAACAATAAACACTCGTAACGAGTAAATAAAATTCACTATTTATTATGAGTATCCATAAAATGTCACCAAAGAGTATTTCTTACAAAAATTCATAAAAAGAGAGAATATTAGAAATCATCAACATGTCATTATTACATTCAATATAAAAATATATAAATTGTTAAAAACAACAACATATCATTATTACACAATACATTAAAAACAATGATTAAATACCTCTATTAGAAAAAACACCTAATAGTCAGATAATACCAAGAAAAGGAAACAAGGGAGACAGAAAGTAGGACGAAAAGAAATTATGATCCTATACTAAAGGGTTCCACTGAGACACAGATTGGATCAAATAGTCAGAGAAAAAATAAATTTCATATATTTATACAAATATTCTCTGCAACTGTCCATGTATTTACACAGCGAACCCTCATAAAGTGCATCGACGCGTTTCGGTAGGTCTATTCATTAACCAACACCTTCATCAGGACAGAATTAGTACTCCCAATGTCAATAATTTACTAGGCCAATCAAACTGCAGTGATGGGGCTGGGTGGCCACAGATTGTGAACATTCACCAGGTTTAGGCCAGTAATTCAATGGTGCTCTTTTAGTTCCGCTTTGTAGCACCCTGGGTTTCCAGAGAGGTGGCATGGGACCTTGCCTCTTCCTATTAATAAAAAAAGGTTTAAGGACTGAGCCTATAGATTGCCGTCCAATAGCGCTCTTCCACGCTTCTCACACCACGTTGAAGACTGGGGGATCCATGCTGAGCTGTCACTTTTGCATCAAGGTGGATTAAATGCAATCTGCAGCACGGTTGTAAACATCTTGGTGACACACCTACCATCTAATGAGAACAAACTACGAAAGAAACAAAGCTTACGCAGCATTTGTCGACTTCATAGGTGCCTCCCATAGACTTAACCATACATTGGGACTCCACCCTCTGTTAAATATCCTCACCTCCAAGAAGGTAGGTCAGACGCGCTTACTAGACCTAGAAATGAATCGACATGAAGACTAAGGCAGAGAAAGGAAAACAACAACTGCATAGTCACACCTGCGGCTCTGTGTACGCCTATGCAAACGAAGGCCCTCCTTTACGGGGATTCGACGTAGGGCAGCGCAGCAAGTCACCTTACGCCAAAATAAAAGGGCAGGAAAATGGTGCATTCCTGTCCTTTCACCTGCGCTGACGCCGTTTCAGCAGCCTAGCACCAACGCCCGTGGTGCAAGGGTGCCTGTGTTGCATGCATGATTGTTTTTTGTTCCTCTCCGGCGGCGCAAGGGGCTCGTAAATATGCCCCTAGGTCCGTTCCTCCTACTTTGGGTGGTTGGTATCCCTCTAAAGCACGCTCAGGGGCTAGTCTTACTGATTCCTACTGCAACTGGCCTAAAAAGTCACTTACCAGACCCTGAAAGACGCACCTGATTTTCTACCAGCGTGGGAATTCGACTGCAAGGTTAAATAACTCAAAGTTGGACATCATTAAAGCATGCAGGTATCGGGGTGTCCTCTTTTCAAACAATCGGTCTTGCAAACCACAAAAGGGGCGATTAGTCTAAACGCTCTCATCTGGGTGGATGTTTTGCAATTCTTTAAAGGTTCAGGGAGGCTGATGTGCAAGTGTTACTCAGAGCTCATGCGGGCGAAGTGCAGGCTTTGGCACTGCCCGGAGTGACGTAATATGCAGCCCCAAAGGACAGGAGTAAGATGGCGCGTGGCTCGCTCTGATGGCCAAGGCCTCTCTGAGGAGGGCATATGCCTGGGCGAGGGAATGCCTCTCTGAGCAGGGCATATGCCTGGGCTAGGGAATGCCTCTCTGAGGAGGGCATATGCCTGGGCTAGGGAATGCCTCTCTGAGGAGGGCATATGCCTGGAGGAGGGAATGCCTCTCTGAGGAGGGCATATGCCTGGGCTAGGGAATGCCTCTCTGAGGAGGGCATATGCCTGGGCTAGGGAATGCCTCTCTGAGGAGGGCATATGCCTGGGCTAGGGAATGCCTGGGCTTTACTACAGTGTCTGCGGCCCACAGATCTCTACTCCTAGAGCGGGCCAACTGCATTAACAATATCTGTGATTGTGTCCAAACCCTTTAACGAGGGGGACTTTTCTTTCTCTTTCACAAAGTGAAGATGGTGAAATCTTCATTTGCCACAGAGGATAATGTCTTACCTAAAGTATCTAGGATGCAGCTCAATTTCCGGCGAAAATACAGCGTAAAGCTGTGGAAACATTAAATCATGTGTTTCTTAAAAGCTGAATCCAGACCATCTCTGAAGTGCTTAATACTTTCTACAGGTCGGAATACTGTTATTGTCTTTTTTAATTTAAAAAAAATAAATATTAAACTACTAAATGTCTTATTAGGATGAGGTATTGTTCTGTTCAACCTTACGATATGAATGTAAATGTATATAATATTCCCTGAAATAAATCACAGCAAGTGAAGTTAAGATTACAAATTAAAACTGAAAATAACACAAACTGGGAGGTTAAGGCGAGGACCGCAATTCACAGCTCATACAACAGCCACGCGAAGCATAAATCTCACACGAGTGGGACGCCTATGACCTCACACGAGTGGGACGCCTATGACCTCACACGAGTGGGACGCCTATGACCTCACACGAGTGGGATGCCTATGACCTCACACGAGTGGGACGCCTATGACCTCACACGAGTGGGACGCCTATGACCTCACACGAGTGGGACGCCTATGACCTCACACGAGTGGGATGCCTATGACCTCACACGAGTGGGATGCCTATGACCTCACCTTGTGAGTGATGCACTTACAAAGATTGTAAGTGATCTTACAAATGCGATTACATACCACCCTTAACGCCAGGGAAGAGGCTCCGAGCTCCTGGCTCTTCGACTGAACGGAGCTGCTTACCCCCCCCCCCCAGCGCCTTGAGACCCTCATGGGTGAGTAGCGCGCTTATAATTCCCCTGATTGATTGACGGTCAGTTGTTGCTTTGAGTACTTAGCTCATTCTATTGTGCTTTCAGGTGTTATTTATTCATGTAAATAGTGAAGTCATAACCATAGGATTTGGTACACAAGTTGTGGTTTCCTTGGCTGCTGTGTGTGTTGAGTGTTGGCCCTGCAGCACACATGGACAAGCTGCGAACTGCACTCATTAAACCTGGCAGTTGCATGTGTGCTGGGGCACCGACGCTTGCCCGCGTCTCCAGCAATGCCTGGACTCTCACACCACAATAATGGGTTACAGATAATCACAGATACACAAGTAAATGTGAACTGAAGTCAAATACAGGCTGTCAGTCCCAGTTAGAGCGCATATCCCTCTGTAAAGCCATAAGCTTTATTTAGGCTCCGGGTGAATACATGGCCTCACAGCCCACTTTCTTTTGGGAGTCAGTTTGCACTTTCACTTCCACCACAAACAACAACAGACCCCTTTTATCTATCAGTGGCTTCATGTTAACATATGGGCATCGGTTCATGCCTTTATTGTCCTGGTCGATACGGTTTTAGCAGGAGATGGGCGAAAACGTGTGCGCACAAGTTCACTAGTCGCGTGACTGAATAAGTGATGCCTGCACTGTCGTGGCCAATATGGTTTTAGGAGGAGTTACATTATAATATGCGTGCATTCGTTCACTAGTTGCATCATATGTGTGTATGCACGGATTAAGTGTTTGCATGACAGCAGAAGTGTATTAGTGCATGCCTTCACTGTCGTGGCTGATACACTTTTAGCAGGAGTTGCATGGTTCAATGGTTGCATGATAGTATGTGTGTGTACATTGGTTCACTAATAACTTGCTAATATATATGTGTGTGTGCATAAGTTCACTAGTTGCATGATAATATGTGTGTGTACTGGTTTAGTAGTTACATGATATGTGTGTGCACGCTGGTTCAGTAGTTGCATGATAGTGTAAATGCGCTCTTGCATTGGTTAACTATTTGCATGATAGTATATATGTGTGTGTGCACATTGGTTCACTAGTTGCATGATAGTATATATGTGTGTGCACATTGGTTCACTAGTTGCATGATAGTATATATGCATGTGTGCAGTGGTTCAGTAGTTGCATGATGTGTGCATGCATTGATTCACTAGTTGCACAAAACTATGTGTGTGTGCGCGCAGTGGTTCAGTAGTTGTATGATATGTGTGTGCACATTGGTTCACTAGTTGCAAGATATGTGTCTGCGCATTGATTCAGTAGTTGCGTGTCGGTATATATGTGTGCGCGCATTGTTTACTAGTTGCATGATAGTATATATGTGTGCGCATCGGTTCACTAGTTGCATGATAGTATATATACGTGTGGGCATTGGTTCACTAGTTGCAAGATATGTGTCTGCGCATTTATTCAGTAGTTGCATGTCGGTTTATATGTGTCTGCGCATTGGTTACTAGTTGCATGATAGTATATATGTGTGTGTGCGTTGGTTCAGTAGTTGCTTGACGGTATAAGTGTATTAGTGCATGCACTCACTGCCGTGGCTGATACGCTTTTAACAGGAGTTGCACAGTGCACGCTGTAGAGAAGTTCGGCCCAGATTCACAAAGGTTTATCGTTGTTTTTTTAATTTATTTATTTGAGTTTTATATAGCGCTGGCTAGACCCGGAGGTATCAGAGCGCTTTACATAAGGTTCCACAAAATTACATCAGTTACAAGTTACATCAGTTACAAGAAAACATTTCAAGAGCGTCGGAAGATGAAATAAATGGAGCTTAGAAGGGAAAGGGGGTGGGGTAAAGGTGTAGGAGGGAGAAAGGATGGAGATAGGATGGATGGAGAGACGAAGGAGAGTCTGCCCAAAGTCCGGCTGGGTAGGTGACGGCCGAGGGGGAAGTCCACAGCCCATCTCCTCTATAGCTATCAGGTAGCTCCACTGGGCGTCATTCAAGCGGCTAGGTCTCAATAAGAAAACAGTTAGAGAGCAAAGAGGAGGAATAAATGGAGCGTAAAGGAGAAAGTGGGTGGAGTAAAGGGGTAGGAGGGAGAGTACGACGGAGAGACGAAGTAAGGTCTGCCCAATGTCCGGCTGGGTAGGTGACGGCCGAAGGGGTAGTCCACAGCCCATCTCCTCTATAGCTATCAAGTAGCTCCACCGGGCATCGGCCAAAAAGCTAGGTCTTAGGGTTAGTGGTTCTTTATTACGGATAACCCGACACTAAACCTTTTTGGGGATTAACAAACCAACGCTAATTGGTATTATCGTTGGTTTCTATGTAAAAGTAACGCAAAGCAGCGCAAAACATAGCTTAGCATTACTTTGCGCCATGGGGGCGTTACATGGGTGGTACCTTGGCGTTCCCATGCAACCACCCATGCCTTTTGACTCTAAACCCTATCTACTAACATTAAGACAGGGTTTAGCGCCAAAAATGAATGCCGCAGAAAAGCAGGTGCTGAAAGGAGAAATGTTTTCATTTCTCCGTTATTTTACGTCTTCACCTGCGTGCTACACTGTGCAGCACACATACAAAGTAGGAAAAGTTTGAAGTGTGTCTAGGCATAGTATTTTGTACAGGAAAGGTACCCTTTCTGTACTAAACCCACGGCAGACTCAGGGACGCGCACTAGTACTATGGCGCAAAGGACTGTGTGGCGCACGGCAAGTGAAATCAGCGCCGGCGCTAGGGAGAGGGGAGCAGAGGGTCATATCTCTGTGAATACGGCGCTCTCCTGCTCTCTTCCGGTCACCAACGCGGCACGGCCTCTTTGGGTGCTGCGCTGTGTTCCGTGACAATTTTCAGAATCTGGGCCTGAATGTCTTTAGCTTTCTGCGCATGCACAGGCTGTGCTTGGGGGACAGGCGTGCTTTCCACTTCTCGCAGCCTCGGCCGGTCCATTCTTAGTGGGTGTTCGTGATATTTCTGTATTGTATTGTATTGTAATTGTATTGTAATTGCATTTATATAGCGCTTACTACCCCTGACGAGGCGTCGAAGCGCTTTTTCGGCGAGTAGCACGCTACTCCGGGACCCATAGAGGATTAGTGTTGAATTAGTATAGTGAAACATGCAAGTACATTTTAAGTGATGGATAGGTTAGGCAGTTATTTGGATTTGGAATGATAGCAGAAGGATAGAGGAGGAAAAAAAGGTT
Organism: Calotriton arnoldi; assembly: GCA_963921515.1. Taxonomy (NCBI): domain Eukaryota; kingdom Metazoa; phylum Chordata; class Amphibia; order Caudata; family Salamandridae; genus Calotriton; species Calotriton arnoldi. Next base: position 2,423,404 of record CAWUFW010000041.1, read on the forward strand.
TGTAGTTATATAGCGCTGGTTACCCCTGATGGGGTGTTGAAGCATGCTACTCTGGAAGCCCATCAAGGATTAGTGGTGAATTAATATGGTGAAAATATGAAAGTAGTTTCAGTGGTGGATATTAGTCAGTTATTTGGAGTGAGAAGGATAGCGGAGGGATAAAAGGGAAAAAAGGTTTGCATTCATATAGCACTTGTTACCCCTGATGAGTGTTGAAGCGCTTTTCTGGCGAGTAGCACGCCACTCCGGAACCCATTAAGGATTAGTGTTGAACATTAGTCTAGTAAAAAATGAAGTAACTTTGATTAGTGGACATGTTATTCAGTTATTTGGGTAGAGAAGGGTAGGTGGCGGGATAGAAGAGGGAAAGAGGTTTGTATTTATATAGCGCTTGCTACCCCTGATGGGGTTTTGAAGCGCAAGTAGCACGCTACTCTGGAACCCAGAAGTATTAGTGTTGAATTATTATGGTGAAACATGAAAGTAATTTTAGTGGTGGATATGTTAGTCAGTTATTTGGATTGAGAAGGGTTGGGGAGGGTAGAAAGGGAAAAAGGTTTGCATTTATATAGCGCTTGTAACCCTGATGGGGTGTTGAGACGCTTTATTGGCGAGTAGCACGCTACTCTGGAACCCATAAAGGATTAGTGGTGAATTAGTATAGTTGAAAATTGAATATGTTAGACTGTTAATTCTGATTGAAAAGGATAGTGGAGGGATAAAAGAGTGAAGGATTTTTTTTATTTTTTTTATAGGTCTTAGCAGTAGGAGGGGAGAAGGGGGTTTGAGGGGAGGAGTCAGGGAAGAGTTTAGAAAGGTTTGTTTTAGGGCATCGGTATAGTAAAAGAGGTGTCCGATGATGCAAGGAGGGTAGAGTAGGCGAGAGTCTAGAAAGGGTTATTTTGGTGGTCATAGTAGTGGTATGGGGTTTGGGATAAATGAGTGTGGATGTAGAGGATATATTGATAGATGTATAGGATGAGAGATAGGGTAGTGCATTGGAAAGAGTAGTAGAAAGAAGTTTGAGATGAGTCAGAAGGTTGGGCTAGAAGATATATTGAGATAAGTATAGGCTGAGAACTAGGGTAGTGCCTTGGAAATGCTAAATTAGAAGAAAGTGATAAATATATAGATCCATAAATACATTGAAAGTATATAGATACATAAAGGAGGTAAGTATATGCAGATTAAAGATATGGATAGAGGCACAGGATGAGAAATAGGGTAGTGCATTGGATATGCTTTTTCAGGAGAAAAGTTACAGAGACACACAGTTCCAAGTACATGGAAGGTACATAGATGCACAATGGAAGTTAGTACATGTAGACCAAAGATGATATTTATTTATTATTATTATTATTATTATTTTTTTCTCTCAACAACATAATTATTGTACATGTTTATACAAAGCAATACACAAAGATAGGTACATGTCTATAGTGAAAACAAATGCTTATATACAGAGGGATATGCTGTAAATTTCTGTTTGCGTATGGTGCTTATGTGGGGAAAAGCCAATTCTTGAGTAGTTTTCTGAAGATAAGGTGGCTGTCGGTGGATCTTATGTTGGGGGGTAAAGAGTTCCATAGTTTGGCTGCTTGAACAGAGAAGGATGTGCCACCCATGGTTTTTTTCTTGTATCTTGGGATTTTGAGGCGAGATGCTCCTTTAGAGCGGAGGTTCCTCTGTTGAATGTGTTTGGTGATTTTATTCCTGATGAAGAGTGGTCCCATTCCATGTATTGCTTTGTGGGTGATACAAAGCAGCTTGAACGTGGATCTTCTGGCAACCGGTAACCAATGCAGGGCTTTCAAGGCAGGGGATATGTGGTCTCGCGGTTTGATATGTAAGAGTAGTCTGGCAGCCGAGTTCTGAATCCGTTGTAGTCTTTTCATGGTCGTCAAAGGTGATCCGTGGTAGAGGCTATTGGCGTAATCGAGTTTGGACAGGACAAGGGAGATGGTAGCTTGGACCTTGTGCGGAAATCCCAAATGAGGGAAAATTCGTCGCAGCGTTTTTATAGTGACAAAGCTTGATCTTGCTAGTTTGTCCACTTGGGCATTCATCGACAGCTTGGAGTCCATGGTCATTCCTAGGTTTCTTACTTCCTTCGATACTTTAGGTGGTGATCCCAGTTCATTAGGCCATGCAGCAAGCGGGTTGTAATGTTTCCAATCGCCACACGTGAGTATTTCCGTTTTTGAAGTATTCAATTTGAGATGGCTCCAAGTCATCCACTGATCCACGGCTCTGAGACAGCTGAAAATTGGTGATTTTCCAATGTCTTTGGGGCATTCCAGTTGAAGGAGTATTTGCGTGTCATCTGCATAGTTATAGCACGTGAGGTGAAATTTATTGATCAGTACTGGTAATGACTTCATGTAGATGTTGAAAAGCATGGGTGAGATGATAGAGCCTTGAGGGACCCCTGCTTTTGTGGAGTACGGTTTGGACGAGAAAGGTGGGGTATGGATGACATTAGTTCTGTTTTGAAGGTAGGACGCGATCCAGTCTAGAGCAGTTCCCTCTATGCCGGATTCATAGAGTCTTTGTTTCAGAGTGTCATGGTCAACCGTGTCAAAGGCAGCTGAGAGGTCCAAGAGGAGTAGCGCAGCAACTCCGTTGCGGTCAACTGTATTTTTTAGGTCATCCCAGATGGCAAGGAGGGCAGATTCAGTGCCTCTCCCCGGACGGAATCCTGTTTGGAAGTCTGAGAGTATGTCATTCTCTTCAATGAATTGTGACATCTGGGCGAACGCTGCTCTTTCTACCAGTTTGCCCAGGAAAGGTCCATTTGTAATGGGTCTGTAGTTGTCAGGGTTCAGCGGGTCCAAGTTTGTTTTCTTCAGTAAAGGGCGTATGTGTGATTTTTAAGTTCTTCTGGAAATATTCCGGTCGTGAAGGAGTTGTTGATGATTCTTCTTACTGGAGTGGCAGCAGAGGTTGTTAAAAGAATTGTCTTGAAAATTTGTGATGGACAGGGGTCAGAAGGGCTGCCGGCAGGCCTGCTTGCTTTGACCAGGTCCATAAATTCATCGTGTGAGATGTGTTGGAAGGAACGGAGAGGCTTGGTTAGAGTATTCTTGGATTGTTGTTTTGTACAAGGGTTAGTGCTGGTGCTTTGTTTCTGTTTTAAGTATGAGTCCAACGTGTTTGCTTTGTCCGTGTAATGATTTGCCAGTTTGTCTGTGAAATCTTGAGTAACAGGATGAGTTCTTTCTAGGGAATTTGGTTTGCGAAATTCATTGAGTATTTTATAGAATTCTTTATTTGCACATTTAGCGTTTTGAATTCTGTCTGAATAGTACCTTTTCTTAGCTTTTTTGATAGCCGACTTGTATAATCTGTTAATTTTTTGTAGGTGAAGTTTGTCTTGTTTGGAGTTTGTTTTGAGCCAGGTACGTTGCAGCTTTCTAATTTGTTGTTTTATGTCTTTTATTTCTATGTTTCTCCAAGGCGCTTTTTTTCTTTTGTTCTGTTGTGTGGTTTTGAGTGGTATCAGGATGTCAAAAGCTTCTTGTAGCCACTCATATAGTTTTTGAACAGAATTTATTGTTTCTAGATTTGTACTTGATGTTAGTTGTGTTTCTAAGTGTTCCAAATTGAGTTTGTTCCACGGCCGATAGGTGGATGGATGTAAAGTAGTTTTAGGTGAGTCGCTTAGTGTTGTTTTATGTTGGAAAGCAAGCAAGTGGTGGTCTGACCATGTGACTGGAGTTATAGTTTGAAAGGTAACTAGTTCAGTATTAGCAAAAATGACATCTAGTATATGTCCAGCGGTGTGTGTCGGTTTGTGGACAATCTGATGGAGGTTCAGTGCGTCTAGGCCAGTGATTATTGTTTTTGGATGGGTCATATTGGGTTTGTCAAACCAAATGTTGAGGTCACCCAGAACGCATAGGTTGGAGTGTATTGTTATCAGGTTTGAAACTGTGTCTAGAAGTGCGTCTGGGAATGTCGCCTTGCTAGGTGGAGGTCTGTAAAGGAGCAGGAAGTTAAAGGAGGAAGACGGTGTAGGATTGCATCTTGTTAGAAGAGCCTCACAATTCTTTATGGAGATGTCGTCAATTTTTGTGATCTGTATTGTTTGCCTGAATACAACAGCTAGACCACCTCCTTTTTGGCTATACGATTTTGGGTGATTGTTTGATAGCCTAGAGGAATGGCTTCATGCAGGACTGGAGCCATATCATCTCCCAACCATGATTCAGTTATGAATAGTATGTCTGGTTTTGCATCTGTGAGAAGGTCGTAGATGTGATGTTTGTTTTTAGAGAGGGATCGAGCATTTATTAGTAGACAGTTTAGAGAGTGGTCTTTGGTGATTGTGAGACTTTGTTTTGTAGAAGAGTGGTCAGTATTGTGTGGGTTTGTAGCAGGTGTGTTTTTAGAGCTGCTATTAGCTGTATTAGGATAGCAATTGTGTAGCTGTTCTATATCATGTTCCTCATCCAGCATGCTAAGAAGGCATTTTGATGGGTCTGCGTGTGTATGTGGTGGAGATGGTGTTTGAGAGGGAGTAGGAGTACTGTGTTGTTTTTGTGGTGTAACCGTCCGCCCCTTTGGTTACATGTCATGTGGATGTCGCACAGTTATTTGGAGCTCGGAATGCACTTCCGGTTCCAACACGCCTAGCGCTTGTAGCCCTGACGTGTTTCACGGTGCTATTTTCAAGCTATTCACGGCTGTCGGTTGCGGCCGCGCGGCAGAGCACTTTTAAAGGGCGAGGCACGGCAGTGGTGAAGCAGTGTTTGAACTGCATGGCAGGGTTTATGCAGTGGTTCGTGTTTGTGATTTCGGTTTGTCTCTTGTGGTATTTGTGGCTAAGCGGATTGTGTCTGTCGTGTCGAAGAGGTTTACACTGAAATCCGCACGGCTCAGCCCTAAAGCCCAATAATGCGAGATTTAAGGGTGTTTAATCACCTCGGGCCTCTCTGGCGCCAACCCGTGCGTTAACCGCTCATACTGTACGTGGGCTTCAAGGCACTAACACTCCTTGATGTTCTGCGGTGGAGCAGATGACACCAGGACACCTGCCACGGCCAAGGTGCCTCGAAGCCTCTCTCTCCGGTCCTCTGCGGATAGAGCCTGGAAGCCTCTCTCTCCTGTCCTAGGCAGATGGCGCCTTGAAGCCTCTCTCTCTTCCCCTCGTCGGATGGAATCTCGAAGCCTCCATCTCCAGTCCTCTGCAGATAGAGCCTGGAAGCCTCTCTCTCCTGTCCTCTGCGGATAGAGCCTGGAAGCCTCTCTCTCCTGTCCTAGGCAGATGGCGCCTTGAAGCCTCTCTCTCTCTTCCCCTCGTCGGATGGAACCTCGAAGCCTCCATCTCCAGTCCTCTGCGGATAGAGCCTGGAAGCCTCTCTCTCCTACCCTCGGCGGATAGAGCCTCGAAGCCTCTCTCTCCTGGCCTAGGCAGATGGCGCCTGAAGCCTCTCTCTCTTCCCCTCGTCGGATGGAACCTCGAAGCCTCCATCTCCAGTCCTCTGCGGATAGAGCCTGGAAGCCTCTCTCTCCTGTCCTAGGCATATGGCGCCTTGAAGCCTCTCTCTCTTCCCCTCGTCGGATGGAACCTCGAAGCCTCCATCTCCAGTCCTCTGCGGATAGAGCCTGGAAGCCTCTCTCTCCTACCCTCGGCGGATAGAGCCTCGAAGCCTCTCTCTCCTGGCCTAGGCAGATGGCGCCTGAAGCCTCTCTCTCTTCTCCTCGTCGGATGGCGCCTCGAAGCCTCTCTCTCCTGTCCTAGGCAGATGCCGCCTCGAAGCCTCTCTCTCCTGTCCTAGGCAGATGGCGCCTGAAGCCTCTCTCTCTTCTCCTCGTCGGATGGAACCTCGAAGCCCCTCTCTCCTGCCCTCTGCGGATAGAGCCTGGAAGCCTCTCTCTTCTGTCCTAGGCAGATGGCGCCTTGAAGCCTCTCTCTCCTTCCCTCGTCGAATAGAGCCTCGAAGCCTCTCTCTCCTGTCCACGGTGAATAGAGTCTCGAAGCCTCTCTCTCCGGTCCTTTGCGGATAGAGCCTGGACGCCTCTCTCTCCTACCCTCGGCGAATAGAACCTGGAAGCCTCTCTCTCCTCTCCTCTGCGGATAGAGCCTGGAAGCCTCTCTCTCTCCTGTCCTAAGCGGATAGAGCCTCGAAGCCCCTCACTCCTGTCCTCTGCGGATAGAGCCTCGCAGCCTCTCTCTCCGGTCCTCTGCGGATAGAGCCTGGAAGCCTCTCTCTCCTGCCCTCGGCAAACAGAGCCTCGAAGCCTCTCTCTCTCTTGTCCTAAGCGGATAAAGCCTCGAAGCCCCTCTCTCCTGTCCTCTGCGGATAGAGCCTGGAAGCCTCTCTCTCCTGCCCTCGGCGAATAGACCCTCGAAGCCTCTCTCTCCTGTCCTAGTCAGATGGCGCCTCGAAGCCTCTCTCTCTCCTGCCCTAGGCAGATGACCCCTTGAAGCCTTTCTCTCTCTCCTGTCCTAGGCAGATGGCGCATTGAAGCCTCTCTCTCTCTTCTCCTCGTCGGATAGAGCCTCTCTCTCCTGTCCTAGGCAGATGCCGCCTCGAAGCCTCTCTCTTCTGTCCTTGGCAGATGGCGCCTTGAAGCCTCTCTCTCTTCCCCTCGTCCGATGGAACCTCGAGGTAAACAGCGTTAACAACGCATGCGAAACAACGCATGGTGTTACAACTCGGTCGTTACAACGACCGCGTTGTTAGTTCGCATACCGTTACAACGCAAGTCGGAACAACGACTTGCGTTGTAAGGGGCAGAAGGTGTTGGATTTAAAATCCAACACCTTCCCTACTGTCCGCACAGACTGGAGTTGAATAGTAAATTATACTATTCCAACATCCAGCGACCCTTACAACGCAAGTCGTTGTTCTGACTTGCGTTGTAACGGTATGCGAACTAACAACGCGGACGTTGTAACGACCGCGTTGTAACGCCATGTGTTGTAAACGCATGTGAAATAAGGTGGCATATTCGAACCTCGAAGCCTCTAGCTCCGTGGTACTCATAGTACGGCCCGCGGGTCGCCAGCGGCCCGGCAGGCCTTCATTGGCGGCCCGCGGACACTCTACGTTTCTAGTGAGGCCAGCAGTAAACACCGAAGATGACCGCAGGAGCATTAAATAGGTATTCACTACTATGCTCCTGCAGCCATCTTCTGTGTTTACTGCCGGCCTCTGTGACCTCAGGGCACCATCGGAAAGCTTCCCAAAAGGCCCTTTAAAAGTCAGCTGTAAGCGCTTTCACAGCTGACTTTCAAAGGGCCTTTTTGGGAAGCTTCCTGTTTGGACAGAGACAGATAGAGGCAGGGACAGATAGAGGCAGGGACAGATAGAGGCAGGGATAGATAGATGCAGATAGAGACAGATGCAGATAGAGACAGAAACAGATAGAGACAGACAGAGATGCAAATAGAGACAGAAACAGATAGAGACAGACAGAGACAGACAGAGACAGATAGAGATAGACAGGGACAGATAGGGACAGAGAGGGACAGAGATAGAGACAGATAGAGACAGAGAGAGAGAGAGACAGACAGATAGAGCTAGAGACAGAGACAGATAGGGACAGATAGGGACAGATAGAGAGATAGGGACAGATAGGGACAGAGATAGGGACAGAGATAGGGACAGAGATAGGGACAGAGATAGAGACAGACAGAGACAGACAGAGAGAGATAGAGACAGACAGATAGACAGAGAGAGACAGATAGATAGAGGCAGATAGAGAAAGAGAGACAGATAGAGAAAGAGAGACAGATAGAGACAGAGAGATAGAGATAGAGACAGGTAGAGACAGACAGATACAGATAGAGACAGACAGAGAGAGATAGAGACAGACAGAGAGACAGATAGAGACAGAGACAGACAGAGACAGATAGACAGAGAGAGACAGAGACAGAGAGAGACAGATAGAGACAGAGATAGAGACAGATAGAGACAGAGAGACAGATACAGATAGAGACAGAGATGGATAGAGACAGACAGATAGAGACAGACAGATCGAGACAGTTAGATAGAGACAGAGAGACAGATAGAGACAGAGACAGATGAGACAGAGACAGACAGAGACAGAGAGATAGAGATAGATAGATAGATAGATAGATAGATAGATGTGTGTATGCCGGGTCTGGTGGCTCAGTGGACGAATACGTCTGCTGCAGGGGCCTGTGTTCAACCTCGTGGTCACAGTTTTTTTTTTTGCTGTAGTCCCGCCCCCCCCCCACTGACCCCGCCCCCACCGGTGCGGCCCTTGGCCACAAACCACACTGTAAATTTGGCCCCCGAGAGAAAGTACCCATGCTCTAGCTTCTAACTCGATGGGTAACTGTCACTTGAAGCCTCTCGCTTTCTCCTCCGCCAACTGCAGTCCAAGAATGATTGTGGCCAGCATTTACCCACAATACATCTGGCTGTTTTTAAACGATGGCGCCGAGCAGAGGTTCTCTGGCTAGTTATGGGACTGCCACATACAGGCGCTTTGAAAAATAGCACACCAGGCCGTTATTGTAGCGCTCTGGGAACCAGGGCCAGACTGGGAACCGAAACCGGCCCTGGCAAACTGCTCTGCCGCCCCCCTGTGGGGCAGGGGTGGTGCGGCTGAGCTGTTTGCTAGGGCCGGTTTCGGCCGATTTTGTTACAGGGGGCCGATATTGTCGGCCCCCGGTAACGAAAACGGCCCCCAAGTGGCCCAAAAACGGCCCCCACCCTGGCGGCCCACCGGGGAAACGTACGGTGCCCGCTACAGCCAGTCCGGCCCTGCTGGGAACGAACCCCGGTTTCCCTTCTGTGGCGCAGAGGCCCAACCCTAGGTACAAGCTGCCCCCTGGCCCAGAAGGGGCGAATCTGTGCACCACTGTGCAGGATTACATAGTGGTGAAAAGAGCAGGCCCGCCTGAAGCGGGAAGGCTGTTGCAACGGTGCGCGTCACTTAACAAGAATTTTTACACAGTGGAACAGATAATGTCGCAAAATAAGCAAATTAACATCGATTTGGAACAAGAAAGAACACGTAATCTCAATATATTGTGCTATTGAAGGCCACAGAACCTGCAAATGCAAGCAATTTGTGCAATAAAACGTCTCTGGATCACCAGTTAATTAATAACAGTTGAAGGGCCTCGGGAGGTTGCAGAATGCCCATGGTTAGCGCACCCTGCCAACAAATAATGCACAACCAGCAAATTATGTCCGCATATTGTACCTGGTGACGTCACGGAACACAGTCTGGGTAGGTACTTAGAGACCGCTGCAGATGCAATAACTAGCACTTGACGGCATATCGTGACAGATTGCGACAGAACAAGCAGATAGAGCGTGCTGTGCCACAGACAGTCACCAAATTAAAACAAAAATAACTTGAAGTGGTGAGTGGCGCAGAACAAACAGATACCTTCAGGGTATAAGTGCCAGAGAACCTAATCTAGGGGATTCATAAAGCACAAACAATTCTAGGACATTCTGAGAGAGAATGCTGCAGTATTACCAACGAATAATAGGATGTTGTGGTAGAGAATACTGCAGTATTACCAACGAATAATAGGATGTTGTGGTAGAGAATACTGCAGTGTTACCAAATAATAGGATATTGTGGTAGAGAATACTGCAGTATTACCAACGAATAATAGGATGTTGTGGTAGAGAATACTGCAGTGTTACCAAATAATAGGATGTTGTGGTAGAATACTGCAGTATTACCAACGAATAATAGGATGTTGTGGTAGAGAATACTGCAGTGTTACCAAATAATAGGATGTTGTGGTAGAGAATACTGCAGTATTACCAACGAATAATAGGATGTTGTGGTAGAGAATACTGCAGTGTTACCAAATAATAGGATATTGTGGTGAAGAATACTGCAGTATTACCAACGAATAATAGGATGTTGTGGTAGAGAATACTGCAGTGTTACCAAATAATAGGATGTTGTGGTAGAGAATACTGCAGTGTTACCAAAAATAGGATGTTATGGTAGAGAATACTGCAGTATTACCAACGAATAATAGGATGTTGTGGTAGAGAATACTGCAGTGTTACCAAATAATAGGATGTTGTGGTAGAGAATACTGCAGTATTACCAAATAATAGGATATTGTGGTAGAGAATACTGCAGTATTACCAACGAATAATAGGATGTTGTGGTAGAGAATACTGCAGTGTTACCAAATAATAGGATATTGTGGTAGAGAATACTGCAGTATTACCAACGAATAATAGGATGTTGTGGTAGAGAATACTGCAGTGTTACCAAATAATAGGATGTTGTGGTAGAGAATACTGCAGTATTACCAACGAATAATAGGATGTTGTGGTAGAGAATACTGCAGTGTTACCAAATAATAGGATGTTGTGGTAGAGAATACTGCAGTATTACCAACGAATAATAGGATGTTGTGGTAGAGAATACTGCAGTGTTACCAAATAATAGGATATTGTGGTGAAGAATACTGCAGTATTACCAACGAATAATAGGATGTTGTGGTAGAGAATACTGCAGTGTTACCAAATAATAGGATGTTGTGGTAGAGAATACTGCAGTGTTACCAAAAATAGGATGTTATGGTAGAGAATACTGCAGTATTACCAACGAATAATAGGATGTTGTGGTAGAGAATACTGCAGTGTTACCAAATAATAGGATGTTGTGGTAGAGAATACTGCAGTATTACCAAATAATAGGATATTGTGGTAGAGAATACTGCAGTGTTACCAATGAATAATAGGATGTTGTGGTAGAGAATACTGCAGTATTACCAACGAATAATAGGATGTTGTGGTAGAGAATACTGTAGTGTTACCAAATAATAGGATGTTGTGGTAGAGAATACTGCAGTATTACCAACGAATAATAGGATGTTGTGGTAGAGAATACTGGAGTGTTACCAAATAATAGGATATTGTGGTAGAGAATACTGCAGTGTTACCAATGAATAATAGGATGTTGTGGTAGAGAATACTGCAGTATTACCAACGAATAATAGGATGTTGTGGTAGAGAATACTGCAGTGTTACCAATGAATAATAGGATATTGTGGTAGAGAATACTGCAGTATTACCAACGAATAATAGGATATTGTGGTAGAGAATACTGCAGTGTTACCAACGAATAATAGGATGTTGTGGTAGAGAATACTGCAGTATTACCAACGAATAATACGATATTGTTGTAGAGAATACTGCAGTATTACCAACGAATAATAGGATGTTGTGGTAGAGAATACTGCAGTGTTACCAAATAATAGGATGTTGTGGTAGAGAATACTGCAGTATTACCAACGAATAATAGGATATTGTGGTAGAGAATACTGCAGTGTTACCAAATAATAGGATGTTGTGGTAGAGAATACTGCAGTATTACCAACCGAATAATAGGATGTTGTGGTAGAGAATACTGCAGTGTTACCAAATAATAGGATGTTGTGGTAGAGAATACTGCAGTATTACCAACGAATAATAGGATATTGTGGTAGAGAATACTGCAGTGTTACCAAATAATAGGATGTTGTGGTAGAGAATACTGCAGTATTACCAACGAATAATAGGATGTTGTGGTAGAGAATACTGCAGTGTTACCAAATAATAGGATGTTGTGGTAGAGAATACTGCAGTATTACCAACGAATAATAGGATATTGTGGTAGAGAATACTGCAGTGTTACCAAATAATAGGATATTGTGGTAGAGAATACTGCAGTGTTACCAAATAATAGGATATTGTGGTAGATAATACTGCAGTATTACCAACGAATAATAGGATGTTGTGGTAGAGAATACTGCAGTGTTACCAAATAATAGGATATTGTGGTAGAGAATACTGCAGTATTACCAACGAATAATAGGATGTTGTGGTAGAGAATACTGCAGTATTACCAAATAATAGGATATTGTGGTGAAGAATACTGCAGTATTACCAATGAATAATAGGATGTTGTGGTAGAATACTGCAGTGTTACCAATGAATAATAGGATGTTGTGGTAGAGAATACTGCAGTGTTACCAATGAATAATAGGATGCTGTGGTAGAGAATATTGCAGTGTTACCAAATAATAGGATGTTGTGGTAGAGAATACTGCAGTATTACCAACGAATAATAGGATGTTGTGGTAGAGAATACTGCAGTGTTACCAAATAATAGGATGTTGTGGTAGAGAATACTGCAGTATTACCAACGAATAATAGGATGTTGTGGTAGAGAATACTGCAGTGTTACCAAATAATAGGATATTGTGGTAGCGAATACTGCAGTGTTACCAAATAATAGGATGTTGTGGTAGAGAATACTGCAGTATTACCAACGAATAATAGGATGTTGTGGTAGAGAATACTGCAGTGTTACCAAATAATAGGATATTGTGGTAGAGAATACTGCAGTGTTACCAAATAATAGGATGTTGTGGTAGAGAATACTGCAGTATTACCAACGAATAATAGGATATTGTGGTAGAGAATACTGCAGTGTTACCAAATAATAGGATATTGTGGTAGAGAATACTGCAGTGTTACCAAATAATAGGATATTGTGGTAGAGAATATTGCAGTGTTACCAAATAATAGGATGTTGTGGTAGAGAATACTGCAGTATTACCAACGAATAATAGGATATTGTTGTAGAGAATACTGCAGTGTTACCAAATAATAGGATGTTGTGGTAGAGAATACTGCAGTGTTACCAAATAATAGGATGTTGTGGTAGAGAATACTGCAGTGTTACCAACAAATAATAGGATGTTGTGGTAGAGAATACTGCAGTGTTACCAAATAATAGGATATTGTGGTAGAGAATACTGCAGTGTTACCAAATAATAGGATGTTGTGGTAGAGAATACTGCAGTGTTACCAAAAATAGGATGTTATGGTAGAGAATACTGCAGTATTACCAACGAATAATAGGATATTGTGGTAGAGAATACTGCAGTGTTGCCAAATAATAGGATGTTGTTGTATAGAATACTGTAGTGTTACCAAATAATAGGATAGTGTGGTAGAGAATACTGCAGTGTTACCAAATAATAGGATATTGTGGTAGAGAATATTGCAGTGTTACCAAATAATAGGATGTTGTGGTAGAGAATACTGCAGTATTACCAACGAATAATAGGATATTGTTGTAGAGAATACTGCAGTGTTACCAAATAATAGGATGTTGTGGTAGAGAATACTGCAGTGTTACCAAATAATAGGATGTTGTGGTAGAGAATACTGCAGTGTTACCAACAAATAATAGGATGTTGTGGTAGAGAATACTGCAGTGTTACCAAATAATAGGATATTGTGGTAGAGAATACTGCAGTGTTACCAAATAATAGGATGTTGTGGTAGAGAATACTGCAGTGTTACCAAAAATAGGATGTTGTGGTAGAGAATACTGCAGTATTACCAACGAATAATAGGATATTGTGGTAGAGAATACTGCAGTGTTTCCAAATAATAGGATGTTGTGGTAGAGAATACTGCAGTGTTACCAAATAATAGGATGTTGTGGTAGAGAATACTGCAGTATTTCCAACGAATAATAGGATATTGTGGTAGAGAATACTGCAGTGTTACCAAATAACAGGATGTTGTGGTAGAGAATACTGCAGTATTACCAACGAATAATAGGATGTTGTGGTAGAGAATACTGCAGTGTTACCAAATAATAGGATGTTGTGGTAGAGAATACTGCAGTATTACCAACGAATAATAGGATGTTGTGGTAGAGAATACTGCAGTGTTACCAAATAATAGGATATTGTGGTGAAGAATACTGCAGTATTACCAACGAATAATAGGATGTTGTGGTAGAGAATACTGCAGTGTTACCAAATAATAGGATGTTGTGGTAGAGAATACTGCAGTGTTACCAAAAAATAGGATGTTATGGTAGAGAATACTGCAGTATTACCAACGAATAATAGGATGTTGTGGTAGAGAATACTGCAGTGTTACCAAATAATAGGATGTTGTGGTAGAGAATACTGCAGTATTACCAAATAATAGGATATTGTGGTAGAGAATACTGCAGTGTTACCAATGAATAATAGGATGTTGTGGTAGAGAATACTGCAGTATTACCAACGAATAATAGGATGTTGTGGTAGAGAATACTGTAGTGTTACCAAATAATAGGATGTTGTGGTAGAGAATACTGCAGTATTACCAACGAATAATAGGATGTTGTGGTAGAGAATACTGGAGTGTTACCAAATAATAGGATATTGTGGTAGAGAATACTGCAGTGTTACCAATGAATAATAGGATGTTGTGGTAGAGAATACTGCAGTATTACCAACGAATAATAGGATGTTGTGGTAGAGAATACTGCAGTGTTACCAATGAATAATAGGATATTGTGGTAGAGAATACTGCAGTATTACCAACGAATAATAGGATATTGTGGTAGAGAATACTGCAGTGTTACCAACGAATAATAGGATGTTGTGGTAGAGAATACTGCAGTATTACCAACGAATAATACGATATTGTTGTAGAGAATACTGCAGTATTACCAACGAATAATAGGATGTTGTGGTAGAGAATACTGCAGTGTTACCAAATAATAGGATGTTGTAGTAGAATACTGCAGTATTACCAACGAATAATAGGATATTGTGGTAGAGAATACTGCAGTGTTACCAAATAATAGGATGTTGTGGTAGAGAATACTGCAGTATTACCAACGAATAATAGGATGTTGTGGTAGAGAATACTGCAGTGTTACCAAATAATAGGATGTTGTGGTAGAGAATACTGCAGTATTACCAACGAATAATAGGATATTGTGGTAGAGAATACTGCAGTGTTACCAAATAATAGGATGTTGTGGTAGAGAATACTGCAGTATTACCAACGAATAATAGGATGTTGTGGTAGAGAATACTGCAGTGTTACCAAATAATAGGATGTTGTGGTAGAGAATACTGCAGTATTACCAACGAATAATAGGATATTGTGGTAGAGAATACTGCAGTGTTACCAAATAATAGGATATTGTGGTAGAGAATACTGCAGTGTTACCAAATAATAGGATATTGTGGTAGATAATACTGCAGTATTACCAACGAAT
Organism: Calotriton arnoldi; assembly: GCA_963921515.1. Lineage (NCBI taxonomy): Eukaryota > Metazoa > Chordata > Amphibia > Caudata > Salamandridae > Calotriton > Calotriton arnoldi. The sequence continues at coordinate 2,438,431 of CAWUFW010000041.1, forward strand.
AATAGGATGTTGTGGTAGAGAATACTGCAGTGTTACCAAATAATAGGATATTGTGGTAGAGAATACTGCAGTATTACCAACGAATAATAGGATGTTGTGGTAGAGAATACTGCAGTATTACCAAATAATAGGATATTGTGGTGAAGAATACTGCAGTATTACCAATGAATAATAGGATGTTGTGGTAGAATACTGCAGTGTTACCAATGAATAATAGGATGTTGTGGTAGAGAATACTGCAGTGTTACCAATGAATAATAGGATGCTGTGGTAGAGAATATTGCAGTGTTACCAAATAATAGGATGTTGTGGTAGAGAATACTGCAGTATTACCAACGAATAATAGGATGTTGTGGTAGAGAATACTGCAGTGTTACCAAATAATAGGATGTTGTGGTAGAGAATACTGCAGTATTACCAACGAATAATAGGATGTTGTGGTAGAGAATACTGCAGTGTTACCAAATAATAGGATATTGTGGTAGCGAATACTGCAGTGTTACCAAATAATAGGATGTTGTGGTAGAGAATACTGCAGTATTACCAACGAATAATAGGATGTTGTGGTAGAGAATACTGCAGTGTTACCAAATAATAGGATATTGTGGTAGAGAATACTGCAGTGTTACCAAATAATAGGATGTTGTGGTAGAGAATACTGCAGTATTACCAACGAATAATAGGATATTGTGGTAGAGAATACTGCAGTGTTACCAAATAATAGGATATTGTGGTAGAGAATACTGCAGTGTTACCAAATAATAGGATATTGTGGTAGAGAATATTGCAGTGTTACCAAATAATAGGATGTTGTGGTAGAGAATACTGCAGTATTACCAACGAATAATAGGATATTGTTGTAGAGAATACTGCAGTGTTACCAAATAATAGGATGTTGTGGTAGAGAATACTGCAGTGTTACCAAATAATAGGATGTTGTGGTAGAGAATACTGCAGTGTTACCAACAAATAATAGGATGTTGTGGTAGAGAATACTGCAGTGTTACCAAATAATAGGATATTGTGGTAGAGAATACTGCAGTGTTACCAAATAATAGGATGTTGTGGTAGAGAATACTGCAGTGTTACCAAAAATAGGATGTTATGGTAGAGAATACTGCAGTATTACCAACGAATAATAGGATATTGTGGTAGAGAATACTGCAGTGTTGCCAAATAATAGGATGTTGTTGTATAGAATACTGTAGTGTTACCAAATAATAGGATAGTGTGGTAGAGAATACTGCAGTGTTACCAAATAATAGGATATTGTGGTAGAGAATATTGCAGTGTTACCAAATAATAGGATGTTGTGGTAGAGAATACTGCAGTATTACCAACGAATAATAGGATATTGTTGTAGAGAATACTGCAGTGTTACCAAATAATAGGATGTTGTGGTAGAGAATACTGCAGTGTTACCAAATAATAGGATGTTGTGGTAGAGAATACTGCAGTGTTACCAACAAATAATAGGATGTTGTGGTAGAGAATACTGCAGTGTTACCAAATAATAGGATATTGTGGTAGAGAATACTGCAGTGTTACCAAATAATAGGATGTTGTGGTAGAGAATACTGCAGTGTTAACAAAAAATAGGATGTTGTGGTAGAGAATACTGCAGTATTACCAACGAATAATAGGATATTGTGGTAGAGAATACTGCAGTGTTTCCAAATAATAGGATGTTGTGGTAGAGAATACTGCAGTGTTACCAAATAATAGGATGTTGTGGTAGAGAATATTGCAGTGTTACCAAATAATAGGATGTTGTGGTAGAGAATACTGCAGTGTTACCAAATACTAGGATACTGTGGTAGAGAATACTGCAGTGAAACCAAATAATAGGATGTTGTGGTAGAGAATACTGCAGTATTACCAACGAATATTAGGATGTTGTGGTAGAGAATACTGCAGTGTTACCAAATAATAGGATATTGTGGTAGAGAATACTGCAGTGTTACCAAATAATAGGATGTTGTGGTAGAGAATACTGCAGTATTTCCAACGAATAATAGGATATTGTGGTAGAGAATACTGCAGTGTTACCAAATAACAGGATGTTGTGGTAGAGAATACTGCAGTATTACCAACGAATAATAGGATGTTGTGGTAGAGAATACTGCAGTGTTACCAAATAATAGGATATTGTGGTAGAGAATACTGCAGTGTTACCAAATAGTAGGATGTTGTGGTAGAGAATACTGCAGTGTTACCAAATAATAGGATGTTGTGGTAGAGAATACTGCAGTATTACCAACGAATAATAGGATATTGTGGTAGAGAATACTGCAGTGTTACCAAATAATAGGATGTTATGGTAGAGAATACTGCAGTGTTACCAAATAATAGGATGTTGTGGTAGAGAATATTGCAGTGTTACCAAATAATAGGATGTTGTGGTAGAGAACACTGCAGTGTTACCAAATAATAGGATACTGTGGTAGAGAATACTGCAGTGAAACCAAATAATAGGATGTTATGGTAGAGAATACTGCAGTGTTACCAAATAATAGGATATTGTGGTAGAGAATATTGCAGTGTTACCAAATAATAGGATGTTATGGTAGAGAACACTGCAGTGTTACCAAATAATAGGATACTGTGGTAGAGAATACTGCAGTGAAACCAAATAATAGGATGTTGTGGTAGAGAATACTGCAGTATTACCAACGAATAATAGGATGTTGTGGTAGAGAATACTGCAGTGTTACCAAATAATAGGATATTGTGGTGAAGAATGCTGCAGTATTACCAACGAATAATTGGATGTTGTGGTAGAGAATACTGTAGTGTTACCAAATAATAGGATGTTGTGGTAGAGAATACTGCAGTATTACCAACGAATAATAGGATATTGTGGTAGAGAATACTGCAGTGTTACCAAATAATAGGATATTGTGGTAGAGAATACTGCAGTGTTACCAAATAATAGGATATTGTGGTAGAGAATATTGCAGTGTTACCAAATAATAGGATGTTGTGGTAGAGAATACTGCAGTATTACCAACGAATAATAGGATATTGTTGTAGAGAATACTGCAGTGTTACCAAATAATAGGATGTTGTGGTAGAGAATACTGCAGTGTTACCAAATAATAGGATGTTGTGGTAGAGAATACTGCAGTGTTACCAACAAATAATAGGATGTTGTGGTAGAGAATACTGCAGTGTTACCAAATAATAGGATATTGTGGTAGAGAATACTGCAGTGTTACCAAATAATAGGATGTTGTGGTAGAGAATACTGCAGTGTTACCAAAAAATAGGATGTTATGGTAGAGAATACTGCAGTATTACCAACGAATAATAGGATATTGTGGTAGAGAATACTGCAGTGTTGCCAAATAATAGGATGTTGTTGTATAGAATACTGTAGTGTTACCAAATAATAGGATAGTGTGGTAGAGAATACTGCAGTGTTACCAAATAATAGGATATTGTGGTAGAGAATACTGCAGTGTTACCAAATAATAGGATGTTGTGGTAGAGAATACTGCAGTATTACCAACGAATAATAGGATATTGTTGTAGAGAATACTGCAGTGTTACTCAAATAATAGGATGTTGTGGTAGAGAATACTGCAGTGTTACCAAATAATAGGATGTTGTGGTAGAGAATACTGCAGTGTTACCAACAAATAATAGGATGTTGTGGTAGAGAATACTGCAGTGTTACCAAATAATAGGATATTGTGGTAGAGAATACTGCAGTGTTACCAAATAATAGGATGTTGTGGTAGAGAATACTGCAGTGTTACCAAAAAATAGGATGTTGTGGTAGAGAATACTGCAGTATTACCAACGAATAATAGGATATTGTGGTAGAGAATACTGCAGTGTTACCAAATAATAGGATGTTGTGGTAGAGAATACTGCAGTGTTACCAAATAATAGGATGTTGTGGTAGAGAATATTGCAGTGTTACCAAATAATAGGATGTTGTGGTAGAGAATACTGCAGTGTTACCAAATACTAGGATACTGTGGTAGAGAATACTGCAGTGAAACCAAATAATAGGATGTTGTGGTAGAGAATACTGCAGTATTACCAACGAATATTAGGATGTTGTGGTAGAGAATACTGCAGTGTTACCAAATAATAGGATATTGTGGTAGAGAATACTGCAGTGTTACCAAATAATAGGATGTTGTGGTAGAGAATACTGCAGTATTTCCAACGAATAATAGGATATTGTGGTAGAGAATACTGCAGTGTTACCAAATAACAGGATGTTGTGGTAGAGAATACTGCAGTATTACCAACGAATAATAGGATGTTGTGGTAGAGAATACTGCAGTGTTACCAAATAATAGGATATTGTGGTAGAGAATACTGCAGTGTTACCAAATAGTAGGATGTTGTGGTAGAGAATACTGCAGTGTTACCAAATAATAGGATGTTGTGGTAGAGAATACTGCAGTATTACCAACGAATAATAGGATATTGTGGTAGAGAATACTGCAGTGTTACCAAATAATAGGATGTTATGGTAGAGAATACTGCAGTGTTACCAAATAATAGGATGTTGTGGTAGAGAATATTGCAGTGTTACCAAATAATAGGATGTTGTGGTAGAGAACACTGCAGTGTTACCAAATAATAGGATACTGTGGTAGAGAATACTGCAGTGAAACCAAATAATAGGATGTTATGGTAGAGAATACTGCAGTGTTACCAAATAATAGGATATTGTGGTAGAGAATATTGCAGTGTTACCAAATAATAGGATGTTATGGTAGAGAACACTGCAGTGTTACCAAATAATAGGATACTGTGGTAGAGAATACTGCAGTGAAACCAAATAATAGGATGTTGTGGTAGAGAATACTGCAGTATTACCAACGAATAATAGGATGTTGTGGTAGAGAATACTGCAGTGTTACCAAATAATAGGATATTGTGGTGAAGAATACTGCAGTATTACCAACGAATAATTGGATGTTGTGGTAGAGAATACTGTAGTGTTACCAAATAATAGGATGTTGTGGTAGAGAATACTGCAGTATTACCAACTAATAATAGGATGTTGTGGTAGAGAATACTGCAGTGTTACCAAATAATAGGATATTGTGGTAGAGAATACTGCAGTGTTACCAAATAATAGGATGTTGTGGTAGAGAATACTGCAGTATTACCAACGAATAATAGGATGTTGTGGTAGAGAATACTGCAGTATTACCAATGAATAATAGGATGTTGTGGTAGAATACTGCAGTGTTACCAATGAATAATAGGATGTTGTGGTAGAGAATACTGCAGTGTTACCAAATAATAGGATATTATGGTAGAGAATACTGCAGTGTTACCAATGAATAATAGGATGCTGTGGTAGAGAATATTGCAGTGTTACCAAATAATAGGATGTTGTGGTAGAGAATACTGCAGTATTACCAACGAATAATAGGATGTTGTGGTAGAGAATACTGCAGTGTTACCAAATAATAGGATGTTGTGGTAGAGAATACTGCAGTATTACCAACGAATAATAGGATGTTGTGGTAGAGAATACTGCAGTGTTACCAAATAATAGGATATTGTGGTAGCGAATACTGCAGTGTTACCAAATAATAGGATGTTGTGGTAGAGAATACTGCAGTATTACCAACGAATAATAGGATGTTGTGGTAGAGAATACTGCAGTGTTACCAAATAATAGGATATTGTGGTAGAGAATACTGCAGTGTTACCAAATAATAGGATGTTGTGGTAGAGAATACTGCAGTATTACCAACGAATAATAGGATATTGTGGTAGAGAATACTGCAGTGTTGCCAAATAATAGGATGTTGTTGTATAGAATACTGCAGTGTTACCAAATAATAGGATATTGTGGTAGAGAATACTGCAGTGTTACCAAATAATAGGATATTGTGGTAGAGAATATTGCAGTTACCAAATAATAGGATGTTGTGGTAGAGAATACTGCAGTATTACCAACGAATAATAGGATATTGTGGTAGAGAATACTGCAGTGTTACCAAATAATAGGATGTTGTGGGAGAGAATACTGCAGTATTACCAACGAATAATAGGATATTGTGGTAGAGAATACTGCAGTGTTGCCAAATAATAGGATGTTGTTGTATAGAATACTGTAGTGTTACCAAATAATAGGATAGTGTGGTAGAGAATACTGCAGTGTTACCAAATAATAGGATATTGTGGTAGAGAATATTGCAGTGTTACCAAATAATAGGATGTTGTGGTAGAGAATACTGCAGTATTACCAACGAATAATAGGATATTGTGGTAGAGAATACTGCAGTGTTACCAAATAATAGGATGTTGTGGTAGAGAATACTGCAGTGTTACCAAATAATAGGATGTTGTGGTAGAGAATACTGCAGTGTTACCAACAAATAATAGGATGTTGTGGTAGAGAATACTGCAGTGTTACCAAATAATAGGATATTGTGGTAGAGAATACTGCAGTGTTACCAAATAATAGGATGTTGTGGTAGAGAATACTGCAGTGTTACCAAAAATAGGATGTTGTGGTAGAGAATACTGCAGTATTACCAACGAATAATAGGATATTGTGGTAGAGAATACTGCAGTGTTACCAAATAATAGGATGTTGTGGTAGAGAATACTGCAGTGTTACCAAATAATAGGATGTTGTGGTAGAGAATATTGCAGTGTTACCAAATAAAAGGATGTTGTGGTAGAGAATACTGCAGTGTTACCAAATACTAGGATACTGTGGTAGAGAATACTGCAGTGAAACCAAATAATAGGATGTTGTGGTAGAGAATACTGCAGTATTACCAACGAATAATAGGATGTCGTGGTAGAGAATACTGCAGTGTTACCAAATAATAGGATATTGTGGTAGAGAATACTGCAGTGTTACCAAATAATAGGATATTGTGGTAGAGAATACTGCAGTGTTACCAAATAATAGGATGTTGTGGTAGAGAATACTGCAGTGTTACCAAATAATAGGATGTTGTGGTAGAGAATACTGCAGTATTACCAACGAATAATAGGATATTGTGGTAGAGAATACTGCAGTGTTACCAAATAATAGGATGTTGTGGTAGAGAATACTGCAGTGTTACCAAATAATAGGATGTTGTGGTAGAGAATACTGCAGTATTACCAACGAATAATAGGATGTCATGGTAGAGAATACTGCAGTGTTACCAAATAATAGGATATTGTGGTAGAGAATACTGCAGTGTTACCAAATAATAGGATATTGTGGTAGAGAATACTGCAGTGTTACCAAATAATAGGATGTTGTGGTAGAGAATACTGCAGTGTTACCAAATAATAGGATGTTGTGGTAGAGAATACTGCAGTATTACCAACGAATAATAGGATATTGTGGTAGAGAATACTGCAGTGTTACCAAATAATAGGATGTTGTGGTAGAGAATACTGCAGTGTTACCAAATAATAGGATATTGTGGTAGAGAATACTGCAGTATTACCAACGAATAATAGGATGTTGTCGTAGAGAATACTGCAGTGTTACCAAATTATAGGATATTGTGGTAGAGAATACTGCAATGCTCACTTTGCCACTGGATTCAAGCAAGCCTGGCGGATGAGGGGTGTTACCCCGAAACCGGTCCCAGGATGCTTGTTTCCGGTCCAAGGAAGACATGGCTTGGCAGTTCGGGCTGTACTGTTCTCATGAGGCACAGGGTCAAGACTGATTTGCATATAGCTGGGTCTGAACTGGGGTGGCGAAGTGAGCTAAAGAACGGTTATGGATTCAACACAGATCTGGGACTGGGGGTGAGTGTCTGAAAAGTTTCAGCACTCCGTCCATCATCTCCTTATGTTTGCATTGTTCGCCCTAAGTTGGCAGGGTATGACCGTGTGGAAATGTACCCCCGTGAGGGCACACTGGTGCAGGGTCACCCTCTCGTCCACGGGTCCGAAGACTAACAGAAGAGAGATCGGCACTGGAGTGAAGTAAAACAAACCAAGTTTATTAAACACTCATGAGCGGAACCGCGTCCGAACAACACCCTAAAGTGTTGTGGGAGGAAGTACATTGAATGCAAAAACCATCACCCTTTTATACTGTTTGTTGCAGTGTAATCGCATGGGAAGGAAAACTGGAAGAAACAAGTTTAAGCACGGAAATAGCTATAGGCAAACAAGAGCAGAGGGTGACCAGGTGGTCAGGAGATGAGGAGGGGGAGTAAGAATGTTTATGGCGGCAAAAAGCAATCATTTGTTAATATCTGAGACCAGGTGCACCGGCAGCTGCAGCCCCCCAGCACGTACACCAGATTGACCATGTCAGAGAGGTCAGCTAAAATTGAGGACACAGGCTGGGTGAAAAGGCGAGCATCAGAGAATAAAATGAATACGACGGAAGACAAACGGACGCGACAGTAAAAATGGTTGCCGCTTATGCTAACATAGAATTTACACTTTTCCACAACCGGACGTGGGTCCCTTGCTAACTTTGCCACTGGATTCAAGCTAGCCTGGCTGATGAGTGGTGTTACCCCCGAAACCGGTCCCAGGATGCTTGTTTCCGGTCCAGGGAAGACCTGGCTTAGCAGTTCGGGCTGGACTGTTCCCATGAGGCACAGGGTCAAGACTGATTTGCCTATAGCTGGGTCTGAACTGGGGTGGGGAAGTGGGCTAAAGAATGAATATTACTGTCCCACCCCTAGCTGTGACCCCATAGTCTGCTACTTTTAAAGCAAGGAGGCAAACAGGAGATGATGGACAGAGCGCTGAAACTTTTCTGGGTTGAATCCATCATCGTTCTTTAGCTCACTTCACCACCTCAGTTCAGACCCCGCTATATGCAAATCAGTCTTAACCCTGTGCCTCATGGGAACAGTCCAGCCCGAACTGCCAAGCCAGGTCTTCCCTGAACTGGAAAGAAGCATCCTGGGACCGGTTTCGGGGTAACACCCCTCATCAGCCAGGCTAGCTTGAATCCAGTGGCAAAGTGAGCAAGGGACCCACATCTGGGCATACCCTGCCAACTTAGGGCGAACAAAGCTATGTTTGAACTGGGGTGGCGAAGTGAGCTAAAGAATGATGATGGATTCAACCCAGATCTGTGGCTGGGGGTGAGTGTCTGAAACGTTTCAGCACTCCGTCCATCATCTCCTTGTGTTTGCTTTGTTCCCCCTAAATTGGCAGGAATGCCCAGACGTGGGTCCCTTGCTCACTTTGCCACTGGATTCAAGCTAGCCTGGCTGATGAGGGTGTTACCCCAAAACCGGTCCCAGGATCTGATTTGCATATGGCTGGGTCTGAACTGGGGTGGCGAAGTGAGCTAAAGAACGATGATGGATGTCTGAAAAGTTTCAGCGCTCTGTCCTTCATCTCATTGTGTTATCTTAATACTGCAGTGTTACCCCAAAAATTCTAGGATATTCTAACAGAGAATGCTGCAGTATTACCAAATAATAATAGGATATTGTGGCAGAGAATACTGCAGCATTGCCAAATAATGCTAGGACATTCTGAGAGGGAATACTGCAGTATTACCAAATAATAATAGGACATTACGACATAAAATACTGCAGTATTACCAAACAATAATAGGACATTATGACATAGAATACTGTAGTATTACCAAACAATAATACGACATTATGACATAGAATACTGCAGTATTACTAAACAATAATAGGGCATTATGACATAGAATACTGCAGTATTACCAAATAATGCTAGGACATTCTGACAGGGAATACTAATGTATTACCAAATAATAATAGGATATCATGGAAGAGAATACTGCAGTATTACCAAACAATAATAGGACATTATGACATAGAATACTGTAGTATTACCAAACAATAATAGGACATTATGACATAGAATACTGCAGTATTACCAAACAATAATAGGACATTATGACATAGAATACTGTAGTATTACCAAACAATAATAGGACATTATGACATAGAATACTGCAGTATTACTAAACAATAATAGGACATTATGACATAGAATACTGCAGTATTACCAAATAATGCTAGGACATTCTGACAGGGAATACTAATGTATTACCAAATAATAATGGGATATCATGGAAGAGAATACTGCAGTATTACCAAACAATAAAAAAATCAAAACTATTCAGGATTCGTTCGGGGATTTGCCCTTAGGCAGTAAGAGCAATATTGGCATGTCTTCCCCTGCATGCCCAGCTTTGGAGGAAACCCTTTTGGAGTTTCCACCTATGCCTATGGCTACTTCACTTAAAATTATGAAGGCTTTGAAATCCGGTTCTCCCTCGGACCCTTGTCCTGCGAAAACTCTGGCATCTATCGCCAAGGTATTGAATCCAGCCGTTAACCGGGTCTTGAATCTATCCCTGTCAGAGGGAGTGATGCCGGACAACTGGAAGCACGGAAAAATCCTCCCGCTCTTAAAAAAACCCTCAGCTGATCCCTCGGTAGCCAGCAATTACAGACCGATATCGCTGCTGCCTTACTTCTCCAAGGTGTTGGAGAAGTATGTGAATGTCACCATTACTGATTTTGTCGAGGCAACCCATGTTCTACACCCGAGCCAGCCAGGGTTTAGAGCCAACTTTAGTACGGAGACGGCCCTACTGGAAGTCGTAGAGACGATTAAGACCACCCTTGATAGAGGAGGGAAGGCAGTGCTGATACTGTTGGACCTCTCGGCGGCTTTCGATACCGTGCCCCACGATCGACTTCTGTGCAGATTGCAGGAATGCGGCATTGGGGGCACGGTTCTTGGGTGGTTTTCCTCCTTCTTGGAAAGCCGCCAGCAAACAGTCTGGTCCCCCCCCTTTTCGGCCCACATAACTCCGCTGAATGTAGGAGTGCCACAGGGTTCTGTTCTAAGCCCAACCCTGTTCAACATATATATGGCCCCCCTTGCACCCCTAGCAGAACAACATGGGGCAAAAATTATATCTTACGCCGATGACACTCAGTTGTTGTTTACCTGTGAGAAGGACGAGGCGCTAAAAGGAAATGATATCAACGCATGCTTGACTAAGGTGTTTGCCTGGTTTGGGCAAAATCAACTGCTATGCAATTCAGACAAGTCGGAAATCATTTTCTTTGGACATACTCCAGGCGACGAATGGCGGCCACAGAATTTGTCCCCCCCCCCTGTAAGCCCAGTCACCACCGTAAAAAACCTCGGGGTGAAACTTGACTCTGATATGTCCATGAAGTCCCAGGTCCAATCTGTGGCCGGCACTTGTTTTGGGTTACTAAAAATGATGAGGAATTTCCTCCCCTTGCTTCCTATTTCACATAGGAAAACAGTGGTCCAAGCCCTGATTACGTCACGGCTGGACTATGTCAACGTGCTGTACTTGGGCCTTCCTGACTATTTACTTGGCCGCCTACAGGTGGTTCAAAATGCGGCGGCAAGAGCCATACTTAGGGTCGGACCCAGGTCACACATGACCCCTCACTTAAAGTCCCTGCACTGGCTCTCAGTGAAAAAAAGGGTAAGTTTTAAAGCCCTGGTGTTGTCTTTTAAGGCCTTTCACAACATCGGGGCCCCCTACATCAGGAACAAAATTCAGCCCTATACACCATCCAGAACCCTGCGGTCGTCGGCCCAGCAGCTGACGATTGTGCCAAAGTTCTTTCGCTCACGTAAGGGGGGACGCTCCTTTCAGGTGGCAGCCGCGAAGCTATGGAACAGTCTGACACTTTCCCTTAGACAGGAACAGGAGCTCCTTAGCTTTAGACGAACCTTAAAAACCTGGCTCTTCCTACAGTAGAAGAGACACTTTGCTGTTATGTGTCTTACTGCTCTGCCTAGGGGTCAAGACAGCGCCGGGACACTCCCTGGAGTAGCCGTGCGCTCTACAAATACCCCATAACATAACATACTGCAGTATTACCAAACAATAATAGGACATTACGACATAGAATACTGCAGTATTACCAAACAATAATAGGACATTATGACATAGAATACTGCAGTATTACCAAACAATAATAGGACATTATGACATAGAATACTGCAGTATTACTAAACAATAATAGGACATTATGACATAGAATAGGACATTATGACATAGAATACTGCAGTATTACTAAACAGTAATAGGACATTATGACATAGAATACTGCAGTATTACCAAATAATGCTAAGGCATTATGACATAGAATACTGCAGTATTACTAAACAATAATAGGACATTATGACATAGAATACTGCAGTATTACCAAATAATGCTAGGACATTCTGACAGGGAATACTATTGTATTACCAAATAATGCTAGGACATTATGACAGGGAATACTAAAGTATTACCAAATAATAATAGGATATCATGGAAGAGAATACTGCAGTATTACCAAACAATAATAGGACATTATGACATAGAATACTGCAGTATTACCAAACAATCATAGGACATTATGACATAGAATACTGCAGTATTACCAAACAATAATAGGACATTATGACATAGAATACTGCAGTATTGCCAAACAATAATAGGATATCATGGAAGAGAATACTGCAGTATTACCAAACAATAATAGGACATTATGACATAGAATACTGCAGTATTCCCAAACAATAATAGGACATTATGATAAAGAATACTGCAGACACTTTCCCTTAGACAGGAACAGGAGCTCCTTAGCTTTAGACGAACCTTAAAAACCTGGCTCTTCCTACAGTAGAAGAGACACTTTGCTGTTATGTGTCTTACTGCTCTGCCTAGGGGTCAAGACAGCACCGGGACACTCCCTGGAGTAGCTGCGCGCTCTACAAATACCCCATAACATAACATGCTGCAGTATTACCAAACAATAATAGGACATTATGACATAGAATACTGCAGTATTAACAAACAATAATAGGACATTATGACATAGAATACTGCAGTATTACCAAACAATAATAGGACATAATGACATAGAATACTGCAGTATTACCAAACAATAATAGGACATTATGACATAGAATACTGCAGTATTACCAAACAATAATAGGACATTATGACATAGAATACTGCAGTATTTCCAAATAATAATAGGACATAATGACATAGAATACTGCAGTATTACCAAACAATAATAGGACATTATGACATAGAATACTGCAGTATTACTAAACAATAATAGGACATTATGACATAGAATACTGCAGTATTACCAAATAATGCTAGGACATTATGACATAGAATACTGCAGTATTACCAAACAATAATAGGACATAATGACATAGAATACTGCAGTATTACCAAACAATAATAGGACATTATGACATAGAATACTGCAGTATTACCAAACAATAATAGGACATTATGACATAGAATACTGCAGTATTTCCAAATAATGCTAGGACATTCTGACAGGGAATACTAATGTATTACCAAATAATAATAGGATATCATGGAAGAGAATACTGCAGTATTACCAAACAGTAATAGGACATTATGACATAGAATACTGCAGTATTCCCAAACAATAATAGGACATTATGATAAAGAATACTGCAGTATTACCAAATAATGCTAGGACATTCTGACAGGGAATACTAATGTATTACCAAATAATAATAGGATATCATGAAGAGAATACTGCAGTATTACCAAACAATAATAGGACATTATGACATAGAATACTGCAGTATTACCAAACAATAATAGGACATTAGGACATAGAATACTGCAGTATTACTAAACAATAATAGGACATTAGGACATAGAATACTGCAGTATTACCAAACAATAATAGGACATTATGACATAGAATACTGCAGTATTACTAAACAATAATAGGACATTATGACATAGAATACTGCAGTATTACCAAATAATGCTAGGACATTATGACAGGGAATACTAAAGTATTACCAAATAATAATAGGATATTATGGAAGAGAATACAGCAGCATTACCAAACAATAATAGGACATTATGACATAGAATACTGCAGTATTACCAAACAATAATAGGACATTATGACATAGAATACTGCAGTATTGCCAAACAATAATAGGACATTATGACATAGAATACTGCAGTATTACCAAACAATAATAGGACATTATGATAAAGAATACTGCAGTATTACCAAACAATAATAGGACATTATGACATAGAATACTGCAGTATTGCCAAACAATAATAGGACATTATGACATAGAATACTGCAGTATTGCCAAACAATAATAGGACATTATGACATAGAATACTGCAGTATTACCAAACAATAATAGGACATTATGATAAAGAATACTGCAATATTACCAAATAATGCTAGGTCATTCTGACAGGGAATACTAAAGTATTACCAAATAATGCTAGGACATTATGACAGGGAATACTAAAGTATTACCAAATAATAATAGGATATCATGGAAGAGAATACTGCAGTATTACCAAACAATAATAGGACATTATGACATAGAATACTGCAGTATTACCAAACAATAATAGGACATTATGACATAGAATACTGCAGTATTACCAAACAATAATAGGACATTATGACATAGAATACTGCAGTATTACCAAATAATGCTAGGACATTATGACAGGGAATACTAAAGTATTACCAAATAATAATAGGATATCATGGAAGGGAATACTGCAGTATTACCAAACAATAATAGGACATTATGACATAGAATACTGCAGTATTACCAAATAATGCTAGGACACTATGACATAGAATACTGCAGTATTACCAAATAATGCTAGGACATTCTGTCAGGGAATACTAAAGTATTACCAAATAATAATAGGATATCATGGAAGAGAATACTGCAGTATTACCAAACAATAATAGGACATTATGACATCGAATACTGCAGTATTACCAAACAATAATAGGACATTATGATATAGAATATTGCAGTATTACCAAACAATAATAGGACATTATGACATAGAATACTGCAGTATTACTAAACAATAATAGGACATTAGGACATAGAATACTGCAGTATTACCAAACAATAATAGGACATTATGATAAAGAATACTGCAGTATTACCAAATAATGCTAGGACATTCTGACAGGGAATACTAAAGTATTACCAAATAATAATAGGATATCATGGAAGAGAATACTGCAGTATTGCCAAACAATAATAGGACATTATGGCATAGAATACTGCAGTATTACCAAACAATAATAGGACATTATGATAAAGAATACTGCAGTATACCTAAACAATAATAGGACATTATGACATAGAATACTGCAGTATTACCAAACAATAATAGGACATTATGATACAGAATACTGCAGTATTACCAAATAATGCTAGGACATTATGATAAAGAATACTGCAGTATTACCAAATAATGCTAGGACATTATGACAGGGAATACTAAAGTATTACCAAATAATAATAGGATATCATGGAAGAGAATACTGCAGCATTGCCAAATAATTATTGAATACGCCGCTGTGAAGGATGATATCCCTCAATCCTGGGACAAATCAACAATTGTGCCAATATTTAAGAAAGGAGCGAGAAATGATCCACGTGGTTCCCATCCTATTTCTTTGATAGACTGGACAGTTAAGATTTTGGGACGAGTCATTCTCTCAAGGCTATCTGATTGGCTGGAGGAAAATCAGGTCCTGTTAGAGTAATAACCAGCTATAGATTGAAACATTGGTCCCAGTACTTTCGACCAATGATTCAATCCATAGCTGGTTATTGATAAATATACCACTTATAAACAAGGTCATTTATATACGGCTTTTATGGACTCATCTTCGGCCATCGACATGGTAAACAGGAACAAATTTCGGTCAATTTTGGTAAAATGGGTTTAGATAAAGAGATAGTGCACTTTTTGTTTGATTTGCACTTTATTTATTTATTTATTTGCAGAGTTTTATATAGCGCTGGCGCCGGCGGTATCAGAGCGCTTTACATGAGGATCAACGGGTTACAGGTTCCTAGAATTACATCAGTTACATAAACAGTTGCAGTTACAAGTATAGGCTTAGGATAGAAAACATGAGATTACATAATAATATAAGAAATTAGCGCATAGCATAGCCAAGAACACGCATCTTATGGGGAAAGGACGGTGGGGGGGAAAGTTAAACCAGGGGAGGGGAATGCCGATAGAGTTAGGCAGGCCGGAGGGGAAAGTCCATCAGGGGGAGGAAAGCAGTCAGAGTGAAAGACAGATAAAATCGAGAAGAACCGTGAAAAACAATGTCCGATGTCCGGCTGGGTAGGTGACGGCTGAGGGGTGAACCAGAGCCAGACTCCTCTATAGCTGCATAGGACAGCTCCACCGGGCAACGGCCAAGGGTAATCGGGCTCCGCGGTAAGTCCAAACAGTTTCGGTTTCCGCCCATGGGGCATCGTCAGAGTTCCATTGACGGCAATCTCAAAGGTCAAATTGTGTTGCTAGGTCATAGGGAGAGAACGCTGGCCGCGGTAAAAGAGAAAGAAGGATCCCTGGCGTTGGGAGTTAAGGAATCATCTCGCTCAGAGGGGTGATTTGCGTGTGGAGGGACGGTGCGCAGCCATTGACAATGACTACATACCTCCAGTCGCGGGCTCCGACCCTGATCAAGGTCCGGTCTCGCGGGACGCTGCATGGTCAGGCTCAGGTGCCCCTTCCCCTCCAGCCGCAACCGTACCTTAGAAGTTGTGCGGGTAAACGAAATTGCACAATGCGGTGAAATCACCCCAGTGGAAGTTAAGGAATCGGCTCGTTCAGAGGGGTGAATTGCATGTGAAGGGAAGGTGCGCAGCCACTGATAAAGACTAAATACCTCAAGCCGCGGGATCCGACCTCGATAAAGGTCCGGTCTCAGGGGACGCTGCCAAGGGACCAAAGTCAGCATAAAATCCATCTCCCTATGAACTGGGCACAGTTAAAATTATAATGGGCACTGGCACCTTGCATGGCAAACTTATGGGAGGATGATCCTATTGGGCGAAGGTCCTCCCGTGTGGTGTAGTTGAAATTGATTGAGTCGGGCACACCATTGCTGTAGTTAGTTATCTCGGGCGCCATCTTAAGGTCAGGCCACACGCGACGAAAGTCACCACAATAAACATATAATTATGAAAGTTAGCGCTCCTAATATTCAGCGGTACTTCACTAAGATCAGCATTAGCCCAGATTGGTCATCCTCTGCACCGCAGCCCCATAGGAGAAGGGTGAAGCGCTCTCAGTCACGCGCTGATGGCCGCCATTTTGGAGTCAGGCCGCGTCAGCACAAAATCATTGCAAAATGTAAAAAGTGGTTATATTGTGCTGAAACAAATAAAGAACCATAGCGGAGATTGAGACCGGTTAGAGCCTCAAGGATCCGGTGCTTGGGAGGGTCATCCGGCATTGTTTATAATCTCTCGTCGTTATCGGTGTTGGTGGAACACTGCATTTTGATTAGATATGACCAAGATGGTAAGAGGGCAGCCCCATTTAAAGTGCAGTGTGGTGCAAGGCAGGGCTGTATCCTGGCTCCTGTTTTATTTACCCTTTATATAAACGAGTGGGGGGGGGGAGGCTCTCTGTGCAGCTAGCCCGGATATACCTTGCGCAGGTGCTTTTAATATCCCGGCTCTCCTGGATGCCGACGATGCGGTCCTATTCTCTAGGACCAAAGTCGGTCTCCAAAGGATGTTAAATGCTTTTGTTTCATTTATGGATACGCTAAAATCTACGCACCAACTTTAAAAAAATCACACATATTGGTGGTGGGCAGGGGAGCTAGGAGGAGGAGAGCTTACAATCTGGCTGGAGTTGAAATTACCACGGTGACCACCTTCCCTTACTTAGGGGTTCTTTTCGATGAGAAGGGCTCATGGGCACCACTTTTACAAAATAAAAGAAATGTTTTTGCCCAGCCGGTGGCCACAGTTTTTGATTTTGCTAGTCGTTTAGGGGCTAAACCAATTAAGGCGCTCATCTAAATTTATCAGTCAAAATGCATCTCTTTGGCTTCATATGGGAGTGACATCTGGGGCTAAAAAAAAAAAAAGATTTGCAAATTATTGAGAACAAGTTTTTAAGACACCTTTTGGCAGTGCCCCAATGCACTGCCTCCTTTGTGGTTCATAAAGAGTTAGGGGTGGGCTACATTTCAGATTTATTGGCAAAACGACCTCAGTTAAGCTCCATCTCGATATGGTCTAACCCTGATCTGAAGTTGAATAGGATTATCCTAAGGGATTGCATGCTATTGGACATGGCCAAATCTATACCATGGCATAACTACATTAGCTCTATTTGCCAAGAGATGGGCCGCCCCGATATGTATACCCACCCTGAGATTAATAACAGGGGGGGGACTTAGTGTGGGCAAAAAAGCATTTCTGTGCTAGAGCTTCGGCTACTAGGAAGTGTACAGAATCGGCAAAAGCTTCTGTTCGCACGCATGTTATGATCTCTACTTTTGGGCGAGCAGAACTATACCCTACTTCTGTCACTAACCCTCAGCATCGATTTATGTTGACTCGTTTCAGGCTCAACGAGTTGCACTGGTTTTTAGCAGATCCTATTTGGTGGAATAAAGTCAATAACCTAAATCAATGCACCTAGGACAATTTTTCAGATCAGGGCACTTCCCATTTTGTGCTGTTTTACAATCTTTTTTTGTGTTCCTCGAAGACAATTTATTTTACCTTTATTGAAAGGGAGGCAGTTCATTCAGACTAGACCCGCTTTTATCTTTTTACAGTTGTTACACAATGAATTTGTCTGTTTTAATGTTGCCAGATTTTCAATGACCGCTGTTAGACTCGGAAGAAAGGGTTGATTTGTATTTGGAGCATATTGTTTGCTTGTTTTTCTATCCTGATGATGTTTATTATGGCTATTGCGCCCTGGATTTTATATGTTTTATTTTTATATTTGTTTTTTTTTATTACTCGCCTGTTTTTTATTGTGTCTAGATCAATTTCTCCTGAGATTGAATATTATTTGTATGTAATTGTTTGTCTTGAATCTTTTTATTCAATTTTATGTCTGTATCTTTTATGGTTTTTACTAACCAAATAAAGATTATTTTGACTGACTGACTATTGGATATTCTCACAGAGAATGCTGCAGTGTTATCATATAATGCTAGGACATTCTGACAGAGAATACTATAGTATTACCAAATAATAGGATATTCTGGTAGAGAATGCCGCAGTATTACCAAATAACAATAGGACATTAGGACATAGAATACTGCAGTTTTACCAAATCATAATAGAATATTAAGACATAGAAAACTGCAGTATTACCAAATAATAATAGGATGCTGTGGCACAGAATACTGCAGTGTTACCAAATAATTCTAGGATATTCTAACAGAGAATGCTACAGCATTACCAAATAAGTCTTGGATATTCTGACAGAGAATACCTCAGTGTTACCAAATAATATCAGTATATTATGGCAGAGAATACTGCAGTATTACCAAATAATTCTAGGACATTTCGGAAGACAAAGCAGCAGTGTTACCAAATTATGCCAAGACAGTCTGACAGAGAATGCTGCAGTATTACCAAATAATTCTAGGCTGTTCTGACAGAGAAAACTGCAGTGTTACTAGATATTGCTAGGATATTCTGGCAGAGAATGCTGCACTATTACCAAATAATTATAAGATATTCTAACTGAAAATACTGCAGTGTTGCCAAATGATTCTAGGATATTCTGGCAGATATTACTGCAGTATTGCCAAATAACTCTAGGATATTCTTACAGAAAATGCTGCAGCATCGCCAGATAATTATCGGATATTCTGACAGAGAGTGCTGCAGTGTTATCAAATAATGCTAGGACAGTCTGACAGAGAATACTAGAGTGTCACCAAATAATAACAGGACATTCTGACAGAAAGTGCTGCAGTGTTACCAAATAATAACAGGACATTCTGACAGAGTGCTGCAGTGTTACCAAATAATAACAGGACATTCTGACAGAGAGTGCTGCAGTGTTACCAAATAATAACAGGACATTCTGCCAGAGAATACTACAGTGTTACCAAATAATAACAGGACATTCTGACAGTGTGCCACAGTGTTACCAAATAATAACAGGACATTCTGACAGAGAGTGCTGCAGTGTTACCAAATAATAACAGGACATTCTGACAGTGTGCTGCAGTGTTACCAAATAATGATAGGACATTCTGACAGTGTGCTGCAGTGTTACCAAATAATAACAGGACATTCTGACAGAGAGTGCTGCAGTGTTACCAAATAATAACAGGACATTCTGACAGAGAGTGCTGCAGTGTTACCAAATAATAACAGGACATTCTGACAGAGTGCTACAGTGTTACCAAATAATAACAGGACATTCTGACAGAGAGTGCTGCAGTGTTACCAAATAATAACAGGACATTCTGACAGAGAGTGCTGCAGTGTTACCAAATAATAACAGGACATTCTGACAGAGTGCTGCAGTGTTACCAAATAATAACAGGACATTCTGACAGAGTGCTGCAGTGTTACCAAATAATAACAGGACATTCTGCCAGAGAATACTACAGTGTTACCAAATAATAACAGGACATTCTGCCAGAGAATACTACAGTGTTACCAAATAATAACAGGACATTCTGACAGAGAATACTACAGTGTTACCAAATAATAACAGGACATTCTGACAGAGAGTGCTGCAGTGTTACCAAATAATTCTAGGATATTCTGGCAGAGAATGTTGCAGTTACCAAATAATAACAGGACATTCTGACAGAGAGTGCTGCAGTGTTACCAAATAACAGGACATTCTGACAGAAAGTGCTGCAGTGTTACCAAATAATAACAGGACATTCTGACAGAGTGCTGCAGTGTTACCAAATAATAACAGGACATTCTGACAGAGAGTGCTGCAGTGTTACC
The DNA here is from genome assembly GCA_963921515.1 of Calotriton arnoldi. Lineage (NCBI taxonomy): Eukaryota > Metazoa > Chordata > Amphibia > Caudata > Salamandridae > Calotriton > Calotriton arnoldi. The sequence goes on from CAWUFW010000041.1 coordinate 2,459,206, forward strand.
AAATAATAACAGGACATTCTGACAGAGAGTGCTGCAGTGTTACCAAATAATAACAGGACATTCTGACAGTGTGCTGCAGTGTTACCAAATAATAACAGGACATTCTGACAGAGAGTGCTGCAGTGTTACCAAATAATAACAGGACATTCTGACAGAGAGTGCTGCAGTGTTACCAAATAATAACAGGACATTCTGACAGAGTGCTGCAGTGTTACCAAATAATAACAGGACATTCTGACAGAAAGTGCTGCAGTGTTACCAAATATTTTTAGGGTATTTTAACAGAGGATACTGCAGCATTACCAAATAATTCTAGGATATTCTGGCAGAGAATGTTACAGTGTTACCAAATAATTGTAGGACATTCTGAAAGAAAATACTGCAGTATTACCAAGTAATAAAAGGACATGCTGAAAGAGAATACTGCAGTACCACCAAATAATGCTAGGACAGTCTGACAGAGAATTCTGCAGTATTTATAATGTTAGAATATTCTGACAAAGAAAACTGCACTATTAACAAATAATGCTATCTGACAAAAAATACTTCAGTATTACCAAATAATGCGAGTGTATCCTGGCAGAGAATGCCGTATTATTGCTAGATAATGCTAGGGTACATTCGGAAAGAAAATGCTTCAACATTACAGAATATGCTCGGACACTCTGACAGAGAATACTGCAGTATCGTAAAATAATGCAATATCACTAATTAATGCTAGGGTACCCTGGCAGAGAATAATGTAGTATTCCTAGATAATGCAAGGATATTCTGGCAGAGAATGCTGCAGTATTACTAAATAATGCTAGGATACCCTGGCAGAGAATACTGCAGTATTACTAGAAAATGCTATGGTACCCTGTCAGAGAAGTCTGCAGTATTACTAGATAATGTAGGGATATTGTGGCAGAGAATGCTGCAGTATTACTAGAAAATGCTAGGGTACCCTGTTAGAGAAGTCTGCAGTATTACTAGATAATGTAGGGATATTGTGGCAGAGAATGCTGCAGTATTACTAGAAAATGCTAGGGTACCCTGTCAGAGAAGTCTGCAGTATTACTAGATAATGTAGGGATATTGTGGCAGAGAATGCTGCAGTATTACTAGAAAATGCTAGGGTACCCTGTCAGAGAAGTCTGCAGTATTACTAGATAATGTTAGGTTACTCCTGGTAGTGAATACTGCAGTATTACTAGATAATGTAGGGATATTGTGGCAGAGAATGCTGCAGTATTACTAGAAAATGCTAGGGTACCCTGTCAGAGAAGTCTGCAGTATTACTAGATAATGTAGGGATATTGTGGCAGACAATGCTGAGGTATTACTAGAAAATGCTAGGGTACCCTGTCAGAGAAGTCTGAAGTATTACTAGATAATGTTAGGTTACCCTGGCAGTGAATACTGCAGTATTACTAGATGATGTAGGGATATTGTGGCAGAGAATGCTGCAGTATTACTAGAAAATGCTAGGGTACCCTGTCAGAGAAGTCTGCAGTATTACTAGATAATGTAGGGATATTGTGGCAGAGAATGCTGCAGTATTACTAGAAAATGCTAGGGTACCCTGTCAGAGAAGTCTGCAGTATTACTAGATAATGTTAGGTTATCCTGGCAGTGAATACTGCAGTATTACTAGATAATGTAGGGATATTGTGGCAGAGAATGCTGCAGTATTACTAGAAAATGCTAGGGTACCCTGTCAGAGAAGTCTGCAGTATTACTAGATAATGTTAGGTTATCCTGGCAGTGAATACTGCAGTATTACTAGATAATGTAGGGATATTGTGGCAGAGAATGCTGCAGTATTACTAGAAAATGCTAGGGTACCCTGTCAGAGAAGTCTGCAGTATTACTAGATAATGTTAGGTTATCCTGGCAGTGAATACTGCAGTATTACTAGACAATGCTATGGTACCCTGCCAGAGAATGCTGCAATATTATTAGATAATGCTAGGGTACCCTGGCAGAAAATCCTGTAGCATTACTAGATAATTCTTCGGTGTCCTGGCAATGACTCAGGTCAAATCAGTCTCCTCCTCCTACTCCTTCATCCTCTGCATGCTCTGTAAAATATCCAAATGGCTACCCCAAAGCTCAAGACGTATCATCACCCAGGCGCTCATCTCCAGCCGACTGGACTACAGCAATGCGCTCTATGCAGGGATCGCAGCTCACCTCCTCCGACTACAGACCCTACAGAATGCCGCAGCCAGACTCGTCCTGCATTTCCCTAGACGAGCCCACATCACCTCTACCCCAGAGAACTCCACTGGCTCACTGTACAGAAAAGATGGTAGTTCAGGCTCCTGACTCACACATACAAGGCCCTACACAACTGCAGACCGGCCTACTTGAACCACTGCCAGAACTTTCAGCAACCCATCAGACACCTCTGCTCCGCATCCCTTTCTCTAACCCTCATCCCTTGTATCTGACGTAGCAGATGCAGAGGTCACCCCTTCTCCTACCTGGCAGCAAAGACATGGAACGACCTACCCTGTCATCTATGGACCTCTCCATCTCTTCCAGAGTTCCGAAATTCCCTGAAGACCTGGGTATTCTGCTAATCAACTGGACCCTGCTAGTGCCTGGATACCCTCACGGGTGACAAGAAGCGCTCTACAAATCTACTGATTGATTGATGGATTGACTGGCCGAGAATACTGCAGTATTACCAGATAATGCTAGTGTATCCTGCAAGAGTATCTGTGGCATTACTAGATAATGCTGGGGTACCCTGCAAGAGTATCCGCAGTATTACTAGATAATGCTGGGGTACCCCGACAAATAATGCTGCAGCATTACTAGATAATGCTAGTGTATCATTGCGAAGAATGCTGCAGTATTAGTAGATAATGCTGGGGTACCCTGCCCGAAAATGCTGCAGTATTACTAGATAATGCTGGGGTACACTGCCAGAGAATGCTGCAGTATTACTAGATAATGCTTGGGTACCCTGATAAATAATGCTGCAGTATTAGTAGATAATGCTAGGGTAACTTGGCAGAGAATGCTGCAGTATTACTAGGTAGTACAATGGGTACCCTGACAAATAATGCTGCGGTATTACTAGATAATGCCTGGGTACTTTGCCAGAGAATGCTGTGGTATTACTAGATAATGCTTGGGTACCCTGCCAGAGAATGCTGTGGTATCCTAGATAATGCTTGGGTACCCTGCCAGAGAATGCTGCAGTATTACTAGATAATGCCTGGGTACCCTGCCAGAGAATGCTGTGGTATTACTAGATAATGCTTGGGTACCCTGCCAGAGAATGCTGTGGTACTACTAGATAATGCCTGGGTACCCTGCCAGATAATGCTGCAGTATTACTAGATAATGCTAGTGTATCCTGGCAGAGAATGCTGCAGTATTACTAGATAATGCCTGGGTACCCTGCCAGAGAATGCTGTGGTATTACTAGATAATGCTTGGGTACCCTGCCAGAGAATGCTGTGGCATTGCTAGATAATGCCTGGGTACCCTGCCAGAGAATGCTGTGGTATTACTAGATAATGCTTTGGTACCCTGCCAGAGAATGCTGCGGTATTACTAGATAATGCTTGGGTACCCTGCCAGAGAATGCTGCAGTATTACTAGATAATGCCTGGGTACCCTGCCAGAGAATGCTGTGGTATTACTAGATAATGCTTGGGTACCCTGCCAGAGAATGCTGTGGTACTACTAGATAATGCCTGGGTACCCTGAAAGAGAATGCTGTGATATTACTAGATAATGCTAGTGTATCCTGCCAGAGAATGCTGCAGTATTACTAGATAATGCTTGGGTACCCTGCCAGAGAATGCTGCAGTATTACTAGATAATGCTTGGGTACCCTGCCAGAGAATGCTGCAGTATTACTAGATAATGCTAGTGTATCCTGGCAGAGAATGCTGCAGTATTACTAGATAATGCCTGGGTACCCTGCCAGAGAATGCTGTGGTATTACTAGATAATGCTTGGGTACCCTGCCAGAGAATGCTGCAGTATTACTAGATAATGCTAGTGTATCCTGCCAGAGAATGCTGCAGTATTACTAGATAATGCTAGTGTATCCTGCCAGAGAATGCTGCAGTATTACTAGATAATGCTAGTGTATCCTGCCAGAGAATGCTGCAGTATTACTAGATAATGCTAGTGTATCCTGCCAGAGAATGCTGTGGTATTACTAGATAATGCTTGGGTACCCTGGCAGAGAATGCTGCAGTATTACTAGATAATGCCTGGGTACCCTGCCAGAGAATGCTGCAGTATTACTAGATAATGCTTGGGTACCCTGCCAGATAATGCTGCAGTATTACTAGATAATGCTTGGGTACCCTGCCAGATAATGCTGCAGTATTACTAGATAATGCTAGTGTATCCTGCCAGAGAATGCTGCAGTATTACTAGATAATGCTTGGGTACCCTGCCAGATAATGCTGCAGTATTACTAGATAATGCCTGGGTACCCCGCCAGATAATGCTGCAGTATTACTAGATAATGCTTGGGTACCCTGCCAGATAATGCTGCAGTATTACTAGATAATGCCTGGGTACCCTGAAAGAGAATGCTGTGGTATTACTAGATAATGCTAGTGTATCCTGCCAGAGAATGCTGCAGTATTACTAGATAATGCTTGGGTACCCTGGCAGAGAATGCTGTGGTATTACTAGATAATGCTTGGGTACCCTGACAAATAATGCTGCAGTATTACTAGATAATGCCTGGGTACCCTGAAAGAGAATGCTGCAGTATTACTAGATAATGCCTGGGTACCCTGCCAGAGAATGCTGTGGTATTACTAGATAATGCTTGGGTACCCTGCCAGATAATGCTGTGGTATTACTAGATAATGCTTGGGTACCCTGCCAGATAATGCTGCAGTATTACTAGATAATGCTAGTGTATCCTGCCAGAGAATGCTGCATTGTTACCAAATAATTTCAGGTCATTGTGATAGAACAGAATGGATCTCCGTGTAGCCAATGCACGGAAACCCCACTCCAGGTCAACCAATGACTGCGCTCCTTCCCAAAGTGCACCAGGCCGAGCAACCATGACATGGGACCAGCTACTTGCTACAGGCAGATCACACCCCCCCCCCCAGTCCTCCAGAAGGGATGCCAAGAACTACACAAACACAATTTAAGGAAAAAGAAACAGAAAACAACTGGCGCAGAGCCAGGCATGGGAGATAAGAAAGCGCACAGCATGTGGGAAAGTTACCAGACAAAGCAGAATTCTTGCTTGCGTTGGCAAAAGCCCTGGGTGCCAGGACAAAAAACACTCCTCTGCATTTGTGGTTGCAAGCCAAAATTAAACAAATAAATACAATATCTCGAGAAGAACAGTCCCCAAAGCCTACATGCCCACTGGGCACGCCCAATGCCCTCCTGGGCACACAAACCCTGCAAGGCCTCCAGCTTTAACTGTGCAGTACTCACCTGGTACCAGGCTTGTGCCAGCTAGGTACTTTCCTGCCACAGCCCTGGAACTATATTGTTACCACCCCCTTCACTGCCTCAACCATTGGAGGTCACTGTCTCGGTAGTAACAATGATATATATATATATATACACACACACACATATATATACACACACACACACACACACATATATATACACCCATATATATACACACACACACACACACACATATATACACACACACACATATATATATATATATATTCTCCTTTGCTCCCTTTCTTTTTCTTTCACACGCCTTTCCTTTTTTTCCGACTACCAAGGTTACTCAGCCCACATCTCCCGTGACTTTTCTCTGATTTGATGCAAAGGAGTTTATTGTATATTATTAATGCGTGTTTTAATTTGACACTGGGTCATGCACTGCTTCATCTCTTTTCTGTTTGGAAAAAAATCGTTAATTAGAAAATAAAATTTAAAAAAAAAGAAATAGGTGTCATTTTTACACAAAAGAATAAAGCTTTTGTAGCGACCTCAGAAGGAGGGAAGGCTGGGTGGACAGTTGAGATTCAAATCTGTAACCTGCAGGTTACGGCGAGATTCCTGCGGCGAGCTCATCCCATCAATCTCACACGTCATTAACCCACAGAGCTGTCTTATCGGGTGATGCCATCAGAGACAGGGGGCGCTGGCGCCAGCACCTGTACAGCGTCTCCCGGGTACCGCCTGCCAGCTGCGTGCTTCATCCATCCATCCATCCATCAGCCCTCCAGACCGGCCTTGGACCCCACGCCCCTGCCCCCTCGCCGAGCGCCGATCGTGTTGAGCAGCTCTCATCGGCGTGATTAAAATGCTTGATTAAAGTGACGCGCCCAGGCGCCGGGGCTACGTCATCGTTCACGCCCCACAGCCGCGCCTGGTCGGGGCGCCAAGACTGCGCCCATGTAATAAATTCACGTAAGCCCGGAGCGCCTAGAAGCCCAAGACGTGAATGTGCCCGGTGCCTGTGTATGGAAAACACTTGATTTATTTAACTGCCTTTATTTCTGGCGTCTGTGCTCAACGACCCCACATGACACCCCCAACACACACAACACTATGGAAAACCATTTAAAGGGCAGCTGTATATATCTTTCTTCTCTCTAGCCAAACATCTGCGTCCTTTGTGGACAGAAACCCCGATATTCTCCGCTCCAGAGGGGCGAGCGGCCTCCCTGCTCAGAAGCCCCGTCTGAGAGTTCATTAGTAGCGCCTCGAACAGCTAAACATTTCCCTTTTCACACTCACAATTGGCCCAGCCTGAGGTCCAGGCGGGAGTAAGCTTCCTCGCTGCCATGGTGACCCCCACCTCCCTCCCAGGGGAAGTGCACTGTGGGTAATTCTGCCGGATCAGGGGGTGTTGAGGAAGACACGGTGATGCAGCAGCGCCGGGCATGCCAGGGAAGAGAGTGAGTTAAAAAAAATACTCAGTTAAATGTACTTACTGGGAGGCAGCACTGATTACATCAAGTGTTTGAAACCGGTCCCAGGATGCTTGTTTCTGGTTCAGGGAAGTTCGGCCTGGACAGTTCCCCTGGGGAACAGGGTCAAGACTGATTTGCAGAAGGCTGGGTCTAAACTGGAATGACATGGCGTGCAAAAAAAACGATGGGTTTAACCCAGATCTGTGAAGGGGGGGGTGAATGATTGATTGATTGATTCAGCATTCCATACCATCATCTGTTCTTTTTACAGCAAGTGATTGGACACAGCCACCCTCCTGCAGCTTCGTAGCACTTCAAACAACAGGTCTTACTCAGTGCTTGAAATGGAAAAATAAAAGTGCAGGTACTCTGTACCGGAGTACCAGCTTGTTTCTGAGAAGTGCCGGTACTCTGTACCGGAGTACCAGCTTGTTTCTGAGAAGTGCCGGTACTCTGTACCGGAGTACCAGCTTGTTTCTGAGAAGTGCCGGTTCTCTGTACCGGAGTACCAGCTTGTTTCTGAGAAGTGCCGGTACTCCCCCTCGCAAAATAAAAAAGTGCCGGTACTCAGTACCGGCCCATTTAAAGCACTGGTCTTACTACTACCCAACTCAGTGGCACTCGCTGTATCCACCTCAGAAGGATGAGTGGCTGAGCAAGCCCAGCAATAGTCACACCTGTAACATGGGGATTGCGCACACGTCTAAACCCGGAGCAGGACTCTTTGAGCCATCCGCCCCCGGGTAGCCCAGACAACGAGCCTGGATATGGACCACCTACGCCCCCTCAAAGGCTCTTGCCAGCAGACAGCGGTGCTATGGCTGCTTCCCTCGTCAGTGGGCACCTCCACTGGGCGCTCTAGGGCTACAGGCTACCAGCCCTGGCTGCCTGTGGGCACTGGCCACAAGATAATACAACTGCAGCCCTGCGCCACGGCTGCCAGACAGGCCGGGCCCAGCCCCCGACACGGGGCGGCAGCCACACAGTCCCCTTGGCATCGCCAATGCACGCCTGCCCGGCAGCATGCTCCAGAGGCTGTTCCTGAGTTATTTCTGATTTCTTTACCAGTTGGCGGTAGTTTTCACTGACACACTAACTACTCCTGAGTCCAGCGCCCTCCAACGCAAGTCGTTGTAACGACTTGCGTTGTTAAAACCGCGATCTAATGGCATGCGATGTAATGCATGCGTGGTATCGTCATACATCCCACGAAAGTGAACCTGTGCCACCTTCACCTTTCCTCAGCTGGTGACAGCTGCATCGTACAGACAGGAGACAAGCCACGCCCACGTCTCGTTACCAGCATCACAAACAAACAAGCATTGGGCCCTTCCATCTCGTAAGTGCAGCAGATGTTTCATCAAATATGCATCGCTTTCAACGCAGCTGCCACGGATGGAACCGTAAAGGCTACAACCGCCCATGGTTACATTGTTTTCCAAAAGCAGGTGTTTGTTTTTTCCTATAAAGTTGCAGTTCCCAGTTCTGCAAAGCCTGTGTGTTGTCTGACTTTAACATTCACGCGCAGGAACAGAGCAGGCTGCCATGGGGTCTCTTTCTTTCCATAAGGACAGACCTCACAGCTCTGGGTGAGGGCAGTTAACCCAGGAGTGAAAACCTGTGCGAGGGGCCACGGTGTGGGCCCTCCGCTGCCAGCCCCAGGGAGTTCATCGCCCCCACCCGGGTGCCACAGACCTGCCGATCGAACAGACTCAGCACACCAGCCAGGAGAGGGCTTTCACTTTCCTAGTGTCAAAGAAGCCCCTAAGACAGACAGACAGGAAGTCACTCGAGAGATTTCCGGTGTGCTGCCTACCTGAGTTTTAGATGATGTCACTCTGCGGTCAACGAGGGGGGACGTGCTGGGTACCACCGTTCAGGGATGAAAACCCTGCGGAGTTTCAGCTACAAAGGGCTAAACTTGATACGCCAAACTGAAGCATTCTGAAGCTATTTTGGATCCGGGTGGCTTAACTGCCAGAGCTGCCGACTTGGGACCTGGGCAACCGGGTTCGAGTCTCGGCGTCGGGTCAACAACCTGTGAATCTGGGCAAATCACTTAATTCCCGGGTGCCTACAAAAAACATCTAAGTGTCCTTGTATAATATAACTAGTGCTCATGTAAAGAGCTCCAATACCATCGGGTCGAGTCTACGCTATATAAAACTGCAAAAAACTGCACACCAGAGATGTGGGACCCCCTGGGCGTGTGAGGATGGGGGAGGTACAGGGCCTTGAGACCAGGAGCTTTGCCCTAACAGAACAGAAATGAACCTTCGAGCTAGAAGCCTTGAAAAGAGGAACTTGAACTGCCACACCTTGGCCCAGAGAGGTAACAAGACTGTGCAACCGGAAGTGGATAAGTGCACCCCGGAAATGGACAAGAGTGCTCCCATGAGTCATTTCCCAGCCACAAAAATCTTAATTTTGAGGCACTGTGATTGCTGCAGGGCTGTGAGGAATGCAAAAGCCCGACAGCCTATAACACTAATAATTTGTCTGAATGCATTCCATTGTTTTAGCTAATCAAAGGTATTACAGACACAGGCTATGATGTTTGGCCACGTCCCCTTAACCAATAACATAGCATTCCAAACATGTTTAACCATGTAGTGTCCCAACAGTGAGGGGGAGATTAAGTTGCTTTAGGGCTGTGGGACAAAACAGGCCTACATCCGATTGGTCCATACCCGTATGACACAGGCAATCACAAAACAATGGAATATCCGTAATAACTACCAGTGGTTTGGGCTGACTTAAGCGTTTCTTACAATCTTACTAACACATTTTCTACTGAACCAAATTACAGTCACACTAACCCAATGAGTTATCCTACAAGTCCATTATTTAATGCACAAAGGTTTATTAAAGCTGCATTAATTCACTGGGATATCGTGTTAATTCCCTAAATCGTTCTACAGGTGCTTCAATCCACTAGAATAATTATATCTTGAATAGTGCTTCCTACCCCTTCTAGGCACTGTAAATAAAATACATTACTATTTTCCAATATAATCGTACTCAATTTACTAAGTTAGAAAGGATGGAACGCGAAAAAGCCTTCCCGTGATTGGAATTCCAGATCACAGCTTTTGTCAGAGCTGAGTGTTTAACTCACTGAGCCATCATTCTGAAAATACTCCAGCAGAACGAAACAAACCGCAAAGCCCTTTGGGATCATCACACCCACACACAATGAGCACGCAACCACACCCACAATGCTTAAAGGTCCGTGCCAGCGACTCCCCAGTTTAAGCTCATTTTGAAGAATGGCCTACCCTGTCCTCACCAGACCGGCACCAGCCGACACAACACCCTCTGTGACATTTCGAAACAAAAAAAGGGTGGAACTAAGGGGGTAACAAACATTTACTGAAACGGAGATGGCGATGGACTAGTGTGAATGTCTGAAGCAGGTATGTGAAACTGTCGGATTGTTTATTTTGGCTGAGGGACGAAAGTGCAGTGTTTGCTTTGGTTGTTTTGAAAGGTGAATGATTAAGTGGATATAAGTTATGAGTAGGAATGGGGGGGTACAAGAATTAAACAAAAATAGGGGATTGCTTGAAGACAGGCAATGACGTTATGAGTAACAACGTGTAAATCACTAGAGATGGGAACGGAGCGGACTGAGTAGCATGAGTGTGGATTGGAGATGCAAGGGGATTATGAGGGTGTGTGATGAATGCATGGGGGTGGATAACGAGCGTGCAGTGAGCAGCGGTGAGAGCTAAGGGGCTTACGGGGATCTATGATAAATTAATGCAGTAGGCGAATATAGTGTGAATGCGGAGGGGGAAATGAGTAATGGGGTGAATAAGGAAGTGAACTAAATTCGTATCGTCACAAAGGAGGGGTAGATGTTTGTATTGTAGAATAGAGGGATTTATGGGTCAAATGGCATTTGTTTGATAAGAAGATCGGTTTGCCATGAGAACAGAGGTACATTGTTCATGAAGGGGTTCACTGCAGGAAATGAGGACGGGTTGAGATGCAATAATGGTCAAACTTAATACTGATTTATGGTGATGATGTAAGATGTTGATTAATGATCATTATAGTAATGGATATTTGTTTTATTGTTATTTATAGTGGCCCCTGACGAAGGGCACTTGTTGCCCGAAATGCATTGGGTTTTTAACCCCTTCGGTGCTCATGACGAGCTCAGCTCGTCATGCTGCGCAGTGCTCGTGTGCGCATGACGAGCTGAGCTCGTCATGAACCCGCCCACTCAATGAAACGCCCCGCACAGGGCGAAAATCGGCCGCGCACCGAAGGGGCTAAATAAACGCTGCTTTGGACGAACTCCTGCATTTGTCGTGTTTTAGCAAGAGGTCCGGATGGGCACAGCTTCAACATGAGAAACTTGAAAATGGCATAATATCCCGCGTGTGGATTTAAGCAAAGGTTCAATGAAAAGAAAGGTACAAAAAGAATGGAATATATGGCTGAAAAAGGATCAAAATGGATCGTTTTGCATAGTGGCGCTACGTAGCTGTGCAGTCGGTTTGGGGCAAGATGATGCCCCATTCACTTATGTTTTCATTAATCCAGGTGCCATTTGGGCATGGCACCCTACCGATGTGCACGCACTCTTGGAGAATTATGGACAAGTATGAAAGAACAAGTAAATTGGTGTGCACCCTACCACTTCTATGAAACAAAAACAAGCACATGTCTGTGCCTGAGAAGTGGGGGGTGCTCTCCCTCTAAAATTACTACACCCTTCCTGAGCTCTGCGGGTACTGTCCCTTTTAAATTAAGAGTGCTGGTACTCAGTAGCTGAGAGCACCGGCACATTTAAAGCACTGGTTGTACTTTACCAAAAAATGGATGCAGGATGGTGAACAATTCCTCGGTGACAGGATAAGTGCTACACATCCTTGGTGGTTCCAGAGTGCGAGTATAGACTTGAAACTTCAAATTTCCTCCCCTTGACAAGGAGCACATCCCTCCTTCGGGCACCCCTCGATCATTCCCACTCATGGTTTGATGTCCCCAGTAAATGCATACCTTATGAAATAAAGGTGGGCTCCTTTAATTCACACATTCTCTCCAGGTTTGAACAACTTCACATTCTGCAGTACCTGATGAGGACTGGGGCCCCCGTAGGGCGGTCCTGGCCCCGGTGGGTTTCTCAGACAAGGTCGCTCCTCATATCCTGTGCACACCTTGCTCCTGCTGTCAACAGACCCTATCGCACCACGGATTCTGGTCCACACACCCTTTGGGTACCTCCCTCCGACAGTGCAGTTCCTCAGTTCACAATCTGGTTCCAGAACCCCCTTCTCCAGGCGTCCAGGCGCTTGGCCTCTTTTTAGGTCTCGACTGTGACAGCGCATGCGCTGCTTGTGAATGTGCAGCTTGCACGTGCACTCTTGCTTCAGAGACTATTGTGCACAAGTGGTTTCCAGCACACCCATTCCTTACCATTTGTTGGCTTATTTGTCACTCTTCTATGCTGCTTCCTAATTGGCCAGCATATGCCAAGCGTCGCTTCCTTTCCTTTCTGTGGAGTATGTACCAAGCAGAGATCGATTCGACTTAATTAGTGCCCGTCCGCTGCTCACATTGTGATTGAGGTAATATTTCTTCTTCCCTCTTCCCACACGTGCGTGGTGCTTCTTCCCCCCCTCACCAACCCCTTCTCAGTGTTGCTGCCTCCGCCTCCACCCCCTCTTCATTCATTACCTGTATCCCCACCAAAGCAATTAAAAAATCTTATGTTGATCAGGGATGTGTCTGCCACTTGTGGAGTCCACTTTCACACAAGACAAGCATTGGCAAAGCCAATAGGTCTCGCCTATGCAAGATCTACTGACTTTGTCAACGTTTTGTAGCAATGTTGCACAGCGCAGCTGCTGTGCAAGACGGCTGAAAGTAAAGAAAACAAAAGAGCTATGACTTGGTGAACGCTAGCCGTGCCATACCGCTTTGTTTGCAATGTTGTATTGTAGCTGGTGCGCAACATGTCTGAAAGTAATTTTAACAAGCATTGGCATAGCCAATAGGTCTCGCCTTTGGGGCCTTATAAGTGTTTAGCCAGAGCTATTGACTTTGCCAATGTCTTCAAGCTGTGCTTTAGAGAAGTGTGGCTGCTGTGCAGCATGCTGAAAAGTTATAATAAAAAAGTGTCAGAAGCATTTTTGTTACTTTATATATGACCAAGAAGGCATTATGTAAAACTGAACGACCATATTAAAAAAGTATTTACAATAAAAATTTCCTCAGTTTTCTTTTGTTCTTGCAATGCTGGCAACTTGTTTCTGCCTATTGCAATGGTTGTTTGTTAAAGCTTTTTTTTGAGGGGGCATAAACAATCGGAGGGTGAAGGTTGGGAACTAGTACCTGTATTATAACATTAGCAGCGGCCAGACGCTAGGGGAGAATCAACAGATGCCAGATTCCGAGAGCAGGCTGAGGTGGTGCTGAGTGATGCTGAGGTGATAGTGGTGGTGACTGTTGCGGAGACGATGCTGAGGTGATGCTGAATGATACTCAGGTGTTGCTCAGTGATACTGCTGTGGTGCTGAGTGATGCTGTGCTGGTGCTGAGTGATATTGTCTTGGCGCTGAGTGATGCTGTGGCGGCGCTGAGCGATGCTGTAGTGGCGCTGAGCGATGCTGTGGTGGCGCTGAGCGATGCTGTGGTGGCGCTGAGCGATGCTGTGGTGGCGCTGAGCGATGCTGTGGTGGCGCTGAGCGATGCTGTGGTGACGCTGAGTGATGCTGTGGTGAGCGATGCTGTGGTGGTGCTGAGCGATGCTGTGGTGGTGCTGAGCGATGCTGTGGTGGTGCTGAGTCATCCTGTGGTGGTGCTGAGTCATCCTGTGGTGGTGCTGAGTCATCCTGTGGTGGTGCTGAGTCATCCTGTGGTGGTGCTGAGTCATCCTGTGGTGGTGCTGAGTGCTGCAGTGTTGGCCCTGAGTTATGATGTGGTGTCGCTGAGTAAAGCTATGGTGGTGCTGAGTGATGCTGTGGTGGCGCGGAGTGATGCTGTGGTGGCGCTGAGTGATGTTGTGGTGGCGCTGAGTGATGCTGTGGTGGCGCTGAGTGATGCTGTGGTGGCGCTGAGTGATGCTGTGGTGGCGCTGAGTGATGCTGTGGTGGTGCTAAGTGATGCTGTGGTTTTGCTGAGTAATGCTGTGGTTGTGCTGAGTGATGCTGTGGTTGCACTGAGTGATGCTGTGGTTGCACTGAGTGATGCTGTGGTTGCACTGAGTGATGCTGTGATGGCGTTGAGTGATGCTGTGATGGCGTTGAGAGATGTTGTGTTGGTGCTGAGCGATGCTGTGCTGGCTCTGATTGATGCTGTGCTGGCTCTGATTGATGCTGTGGTTGCGCTGAGTGATGTTGTGGTTGCGCTGAGTGATGCTGTGGTTGCGCTGAGTGATGCTGTGGTGTTGCCGAGTGAGAGATAGAGTGAAGATATAATGCCCAATTAGAGAGGGTGGTGAGAGAGAAAGAGAGAGAAAGAGTGTACATAGAATAAAGAGTGGAGCGGGATAGAGAGAGAGAAAGAAGGGGAGAGAGAGTGAATGAAGGAGTTTGAAAGAGAAACAGATAAAGGGGTGAGAGAGAATGAAAGGCTAAAAAGATAGAGAGGGGAGAGTTAATTAAGTAGAGAGAGAATTAGAGAGGGGAGAGAGAGAGAAGGAGAGAGACAATAAGAGTGGGGGTGTGGAGTTTAAATAGAGTGAAGAAGTGACGCGGAAAAAGTAACCTTAAATATAGCTTTGTGCGAATAAATATTTTTTTAAAAACAGTGAGAGACAAAAATACTGGTAATTAGGCTGTGACTCCCAATATAAAACAAATCGCGATATAAGGTGAAATCAACCCACCGAAGCAATATTTCTAACTAGACAAAAAAAAGCTTGCATTTCAATGCTAATCGCTGTTGTTTTTCAAGTGACTGTAGTCCAGGGCCCTCAGTTGGTAATGTGAGCTGCTGCTGCGATTGAAACATCAGAGTCCAGAGAGTTAATGAGCCATGACGAGGAAATGAGGAAGAGATAGGAAACCCAGATGGCAGCTGCGCGTGCACGCTATCGTGAACGCAAGCTGGTCGCCAGCCGAAAGCCAGTGGGTTTGCACTTCCAAAACCTGCTTACTAAAACTCTCGGCCAGACCAGCGCAAGCGCTGGTGCAGGCCGAGACCTAAAAATGCGCTATGACCCAGCGGTCCTCCACGTCACCACGTTTTTTAAAACAAACTTTTAGATCAGCCGCTATGCAACATGGAAAAAAATAACATTGACAAAGCCAATTAATCTCGTTTAGGCAAGACTAATTGGCTTTGCCAATGCTTGTTACTGCCTGGCCTTGCCCAGGTGCAGGTGGACGAGCAACTTTCACAGTAATTCAGTTCCAGTTAGGACCCAGCTGCGGATGCTAACAGGAGAAACAGAGGTGGAGGGTGAGGAGAGACCGAGGCGGAGGGTGGGGAGAGACAGAGGTGGAGGGTGAGGAGAGATGGAGGGTGAGGAGAGATGGAGGGTGAGGAGAGACCGAGGTGGAGGGTGAGGAGAGATGGAGGGTGAGGAGAGGTGGAGGGGGAGGTGAGACCGAGGGTGAGGTGAGACCGAGGTGGAGGGTGAGGAGAGACAGAGGTGGAGGGTGAGGAGAGACAGAGGTAGAGTGTGAGGAGAGATGGAGGGTGAGGAGAGATGGAGGGTGAGGAGAGATGGAGGGTGAGGAGAGATGGAGGGTGCGGAGAGATGGAGGGTGCGGAGAGACCGAGGTGGAGGGTGAGGAGAGACCGAGGTGGAGGGTGAGGTGAGACCGAGGTGGAGGGTGAGGTGAGACCGAGGTGGAGGGTGAGGTGAGACAGAGAGATGGAGGGTGAGGAGAGACAGAGAGATGGAGGGTGAGGAGAGACAGAGAGATGGAGGGTGAGGAGAGACAGAGAGATGGAGGGTGAGGAGAGACCGAGAGATGGAGGGTGAGGAGAGACCGAGGTGGAGGGTGAGGTGAGACCGAGGTGGAGGGTGAGGTGAGACCGAGGTGGAGGGTGAGGTGAGACCGAGGTGGAGGGTGAGGAAAGACAGAGATGGAGGGTGAGGAAAGACAGAGATGGAGGTGAGGAGAGGCGAAGTTGGAGGTGAGGAGAGACAGAGGTGGAGGTGAAGAGAGACAGAGGTGGAGGGTGAGGGAAGACAGGGGTGGAGGTGAGGAGAGACAGAGGTGGAGGGTGAGGAGAGACAGAGGTGGAGGGTGAGGAGAGACAGAGGTGGAGGGTGAGGAGAGACAGAGGTGGAGGGTGAGGAGAGATAGAGATGGAGGTGAGGAGAGGCGAAGGTGGAGGTGAGGAGAGACAGAGGTGGCGGGTGAGCAGAGACGGAGGTGGAGGGGAAGAGAGACAGAGGTGGAGGGTGAGGAGAGACAGAGGTGGAGGGTGAGGAGAGACAGAGATGGAGGTGAGGAGAGGCGAAGGTGGAGGTGAGGAGAGACAGAGGTGGCGGGTGGGCAGAGACGGAGGTGGAGGTGAAGAGAGACAGAGGTGGAGGGTGAGGGAAGACAGGGGTGGAGGTGAGGAGAGACAGAGGTGGAGGGGGAGGAGAGACAGAGGTGGAGGGTGAGGAGAGACAGAGGTGGAGGTGAGGAGAGACAGAGGTGGAGGTGAGGAGAGACCAATGCGGAGGATGGGGAGAGACAGTGGTGGAGAGGGGGGGGGGACATCACTTTCACCTCCTCTCCTAGTGAAAGGTAACGCCCCCTCGCCACAGGCCCTGCCGAGGCCGAGAGCAGATCCCTGCCCGCATCAGCCGTCACCAGAGCCCGCGCCGTGCTTGTTGGTAAAGAGAGGTTCATTATCTGCTGATAATGTGATCCACTTGGGGGGCTGACTCCCCTCCCCCACCCCAGGGCTGACACGGAGAAGGCATCAGAGACCTGGCGCTGCCTATGCTGCAGTACTGCGGATGGGGGTCGGAGGAGGAGGAGTGAAGGGAGAGAAAGAATAGAGAAGGGACCGATGGGGAGAGAAGGGACAGATAGACAGAAAAGGAGCGACAAAAAAATGGAGAGAGAGAAAAGAGAGTTGGGGAAAATGAAAACATTATTAGAGAACGTGTAGAAAAGAGATGGAGAGAGAAGGTAGAGACAAAAAAGAAGCCAGGGTGTGGCCCGAAAAACATCCTCCCCAACACTCTTAAAACACACACAACGCACGTGAACAGACGAGCCCCTCAGACACCCCACGCACAGCACAAACAGGACACAGGCATACACAACACTCACAAAACAGCACTTACATACCCACACGACTCACAAAACCCACACAGAGACAGTGCAACACTCACAGAACATAGACAGATACCACAAGAACAGCACACCCCACACACACAGCACAGACCCACACAAAGGACCATAATATGTCACACCACCGGGAGACACCTAGGAAACAGAACATATACAAACAGCACAAAACACACACACCCCACACACAGACAACCCATCCTATTTATAGCTAGCATATACAGACACAACACAACCATATACACACACAGCACACAAATCATCAACACGATGCAGACCTTTTATGTAGAATTCAGATGTACAAAAAACACAACACACCTAATGCAAGGCGCTCCGTGGCACAAGGCCTGTTACAACAGACACTGCTCAGAGATGCCCCACCCGCCCCCTGCAAGTCTCAGGTGGTAGGTTCCAGCAGTGCTGGGTGCCACAAGGTTTGTTACTACAGACACGCTGCTGCTCAGATACACCCCTCCCCTCCCCCCCAATCCGGCAGCCTCAGGTGGTAGGTTCCAGCAGCGCTGGGTGCCACAAGGCTTGTTACCACAGACACGCTGTTGCTCAGATACCCCCCCCTTCCCCCCAATCCGGCAGCCTCGGGTGGTAGGTTCCAGCAGCGCTGGGTGGCACAAGGCTTGTTACCACAGACACGCTGTTGCTCAGATACCCCCCCTTCCCCCCAATCCGGCAGCCTCGGGTGGTAGGTTCCAGCAGCGCTGGGTGCCACAAGGCTGGTTACTACAGACACCGCTGTACCAACAAGTGGCTGAATCCACGTGTCAGACATTACTGCCCCCTGCACAGGTGATGGTGGCTGCTGCCGCGCCCTGCGCTGTCATAACAAGAAGCGGAATCTACGTCAGTCACTCGGTCACATGGGTTGTGGTACCACAGTGCCCAAGGTCACACGGTGGATCGTCGTAAGTGGCAGCTCTCTGGGACTGGTACAAACCGATCCCACCACCGCGGCTAGTGAAGGGGCGAACTGGGCCCGATGTTACCCCTTCTCATAACCACCCCCGGGAAGAGGCTTCCGCACATGGGAACCCCGCTTTTACGGTGTTCCGGACGATTTGACGGAAATGGTCCGTAGTCGCTCCTCATCTGCATGGCTACGGAATGTAGTCACAGCACAGTGCAGTTCCAGGGTGGTTGAGGTGAAAGTGCTGTGTCCGCCACATCCACTTCCTGTTAGAATGTTCCAGACACTCTTGCTTACACTCCGAGGCTCGCGGGACCCGGCAGCCTGAGGGCAGATACCGGAATATTTGCCACTGACAGTCGCTGGTGTCATTCCTGGAAAACGTTTCCAAATTCCAACATACAACCTGCACGTGTAACTACATAGTGCGCAACTGCGCACAGGTGTACACTCACCCTCTCACCATCTCTCTTACCAGCTCTCCACGGCGAACAATCAAAACATCTTTTCCTGCGCAGGACCCCCCCCACACACCCCTCATCTATTTCGGTGTCTTTCTTTGCCCAATTCCAATGTGGAGTAAATGTCTATTTTGCTGGTGGGAAACGTACGATTCCCAAACCGAAAGTGCATTTACTAACATACAACTCTTTGCTCTTGGTGTAAGAAACTATACCTATGTTAAACCGCCCATTTTGGTTTGCAGAAGCTTTTTGTAAACTTATGAGGGGAGTATCACAGGGACCAGCGGGGCGATACAGCGGTGTGTATGGGCCGGAAGTGCCGCGCTTGGCCGCGCCTTCCCTCCGCCCGGAAGGAGAGGGGCTCCCGGCCAGGCCCGGTCACCAGAGAACAATTAGTTGTCCGCTAAGATCTGCCACAAATTCATCAAACCAGCCGTACGGGGAGATTAAGAAATAACGCGCGGAACGGGTTCTGCCGCCTCCATTTCCGTCAGGCCCACAATTACGGAGATTCATCGAGGGGCGGCCTTGAGAGCCGCCTGCCAGACAGGCTCGGTCATTCTGGAAAAACCGGAGCCTGGCGGGGGCCGTGGGAAGCGGACCCACCCTAACCCATGGGAAACACCCGACTCCGGCACTCAGAAGCCCCACAGACGGGCTGGTCTCTGCGCGAGGGAGTGGGGCGTCTGGAGAGGGGGGCTGGGGTTTAATCTCAAGGTGGGGTGAAGTGCCTGAACACACCCTGTATGGATCTCACCCGGAAGAGTGGCCAGGATCACCCTTTAAGAAACCGGATCCGCTGACTGGATATGGAGGAGGTGTCTAAGGTCACATGGTGCCAAACCTAGGGCCTCATTTATGGGGTCTTGATGTAGGGCACAGTGCAGCAAGTCACCTTGCTGCACTGCCCCCCCATCAAAATGGAAGGGCAGGAATGCACCATTACTGTCCTCTTCCACAGCGCGCTGGCGCCATTTCGGAAGCCTAGCGCCAACGCAAGGGTGCATGGGTGCCTGTGTTGTCATCAGGATTGTTTAAGTAAAAGGAGGGGCACCTTCCTGCACAGAAACAATCATAGAGGCGTTTGTTTTCCTCTTGCTATGTGCGCTGCAGAATGCATGGGAAGAGGAATAAACAAGGAGACAAAGTTATTTCTCCTCGTTACGCCGTTTTTGCGCATCCCCAGGTTTACATGGTTTTGTAAATCCGGGGAAGCGTCAAAATCCATGGGTGTTGCGTGGGAACACTCACCGCAACGCCCAAGGAACACCTCCCAAGCGCAGAGTAAGGCAACGCAGCGATTTGCGCTTCCTTGCCTCACCACATTTTTATGAGGCCATTTAAAGCCACGCAAAGTGGTTTTGCATGGCCTCATAGATATGACTTTGTAGTTTGCGCCGCTGGTGCGTTACAATAAGTGATGCTCCAGCGGGGGCAGGGGGCTTATAAATATGCCCCCTGGATTCCATTCTTAGCCCAGGAGGCCAGATAGAAGCCTCCATGTTCAGCAGACTCAGAGTAAGTTGTGAAACCCCTGGGAGTGACCGCAACGTGTCATGAGCACTTCGCGAATTATACCCGGGTCTTTCCACACAATTAGAGTCTGCCTCTCTACTCCGATGCTTAAATTGGAGGTCTGTACTCTTTTCCACCCACTTTGGGTGAATAACCAAACAAGGGTGCACTTCAAGCCTGGCAACCATTGCTACCTCACCGAGCTATCCACCTGTGGCACCATCTATGGTGGAGGTACCTCGGTGAGGTATCCACCATAGGTGGTAGTCACAGGCCCAGCAGAGGTGTATCGAGAGTGACATCTATGAGGTAACTGGATGACTAGCCACTCTGAGGGGCCATGGGTGTCAGCTTTTAGCTCTCAGAGGTCAGGGGTCACAGGGACCTGAAGATGGAAATCACATACTCCAGGAGGAAGTCCTTTTGCAGACAGTCAGAAAAAGGAAAACTCCTGGTAGGCGATAGTCCTCGTCCCCACCTCGACTGCAGGACGTCTGTGGCAGGCAATTAAATCTATGGAGCTATCCCGAGGTCTTGGGGAGAATAAAGAGGTTTCAAGGTCAAAGGTACAGGTAGGATGGGGGGCTGACTGCTAAGCCTCATCATGTGGGTATTTTATGAATTATGCAAAGAATACGTCAAATCAACAAAGGTTATTCACAAACAGATAAATATGCATGTACCTCGGTCCCTATTAGATGCGAGGGAGACTTCAGGGTTCGTCTGGGATACTAGGCTTGCTAGGAAGCTACAGGTAGCACTCAGCAGTCAAAGTTTTACCGCAAGGATGTAAGTCGTGGTTGGAAACTGTGTTTTCTTGAACATTTGGCCTGCCGTGACTCCACATATATATCGAGGTAACCTTAAAAGGGGAACCTGGGATAACTTTGGAATGCCCTGTTATGGTACAAAAAATGCCAATAGAGTCAGGCTGCAGAGGGACCTAGTTGTCTTTACGCTTAAAGGTTACAGGATCCCTGGAACTTGGTGTACCGGCACACAGGGTTAAAAGTACCCAAATTCAGGGCAGTCCCTTTCGATGGTGCTTTGGGTTGAACTGACTCCAGCCCCAAACAAAAGATTCTGTAGTTCCATCCGGACAGGTTAAAGGCCGAAGAATGGACCTCAAAGTCCAGAGAAATGAACTCTTGATGGGGATTACAGGAGCCAGCCGGTGACAGGACCTTTACACAGACTGGCAGGGGCATACAGGACCCCTTGAGGGGGTTCAGGTAGTGTGGTCAAGCATTGCGGTCAAGGGCTAGTGGGGTGGCGGGTAATCCTCACAGATACCATATTTTCATGACCATGGAGTCCTCCCATGCACTTCCATTATAAAAGACTTCAGTAATGTCACCTCTGGACCGGCCCGTCGTGATGAAACGATGCCATCGGATAACACTGGTTAACGTTGAGCCATTCATTTCTACGCACAGACCTGGATAACGACATCACAAACAGGTATCATTGACTAACAAAGACTTCAAATCCCTTATTGGAAAACAATGGTGCCAATCGGATCTATGGGAGGGCTAGCCCCCACCTTTGTGTCAAATTCATTTGGGGTTCATCATAGTTCCAGGAATGACTGGCTGGACCCTTCCTTTCTATGGACAGGCTTGGCTAACAGCATCACAAACAGTTGCCATTGCCTAACACAGTCTAACAATACCCCATTGGAAAACAATGCCAGGAATCTTATCTTTCAGAGGGTTCACCACCACCTTTGGGTCAAAGTTTTTTTTTTTTGGGAGGGGTGGAGGGATCAGGGTCATATCTCTAGAAACGTAAGGCTGCACCATTGTGGCTTCTTTTTAGAGCTTAACTTTATCTTCCTGCTTAATATCATATGCATTAACAGACACCTTCCTTTTCAAATGCAATACGTGTCTGGGCAGGGAATTGTTTTTATCTATGACGGCATCGGTGCTAACCTCCTTAGCGCCTCTCCTGAAAGAGGCGTCCAAGGCCCAGCTAACACTGGAGAGTGAAGGAAGCCTCAGTCCCAGCCCTGTGTGCCCTCTGCAGACTCGGAGCATAAAACCTTGTGCCAGCAGAGAAGACGGGCGCGCCACATTTGAAACCGCTGAGGGCTTCCTACAGAAAGGAGACAGGCCACATCGAGGGAGAACAAAAAACATAAGCACAATCTAATAAAATGAAAAAGTCAATGAACGGACACAGTGGAGTAAAACCTGTGAGCAAACCAAGAGTAAACCTAGAAACCAAGCCTTTCCGCGGCAACTTATCAGCAGATGGAGACCATGCCCATGGGGAGGCCATGCCCATGGGGGAGGGAGGGGCATGCCCACGCTGGCCCGGAAGGGTCCAGGCTCCTTTAAGAAGCATGTGCAGTGTGGGGGACAAAGTAGCAGCCTTAAGAGGCGCAGCGGTGTCCCCCGAACAAGTGATGCTGTTCCTGGCTGACAGCCCTACTTAGAAGGTAGGTGGGCACTCCTGTCAAGGCCTGCCAGCCTGCGCCACCCACACTCCCTGCCAGCCCCAGCTGTTGAATCCTGACTGCCAACTGCAGCGGAAGAGATTCCCCAGAGTACGCGCCGCCCCCTAAAGCCCTTAACTGGAGATGGCTGGGCGCGTCGCGCAGGCGCTGCGCCATGGCGCATCGCCTTCCGTTGTGTAATCGCGCTGGAAACCCTGTGATTTGCGCGCGCGTGAAACCCTTTTACCCCACTCTCACCAACATCTTACGTGACAGATATGATAATTTTTAAGGATCGCTTTGGGTGGAAAAGAGGCAGAGGCTCGGCAGTGACTCACTGCTGGATATTTTAAACCTGCATTGGAGATGGCGGGCCTGGAGGCGCGGCTCCTGCTCCCGGAGGGGGGGGGATTCTGCCCAGGTGGCACGCTTCTTGTACCGAAGGGTCTGCATCTTCCATGAGTGGGAAGAAACGTGCACAATGAGAGACTCGACCCCAGGCCGCTCTCTGTGTGTACCTGCCTCATATAACCCCATCTGTGGACAGCGCCTCGTTGGCTTTATTGCTAAACCTAAGCGCTATAAACTAACCATCAGCCAATGAGAGCGCGGTGTCATAGGCCTTGAAGTTTAAGAAAATGGTGTCAAGATGACAGCTTCTTGCGTCATCCTGGTTTATTCACAAAGATTGAAAAATCAGACACAACCCACGTGCGCACTTGTGCCACCGTGCAACGCACGCACTAGCGAGGAGACATGGGGGCACCGTGGACTTGTTCTCACGAGTATATGAATCTTCAGAGCAGAATAGGCAAGGGAGCCGAAAGGAGGAGAACCTATCTACACCCAGCACTCCCCCATAATTCACCCTTTAAAAGACCCGTCCTCACAACCACGACTCACTCCACGATGGAAAGGAGGTGGGAGAGGCCCTGCTAACAAGGGCATCTCTGAAGGTCACCTTCAGGCCTCACCTCGGAACCTCCTGTTCACAGAGAGGCCTCAGAGCCATCGGCGGTGGTGGGCGGACGGGGGAGGGGTGGAACAGCCTTCACACATTCCCGGGCTTGGAGTGGGCCGATAAAGCGCCCACAGAGGGCGCTATGTGCTGCCGCGCGTCTTCTAGCGCCGTCTCAAATCATAGGGGTAGGTGGCACTTGGGTAGGGAGGAGGGGGGGCGTCGTTCCTTAAGTCTTGGGCAGGGCACGCCTTTGACAAGGGGGTGCTCCCGACTCCCTCCCCCCCCCGCGGTACGGAGTATCCACAGCACAAACATAATGTAGGCGGTTGGTGGAGGTATTCAGACAACACATCTTTGAGGTGTGCTTGAGTGTGGTAAGTTGGGAGCGTCCCAGGAGGGTGGGCGGTGGGGGCAGTTTATAATCGCCTGGGGGCTGGAGCGGTTTATCCTCTTTGCCTGTTCGCTCTCTTTCTCGTTCCTTCCATGGTCACCTCCTGCCCCCGCTGCGCACCCCTATGTTAACACCCACCCAACTCTCTTGTTTGCCAGAGGGCTCAAGATAGTGTGAGTGGGGAGAGTGGGGGGTGGGGGGCATTACTTATACTGGAGGTAGTTAACGATGAAGGGTATTTTTCAACTTCTATGTTTGGGAGGGGGCGGGGTTCGGGGTTACTATTGCCCCAACTGGTTATTTACTGCTCTTGGGGTACTTCACATCACACAGTTCAACCCATTAAGGCCTTACATGGACAGGTTTGACCCCAGCGTGGGCTACAGAGGGGCTGATAGTTATTGGTACCCGGACAGGGGCCTGAGCTCCTGACCCGTGTGTGGAGGCCCGTGGGACGTGGAGGCGAGATCGGGTCTGGGTGGGGCAGCTACGCGGAGTATGGGGGCTCGAGCGGGCTCTCAGCCCTCAGGCACATGGGTGGCTTCCTCAAACTCAGAAAGAAGTGCTTAATGTGAGCCGGTGGTTTCCGGTGTTCGGCACCAATTGGCAACACCGGTGCTTGTGACAGTCTGCCACAAGGTGGCGCTATTCGGATAATTTAGAGATGACCACAACAACAGTTAATTATTAATTTAATATACATTACAAATGACTATTACCGGCTGCCCAAGCCATTCTTATATCTTTGAGGGCCTGGAATAGTCTGAATTGTCACACGTGTAGGAGTGTGATGGTTAGCAGTTGTGTTGGTACGCTCATTGGCGGCGCTGGCAGGGGTAATGGGTAGTTCAAGCTGCAGTGGCCTCCTAACCAGGGCCCTGGCACTTATTGTTTTTACAAATTAAGCCCTGGCAGAAAGTCCCTGGTAAGCGGCCCTGGAATAGGGGGGGGGGATTGGGGGGAGCTGCCGAGACTTCTTGGTTCCAGTAATTGAAGCCGCCAGCTGGGCTCTGGGCACGAGCAGTGCCAGCCTTGAGGACTTGTTTTCTGCTTCTTGTGTAAGAATCTGATGTAAATATTTTGGTTAATTAGCGCCGCTTCTAGTTTTAGATCCCTTTTCAGGGTGGCATTTTTGTCGAGCCTAATAAGAACTGTAAAAATGCTACCTTTCAAAGAGCTTGTTTTTGTTTTGTAATAAACAGAACCCACGCTTTCCAAAGATAGTAAGTAATGTCTCTCCCATATCTCCCGCCACTGTGTTCATATCCCTGCAACATTTAAATGTCTCTCCCATATGTACCCCCCTCCAGGGGAGCATGATCGATCTATCCTGTCCAATGTCAGAACAGTGCACCAATCTCGCCTCACCCTAAACTAACACCGTTGGTACTACTGACAAAGTACACTCTGACTTGCACAGTCCGTCCCTAACTAATCTGACTTCTCCTTTGGTGCACTGTCCTTCACCAGAGGATGCAAATTGTACCTGGTGACTCCAGGCACAGAGGGGTCAACGCAGAGGGGCTCAGGCACAGAGGGGTCGGTGGAAAGGGGCTCCTTAATGGCTCTGATCTCCGGAGGGACTGCTGCATTTAACACTTCATTATTTTCAGCATCCGTTTAGGTCCACGTTAGAATCGCATCACTAAATGGGATGAACTAGGGCACCTTCTCATGCTCAGAGTCCCCAATGCCCTCCCTTACCCACTGATCATAGGGCAAAGGCAGGGGTACTCTGCGGCAGTGGGTGGACTGGATCCAATGCTTTCGGCCGGCGACCTTTATGGCAGTGCGGGTAGTCAGGAGGACCTGGACAGGTCCCTTCCAGCAAGGCTCCAAACTCTTTTTCCGCTGGAAATCCTTCACTAGGACAAAGTCACAAGGCCGAATATCATGTCCGGGCCCCTCAGGTACAGGTGGTAGAGACTTGTGTATCTGTTGGTGAATAGAACGCAGATCTTTAGTTAACTGGTACAGGTAATCCATCAGTAAAGGGTATTCAATCTCAGAAAATCTACGAGGTCGTGGGACGCCCCAAACATTCGCCGGGCGTCCGAACACGACCTCGTAGGGTGGCAATCCTGTCCTAGAATGTGCTGCTGTTCTTGTGGACAAAAGAGCTAATGGTAAAGCGTCTGGCCACTGTAACCCTGTGGTCTCTTGAATCATTGCCAATTTCAGTTTGAGAGTACCATTGTACTTCTCAACCAAACCTGCTGACTGGGCGTGGTTCGCAGCATGACATTTCTGTCTAATGTGTAGTCCTTTGCAAACTAGCTGGATAACCTTGGCATTAAAATGACTTCCGTTATCACTCCAGATCAAACGGGGCACGCCGAAGCGAGGAAATAATTCCTTCAGGAGTATCTTTGCAGTCGCAATGGCTGTATTTTCTTTTGTGGAGTAGGCCTCAACCCATTTGCTGAATGCACAGACAACCACCAACACATACTTCAAATTACTGACCCTGTCCATTTCAACAAAGTCTATCTGGAGGACCTCAAAAGGAAAAGTGGGAGGTGCGAAATTACCGGGTGGTGTAGGGGTACCCTTGCCATGATTGTGCATCATGCACACCATGCAATATTTCACCAAGTGTGTAGCTGTCTTAGAAATGTTGTCATTTTGCCATACGGGGTCTAACAGTTTGCAAATACCCTTAGCACTGATATGGGCTGGGCCGTGGGCCATTGCTACTACAGGAAGAACATATGCATCTGGCAACATCCATCTCTGCTTCCCTGACTTATCAATCCAACATCCCTCATCATTCAAATTCGCTGTACTTTCTTGCCACACCGCTAATTCCTCTACCGTGACCTCACTCTGGATCTCCTTCACGTTTTCCAGTGTATCCTCAAACATGGTGACCTCGGGCACCCACCTAGCTGGGCCTGCTACAAACATTCTTCTCATTTTAGTTTGGGGTCGCCTTAGCTATCTGATCTGCAAAAGCGTTCCCCTCACCCACCTTGTCAGTCACTCTCCGATGTGCGCTGCACTTCACAACCGCCAACTTCTCAGGTAGTGTCAGAGTGGACAGAAGCCTATGTATAAGAGGACCATTCTGAATGTGTGTCCCATGGGAAGTATGGAACCCTCTCTCTACCCAGAGCCGCTCAAAATTATGGGCGACCCCGAAGGCGTACTGGCTGTCAGTATAAATATTAACAACCAGTCCCTCGCTCAATTCACAAGCTCGAATAAGGGCGAATAACTCAGCTGCCTTGGCGGACTGATAAGGAACACCTGATGTCTCAACTACCGTAAGCAGCGTAGTAATTGCGTATGCTGCAGTGGTGGTGCCATCTGGTAATTTGAAACAAGAGCCATTGACATATAAGTTCCCCTTGGGGATCAGATAAGGAAACATCAGTCAGGTCTACCCGTCCTTTCGTCTCTTCTTCCGTTCGGAAGATGCAATCATGTACGTCAATTTCCTCATTTTCAGAAGGGAGGGATAGTAACGTGGCTGGATTCAGAGCGACACAATGTTTGATCGTGATGTGTTTTTGAAAGAGCGTTAGCTCATAACCGGTCAGACGTGCACTGGTGAGGTGCTTGTCTTATTCAAAAGTGTATCCACAGCATGGGGTACCATGACTGTGAGGTCGGTACCAAGTACGATTCCTGAGGATTGTCTTATTGAGACAGCCACAGCCGCGACCGCTCTTAGACAGCTCGGAAGGGCTCGTGCAACAGGGTCAAGCACAGCAGAGAAATAAGCACACAGTTGTTGCTTATCCCCGAATGTTTGTGTTAAAACAGAAAGCGCACAACCACCCAGCTCATGGACGTACAACACAACATTTTGCATATTTAGGGGTACCCAGCACTGGAGCCGAGCAAAGCGCAGTTTTTAATTGCTCCAAAGACTGCCGACACTCTGGCGTCCAAGGCAGGGGCTCATGCACATCTTTTAGTGTTAGTGCAGGCAAAGGCTTAACAAGCAGTGAGTATCCAGGTATCCACTGCCTGAAATAGGAAGTGATACCTATGAAAGTGCGCACATCTTTCTGAGTTTGCGGAACAGGCATTTTCACAATGGTACTGATGCGCTCAGGGGTCAATCTCCTACGCTCCTTCGACAGTAGGTGACCTCCTGTCGACAATACTGAAATTTGGAAAGGGATACCTTATGACCATGGTCAGCTAGATGGAGCAACAATTTAACTGTACTATCTCTGCAACCTTGTTCTGTGTCTGAGGCGATGAGCAGGTCGTCAACATATTGAAGTAATACATTACATGTGTGGAGCGACAAGGAATCCAGCTGACTGTTCAATGCCTGACTATAAATACTCAGACTCTCTGTATAGCCTTGAGGAGCACAACAGAATCTAAAGCTTCAACCAGCTAGGGTGAACCCGAACAATTTGCGCTGTCCATACCCCACCACCCGTTATTTTTCTATGTGAACCCGAACAGATACCTACTGTCAGGATGAATGGGTATACTGAAAAAGGCGTTTTTCAAGTCAATGACAGAAAAGAATTTAGCAGAAGAAGGAATCATTGTCAAGAGTGTTGTAATGTCAGGGACTACCGGGAACTGGGGAATCACTATTTTGTTAACTTCACGCAAGTCAATCACAAAGCGATAAACATCTGCATGGTCCTCAGAGGAATCCAAAGGTGTCCTTTTGAGAATAGAGAGAATAGGGCTATTACAAACATTAGCAGCCGTCTCTTCAACTACTCCTTTCTCAATCAAATCCTGCACTATTTGCATCAAAGCTTGCTCACCTGCCTAAGGTATTTTATACTGGGGAATGCGGGGTAAAACAGCACCTTCCTTAACACATATCGAAACAGGCAATATCTGCAACAAACCCACATCTGTGTCGCCCGTTGCCTACAATGAGGGTGGCACATCTTTAAATTCAGCAGGGAGGGGTGCATCTTTGGACAGACACTGCTTAGAGCACACCACATCAGGACCCATTGTCATATAGATGCCGGCTGGGGAGCAGTAAATCGTAGCATGTAATTTCTTCAACAAGTCCAAGCCCATCAAATTCTCTCCACAATTGGACGTCAACAAGAATGGCGAACCCACAGTCAAAGGACTGATCGTCAACGCAAGAGGCTTTGAAATGGGGCTCCCAACCGGTACACCAGAAAAACCTACCGAAACATTATTATGGCCAGACAGAGCCACCCCAGGGACCAAGGAACGAGAAATAGAGCTGTTCGTTGCACCTGTATCCACCAAAAACTCCTTAGTCGAACCAGGCACATCCGCACTAACATACGGACCTCTTTGGTCTACAGGTATCAAAACTGGTCCCTCACCCTGTCCCTGGCTGTCCTAGCTGTAAGACATCTTAGTCACCTCATCCGTATCATAGTCATGATAGTACTGTTTGCCCCGAGGGTCGTCAAAGTAGTTCTGATCAGTACGACCCTGCAATGTCTCAGCTGTCTGAGCCCTGTCCTGGCCACCATCTCCACGACCCCGTCCACGAGAACCTCGTCCTCTTGGGACCGCCACTTTCTGCAAAAGCACAGGACACTTGCTGCACCAGTGTCCCTCCACCTTACAATACGCACACTGATTCGGCCCTACCGGCGTGGTATTCCTGCTAGTACGGGGAAGCTGCCGGGCCGAACGACCATGTCCTCTACCATTCCCTCGAGAAGCCTGCTGCAACAACACCTTCGTCTTCAAATCCTTATGCTTTTTCTCCATCTTTTCCTTATCCTCATTTTCCCTGTGCTCATAATACTGCGCCATATTCAAGATAACAGAAGAGGTGACCAGGTGCTCTCGGAAGCCTGTAATCGAGTCGCGATCTCAGGGAGTAAATTTGAAAAAAATCTACTAACAAACAAACGCATACCACCCTCAATCGACAAGTCCTGTCCACTGTAATCCAAAAACACACTTTCAAATCGAGTGAAAAAATCAGACACACTCATCTTTCTTCTGACGACAGGCCGATAGCTTGTCCCAATCAATCTTTCGGGGTGGGATAAGGGAGTGCATACAAGTAATAATACTGCCAGGCAGAGCAGTTATCTCTACCTTAGGCTTCTCACCAGGCTTCCTTTCCTGATCCCGTATTTTAATTTGATCCCAGGTACCACCCAATTCTGCGACGTGATCCTGTGTATGTACCTGTCTCCAAATATCAACAGGAACCAACAAACCAAAGAACATTTCGATATCCGCAAGCGTCATTACTGTCAAAGAAGCGGCCTCAGTCAATTCCTTATAATATGCAGTAGGATTTTTCCTAGGGTCAGGTAACTGGAGTATAAACCCACTGTTCCTGGAAACAGGCTGCTACCCCTGGTCTAGTCACATTACCATGCTGATCCCGTAGCTCTGGTATCTCAGGATGATATATGGAAAAGCGCGTACTATAAGGAAGCGCACCATTAGGATCAGGGACCCCGGCCACGCCCTCGTGGCTCCTGGCTGAGGGATTGGTCAGCGCGAACGGCAAGAAGTACTTCCGGGGCGAAAGCTGACGTCACTTCCTGCCGGAGCCGGTAATGGGGGGGGAGGAGAGGGTGAGAGGGGCCTATTTAGGGCACATTGCCCAGGCCCTCGTCCTCTCTTCCTTACAGCGCCGGCCCCGTGTGCAGGGGACTTCGTGAATCGCCGGCGCTGGAGCGGAGGAGTCATGCAGACGGGAGAGGAGACGGCGGACGGTTTTTCCCTTTCTCTTTCCTTTACTTTCTTGCAGGGCAAGAAGCATCGGGACAATGGGCGCACCGCTGCCGGAATCCGAGGGGGAGAGTCGCACCGCCTGAGGACCGGGAGTGGCACGGGCTGGAGTGTTACTCGCCCAGCGGGAAGGAAGTGCTCGGTGGAGGCTTCATGCGGGGGCAGGTTGGCCCGGTTAGTCGTTGAGAGGGATCCGGTAACTATACAACCAATGCAATTTTAAGTGGAGTGTCTAGGGAGGTCGTTAGTTGTCTGGCGGAGGTGACATAACTCCGGTGCCATAGCTCGTGTTCCATAACTCCAGTTCCTTGTTATAAATGCTTGGGAGGTGAACTCGCCACACGCGGCATGCGCAGGGCGGCGATTTAACATAACACGTGTGTGGCTGAGTTTGGGGGGACGCTGGCCCTACAGTTCGGGGATTGGGGCAACGGCTCGGTGGTAGGCACTGGTCTTTGGGGTATGCTGGGACGGCAGGCGATCTCAGGGCACTGAATGCTTAGCTCCGGCACGTAGTGTTTGTTGTCCGCGCACTCTAACGTAAGCAACACTTGCAGCATAATTGGCGCATTGATCACACCAGCTTTTGAAATGTGCTTTGATGGTAGCATCACTTCGTCGGGATCTGTGGGAAGCCAGGGTGCGGGGCACATGGCCTTTGCAGAGAGAGAGATCTCGTGTCAACGTATGCACAAGCAATGTGTAAAAAACAGAGGGGGCTCGGCGCCCAAACTAGTATTACCCGAGCTTGGGGGTGCAGCGCAGGCCTTGCCTTAGGCATGTGAATTCTCCTATCGCAGCATGGCACCCCGAGCATTGCAGAGGAGGCCGGAGTCAGTTCTGTCGTCTGGTGGCGCGGGATTCGGCACATGAGTGAATGCTGCAGTGGTGATGTAGTGGATAGCACGGGGTACAGTTATCGGAACATTTTGAGGGGCAGAGGCTGAACATGAGCTCTTCCCTGGTAGTAACCCCATACAAGGGGTGTATTTGCATCCGGGTTCTTTTAAAAGCATATAAACACCACGACTCGCGTGCCTAATAAATATACAAAACTGTACTTTATACAGTACTCTGAGGTCTCCTGTGAAAAATGGTGGGCAGTCTTTGGTGAGAATGGGGGTGCCTGTGACGAGGGATCTCATTCCTGTCGCTATGGCAATCATCTTGGTTGTAACCAGTGGGGGCTGGGCAGATGTCGCATGGATCAGATAAGGTTTTGGTATCATTTACAGATATCTGATGGTCATTTTCAGTTATACCCGGTAGGGGGGCAGTCTATCCGCCACGGTGTGGGGATGTTCTTAAGCTTGGGCATGCGCACAACACACGAAGCGTGGGGGTCTGCCGCTAGTCATGTGCGGGTCGGGTTGACTCGTTTGGGTGCTCGTCGGGTTCGCTGGCTCAGGCAGCACCGCCTCGTGCCCATGCCGTTGAGCTGGGAGGGGGGCTGTCCACGTCTCTGAGGCGCTGCCGGTTCCGGTTGTAGAGCCAACGGGCTCTTGGAGGGGGATGGGTACCCGCAGCAACCTCACGGTGGGGTGCGGGCGCCAGTAGCTTCCGGAAGTATACCACGGGGTGGTATTGACGGCGGCAGTCAAGAACCGGTAGCATGCTGATTCCTTGGATCTCGACACAATTTGTTGCTGTTCGGGAGGTGTGTAGGCGTGGGGAGTCATTAGCGGAGGTGCAAAGGGCTGTTTCAGCCACTCGGGCGGAGGATCTGGCCTTACTGCTGGGCGGTCGCCCACGAAGCCGGGGAGCCAGGTACGAGTTTCGGCATGAGGCTCAACAATTTGCATTACAGGGCGCATCGCTCCATTCGCAGGGTGTGTGTCCCTCTGTTGCGTGAGTGGCGCTCACGCGAAGGGCTCTGATTCCCATTTTGCAATTCAGGTATGGGGTTTGAATAATGGGACAGAGTTGCTGGTCGGGTGGTCACTTCGACGAGATGGTACTCCAGTAAGACACTCAAAGCACAGGGCATTTGGGGCGGAGTAGCTTGGCTGCACTTCGATACTGTTTGATGGACTGTTGTAGAGGACCCCGTGATTGGGTGCGAGTTTCGGCAGGGACACTCAACATTTTATGATTCAGCGGCAAATCACTAAGGTTCGCCGGGTATGTGTTCGTTTGTGATGAAATTGGCTTGCGTAAAGCGCTCCGATACCCCATTGCTAATTGGGTAGGTGGTTGTTAATAATTTGACAGTGTTAAGAGGGCTAAATTCACAATTATAGTACACTGGTGAGCGCTGTGAGGGGCTGTGTTGCATTTCAGTGGCTTAGTCTTCGGGGAGATTGGCACCACCAGCAGCGCGATGGCGTCCAAAATACGAGTGGGAAGGAGTGCAGTAGGGACACAGTGTCACAGCGGGAGTTGAGGGTATGTGAGTGGTAGGGGCTTCAGGATCCTTGTGTGGGGGAGTAGCGAGTGGTCAGTGATGACTAATGGGGTAATCATGAGGATGCGTAGTCCTGGGAGTGACGGATGTGTGGAGATGTATTAGGTTACACTCCAAAGGTTCCTACAAAACAGGCATTAATGTGGGCCTGGAATCACGCCGCCTGACTGCGTGGAGAAACGATGCATGCGGTGGAACAACCTCTTTCCTCTGGCCACCAATGGTGTAGTAAAGGCAATGAGATCTATCCTCAAGAGTACTCTGCTCTGGGAGAGAGAGTTGTACCTGCTGAGAGGAAGCGCAGGGGGAAAGAGCGCAAGGGGGTCAAGGGGTCATTCCGATATGCGCTAAGTCGTGAGTGGGGCATTGTGGGTAGCGGAGATAGCTGCTCCCTTGAGGCTCTCTGCCCATGCTCCATCTCGGGGTTCCATTCTCATATGCTGCATTACACCCCTCCAGTGTAGAGCGCTCATGTGCTAGGGGTGCGATGTGGACCTTACGCATGCATGCAGGCTGGCATGGAACAGGATCAGTCCCTTTCTTGCATGGGTGTCAGCGGCGCCCTTATCATGGGGGCCGCTTTGCGGGCCTGTGTTTGCTCATCTGAGCAGCATTTAATTCCTTTCATTTTCTTGTAATTTCCGTGCACACCCAGCTTACGCCAGGATGGGATCTTTCATGGGTCCATTGCTCGATTTAATTCACGTGGCCGGGCTAGAAATACTCCCTCTAGTTTAACAGTGCACTGAATATACTCTGGTATAGCCCGTCCATCGTATGGTTTTAGTCCCCCTTTCAGCCAATGAGCGAGATTTGAAGCTGCTAGCCAGTTACAGGGCACAAGTCGATGGTGCAAGCTGGTAGATGGCACTGATCCTATTTTTGAAGGGGAGACGCGGTTCACCCGTTCAAGAGGTGGGGTTCCACTGGAATATGCAGAACGTTGTCTGGGGGTAAGTTGCGAACACTTGGACAGTCTCAGCTGCACCGGCGAGTTTTCTGTTCTTGTTCTGAAGGGCAATGTCAGCCAGAGACGAGGCTTAGCTGGTTCCAGCTGCGCCCATAACGTGGCGGAAATCGAGGGGCCATCAGGACACCGGTCAGGCAACGGCTCAGATGTTTGGGTTCTCGACATTTCTGAGGGGAATTGGATGCCGGCCCTACCACAGTTGGTAGGGGCCTCGCTACGAGCGCACCCCGAGGTCAAGCAAAAAGTGCATAGGGCGTATAGGCAGGCCCACTTAGGGCGGCTTGCATCTAGCGGGATCGCAAAGTAAGCTTGTGTCTTACGCGAGAGCCAGAGGGGAGGTGATCGGTCTTTTCCAAGCTTGGGGGATACAAAACGAGGACAATTCTTCCATGGGGAGTAAGACCTTAGCAGGATACATATTGGCTAACCTCCACGTAGGGGGCGGTGCTCTAAAGAGCGTACTTTATTTTCCGCAGCATGTGCGGTGGCATGGTAGGGGGCTTGCAGATGGATCAGATTGATAAGGGTATCACAACTGTGCACTGGCAAGGTCTGCAGTTCTTGGACGCCGGGATATAGGCAGACAGGCTCACTCCCAGGGGGAGGTTCAAACCTGACCCTAATGGAAGGGGGATGGTAGTAGAGCGCGAATCAACAAAGGGATAGAGTGGGCCGGTAGATGATCTTGGGAGAATACAGTTCCATCTGTCCTGAGGTGCAAACTCTTGCATAGTTGTGCGTAGCATAGTTTGAGCTACCTATCGCAACAGGGGATGGATCTAGTCGATTACTCAAAACAGAATGGGGGCTGCGGCATGTGCAGCGGGCCTGATATTTACCAGACGAGATGAAGGTAATATGTCTTCCAAAGTTGTGGGGGTCACTTGCCCGTGCAATGGGCCACTTATGGTTTGCAGCAGTGGCGAGGGTTGAAGCTAGTAGGCTTTGAGAGTGTCTCCCTTTCATTGGATTGAGGTTGGCCTTCAGATTGCACACATTCGCCAGCTGGTGGAAGACTCCGTGTGCCATGGGGGACTGCAGTTCCCAGAGTTGGTTATCTTACAGTTAGGAGGTAATGATAGGTTGGGGCTTGGACGCAGGGCCGCAAGCGAGGCTCTGTTGTCGGGATTCGCCCAGTTGAGTTTGACGTTCCAAAATAGCATGGTGTCGTAGTGCCATGGCGGAAGTGGGGGGCCAGGACTATGGTCAAGTGCCCCCCCCCTTTTATTTAACGTTATGGCCGAGGGCTGTGAATGCCGGAATGGCCTAGCTGTGCCCGGGGCAGGGGCCTGCTTGGGAATGCACCCACAAATTACCCATAAGGGTCGTATGGGTCATTCCAAT
Source organism: Calotriton arnoldi (assembly GCA_963921515.1). Taxonomy (NCBI): domain Eukaryota; kingdom Metazoa; phylum Chordata; class Amphibia; order Caudata; family Salamandridae; genus Calotriton; species Calotriton arnoldi. The sequence continues at coordinate 2,494,426 of CAWUFW010000041.1, forward strand.
GGTGTACACATGTCTACCGGGGACTCAGGCTTGTGGATCCATAGCATCGGAGAGCCTGATATGGCTAGGGGCCTGGGGATCGATGGAACTTGGTGGGCAGGGCGAAGGACCTGTGGGCCCTGGTCGCCCTTGTGGCGGTAAGGAGGCCACATAAATTGCCTTACATTGTTAAGGGGAGTCCTCCTGCATACTCCCTAGGCCAGCACTGAGGGGGAGATACGGTAAGCTCACCCAAGAGAGAATGGAGACACCGGCTGGGGGCAAGGGCGCCAGCTTACAAACTAGGGCATGGGGCACCAGCTCCTGGTTATACCCTACGAGCCCCGGTGGGCAGCCTGGTGGTGGAGGGGTGGGCCCCTAGGGTGGCGGACAAGGACCAGATGGCAGGGGCTCACCTCTCAAGGACGCAGGTGGGTTGCGCCTTGCGTGGTTCTCAGTTGGGGGACGCGAGCCAGAAGGCCCCTTAGTGCTGGAGCGATAGAGAACATTCTTTGTCGATAAATTAAGTGCTGTCATTTCTGCTGATAGATTATGATGTTATGATCAACATAAATGTAAATATCGTGCAGTGATCGAATTTGATAAATCTATGTTGTATGAAATTTGAATTTATTGGTTATATATTGTCATGTTTATATGTGATGGTTTATAATAAACATGGCCTCTTTTACCCACAGCTCTGGTCGTCAAGTCTTAATTTGTGGGTTCTGATGGGGGCGGGGCCGGGAACAACCTGGGGGGTCCGGGTCCTATAGGATACACCTCCCTCATCGGGTACTGAGATACCAGGGTGGGGCTCTTCTCCAGTAGCCTTCCCCGATAAGCAACCAATGTTGCAACATTACCAAAGACATAAGCAGGCTCCATATCAGTAACATACACATGATCCCTAATCTCATATATGATCTGCGGTGCTGCACCTTTGAAATGCAGCTCCCAAAGACCAATCAGAGTAGCCGACATGTGCTTAAGGGCATGTTGCTGCACAAAGGGCTCATAATCTTTTATCACACTCCACACATCTTCCACACCATAAATAGGGTTTCGGGCCCACTGTGCTGCCTGATTAGCCACTACCTGTTTCTCTGCATCTCCCACATCAGATCGGACCAATGTCCGCCCCATACATTCCTTAAATTTCATCCAATCTCTATCCTCAGGGCCGTGCACCAGTGTCTCACTACTCAGTGATGTCGGGGAATGGAGGAACACAGTGGGGGTGACAACAGAGGGAGCATGCACTAACGTCATTGTCGGCTGTGTCGTGGGTGTAAGAGCTGGAGAGAGAGATGCCAAAGCAATAGGCATTGCAGGAGTACTAACAGTCACAGTTGCCACAGACGGCGAAGATATAGAGAGGACAGGAGGTGCCGTGGCCAAGGCAGTTTGATCAACAGTAACAGAAGCAGAAACAGCAGAGACAGAAGAACCGGGTAGCTGGGCCTGGGAGGGCATAGCGGGATATACCCTCTGTCGGCCATACGGGGTGGAGGTCGAGCATCTAGCAGTTCCTCTACAAAAGCGTCATTTTCTTCTCAGGCTACATAAGATTTATCAATATTCAATCAAAATCTCCTATCTTCACGTTCCATTCCTATCTCGTGTTTCTCTCTATCATGCGCTACAGCTTTCTGAGTCAATGTTTGCATTCTCCCCTTTCGGGCCTCTTCCTCTGCTTTCATTCGCCTCTGTTTAGCCTCTTTTTGCCATATTCTGAGGGAACAAACAGATTGCCTACTTCTTCTCGCAAACAACTTCTCCTGCAAGAAACCAATTTTTTGTTCATCAAAAGTGCCCGTCAACGGCCACTGCAACTCGGCATTGTCCCTCGTATATTTGTGCCATAGCGTACTAAACATAATAGGGCCAATGCCATGTTTTACATACATGTCATAATTAGGAGTGCCTTCCGGAGGCGCTGGCTGACCTTCTTCCAGTCGAGCATCAGCAGAACAACAACAAAAAACCAAAAAACGACTAAACACCGGCATTTTCAAAAGTAGGCCAAATTCGTTATGTTGCCGGGCAAAGTGTTCACAAACACTTTGTATCCAAATTGGTCCTCAGACCGTCCCAAATGCACACCAAAATCGGTCCTCAGACCGTACGAAAGACAAACCAAAATGGTACCATATCCAAAAAGAACCAAAACAAACTCACCTGGTGCACACAGGTCAAACAAATTTATTTTCCACTGCCGACTCTTCGGACCAAACGGTCAGATCCAAAGGTTTCGCCGTTCAGGACCCCAGTCAGGATGACCGCTGGGCGAGGCACCGCCCGGGTGCCAACTGAAGAAAGTGACCTGATTAGGGCCACCCGGGTCACTCGTGACCACCTCTCAGCCTTCCATACAAATGAAGAGTCGGTCAGACAGTAGAGAATACAAACCACGTATATTTTATTCAGGTACACTCGAGCGGAGTCCAGTCTGACCAGCCTCCTAGGATCGCTGCAGAGGGACTGACTTCAGCAAGCATGGCGATACATTAAGTACAATTCAGAACCAATAAAGACACGCCCTGACTGGAAATTTCCAGTTGGTAGCTGGTGAACAAAGGAGGTACAGAGGGATGAGCTTCGATTCTGGGACTGGGCACATGCTATCTCAGCACCAAGGTCACTCTGCCTGCGCCCGCCGCTCTAAGGGTGGGAGCAAGCCTATCTAGTGGGAAAGGTATGCCTAGACAAGAACAGTGTCTTCATTAGTACATAAAGACTCAACCTTGAAGAAACGAAAACTATCGTAGCTGCTTTCAGCTGGGGCAGAGAGACAGAAGTTAGCTTCGATCATGGCTCAAGATGGCAGCTGAATATAAAATGGTGCCACGAATGCTAACTTAAGACATACAATGCATGCTAAAACATTTTTATTCTAACACCCGCCCCTGTGTTCATATCCCTGCAATATTTACATGTCTCTGATATCTCCCCCCACTGTGTTGATATCCCTGCAACATTTAAAAGTCTCTCTTATATCTCCCCTTCCTCTAAAACTATTCATATCCCTGAAGTATCTCCCCCTTCCTCCCTGTATTCATATGCCTGGAGTATTTAAATGAGTCTCAGATCTCCCCACCTTCTTGTGTTCATGTCAATTAAGTATTTAAATGTCTCTCTCATTTCTCCTCCTCTGCTCCCTGTGCTCATATCCTTGTAGTATTTAAATATCTCTCTCATATCTGCCCACTTCCTGTGTTCATATCCTTGTAGTATTTAAATATCTCTCTCATATCTGCCCACTTCCTGTGTTCATATCCTTGGCATATTTAAATCTCTCACTTATCTCCACACTTCCCCTCACCTTGTTCATAGTATCCTTTAAATATCTAAATGCCTCTCTCGCCCCACCCCCCAACCGCCAACCCATAGTCATATCCTGGGCGTATTTAAAACTCTAAAGCAAAAAGAAAAAAGAACAGATGGACGGAATGCTGAACAAATCAAACATTCATCCCCAGTCACAGATCTGGGTTTAAACCATCGTTCTTTAGCTCACTGTGCCACCCCAGTTTGGACCCAGCCATATGCAAATCAGTCTTGACCCTGCTCCTCATGGGAACAGTCCAGCCCAAACTACCAGGCCAGGTTCTTCCTGGACTGGAAACAAGCATCCAGGGACCGGTTTCAGGGTATCACCCCTCATAAGCCAGGCTAGCAGCAACGTCTCTTCCGCAATGGCGGAGGAACGTCACCCCACTTCCTGACTCAGAGCCGGAAAATGAAAAATAAAATGATGTTCTAGCATCATTTTATTGTTCATTTGCCGGCTCTGAGCCAGCTTATGCAGGGAGGGGCGGGGCATGGGAGGAGGGGTGCTATGTGCACTCCCTAAGAGGACATATTTGTTTGGCCGCCGTCTCAGGCCGATCAAAACACACATGCGCACTTAGGTTTCTCCAGCCCAGCTGCACTGAACAGCCGGACTGGAGAAACCCCACAGACTCCCTGGTCTGAGCGGAGCGTCTTTCTAGCCTGCCCAGGCCAATCCCCACGCTGCTCTAATACTATGAGAGCAGCGCGGGATTGCACGGGGAGTCTGTGACGCTGCCCTAGTGCTTGCTGGGACAAGGAAAGACAAGGCACGACGTGGGAGGTGGGCGGCAGCTCCAAGTAAGTATTTATTTTTTATTATTAACCCCCGCGCTCTCCACACCCCCTCCTGCGCTTCACCACCTCTTCCTTGTGGTGCTCGCTGCAGGCTAGCTTGGATCTGGTGGCATAGCGAGCACGGGACCCACGTCTGGGCATACCCTTCCTACTTAAGGCAACAAATGCGAGATGACCCGGTCATGCACTGTCTTGTTCGATTCTAGTGTCAACAAGTGCCTGTGGATGGCTGCAGTGCGGACAATGTGTTAAGTTAATAATACTTGCTAAAGCGCACGTTGACAAGTGGTTTGTTGGCACAATCAAACTGGTAAAGACCTCTAGCTGCAACAACCCGGCATGCCAGTACTGGTAAATACCTCTAGCTACATAAACCAAACATATGGGAACTGGTTAAGTCCTCTAACTACATAAACCAATCATATGAGGACTGGTTAAGACCTCTAGCTACACAAACCAAATATACCAGCACTGGTAAAGACGTCTAGCTACATAAACCAAACATACGAGAACTGGTAAAGACCTCTAGCTACATAAACCAAACATATGGGAACTGGTAAAGACCTCTGGCATCATAAACCGAACATACTGGAACTGGTAAAGACGTCTGGCTCCCCAGACCAAACATACAGGAACTGGTAAAGGCCTCCGACTGCATAAGACAAACATACAGGAACTGATAAAGACCTCTAGCTACACAAACCAAACATACAGGAACTGGTAAAGACCTCTAGCTACATAAATCAAACACACGGGAACTAGTAAAGACCTCTGGTTACATAAACCAAACATATGAGAACTGGTAAAGACCTCTAGCTACATAAACCAAACATACCAGAACTGGTTAAGACCTCTAGCTACATAAACCAAACATACGGGAACTGGTTAAGACCTCTAGCTACATAAACCAAACATACCAGAACTAGTTAAGACCGCTAGCTACATAAACCAAACATACCAGAACTGGTTAAGACCTCAAGCTACACAAACCAAACATACAGGAACTGGTAAGGACCTCCAGCTACATAACCCAAACATATGAGAACTGGTAAATAACTCTAAATACATAAACCCAACATACGAGAACTGGAAAAGTCCTCTAGCTACATAAACCCAACATACTGGAACTGGTAAAGACCTGTAGTTACATAACCAATCTTACTGGAACTGGTAAAGACCTCTAGCTACACAAACTGAACATATAGGAACTGGTAAAGACCTCTGGTGACAAACAAAACATACCAGAACTGATAAAGTCCTCTAGCAACATACACCAAACATACAAGAACTGGTAAAGACCTGTAGCTACATAAACCAAACATAAAAAACCCAACATACAGGAACTAGTAAAGACCTCTGGCTGCACAAACCCAACATACGGGAACTGGAAAAGTCCTCTAACTACATAAACCCAACATACAGGAACTGGTAAAGACCTCTAGCTACACAAACTAAACATGAGAACTGGCAAAGACCTCTGGCTACATAAACCCAACATACAGAAACTGGTAAAGACCTCTAGCTACATAAACCCAACATACAGGAACTGGTAAAGACCTCTAGCTACATAAACCAACCATACTGGAACTAGTAAAGACCTCTAGCTACATAACCAAACATGCAGGAACTGGTAAAGACCTTTGGCTACACAAACCCAACATACAGGAACTGGTAAACACCTCTAGCTACACAAACCGAACATACAGGAACTGATAAAGACCTCTAGCTACATAAACCGAACATACAGGAACTGATAAAGACCTCTGGCTACATAAACCCAACAGACAGGAACTGGTAAAGACCTCTGGCTACACAAACCCAACGTACTGGAATTGGTAAACACCTCTAGCTACACAAACCGAACATACAGGAACTGGTAAAGACCTCTGGCTACATAAACCCAACATACAGGAACTGGTAAAGACCTCTGGCTACATAAACCCAACATACAGCAACTGGTAAAGACCTCTGGCTACACAAACCCAACGTACAGGAATTTTAAAAGTCCTCTGGCTACATAAACCCAACATACAAGAACTGGTAAAGACCTCTGGCTACATAAACCCAACATACAGGAACTGGTAAAGACCTCTGGCTACATAAACCCAACATACAGCAACTGGTAAAGACCTCTGGCTACACAAACCGACGTACGGGAACTTTAAAAGTCCTCCGGCTACATAAACCCAACATACAGCAACTGGTAAAGACCTCTGGCTACACAAACCGACGTACGGGAACTTTAAAAGTCGTCCGGCTACATAAACCCAACATACAGCAACTGGTAAAGACCTCTGGCTACACAAACCGACGTACGGGAACTTTAAAAGTCCTCTGGCTACATAAACCCAACATACAAGAACTGGTAAAGACCTCTAGCTAAATAAACCAAACATACGGGAAGTGGCAAAGGCCTGTAAAAGACCTCTAGCTACATAAAATCTACACCTGTCTCCCCGACAACACACACACAATCACATTTATACACAAAAGCTCCCCACTGCTGATGGTCTGACCCCGGACTATTAGAAACAACGAGTGGTACACAGCATTGGAGGGCGCGCAAACCACCAGCCAGTATTAACCAGAACATTTAGACTGAAATATCAGCACAGCCCCCGCCCTCTGCGCTAGCCGCCACCACCTTTAGCTGGACTGTGGTAATAACGCGGCGCTTCTGAAATGCCTCATAGGATGAACTTGGGTCTATCAAGGCCTCGTCCACACACGTGGACCTGTCGAGGGAGATAAGCAGGCTCCAGACTGGATGAAACCTTGAAAGTGATGAAACCTTTCAGAATGTCAATATCCAGCCCTCCGATCAATCAATCCGGGAAAGAGGCAGAGTCTCAGTTAAAAACTGAAACATGAAATCAATAAGGCGCTCCCCTGCCAGACTGTAGCTCCCAGGCTGTCCTCAGAAGGCGCTACAGCTGGAGTGACTCCAAATCTATCTCCGGGTCATGAGATCCATGACCCTGGCACCAGTTGCATTATACAGGGCTGTGCATGCATACCAGCCAACTTGAACAAAAATCTCACTGTGTGTGAAGGGCGCAGGGCCTTGTGCTGAGAAGTACCTAAGAGGCACTTGTGAACCCCACCCTGCCCCAAGCCCTCTACTCCCACACACAAAAATAAAGCTTGCCGAGCCTGGTGCCGGCAGTTCAAAGCCTCGGAAAATGAGCCTGAAAACCACTATTTACAGTGGTTTTCAACTGGTATTCTCTGCCACCGTGTGATATCGGCTCTTCTCCGGGTGACCCTGTGATGGGAGCTGATATCGTATGTCACACGGTGGCACCGGTGAGTTGGTGGTATGTATGGTTCCTTAATTCAACATTCCCTCTCCAAGTGCATTAGACAGGATGCAAACGCATTATAATGGCTATGATCAAATATACGGGCTGCCTATGCATTATATTGACTTTTAATTCAACATACCGGCTTCAGATGTATTCTGTGGGCCGCAGATGCATTATACTGACCGCAGATGCATTATACTGGCCCCGGATGCATTATACTGACCGCAGATGCATTATACTGACCGCAGATGCATTATACTGGCCCCGGATGCATTATACTGACCGCAGATGCATTATACTGACCGCAGATGCATTATACTGACCGCAGATGCATTATACTGACCGCAGATGCATTATACTGACCCCGGATGCATTATACTGACCGCAGATGCATTATACTGACCGCAGATGCATTATACTGACCCCGGATGCATTATACTGACCGCAGATGCATTATACTGACCGCAGATGCATTATACTGACCCCTGATGCATTATACTGACCCCGGATGCATTATACTGACCGCGGATGCATTATACTGACCCCGGATGCATTATACTGACCGCAGATGCATTATACTGACCCCGGATGCATTATACTGACCGCAGATGCATTATACTGGCCGCAGATACATTATACTGACCGCAGATGCATTATACTGACCGCAGATGCATTATACTGACCGCAGATGCATTATACTGACCGCAGATGCATTATACTGACCGCGGATGCATTATACTGACCGCAGATGCATTATACTGACCGCAGATGCATTATACTGACCCCGGATGCATTATACTGACCGCAGATGCATTATACTGACCGCAGATGCATTATACTGACCCCTGATGCATTATACTGACCCCGGATGCATTATACTGACCCCGGATGCATTATACTGACCCCGGATGCATTATACTGACCACAGATGCATTATACTGACCCCGGATGCATTATACTGACCGCGGAGGCATTATACTGACCGCGGATGCATTATACTGACCGCAGATGCATTATACTGACCGCAGATGCATTATACTGACCGCAGATGCATTATACTGACCGCAGATGCATTATACTGACCCCTGATGCAGTATACTGACCGCGGATGCATTATACTGACCGCAGATGCATTATACTGACCGCAGATGCATTATACTGACCGCGGATGCATTATACTGACCGCAGATGCATTATACTGACCGCAGATGCATTATACTGACGCAGATGCATTATACTGACCCCGGATGCATTATACTGACCGCAGATGCATTATACTGACCGCGGATGCATTATACTGAGCGCAGATGCATTATACTGACCCCTGATGCATTATACTGAGCGCAGATGCATTATACTGACCCCTGATGCATTATACTGACCGCAGATGCATTATACTGAGCGCAGATGCATTATACTGAGCGTAGATGCATTATACTGACCGCAGATGCATTATACTGACCGCAGATGCATTATACTGACCGCAGATGCATTATACTGACCGCAGATGCATTTTACTGACCCCGGATGCATTATACTGAGCGCAGATGCATTATACTGACCGCAGATGCATTATAATGACCGCAGATGCATTATACTGACCGCAGATGCATTATACTGACCCCGGATGCATTATACTGACCGCAGATGCGTTATACTGATCGCAGATGTATTTTAAGGACTGCAGATGCATTATACTGACCGCAGGCGCATTATACTGGCCCCGGATGCATTATACTGAGCGCAGATGCATTATACTGAGCGCAGATGCATTATACTGAGCGCAGATGCATTATACTGAGCGCAGATGCATTATACTGACCCCGGATGCATTATACTGACCGCAGATGCATTATACTGACCCCGGATACATTATACTGACCCCGGATGCATTATACTGACCGCAGATGCATTATAATGACCGCAGATGCATTATAATGGCTATGGTCCAATAATGGGCCGCCTATGTATTATATTGACTCAACATATGGTCTTCGAATGTATTACAAGGGTCACAGATGTGTCTTACTGGCCACAGATGCCTTGTAAGGAACGCAGATGCGTTATACTGATCGCAGATGTATTTTAAGGACTGCAGATGCATTATACTGACCGCAGACGCATTATACTGGCCCCGGATGCATTATACTGACCGCAGATGCATTATACTGAGCGCAGATGCATTATACTGACCCCGGATGCATTATACTGACCGCAGATGCATTATACTGACCGCAGATGCATTATATTGACCGCAGATTTATTATAATGACCGCAGATGCATTATACTGACCGCAGATGCATTATAATGACCGCAGATGCATTATAATGGCTATGGTCCAATAATGGGCCGCCTATGTATTATATTGACTCAACATATGGTCTTCGAATGTATTACAAGGGTCACAGATGTGTCTTACTGGCCACAGATGCCTTGTAAGGAATGCAGATGCGTTATTCTGATCGCAGATGTATTTTAAGGACTGCAGATGCATTATACTGACCGCAGACGCATTATAGGGACCAATGACATATTATATTGCCTCGATCCAATACACTGGCTGCCGATACATTACACATGCAGCAGACACACTATATTGACGCTTGATTCAACATATGGGCTTTGAATGTATTGTATGGGCACCAGATGCATTCTACTGACGGCAGATGCATTTTCTGGGCCGCAGATGCATCATACTGACTGCAGGTGTAATATATTGAGGATGATCCAATATAGTGGCTGCAGATGCATTACATGCAGCAGATGCATTACATCGGTTCTTCTTGTAATATATGCACTGTAGATTCACTACACTGGCTAGCTGCGTGCCATACTACTCTCTGCACATTATACAGTCTGCAGGTACTTCACTGCGGCTGCCGGTGCTGCACATGGGCTTTGGGCGCAATACATGGAGTTTGGAAATAACATAAGGGTTGGAAATGTAATACACAGTCTGTGGGTGCATTATACAGGCCCTGGGTGCATTCCATATGCTATGGATGCTTTGCCTAAAAACTGGATGCATTACACAGGTTCTGCATGCATTACATGCTGCCCGGCTCTTAGTTAACTGACCTGGGTTGTAGGAAGATAAAATAAATACAGGTTGGGGATCCTGATTCACATATAAAGCCACCCATGAAGTAGCGGGGTCCCAAACTCCGAAGAGGGCCTCTGTGGACAGCAGAGGACTTGAGACACAGTTAAAGGGCCCAATTGACCGGCTGGCTGATCAAGGGGATGCTGCTGAAGCATCATTACTTTGGGGAAAGGACAGTTCCACAGATGAGTGGAAACTAGAGTTCAAACACAACAAAGAGGGCCGGGGAGATTTATAGACCTGCAGGTGTTAACTCCCAATTTTATCACTATTGCTCATAAGCAAACACCTGGGTCTCGAGCAAGAAGAGAAAAACAGGTAAAAACAACCATGCTGAGATTGGAAATTCCTTTTTAAAGACGATTTCCGTCACCCACCAAAGGTGGCATGCTTCATTATCGGGCCCCTCCTTCTGTCTCCCACCAGATGGCGTGCTTCATCATCGGGCCCCTCCTTCTGTCTCCCACCAAAGGTGGCGTGCTTCATTATCGGGCCCCTCCTCCCGTCTCCCACCAAAGGTGGCGTGCTTCATCATCGGGACCCTCCTCCCGTCTCCCACCAAAGGCGGCGTGCTTCATCGTCGGGCCCCTCCTCCCGTCACCCACCAAAGGTGGCGTGCTCCATCGTCGGGCCCCTCCTCCCGTCACCCACCAAAGGTGGCATGCTCCATCATCGGGCCCCTCCTCCTGTCTCTCACCAAAGGTGGCATGCTCCATCATCGGGCCCCTCCTCCCGTCTCCCACCAAAGGTGGCATGCTTCATCATCGGGCCCCTCCTCCCGTCTCCCACCAAAGGTGGCATGCTTCATCATTGGGCCCCTCCTCCCGTCTCCCAGGTGGCATGCTTCATCATGGGGCCCCTCCTCCCGTCTCCCACCAAAGGTGGCATGCTTCATCATCGGGACCCTCCTTCTGTCACCCACCAAAGGTGGCAGGCTTCATCATCGGGCCCCTCCTCCCGTCTCCCAAGAAAGGTGGCATGCTTCACTATCGGGCCCCTCCTTCTGTCACCCACCAAAGGTGGCATGCTTCATCATCGGGCCCCTCCTCCCGTCTCCCACCAAAGGTGGCATGCTTCACTATCGGGCCCCTCCTTCTGTCACCCACCAAAGGTGGCATGCTTCATCATCGGGCCCCTCCTCCCGTCTCCCACCAAAGGTGGCATGCTTCACTATCGGGCCCCTCCTCCCGTCTCCCACCAAAGGTGGCATGCTTCATCATCGGGCCCCTCCTCCCGTCTCCCACCAAAGGTGGCATGCTCCATCATCGGGAACCTCCTCGCACCATTACAGCTGATCACGGTGCCGGCTGCACCTCCCGCACTAGGAGCTCTGTGGACATTTTATAGAGATGATAGATACCCTGTGGTGAGCTAAGGCGCAGTGAGGTAAGCAGAGGTGCAACAAGTGATATAGTTAGTCATTGAAACTGACTCCAGGGTGTGCATATCTATCTCCATCACCAGATCCCTCCCTCCAGACTGCAGAGGGTCAACCCTTGCGTCATCACGAGATGGCAAATGCCTGCACACAGAATAATCTCTGCAAAATACAATATGTAAAACGGCTTAAATTGTTAAAAAGAAAGAACTAGGAGGCCTGCGCGTGGCTTGCAAGGAAAGACAGAAGCGGAGGGGATCATCTGTCAACAACATACCTGGGAAATGAGAGATTTTATTTAAAAGGGCGGCGGCGCTCTGCCTGCGCGGGGCTGGGTCTCAGAGGAGGCCTGTTCCCCCGGCACCTCCGAGCCGAGAGCGGTGTGAAGCCAAACACACGGGCCACTATGGCAACCAGCGAGATAGTCCAAAGTACGGAGGCCCGGAGCCCCCGCCCCTCCCCTGGCCCCCAGCCGCCTCGTTTGTTCGGCTCCTTTAGAAGGGGTTGAATAGCATTTCAGAAGCTGCAGAGCGGTAACCAGCCCCACAGGCTGGAGAGGGAGGGGGTACAGAGGGCAGAGAGGGGGGGAGGGGAGGGGGGGGTTGGAACAGCAGGGCACGACGAGCCAGAGACAGGAGACGGACGGCAAGAGAAGGGGTGAACATTGGGAAGAGAAGGGGTGAACATGGAGGGGAGGGCGTGCTGGGGGGCGGGGGGGAGGGCGTCTGGGGTGGGGAGAGGGTGCGACAGGTTGGGGGTGGGACACAGAAGAGGGAACGTGAAAGGAGAGGGGCCAACATGGGGGATCAAGAAAGGAGGAAGTGGTGGGGGAGGGGTGAGGATATTGGACAGAGAAAGGAGGGACAGATGGAAACAGAGGAAGAAAGAGGGAGCGATGGAGACAAGAGACATGGGCACAGGGGGTGATTAATGGATATGTGGGCTGAGGAGAGGTGAGCGTCCAACAGACTGGAGCTGGGTGACACAGGAAGTGACGTGGGACACCAGCAGCTAGCTGAAGCTCACCCATCAAAGACTGACCTCCTGTTCACAACAGGTCTAAAGAACCAATCACAAGTAACACACAGGGTTTCACCTCCAGCTAAGGCACAGGTGAACCCCTACAGTCAGCCTGGACCCAGGTAACACCGAAAGAACACACTGCCAGGGAGACCAAAACTGCATAGTATCAGAACCCCAGGCACTGGTGGGAAACAGCAGACACCCAACACTGACTGGTGACAGCAGACACACACATACCAACAGGTAAGCGACACCCAAACACGGACAGCAGACACCCAAACACTGACTAGTGACAGTGGACACACAAATACTGACAGGTAATAGACACCCAATAACTGACAGGTGATAGCAGACACCCAAACACTGATGTGCACTAGCAGGCACCCAGCCACCAAATAGTGTCAGACACCCAAATGCAGACAGGTAATAGACACCCAAACACCGACAAGTGACAGCAGACATCCAAACACTGACTAGTAACAGCAGACACCCAAATACTGACTAGTGACAGCAGACACACAAATACTGACAGGTAATAACCAAACACTGACAAGTGACAGCAGACACCCAAACACTGACATGTGACAGCAAACACCCAAACACTGACGGGTGACAGCAGACACCCAAACACTGACGGGGGACAGCAGACACCCAAACACTGACAGGTGACAGCAGACACCCAAACACTGACAGGTGACAGCAGACACCCAAACACTGACAAGTGACAGCAGACACCCAAATACTGACAGGTGACAGCAGACACCCAAACACTGACAGGTGACAGCAGACACTCAAACACTGACAGGTGACAGCAGACACCCAAACACTGATGGGTGACAGCAGACACCCAAACACTGATGGGTGACAGCAGACACCCAAACACTGATGGGTGACAGCAGATACCCAAACACTGACAGGTGACAGCAGACACCCAAATAGAGACTGGTGACAGCAGACACCCAAACACTGATGGGTGACAGCAGATACCCAAACATTGACAGATGAAAGACACCCAAACACTGACAGGTGACAGCAGACACACAAACACTGATGGGTGACAGCAGACACCCAAACACTGACAGGTGGCAGCAGACACCCAAACACTGACAGGTGACAGCAGATACCCAAACACTGACAGGTAATAGACACCCAAACACTGACAGGTGACAGCAGACACCCAAACACTGACAGGAGGCAGCAGACACCCAAACACTTACGGGTGACAGCAGACACCCAAACACTGACAAGTGACAGCAGATACCCAAACACTGACAGGTGGCAGCAGATACCCAAACACTGACAGGTGGCAGCAGATACCCAAACACTTACGGGTGACAGCAGATACCCAAACACTGACAGGTGGCAGCAGATACCCTAACACTGACGGGTGACAGCAGATACCCAAACACTGACGGGTAATAGACACCCAAACACTGACAGGTGACAGCAGACACCCAAATAGAGACTGGTGACAGCAGACACCCAAACACTGACGGGTGACAGCAGATACCCAAACATTGACAGGTGAAAGACACCCAAATACTGACAGGTGGCAGCAGACACCCAAACACTGACAGGTGGCAGCAGACACCCAAACACTGACAGGTGGCAGCAGACACCCAAACACTGACAGGTGACAGCAGACACCCAAACACTGACAGGTGACAGCAGACACCCAAACACTGACAGGTGGCAGCAGACACCCAAACACTGACAGGTGGCAGCAGACACCCAAACACTGACAGGTGACAGCAGACACCCAAACACTGACAGGTAATAGACACCCAAACACTGACAGGTGACAGCAGACACCCAAACACTGACAAATGAAAGCAGACACCCAAACACTGACAGGTGACAGCAGAAACCCAAACACTGACAGGTGACAGCAGATACCCAAACACTGACGGGTAGTAGGCACCCAAACACTGACAGGTGACAGCAGACACCCAAATAGAGACTGGTGACAGCAGACACCCAAACACTGACGGGTGACAGCAGATACCCAAACATTGACAGGTGAAAGACACCCAAATACTGACAGGTGGCAGCAGACACCCAAACACTGACAGGTGGCAGCAGACACCCAAACACTGACAGGTGGCAGCAGACACCCAAACACTGACAGGTGACAGCAGACACCCAAACACTGACAGGTGACAGCAGACACCCAAACACTGACAGGTGGCAGCAGACACCCAAACACTGACAGGTGGCAGCAGACACCCAAACACTGACAGGTAATAGACACCCAAACACTGACAGGTAATAGACACCCAAACACTGACAGGTGACAGCAGACACCCAAACACTGACAAATGAAAGCAGACACCCAAACACTGACAGGTGACAGCAGAAACCCAAACACTGACAGGTGACAGCAGATACCCAAACACTGACGGGTAGTAGGCACCCAAACACTGACAGGTGACAGCAGACACCCAAATAGAGACTGGTGACAGCAGATACCCAAACACTGACAGGTGACAGCAGACACCCAAACACTGATGGGTGACAGCAGACACCCAAACACTGATGGGTGACAGCAGACACCCAAATAGAGACTGGTGACAGCAGACACACAAACACTGATGGGTGACAGCAGATGCCCAAGCACTGACGGGTGACAGCAGATACCCAAACACTGACAGGTGACAGCATAAACCCAAACACTGACGGGTGACAGCAGATACCCAAACACTGACAGGTGACAGCAGACACCCAAAAGCTGACAGGTGACAGCAGACACCCAAACACTGACAGGTGACAGCAGACACCCAAATAGAGACTGGTGACAGCAGACACACAAACACTGACCGGTGACAGCAGATGCCCAAGCACTGACGGGTGACAGCAGATACCCAAGCACTGATGGGTGACAGCAGTTGCCCAAGCACTAATGGGTGACAGCAGATGTGCAAGCACTGACGGGTGACAGCAGATGCCCAAGCACTGACGGGTGACAGCAGATGCCCAAGCACAGACAGGTAATAGACACCCAAACACTGACAGGTGACAGCAGAGACCCAAACACTGACGGGTGACAGCAGATGCCCAAATAGAGATGGGTGACAGCAGATACCCAAACACTGATGGGTGACAGCAGTTACCCAAGCACTGACGGGTGACAGCAGCTACCCAAGCACTGACGGGTGACAGCAGATGCCCAAGCACTGACAGGTGACAGCAGATACCCAAGCACTGACGGGTGACAGCAGTTACCCGAACACTGACTGGTGACAGCAGATGCCCAAGCACTGATTGATGACAGCAGATGCCCAAGCACTGATGGGTGACAGCAGTTACCCAAGCACTGACGGGTGACAGCAGATGCCCAAGCACTGACGGGTGACAGCAGATGCCCAAGCACTGCAAGTCACAGCAGATGCCCAAGCACTGACTGGTGACAGCAGATACCCAAGCACTGACGGGTGACAGCAGAAGCCCAAGCACTGACGGGTGACAGCAGATGCCCAAGCACTGACTGGTGACAGCAGATGCCCAAGCACTGACTGGTGACAGCAGATGCCCAAGCACTGACGGGTGACAGCAGATGCCCAAGCACTGACGGGTGACAGCAGAAGCCCAAGCACTGACGGGTGACAGCAGATGCCCAAGCACTGACGGGTGACAGCAGATGCCCAAGCACTGACGGGTGACAGCAGATGCCCAAGCACTGACGGGTGACAGCAGATGCCCAAGCACTGACGGGTGACAGCAGATGCCCAAGCACTGACGGGTGACAGCAGATGCCTAAGCACTGACCGGTGACAGCAGATGCCCAAGCACTGACCGGTGACAGCAGATGCCCAAGCACTGACGGGTGACAGCAGATGCCCAAGCACTGACGGGTGACAGCAGATGCCCAAGCACTGACTGGTGACAGCAGATGCCCAAGCACTGACGGGTGACAGCAGATGCCCAAGCACTGACTGGTGACAGCAGATGCCCAAGCACTGACGGGTGACAGCAGATGCCCTATTGCTAGTGTTAAATCCCCGGTAGTTATCTCTTGGGAGGTAAAGAAGGTAAACTGTGATATAAACTCACTAGTAAGAAACCAATTTAAACAGTCGTTGCTATTGAGGCAAAGGGAAATCAGTCGATTGAAACTGCTGAGAACTAGACTGAAGGTGTCTGAACGGAGGAGGGAGGAGGACCAGAAATGCATCAAGTTGAGAGAAGCCGCTTTTTCTGGTGACTCACGTAAATACTGGTCATTGATGGCAGAGTACTGTGACACTAGAATTAAGGCTGGGACCATTCCAGTTTCCGATGCGGAATGGTCCCATTACATTTCGCAGTTATATGCCATCAATTCCAGTTGCGGGATGTTGTTTGAGTCGAGTGATGAGCCTCCTTCTTTGGACGAATATGGCCCGCCCTCATGTGAGGAGATAGAGAGCTTTATTAAAGGCACAAGACTCTCTGGAGTGATGGGCCCGGATGAACTCCCGAAATCTGTTATCAAACAAGAGGTCTCTGCATAGACCTCGCTGCTCTGTCCGGTGTTCCAATATTGTTATCAGTATGGGGTTATTCCTTCGTCCTGGAAGGGTAGTGTAGTTGTGCCTCTATATGAAAAGGGTCCGAAAACCTTTCCTCCTAGTTTTAGGTAGATTGCGTTGTTGGACACAATCGACAAATTGTTTGCCACGAGTATTCTCCTCCACCTCCAGGATTGGGCATTTGGTGATAGTCTTGTTCCTGCGGAGCAAGCTGGTTTTCGTAAGATCTGCGGAACCTTAGATATTATTACAGCCCTCCAAACACTGATAGATAAGCATCCTGTGGGAAAGGGAATGGCCTTCTATTCTGCCTTTATTGATTTCTCTACAACGTTCGATAGCGTTGACCGTGGGACGCTGTGGAGGAAATTGGTGGCATTGGGGATCCCCGCGCATTTACTCAGGTTGATAGTTGCTCTGCAATCTTCAACTTGGTCCCAGGTTTTGATGAGAGGGAATCAGGGTCTCTCGAGCAAAGTAGAGACGAACAATGGTCTGAAGCAGGGGTGCTTACTTGCGCCCCTTCTTTTCTCCCTCTACATACATGATCTGCCTTGCAGAGTCAGACAGTGTAAGTGGGATCCCCCTAAATTAGGAGCAACGAGTATTGGTTGTCTAATCTACGCTGACAATGTTATGCTGGATTGAACTCCGGTAGGGCTACAGAGGCGTCTCTCTGAGTTGGGAAAGGATGCTGATGAGCATTAAAAAATATATATATCGTAAAGAGTAAAGTCATGGTTTTTAAATCGAGGGGGTGCAGAGTTAGGAAGGGTCTGCATTGGTTCCTGGGGAATGAGAAATTGGAAGTGGTGAAGCCGTATCTGTACCGAGGCAGAATTTTCTCCAGTAACGGCCGAAAAAGGACCACATTAGCCAGTGTAGAAGTAAGGCTATGTCTGAAGCGTCTGCCATGGGCGGACTATACAAGTGTTGTCGGCAAAGGCATTTTGCCCTTGTATTGGTGGTCTGTAAGATTACAATTCCGCCCTCATTGAGCTATGCGTGTGAGGTGATGGAAGCGCGGCATTGGTCTTTTTTTGAGAAAGTCGAAGGGCGAATCTGGCGCCAAATTTGTAATCTGAATTCTTTGGCTGTTCCATCAGCTCTTCGGCTTGAATTTGGGCTCCTCTCCACGAATGTGTTTGCTATAGTCGCTGTTCTAAGGTGGGGGGGGAATAATCTACTGAATGGTGAACCTGCTTTGAAACATGAAATATTTTATTGTTTGAAGGGAAGAAGTGCCCTCTTTTTAAACTATATGAAAGTTCTGGATATGTTTAAAATTGGTCCGAATGGGATGGTTCCCCTTCGATGCTCACCTTAAAAAACTTGATTAAAAATACAATCTATGAAGTGAGCCAGAAAAGGGATATCGTGTTGTGTGCTCAGCATGCCCAGAATGAAATCATTTTGGAGAGTAGCATATGTAGAAATCCACCGTATGTACTATGGAACCTCTCCCATGGTGCGCGCAGAACTATTTTGTTACTAAGGCTGAATCTGCTTCAGATACGAATCATTTCTAGACCCTGGGAAGGACTATCAAGGGAGGAGAGGCTTTGTGATCTCTGTGGGATTTAGGTCGTGTGCTTTTTGTACCGTCATCGCGGCACCAATTGCTAAGACCCTTGTTTTTAAAGTACAATATAGCCACGGTAGTGGAGGCCCAGAAATGTTTATTCGCGCCACCATCACAAATAGTTTGTGCAAACATTTTTTTAAATTTTCAACAACTTTTGAATATTTTCTAGAATTGTTTGAACTTTTGCAAATTTTATAGTAATTGCACTCGCTCATGAATTTAAGGAATTTGGTACTTTTGGTTTTAAATCCTTTTTGCACAGTACAACATAGATTTATTGTATTAATCTTTGTTTGTAATGATGGATGTAAGGAACAAATTAGAAGTACTGTATTAGTGTTGCGTCTTAAAATCATTGCGCATTACTTGTTTGGTGAATTTATTAGGCCTGCCTAGTATTGTGTCATAATGTTTGAATGAATCGATTGCGCATTTGCACTTTTTCTGTGTATGGGGCTTTTGAGCATAGTTGTAAGTTGATTGGTTTGTATCTTGTACTTTGGAGCTCCATGTACTGTATATTGTATGTATTGGTTTTTAAAACTTTTTAATTGTATTTTATGTGGACCTCTTTGAGTTCCAAATCATCATCATAAAATCTTTAATCTTGACAGCAGATACCCAAACACTGACGGGTGACAGCAGACACCCAAATACAGACAGGTAATAGACACCCAAACCCTGACAAGTGAAAGCAGACACCCAGCAGGTGACAGCAGACACCCAAACACTGACAGATGATACACACCCAAGAACTGACGTATGACAGCTGACACCCAAACACTGACTGGTGACAGCAGATACCCAAACACTGACGGGTGACAGCAGATACCCAAACACTGACAGGTGACAGCAGACACCCAAACACTAACAGGTGACAGCAGACACCCAAACACTGACAGATAATACACACCCAAGAACGGACGTATGACCACAAACACCCAAATACAGACAGGTAATAGACACCCAAACACTGACAAGTGAAAGCCGACACCCAAACACCGACGGGTGACAGCATCTACCCAAACACTGACGGGTGACAGCAGATAGCCCAACACTAACAGGTGAAAGCAGACACCCAAACACTGACAGATAATACACACCCAAGAACTGACGTATGACAGCAAACACCCACATACAGACAGGTAATAGACACCCAAACACTGACAAGTGAAGGCAGACACCCAAACACTGGCGGGTGACAGCAGATACTCAAACACTGATGAGTGACAACAGACACCCAAATACAGACAGGTAATAGACACCCAAACACTGACAGCAGATACCCAAACACCGACGGGTGACAGCAGACACACAAAAACTGACGGGTGACAGCAGATACCCAAACAGTGACAGGTGACAGCAGACACACAAATACTGACAGGTGGCAGCAGACACCCAAACACTGATGAGTGACAACAGACACCCAAATACCAATGAGTACCGTAGAACTCGGACTAATGGCAACAGACAAGCAAACAGTGACAGGTAACAGCAGACACCGTCAGGAGATATCAGACACCAATTGGTGATATCACCCATCCAAACAGTGACTGGTGACAGCAGATAACCAAACACTGACTGGTGACAGCAGATAACCAAACACTGACGGGTGACAGCAGATGCCCAAACACTGACAGCAGATACCCAAACACTAACAGGTGACAGCAGACACCCAAACACTGACAGATAATATACACCCAAGAACCGACGTGTGACAGCAGACACCCAAACACTGACAGCTCACAGCAGACACACTAGGCAAAGCAGGCACCCACAAATAGACACAAAGCTTAACAGGTAACAGCGGACACCCAAGTAGTTCAGGTGACAACAGACACCCAAACACCAATGGGTATTAATAGACATTTAAACACTGACAGTTAACAGCAGACACCCAAACAATGACTGGTGGTAACTCACATCGAAACACCGACAGGTAACAGTGGATGTCCAGCCACTGACTAGTAACAGCAGACACCCAAACACTGACAGATGATACCAGACACACGAAAACCAACATGTGATATTAGACCCTAATGGGTAACATCAAACACCGACAGATGATAACAGACACCAAGACAATGACCTGTGACAGCAGACATCAACACTAACAGGTAAAATCAGATACCCAGACACTGACAGGTGATATCAGACACCCAAACACTGACAGATGATATCAGACACGAAAACTAACAGGCCATAATCAAACACCAACGGGTGACACCAACCAGTGACATTTGACAGCAGACAGTCAAACAGCGACAGGTGATATCAAACACCAACAGGTTATATCAAAAACACAAACACCGACAGGTAATATCAGACACCCAAACACTGACAGGTGACATCAGACATCCAAACACCGACAGGTGACATCAGACACCCAAACACCGACAGTTGATATCAGACACACAAATGCCGGCAGGTGATATGAAACACCCAAATGCCGAGAGGTAATATCAGACACCCAAAGACGGACAGGTGATATCAGACACCCAAATACTGAGAGGCAATATCAGACACCCAAAGATGGACAGGTGATATCAGACACCCAAATACTGAGAGGCAATATCAGACACCCAAATACCGACAATTGATACCGGACACCCAAAAACCGAGAGGTAAGAGACACCCAAAGACGGATAACACGCCCCCATACACTGTGTGCACCTGGCCCAAGGCCAGGCTTGAGCACGCGAGACGAACCACTGGAGGAAGCAGACAGACTGCAGGCCTGAGCAATGCAGCATTACTGAGCCAGATTTAGAGGAATATATCGAAAAATAGTGAAACGTATGTAAAAAGGGTAGAGCGCGCGCTCCTCCAGGATTTCAGCCCTTTATTCTGTGACCCAATTAGTGCTTCTGAAACATTTACCAGGTTTTCCATGTTTTTAATTGGGAGCGCAAAGCGCGGGAGGGGTCCCGCAGAGCTTGGCCTCCTGTGGCAGAACCGGAATATCACACACTTAGAAGCGTGTTCGTCCTCGCCATTACAGCGCCACGCAAGCATCACTGCCTGCCTCCAGGCACGTCGAGTCTTAGAGGACTCATCAGTGTCGCCACAGCGCTGCGTCAGCCTCGGTCCTGTTTTGAGGCACTACTAGCTCCGATGCCTTCTTGGCTAAATTTACGCTATACAGATATCACATACACACATAAAGGTGTACCTCAGTGCCATCACAGGGCCACGCGCACCCAGTGCTTAATTTGAGCCGGTGCTTTCCGGTGCTCTGCACCGGCACCTTATTGCCAGCACCGGGGCTATGACAGTCTGCCACATGGTGGCGCTGTCATGCTAATTTAGGTATGAACACAACAACAGCGGTTTTTTTTGTTCAATTTACATTAGCAATGACTAATACCTGCCTCCCAAGCCATTCTTCTGGCTTTGGGAGCCTGGAATAGTCTGACTTGTCACACTTGTAGGAGTGTGAAGGTTAATAGCTGTGTATGTACTGTCATTGGCAGCTGGCATGGGTTATGTGTGCTGCAAGCTGCAGTGGCCTCCCAACGAGAGCCCCGGCACTTATCCTTTTACAAATTTCATCTCCTGCCTTTTGGCACTTCGGGTTTCAGGGATTCGTCGATGCCATCACAGTGCCTCATGAGTCTCGCCTCCTGTTTCCAGACACTAATCTCCAAAGTGTTGCTTCCACGACAACGCTGTGTGAGGCACTGCCAGGTCTGAGGGGTTCATCGATGCCACTGCCGAGCCTCACTTTCTACCTCATGGCACAGTGAGGCCTAAGGGTTTCATTATCCCCACCAGACAGAGGGGACCAGGTCGCCCCACTCTCGAAGCACTTCACTGGCTACTGATCAATCAATCAATCAGGGGTTGGTAAAGTGCAGCTACTCACCCGTGAGGGTCTCAAGGCACTGGGGGGGGGGGGCTCTGTTGATTGCTGGGTCATCCGAAGAACCAGGTCTTAAGGTCCTTCCTGAACTGGAGCAGGGTGGGGCTGCCGGAGGTGGAGGGATGGGAGACAACACCCTTTAAAGTCCTCTGCACACCAGCTGACCGTGTCTGGAGCCAGCCCCCCTACCTCCCAAACTCAGATTATACAACCAGAGGGCAAACTCTAGGTGAAGAATGCCCCATTACTGACAATGTACTACAAAACAAGGGCCACCCCACAATTTTCAGAGAACCTGGATAATAAACCGTATTGTACCAAAACAGCGGTTCACTTAGGCAATTACCCAAATAAACAAGAGACAACAAGGTCTAAATTAATCATAAAACGAGACTAGTCTAACCAGCAAATTAGTGACACTGAAAGGGGTGGGGGGGTTTGGGTGACAGTAGAGGTCACTAGGGCAGTGGTTCACAACTTGGGAGTACCCCCACTTAATCATTACTGGAATCCGGGGACCCCCAGTGAATCATTATTCGAATCTGGGAAACCTCTCCCCCAATATCCCCCCCCTCCCACTGACTCATTATTTGAATCCAGGAACCCCAGCCTACGCCGTTTCAGTGATTTGAACTGCGAAACAATGCATAAAAATACAGAAACAAGCAAATACCCATATGATTAAATATTGTATTTAATTCACAAATATATATATTTTTTAAATTCTTTTGCCCATACTATATTCTGTTTGCCGCACTTGCACTGCTCCCTGCTTCATTTTCAATGTTCCATTTTTCTTCTTTGTTTATATACACTGTATTAATCTGGTAATATTATTTCATTTTCCCCGGACCAGAGGTTAAGAGGCACTGCTCTAGGGCCACTCATGGGAGTTGCTACTAGAAGCTTAACTCAGGACTGTTTCTAGAATATTCCCCACTTGTGCAGTACACCACAAACTGAACGACCTTGGCACTTATGTTGCACACGTTAGTGCTCAATTCAGTGATTAGATTTATTTTTGTTTAGAATGCACAAAACAAATGCCAGGGCTTCAGCTTCTAGGCACAGCAAACAATAAGACACACATAACAAATCATATATGGTAATACCAGAAATTCAAAGTAACATTTTCTAAATAACAGAGAAATAATTAAAAAAAACAGGAAATCAAGCTAAAAAAAGAGCAAGCGGTGATATGTGCAACACGTCCTGGAAGGGGCAGGTTGCAAGGTGGGCTCGATGTCAATACAGAGGTAAGAGCAGGTGTAGAAACCTTTCTATACATGTCTGGCTCTTCAAATGGATCCCGACCAACACTTGCAGAACCGGCACCCAAGCCCTGATTGCCAGCAAGCTGGAGTACGGCAACACACTCCATGCTGGAATCAACCCACAACTGACCAGAAGACTCCAGACTATACAAAACTCAGCAGCCAGGCTGACCCTCAACCTCCCACCCCACACTCACATCACCCCACACCTCAAAGAGCTCCACTGGCTCCAAGTCCACAAATGAGCACTTGGCAAACTCCTCAAACACACATACAAAGCCTTACACAACATTGGCCCCACGTACCTCAACAACTGCATAAACTTCCTCATACCGACAAGACACCGCCACTCAGCCAGACTCCTATTCACACAGAGATTCAACAGGTATTTGGAGCTGTTCCGTTGATCGCTTTCCATGGCAGGTCTATGGCTCTTTGTTGGACCTGGTTATCCCGGCTTTGCCAGATCAGGGGAGATATTGTGGGAGATACATGATCTTTTTCCCTCAGATCATAAAGGATATGTATTGCTCAGGTTTGTGTTTGGTGTAGTTTTTGTGCAGACCTTTTTGGACTATTTACGTAGGATGCCATGTGAGGTTTGAAGTCTGCGCCTCATCCTGCCTGCTTCAGTCATTTGCATGGTTCAATTGTTTACCTTGGGCACATTTATGATGGATCAAATACATGAAATTCGGCAGATTTCATACTGACCTGTGCCTGTGGGTATAAGGACAGCGGTGACTTGAACAGAACACAGATTCAAAGAAAATGGAATGGTGCCCCAAGAGATATATAAGTCCACAAATCTTTGCTTTTTATAAAAATATTATTTTATTTAATTCTCATGAAATGGATAAAATCCATCAGAAGAACATCCAGCCAACGCGTTTCGTTCAAAAGACATTTGAACTTCATCAGGGCTTTTGTGTCTTAATAATCATGAAATTCCCGATTCCACAGATTGATTAAGCAATATCAATATTTACTGGGCATGTCTGGGGAATGACGCTTCAGAAGGCATTGAAGATGTGAGGCGAGCATGCACCCTTTGATACCGATTCAGGTATCAACTGGGGGATACGACCGCCCCATTCAATATTGGATCAATCTCAAATCTTTATCATGAGCATGCGTCCTTGCCAGACTTGGTCTAGGACCATGGAAATGACAGAAGTGTATTTTGTCAGACACAGCCAATGAATATGGATATTGCTAAATCAATCAGTGGAATCAGGAAATTAATGATTGTTAAGACACAAAAGCCCTGAAGAAGTTCAAATGTCTTTTTGAACGAAACGCGTTGACTTGATGTTCTTTTGATGGATTTTATGCATTACATGAGAAGTAAATAAAAGAAGATTTTTTTTACAAAACCTAAGATTTGTGGACTTATATTTATGGGTGCACCATGTTTCGAATTGGGTTCAGCGCGGCAACGGTATCACACAACGGCTGGTACTGGATCTGAAGTGCACCAGGCTCTAATTGATTGGAACTGTGTGTGAAGTGCGGTTAGTAAGGTCCGCCGCTGATGCTTGGCTTTTTGCAGAACACAGATTTCACCAGTGATGGTGGTTCAGGTAACTCAAGGCCAGCTCATACCCGGGGGCATGATGCTTAAATCTGTGACCAAGATCTCAGTTTGATCACTTTTTAAGCCAGTTCTGGCTGCTGGAAGACAGCCCCTCATTGTGGTCTCATGATGGTCACCCCTGTGACGTTTCTCCTTAGATCAGCCAGACACTGAGCTGTAGACAGCATTCACCTGACCAGAGTCCTCTATGTCCAGTCAGTTGAGCTGGTGGGGAGGATGAAATATTTGAGGATGTGGAGCAGCGGCCAGAGCTCCGTGTTCGAGTCTCGGCTTCAGCTCAACATCCTGTGATTCTGAGCAAATCACTTAATCTCCCTGTGCCCATGTACCCCGGATACCCTCACGGGCGATTTGCTGTGCTATGTAAATTTACAAATGTATCAAACTTAAAAAGAGAGGTGAGATAGAGCCGTGATGGGCTCTGCTGTCCAGCGTGGTGGCATCTGAGATGTGTTGGTCTTATGTTGTCTGCTGCCCTCGCTCATTTGGGAAACATCGAACCCATTCCTACACTTTCCCCGAGACCTTATACCAACTTTTCACGCGTTTTGTGGCTCATGCAGTCAAAGGTCCCAGAAAGGTCCAGGTGGACGAATGCTCCTGGTTTCGCCTGGTCGCAGACCCAGGGCCTTTCTTCTGATGGTCTTTGTACCCCTCAAAGGGAAGTAGCCTGCCACGCAGCGGATTGTAGGTAGTCTGATGTCACATCCGTCTAGAGCTGCTCGGCTACTTCCGCCTGCAGAATCAGCACTACAAATGCAAGGGTGGCAACGGGCTCTAAATGTGCAAAGTGGGAAGGGCCAGGCGTGTTTGTTTACTAAAGAGAGAGCTAGTGCTTGTTCAGCGTGTAAAGAGGAGGTGGATGAAGGTTGAGTTGGCCCTGCTGCCTGTAGGTTACACACCCACGCCTCCAGCAGCCAGTCATCGTCACTAACATTAATCTAAGCCTAGGCCTAACCTCACCAAAGGCCACCAGCTCCTAACACCCGCAGACGGGCAGCCCTCGGAGACATTCCTGGGGCGTCATTACTGCTTAGATTAGCAGTGACGTCATTACTGGGAAGATTAGCAGTGAAAACGAGTTCCTGCTTCCCTTATGCACGAATTAATATGCATCTAAGCATGACCAATGCGTTTGTTGATTAAACCTGCCATCAAACTGAGACAAACACCGACCCGCGTGAGAGAGAGCACGTGATCACCCCGCCCCCCAACCCTCCAGCAGGGAAGCAGCCCCTCTAAACACTCAGGAATGAAAGAAACAGGCAGTTACAAAAATCATTTCGGGAAATATGGCCTGAAATCGATAAATTAACAAGCAGTGAGAGAGGTGATGATTTTGGTATCCTCCCTAACCTAGGGAGAGAACCAAGCAGATGCCTTGAAAACAAAAAGCACATCTTTTGAACGATTCAGTGGTGGTCCCATCCTCTTAGGACCACCCCAAGCACAGTTATTGGCAAAAATACAATCCCAACCAAAGGCCCTGCAAAGCATTATGGGACGAGATTAGCAGTGGGCAGTGAATATTATAGTATCCAATATCAAAATAATTCTACAAAGAGCTGCAGTTCCACTAGTCGTTACTAGATGTCCCTCACGAGTCAAATGCAAAAGCTTCATGAAAGGGTTTCAATGCTTTTGCATTTGACTCGTGAGGACATCTAGTAACGATTAGTGGAACTGCAGCTTGATGTATTAATAATTTCAATGCTTTTGCATTTGACTCGTGAGGGACATCTAGTAACGACTAGTTGAACTGCAGCTCTTTGTAGAATTATTTTGATATTGGACACTATAATATTCACTGCCCACTGCTAATCTCGTCCCATAATGCTTTGCAGGGCCTTTGGTTGGGATTGTATTTTTGCCCATAACTGTGCTTGGGGTGGTCCTAGGAGGAAGGGACCACCACTGAATCGTTCACATGATATGCTTTTTGTGTTCAAGGCATCTGCTTGGTCCTCCCCTAGGTTAGGGGGAACCCAAAATCATCACCTCTCTCATTGCTTGATATTTTCATTGTCAAAGTTCACTTTTGTGAATTTGTTATATGCTTTTTAGCATAGAAAATTGCTTTAACAAAGCATTTGTATGTGTTTAATATACTGCTGCTACGCTACGTTGATTAGCAGAGTTTTTTACTCTGCTACGTGCAATTTACGTAGTGCGTAGTAACACAAACTTTGCATGCTCCGTGAGCGTAGCAAAGTATTATGCCCAGGGTTAAAAACGTGAGAGTTGGATGCAAAACATCCACAAATATGATCAAACAGGCACAGACTGATGCACCGACTGAGAAGTACTGATAGGACCTGAGAGAGAAACCTCTCTTTGGGATCCAGAATGTAATACCTCTTCAGGGAGCATCAAACACTGTCCAAACACTCTGCTTTTGTTGAACCGCAGACCTTTAGCACAGAACACACAATGCGCAGGAGTTCCTATGCGCTCTGACCAGTTAGCACACGCGTGAAGACAATTTACATTCAAAACAAGCACTGGCAAAGAAGTGTTTGGTAACATCTGGGCAACTTTGTGTTTGTTGTCCTCGACTGTCCTAAAAATAAAATCTCATTATGAAGCAAAGTTCTGAATGAAGATAATTAAAAAAGAAAGAAAATGCAGATGGAACAGTGCTCAGTGCAAATATATTATTATATAAAAAAAAACAGTGCATGAATAATTTGGATAAAAATGATTCAAGCCCAACAATATACACAAGTGGGGGTCCTATAGCCAGGCACCTGACCTAACCACTCAGTGTAATTCACTCTCAACGGAGTATGGTGGCCACTTGTATGTCATCGATGTTTCGACCCCTTTGAATTAAGTAGCTGATCATCATCAGGACAAGAAAGCGAATCTGCACCTCAAGCAAGGGAACTGGGTTCAAAGTCCTGCACTCAGCGCCACGGATCATTACCTCAAAGAGCGGATGGTTTATAGATTGTTAGAGACTTTTCTTGATTGGAGCATGCTTAAATATAAGTTATCATTATTATACTTTTGAATCAGGCAATATCACTGAGACTTAAAACAAGATTTTATGCAGATCTTACTGATGAGCGCGATGTGTAAGGACAGCAGGAGATGGGGAGTCGGCTGTGATACAAGTGCTTGGTTAAGTGGTTGGACAACTGGAGCAGCAGCACCCGTCACTGTCCGCTATCCGCTATAACATGGCACCACTTGGTAGCAGGCAGTCAATGTCCACTATCTGCTAATAAATGAAGCTGAGTGATGCAGATAGCGGACAATAGTGGTCTGCTATCTAATGAAGTCACTGGATAACAGACCGTCACTGTCTGCTACGCGCTATGAAACGGAGCCATCATTTAACAATGACTGGTACCTACGATATCCATCCAGGGTACAGTACCACACACGAAGCAAGTCCAACACAACTCGGTGAGGATCTGAAACTAAGGATATCCCTCGGCGCACAACAACACACACAAAGCAAGTCCAACACAACTCGGTGAGGATCTGAAACTAACGATATCCCTCGGCGTACAACAACACAAACAAAGCAAGTCCAACACAACTCGGTGATGCACTGAAACTTACAATATCCCTCGACATACAACAACACAAACAAAGCAAGTCCAACACAACTCGGTGATGCACTGAAACTTAAGATATCCCTCGGCGTACAACAACACACACTAAGCAAGTCCAACACAACTCAGTGATGCACTGAAACTTACAATATCCCTCGACATACAACAATACACAACAAGCAAGTCCAACACAACTCGGTGAGGATCTGAAACTTAAGATATCCCTCGGCGTACAACAACACACACCAAGCAAGTCCAACACAACTCGGTGAGGCACTGAAACTTAAGCTATCCCTCGGCGTACAACAACACTCACCAAGCAAGTCCAACACAACTCGGTGATGCACTGAAACTTACAATAACCAACCGGTGTACAACAACGCACACCAAGCAAGTCCAACACAACTCAGTGATGCACTGAAACTTACAATATCCATCCGGTGTACAACACCACACACCAAGCAAGTCCAACAAAACTTGGTGATGCACTGAAACCTACGATCTCTAAACGGCGTACGACATCCCACACTAAGTAAGTCCAACACAACTCAGAGATGCACTGAAACTTACAATAACCATGAGGCGTACAACAACACACACCAAGCAAGTCCAACAGAACTCGGTGATGCACTGAAACCTAATGATATCTCTTGGTGTACAACACACACCAGCAGTGCTCTAATCTCAGATCAGACCAGAGGCATGTACCTACCACAGCTGGTGCGTGGAATGTCCGTTTGTCCGGCCTTGTTTACAGGTCACCACTAGGGCCCATCCGTGAGAGGTCGCTCCCCTGTGGCGTTGTCAGCAGACGACTTTCCTGGGACCACCGTGAGCCTGTAGGGGTAAAGAGGAAAACGTAGGATGAGCAAAAGAGGATGAAAATGACACGCAGTAGGTACACACGTGACAAAACAGGTCCATTGCACCAATCATATGAGCGAGAACCAGGCTCCGCCCATAAGAAGAAAACAACATATATCACACATGAATCAAATGTTAGTTAAAATACACAGGTGAGTGTGCAACGATGACACCTAGGAGTTAATGCGCTGATCCCACACCACACCACCCCCCAGAGAGCTCCATTGGCACCCCATGCAAAGTGCTGACAGTCCAAACTTCTCACACATGCATTCAAGTCACTACACAACACGGGGGACCCGCACATCTTTAATCACAGGCTTCACTTCCACCAGCCGATCAGACAACTTTCCTCAGCATCACTCTCACTGGCACGCACAGAAGCAGAACGGGAGGTCGATCATTCTCCTACCAAGCAGCCACATCCTGGAACGACCTACCCCGACGCATCAGGGCCTCCTCCTCACTTGAATTCTGCAAGAAGCTGAAGACCTGACTATTCAACTAGTCTTCTTGCAGGAGCATCGAAACTGCCTGGACTCAGGCCCAGCATCACACACATGCCTACTTTCAACTAGTCTTCTTGCAGGAGCATCGAAACTGCCTGGACTCAGGCCCAGCATCACACACATGCCTACTTTCAACTAGTCGGGTCTCCATACTTTCATGGGTGATAAGCAGCTCTCTACAAATTCACCTTACATTACACTGTATAATTTTTAGTTTTAGTGCTGAGGGCCACACACAGGCCATCGGTTGGTATGTTCCTACCTTTACCACATTTCACAATGTTGCTAAAAATACGCACATTGACATGAAGGCTCAGGTCCTGCTACCAAATCCTACGCAGGCTACGAAATATCTGAATATGGTTGCCTCAAAACACCAGAAGTACCATCATGCAAGCAATCATCACCAGCAGGCACGACCACTGCAACACTCTCTATGCCAGAATCTCCAAACAACTCCTCACAGACTCTGGACCATCCAGAACACTGCTGCAAGACTCGTACTCGACCTCCCACACTGCACTGCATCACACCGCACCTCAGGAAGCTTCACTGGCTCCCCATTCACAAGCGCAGCCAAGTCAAGCTTCTCACTCACACATACAAAGCCCTACACAACACAGGACCAGAATACCTGAACAACCGCATATACTTTCTCCAACCCACCAGACACTTATGTACCTCACTCTCACTCGCACACATTAGCCGCATCCACAAGAGCAAAACTGGAGGCCGCTCACTCTCCTACATCGCACCCAAGACATGGAACGACCTCTCTCAACACTTCTTGAGTTCTGCAAGGAGCTGAAGACCAGGCTGTTTGTATAAGCACCTTGGGCACCTCACACCTACACACGTGCCCAAGCACCTGGATACCCTCTCAGGTGATTAGTGCGCTATACAAATCAAGATAACATAAAATAACGTAACAACATTTGTAGCCAGGCATCTGGAGCACGTGTGGCTGTGGCACCACTGATGGTGGAAGAGAGCAACTGAGACCTGTGCTGTGGTCACCCCTGATGCCACCTATTCAGGCCTCAGGCTGTGAGTGAATGATGGGGTGCACGGAGAGTGTGGCCTGCGTTTCCAGGCTTGTGGGTGTTCAGTGTGTTGCATTAGTGCACACACGTAGCAAATACTAAGCATTGCACGATGAATTAAGTTCATGACAGACTTCTGCAAAGCAACCGTGTACCTAAATTAGTTTCTTGGCACTTCAGCATGTAAAAGTGACAATAAAAAGTTTTGCTCAATTTAAAAATGTTGGAAATTGAAGTTCCTGAAGAGGGAACCCTGTTCCAGAGAGATTGTGCACAAACAGAGAGGGCCCAGCCTCCTTATGTTGCTTCTGAAACCGAGGGGCGTCAGAAAATGTTGACCTGTTGATTAGAAAGTGTCTCCCTTGAAGCAGCAGGAGTTTTGTCAGTTCTCAGTGCAGTGTATCGGCAGTGGGCACAGAAGATCAGGACTGAGTTGCACCGACAGATCATGGTGTGGGTTTCCTGCACTGGACTGCGCTGGTGTTGCAGGTCAGGACTGAGGTGCACCGACAGATCACGGTGCGGGTGTCCTGCGCTGGAATGCAGGGGTGCTGCAGGTGAGGGCTGAGGTGCACCGACAGATCACGGTGCGGGTTTTCTGCGCTGGAATGCAGGGGTGCTGCAGGCGAGGACACTGAGGTGCACCGACAGATCACGGTGTGGGTTTTCTGCACTGGAATACAGGGGTGTTGCAGGTGAGGGCTGAGGTGCAATGACAGATCACGGTACGGGTTTACTGCACTAGAATACAGGGGTGCTGCAGGTCAGGACTGAGCTGCACTAACAGATCAGGTTGCGGGTTTCCTGCACTGGAATGCAGGGGTGCTGCAAGGGACAACTGAGGTGCACCGACAGATCACAGTGCAGGTTTCCTGCACTGGAATGCAGGGGTGCTGCAAGTCAGGACTGAGGTGCACCAACAGATCAGGGTGTGGGTTTCCTGCGCTGGACTGCACCGGTGCTGCAGGTGAGGACACTGAGGTGCACCGACAGATCACGGTGCGGGTTTCCTGCGCTGGAATGCAGGGGTGCTGCAGGTCAGGCCTGAGGTGCACCGACAGATCACAGTGCAGGTTTCCTGCACTGGAATGCAGGAGTTGCTGCAGGTGAGGGCTGAGGTGCACCAACAGATCAGGGTGTGGGTTTCTTGCGCTGGACTGCACCGGTGCTGCAGGTCAGGACTGAGGTGCACCGACAGATCACGGTGCGGGTTTCCTGCGCTGGAATGCAGGGGTGCTGCAGGTCAGGACTGAGGTGCACCAACAGATCAGGGTGTGGGTTTCCTGCGCTGGACTGCACCGGTGCTGCAGGTGAGGACACTGAGGTGCACCGACAGATCACGGTGCGGGTTTCCTGCGCTGGAATGCAGGGGTGCTGCAGGTCAGGACTAAGGTGCACTGACTGATCACGGTGCAGGTTTCCTGCGCTGGACTGGACCGGTGGGAATGCAGGGGTGCTGCAGGCGAGGGCTGAGGTGCACCGACTGATCACGGTGCAGGTTTCCTGCGCTGGACTGGACCGGTGGGAATGCAGGGGTGCTGCAGGCGAGGGCTGAGGTGCACCGACTGATCACGGTGCGGGTTTCCTGCGCTGGAATACAGGGCTGCTCCAGATCAGGACTGAGGCACAATGACAGATCATGGTGCAGGTTTCTTGCACTGGAATGCAGGGGTGATGCAGATCAGGACTGAGGTGCACCGACAGATCAGGGTGTGGGTTTCCTGCGCTGGAATGCAGGGGTGCTGCAGGTGAGGACTGAGGTGCACTGACAGATCAGGGTGAAGGTTTCCTACACTGGAATGCAGGGGTGCTGCAGGTCAGGACTGAGGTGCACCGACAGATCACGGTGTGGGTTTCTTGCACTGGAATGCAGAGGTGCTGCAGATCAGGACAGAGGTGCACCGACAGATCAGGGTGCGCACCGACAGATCAGGGTGCGCTGGAATGCAGGGGTGCTGCAAGTCAGGACTAAGGTGCACCGACAGATCACGGTGCGGGTTCGTGCGTTGGAATGCTGGGGTGCTGCAGGTGAGGACAGAGATGCACCGACAGATCAGGCTGCGGGTTTCTTGCACTGGGATGCAGTGGTGCTGCAAGTTAGGACAGAGGTGCACCAACAGATCAGGGTGCAGGTTCCCTCTGCTGGAATGCAGGGGTGCTGCAGGCATGGGCTGAGGTGCATCGACATATCAGGGTGTGGGTGACCTGTGCTGGAATGCAGGGGTGCTGCAGATCAGGACAGAGGTGCACCAACAGGTCACAGTGCGGTTTTCCTGTGTTGGAATGCAGGGGTGCTGCAAGTCAGGACTGAGGTGCACCGACAGATCACGGTGCGGGTTTCGTGCATTGGAGTGCAGGGGTGCTGCAGGGAAGGGCTGAGGTGCACCGACTGATCAGGGTGTGTATTTCCTGCACTGGAATGCAGGGGTGCTGCAGGCGAGGACACTGAGGTGCACGGACAGATCAGGGTGCGGGTTTTCTGCGCTGGAATGCAGGGGTGCTGCAGGCCAGGACTGAGGTGCACCGACAGATCATGGTGTGGGTTTCCTGCGGTGGACTGCACCTGTTCTGCAGGTGAGGACTTGGGTGCACTGAGAGATCAGGGTGCGGGTTTCCTGCGCTGGAATGCAGGGGTGCTGCAGGTGAGGGCTGAGGAGCATCGACAGATCAGGGTGCGGGTTTCCTGCGCTGGAATGCAGGGGTGCTGCCGGTGAGGACACTGAGGTGCACCGACAGATCAAGGCGCGGGTTTCTGCGGTGGACTGCACCGGTGCTGCAGGTGAGGACTGAGGTGCACCGACAGATCAGGGTGTGGGTTTCCTACGGTGGACTGCACCGGTGCTGCAGGTGAGGACACTGAGGTGCACTGACAGATCAGGGTGCCGGTTTCCTGCGCTGGACTGCACCGGTGCTGCAGGTGAGGACACTGAGGTGCACCGACAGATCAGGGTGCGGGTTTCCTGCGCTGGACTGCACCGGTGCTGCAGGTGAGGGCTGAGGTGCACCGACAGATCAGGGTGCGGGTTTCCTGCGCTGGAATGCAGGGGTGCTGCAGGTGAGGTCTGAGGTGCTGCAGATGAGGACACTGAGGTGCACCGACAGATCAAGGTGCGGGTTTCCGGCGGGGGACTGCACCGGTGCTGCAGGTGAGGACACTGAGGTGCACTGACAGATCAGGGTGTGGGTTTCCTGCGCTGGACTGCACCGGTGCTGCAGGTGAGGACTGAGGTGCACTGACAGATCAAGGTGCGGGTTTCCTGCGCTGGGCTGCACCAGTGCTGCAGGTGAGGGCTGAGGTGCACTGACAGATCAAGGTGTGGGTTTCCTGCGCTGGACTGCACCGGTGCTGCAGGTGAGGACTGAGGTGCACTGACAGATCAAGGTGCGGGTTTCCTGCGCTGGGCTGCACCAGTGCTGCAGGTGAGGGCTGAGGTGCACTGACAGATCAAGGTGCGGGTTTCCTGCGCTGGACTGCACCGGTGCTGCAGGTGAGGACTGAGGTGCACTGACAGATCAAGGTGCGGGTTTCCTGCGCTGGGCTGCACCAGTGCTGCAGGTGAGGGCTGAGGTGCACTGACAGATCAAGGTGCGGGTTTCCTGCGCTGGACTGCACCGGTGCTGCAGGTGAGGACACTGAGGTGCACCGACAGATCAAGGTGCGGGTTTCCGGCGGGGGACTGCACCGGTGCTGCAGGTGAGGGCTGAGGTGCACTGACAGATCAGGGTGCGCGTTTCCTGCGCTGGACTGCACCGGTGCTGCAGGTGAGGGCTGACGTACATCAGTGCAGCTGGTGCACTACATTAAAACTCCATAACAAACAGAACAATACAACAGCACTTTCAAGACTGCAGGTTTCACGGTTGTCATGGATACCAGCGCTCGTGGCAGGTACTCTGCGCTTCCAGGATTTCTAAAGCTTCTGATCACTTTGCCTCTTCTTAATAATTTTTAAGCAGCGCAGCCACGTGCTGAGAAAGGACTTTGTGGGGCAGCACGTGCACCCCCCGTGGGCCCCCTGAGGACCCTGAGATATGCCATTTTACTACAGGTCCGAGCTTCCCACAGGTACAATCGCCCTCTAGAGACGTCGTCCTTAGACAAGGGTCTTGTCCCTAGAGGAACCATCTTCTCACAGGTCTCACCTCCAGACAGGTGCCATGTTTACACAAGGGTTTTCTCCCTAGAGTAGCAATATTCTCACAGGTGCCACCTCCCTACAGGTGCCAACCTTAAACAAGGTTCTTCTCCCCAATTCTCAGAGCTCACCTCCTTACAGGTGCCATGTTTACACAAGGATTTCCTCAGCAGAAGACCAATCTTCTCACAGGTCTCACCTCGCTACAGGTGCTATGTTTACACAAGGGTCTTCTTTCTAGAGTAGCAATCTTCTCACAAGTCTCACCTCCCTACAGGTGCCATGTTTACACAAGGGTCTTCTTTCTAGAGTCGCAATCTTCTCACAAGTCTCACCTCCCTACAGGTGCCATGTTTACACAGGGTCTTCTGCCCAGAGGACCAATCTTCTCACGGGTCTCACCTCCCTACAGGTGCCATGTTTACATAAGGGTCTTCTTTCTAGAGTAGCAATCTTCTCACAAGTCTCACCTCCCTACAGGTGCCATGTTTACACAAGGGTCTTCTCCCCTGAGGACCAATCTTCTCACAGGTCTCACCTCCCTACAGGTGCCATCATTACACAAGGGTCTTCTCCCCAGAGGACCAATGCTCTCACAGGTCTCACCTCCCTACAGGTGCTATCATTACACAAGGGTCTTGTCCCTAGAGGAACCATCTTCTCACAGGTCTCACCTCCCTACAGGTGCCATGTTTACACAAGGGTCTTCTCCCCAGAGGACCAATGTTCTCACAGGTCTCACCTCCCTACAGGTGCCATGTTTACACAAGGGTCTTCTCCCCTGAGGACCAATCTTCTCACAGGTCTCACCTCCCTACAGGTGCCATGTTTACACAAGGGTCTTCTCCCCAGAGGACCAATGTTCTCACAGGTCTCACCTCCCTACAGGTGCCATGTTTACACAGGGTCTTCTCCCCAGAGGACCAATGTTCTCACAGGTCTCGCCTCCGTACAGGTTTTAGCTTTACACAAAGGCCTTCTCCCTAAAGGAGTCATCTTAGCACAAGTGTCACCTCCCTACCGGTGCCATGTTTACACAAGGGTTTTCTCCTAAAGTAGTTGTCTTCTCACAGGTCTCACCTCCCTACAGGTGCCATGTTTACACAAGGGTCTTCTTTCTAGAGTAGCAATCTTCTCACAAATCTCACCTCCCTACAGGTGCCATGTTAACACAAGGGTCTTCTTTCTAGAGTAGCAATCTTCTCACAAATCTCACCTCCCTACAGGTGCCATGTTTACACAAGGGTCTTCTTTCTAGAGTAGCAATCTTCTCACAGGTCTCACCTCCCTACAGTTGCCATGTTTACACAAGGGTCTTCTTTATAGAGTAGCAATCTTCTGACAAGTCTCACCTCCCTACAGGGGCCATGTTTACACAAGGTTCTTCTTTCTAGAGTAGCAATCTTCTCACAAGTCTCACCTCCCCACAGGTGCCATGTTTACACAAGGGTCTTCTCCCTAGAGTAGCATTCTTCTCACAGGTGTAACCTCACTTCAGGTGCCAGGTTTACACAAGGGTCTTCTCCCCTGAGGACCAATCTTCTCACAGGTCTCACCTCCCTACAGGTGCCATGTTTACACAAGGGTCTTCTCCCTAGAGTAGCATTCTTCTCACAGGTGTAACCTCACTTCAGGTGCCAGGTTTACACAAGGGTCTTCTCCCCTGAGGACCAATCTTCTCACAGGTTCACCTCCCTACAGGTGCCATATTTACACAATGGTCTTCTCCCCTGAGGACCAATCTTCTCACAGGTCTCACCTCCCTACAGGTGCCATGTTTACACAGGGTCTTCTCCCCAGAGGACCAATGTTCTCACAGGTCTCACCTCCCTACAGGTGCCATGTTTACACAGGGTCTTCTCCCCAGAGGACCAATGTTCTCACAGGTCTCACCTCCGTACAGGTGCCATCATTACACAAGGGTGTTCTCCCAAAAGGAGTCGTCTTCTCACAGGTCTCACCTTCGTACAGGTTTTATCTTTACACAAAGGCCTTCTCCCTAGAGGAGTCATCTTATCACAAGTGTCACCTCCCTACCGGTGCCAAGTTTACACAAGGGTTTTCCCCTAAAGGAGTTGTCTTCTCACAAGTCTCACCTCCCTACAGGTGCCATGTTTCCACAAGGGTCTTCTCCCTAGAGTAGCATTCTTCTCACAGGTGTAACCTCACTTCAGGTGTCATGTTTACACAAGGGTCTTCGCCCGAGAGTAGCCATCTTCTCACAGGTGTCACCTCCCTACAGGCGTCATCCTTACACATGGTTCTTCACCCCTGAGGACCAATCTTCTCACAGGTCTCACCTCCAGACAGGTGCCATGTTTACACAAGGGTTTTCTCCCTAGAGTAGCAATATTCTCACAGGTGCCACCTCCCTACAGGCGCCAACCTTAAACAAGGTTCTTCTCCCCATAGGACCAAAATTCTCAGAGCTCACCTCCTTACAGGTGTCATGTTTACACAAGGATTTTCTCAGCAGAGGACCAATCTTCTCACAGGTCTCACCTCCCTACAGGTGCTATGTTTACACAAGGGTCTTCTCACTAGAGTTGCAATCGTCTCACGGGTCTCACCTCCCTACAGGCACCATCCTTGAACAAGGGACTTCTCCCTAGAGGCGCGGTCTTCTCACAGGTCTCACCTCCCTGCAGATTTCATCTTTACACAAAGGCCTTCTTCATAGAGGAGCCATCTTCTCACAGGCGTCACCTCCCCACAGATAACATCTTCTCACAGGTGCCTTTTCCCTAGAGGAGCCATCTTCTGACAGGTGTCACCTCCAAAACTTGACATCTTTACATAAGGGTCTTCTCCATACATGCACTCACTCCCAACAGGAGGTAACTCACTACAAGTGACATCACAGGCACATCTCCCTATAGGTATCAGCTGCACAAGAGGGCCTAGTCCCTGAAGTACTGCATCAGCACTTTCAAGACTGGCACTCTAATCAAAACACTTCGCAATCATTAGTTATAACAAATAAACACTTCGAAAACAAACACCTCCTAAAATGTTTGGTCCCAAAATATACCGAAGTAAGAGCAGAGTAACATGGGTTCAGTGTACAGTTCTTAAGGGTATAAAGATGACCAGTATAGGGATTAAGAGTAGTGAGACCAGGTATTAGGAGAGAGGGCTAAAGGTTAAGGGTATGTAGCAAAGGGTTATTGGTGACGGGGTTAAGTCTTTGAGGTATAGGGGGCTAAGGGCTTGGAGAGTTGGGGATGTAGAGTTAAGGGACTCAAAAGTATGAACCTACGGGTTTGGTGTTGTTGCAAAACGGTGTAGGGTTAAGGGCTTGGGGTGTAGGGCATAAGAGTGCATGGGTAAAGGGTATGTGGTTATAGATACATTGTATGAACCAAGAGTTTGAGCTATAAATGTAAGGGTTTTGGGGAATTGGGTTAAAGTTTAATGGTTTGTGGTAGAGGGATTAAGGGGTCCGTTAAGCGATAGAGTAGAGGGTTATAGTAAAGATGTTGAGTATAAAAGCAAAGCTCTTCAATAGATTGTGCAAAAAACACATGAGATCACTATTACAGCGGTGCGGACTGTGGGATTGATGCTTCTCAGCTGGTACCCAACCTTGATGACCAGGGCACCTTCTCTTTGGAACCGCTGCCAGCTTCATGTAAGGGCAAACATTCGTTTTTTCTGTCTGGGGCTTTCTGACCCAGGAGCTAGAATACACAGCTCGCCCTGGCACAAGCCAGGCGGCCAAGCTTGCCAAGGCAGAGAGTTGTAAGGATGGTCTCTCTCTGGAGCGGCCTGCCAAAGCCATGAAGCAAGCTCTTGGCCTGACTGTAGTAGAGCTATTGTCCTGCTACCACTAAAAAGAGTAACTACTCGAACCCTTACATTCAAGTACAGACAGACCTACGTGCATCTCAGTACTGCTCCTGCATGGTGGAGCGAGGGTTGCCCTTCGCCCACCGCTTGGATTCAGCCGGGGGAGGTCACCCGGGACTGGCCCGCCTATCCAACTTGTTTGTTGACCAGAAGCACCCTGAGAGGAAGCATCTCATCACCAGTACACCTCCTCGCCTCAGCCCGGGACAGTGAAGCCGGCACCAGTACACCTGCTGGCCTCAGCTCAGGACAGTGAAGCCGGCACCAGTACACCTGCTCGCCTCAGCCCGGGACAGTGAAACCGGCACCAGTACACCTGCTCGCCTCAGCCCGGGACAGTGAAACCGCTACCAGTACGCCTCCTCGCCTCAGCCCGGGACAATAAAGCCGGCACCAGTACACCTGCTCGCCTCAGCTCGGGACAGTGAAACCGGTACCAGAACACCTCCTCGCCTCAGCCCGGGACAGTGAAACCGGTACCAGAACACCTCCTCGCCTCAGCTCGGGACAGTGAAGCCGGCACCAGTACACCTCCTCGCCTCAGCTCGGGACAGTGAAGCCGGCACCAGAACACCTCCTCGCCTCAGCTCGGGACTGTGAAGCCGGCACCAGTACACCTCCTCGCCTCAGCTCGGGACAGTGAAACCGGTACCAGTACACCTCCTCGCTTCAGCTCGGGACAGTGAAGCCGGCACCAGTACACCTGCTCGCCTCTGCCCGGGACAGTGAAACCGCTACCAGTACGCCTCCTCGCCTCAGCCCGGGACAGTGAAACCGGTACCAGTACACCTCCTCGCTTCAGCTCGGGACAGTGAAGCCGGCACCAGTACACCTGCTCGCCTCTGCCCGGGACAGTGAAACCGCTACCAGTACGCCTCCTCGCCTCAGCCCGGGACAGTGAAGCCGGCACCAGTACACCTGCTCGCCTTGTGAAAGGCAGCGAGTCTTCTAAGACCCTCAATGCTGCCCGGTGCAGGGTTCCACCTCTAATTCACTTTGGGTTCGCTATCAAAATAATGAGGCAAGGCGCTGGAAACTGGAAGACAAGAAGAAGGTTTATTTCTCATGAGGAGATCGCGTCAACTGAGACACCGGGATGTCTCAGTGAGGTGTTCTGCTGGCAATGCTTTTGGCTCTTCCTTTTATACAGGTTTTACACAATGTATTTGTTTCATTTATCATGGTTACAAGCTTGGAGTCTCCGCCCCGGGCAGGTTGTCACACAAGCCCGACATTGTTTCATCAACATGGTTACACAAGCCCCCAACATTAACTCACCTCCCGCCCGGGTCAAAAACAGACAATTTAATTACAGCTGGACCTTGCTTCAGGGTCTAAAAACGAGTGAGACCGGCCAGATCTAAGAGTCCGTTCTGTTGATAAAAAACAGGTCCCATTGTTGGCTAAAACAAGTCTTGCTGTGTGCAGTGCAATAAACCATGTTTGCAAGAGTCTGTTTGGTGTTTGTAACCTGTTTGTGCAGGCATGAGAGGAAAGACGAGTTTGAGGCAGCAGGTGATGTTGATGTTTGTCGTGGAGATAGTTTATGGCCCCCAGCACACATATCAGGTTTGGTCAGAGAGTCAGAAGGCTGAGAGGACAGGGTGAAATGAAGGTGACCAACAGAGTACAAAATGGCTGTGGTCAATCAGAATGACTGTAGTTTATGTGCACGTAGGAACTTTCATCAGACAAGATGGCGCAGAATGTTCATGATTGTTGTTTTGTTCTTAACAGCCTCAGCTCGGGACAGTGAAACCGGTACCAGTACACCTCCTCGCCTCAGCTCGGGACAGTGAAGCCGGCACCAGTACACCTGCGCGCCTCAGCCTGGGACAGTGAAGCCGGCACCAGTACACCTCCTCGCCTCAGCCCGGGACAGTGAAACCGGTACCAGAACACCTCCTCGCCTCAGCTCGGGACAGTGAAGCCAGCACCAGTACACCTGCTCGCCTCTGCCCGGGACAGTGAAACCGGTACCAGTACACCTGCGCGCCTCTGCCCGGGACAGTGAAACCGGCACCAGTACACCTGCTCGCCTCAGCCCGGGACAGTGAAACCGGTACCAGAACACCGGCGCGCCTCAGCCCGGGACAGTGAAACCGGCACCAGTACACCTGCGCGCCTCAGCCCGGGACAGTGAAACCGGTACCAGTACACCTCCTCGCCTCAGCTCGGGACAGTGAAGCCAGCACCAGTACACCTGCTCGCCTCTGCCCGGGACAGTGAAACCGCTACCAGTACGCCTCCTCGCCTCAGCCCAGGACAGTGAAACCGGTACCAGTACACCTGCTCGCCTCAGCTCGGGACAGTGAAGCCAGCACCAGTACACCTGCTCGCCTCTGCCCGGGACAGTGAAACCGCTACCAGTACGCCTCCTCGCCTCAGCCCGAGACAGTGAAACCGGTACCAGTACACCTGCTCGCCTCAGCTCGGGACAGTGAAGCCAGCCCCAGTACACCTGCTCGCTTCAGCCCGGGACAGTGAAACCGGTACCAGAACACCTCCTCGCCTCAGCTCGGGACAGTGAAGCCAGCACCAGTACACCTGCTCGCCTCTGCCCGGGACAGTGAAACCGCTACCAGAACGCCTCCTCGCCTCAGCCCGGGACAGTGAAACCGGTACCAGTACACCTGCTCGCCTCAGCCCGGGACAGTGAAACCGGTACCAGTACACCGGCTCGCCCCAGCCCGGGACAGTGAAGCCGGTACCAGTACGCCGGCTCACCCCAGCCCAGGACAGTGAAGCCGGTACCAGTACACCTGCTCACATCAGCCCGAGACAGTGAAGCCGGTACCAGTACACCTGCTCGCCTCAGCCCGGGACAGTGAAACCGGCACCAGTACACCTGCTCGCCTCAGCCCGGGACAGTGAAGCTGTTACCAGTACGCCGGCTCACCCCAGCCCAGGACAGTGAAAACGGTACCAGTACACCTGCTCACATCAGCTCGGGACAGTGAAACCGGCACCAGTACACCTGCTCGCCTCAGCCCGGGACAGTGAAGCTGTTACCAGTACACCTGCTCACATCAGGCTGAGACAGTGAAGCCAGCAACAGTACTATGGCTCTCTTCAGCCTGAGACAGTGAAACCAGCACCAGTACTCCCACTCACCTCATCCCGGGACAATGAAGCCAGCACC
The DNA here is from genome assembly GCA_963921515.1 of Calotriton arnoldi. Taxonomy (NCBI): domain Eukaryota; kingdom Metazoa; phylum Chordata; class Amphibia; order Caudata; family Salamandridae; genus Calotriton; species Calotriton arnoldi. Next base: position 2,537,278 of record CAWUFW010000041.1, read on the forward strand.
AGTACACCAGCTCACATCAGCCCGAGACAGTGAAGCTAGGACCAATACACCTGCTCCCATCAGCCCGAGACAGTGAAACCAGCACCAGTACGGCCACTCGCCTCAGACTAGGACAATGAAGCCAGGACCAGTACTACGGCTCGCCTCAACTCGGGACAGTGAAGCTGGCACCAGTACACCTGCTCACATCAGTCCGAGACAGTGCAGCCAGCACCAGTACTCTGGCTCGCCTCAGTCCGAGACATTGAAGCCAGCACCAGTACTCCGGCTCACCTCAGGCCGAGACATTGAAGCCAGCACCAGTACTCCGGCTCACCTCAGGCCGGACAGTGAAGCCAGCACCAGTACACCTGCTAACATCAGTCCGAGACATTGTAGCCAGCACCAGTACACCTGCTCACATCCGCCCGAAACAGTGAAGCCAGCTCCAGTACGGCCACTCGCCTCAGACCAGGACAATGAAGCCAGTAACAGTACTATGGCTCTCTTCAGCCTGAGACAGTGAAACCAGCACCAGTACTCCCACTCACCTCATCCCGGGACAATGAAGCCAGCACCAGTACACCAGCTTACATCAGCCCGAGACAGTGAAGCTAGGACCAGTACACCTGCTCCCATCAGCCCGAGACAGTGAAACCAGTACGGCCACTCGCCTCAGACTAGGACAATGAAGCCAGCACCAGTACTACGGCTCGCCTCAACTCGGGACAGTGAAGCTGGCACCAGTACACCTGCTCACATCAGTCCGAGACAGTGCAGCCAGCACCAGTACTCTGGCTCGCCTCAGTCCGAGACATTGAAGCCAGCACCAGTACTCCGGCTCACCTCAGGCCGAGACATTGAAGCCAGCACCAGTACTCCGGTTCACCTCAGGCCGGACAGTGAAGCCAGCACCAGTACACCTGCTAACATCAGTCCGAGACATTGAAGCCAGCACCAGTACACCTGCTCACATCCGCCCGAGACAGTGAAGCCAGCTCCAGTACGGCCACTCGCCTCAGACCAGGACAATGAAGCCAGCACCAGTACTATGGCTCGCCTCAACTCAGGACAGTGAAGCTGGCACCAGTACTCTGGCTCACCTCAGACCAGGACAGTGAAGCCAGCACCAGTACTCTGGTTCTTCTCAGCCTGAGACAGATAAAGCCAGCACCAGTATGCTCGCTCACCTGAGCCTGAACCAGTGAAGCCAGCACCAGTATGCCCGCTCGCCTGAGCCCGAGACAGTGAAGCCAACACCAGTACGCCCGCTCACCTCAGACAAGACAGTGAAGCTAGCACCAGGGCGCCTGCTCACCTCAGCCGAGGCAGTGAAGCCAGCACCAGTACGCCCGCTCGCCTCAGACAAGAAAGTAACGCCTGCACCAGTACTGCCGCTCGCCTCAGCCGAGACAGTGACGCCAGCACCAGTACGCCCGCTCGCTCGCCTCAGCCGAGACAGTGATGCCAGCACCAGAATGCCCGCTCGCCTCAGCCGAGACAGTGAAGCCAGCACCAGTACTCCGGCTCTCCTCAGCCTTGGACAGTGAAGCCAGCACCAGTATGCATGCTCGCTTCGGCATAGTGAAGCCAGCACCAGTACGCCTGCTCGCCGCAGCCGAGACAGTGAAGCAAGCACCAGTACTCTGACTCTCCTCAGCCTGACAGTGAAGCCAGCACCAGAACGCTCGCTCGCCTGACCCCAACAAGTGAAGCTAGCACCAGTACGCCTGTTCTCCTGAGCCCAAGCCAGTGAAGCCAGCACCAGAATTCCCGCTCACCTCAGCCGAGACAGTGAAGCCAGCACCAGTACACTGGCTCTCTTCAGCCCTAGACAGTGAAGCCAGCACCAGTACGCTTGCTCGCCTGAGCCAGTGAAGCCAGCACCAGCACACCCACTCACCTGAGCCCAAGCCAGTGAAGCCAGCACCAGTACGCCGGCTCACCTCAGCCGAGACAGTGACGCCAGCACTAGTATGCATGCTCACTTCGGCCTAGACAGTGACGCCAGCACCAGTACGCCCGCTCGCCTCAGCCGAGACAGTGACGCCAGCACCAGAATGCCCACTCGCCTCAGCCGAGACAGTGACGCCAGCACCAGTACGCCCGCTCGCTCGCCTCAGCCGAGACAGTGATGCCAGCACCAGAATGCCTGCTCGCCTCAGCCGAGACAGTGAAGCCAGCACCAGTACTCCGGCTCTCCTCAGCCTTGGACAGTGAAGCCAGCACCAGTATGCATGCTCGCTTCGGCATAGTGAAGCCAGCACCAGTACGCCTGCTCGCCTCAGCCGAGACAGTGAAGCAAGCACCAGTACTCTGACTCTCCTCAGCCTGACAGTGAAGCCAGCACCAGAACGCTCGCTCGCCTGAGCCCCAACAAGTGAAGCTAGCACCAGTACGCCTGTTCTCCTGAGCCCAAGCCAGTGAAGCCAGCACCAGAATTCCCGCTCACCTCAGCCGAGACAGTGAAGCCAGCACCAGTACACTGGCTCTCTTCAGCCCTAGACAGTGAAGCCAGCACCAGTACGCTTGCTCGCCTGAGCCAGTGAAGCCAGCACCAGCACACCCACTCACCTGAGCCCAAGCCAGTGAAGCCAGCACCAGTACGCCGGCTCACCTCAGCCGAGACAGTGACGCCAGCACTAGTATGCATGCTCACTTCGGCCTAGACAGTGACGCCAGCACCAGTACGCCCGCTCGCCTCAGCCGAGACAGTGACGCCGGCACCAGAATGCCCGCTCGCCTCAGCCGAGACAGTGACGCCAGCACCAGTACTCCGGTTCTCCTCCACCTGGGACAGTGAAGCCAGCACCAGTATGCATGCTCGCTTCAGCATTATGAAGCCAGCACCAGTACGCCCGCTCACCTCAGCCGAGGCAGTGAAGCCAGCACCAGTACGCCCGCTCGCCTCAGCCGAGACAGTGACGCCAGCACCAGAATGCCCGCTCGCCTCAGCCGAGACAGTGACGCCAGCACCAGTACTCCGGCTCTCCTCCACCTGGGACAGTGAAACCAGCACCAGTATGCATGCTCGCTTCAGCATTATGAAGCCAGCACCAGTACGCCCGCTCACCTCAGCCGAGGCAGTGAAGCCAGCACCAGTACGCCCGCTCGCCTCAGCCGAGACAGTGACACCAGCACCAGTATGCATGCTCGCTTCGGCCTAGACAGTGAAGTCAGCACAAGCCAGGGCCAGAAGTTGCAGTACAGATGCAGATCCAGCAAAACAGCATATAGGATGACGATATTCGGAAAATAATTATTAACTACAACAATAACAACACTTCTAAGAATGAAGAAGTGCCCTAAGTTTTTATTAGCAGCTGGCTGTTGAAACTGCTGACTGCCACCAAAGAGGAACATCAGAGGCTGCCTGGTCTTGATTTCATCTCATGCCTCTGGCTTCCATCGCCTACACTTCCTGTTCTCCTCAGCTCACTCTTGATGCTTTGGCTTCATCCCTGTTTTCTCCCTCTCTCTCCGTTTTCCTCTCTTTGTCTTCCTCCTTCCTTTCCCCTTTGGTGCCTTTTACTCTGGTACAAACTCTGATGAAAAATAAACCAAAGTCCCCGAAAACGAGTGCTGACAGATGCCCACCACCCGCAACCACTGGTGCAAGTCAAGTATTATTCCCCAGCCACAGGAGGCTTCGTGTAGCACCTTCCCATGGTCGCCCCCTCCATAGCACACGCCACAAATCTAGCTAGTTTCAAACTGGAGGCTTTGACTTCTCCCAACTAAGAGTCTCTGGAGATGTTTCAGGTCTCCAAGTGAGTCCCACCTGGCGTACAATCAATGTCCAGCACCCAGTAATAGGGTACCATATTCAGCTTCCGAACTTTGTGAGAGCCGTTAGAGGCTAACCCGTCAGTCAATCAATCAGTAAGTATTTGTAGAGCGCTGCTAATCACTCGTGAGGGTATCCAGGCACTGCTGTACTCAGTCGAAAAGCCAGGTTTTGAGTCTCTTCCTGAAGTCTGCCAGTGAGGGTTATGTCCGGAGGTGGAGGGGAAGGATGTTCCAGAACTTGGCGGCGAGGAAGGAGAAGGAACGTCCTTCGCTGAGGCTTTGGCCAATGCACAGTGTCTATACGAGGGCGAGGGAGGCGGAGCGAAGGTCTCTGGATGGTTCCTGGAAGTTCAGGCGGTGGTTCATGTGTTCTGTAATGCCCACAACCCTTTCCCAAGAGGCAGTCCCCAGCCTGAGGACCCAAATTTGAACCGATATTACATTCATGATTGTGATTTATGGGATATCACAGTTTGGCATCCCTGGGGGGCGTGACCCTAACCACGGGGCTTCCAGTTAAACCAGGGCCCCAGAGATTCTGGTCCACAACGTGGCACTTCTGAGATAATGGTTCATGAAGATGGCCCATAACCCTCTCAGCACAAGGTCCCAGTGCCTCAGGTGCACAAAAAAACGTTGTGCACAACCACATTGCGTGAACATCTCTGCCATTGTTGTCTATCTGGGAGCCATATACGAGAACCAGCCAAGGGAATCTGGACCCCCCCTCGACATGGAACAAACTCTGCCCCAAAAGTTTCAGTTGCCTCAGAAACCACCTTGAATCCCAATTTTTGGGACTTTAACTAACTTTTGATCAAATATTGCTGGGCTTTAGCAAACCCCGGTAGCTACCTTGAATCCCTGCTGGGTATGGAAGGGGTGCTGCACCCCAAAGATGCACTGTAGACCCCCAGCGATTGTCTGGCTGGGGGTTAACAGTGATGCTGCCCCCAAAGAACGGAGTGTTTCCAAGCCATCAAGACGCAGCATATACAAGATCACATTGTCCCACGCAGAGCGTAGGCAGCTGGCACTACTGTGCTCCTGCTACACTGTAGTGTTTAAAAACTGCTGGCATTGGCAGCTAAAACACAGTGAGTGCAGCCGCTGCCAATTCCTACATACAATCTAGTATTGTCTAAAGACCTTGTGATGGCTGGTCTGTGGGCGTCATGGGGTGAGATGATGTCTCTGTTATACTGTGTTTGATATCAGCCTTCGCACTGCCTCGAAGCCCAGATCAGTGCGCACAGGAAAGTTTCTGACTAGCCGCTGCAGGCACTAGCCACCTCGACCAGTGGAGATCTGTGCGTTCACGCAGACGGTCAGAGGGATGCACAGAAGGGCCAGAGAAGATTCGGCATTGCTAGGTTACATGGTATCTCAGAACCTTCCCAGGATATATCCAATGTATTTTCTCCATCCACCAATCTCACTTTTCTCCATAACACTCATGTCTGCGCCTATTTATTTCACGTAGCGCTACATGCCATGCACCCCGAACCCGCTTCCACCACAACTCACTGCACTTTTGCTTCCACCCATCCCACTAATATACAACACTTATCCCTTCTTTTGCCTCCTTCACTCAAGCGCTCGCACATCTTTGCTCACTTTTCCCTTCCCTCATCTTCGTTCACTCGTCCGTTAGCTCATTCCCACGCACTTGTTCATCCCCTCATCCCCGCTCACTCGTCCTTTCCCTCACCATTGCTCTCATTCCTTCTCTCATCTTTACTCACTCGCTCCATCCCTCATCTCCACTCACATCATTGTTCTCATCCCTACCAGCGGAAGGAAGGGCAGAATAATAGGTGGAATTGGGTGACTCCGTGTTTCTCTTGTAACGTGGAGTTCCGGCCAAATTCTGCCAATCGCCGAATGGTGGATTTTTTGCCGGCAAGATTTGGCGTCCCCTAGTGAAATTTTCTAAAGCGGGCGGTAGCAGTCAGAGGACTGTGTCTCGAGTACATTTGCTGATGCTTGAGTACGGGCGGTAGCAGTCACAGGGCTGCTTCTCGAGTAGATTTGCTGATGCTCGAGTACGGGCGGTAGCAGTCAGAGGGCTGCGTCTCGAGTAGATTTGCTGCCGCTCAAGTAGATTTTCCTATTGAGCAGCAGCAAAATCAACTTGAATGGCTGTGCTCTCTTGCGCAACGCATAGTGCCGTTCGCGCTGATTTTTCAGTGGTACTCGCACTTCTGGTGCTAAATTGCAGTGCGAGGTGCATATTTTCCGCCCGTTGGAGAACTCCGCAGGATCTTGCTAAGTTTTTAAGTAACTCTGCTGTGTGAAACTACGCGAGCTCCACCCAACCCTAATTCCTACCCTCACCCTTCCTTATCTCTTCCCTCATCCCCCACCCACTCGTCTCTTCACTAATTTGGGATCACTAACCACTTACCTCATCCACACTCACTCATCTCTTCCCCTCACCCACCCCATCCTTCACCCCCTCACTTATCCCTCCCCTCATATCTGCTCACTCAACCCTTCCCTCTGCTCTCCTCATTCATCCCCTCCTGCATCACCGCTCCCTCATTCCTTCCTCCATCCCTCCTGTCATCCCTTGTTCCATCCCACTCCCTCATCCCTGTTCAATCATCCCATCCTCATTCCTTCCTCTCTCCCCGCTCCTTTGCCTCATCCCTTCCTCCATCCTCACTCCCTCATTCCTTCCTCCATCCGCGCATTCTCATCTCTTCTTCCATCCTTGCTCCCTCATCCCCCGCTATTTCATCCTTCCCTCATTCCCGCTCCCTTATTCCCTCTCTCATCCCCACTCTCATCCCTTCTTCCATCCCGGCTCCCTCATCCCCCGCTATCTCATCCTTCCCGCTCCCGTATTCCCTCTCTCATCCTTCCCTCATCCCCCGCTCTCATCCCTTCTTCCATCCTTACTCCCTCATCCCCCGCTATCTCATTCTTCCATTCCCTTATTCCCTCTCTCACCCTTCCCTCAGTCCCACTCCCTTATTCCCTCTCTCATCCTTCCCTCATCCCCACTCTCATCCCTTCTTCCATCCCTGCTTCCTCATCCCTTCCTCCATCCCGGCATTCTCATCTCTTCTTCCATCCTTGCTCCCTCATCCCCCGCTATCTCATCCATCCCTCATTCCCTCTCATCCCTTCTTTCATCCCTGCTTCCTCATCCCTTCCTCCATCCCCGCATTCTCATCCCTGCTTCCATCCTTGCTCCCTCATCCCCCGCTATCTCATCCTTCCCGCTCTCATCCCTTCCTCCAACATCCTTTTCCTCACCCCTTCCTTCATTCCCGCTCCCTCATCCTTCTCATCTTTCCTCCATCCCTTCCTTCACCTCTTCCCTCACTCCTTCCTCCATTCCTGCTGCCTTCCTCCTTCACCTCTTCCCTCACTCCTTCTTCCATCCCCACTCACTCATCCCTGCTCCTTCACCCCTTCCTCTATTTCCACTCGCTCATCCTTCTCTCATCCTTACCTCCTTCACCCTTTCCCTCACTCTTCCCTCCATCCCCGCACTCTCATCCCTGCTCCCTCATCCTACCCTCATCCCTTGCTCCATCCCTTCCTCCTTCACCTCTTCCCTCACTCCTTTCTCCATCCGCACTCCCTCATCCCTGCTCCCTTTGCCCTCCCCTCACTCCTTTCTCCATCCGCACTCCCTCATCCCTGCCCTCTTTGCCCTTCCCTCACTCTTCCCTCCATCTCCGCACTCTCCTCCCTGCTCCCTCGTCCCCCTCTATCTCATCTTTCCCGCTCTCATCTCTTACTCCATTTCCGCTCCCTCATCCCTGCTCCCTTTGCCCTCCCCTCACCCCTTCCTCCATCCCTTCCTCCTTCACCTCTTCCCTCACTCCTCCCTGCTCCCTTTGCCCTCCCCTCACCCCTTCCTCCATCCCTTCCTCCTTCACCTCTTCCCTCACTCCTCCCTGCTCCCTTTGCCCTCCCCTCACCCCTTCCTCCATCCCTTCCTCCCTCACCTCTTCCCTCACTCCTCCCTCATCCCTGCTCCCTTTGCCCTCCCCTCACCCCTTCCTCCATCCCTTCCTCCTTCACCTCTTCCCTCACTCCTCCCTGCTCCCTTTGCCCTCCCCTCACCCCTTCCTCCATCCCTTCCTCCTTCACCTCTTCCCTCACTCCTCCCTGCTCCCTTTGCCCTCCCCTCACCCCTTCCTCCATCCCTTCCTCCTTCACCTCTTCCCTCACTCCTCCCTCATCCCTGATCCCTTTGCCCTCCCCTCACCCCTTCCTCCATCACCTCTTCCCTCACACCTCCCTCATCCCTGCTCCCTTTGCCCTCCCCTCACCCCTTCCTCCATCCCTTCCTCCTTCACCTCTTCCCTCACTCCTCCCTGCTCCCTCTGCCCTCCCCTCACTCCTTCCTCCATCCCTTCCTCCTTCACCTCTTCCCTCACTCATCCCTGCTCCCTCTGCCCTCCCCTCACCCCTTCCTCCTTCACCTCTTCCCTCACTCCTCCCTGCTCCCTCTGCCCTCCCCTCACCCCTTTCTTCCCTCTTCGCCTCTGACTGCACCAAAGGCAGATGTCGGCCCCCGGCCGCGCCATCCACAGAAGCGAACCCCGCGGGACCGCCGCAGCCAAGGACGTTCGGTCACGGATCCTGCCGCGCTCCCGCCCCTCCCCTGCCGCGCTCCCGGCCCTCCTCTGCCGCGCTCCCGCCCCTCCCCTGCCGCGCTCCCGGCCCTCCCCTGCCGCGCACCCGCCCCTCCACCCCCACCAGCCCTCCCCGAAGACGAGAGCGCGTCAGAGGCTCCGGAGTTCACCCGTGTCACTTCTAATGAACGCCGAGCGGCATTATAACCATACCAATCCGCTCTGCGCCCAAATGAGCCGATCTGCGAAAATGACTTTAAATTGCTAACCTCTAAATTACAAAGAGATCTCAATTACCACAATGACTAAAAAACAAACAGAATTGGAAAATAATGGGGCGGGAGATAGGGAGGGGGGGCTTGCGCTAGCTCCCGAAAGTGCTTCAAGTTTGTAGAAGAATCTCTGGCCGGAACAAACAGCCTGGAAGTGCCCACACCTCCCAAAAAGCCTATTAGACAAACCAGCTTTCTACCCCACCTTACCCCCCTCAACACCAGCGCACCATGACGAAACATGCGACAAAAGCACACAATAGCACCCACCGCCAGAGGAAGGCCTTGTGTATTGCATTGTGTTATAATTGCATTGATATAGCGCTTCTAACCCTGAGGAGGCGTTGAGGAGCTTTACTGCTGCCTGGAGCTCAAGGTTAGTGGTTAATTCAGGGGTTATTGCTGGTTATTAGGGTTTATCTTGTGCTGCCACAGGGGTAACATTCCAAAACTGGGTGTCCTTGTGTGGTATTAATTATGCAGGGTTGGGTGTGAACATTCGCGGGGTTGGGTGTGAACATTCGTGGGGGTGGGTATGTGTGCTAATGCCGCTGGTAGGCGCTATTTGTAGATGCGCTCCAGGAGAGCAGCTACTGCTGGGTGCAGGGTTTGACTTTCAAAGAAGGACAGACTGCCATCTTTGAGATGAGGTGTGGGCAGTTTCATAGTAATACAAGCATTTGCAATGCAATAGGTCTCGCATTTACACGAGTTTGATCTATTGGCATTGTAAATGACAATGCCTTTTATTTTATGTTTTGGTTTTTAAAACGTAAATAAAAGGCAATGTCATTTCCAATGCCAATAGCTTAAACTAGCGTAAATGCGAGACCTATTGCATTGCAAATGCTTGTTTATACAGCACCTCTTATCAACAATTCATCCAACCAATGTGCTGCTGATACACAAATCACCTCTTCCCCACTCTCATGAAACACTGCTGCATCATACCTACCGTGCGCTGAATGCCACCGCACTCCCTCCCTCATGTTCAGCGCTACGACACTTGCCTCACATTCCATCATCTACTGCGTCATTTGCCGGTTCTAACAACAACAAAAAGTTCCCAGCTCACACCGATTCAAAGTTAGTCAAATAAACAAGCCACACGTGACGCAAAGCCGTGGCAGACCCTTTGCCGATGTTAACTAGTTCTGCATTCAGGCATTAAACTGGTACTAATGAGGTAAGAATACCAAGGTCACCAATGAACTGCGGAAGGGTTCCTGTGTGCAGCATTAAACTAACTCTGAAAAATGTCATTCAAACACTGTGGTCAAAATGTCCTTTATTATTCATGGATACCCCGGTTACTCAATAAGTACTGCCCCAAAGCAGCAGCTATTTCAAACAGGCACACAGCCCCGAATGTTTTCATTTCCGAGATCGGATGCCTTTAACCTTACAGTGCCTCCTAATTAGACCCCTACATCCAAAACATGTAATTAACAATACTGCTTTACAGAGCTATTTGGTAATGGAAAGAGCTGTTTCTAGAAGTTCAACGACAAGACATCTAAACCCAAACTGACGACCAGTTTCAAAACCTAACTGGGCTCGCAGAGAGGTACTCGATTTATATAACCCTGGGCGTAGTTTGCGTAGTAGCACTACACGTAGCTAAACGAAGTACACTTTGAACTACACGTAGCTACGCAAATCGCGTAGTGCGTAGCTGTGTGCTTGTCTGCACTGTGCAATAATTGCCAACGGCACCTTGCACAGTGCAAGTTAAGATAAAATAAGTATCTCTGTCTTTATATGCTAAAATGCATATAGTCATTTCACAAAAGTGAAACGATAAATTAACAAGCAGTGAGAGAGGTGATGATTTTGGGATCCTCCCTAACCTAGGGAGAGAACCAAGCAGATGCCTTGAAAACAAAAAGCACATCTTGTTGAACGATTCGGTGGTGGTCCCATCCTCTTAGGACCACCCCAAGCACAGTTATTGGCAAAAATACAATCCCAACCAAAGGCCCTGCAAAGCATTATGGGACGAGATTAGCAGTGGGCAGTGAATATTATAGTATCCAATATCAAAATAATTCTACAAAGAGCTGCAGTTCAACTAGTCGAGATGTCCCTCACGAGTCAAATGCAAAAGCATTGAAATGATTATTACATCAAGCTGCAGTTCCACTAGTCGTTACTAGATGTCCCTCACGAGTCAAATGCAAAAGCTTCATGAAAGGGTTTCAATGCTTTTGCATTTGACTCGTGCGGGACATCTAGTAACGACTAGTGGAACTGCAGCTTGATGTATTAATAATTTCAATGCTTTTGCATTTGACTCGTGAGGACATCTAGTAACGACTAGTTGAACTGCAGCTCTTTGTAGAATTATTTTGATTTTGGACACTATAATATTCACTGCCCACTGCTAATCTCGTCCCATAATGCTTTGCAGGGCCTTTGGTTGGGATTGTATTTTTGCCCATAACTGTGCTTGGGGTGGTCCTAGGAGGAAGGGACCACCACTGAATCATTCAGCATGATATGCTCTTTGTGTTCAAGGCATCTGCTTGGTCCTCCCCCTAGGTTAGGGGGGACCCCAAAATCATCACCTCTCTCATTGCCTGATTTGTTCATTCTTAAAGTTCATTTTTGTGAATTGGTTATATGCTTTTTAGCATGTAAAATTGCTTTATCAAAGCATTTGTAGGTGTTGATGATTTTGCTGCTACGCTACGTCAATTAGCACAGTTTTTGTACTGTGCTACGTGCAATTTGTGTAGTACATAGTAGCACAAACTACGCATGTTCCGAGAGCGTAGCGTAGTACTACGCCCAGGATTAGTTTTATAACATTAAGTGTGCGCAACTAGCTTTGCTCACTACTGAGTGCAACACTGTATGTGGCACATATATTTACCCTCGGACTTCGAAAGGACGGTGTTAGTAAAACAGCGTCCCCGTAGTTCCAAGCAGGATAGAATTGTTGTTCCTCAGGAAATATTCCCTCCTCGGGGTCTTGCTGAGATCCCGTGACACCCTGAAGAAGGAGGCAAGTGGCGGCTTGAAGCACTAGAATTGGCCGGGACAACAATAACTATTTATTCAAAAACAGCGGTCGACCTCGAAGCTGGGGAACAGGGTTCACGTCTCGGCAACGACGCTCAACATCCTGTATTTCTGGGAAAATCACTTAATCTCCCCGTGTCTACCAAAATGAATGGTCCTTCTGTAACGAAACTGGTGCTCATGTAAAGCGCTATGATACCTGATATCCTCGGGCCTAGTTCGCGCTATATAAAACTCTTTTAAAATATTTACATATATTTTTTACCTAATGAACATGGCGGACACCAACAAACTCCGAGGATGCTGTACAGCAAACTGATGGTCATCACTAAAATGAAGCATAAAATGCATATTACGAACGCCAAGAATGCTCCCTGAAAAGCGCGAGCACCGAGAATGCTGTATAGCAAACTGATGGTCATCACTAAAATGAAGCATAAAATGCATATTACAAACGCCAAGAATGCTCCCTGAAAAGCGCGAGCAAGGCGAGCAAAATATGCAGTCAGGGTGGGCGGCGAGCAAAATATGCAGTCAGGGTGGGCGGGGCCTAATGGAGACAGGGCGGACACCAACCCCGCTTCCAGAGAAGCCGGACACAAAAGCGACGACAATAGTTCTCGCCAAGGCGAAGCAGCGCATGCGCGCTGCAACGCAGGCGAGACCTAATAAAAACGGAGATTAAGGCGAGCATGCTACTCGCCGAAAAGCGCTTTGACGCCTCGTCAGGGTAGTAAGCGCTATATAAACACAGTTTACAATTGGCTGTACTCAGACAGAGGAGGCCAGAGGATGGAAGGTAAGGAGAGGGTCATTCAGGAAAACAGGAGAAGAAACAATCAGAAGGTTTAGGCTGGGTCAGCATTTTTATGCAGGATTTTAGGAAGGTAGAGAAAGAATGTCGAGATATCATGTGCACTCTAAGGATGCCAAACTGTAGAAAGAAACATTAGTTGCATGTGAGATAGTGCTATATGACGTACTTTTGAAGGCGCTAGAATCAGACAGCCTGCTGTGGGGTTAATGAGGACCACTGCATCACCATGGCCAGCTGGTCAGCTCAGGGTCAAAAGCCTAAAGTAATGCCGGACGCATATGTAGGGCAGTATCAGGGGTTCGAGGCTGCACTCGACCGCCGCAGCAACCCTTCATGAAAGCCACTTTAGAGAATACACTGGGTAAATAATGCAAACATCTAATGCAAAGATCAACAAGAGATTCTGTAAACGCTGGAGCTGATGGTTGCACTTAAAGTTTGCCTGGCAGGATTAGATACCAAAGGAAGGTGGGACCCTTTCGAATCATGCCCCTGGCCTGGTACAGGACCGTGTTGGGGGTTGAGGGGGGTGTTGTCAATGGCTTCACAGGCAGAGGAAGTGTACTGCCTACATTACTCTAGCATCGTGTGTGAAATGGTGGAGCTTTTACAAAGTAAAACAATATAGAACACACTATCAACCTTGGAAGAATGAAAGGCGAAGTAAGAGTAGCCAGGACCTGGACAGGAGGTGACTTAGATGTCTCAGCAGCAGGCGCTCAACCCACTGGTAGACTTGATTGACCTGGCTCCCAGAGTCCCCTGCTGCTCCTGAACAAGATTAATTTTAAAAACTATTAGCAGCAGGTCAGACTGCTGTGATCATTAAAACTCGGATTACTTTAATCGTTTTGTGCTACAAATGTAATCGCGTCTGTGCGCTTCACTTGTTTCTACTGTGTGAATAAATGAATGTTTTGTTTGGTTAATTAAAACCATTACAAACATTATAAAATGGAGTGCAAATGTGTTTATACTGTATAATATTCTGCACAGCACATTGACTCCATTCCTTGCTCTACTGTGAGCTTCAACATCTAAAAACACAAAAAAAATCCTAGGTGGAACACTGATATCAGAAAAACTTTACAACCATCAGGGCCTGGAACCCCCAGATACCTGCAGACTGCCCATTCCCTGCCCGGTCTGTTCACTCAAGCCTCATATGGTCCCCCAACTCATCCCGAGTTGCACCTCTGTGCCCCGCCTCCCTCAATCTGCCCTAGGGTGTGAACAACTGACGCACTTCCTGTATTCGGTACTTCCGCTGCAGGTGCTCCACGCACACGAAGCCTACCACCCCCCCTCCCCCCCCAGCAGGCCCCGCCCCCGAAAGCGGCCTCATATTTACTGCACTTTCGGAAGAAAAAAAATCTTGTTTTGACCCAAGAAATCACATTTACCTCTAGTTTACGTCACAGTAGGCACCGTGCTCTGGGTGTGATGTTAGTAGTTCGCCAAATGAGGCCTCTAGACTCGGGCACAACACTTCAGGTGTAGTGTCCATAGGTGTAAGCAATATGTGCCCTCTAGAAGCAGTCGGTGGTCTAGAGTTCGCCTCTAGAGGTGGACAATCTACAAGTAGGGACGATGGGAGATAGACACAGTGTGCCAGATAAGGCCTCCAGACCCGGGCACAACACGAGGTGTGGTGGAGTGTCCATAGGTGTAATCAATATGTGGCCTCTAGAAACAGACACTATGGTCGAGAGGTCGAGAGGTCGCCTCTAGAAGTGGAGAATCTACAAGTAGGGACAATGTGAAATAGACACGGTGTGCCAGATAAGGCCTCCAGACCCGGGCACAACACGAGGTGTGGTGTAGTGTCTATAGGTGTAATCAATATGTGGCCTCTAGAAACAGACACTATGGTCGAGAGGTCGCCTCTAGAAGTGGAGAATCTACAAGTAGGGACAATGTGAAATAGACACGGTGTGCCAGATAAGGCCTCCAGATCCGGGCACAACACGAGGTGTGGTGTAGTGTCCATAGGTGTAATCAATATGTGGCCTCTAGAAACAGACACTATGGTCGAGAGGTCGCCTCTAGAAGTGGAGAATCTACAAGTAGGCACGATCGGAAATAGACACGGTGTGCCAGATAAGGCCTCCAGAACCGGGCACAACACAAGGTGTGGTGTAGTGTCCATAGGTGTAATCGATATGTTGCCTCTGGAAACAGACACGTGGGCAAGATGCCACATCTAGAAGTGGACAATGGTGGGGGTTGCGGGGGCACCTCAGCTGATAGACACAGTATATCAGATGAAGCCCCAGACCCGGGCACAACACTTCAGGTGTAGTGTCCATAGGTGTAAGCAATATGTGGCCTCTAGAAGCAGTCAGTGGTCTAGAGGTTGCCTCTAGAAGTGGAGAATCTACAGGTAGGGACGATGGTGAGGGTGGGGCGGGGGGCACCTCAGCAGACGGACACAGTGTCCCACATGAGGCCTCCAGACACGACCCTTCTGCATAGGTTCTATGGCTGCAGACAGTAATCCAGACCTCGCTTCTAGAAGTGGGCAGGACGCATGCTACCTGTGGCTTCCAGAACAGATATGGACTCCAGAACAGATTACCACATCCGAGGTGTGTCTCATGACCGGACACTGCTTCCAGGGGCTGCCCCAGTGAGGGACACAGTGTGCCACATAAGAATGCACACAGTAATCCAGACCTGCTTCTAGAAGTGGGCAGGACGCATGCCACCTGTGGCTTCCAGAACAGATATGGACTCCAGAACAGATGAACACATCCGAAGTGTGTCTCATGACCCAACACTGCTTCCAGGGGCCGCCTCAGCAGAGGGACACAGTGTGCCACACAAGACTGCACACAGTAATCCAGACCTGCTTCGAGAAGTGGACAAGACGCATGCCACCTGTGGCTTCCAGAACAGATATGGACTCCAGAACAGATGAACACATTCGAGGTGTGTCTCATGACCGGACACTGCTTCCAGGGGCTGCCTCAGCAGAGGGACACAGTGTGCCAAACGAGACAGCACACAGTAATCCAGACCTGCTTCTAGAAGTGGACAGGACGCATGCCACCTGTGGCTTCCAGAACAGATATGGACTCCAGAACAGATGAACACATTCGAGGTGTGTCTCATGACCGGACACTGCTTCCAGGGGCTGCCTCAGCAGAGGGACACAGTGTGCCACACGAGACAGCACACAGTAATCCAGACCTGCTTCTAGAAGTGGGCAGGACGCATGCTACCTGTGGCTTCCAGAACAGATATGGACTCCAGAACAGATGAACACATTCGAGGTGTGTCTCATGACCGGACACTGCTTCCAGGGGCTGCCTCAGCAGAGGGACACAGTGTGCCACACGAGACAGCACACAGTAATCCAGACCTCGCTTCTAGAAGTGGACAGGATGCATGCCACCTGTGGCTTCCAGAACAGATATGGACTCCAGAACAGATGAACACATCCGAGGTGTGTCTCATGACCGGACACTGCTTCCAGGGGCTGCCTCAGCAGAGGGACACAGTGTGCCACACGAGACAGCACACAGTAATCCAGACCTGCTTCTAGAAGTGGGCAGGACGCATGCCACCTGTGGCTTCCAGAACAGATATGGACTCCAGAACAGATGAACACATCCGAGGTGTGTCTCATGACCGGACACTGCTTCCAGGGGCTGCCTCAGCAGAGGGACACAGTGTGCCACACGAGACAGCACACAGTAATCCAGACCTGCTTCTAGAAGTGGGCAGGACGCATGCCACCTGTGGCTTCCAGAACAGATATGGACTCCAGAACAGATGAACACATCCGAGGTGTGTCTCATGACCGGACACTGCTTCCAGGGGCTGCCTCAGCAGAGGGACACAGTGTGCCACACGAGACAGCACACAGTAATCCAGACCTGCTTCTAGAAGTGGGCAGGACGCATGCCACCTGTGGCTTCCAGAACAGATATGGACTCCAGAACAGATGAACACATCCGAGGTGTGTCTCATGACCGGACACTGCTTCCAGGGGCTGCCTCAGCAGAGGGACACAGTGTGCCACACGAGACAGCACACAGTAATCCAGACCTGCTTCTAGAAGTGGGCAGGACGCATGCCACCTGTGGCTTCCAGAACAGATATGGACTCCAGAACAGATGAACACATCCGAGGTGTGTCTCATGACCGGACACTGCTTCCAGGGGCCGCCCCAGTGAGGGACACAGTGTGCCACACGAGACAGCACACAGTAATCCAGACCTGCTTCTAGAAGTGGACAGGACGCATGCTACCTGTGGCTTCCAGAACAGATATGGACTCCAGAACACATGAACACATCCGAGGTGTGTCTCATGACCGGACACTGCTTCCAGGGGCTGCCTCAGCAGAGGGACACAGTGTGCCACACGAGACAGCACACAGTAATCCAGACCTGCTTCTAGAAGTGGGCAGGACGCATGCCACCTGTGGCTTCCAGAACAGATATGGACTCCAGAACAGATGAACACATCCGAGGTGTGTCTCATGACCGGACACTGCTTCCAGGGGCCGCCCCAGTGAGGGACACAGTGTGCCACACGAGACAGCACACAGTAATCCAGACCTGCTTCTAGAAGTGGACAGGACGCATGCCACCTGTGGCTTCCAGAACAGATATGGACTCCAGAACAGATGAACACATTCGAGGTGTGTCTCATGACCGGACACTTCTTCCAGGGCCGCCTCTGCAGAGGGACACAGTGTGCCACACGAGACAGCACACAGTAATCCAGACCTGCTTCTAGAAGTGGGCAGGACGCATGCCACCTGTGGCTTCCAGAACAGATATGGACTCCAGATCAGATAAACACATCCGAGGTGTGTCTCATGACCGGACACTGCTTCCAGGGGCAGACTCTAGACTCGACACAGTACCCCACGATTCTAAGGACGAGCTGCCATCCGGGGTCCCCAAACTGCTCCTCTTTGGTAATGGGGGGCAAATGGGCAGATCACGGCTATGCAATCTCAAGCGTTGGCCCTTGGACAACACCCTGGGTCCTGGTTCTGTGGACCATCAGGGAGGGGCGGGGGGCATACACTTCTCTTCCCCTTGGGAGTCCATAGCAGTCTTTGGAATATGCGGGACCCCCCCCCCACCTCCCTCCTGCCACATAGCAGTCTTTGGAATATGCGGGACCCCGCCCCCCAACCCCCAAAAGAGCTGCAGGGCGATTATCGATCTGCTCGCAAATGGTGCAGATTCGATCCGCACACCCCACCCGCACGCCACGGGGCTATTTTCACTAAAGACAACAGTATCGATTTCTCTAACGAGCCCTATTGAAGAAACACGCGAATTTCAATAAATCGTGGAAAACATGTGTCTCGAGGCACTCACCCACCCCCTCCCTTGCGCCCCACAGAAATCAACCAATCTACCCCACCCCCCGTCCTCCCCCACATTTATTTTTCCGATTTTAGCTGTGCATTTCCTGGCAGGTTTCCACGCCCCAGCCCCGCTACCTTCAGAGCTGCTCTGGCTGAAATAAAACCCACGCATGGATCAAGGGACCCCGGAAGGCCTGTGCGCCGATAGCCGGCCAGAGATACGGTGGAGGGGATGGGCCTGCTCCTGAGCGAGTATCTGTATAGCGCTTACTAGGCCTGCCGAGGCGCTGGGCGCCTTGTGGACGAGGAGCACACCGTTCCGTGGGCGCTCAGTGCAGTGATTCAGTCACGCCTTCGGGATTCGGCTTGCCGTGCTTTTCATGGCACGTCATTCATTTTGTAAAATCCATTTTATGCACAGTTATTGTACAATTCCTTATGTGTGGAGGTTAATGTCGCTTGCTTTGTAGGTCATGGGGCGTTTCACACCAGGAGCCTCGACGCTGCACCGTATTAGTGCACGGACAAGGAATACCGGCCCAACTTTTATTGCTCAAATTTTGGGGAATAGGATTTTACAGAAAAAAGCTTGTAGATTTCAGCAATTCGGTGTAAACTCGCCGAACAAAGTCTCAGCCCACGTGCTCCATAAACCAGATCTTTCTTAAGGTTCGGAACACAGTGGGAGATTTTCAGTCTTTTTGGAAGAAGTGATTAGAAGTGAAAGAAAGTATTGAAGGGGCTAAAAAGCTGAACAGTGTCCAAGCTTTAAAAATCCTTAAAACATGCACACGTTCCAGGAAGATTGTAAAGAAAGTACTCGTTAAGTAGAGACCAAAATATTTTTACAAATGTACGCGATGACAGTAAAAACATAACAAGAATATTTAGTAACCTCTTTGTGACAGCACATCAAACCGAGTGGATTCTAGGCGCTTGAGTCAGAGGAGCTATAAACAAGTCCACGAGTGCTCGGGCCACCTAGCTTCGACTTCAGACCGAGCCAGCTCTGTCAGGATTTTGCTTGAGGCCTGTATAGCACAAACTTCTCTTTACTGGGTTTCAGAGCGCTGTACAGAGTAGGTGTGAAAAGAACATTAGTCAAGCATGCATTGACCGTGGTAGCAGAATAGACAGATTCGTTTTAACGAGGTAAGAGACTGCAGTACAGGGAATATATATACATAGCGCAAAGCGGTACATTTAATTCAGGCATACAGACATCTGTGCTAAGTATGTTAACAGCACATTTGTCGTGTAAAACTAAAAAAAATAAAGAAAAACAAGCATTTGCAAAGCCAAT
Organism: Calotriton arnoldi; assembly: GCA_963921515.1. Lineage (NCBI taxonomy): Eukaryota > Metazoa > Chordata > Amphibia > Caudata > Salamandridae > Calotriton > Calotriton arnoldi. Next base: position 2,556,394 of record CAWUFW010000041.1, read on the forward strand.
AGGCCTGCCTGGCTTGAGATCAATTCAGGAATAAAACATTAAAAATGCCTACTGCAGTGAAAACAATAAAGAAGAAATGATTGTTCTCTGTATAAAATCCTTTTTTGAGACAGTGTTTAATCTGTCAAGATTCAAAGTACTTTTGAGAAGTAAAATAGTCCCCATGCATTGCAATGGAGGCGGAATGATACATCAGTGAACAGCATGAATTGACAGCGCGATTCCTTATGCCAGTGCCAAAGCCTAAGCCATATATTTTTGAAAGAGTTAGTGACAATAGATGAACAGACAGCTTTGTAGTTAAGCCAGACCTAAAAAAAAAAATCACATTCATAGGTCATACGGTAAAAGATACAGCACGTGGTGATTTGGCCAGGCACGTGACAGGAGGCGGGACAAAGGCAAGGAAAGTCATCATTGTCATGGGAACACCGGAAGGCTGAGAGCACCATATATGTGGATGGAGAAAGGAAGCGTGGAGGGTTCTAAGTAAGCCTGGGCGTAGTTTGCGTAGTAGCACTTCACGTAGCTACGTGAAGTACATTTTTAACTACACGTAGCTATGCACATTGCATAGTGCGTAGCTGTGTGCTTGACTGCACTGTACAATAATTGCCAAAAGCGCCTTGTACAGTGCAAATTAAGATAAAATAAATATCTCTGTCTTTATATGCTAAAAATGCATATAGTTACTACACAAAAGTGAAAACGATAAATTAACAAGCAGTGAGAGAGGTGATGATTTTAGGATCCTCCCTAACCTAGGGGGAAAACCAAGCAGATGCCTTGAAAACAAAAAACACATCTTTTGAACCATTCAGTGGTGGTCCCATCCTCTTAGGACCACCCCAAGCACAGTTATTGGCAAAAATACAATCCTAACCAAAGGCCCTGCAAAGCATTATGGGACGAGATTAGCAGTGGGCAGTGAATATTATAGTATCCACTATCAAAATAATGCTACAAAGAGCTGCAGTTCCACTAGTCGTTACTAGATGTCCCTCACGAGTCAAATGCAAAAGCCTCATGAAAGATTTTCAATACTTTTGCATTTGACTCGTGAGGGACATCTTGTAACGACTAGTGGAACTGCAGCTTGATGTATTAATAATTTCAATGCTTTTGCATTTGACTCGTGAGGGACACCTAGTAACGACTAGTTGAACTGCAGCTCTTTGTAGAATTATTTTGATATTGGAAACTATAATATTCACTGCCCACTGCTAATCTCGTCCCATAATGCTTTGCAGGGCCTTTGGTTGGGATTGTATTTTTGCCCATAACAGCTGCTTGGGGTGGTCCTAGGAGGAAGGGACCACCATTGAATCGTTCACATGATATGCTTTTGTGTTCAAGGCATCTGCTTAGTCCTCCCCTAGGTTAGGGGGACTCCAAAATCATCACCTCTCTCATTGCTTGATATTTTATTGTCAAAATTCATTTTTGTGAATTGGTTTTTATGCTTTTTAGCATAGAAAATTGCTTTATCAAAGCATTTGAAGGTGTTTATTTAACTATTGCTACGCTACGTCAATTAGCACAGTTATTCACTCTACTACGTGCAATTTTCGTAGTGCGGCGTAGCGAAGTATTATGCCCAGGGTTAGTTCTAAGTCCGTTGATCCCCAGAGGCAGGAAACAACGTGTCAAACAGAAAGCAGTGAAGTAGCTGTGCCGCAAAATGTATCGTATTATCCCTCACAGTTTACTCTTTCTGTGTGCATAGTTTAGAAGAAAAAAAGAAGGGAACAAAAAAAATACACTACCATCTATATGTACCAAACCCTGAGCTGGGAATAAAAAAATGTAAATATATATTTAAAAAAAACTTTGCATGTAATCTCAGTAGAACAGTACAGGTACTTCTCAGTAGCCATATGTACTTTCATGTATAAAAATACGTATTGGATAAAAATATTGTCGCACCAGACGTGGCAGCAAAGTGCACTTCTTTTCACGAAGATAAGCATAAGTGGTCAGGAATGGTGCTGTCACTCCTAGTGTAAGAGCCAATGGCTGAAGTGGGCTGAACTATTGCCTCATGCTGCACGTTGTGGTGGACAGATGCAAAATATGATTGACACTTAAACAGACCAATCGACGGAAATGACTGTCCCAGAGCCACTTTATTGGCTTTAAAAGAGGCGAGTCTTACTGAGCGATTAAAAACTGACCTCAAAAGCGGTCCCTATGGCGCCTTGTCTTCTTGTCCTCAACTTTACAGGCAATAACACTTGATCGATTTGTCAACAATGACTGGTAAAAACCTTTAAAGTAATCCATTTCAGTGTTATTGCCTCTGTTAACATTTCATGTTTTACTTCATCTGCGTCCCCTATGAGTATTTGTTGCTGCTAGACATGTCTGTATTTTGTCATGCAAAATATGAACCTAGTACTACTGTGAACTCAGTCTTCTCAGTCTGAGTGAGTTCAGGTTGAGTGTGGGTGTTTCTAAAGGCCACGATTTGAGAGCTCTGCAGCTGAGGCTAAAGACAGTTTGAGTTCCTCACAGAGCCTGCCAGTGAGTCATAAAGGTATTTAGACTAAATGACCATCCAATCCTTGGCCTCTCTGCAGAGTGCACAAAGTGACGGCCACACATGTGCCATTTGTAATTATGTTTCTATGGGAAAGTGTGTGAAAGAGATACACATCTGCTCTGTCAAAGGAGTAGAAAATGCAGTGTTTACAAGTGAGTGGGAGGCTTATGAGGGGGTGGGGAAGTGGAGGAAGTTCAAGGAAATACATAAAGAAGGAAAGTGCTGAAGAGGAAAGAGATGAAGTGTGCAGATGGAGACTATTCAGAAAGATGTTGAGAGAAAAGGGCGGAAGTGTCTACCAGAGCGAGAGGCTGCCGTGTAAATTGGGGTGGAGAACGGGAGTGATTGAGGCAACAAATACTACGGCCCTTCCATAGCCTAATTTCCAGAAGCAAAACCTTCCATTCTAATTATTCACAACAAAATCATTGTTACTGCTAACAAGCCTTGGTAAAGCTAATAGGCCTGTTTTGTTGTGTTTTATGCCTGAATTCAATAACCGAAACAGGACCAAATACCGGTCCTGTTGGAAGGAAAGGACTTTAGTTTACATCCTTTAAGCCACACCCTCAGTTACAGAGGCCACGCCTCTGTGAGATGACTCCTGCTCATGCTTGTAGGCCACGCCCCTTTCAGAGACATCCCACCCTTTTCAACCTGTGTAAAGCAGAGCACACATAAGTATGTACCTTTTAATTATGATTTTGTTGATGACATGCAGGCGAGAAAAAGCTGTCCCTAGCAGAGAACTAACGAATATTGGCAAAGCCAAAAGGTCTAGCTTTGGCTTCTAGTTCTTTGCCTATGTTTGTTTTTGTTATGCTTTTGTAAACACTTTAGTGTAGAGGAGGCTGATGGGCCCTCGACAATATGAAAAAGAAAACTATTGGCTACCAGCAAAAATATTTTTCAGCCTCGAAAAGTCCACATTGCTATAGTAGTCCTTAGCAATGGCTGAACAGTCGCGGCTGCTGCAAATATTCAGTGACGGTGCGGCGGGGTCAGGGGGTGACAGGAGGGGCATAATAAAAGATAAAAAAAAAAGACTTACCGTAAGCTGCCATCCACCTCGTGCCTCAGTGCTCCTCTGCTCTCCCACTGCTCCGGGCAGTCCCTGGGACAAACTCCCCATCCAATCCAGACGCTGCTCTCATGGTCTGAGACCAGCACCGGGATTTGCTTGAGCGGGATGGTTTGACGTCGGTTCAGGCTCAGGGAGTCTGTGCCGTTTTTCTGGGTTGGAGAAAGCTAAGTGCGCATGTCTGTTTGTCTGGTCTAAGATGGCCGGCTAAACTAACATGCGCATTTACAGTCCCCACCCACTCCTCCTCTCTGCCGTGGCTTGGCCCTGCCCCTCCCTACACACTTCCACTTCCTCCCGATGGACTGCAGGAGGACGGTGGTTCATGCCTTAATTACATCTCATCTGGACTATGCCAATGGCCTTTACCTGGGTCTCCCTGCATATCTGATTCGCAGACTTCAAATGATACAGAATGCAGCGGCTAGACTGATTTGCAAAGTGCCTTACCGTCACTCCATCACTCCCCACCTGAGAAGCCTGCATTGGCTGCCCGTCATAAGGAGAATAGAATTCAAGGCACTCACCCTGGCTTACAGAGCAACCAGGGGCCGAGGCCCGGCCTACTGGAGAGTCAGACTCCAACACTACCATCATGACCGGGCCTTGAGATCTAACCACCTACAACTCCTCACCACTCCCCGCTTTCGCAAGGCGAGGGTTGGTGGTAGAGCTTACGCAGTTAGGACCGCAAAACTGTGGAATGCCATGCCACACCCGCTCTGCCTGACTGAACCAGAACATGCTTTCAGGCGAGCTCTAAAAACCTGGCTCTTCAACCGGCATTAAGCTTGTGTGTGCCCAGTGTTATTCGACTGCCTTAGCGCCGGGACACCTCCGTTGGAGGTAGCTGTGCGCTCTACAAGTTTCAAATAAATAAACTAAAAATGGCTCAGCCAGTCACTTAAAAAATAAAATGATAATAAAATTGTTTTATCATCATTTTATTTCATTAACTGCTGGCTTTGAGCAGCGGGGCGATGCTCCTCCGCTATTACGGAGGAGCCGCTGCTGGGGGTGAACTACTTTGTGTATGGATGCAGACCTTGTGAAAGAGCTTAATGCTGCCACTCACAGTGAAATGAACCCATGGCTGAATTGGGCTGACCCACCACCCCTGCAGTATGCTGTAGTGGGTGGAAGGAAATGTGAATGACACTACAACAGACCAATGGATGAAGAGGGCTGGTTGACATCCCTCATTAGTAAGTTTATATTTATATGTATAATTTTTATTAAAATCAAAAGGGCTTGGCTAACGTCAGACCTAAAAAGAGAGCGTGAGAAGGAAGGAGAGAGAAAGAGTGTATGTGCGTGCAGACGCACCCTTCTACCATCACCCAGGCCAGGCGTCGGAAGTATCCGGCTTGCCCCTGCAGGAAGGAATGCAGATGTGTTAGCAACCGAGTAGTAGGGTGACTAGACGTCCTGGATTTCCCCAAACAATCCCGGTGTCCCGACACTTTCCTTAATTTTAAATATATGTCCCGGTTTTTGGGACAAAGGCCAAGTCATCCTGCAAAGGAGAAGTAAAAGGTGTGCTTTCGTTAAAAAATGTATATGCTTCAGGCAGCACAGGCCGATGTCGACTGCATGCTGCAGCAGACGGGGGACAGAGCGGAGAGGAACGGAGGACAGGGGGACTGAGGATAGAGGCTAGAAGTCTTGCCATAGCTAATGTTGTGTGAATGCACCTTGTAAATGTGTAAGTGTGTATAGATATATATATCTATATGCAAAAATCAGGATAAGACCGACGTAGTTAAGGGTGAAGGCTTTAGTCCTACTTTTATGTCTGGCCTGTCCCGGTTTTTGCTTCTCGAAATCTGGCCACCCTACTGAGGAGGACACTTGTTCAGGGTCACACATCAATGACTTCTGCTGGCAAATGACTGGCACGATGCCCTCGCAAGACGTATGAGGCGCCTTTTGATTTCTCATTCCCTAGTTATCCCCTGTAATACCTTCCAAATCAGGAAGGGGTGGGATGAGGGTCCAGGAAGAAGTGTTGAAAGAGGGGGGAGGGCGTCGTTTGGATCATTCGAGGCTTAGAGACATGAGGAGGAGGGGTTTTATGATGGTGGTGTGCACACAAGGGGCACAGGGGGAGATGAAGCAGCAGGTCCCATCCGATGGTGGTGCGGGCGGTCCTGGCACTCCCAGGGCACAGGTGGCAGAGGGTGCCATCAGATGGTGGTCCTGGCACTCCTGGGGCACAGGTGGCAGAGACTCCCATCTGATGGTGGTGTGGGCACTCCTGGGGCACAAGAGGCAGAGTCTCTCATCCGATGGTGGTGCAGGAGGTCCTGGCATTCCCGGCACTCCCGGGGCAGAGGTGGCAGAGAGTCCCATCCGATGGTGGTGTGGGGGCTCCTGGCACTCCCGGGACACAGGTGGCAGAGGGTCCCATCCGATGGTGGTGTGGGGGCTCCTGGCACTCCTGGGGCACAGGTGGCAGAGGGTCCCATCCGATGGTGGTGTGGGGGCTCCTGGCACTCCCGGGGCACAGGTGGCAGGGACTCCCACCCAATGGTGGTGTGGTGGCTCCTGGCACTCCCGGTGCACAGGTGGCAGGGACTCCCATCCGAATTGTGGTGCGGGCGGTCCTGGCACTCCCAGGGCACAGGTGGCAGAGGGTGCCATCAGATGGTGGTCCTGGCACTCCTGGGGCACAGGTGGCAGAGACTCCCATCTGATGGTGGTGCGGGCACTCCTGGGCACAGGAGGCAGAGAGTCTCATCCGATGGTGGTGCAGGCGGTCCTGGCACTACGGGGCACAGGTGGCAGAGGGTCCCATCCGATGGTGGTGTGGGGGCTCCTGGCACTCCCGGGACACAGGTGGCAGAGGGTCCCATCCGATGATGGTGTGGGGGCTCCTGGCACTCCTGGGGCACAGGTGGCAGGGACTCCCATCGGATGGTGGTGTGGGGGCTCCTGGCACTCACGGGGCACAGGTGGCAGGGACTCCCATCCGATGGTGGTGTGGGGGCTTCTGGCACTCCCGGGGCACAGGTGGCAGAGACTCCCATCTGATGGTGGTGCGGGCACTCCTGGCACTCCCGGGGCACAGGTGGCAGAGGGTCCCATCCGACGGTGGTGCGGGTGGTCCTGGCACTCCCGGGGCACTGGTGGCAGAGACTCCTATCTGATGGTGGTGTGGGGGTTCATGGCACTCCTGGGGCACAGGTGGCAGAGGGTCCCATCCGACGGTGTTGCGGGTGGTCCTGGCACTCCTGGGGCACTGGTGGCAGAGGATCCCATCCGATGGTGGTGCAGGTGCTCCTGGGGCCCTGGTGGCAGCAGGGCACCCTTTCTGGGCATGCACCCCCTGCAGCATTGCAATCCTTAGGCCTCGAGCTCTGCCTTTGGTCTCATCCTGGCACTGCCCCCGTGTCTATGCCAGGCCTGTGTTGACTCCGTCACAGATGTGTGTCTCGCTCTGTTACTAGTGACGGGGTTTTGCACGTTTCACCATTGTCTGCAGAGAGAGGACTTAAACCCCCCACGGCCCCCTTCGAAACATTATTGTCCGATCAGCACTTGCTTTGGTGACATCTTCATTTTTGAGGAAATCGCTTTCCTCGGTATTTTGGTCGCACAGCCAGTAAAATATCTGAGAACCTAACATGCCCCCAACATAGCTCAGTGGTTAATGCACATGTTAGACAGGTGAGTGGATTAAAACTCAGTAAATATTTGAGAAGGTCAAGCACCCCCAACATGGACAGTGGACGGCGTTACAAAGACATTTCGGTGAGACAACGGGTATATGACAAACGAGTTCCAAGGATGAATGTGTCTCTGCGGTAGCTCGGTGGGTTAAAGTGTCATTAGGATAGTTCAGGAGGCTAAATGTGTCCGTCGCTGGATCAATGCATCAAACATGGCTCCAAGGCTCACTCTACCTGTGAGGCGGCTCTTCTGGTCAATGTGTTTTAAAGAGCTCTTTGAATCAACATGTCTGTTCTATAGCTCCCAAGGCTCCAGTGAGGTGTCAAGGCACCTCCAAGCTATCTCATTAGGTCGAAGTGCCTTCCAGACAGAACTAGTTCGAACTCTAATGGACCGGCTTCAATCCCTGCAGAACAGACTCCGCCTTTCAGCCTTAGGAATTGGATGAAATCAGAAGTGTTGAGTTCCGTAATGTTTGTTTGTTATTATAGCGCCTTTTAACCCGTGGAACACTATTCCTGCATAAAAATGGCGAATATTAGAGATGTAAATGAAGGAGCCCCTGCCCCAATGTCTTAGGAAGGCGGGACATGAGGGTTAATGTTTGGAAACCTCCCAGGTGGACCTCTGGGAGGGCTGAGAATCACCACCGGCTGGACTGAGAATCGCCACAGGCCCCGGCTGGACTGAGAATCGCCACAGGCCCCGGCTGGACTGAGAAACATTCAAGAGAGTCAGGGTAGGCTGGTTTGGGCTAGTTCTCGGGCGGGTCTGGGCTGGTTCTCGGGCGGGTCTGGGCTGGTTCTCAGTGCGTGTGGGCTGGTCTGAACTGGTGCTCACTCTGGGTGAGCTGGTGAGAGCTGGTTCTCAGGCGAGTCTGGTTCTCAACACCATTGGGGATTTGGGTTGATTCTCAGGCCGGGTGGGTTGATCGGGGCTAGTTCTTAGTCCGGGTGGTCCTGTCTGGGTTGGTTCTCAGGCAGGTGTGGGCTGGTTCTCAATCTGGCTGGGGGTCTGGGCTGCATCTCAGTGCAGGTGGGCTGGACTGGGATGGTTCTTAGGCCGGTCTGGGATGGTTCTTGGGCCGGTCTGGGATAGTTCTTGGGCCGGTCCGGGATGGTTCTTGGGCCGGTCCGGGATGGTTCTTGGGCCGGTCCGGGATGGTTCTTGGGCCGGTCCGGGATGGTTCTTGGGCCGGTCCGGGATGGTTCTTGGGCCGATCCGGGATGGTTCTTGGGCCGATCCGGGATGGTTTGCAGTACATATGGGCTGGGCTGGGCTGGCCTGGGCTGTCCTCAGTCCGGGTGTGCTGGTCTCATGCTCAGTCTGGTTGAGCCAGTCAGAGCTGTTTTTTGGGCGGGTCTGGGATGGTTTTCAGACCCGGTGGGCCAGTCTGGGTTGTATTTCAGTCCGGGTGTACTGCCCTGGGCTAGTTTTTGGACAGGTTTGGGCTGGTTCTCAGTCCAGGTGTACCGATCTTGGCTGTTTCTCAGTCCAGGTGGGCCGGTACGGGCTAGTTCTGACGTGTGTCTGGGCCAACTGTCGGGCGGGTCTGGGCTGGGTCTTGGTGGGTCTGAGCTGGTTCTCAGTCCAGGTGTACCGGTCTTGGCTGGTTCTCAGTCCAGGTGGGCCGGTACGGGCTAGTCCTCGGGTGGGTCTGGGCTGGATGTCGGACAGGTCTGGGCTGGGTCTTGGTGGGTCTGAGCTGGTTCTCAGTCCAGATGTACCGATCTTGGCTTGTTCTCAGTCCAGGTGGGCAGGTACAGACTAGTTTTCGAGCTGGGCTGGCTGTCAGAAGGATCTGGGCTGGTTCTTGCTGGGTCTGAGTTGGTTCTCGGGCAGTGTTGAGGTGCTCCTCGGGCGGGTCTGGGTTGGTTCTCAGGGCATGAGGGCTGGTCTATGCTCAGTGCGAGTGGGCGGTGTGGGCTGGTGCTCAGTCTGGGTGAGCCGGTCGGAGCTGGTGCTTGGGCAGGTCTGGCGTAGTTCTCCGTGCCGGTGGGGGTCTGGGCTGGTTCTCAGTTCCGGTGGGCTATGAATGTAATGATGTATGGCACTTTTGATCCTCGACACAGAGTTTAAGTAGTAAACATTATTTCGGAAAAAATGAAAAGAAAATAGTTGATAATGCTTCATGATGTACGAATGTAGGTACTGCAGCCAAGGAATAATTCATGCACTGATGGGATACCTGTAGACTGGAGGCTCTCTCACCTTCCATTAGATGTGGAAGTAAGGGTGCCAAGTGTGAGTTCCCACTAACCCTTTCTGTTTTCTGTTCTCATAGTATGCAAGAGTCTAACCACAGACTCTGGGGATAGAGCCAAGACTGGTGCCCCCCCACCCCGCCTGTACCTTTCTCAGAAGAACATCTGAGTTTCCCAACATCATGCTTGCAGAAATGGGGAACTGGCATCCAATGCTAGTGATGCGTGCCGCTCCCCAGCCCCTCCAGCCTCACTGTCACTATTCAGTCTGTGGCACAGCCAGCAGGAGAAAGAAGGAAGTACATGAGAGGGAACAAAGTTATTCGAAGTGAGGGTGTGAGAATGGCCTGGTAATCTCAGTAAGCAAGCGAGGTACCGAAGATACAATGATGTGTTCCAACTGAAGGTGTGAGAATGGCCTGGTAACCTCAGTAAGCAAGCGAGGTACCGAAGATACAATGATGTGTTCCAACTGAAGGTGTGAGAATGGCCTGGTAACCTCAGTAAGCAAGCGAGGTACCGAAGATACAATGAGGTGTTCCAACTGAAGGTGTGAGAATGGCCTGGTAACCTCAGTAAGCAAGCGAGGTACCGAAGATACAATGATGCGTTCCAACTGAAGGTGTGAGAATGGCCTGGTAACCTCAGTAAGCAAGCGAGGTACCGAAGATACAATGATGCGTTCCAACTGAAGGTGTGAGAATGGCCTGGTAACCTCAGCAAGCAAGCGAGGTACCGAAGATACAATGATGTGTTCCAACTGAAGGTGTGAGAATGGCCTGGTAACCTCAGCAAGCAAGCGAGGTACCGAAGATACAATGATGTGTTCCAACTGAAGGTGTGAGAATGGCCTGGTAACCTCAGTAAGCAAGCGAGGTACCGAAGATACAATGATGTGTTCCAACTGAAGGTGTGAGAATGGCCTGGTAACCTCAGTAAGCAAGCGAGGTACCGAAGATACAATGATGTGTTCCAACTGAAGGTGTGAGAATGGCCTGGTAACCTCAGTAAGCAAGCGAGGTACCGAAGATACAATGATGTGTTCCAACTGAAGGTGTGAGAATGGCCTGGTAATCTCAGTAAGCAAGCGAGGTACCGAAGATACAATGATGTGCTCCAACTGAAGGTGTGAGAATGGCCTGGTAACCTCAGTAAGCAAGCGAGGTACCGAAGATACAATGATGTGTTCCAACTGAAGGTGTGAGAATGGCCTGGTAACCTCAGTAAGCAAGCGAGGTACCGAAGATACAATGATGTGTTCCAACTGAAGGTGTGAGAATGGCCTGGTAACCTCAGTAAGCAAGCGAGGTACCGAAGATACAATGATGTGTTCCAACTGAAGGTGTGAGAATGGCCTGGTAACCTCAGTAAGCAAGCGAGGTACCGAAGATACAATGATGTGTTCCAACTGAAGGTGTGAGAATGGCCTGGTAACCTCAGTAAGCAAGCGAGGTACCGAAGATACAATGATGTGTTCCAACCGTACTTGTTACAAACACACATCACATTTGTTTTCCTCTCACCTGCGGAGTTACCATTTGTGTAATGACGGTTTTTGAGTGCTGGAAGTTCACTGATGGAACATGGAACACAAGCTCTCCATCATTTCGATGGGAAAATTGTACCTTTGATTATCCCGCGTTGCGTCAGTTCACTATTATACCCACACACATATTTAAAAGTGTTTTCCCCTTATTTGCTTCTCTTCAAAAAGATGTATGACAGATTAAGTGCTATTTAAGGAAAGGCCCACAGGGTACCCTTGTGCACGAGGTAAGACAAACAGGCTTGCATTTTTAAGAGAGTGAGATGAATGCAGGTGTTATTTAAGATTTCTAGTGGAAGAACGTGAAAGAGTTGTGGATTTTATTGCAAAATGAATGGATGGTTTAGCAACAGACAGTGAATGTCATTAGTGTGTGAAGAGGCTTGGAGCAGTGTTGAGGAGAACGAGCGCTGTGTGTGGGACACAAGGCTAGTGAAACAAGCTGGGATAACTTTGAGCACTTACCAATACAGGCACTTTCAATTATTTTTTCATTGAAAAGTATGAGCTCTATTATAGAGTTTTCTTGTTTTTTTTCTCGCAATACTTTATCAAATAAAGAGATTAAAATCATTATATGTGCTCAACAGCGCTGGGCATTTCACTCAATTCAGAATGATGCCGAGTCCCTTTTAAGATGCTTCTGATCAACGTGATAAGCAAGAAAAATCTAATCGCACTTTTTGTTATTTACTTTGTTCCAGGAAACAAAGCAACTCTTCTGTGATAAAGTAGCTGCTTAGACGTGACATTTATTCACACAAATTATTATATGCAATGTCTCATCGTGTAAGATGACTGGACACAGGAACAGTATTTGCACAGATGATCAGCGGGTTTTCACAAGTCGTGTCTGAATGCGCGCCCTATGTTAAATATAAATGAAAGAGGAGGGTTTAGTGACTGTTTCTATTTTTCCCCCAAAAGTACCTTTTGTTGCACATGTCTCAAGCTCCAGCTCAACCTTATAGAGTTCTACAGGTTCCCGATGTACTGCAAACGTGCTGCAAAGCCAGTGTCCACACCTGTCATGCATTTCTGTATTGAGCAATTGCTCTATAGTTAGGGAAATCACATTGTAAGTTTATGTTTATGTTTAGAAATTTGTAGAGCGCGTGGCTGCCCGAGGGCTTCCCAGCGCTAAAGAGTGCTGTTTACAAGCTCTATCCATAGTGCGTCTACAAGGGGAACAGCAAAGTTTTGAGATGTTTCCTGAAAACTGTTTCGTTGGGTAGAATTCTTATTTTATATGGGAGGGCATTCCACATCTTTGGTACCAGGTGGGCAAATGATCTGCCCCCCCACCTGGCTCTTTTGGCTCTCGATGTCCTAAGAAGCTGTTGGTGAGCTGATCTAAGATGCCTGGTCGGGATATACCTGGACAACATTTGTCTCAGTTTTATTGGGCCTTTTTTGTTAACAGCCCAATATGCCAAGCATAGGGACTTAAACTTTATTCTTGTTTCAATAGGGAGCCAGTGTAGCTGTTTCAGTGCTTCTTTAGTCGAAGTGCATTTGGGGATTTTTAGAAGGAGTCTTGCTGCCGCATTTTGTACTACCTGTAGTCTCTTCGTCACATATTTAGGCGCGCCCACATAAAGTGAGTTTCCATAGTCCAAGCGCAAGATTATAAGAGACTGGATGACCATTTTTTTCAGATGTTCCGGGATCACCTCAATAATCTTCCTTAGTATTTTAAGCAGGGAGAAACATATTCCTGACAGTTTCCTGGATTGGCAATCCATCGTTTCATGGTGTTAGTGTCTCACAGCCTCAGTTCCAATGATATAAGGAGGAATTACTTCTATACTGCAAAGTATAGATGGGCTGCACCATATGAGGTGCACTATAGATTCTAAGGTGGATGTGTGTAAACAGAGGAGAGGCATAGGTAGAGTAATGGTTATCCATGACTCGATTTCCATTAAGGACTCATGCGTTACCCTCCTGAATTCTAATGCCGTGCAAGAGAATGGAGATGCGTAAGCTCTTGCAAAATGCTTCTTTAAAGAATCGATTCCACTCGCACAACAGATTCTCCATGTTTCCCCTCTGCAGAGGGTTGGGGTGATAGAGGCTCCACGGTGCCCATCACCACCAGTACAGGGCGCAGTGGAAAGGTGTCAGCTTAACCGGTTCTGAATTCTTGCACTTCCATTGACTTTGCTGGCAATAAGACGCGTCCTGATTGAATGATTAAATCGAGCCCCCATTTCCATGACTGATGATTGAAGTTCTTCTGTCACAGTATTGCAAGGCACTAACTGAGTACTGCGTTGTCCCTGTCGCCGGGTGCTGCAGGCCCTGCCAGGCTGCTTGGGCGCACTGTTCTACTGGTACGGCAACAACAGATCGACAATTTTGAAGAAGAGCTGCCTGATCTGTTAGCCACAAAACAGGCTACAACCTAGGTTCTCGAAGCCTACTTGTCAGCAACCACCAGTCCAAGAAGACCCGGGCAAGGGTCCTGTGACCTCTCTCGGCCTAACGGCTGAGACCACCAAGAAAACAGTGAAAAATGGCCATGGCTTCCAGCCGCCTCCTGCACCTTGGTGCCAGCAATAATGACGACTGTACTACTCGCTGTGATCAAGGATCATATAAAGAGCCCAGAGACTGGTGACAGTGAAGAATCTTTGAAGGGCTCTGAAATCTCATAGGACACTTCTCAGGAATGGGCTCAGTTGTGACAGAAATATGAGGGGAATAAGTATGTTAGATAGTTGGAAAATATATTGCAGTCCTCAATATCTCTAAATCTTATATTTACACCAATCTCCCTTTCACCACTGAAGATGAGATGACATGCAGTGTGGTGCCTTTAACAAGAGCAGCGGGTTGTGTTTTTTTCCAGGAAATGCTTTCTAGTCCAGGGCAGTATAACATATCAGGGAAAACACATCAGGGCGATGCTAGAAGGTGACAACGTAAGCAAACAAATATCACCTCTTGCATAGCAAGGCATACCTAACCAAGAAGTATCACTAATAAAACAAGATGACAGAACTCCTAAAATAGGATTGACAGTAGCCTGGGGGTGTCGGAGGCACTAGAGAACAAACGTGAGATTCCCAAACTGAGAATAGAACAGGAAGAAACAGAGCCACTGTGTATCCGAGCACCCCATATGTCACCCACCTCTCTGGCAAGTTCTTCCTACAATTGTCAGAAGAGGAAAATTGCAATCTAATTGGTTACTTGATGCATCTAACCCGAAAGAAACCCCAGGATAGAAATATTTACAAGGGAAATAGTACCGGCCAACATTACATACATTTACACACCTCCAGTGGGAAGGAAGCAAAGGTTGAAGAGTTGCCTCCAGGCTTAATTGGAGATTAAGGCATGAACTTTGTATGAACAAAATCAGCTTACTTTAATCTGCCCCGGGGGTGGTATGGAAGTTCTTACCTATCCTTTGTTAAACCCAGGACTTTCCAAGTTCAACATTTGTCTGGAGCAAGCAGGGAAATGATGAGACATTGGAGAATTAGTAGCCTACTCACAGGCCTAGGAATAATACCACCACCACTAGGGAGGTCTCATATTAGTCATAAGATAAATGAGATGTCAAGGTTGATTGAGGCTTGTCGGATGACACCTTAGCTGCCCCAGGAAATATCACAGATGAAATGACTGCAATAAGGATGATACTTATATAGAACAAGATGGCATTAGATATTTTGCTTGCTAAGAAAGGCAGAATATGCCAGGTCGTGCTTACGTACCGGACAACAGAGACAACATTAGACGGGCCATAAATAGGATCCATCAGATAAGTGAGGAAGAAGGAAATATTCAGAAAGGAGGATTATGGGATTTCATCGCTGCCTGGTTGGGCGAAAGGGGAACATGGATATTGGAAGAAATGTTGATGAGACTTTGCATCTTGGTTCTTCTTTGCATAATAATGACGGTTGTACCATGATGCATCCCAACTAAAACGTGTAGGCCCAGGAAGCACAGAGCAGACCTTCCCAGTGAGCAGGAAACAAGGAATATGATGGCCTTTGAACTTGATTGAATGACACTACTGAGTGTCAGAGGACGGAATGTGGAATCCATTTTACTTCAGGTTTCATTTTATGACAATCGAAGCGAGCCAGTAGAAGGTGCGCAGGCCGTTGGCCTCTAAATGAACTGCAAGTGTCTGTACCTTTGCAGTAACCACAAGGCCTTGAGAAATGACCTCGTCACAAGCGTACGTGACAAGCTGTGGCTATGTTTCTTACCTTATTCTGATTAAATAAGTGAGTGGAAAAACCCTACTGTTTCGCCGGGCAACTGGCTCTCATTAGCTGTGTATCATTTGTGCACTATGTAATGTAATCTGTAAAAACCCATGTTAACTTCTGTATTTTGAGAGGGTCCACGCGGGCACCTTCCTCCTTGGCAGCTCTTGAATAATAGGATCCATTAGAATCTCTCTGACTTATGTTTTCTATATTTTCAGACATCCACATGAGTTGTTTTTCAGTCCAGGTGTAGCGTTCTAGGCTGGTTATTGGACAGGTTTGGGCTGGTTCTAAATCCAGGTGTGCCGGTCTCAGCTGGGTCTCTGGGCTAGTTCTCAGGCAGATCTGGGCTGGTTCTCACTCTGGATGGATATCTGGGTGGCTCGGCCTGGGCTGGTTCTTAGGCGGGTCTGGGCAGGCTCTCAGTCTGGGTGGTCCCGTCTGAACTAGTTCTTGGGCAGGTCTGAGCTTGTTCGGAGGCGACGCTGAGCTGCTTCTCGGGTGGGTCTGGCCTGGTTCTCAGTGCATGTGGGCTAGTCTGGGCTGGTTCTCAAATAGAGTGTGCTGGTTTGGGCTGGTGCTCAGTGCTGGTGGGGGTCTGGGCTGGTTCTCAGTCCCAGTGGGCCAGTCTGGGTTGTTTCTCAGTCTAGGTGTACCACTCTGGCCTGGTACTTGGATGGGTTTGAACTGGTTCTCAATCTAGGTGTGCTGGTCTCAGCTGGTTCTCAGACTAAGTGGGCCAGTCTGGGCTAGTTCTCAGGAGGGTCTGGGCTGGTTCTCAATCCAGCTGGGGATGTGGGTGGGTTGCTCAGGGCTGGTTCGTGGGCTAGTCTGGGCTGGTTCCCAGTCTGGGCGGGCTGGTCTGGACTGGTTCTCAGTTCAAGTGTGGTGGGCTGGTGCTCAGTGCTGGTCGGGGGTCTGGGATGATTCTGAATACTGGTGGCCCAGTCTGGGTTGTTTGTCAGTCCAGGTGAACCGTTCTAGGCTGGTTCTTGGGCGCGTTTGGGCTGGTTCTTCGTCCACATGTGCAGGTCTCAGCTGGTTCTGAGTCCAAGTGGGCCTTCTGGGCTAGTTCTCGGGTGGGTCTGGGCTGATTCTCACTCCGGTGGGGGGTCTGGGCAGGCCAGCCTGGGCTGGATCTTAGTCTGGGTGCGCCAGTCTGTGCTGGTCTTGGGTGGATCTGGGCAGATTCTTAGTCCGGGTGGGCCAGCCTGGGCTGGTTCTCAAGCAGGTGAGCCAGTCTGGGCTGGATTTCGAGTAGGTCTGAGCTGGTTCTCAGTCCGGGCAACAAGAAGGGTGGCTCTAGGCAGTGCTTTAAATGGGAAAAAATAAGTGCAGGTACTCATTAAAATAGAGGTGTGGCAAGTGGGCGGGGCTAAGGGCAAGATATGATCATACATAATGACTTCTGTACCAGTTGCAGCACATATCAAAACACACGAGAAATGCGTTTATGTCAGTAAAACAGATCAACTCATTACACATAATGAAAGCCATGATGGCGCTTTCACCTGAATGGTCGCTGCGCACCAGATTGACAGTGCAGGGTTTGTCTAGAGACCCTGTCCTGTTAATCACCGCGTGACACAAGCCCTCTCAAACCCCTGCGGTTTGGGGACATTCATATGGGCACTGCTGGAATCTTCACCAGCAACTCTGCAAAAGGCTACTTCACGGCTTGGTTAATTACAAGCTCCTCTCCTCGGAAGCAGAGGGCATCTGCCCTGCACTGGAGGAGAAACCTAACCTGGTATACAAAAGCCGGCCAAGAGACCTGAAGGGTGGAGAGGTATTTCCACACAAAGGGGGATTTTTTGTGGAACCTCGGGAAAGGATACTTCCTCCCAAATATTATGCAATAACCAAAAGTATCCAACCCAGTAGAGACCTGTAAATAGGGTGTAGGCACAGTTCTCTATCAGAAGGTGATCTAATCATCTGCTACCACAACTGTTGGGAGCAATACCTCTTTGTATAGTAACCCTCACACACTCTAATAGTGTCATGCTTCATCATCGGGTTTACCCTGGCTCCTAAAGGCCTAAAGGCTCCATATTTCAGGGAGCGCTTATGAGAAAAGGCCCGGGGGGTTAAAGATTAAAAAACCACCAGAAACTCCCGTTATCCCTTTAATGTGGAGCACTGGTGGATATTAAAAACAACAGAAGGGTGTTCCCAGGATGCAATGGTCCTATGACCCTAAAGTACTTGCCAACATGTTTCAGCCAATGAACGGCCCTATGGGTCCACGGCTTTCTTCAGGGCAAACCAAAGAGCAAAATTTCTCCCTGGAAACGTAAACACAATGGCAACAATTCAATAAAATCAATTAATCCAAGAGTACGCCGTTTGATATACTTATCCTCAGTCTGGCGTTCACTCAAGCATATGTCCAACCTGTAAGGAGACAAAACACAGTACAGTCGTGTATTAGATCACCAAAATGACAGAGTCACTATGCCTCGTGCTTGTAGCACATTACTCTTATTTGACTTTATAAGGGCTTGGCGCAGCGCTATTCTGGTGAGGTGTGTGAAATTCAACACATCCCGTCTTATGCGAGGATACCTCTATTGAGGACACCGGGCCCCGCATCCCGTCACGTCCACATAGTTTCATGTAGTGCACAACATGCAAAAGTGACCCCCATGAACGGGGGTATTGTTTAGAATACTATGCGAAGTAAAAGTTGATTACGTCATCCACCCTAATTTAACAAGAAGGATCTTAGTATCGCATCCCACCGGGTGAAGTGAGAAAACAAAGACTGTGGTTAGGTAATGACAAAAACCTTTTAACTTTAGATACCGAACCACTCAAATTGTCACGCCACACGGACTTAAAATTCTTACCAAATTTTGGCCGACCGCACGACTCCCACGAGTGCAGGAAAGGGGCAGTCCTGTAGTCAAACACTAGAGGAGGAAAAATCAGAAAATGCTGTGTAACTACAGATATGTATCATGTCTAGGGGCGTATGTCCGTCGAACATACTGAGACCCACACAGTTATGACCCATCTCCTGCATCCTGTGTAGTACCAAGGACTTACGTTTTCAAGGATCCTGGCCCCGCAGTATTACCTACTAACTCCTGCGACTCCCGGCGTGAATGCCGGTCTTTGAGATCGCAGTCTATATAAAGAGAAGGAAACCGCGTCCGCAGGTGGATCCACTGTGGAGTACGTGGCGCATACTAATTGCGTCATATCCGTAGTCATTCAGCGGGGGACCAAAAACTACAAAACCCCGTGGGTGATCATGGGAAATGTTGTTTTTCCTCTAAATAACGTGTCAGATGCCCAACTGTTATTTGTACGGCGAGTTTTATTGATATCGGATGCTGTGCACAAAGGGGCATTAAAGGGAACCAATATGGACCTGGTATGCTGCTCTATATCGACAGTGTCAGGCCGATGTTACTGATAAGGGTGTTGCAATCCCAAATGATAGGTATATAAAACCACAACATTTACATAGTAGTTCAAGGAGCGCGTTATTTGGGTCTGTGTTGGAATCGCCGGGGCACAGACTGTAACCCCTAAGCAGTTACCCCAAATAATGCATATACGTAGGGACCATAAGCTGTATCTGCTGCATTGGTCTTCTAATAGTACCAGCATATATGTTATGATGTTGATACAGGTGATCTGACCCCTGTCGACTTTACAGTAGAAAACTCAGAATCTGCCCAATTGGCCCCACGGAATGGAGTCATTAAGACCTCGCTCACAGGTTTTCAGAGTGAATACCCATCTTTGTTCTTTCTGTAACAATCTCCTAGGTAGGTTAAGGCCCCCTTTCACTTTTTCAATAACAGTCCATATTAAATCCTGGTCACTGTGTTGACGTTCTAGGTAATGTGCTGTGAGCTTAATTGTGGCAACTTTCCTACGTATCGTGCTCCTGTGCTCACTGATACAGACCTTTATTTTTCTAGTCGTCATACCAATGTAACGGTCTATGCATGAACACGTAATCATATATATACAGTTGTCTGAATTACAATTGGTATGGCACCGTTGTTCCCACATCCGTGGTAGTCCTAGGTCAATTTGGGAAGTATGGGTGGTGAATTGGCAGACGATAGACATGCCGTAGGGAAGTGACCCTTGACTTGGGGGATGTTCCATAATGTTGATTGCCTCTCAGACTTTGGTTGGTATGTGTCTGTATGGATTAGAGAACTCCTCAAGTTCTTGTTTTTCTAAAAGAAAACATAGGTTTTTCAAACGTTAGGTTGTTGGAGGTCAGGATATTCCATTTTCAATTGATAATTTTCTTGATGGTGTTGGACGAGGAATTATAAGTGGTCACACATATTAAAGACTCTGTCTCTTTCCTTTGTTGATTCTCCAGCAGGGCTGATCGGGGAGTGTTGCGTGATCTTTTTGTGCCTGATTTATTATCCTCTTTGGATAATCTCTCTCTTCCAATTTCTTGGTGAGCAGTGCTGCTTCTCTTTTGTAAGTGTCCAAGTCGGAGCAGTTCCTACGGATTCTCAGGAATTGTCCTACAGGGAGGTTTTCTCTTAAAGATCTTGGATGGGCACTGTTGAAGCTTAAGAGGCTGTTCCTATCCGTCGGTTTTGTATATAAGGAACTTTCCAGCTTCCCGTCTCTGGCAATAATGTTGACGTCCAGGAAAGCTACTTTGTGGCTGTCCGATGTCATAGTGAAGCGAAGAAAGCGATTACGTTGATTGATCCAGGTCTCAAAACTCTTGATACTTTCCTGATTCCCATGCCACACCACCAGGATGTCGTCTATATATTGTAGCCAGGTGCGGATTTTATCCGAATATGGATTATTAGTCCAGATATGTTCTTCTTCCCAATGGCTCATATAGAGACATGCAATGCTGGGGGCAAAAGTACTGCCCATTGAAGTCCCGTGCTTTTGCAGGTAGAGTTGGTCTTCATATTTAAAAAATTCTCCGTTAGGGCAATCTTCGTGAGGGGTCATAACCCAGTCTATTGGTGCCTCCCAAGTCCATTCTTGATCTTGTGCTCGCAGTATGTCCTCAATAACGCAGAGACTTTCTCCCTGAGGAATACTGGTGTATAATGCTTCAACATCTAAGCAGAGGAGTGTTTCTTGTGTGGGGTCATATTCCAAGTTTGCAATGATGTTCAGAAGATGCTTAGTATCCTTGACATAGGATTTGATTTCAGTGACCAATGGTCTTAAAAACCAATCGGTGTACTGGGACAAGGGTTCCAAAATGGAACCTATTCCTGAGACTATTGGTCTCGCTGCGGGGGGGGGGATTCTGTCCTTTGTGAATTTTGGCAAGGTATAGAACAAAGGTGTTCTTGGTTCTGTGGTCTGTAAGAATTCCAATTCTCTTTCTAATGCTCCACTCGAGAGCTCTCGTATTGTCTTCTGGAGGCGAGGGGTAGGGTCTCGTAGTAGCTTCAACATCTAAGCAGTTTTCCTGGACGATCCCATATTTAAGAAAGAATGATCTCTAATCGCGTGGAGATGTAAACATGATTGGTTGATTTTGATTATTAATACGGCGAAAAACTTTCTGAAGCATTGGTCATCGAAATAAGGAGAAGTGAGGACTTTCTAAACACACAAATTAAGATCTCAGTGTTTAAGAAAAAATTGGATGAAGTCAATAAGGACATTAATGAACACAAAGAGTTTTTAATGCAAAGTAAGATCACGAAATTACAAAAGGACCTTAAAAAATTCTCTCACGAGAAGATATACCCACACATCAGGGACGACTATAAGACCCAACAAGACTCCGAGTTGGAATCATCTAATAGAAGTGACTCGACATCATCCAGGTCAGACACAGACGACTGGGGCAGTGACAATTCCACCAACAGATGGAGGGGAAAACAAAGACGCCAACGAGGGAGAGGATATGCTCCCAATTACCATCATCCCCCACCACAGATGTTTGGGTGGCCAGGGCCTTACGGTCCCCAACAATACCCAGGACCACCGCCATTTCAGAATATACCCTTCTTCCACCTGAACCAGAACCAACAGCATTTTTTAGGCCGGGGAGGAAGACGAGGAGGACGTGGCAGAAGACACAACAAGCAGGTACAGTGGAATGACCCACAGACAGAGAGGGCGAACACCAGGAGCCAGACCAAAGACCAACTACCAGGACCGAGCACAATGTAGATCTAGTGGTGAATCTCACCAATGAAACCTTTAATACTGATGAACTGGCAGTCCTCAACAAAGGCTTGGGCTTCGTCCCAACAGCTCACATTGATAAATTCAAGATCAGATGCGAACTCGGTGAGTTCTTCCGAAAGATCAGGGTGAAGGCATTCTTTGAGCGAAAACCGAGGATGGAAATTGAACAGGGATATACTAACCTACGAAAGAAATCCACTTTTCACCCTACTGCAGTGTGCATGCCCCCGGAAATCCTAGCGTTTGAAGAAGCACTATCCAAAGAAATTGAACAACTAGAACCCAACAAGGGGGCCTTCAACAATTTGAGCAAAGAGCAACGAGTAGCCTTACAAACCCTTAACGAAAGATCGAACATAATAATCAAACCAGGAGATAAGGGCGGTGCCACGGTCATACAATACCAGGAAAACTACAGAGAGGCTTGTTTAAGCCTACTACTAGATGACAGACACTATGAAAAGCTACTACGAGACCCTACCCCTCGCCTCCAGAAGACAATACGAGAGCTCTCGAGTGGAGCATTAGAAAGAGAATTGGAATTCTTACAGACCACAGAACCAAGAACACCTTTGTTCTATACCTTGCCAAAAATTCACAAAGGACAGAATCCCCCCCCCCCCCGCAGCGAGACCAATAGTCTCAGGAATAGGTTCCATTTTGGAACCCTTGTCCCAGTACACCGATTGGTTTTTAAGACCATTGGTCACTGAAATCAAATCCTATGTCAAGGATACTAAGCATCTTCTGAACATCATTGCAAACTTGGAATATGACCCCACACAAGAAACACTCCTCTGCTTAGATGTTGAAGCATTATACACCAGTATTCCTCAGGGAGAAAGTCTCTGCGTTATTGAGGACATACTGCGAGCACAAGATCAAGAATGGACTTGGGAGGCACCAATAGACTGGGTTATGACCCCTCACGAAGATTGCCCTAACGGAGAATTTTTTTAAATATGAAGACCAACTCTACCTGCAAAAGCACGGGACTTCAATGGGCAGTACTTTTGCCCCCAGCATTGCATGTCTCTATATGAGCCATTGGGAAGAAGAACATATCTGGACTAATAATCCATATTCGGATAAAATCCGCACCTGGCTACAATATATAGACGACATCCTGGTGGTGTGGCATGGGAATCAGGAAAGTATCAAGAGTTTTGAGACCTGGATCAATCAACGTAATCGCTTTCTTCGCTTCACTATGACATCGGACAGCCACAAAGTAGCTTTCCTGGACGTCAACATTATTGCCAGAGACGGGAAGCTGGAAAGTTCCTTATATACAAAACCGACGGATAGGAACAGCCTCTTAAGCTTCAACAGTGCCCATCCAAGATCTTTAAGGGAAAACTTCCCTGTAGGACAATTCCTGAGAATCCATAGGAACTGCTCCGACTTGGACACTTACAAAAGAGAAGCAGCACTGCTCACCAAGAAATTGGAAGAGAGAGATTATCCAAAGAGGATAATAAATCAGGCACAAAAAAGATCACGCAACACTCCCCGATCAGCCCTGCTGGAGAATCAACAAAGGAAAGAGACAGAGTCTTTAATATGTGTGACCACTTATAATTCCTCGTCCAACACCATCAAGAAAATTATCAATTGAAAATGGAATATCCTGACCTCCAACAACCTAAAGTTTGAAAAACCTATGTTTTCTTTTAGAAAAAACAGGAACTTGAGGAGTTCTCTAATCCATACAGACACATACCAACCAAAGTCTGAGAGGCAATCAACATTATGGAACATCCCCCAAGTCAAGGGTCACTTCCCCTACGGCATGTCTATCGTCTGCCAATTCACCACCCATACTTCCAAAATTGACCTAGGACTACCACGGATGTGGGAACAACGGTGCCATACCAATTGTAATTCAGACAACTGTATATATATGATTACGTGTTCATGCGGAGACCGTTACATTGGTATGACGACTAGAAAAATAAAGGTCTGTATCAGTGAGCACAGGAGCACGATACGTAGGAAAGTTGCCACAATTAAGCTCACAGCACATTACCTAGAACGTCAACACAGTGACCAGGATTTAATATGGACTGTTATTGAAAAAGTGAAAGGGGGCCTTAACCTACCTAGGAGATTGTTACAGAAAGAACAAAGATGGGTATTCACTCTGAAAACCTGTGAGCGAGGTCTTAATGACTCCATTCCGTGGGGCCAATTGGGCAGATTCTGAGTTTTCTACTGTAAAGTCGACAGGGGTCAGATCACCTGTATCAACATCATAACATATATGCTGGTACTATTAGAAGACCAATGCAGCAGATACAGCTTATGGTCCCTACGTATATGCATTATTTGGGGTAACTGCTTAGGGGGTTACAGTCTGTGCCCCGGCGATTCCAACACAGACCCAAATAACGCGCTCCTTGAACTACTATGTAAATGTTGTGGTTTTATATACCTATCATTTGGGATTGCAACACCCTTATCAGTAACATCGGCCTGACACTGTCGATATAGAGCAGCATACCAGGTCCATATTGGTTCCCTTTAATGCCCCTTTGTGCACAGCATCCGATATCAATAAAACTCGCCGTACAAATAACAGTTGGGCATCTGACACGTTATTTAGAGGAAAAACAACATTTCCCATGATCACCCACGGGGTTTTGTAGTTTTTGGTCCCCCGCTGAATGACTACGGATATGACGCAATTAGTATGCGCCACGTACTCCACAGTGGATCCACCTGCGGACGCGGTTTCCTTCTCTTTATATAGACTGCGATCTCAAAGACCGGCATTCACGCCGGGAGTCGCAGGAGTTAGTAGGTAATACTGCGGGGCCAGGATCCTTGAAAACGTAAGTCCTTGGTACTACACAGGATGCAGGAGATGGGTCATAACTGTGTGGGTCTCAGTATGTTCGACGGACATACGCCCCTAGACATGATACATATCTGTAGTTACACGGCATTTTCTGATTTTTCCTCCTCTAGTGTTTGACTACAGGACTGCCCCTTTCCTGCACTCGTAGGAGTCGTGCGGTCGGCCAAAATTTGGTAAGAATTTTAAGTCCGTGTGGCGTGACAATTTGAGTGGTTCGGTATCTAAAGTTAAAAGGTTTTTGTCATTACCTAACCACAGTCTTTGTTTTCTCACTTCACCCGGTGGGATGCGATACTAAGATCCTTCTTGTTAAATTAGGGTGGATGACGTAATCAACTTTTACTTCGCATAGAATTCTAAACAATACCCCCGTTCATGGGGGTCACTTTTGCATGTTGGGCACTACATGAAATTATGTGCACGTGACAGGATGCGGGGCCCGGTGTCCTCAATAGAGGTATCCTCGCATAAGACGGGATGTGTTGAATTTCACACACCTCACCAGAATAGCGCTGCATCAAGCCCTTATAAAGTCAAATAAGAGTAATGTGCTACAAGCACGAGGCATAGTGACTGTCATTTTGGTGATCTAATACACGACTACTGTGTTTCGTCTCCTTACAGGTTGGACATATGCTTGAGTGAACGCCAGACTGAGGATAAGTATATCTAACAGCGTACTCTTGGATTTATTGATTTTATTGAATTGTTTCCATTGTGTTTACATTTCCAGGGAGAGATTTTGCTCTTTGGTTTGCCCTGAAGAAAGCCGTGGACCCATAGGGCCGTTCATTGGCTGAAACATGTTGGCAAGTACTTTAGGATCATAGGACCATTGCATCCTGGGAACACCCTTCTGTTGTTTTTAATATCCACCAGTGCTCCACATTAAAGGGATAACGGGAGTTTCTGGTGGTTTTTTAATCTTTAACCCCCCCGGGCCTTTTCTCATAAGCGCTCCCTGAAATACGGTTGAGCCCACCCTGTCCTTTAGGAGCCAGGGTAAACCCGATGATGAAGCATGACACTATTAGCGTGTATGAGGGTTACTATACAAAGAGCTATTGCTCCCAACAGTTGTGGTAGCAGATGATTAGATCACCTTCTGATAGAGAACTGTGCCTACACCCTATTTACTAGTCTCTACTGGGTTGGATACTTTTGGTTATTGGAAACCTAACCTGGGCCTGCCCTGCCGTGGATCAGGGTACCGATACTCTCCCTGGCTACCAAGAAGTGCCGGTACTGACTGCATAAAAAAATCGGAAGTGCTGGTACTCAGTACCGGTGAGTAACGGCCCATTCAAAGCACTGGTTCTAGGGAGGACCTGGGTTGGTTTTCGGGTGGGTCTGGACTGGTTCTCGGCCACATCTGGGCAGGTTCTCAATCCAGGTGGGCCGGCGTGGGCTGGTTCTCAGTCTGGATGCGCCAGTCTGGGCTGGTCATGGGCGGATATGGGTTGTTTTTCAGTCCAGCTGAAAGATCTGGGGTGGTTCTCAGTGCTGGTGAGCCAGTCTGAGCTGGTTTTTGGGTAGGTCGGAGCTGGTTCTTAGTCCGGGTAGCTAGATGGGTGGTTCTAGGGAAGGTCCGGGTTGGTTTTCGGGTGGGTTGGGGCTTGTTCTGAGTCCGATTGGGCCGTGTGGACTGGTTCTCGGGCGCATCTGGCCAGGTTCTGAGTCCGGGTGGGCCAGTCTGGGCTTGTTCTCAAGTAGGTGAACCAGTCTGGGCTGGTTTTCGGGTAGGTCGGAGGTGGTTCTCAGTCCGGGTAGCCAGATGGGTGGTTCTAGGGAGGGCCTGGGTTGGTTTTCGGGTGGGTCTGGGATTGGTCTCAGTGGGCCGGTCTGGACTGGTTCTCGGCCACATCTGGGCAGGTTCTCAATCCAGGTGGGCCGGCCTGGGTTAGTTCTCAGTCTGGGTGCGCCAGTCTGGGCTGGTCTTGGACGGATATGGGTTGTTTCTCAGTCCAGCTGAACGATCTGGGGTGGCTCTCAGTTCTGGTGAGCCAGTCTGAGCTGGTTTTCGGGCAGGTCTGAGCTGCTTTTCAGTCCGGGTAGGGATGATGGGTGGTTCAAGGGAGGGTCTGGGTTGGTTTTCGGGTGGGTCTATGCTTGTTCTCAGTCCGTGTGGGCCGGTGTGGACTGGTTCTCGGGCGCATTTGGGCAGGTCCTGAATCCGGGTGGGCCAGTCTGTGCAGACCGGGCCGGACTGATAACAAGCCCAGCCCCCAGCAGGCCCTGCGCACAGCGCGTGCCTACGCACAGAGCATTACTATCTCCGCCTCTCTCCGAGTGAGGCCTAATTGTCCTCGCCTCGGCGGCTGCAAGCCCGGTAATTACCCTCGAGAGACTGCGCGGGAGCCGGATAAGGAACAGATTCGAAAGCCTGTCACCAGCCGGTGACTCGGTGAATCCTGGGCTCGGCCCGGAGCCAGGACGCGGAGCACAGCCCTCCCTCCTGGATAGAGAGAGGCAGAGCACGTGCTGACAGCGAGCAGCCGGGGGAGGGCCCTGCCCTATCATTATAGCGCCAAGACATCTCTGGCACCTGCTACTGACATAGATGCTCCAGCGATAGCTATCACTGTAATCTGTGCCTTGGTGGCAATATTAACGATGAATACATGCGATAACTGCAGGGCCCGGGTGCTCGCCATCGTCATGGCCGTAAACCATAGCGCCTAGAAACTTCCAACTGTGCGCCTACTGGCGGTCCCTAGTAGTGCACTGCTCACACAGATGCCAATGTTGCGGCCTGCCAATGAATTCCAATAGATAATCGTAGCCCACCAACGCCTTGGTTCGCCAGACTACAACCTCATAACGTTTTCCAACCAATCCGATTGGCGTCACTGAGTCCAAGGCCACGCCCCTTGGGATGACACTACTGCCTGTTTATATTGGATTCCCATTTCAGTGATTGACATTTACATTTGAAGTACAGACTTCTGGCCCCACTGCGCTCCTCTGCCAACCCAGAACTCCGCCATTAAGAGTGATTTCATTCTGGGAAGGCGGCTAATACCCTCTTCTGCAAAGGCTGTGACCTTCTGTTAATGGCCCACCTTTCAATTATAAGCTTACAGTGAAGGCAAGGCCACATACAGAGGGGAAGTGCAATTAACAGCTGTTAATGCCCGGCAACGGGGTGCTTCGCACTTGACCCACCCACCTCCATAGATCCCCGTTTCCGACGCTCACTGAACTTGGAATGGAAGCAACGGTGGTAATTAATGGAAGCATTCTGATTGGCTGAGCCAATCTGAACGCTCCAGGCAGAGGGCCAATTAGTTATTTCCCAATGGAAGATTTAATTAGAAGGAATGTTTTATGGGGCGAGGGAGCCGGTGTTGGAATCAGGGATCAGGGGCACAGCCAAGATTGTTAATGTATTGTCAGAAAGAATTAGACGGCATCATACCATGACATACAGCCAAAACTAATGCAAACATTGCAGTAATAGAGGGAAATGTACACGATATGTAAACACTATGTTGTCTTGGCACAGGTGGTACTTGTGTGCACCCCAGTTCATAATTATCTTAAACTTTTGATTCTCATGATTGACTATACAGCGCGCATCATAGACGTCGCAAGCGCCTGAATCCGTGGCATTTGTTTATTGCCCTTGGAAAGAGACAAGGGTCTTCTAAATTCGAACCTGCAGCAGGACCCCAACCTGCTGAGCTAGATCATAATTGTACTGCAGTCAAACTGGCGGCTTCGTTGTCCGACCGACAGTGGCTGCCACAGGACTTGGTCAAATCCTTTCTGCAGAAAGAAAGGAGGCGACTTCTAGGCGCCTGGGGATCAGCCAGATGCTTTCAGCAGAGCGTTGTCAGCTAGTTCCTACCTTTACAAAATGGAGGCCACGCACACAACCGTTTCATAGAGGTGAAGAGCCTAGAACCACTTCCGGCACGCATAGGTCAACTAGCAGCCGCTGCGAAGTCCCATCCTGGAGCGCAAGTGGGCATCCAAGGGCTGGGCACTTAAGTGGTAAAGGGTAGGCATGGGCGGAGTTCGTGCAGTTCGGCTACGTGGAACTACGCAAAGCGACCAAAAAACTCTGCAGTGCTACGCTGAGTTCCACAAGTGGCAAAGTGCGTTAGGTCAATTCGTTCGGGCTGATTTTTAGCGCCGGTTGTTTTATCCTGCACAGAAAAATGTGCGCGAACGGCACCACGCGCAGCATCAGACAGTGCTTCTTCTTTCTGCTGTACTCGAGCAGCAACTTCCTCAACATGGACGGAAGGTTTCTAACACAAGTGGCAGCGGCCATCCGCGACCGCTCGCATTGAGAAATCTCTCTGTGGTCTCGAGGAAGATTTTCCTTGCTCGCGCTCGACATCTTAACATTGGGGAGTGAGGAAAAAAACTCAGCTACACATGCTACGCGGAGCAGGAAAAACTCTGCGGGAGGAGCGGAATTTCACCGCCAGGCCTTGTAAAGAGGACATTTACCCAAACCACAACAACACGCAGCTCTCTAATGCACGCATCCTTCAGCGCACACACTGCGAACCAAACCGCTTCTTGGCGCGTGATACTCCCACGCCATTAGGAACACCTACAATATGAAATCAACTTCGGCACATTTCCGCTTCCAATAACTCTGGATTGCCCACAAACCTACTATTGCTGCTGAGTAAAATAGGCATGTTTCAGTTTTAGCAGATAAACCTCTTTTGTGGTCGTGTTTATAGGTGTCATTTAACCGGAAAATATTAGTGTTTATGGAAACTAGTGACGAACCATGATAGTAAAGAAAGATACATATGCTGCAGCATAAACTGAACCGAAAAGGAATGCATGTTACCGCGGCACTAGCGTGCATCATGAGTCATGTGTGCAGTGCAGGAGGTCACGCGTGGGGTAATGTGTTCATCTCTGGAGTCTATGTTTGACACACAGTAGAGTGCAGCGCACAATTCTGGATGCCATATCTGGAGTACTGTGCACAGTTCTCGAGGCAACATCTGGAGTACAGCGCACAATTCTCGAGGTCACATCTGAAGCACTGTGAACAATTCTCGAGGCCACATCTGGGTTACTGAGCACACATCTTGAGGACACATCTGAAGCACTGTGAACACTTCTCAAGGCCACATCTGAGTTTCTGTGCACAATTCTGGAGTACTGTGCACAGTTCTCGAGGACACATCTGGAGTACTATGCACAATTCTGGAGGCCACATCTGGAGTACTGTGCACAGTTCTCGAGGCCAAATCTGGAGTGCTGTTCACAATTCTCGAGCCCATATCTGGATCACTGTGCACAGTTCTCGAGGCCACATCTGGAGTGCTGTGCACAATTCTCGAGGCCACATCTGGAGTGCTGTGCACAATTCTCGAGGCCACATCTGGGGTATTGTGCATACATGCTGAGGGCACCGCTGTGGTATCGTGCACACATCTCGAGGCCACATCTGGAATACTGTGCACAGTTCTCGAGGCCACATCTTGAGTATTGTCTCAAGTTCTGAAGAGCAATTATTAAGTGAGTTTAAGTGCATTTTGTAGCGCTTTGAGATACTCACTGGGCTTCACTGCTCGAGAAGGAAAGGACAGGCCGCTCATAGCACACGTACACGACAGTCGGAGGAGCGCGATTATTCCAAAACCG
Organism: Calotriton arnoldi; assembly: GCA_963921515.1. Classification (NCBI taxonomy): domain Eukaryota; kingdom Metazoa; phylum Chordata; class Amphibia; order Caudata; family Salamandridae; genus Calotriton; species Calotriton arnoldi. The sequence goes on from CAWUFW010000041.1 coordinate 2,586,321, forward strand.
AAGACTTACAGATTTCCCTAAAGAGACTGAGACAGGCACACTTAAAATATGAAAGAGTCTGTACTGTTCTAGAATCCCTGCCTGTAATACAGTGTCCAGATCTGGAGACTAGGCCCTGGGGCACTCATCCAACATGTCGCCGGACATGCTGTATAGTGTTCTGGAGACTGGAGATGAGACAGTGGGTCGAGCTCTGGGACACACATCCAACATGTCGCCGGACATGCTGTATAGTGTTCTGGAGACTGGAGATGAGACAGTGGGTCGAGCTCTGGGACACACATCCAACATGTCGCCGGACATGCTGCATTTTTCTGGAGACAACATCTGCAACGCTGCGTTCTGTTCTTGAAGGTCACGCAAGCTGCATCTGGCCTAACAGTATTATGTCAGTTCCGGATGCCTCACCTCTAACTATTATGTACCTCTCTAGAAGTATGATCTGTGGTATTAGGTTTAGTTCTAGATTTATCACCTGCGTTATGTTCAGGAAGAGTCACCTGCAGAAGCTTTTTCAGGTCCAAGAGCATCACCTTGAACTGCGTGTCCAGTTCTGGAGGTCTCACCTGGAGTATCGTGTCTAGTTCTGGAGGTCTCACCGGGAGTATCGTGTCCAGTTCTGGAGGTCTCACCTGGAGCATCATATCCAGTTCTGGAGGTCTCACCTGAGTATCATGTCCAGTTCTGGAGTATCATGTCCCGTTCTGGAGGTCTCACCGAGAGTATCGTGTCCAGTTCTGAAGGTCTCACCTGGAGTATCGTGTCCAACTCGGGAGGTCTCACCTGGAGCATAGTATCCAGTTCCGGAGGTCTCATCTGGAGTATCGGGTCCAGTTCTGGAGGTCTCACCTGGAGTATCGTGTCCCATTCTGGAGGTTTCCCCTGGAGTATCGTGTCCAGTTCTGGAGGTCTCACCTGGAGTATTGTCTCCAGTTATGGAGGTCTCACCTGGAGTATCGTGTCCAGTTTGGGAGGTCTCACCTGGAGTATCGTGTCCAGTTCTGGAGGTCTCACCTGGAGCATCATATCCAGTTCTGGAGGTCTCATCTGGAGTATCGTTTCCAGCTCGGGAGGTCTCACCTGGAGCATCGTATCCAGTTCTGGAGGTCTCATCTGAGTATCATGTCCAGTTCTGAAGGTCTCACCTGGAGTATCGTGTCCAACTCTGGAGGTCTCACCTGGAGCATAGTATCCAGTTCCGGAGGTCTCATCTGGAGTATCGGGTCCAGTTCTGGAGGTCTCACCTGGAGTATCGTATCCAGTTCTGGAGATCTCATCTGGAGTATTATGTCCAGTTCTGGAGGTCTCACCTGGAGTATCATGTCCCATTCTGGAGGTCTCACGTGGAGTATTGTGTGTAGTTCTGAAGGTCTCACCTGGAGTATCGTGTCCCGTTCTGGAGGTTTCCCCTGGAGTATCGTGTCCAGTTCTGGAGGTCTCACCTGGAGTATTGTCTCCAGTTATGGAGGTCTCACCTGGAGCATCGTGTCCAGTTCGGGAGGTCTCACCTGGAGTATCGTGTCCAGTTCTGGAGGCCTCATCTTTGTATTATGTTCAATTCTGGTAGCTTCACATGGAGACTCGTGCCCCGTTCGAGAGGAGCCACCGGGCGCACGGTGCCCAGTTCTGCAAGGATTACCTGTAGTATTGTGTTTAGCTCTGGGAGCACGGTGCCCAGTTCTGCAAGGATTACCTGTAGTATTGTGTTTAACTCTGGGAGCATGGTGCCCAGTTATGCAAGAATTACCTGTAGTATTGTGTCTAGCTCTTGAGGCGTGCTCATGAGCAACATCACCTACTGAAGCGTGATAATCTTCAGTGGGTTCCCTGTGCCAAACCTTGGGGCTCCAATGTCACCAACTAGGATCCCAAGGTCACCTGCTGGGACCCCGAAACTTGTTTGGGCCCAACATCTCCTGCTGGGCTCCAAACATTATACACCAAGAAATCACCTGCAGTTACCTGGACATCTTGTCCTGTGGTCATAGAGTCCAACGCGGAGGCCGCAACATCACCTGCTGAGGCGGTCACATCACTCGCCCAGATGGAACCCACTGCAGCTGTGATGTCAACTTATCCCCCAACATCAACCACTACAGCCTGATGTCGTAATCCCGATATACAATAGGCCAGCCACGCCCCCTCAGCAAGGAGAGCAACTTGCTTGCCTCCCATTGGCTGTCTTGAACAAGGGTGGGCTAAGCCTGCGCTGTACTTCCTGCACGGATGTGGGGCCAGCGGTGGCCAGGGTCAAAACCTCATTCAAAACAAACCGGAACTCTCAAGTTAGTTTTTGGCAGGTAAGTTACCAATCGAGTTATGTATTCATTCACTGAATTGTCACACAAGTCAATTACCATTAAAAATGCAGGACTACGAACAACGTAATGCAAACAGCACAGCAGAAGGTAAGTCCGCCGTCAATCAGACCCAAAATGCAATTTAGGTAATGCTGGAGCTATTGTGCTTTGCACATCCAGGTAGAAAGTCAGTCGCACCTCCTACGTATCAATGAGGCTGACATCGCGATTGCCTAACAAAACTTTGAATTTGGGCACTTTTTTCTCTTTACAATTGAAGCACTGGTCCTCCATTTGGTGGAGGTGTTTTATAAATTGACAATATTATTTGGTCTGGGATTAGCCAAAACCTTTTAAATGTACTAAAATTCTATGTAAAATATACTTAGTTAAAGGAGCTTTCAACCAGCTCTCTTCATCCATTGGTCTGTTACTGTGTCAATAGCATTTTTTTTTTCTTCCTTCTACAGCATAAACATGGCCACTGGAATCATGCGGCAGGGGAGCACCAAATTATGTGGCAGTGCTGACTAAATTATGCGCCAAGAAATGCAAATTATACTGCATAATGCAGCACATTTTTTAATAGTATTATTTCATTATTTTGATATTTTTACACATGGTTGTACTGTCGGGGCAAAAATGTCACCTCATCAGTACCAGTTTAACATCCAAATGTAGAATTAAGCACCTGAAAGATGACCATTCAATTTTTGCAAAAGGCCTTTCACTGAGCGCGAACACCTGTCACCACGATTTTAGTAACTTTTGAACTGTTTGAGCTAGAAACAATTTTTTTTGTTCAAATCCGCAGATTATGCAGCAGTTGATGGATTATGTGGCAAATGCTGAAAATCTATAACTATGCAAAAATAGTTTTGGCTGCAGATTCACATAATTCCAGTGGCCCTGAGCATAATGGAATGGCTCGGGCCCACTTCAGCCTTTGGCTAACTTCACAGTGAGTGACAGCATGCTGTCCTGGCAGAAGGAGCACATCCGATCACAAAGTAGTTCTCTCACGTGCCAAGGACTATTATGGAAACAAGTGCTTTTTGACACCAATATATATTAAACAAAGTGGTATCAGTTCCTACGGTAGAGAAGAGAAACAGAAAGAACAGAAAACAAGGAAGGGGATTTTTCCACCAATTATGGTAGTAAATGATACATGATTGTCTCCAACAATTAGTTGAGTGTGCTTGAAGTGGGAATAAACCTCCTGTGGAATATTGTGCCCTCACACACCTTTGCAGATGTATAGCATCATCATTGGGCAGTGCTCCTCGTGAGGTGGCGCTGCAGTCCTTCACGGGCCCTTCAAGAGGGCTCTTTTATGGAGATCTTTTTAGGAGATGCCGCAGTTGTGCATGTGGGTGTGTGGACCAAGTGAATCAGTGAAAGTGAAATTAAAATAACCTATAGGTGCCCAAGTTCCTTTAATGTTGGGTCCTACAGGTAGATTAAAAACGTAATAATGGTTCGGAGACTCTCCTTTCACAAAGTCAAGGGAGGGACCAGTGTATGCCCACCGCTCTCAAACCATCCAAATTGTGTACGTGTGTGTTAAAAGTGAATAGTGGTCGACATGTTTCGCGCAACCTATCGGTCCCTAATGGATCCCTGTGCGCTTCATCAGGACCGTGTATGTGAATTGATAGAGGGGGATTCAGGAAAAACACCCTATAATCCCACTTTACTTATCGTTACGTCAGGTAAGACGTCTCTGCGTCCGAGAAGCGTATTATTAGTGTTTCTCAAAAACCCAACCCCTCCCCACGCTGTAGCAGGGCCTCAACGGCGAAAGGTCGGGCAGTCGAGTGGAGCAAGCGTATCTCACTCGAGTCAGAGCCTAATAACCTGTCGTCCGATCAGCGCACAGGGATCCATTAGGGACCGATAGGTTGCGCGAAACATGTCGACCACTATTCACTTTTAACACACACGACACAATTTGGATGGTTTGAGAGCGGTGGGCATACACTGGTCCCTCCCTTGACTTTGTGAAAGGAGAGTCTCCGAACCATTATTACGTTTTTAATCTACCTGTAGGACCCAACATTAAAGGAACTTGGGCACCTATAGGTTATTTTAATTTCACTTTCACTGATTCACTTGGTCCACACACCCACATGCACAACTGCGGCATCTCCTAAAAGATCTCCATAAAGAGCCCTCTTGAAGGGCCCGTGAAGGACTGCAGCGCCACCCTCACGAGGAGCACTGCCCAATGATGATGCTATACATCTGCAAAGGTGTGTGAGGCACAATATTCCACAGGAGGTTTATTCCCACTTCAAGCACACTCAACCAATTGTTGGAGACAATCATGTATCATTTACTACCATAATTGGTGGAAAAATCCCCTTCCTTGTTTTCTGTTCTTTCTGTTTCTCTTCTCTACCGTAGGAACTGATACCACTTTGTTTAATGTGATTGTTCTAGGAGCATAGGTACAGGACCTGTTTTGAATTTGCTCCCAGTCCCCCCTATCTTTGAACTGTGTTGACTTTTTGACACTAAAACATATATTTGCTTCTAGCCATTTTTAGGTCTCGCGCCTAGTGTTGCAGTGCGAAGCACTGCTCGCGCAGCGCGAGACTTATTGTTAGGGGGTTTCAAAAGCTGACCAGACGCTCGTGCGTCATGGCCTTTTCCTGCGGTTACTGCGCGCAGGGCCAACATCTGTTTCCCATTATCGTGCCCAGACGCGGGCGCGATGGTGGAAACACATGCCGGCCCTGCGGGGAAAGGCCATGACGCACGAGCGTCTGGTCAGCTTTCAGCCCAGGCTGCCACGCTCGCCCCGCTCCTCTCTTGTTGTATCATGTGCTTGGTGGTGGCAGAGATACCTGCAAACTGTAAACACTGCACTTTTTGTGTTATGAGAGTTGTGGTGCGGAAATACCGGCAGATTGTGAAGACTGCACTTTTTGTATCATGTGCTTGGTGGTGGCAGAGATACCGGCAGACTGTAAACACTGCACCTTTTTGTGTCATGAGAGTTGGTGGTGGCAGGATGCTGTTTACGTTCTTTCGTGGGCCCGGCCTGCCATTGGGTACTGGCCACTGTCCCGGGTGACGCACCTCTGTAACATACCACCTGCAGCAGCCCAGAAGCCACCAGTGAGCAGAAACATTGAAGATTAACATGGTGGAGGCTTAAAAAGTCCCACGCAGTGATCGGACAGCTCAGTGTATCCGCCCCCCATGGTCAAGGTAACTGTCTGACCATCAGAACACAGATTAGGAACAAGGGCTCCATATTTCCTGGTCTCCGGGGACCGCGGTCTCTCATTGGTCCATCAGTAGAGGTGCCAGGGAGTGCTATTTTTTGGTAATTTAAATTGTAAACTCCACTGGGAAATGACTAACAAATGTTCTCTCAGTTACACGCGTTATGAGGCGATTTTCTTTTATTGCGCTGTGTACGGCTCCCCAGCTCTTATTCAAGACTGCATTCCTAGCTTTGGGAAGCTGGTCGGGAAATGTTGGAAGAAAGCCTTAGATGTACTCACGTCAGCCAGCACTGAAGGCTCAGGGCGGTCCCTTGGCCTAGGAGTCTTGCATCACGGGGCTAAAGTCCTTCCTGACTTTAAAACTTCTGTTTCAGGCGATCACAGAAGCCCCTCCTCTAAACCTGCTCTCGCTTTTGGGCCAATTCAGAACGTGATTCGACTTGGGCAGTTACAAGGAATTACATCTTCTCATGTAACTAGTGACCATAACTTTGTGGTGCTCATAAGTCTAAAAAGTTGTGCCCGTTATTGTCTCTTCTCTGAAGTTCTCTTTTCTCAAATTTTTGTAAACAACTGCTCAACGGCGACAGGCAGTTGCTTCTGTTTTTACTAAGTATGAACGACATGGGCATTGGTACAACTTCTGTTCGCTTCTTTAATTGTTACTTGTGTGATATATTCATTTTATTTATGCTGTCAGTTGTTAAGGTTTTAAATTAATTGTTCTATGTTAGCATAGACATTTGTTTGTCTTTCAAACTATTTTAATTAAAAAAAAAAAAAAAACATATAGTGGACAACAGTGTTGAGTAAGCGAGGTAAAGCCGAGGACATTTTAGGGCTGCATATCAAGAGGAGACTTTAAATGTGCGGTTGGATATTGATGGTGACCCCCTGGAGACCCCGCGGGTGAAACTCCCCTGTATGTGTATTTGGAAGAAATGTTGCTCCACTGGCCAAAGAATTAAAAGGAACCAATCAGTAGCCTTGCTGGGTGCATCTTGCTTCAGGGCACCAAGAGTGGCCATTGGAGCGTTGCAAATGAATGAATGACTAAACTACAATGATGATGATTGAATGAATAAATGCAGATAGTGCACATCACCATCACAACAACCTGTTGGTGTGAGTTACCGTACCTGGCTTTCTCCCATAGTATAAAACACCTGAATTCCTTTCTTTACACCTTATTTTTGCACCCTTTCATTTACTGTAACCTACACCTAGCTACTACCTATAGGAACCACAGTATAACGCCATTTTACGCTCACAAACCCTGTGATTCGCAAAAATCAAAGGGCTTGCGACTGCGCAATGGCTTTTTCTTTGCTTTACTGCATCCATTTTGTGAGTTAGAAACAATTTGCACTGGTGCAGAGAAGCATCACGCACTGGTGAAAAGAAGCATCACGCACTGGTGAAGAGAAGCAACGTGCACTGCGCACTGGTGAAGAGAAGCAACATGCACTGGTGAAGAGAAGCAACATGCACTGGTGAAGAGAAGCATCATGCACTGGTGAAGAGAAGCAACGTGCACTGCGCACTGGTGAAGAGAAGCAACATGCACTGGTGAAGAGAAGCAACATGCACTGGTGAAGAGAAGCAACGTGCACTGCGCACTGGTGAAGAGAAGCAACATGCACTGGTGAAGAGAAGCAACATGCACTGGTGAAGAGAAGCAACATGCACTGGTGAAGAGAAGCATCAGGCACTGGTGAAGAGAAGCAACATGCACTGGTGAAGAGAAGCAACATGCACTGGTGAAGAGAAGCAACATGCACTGGTGAAGAGAAGCATCATGCACTGGTGAAGAGAAGCATCATGCGCTGGTGAAGAGAAGCATCATGCGCTGGTGAAGAGAAGCATCATGCGCTGGTGAAGAGAAGCATCATGCGCTGGTGAAGAGAAGCATCATGCACTGGTGAAGAGAAGCATCATGCACTGGTGAAGAGAAGCATCATGCACTGGTGAAGAGAAGCATCATGCACTGGTGAAGAGAAGCATCAGGCACTGGCGAAGAGAAGCATCACGCACTGGCGATGAGAAGCAACATGCACTGGTGAAGAGAAGCATCATGCACTGGTGAAGAGAAGCATCAGGCACTGGTGAAGAGAAGCATCAGGCACTGGCGAAGAGAAGCATCACGCACTGGTGAAGTGAAGCAACATGCACTGGTGAAGAGAAGCATCACGCACTGGTGAAGAGAAGCATCAGGCACTGGCGAAGAGAAGCATCAGGCACTGGCGAAGAGAAGCATCACGCACTGGCGATGAGAAGCATCACGCACTGGCGATGAGAAGCATCACGCACTGGTGAAGAGAAGCATCAGGCACTGGCGAAGAGAAGCATCACGCACTGGTGAAGTGAAGCAACACGCACTGGTGAAGAGAAGCATCAGGCACTGGTGAAGAGAAGCATCAGGCACTGGCGAAGAGAAGCATCACGCACTGGGGGAAGAGAAGCATCAGGCACTGGCGAAGAGAAGCATCAGGCACTGGCGAAGAGAAGCATCAGGCACTGGCGAAGAGAAGCATCAGGCACTGGCGAAGAGAAGCATCAGGCACTGAGAAGCATCAGGCACTGGCGAAGAGAAGCATCAGGCACTGGCGAAGAGAAGCATCAGGCACTGGCGAAGAGAAGCATCAGGCACTGGCGAAGAGAAGCATCAGGCACTGGCGAAGAGAAGCATCATGATGAAAACAGTGCCGTGGGCCATCAAGTAACATCTTTCGTCACTCATATCCTGGCTGGGAGTAGGTGTCAAAGGAGGGTGGGGTGGGGGGCTTCAAATAACCCCTAATGCCCACCCCTCCATTTCTGATAAGAGATCACACTGTGAATACTTTTACTCTTGAGGGAGACCGTCCTGCCCATTGCATGTTATCAATTGTTTATTTGATTACATTTCATAACGGATAACTAAACAAAACTGCGTTGTTTGAATTGTTAAATATGTTTAGTGCTCCCAGTTTTATAGAATGAATGTGAAACATATGTTTGCCATTCTGAGGGTCCCTATGACATTTTTTTTAACGAGGTTGAGTGGGGCGGTGGCATTAAATAAATGTTGAAGACCACTGCCTTACACCAAATTTCAAGGAATCCTATTTTCTTTGCCTCTAGCCAATACCTTTTGATTTAATTAAATGATATGTATAATATACTTACTTATAAGAGCTTTCAGCCGCCTCTCTTCATCCATTGGTCTGTTATTGTGTCATTCACATTACTACAGCAGGGGTTTCCAATGCTTGCTGTAATAAGAGCTACTTAAGTTCAATGAAAATCATCCCGGGCTACTAATATTATTAGTGTTGTAATAGTGACCACATCAGACAAGATTTAATTAGTGGCCACCCCATGGAAGATTACCAGCAGTGATCACCTCAGTCCATCAGGGACAGGTCCCAGTAGTAATGCAGCAACTGTATTGTCAATGTGGAATGCCTCTCCGAGGATAATACGCAACAGCCATAGCTGCCGTGCCCCTGTGTGCCACCTCTGTGAGGCGCATTCAGTGCCGCTCCTGGTGGCCTCTTTGCCTCTGTGCCATATTGAGGCCCAGGCGCCGAGGCAGGGTGTTTTTAGGTCTTGGCCTGCACCAGCGCTTGCGCTGAGTCTGGCCGAGAGTTTTAGTAAGCGGGTTTTGGAAGTGCAAACACTGGCTTTCGGCTGGCGACCAGCTTGAGTTCACGATGGCGTGCACGCGCAGCTGGCATCTGGGTTTCCTATCTCTTCCTCATTTCCTCGTCATGGCTCATTAACTCTCTGGACTCTGATGTTTCAATCGCAGCAGCAGCTCACATTACCAACTGATGGCCCTGGACTACAGTCACATGAAAAACAACAGCGATTAGCATTGAAATGCAAGCTTTTTTTTGTCTAGTTAGAAATATTGCTTCGGTGGGTTGATTTCACCTTATATCGCTATTTGTTTTATATTGGGAGTCGCAGCCTAATTACCAGTATTTTTGTCTCGCTCTGTTTTTTAAAAAATATTTATTTGCGCAAAGCACAAAGCTATATTTAAGGTTACTTTTACCGCGTCACTTCTTCACTCTATTTAAACTCCACACCCCCCACTCTTATTGTCTCTCTCCTTCTCTCTCTCTCCCCTCTCTAATTCTCTCTCTACTTAATTAACTCTCCCCTCTCTGTCTTTTTTGCCTTTCATTCTGTCACCCCTTTATCTGTTTCTTTTTCAAACTCCTTCATTCACTCTCTCTCCCCTTCTTTCTCTCTCTCTATCCCGCTCCACTCTTTATTCTATGTACACCCTTTCTCTCTCTTTCTCTCTCACCACCCTCTCTAATTGGGCATTATATCTTCACTCTATCTCTCACTCGGCAACACCACAGCATCACTCAGCATCACCACAGCATCACTCAGCATCACCACAGCATCACCACAGCATCACTCAGCATCACCACAGCATCACTCAGAACCAGCACAGCATCAATCAGAGCCAGCACAGCATCACTCAGCACCAACACAACATCTCTCAACGCCATCACAGCATCACTCAACGCCATCACAGCATCACTCAGTGCAACCACAGCATCACTCAGTGCAACCACAGCATTACTCAGCACAACCACAGCATCACTTAGCGCCACAACAGCATCACTCAGCGCCACAACAGCATCACTCAGCGCCACCACAGCATCACTCAGCGCCACCATAGCTTCACTCAGCGACACCACATCATCACTCAGGGCCAACACTGCATCACTCAGCACCACAACAGGATGACTCAGCATCACCACAGGATGACTCAGCATCACCACAGGATGACTCAGCATCACCACAGGATGACTCAGCATCACCACAGGATGACTCAGCGCCACCACAGCATCACTCAGCGCCGCCACAGCATCACTCAGTGCCCCACAGCAACACTCAGCGCCGCCACAGCATCATTCAGCGCCACCACAGCATCACTCAGCGCCGCCACAGCATCACTCAGCGCCGCCACAGCATCACTCAGCGCCGCCACAGCATCACTCAGCGCCGCCACAGCATCACTCAGCGCCACCACAGCATCACTCAGGGCTACCACAGCATCACTCAGGGCTACCACAGCATCACTCGGCGCCGCCACAACAGCATCACTCGGCGCCGCCACAACAGCATCACTCGGCGCCGCCACAACAGCATCACTCGGCGCCGCCACAACAGCATCACTCGGCGCCGCCACAACAGCATCACTCGGCGCCGCCACAACAGCATCACTCGGCGCCGCCACAACAGCATCACTCGGCGCCGCCACAACAGTATCACTCGGCGCCGCCACAACAGCATCACTCGGCGCCGCCACAACAGCATCACTCGGCGCCGCCACAGCAGCATCACTCGGCGCCGCCACAACAGCATCACTCGGCGCCGCCACAACAGCATCACTCGGCGCCGCCACAACAGCATCACTCAGTGCCAAGACAATATCGCTCACCACTGCATCGCTCAGCACCGCCACAGCATCGCTCACCACCACCACAGCATCACAGCATCACTCAGCGCCACCACAGCATCACTCAGCGTCACCACAGCATCACTCAGCGTCACCACAGCATCACTCGGCGCCACCACAACAGCATCACTCGGCGCCGCCACAACAGCATCACTCAGTGCCAAGACAATATCGCTCACCACTGCATCGCTCAGCACCGCCACAGCATCGCTCACCACCACCACAGCATCACTCAGCGCCACCACAGCATCACTCAGCGCCACCACAGCATCACTCAGCGCCACCACAGCATCACTCAGCGCCACCACAGCATCACTCAGCGCCACCACAGCAACACTCAGCGCCACTACAGCAACACTCCGCGCCACTACAGCAACACTCCGCGCCACCACAGCATCACTCAGCACCACCACAGCATCGCTCAGCGCCACCACAGCATCGCTCAGCGCCACCACAGCATCGCTCAGCGCCGCGACAGCATCGCTCAGCGCCGCCACAGCATCGCTCAGCGCCGCCACAGCATCGCTCAGCGCCGCAACAGCATCGCTCAGCGCCACCACAGCATCGCTCAGGGCCACCACAGCATCACTCAGGGCCACCACAGCATCACTCAGGGCCACCACAGCATCACTCAGGGCCACCACAGCATCACTCAGGGTCACCACAGTATCACTCAGGGTCACCACAGCATCACTCAGGGCCACCACAGCATCACTCAGGGCCACCACAGCATCACTCAGCGCCAAGACAATATCACTCAGCACCACCACAGCATCACTCAGCACCACAGCAGTATCACTCAGCAAGACCTGAGTATCATTCAGCATCACCTCAGCATTGTCTCCGCAACAGTCACCACCACCACCACCACTACCACCTCAGCATCACTCAGCACCACCTCAGCCTGCTCTCGGAATCTGGCATCTGTTGATTCTCCCCAGTGTCTGGCCGCTGCTAGTGTTATAATACAAGTACTAGTTCCCAACCATCACCCTCCGATTGTTTATGCCCCCTGAAAAAAAAAGCTTTAACAAATAGGCAGAAACAAGTTGCCAGCATTGCAAGAAAAGAAAACTGAGGAAATTTTTTATTGTAAATACTTTTTTAATATGGTTGTTCAGTTTTACATAATGCCTTCTTGGTCATATATAAAGTAACAAATGCTTCTGACACTTTTTTATTATAACTTTTCAGCATGCTGCACAGCAGCCACACTTCTCTACAGCACAGCTTGAAGACATTGGCAAAGTCAATAGCTCTGGCTAAACACTTATAAGGCCCCAAAGGCGAGACCTATTGGCTATGCCAATGCTTGTTTTCTCTAGTAGTCACAAGGGCCTGCTGTTTCCCAACAATAAAGTTTTGCAAAAACCATGACAAAATAAAACAAACAATGACAAAGCCAAAAGGCTGCTAATGCTTGTGTTTATGGTGTTGTTGCCCTTTCCTCTATGAAACGATAATAAAAAACAGTCAAATTAAAAAAAGACTTGCTAAAAAATTATTATCCTGGCAATTACTCTCATTATTACCAGATGTAACCAGTCCCATTGGTCAAGAACAGATGTGTGTGATCCTGTCCCCGCCTTTGATCCCACTGCGGCCGCTCATTCAAATTTTCCCTTTACTCACCGCTGAGAGGTGGAGAGCGGTCGTTCAAGGTAAGACGTCTTTATTAAACCCACATTGGCTTCCCCTCCAGCCTCAAAACCAATTTGCCACACAAGGTCGTGGGACCCCCATCTCATCAGCCTCGTGGACAGGGAATAAGATCGAGAGATTGGAAGGGGGGGGGGCGTCCTTCTGGGTATGTGAGGAAGGGCAGCTACTCACTGTTCACTCAGCCGCTTCAGAGTGTAATGGCTTCCAGCAGCGGCGGCCATTTAAAATCCCAAGGCCCTGGAGTGGCACATGGAACGGAGTGCGCAGGAGAGAGGGTGGCGCAAGGCCCTGGAGTGGCAGGTGGAACAGAGAGTGCAGGAGAGAGGGCGGCGCAAGGCTCCAGAGTGACAGGTGGGGCCGAGGGCGCAGGGGAGAGGGCAGGCTAAGGCCCAGGCACCAAAATAAAAGTGGCCAAATTAGTGAATTAAAAAGCTAAAAAAGTGGCCCATGTTTGCAAATTGGGGCAGTTTTGAACTTGTAAAGACATGATGTATAAGTTTTTTGCAAGGTTTAGAAGACTCCATGGATTTGAGCTTCCTGCAGGCAATGTTTGTATTAATATCTGGGAAATCAATAGTAAAAAACGAGCCCTGCAGACCATAAAACAGATCGACAAACAGCCAATAAACCGGCCCACACACTGGCCTGTCACACGAGCCCATCAGGCACTGCCTGATCTCCCGAAAGCCAGTCCGACCCTGCCATGGGGTGCATGTGGATTAGAAGGGACAGGACTAGGGCTGCACAAGGTACTGGTGTGGAAGAAGTCAAAGAGGAAATGGGAGTGAAGGATGCATAAGGCCCTGGTGTGGTGCGTGGATCAGACGTAGCATCAGAGAAGGCTGCACAAGGCCCTGGTGTGGCAAGTGGATCGGAGGGCGCAGGACGGGAGTGACATAAGACCCTGGTGTGGCACAGGGAACAGAGGGAAAGGCAGAGAAGGCTGCATAAGGCCCTGGTGTGGCAGTGGATCAGAGGGGGCAGGAAAGAAGGCTGGATAAGAGGCTGGAGTGGAACATGGATCAGAAGGGGCAGGACTGGGACTGAAAGTGCCCTGGTGTGGTGCATGGACCAAAGGCAGGACCACAGTGTTGAATGTGGATCGGGTGGAGTGGCAGGGAATGCTGCACACGGCCCTGGTGTGGCAGAGGGAGCAGGAGTGAAGGCTGCACAAGGCCCTGTTGGGGCACGTGGATCAGAGGGAGCAGGAGTGAAGCCTGCACAAGGCCCTGGTGGGGCACGTGGATCAGAGGGAGCAGGAGTGAAGGCTGTGGTGGGGCACGTGGATCAGAGGGAGCAGGAGTGAAGCCTGCACAAGGCCCTGGTGGGGCACGTGGATCAGAGGGAGCAGGAGTGAAGGCTGTGGTGGGGCACGTGGATCAGAGGGAGCAGGAGTGAAGGCTGCACAAGGCCCTGCTGGGGCACGTGGATCAGAGGGAGCAGGAGTGAAGGCTGCACAAGGCCGTGGGGTGGCACGTGGATCAGAGGGAGCAGGAGTGAAGCCTGCACAAGGCTGTGGTGTGGCACGTGGCTCAGAGGGAGCAGGAGTGAAGCCTGCACAAGGCCCTGGTGGGGCACGTGGATCAGAGGGAGCAGGAGTGAAGGCTGTGGTGGGGCACGTGGATCAGAGGGAGCAGGAGTGAAGGCTGCACAAGGCCCTGGGGTGGCACGTGGATCAGAGGGAGCAGGAGTGAAGGCTGCACAAGGCCGTGGTGTGGCACGTGGATCAGAGGGAGCAGGAGTGAAGCCTGCACAAGTTCCTGGTGGGGCACGTGGATCAGAGGGAGCAGGAGTGAAGGCTGCACAAGGCCCTGGGGGGGCACATGGATCAGAGGGAGCAGGAGTGAAGGCTGCACAAGGCCCTGGGGTGGCACGTGGATCAGAGGGAGCAGGAGTGAAGGCTGCACAAGGCCGTGGTGTGGCACATGGATCAGAGGGAGCAGGAGTGAAGGCTGCACAAGGCCCTGGGGGGGCACGTGGATCAGAGGGAGCAGGAGTGAAGGCTGCACAAGTTCCTGGTGGGGCACGTGGATCAGAGGGAGCAGGAGTGAGGGCTGCACAAGGCCAAGAGGGGCACATGGATCAGAGGGAGCAGGAGTGAAGGCTGCACAAGGCCCTGGGGGGCACATGGATCAGAGGGAGCAGGAGTGAAGGCTGCACAAGGCCCTGGGGTGGCACGTGGATCAGAGGGAGCAGGAGTGAAGCCTGCACAAGTTCCTGGTGGGGCACGTGGATCAGAGGGTGCAGGAGTGAAGCCTGCACAAGGCCGTGGTGTGGCACATGGATCAGAGGGAGCAGGAGTGAAGGCTGCGCAAGGCAATGGTGTGGCACGTGGATCAGAGGGAGCAGGAGTGAAGGCTGCACAAGGCCGTGGTGTGGCACATGGATCAGAGGGAGCAGGAGTGAAGGCTGCGCAAGGCCCTGGGGGGCATGTGGATCAGAGGGAGCAGGAGTGAAGGCTGCACAAGGCCCTGGGGTGGCACGTGGATCAGAGGGAGAAGGAGTGAAGGCTGCACAAGGCCCTGGGGTGGCACGTGGATCAGAGGGAGCAGGAGTGAAGCCTGCACAAGGCCGTGGTGTGGCACGTGGCTCAGAGGGAGCAGGAGTGAAGGCTGCACAAGGCCCTGGGGGGCATGTGGATCAGAGGGAGCAGGAGTGAAGGCTGCACAAGGCCCTGGTGGGCACGTGGATCAGAGGGTGCAGGAGTGAAGG
This sequence comes from Calotriton arnoldi, assembly GCA_963921515.1. Taxonomy (NCBI): domain Eukaryota; kingdom Metazoa; phylum Chordata; class Amphibia; order Caudata; family Salamandridae; genus Calotriton; species Calotriton arnoldi. Next base: position 2,601,701 of record CAWUFW010000041.1, read on the forward strand.
CTGCACAAGCCCGTGGTGTGGCACATGGATCAGAGGGAGCAGGAGTGAAGGCTGCACAAGGCCCTGGGGTGGCACGTGGATCAGAGGGAGCAGGAGTGAAGGCTGCACAAGGCCCTGGGGGGCACGTGGAACAGAGGGAGCAGGAGTGAAGGCTGCACAAGGCCGTGGTGTGGCACATGGATCAGAGGGAGCAGGAGTGAAGGCTGCGTAAGGCAATGGTGTGGCACGTGGATCAGAGGGAGCAGCAGTGAAGGCTGCACAAGGCCCTGGGGGGCATGTGGATCAGAGGGAGCAGGAGTGAAGGCTGCACAAGGCCCTGGGGGGCACGTGGATCAGAGGGAGCAGGAGTGAAGGCTGCACAAGGCCCTGGGGGGCACGTGGATCAGAGGGAGCAGGAGTGAAGGCTGCACAAGGCCCTGGGGTGGCACATGGATGGTGGCACGTGGATCAGAGGGAGCAGGAGTGAAGGCTGCACAAGGCCCTGGGGGGCACATGGATCAGAGGGAGCAGGAGTGAAGGCTGCACAAGGCCGTGGTGGGGCACGTGGATCAGAGGGAGCAGGAGTGAAGGCTGCACAAGGCAATGGTGTGGCACGTGGATCAGAGGGTGCAGGAGTGAAGGCTGCACAAGGCCCTGGGGTGGCACGTGGATCAGAGGGAGCAGGAGTGAAGGCTGCGCAAGGCCCTGGGGTGGCACATGGATCAGAGGGAGCAGGAGTGAAGGCTGCGCAAGGCAATGGTGTGGCACGTGGATCAGAGGGAGCAGGAGTGAAGGCTGCACAAGGCCCTGGGGTGGCACGTGGATCAGAGGGAGCAAGAGTGAAGGCTGCACAAGGCCCTGGGGGGCACGTGGATCAGAGGGAGCAGGAGTGAAGGCTGCACAAGGCCCTGGGGTGGCACGTGGATCAGAGGGAGCAGGAGTGAAGCCTGCACAAGGCCGTGGTGTGGCACGTGGCTCAGAGGGAGCAGGAGTGAAGGCTGCACAAGGCCCTGGTGGGCACGTGGATCAGAGGGAGCAGGAGTGAAGGCTGCACAAGGCCCTGGGGTGGCACGTGGATCAGAGGGAGCAGGAGTGAAGGCTGCACAAGGCCCTGGGGGGCACGTGGATCAGAGGGAGCAGGAGTGAAGGCTGCGCAAGGCCGTGGTGTGGCACGTGGATCAGAGGGAGCAGGAGTGAAGGCTGCACAAGGCCCTGGGGGGCATGTGGTTCAGAGGGAGCAGGAGTGAAGGCTGCACAAGGCCCTGGAGTGGCACATGGATGGTGGCACGTGGATCAGAGGGAGCAGGAGTGAAGCCTGCACAAGGCCGTGGTGTGGCACGTGGATCAGAGGGAGCAGGAGTGAAGGCTGCACAAGGCCGTGGTGGGGCACATGGATCAGAGGGAGCAGGAGTGAAGGCTGCACAAGGCCCTGGGGTGGCACATGGCTCAGGGGCAGTGGTGATGATTAAGGCAATGACATGCATGAGGTTAACGAGTAAACTTCACAGTATGCCCCCCTTGGACAGACTGAGCCACCTGCAGAATTTGGGAACTTTCTGGAGGCCACTCCTGAAGCATTGTGGTCACCCCTTGACGCTCTACCCAGCTCTGGGAGTCACATGTAGAATGTTGTATTCAGTTTTTGAGACCTTGTCTGGAGTGGAGCATTGAGACGAGATCTGGAGGTTACACCTGCAACATTGTGTCCAGTTCTGGAGGCCACATCCTCAGAGCTGCACTCCGCTCTATAAGTCACATCCGGGGCATGTTCATCTGGAGACTTCATCTGCAGTGCTGCATCCAGTTCTGAAGCTCTCAGCTGTGACTATGTGTTCATTCTAAAGCCACATTTACCGCACTGTGTCCAGATGTGGAGGGTGTGGAGGTCTGGAGACCTCATCTGGTTCAGTGTCGGTTCTAGAAACTACAACTCCAGATGGACACACTGGAGGCGGAGCCAGGAACCCGGACGATGCAAAGGCAGGAGAATGTAAACATGTAATTTTATAAAGGTGTGGGGGGGGCGTGTGTGGAAGGGTACAAGAGCATATAACAATATCCAACATAAATGGGAAGGGGCCAATCAATCAATCAATCATGTCACTTATAAAGCGCACTACATACCCGCGAGGGTCTCAAGGCGCTGGGGGAAGAGGGGGGTGGTGCTGCTACTGATCGAAGAGCCAGGTCTTGAGGAGTCTTCTGAAGGCCAGTAGGTCTTGGGTCTGTCGGAGGTTGGTGGGGAGGGTGTTCCAGGTCTTGGCGGCGAGGTGGGAGAAGGATCTGCCGCCGGCGGTCGTTTTCCGGATGCGGGGGACTGTGGCGAGGGCGAGGCTGGTCGGCGGAGCTGGCGGGTGGGGGTGTAGAAGCTGAGTCGTCTGTTGAGGTAGGCTGGTCCGGAGTTGTGGAGTGCTTTGTGTGCGTGGGTGAGGAGCTTGAAGGTTATCCTCTTGTTGACAGGGAGCCAGTGCAGGTCTCTCAGGTGGGGTGTGATGTGGCTGCGTCGGGGGATGTCGAGGATAAGACGTGCAGAGCGTTCTGGATGCGTTGCAGCCGTCTCAGGAGCTTAGCCGTCGTTCCTGCGTAGAGGGCGTTTCCGTAGTCCAGCCTGCTGGTGACGAGGGCCTGGGTGACTGTTTTTCTTGTTTCGGTGGGGATCCACTTGAAGATCCTGCGGAGCATTCGGAGGATGTTGAAGCAGGATGAGGAAACGGCGTTGACCTGCTTAGTCATGGAGAGGGTGGGGTCGAGGATGACCCCTAGGTTGCGTACGTGGTCGGTGGGTGGCGGGGCTGTTCCCAGTGATGTTGGCCACCAGGAGTCGTCCCAGGCTGAAGGGTTGGAACCAAGGATGAGGACCTCCGTCTTGTCCGAGTTCAGCTTCAGGCGGCTGGTCCTCATCCATTCGGCGGCGGCCGTCATTCCTTCGTGGAGGTGGGCTTTGGCGGTGTGAGGGTCTTTGGTGAGGGAGAGGATCAGCTGGGTGTCGTCGGCGTAGGAGATGATGTTGAGGTTGTGCTGTCGGGCGACGTGGGCGAGGGGTGCCATGTAGATATTGAACAGCGTTGGGCTGAGGGAGGAGCCTTGGGGTACGCCGCAGATGATCTTGGTGGCCTTGGATCGGAAGGGGGCGAGGCGGACGCTTTGTGTTCTGCCGGAAAGGAAGGATGTGGTCCAGTCCAGGGCCTTCTCTTGGATCCCGGCGTCGTGAAGGCGTGTTCGTAGTGTGTGGTGGCAGACCGTGTCGAAGGCGGCTGATAGGTCCAGGAGGATGAGGGCTGCTGTTTCTCCGTTGTCTAGCAGGGCACAGAATGAATAAATGAATGGAAATGCCAGGGACAGAATCTGGGTTAGCTGCGCCACTGAGTTACCAATGCTCTGGTGCCCCAGCGCATCTACCTATCAGCAGGCACAGTCAAGGTCACAGGGGATGCAGGAATGGCTGTCGACTCCACACTCCACAGCAGGCAGGGTCTCAGCATGGCTTGATGTGACGGGGGCAATCAGGTAGAGCTGCATGCTTCACACTCCGCCACAGGCAGGGCTCGCGCTCCACATTCCGCCACAGGCAGGGCTCGCGCTCCACACTCCGCCACAGGCAGGGCTCGCGCTCCACACTCCGCCACAGGCAGGGCTCGCGCTCCACACTCCGCCACAGGCAGGGCTCGCGCTCCACACTCCGCCACAGGCAGGGCTCGCGCTCCACACTCCGCCACAGGCCGGGCTAATGCTCCACACTCCGCCACAGGATTGGCTCGCGCTCCACACTCCGCCACAGGCAGGGCTCGCGTTCCACACTCCGCCACAGGCAGGGCTCACGCTACACACTCCGCCACAGGCAGGGCTCGCGCTACACACTCCACCATAGGGATCGTGCTCCACACTCCACCACAGGCAGGGCTCGTGCTCTACACTCCATTGCAGGCCTTACAGGCAGGGCTCGTGCTCCACACAGGCAGGGCCTCAGTATGGCTTGAGGTCACGCGGGTAAGCATTCAGGTAGGGCTGCGTGCTCCATATTCCACCACAGGGCTCGTGCTCCACACTCCACTGCAGGCCTTACAGATAGGACTCGTGTTTCACACTCCACCAAAAACAGGGCTCTCTGTATGGAATGGGGTCTCAGCAGGGTTGGACTGGGATCAAAAATCGGCACGGGCACACCAAACAAAAGTGGCCCACATTTGCGTATTGCCTTTCCACAAAGCACTGCTTTAGCGAAGTTTTATGAAAAGAAAGGGGGTGGGGGCATGTTTTATTAACTTCACATAGATCCCAAAAAAATTGCACAAATTAGTTCACACTGCTGAGCCACACATGAATGCAATAGAGACCACTTTTGCTCAGGCCCCCTGCCCCTGCTTAATCAGCATACATTAATGGGCCGGCCCAGCGAGAGAAAGGGAGTGATACCTCCACCCATCTGCCTCTAGAAAGGCCACTCAGGCAACCACTGGGTCGCTGGCGGCATCCTAACAGCACAAACAGCCCCCAGGCTGCCCAAAAAAGCAGCCCACAGCTAGAACTCGGCTACCGGCCCGTCGCCCATTTCCCGAGTGCCCGCGTTACCAATCCGACCCTGGGTCTCGGGCCATGAGAGCAGGCAGGGCACCTTTGGGATAGGTGTTTGTGTGTGTGTTGTAGGATTAAATGTGGTAATTATATTTATCTTGCTATGTTGGTGACGTAGAGTGTGTTCCTTAGTGACACAATAATGTTCTGAAAGGGAATGGTCACAGTCAGACATCCAGAGAAGCCGCTTGGGACCGGCTGTGTCTCCTGGGCTCTGTATGTTCATTGCTTATATTTATGCTGTGTAACAATATACCTTGTGTGGGCTCACAACAGTGTCTCTTGTGAAGTCTTCACTACACATTTGGCGACGAGGATGGGGCGGCACCATACAGGCAGAGCTCGTACTCCATGCTCCACACAGGCAGGGCTCAAGATCACACATGAGCCAGATTCGAGGTGGGGGGCTGGAAGGGGGGGCGGGGTGGACACCAAGGGAATGAGCCATTGTGTGCGCCACCGGACACCGAACTGCGGTAAAACCAGGGCACAAGTCCTAAAAAAAGAAGTGGGGGGACTAACCGAGTTAGGCAGTATGCAAGTGACATCACGGCGCGCAACATCACGGCGCGTGACATCACGGCGGGTGACATCATGGCGCGCATCATCACGGCACATGACATCACACATGCCATCATACATGCCATCACAGAAATTGACATCATAGAAAGTGTCATCACAAGCCACGACTTTGCAGGAAGTAGCATCACAAGAAGTGACATCAGATCTAAAGCCCTCACATATATGTTTAGCAGTTCTACCATGTGTACGTTTGAGCGCATTGCGAGGATAATAGCGCTGTGAGCTATGGAAGATGATATGTGACTTCTACACCTTGCAGTCCCCCAGTTTTATGGAACACATCCTGTACATTCATTTATAAGCATATATAATTTATTGTACATGTAATATGCACGTGTTGATGTAAAGCGCTCTGACACCCTGCATTGGGATGAGTAGGGCTATACAAGAAAAAAATAGTGGTACTTAAATTATTTCAACGCCTCCTCAGGTGTGGTGAAGCTCTGTATAAATGCAATTTGCTTTGCATAAATACTGGGAAAGACCAACACATCTGACATTCTTACAGTGCATGCATATCTCCTAAACAGGGACTGAACAAAGTGAAAAGCTGCCTCTCAGAGTATGTGTGAAGTGCTAACACTGTGTGAGCCTTTGTTTCCCCTCTGCTTCATTTGCATCAGGTGTGAGGCTCCTGACTGCTGCCAGCCAAGAGATTGGAACAAAAGGAGGCCTGATGACCCCTCAAATTCGGCCTTTGTTACGGGCCCAGCAGGAGTCTTAAATAAGAAAGCCCCATCCCATCCCCGCGCCTGCACGGTGTTGGGATCGAAAGCAGATAACAACGTGCAGGCGCTGCTGAAAGTGTCCTGGTGTTTGGAAATTACACGGGGAATTCTTGGCAGGGTGGACGGCATACACCCTGTGAAAATAGTGGGTGGACACCGTCCAGCCCCCCCACCCCCTGTGCCCCCGACTCATGCCCTGCGTAAAACGATATCTCTCCTTACCATAGAAGTTTTTTACCCCCACTAAAGAGACAGCTGTAATTATTCCAACAAACAGGGAAGAAAAAAACATGAGCGAGCCCAACAAGTCTGGAAATATTGTGCTAGCGCTTTGCCAACGTTGGCACGGCTATAGGCGCTCCGGAAACGCACAACAAGCCCTGCTCCCAAAGAACGAGGGGCCTAGTTTCCTTCAGCCCGAGGCCTAGAAAATACACCAACGATTAGCAGCGTATCATTGAGCAATGAACCGCGAGTTGTCGCCTCCGCTCTGGTGTGCTCCCGACAAGGGGTGTGAGGCGTCGGAGAATCGAGGCACCGGCTGGAGAAAAGCGTATTGAAGCGGCAGGTCACAAGTTCAACGCCTCCCAAGGCCGTTCAAGCGTTTCATCCTGTTTAGGCTGATAAAACGTCACACTGCAAGCTATTAATAAATTATAACATTATTCCATTAATAAAGCGCTGAGGCACACTCCGTTTGCGGTGTGCGCTATACAGTGCTTTAAATGGGCTGGTACTCACTGGTACTGAGTACCGGCACTTTTTAGATTTATCACTTTGAGTACCGGCACTTCTCTACTGCCCTGGAGAGTACCGGTACTCATGAAAAGGTAGGCTCATTGGCTGTGCTGGTGAGCAGGAGTAGAACGTGTCTCTGGCAGCTAAGGTGCCGCTTCTGTAGCCCCGATCTGAGCCCCAGCTGAGCTATTCAGCAGGGCTCATTTGAATAATGTCCGGGTGCTCACCATCACGCTGTGCTTGACAGAGCAGGGTCCATTCAGGCCCTGTGCTGTCAATCACATTCACACTATCCTGTGAGTTCCTGCAAGCACAGGAATCATGTCAGTTCCCTGGCAGTGGCAATCAGGCTACGGCCAGTCCGGCGGCCCTGGTGGCAATTAAAAAAGCCATGGTAGGTGAAGAGAAAAGATGGCTTTTTATCATACCGGAGTCTTTTGTGTGTCTGCTATGTTTGTGTGTGTGCCTGTTTTTGTAAGAAAAAAATGAAAGAGAGAGAATCAAAACACTCTCAGGAGGTATTTTAAAGAAAATGTGTGGCACTTTGTTTGGACATGTCTGCTCGGCGGAGGGAGGGTGGGTGAGTGGATGAGTGAGTGGATGGATGAGTGAGAAAGGGTGGATGGATGAATAGATGCATGGATGAGTGAAAGCATGCATGGGTGAAAGAGGGTGGATGATTGGATAAAAGGGCGGATGATGGGTGGATAAGTGAAAGATTGGATGGATGAATGAAAGGTAGGGAGGATGGATGAAAGGGTGGATGACGGATGAGTGAAAGGAGGGATTGAGTGAAAGGGTTGATGGATGAGCGAAAGGATTGATGGATGAGGGAAAGGGTGGATAAAGAGATGGATCAGTGAAAGGATGAATGGATAGGTTTGGAGATGGATGGATGGATAGGTTTGGATATGAAGGGTGGATAGACGGAATGGTGAAAAACTGAATGATTGATGAAAGACTGAATAGACGATAGAATGTAAAGGTTAAATGGTGGACATCAGCAGGTAAATGGTAGGATGAATGGATAGATTGATGGAAGAGACAAGAGATATCTTCTGGGGAGGGTCATGATGAGTTGCTTCATGTGCTTAGTGCCATAAGAGCTTTGGTGCGAGGTGGGGGTATTTTCAGTTTCTTCCTACTCGCGTGCTCAAAAATATATAGTATTGTGCCAAACAGCAATTAACAGTATGACATTAAGAAGGTGCAACTATTGCAAAAAAAAGGAAATGTTAACATATTATTGCATTTCTCTTTCATTTTGTGTAATGAGTTAACCTGCTTTGTTTATATAAACACATTTCTCATGTGTTTTGGTATGTGCTGCAACTAATATAGAAGTCGTTAAGTATCATCATGTCTTGCCCTTAGCCCCGCCCCTAGCCCCGCCCCCTCACTACACCTCTAGCTCATTTTAATGAGTACCTGCACTTATTTTTCCCATTTAAAGCACTGGCGCTATATAAATGGTTGATGCAATATCAAAACGAGCACCTCACACTCCCATCACGTCGTCTAGGTGCTGAACCGTGATAAACTCTAAGGCAAGAGATGTCCAGCGCATCACCAGGAGGGCCGTGTAAAATTAATTTTCTTACAATCTTCACGAAGTTCTGTGGGAAACTTTTCAACCTTTCCCACCCTTGCATGAATATTGCGGCTTTTTTCCCCCTGCAACAATGAGCGTTGCAAAAGGCTGAGAAAAGGCTGCCTTTTGTGCCAGTGTGCACAAAAAAAGTTTTCTGTCAAATTGCCTGCAAACATTTTCAGTCTTTACAGGGTCTGATTGCAGTGAAGTGCGGACTTGAACCACAAAATGAGCGAACTTTATGAAGTGCTAAAACCTGAAATGTGGATAACATTTGCTGGCGAAATCCCAATCCTCAGAAACACCAAGAGAGAGGCCTCTCTGGCCAGCAAGCGACAGAGATACAAGCCAATGAACAATGTTGCCCCCCAGCCTAGCCCGTGACAATCTAAGTTATTTAGAAGGTGGCTGATGGGACTTTAAAATTATCAATGAAACAAACATATACTAAGATTTAAAAAATACACATACAAATTTACTCCCTTAAGACATTATTTTTAGTTAACCCCGTCTAATCCACTTCATGAGGACATAACAGATCACCGATACCCCACATCAATCTGATATCAAATACTGGGGATGTCACACTTCATAGGACTACAACAGAAACCATACACAGTATTTTGATCAAGCATTGGCAAAGCCAACAGGTATTCGCTTCCAATGGGCGCACTATTGAGTCAGCTAATACTTTTTGGCACCAGCATGCAAACATGTGCCTGAAGACGCATGTGTCATGATGCATGGAAAGGCAGGTATGCCGTGATGCAGGCACCTTGTCGCGTGTGAACGCACGTGTCATGATGCAGGGAAAGGCAGGTATGCCATGATGCAGGCACCTTGTCGCGTGTGAACGCACGTGTCATGATGCAGGGAAAGGCAGGTATGCCGTGATCCAGGCACCTTGTCACCTGTGAACGCATGTGTCATGATGCATGGCGGCCATTTTTAGCTTAGCATTCTAACATGGCAGATAACCATGTTGGAAGGGTAAATTTAAATGTTTTAAAAATACAAAAGTGTGCACGGTGCACGAAAAAGACACAAGTGATCCAAGAACTCTTGGCAGCTGCGAGGCCCTTGTGCAAAGAAAAAAAAAAGAGTGTGGAACGTGAAGCATCAGAGAGTTTAGGGGGGTGGGATATTGTGAAAAGAGACCACATAGTATAAAGAGGAAAAGGTGGATCAAGCAAGTTCACACAAGCACTCCCACTGAGTGCCGAAAAATAAATAAATAAATATATTAATTAAAAAAAATTCCCTTCACGTATACCGTAAAAGATATAACTCATCCAGTCAGAAAACTGCGACCCAAATGCTCTTGGGAGGGACAAACAGAAGATTACAGAGAAAAGCCATCCAATCAACAGCAGACAACTGAGATAGACAAGAAAGCCATCCAATCACAAGCAAGGGGCGGACCCAAAGCCCACTCTACGTGTAGGATATTATTAGAAACAAAACACCTGCCTCGCTGAGACCAAAAATGGCATTATCATTGCAATCTTTTTCTTTAACAAAAATGACTCTTGCATTAATGTTAAAATGCCCAACAGTCGACTCGTCACCTATCTCCCTTGTCGATGAATCATATTCAATAAGACATTCTTCTGTATTTCGTTTTTTTTAATGTAAAGAAACCCTCAATCTGAGGACAAGGTATCGTGTGGGGAGCCGTCTCCGGATACCATCAGTAAGGAGTGTTACGCAGTTGATACCTCCCCAACTTTTACCCAAGGTGGGTGGGCGAGGGTGACTGAAGACTGACACATTGCTTCACCTCTTGAAATGACGCATGGTGGACAAAGACCCTCCCCTGCAGGGGTTGCTTGTACCTAGTAAAGAGGGGGAGAGCACTACATTAACTAGGACAGTGACTTTCATTCATTCTTTTACTTCTACAAGATTACAGAGAGGGACAAATCTACAGCCTGTTCATTTCATTACCTTAGAAAGGATCTACTAAGAGGTGGAAATGAACAACAAGCATTGGCATAGCCAATAGGTCTCGCCTTTGGGACCTTATAAGTGTTTAGCCTTGCAACACTTGATGTTGTTGCACCAAGGATATTGTGCTGGATAACTTCAGCACAATATCCTTGGTGCAACAACATCAACTGTTGCAAGGCTAAACACTTATAAGGTACAAGGTTTAGCCATGCAACAGCTGATGTTGTTGCACCAAGGATATTGTGCTGCAAAACTAAATACTTATAAGGTCCCAAAAGCGAGACCTATTGGCTATGCCAATGCTTGTTCACTTTGTAAAGTCGTTTACAAAAGCAAACAGATGCAATCTGTTATTTTAAGATTCATCTTTAAAAGAGGTAAGACTCGCTTTCATGTACCTCTAACCTGATTTGTGCAAGTTGGCACGTATTTGATATGCTGGTCGCAATGCCAAGCAGGAACGTTCAAGAGGCGCTGGACGCAGCTCAAGTTTGGAAAGATGTAAGTTTAAGTAAGCATGTAGCTGTGCAATGACGCTTTACATAGCGCTAGGCTGGGAAGACAGAAGTTGAAATAAACATACAGTTCACCTCAGAACATTAACGGTGGTAAAGCAGCGCAGGAACGCTCTAGAGGTGCTCGACGGAGCGCTAGGTTGGGAAGACATAAGCTGCAGTCAACATATAGTCCATCTCAAACTCATTACCGGTGGCGAGGCGCTAAGGGGCGCCTGACGCAGCTCCAACCTGGGAAGAAGTAGGATGGAGTCAGATTACAACCATCATATGAACATAAAGTCACACTGCGCTAACCAGCCCGCAATTATAAGCCCTTTTCACTCTTCTTCGCTCCGTTACATGAGTTTATTGTATTTACACATTCCTTTACTGCGTTCCGCTATGCACCAGCATGTCGCCACGTACCCAAGCAGGGTGCGCTGACACGTTGCAGATACATGACAATAGAGCGCCGAAAAACATGTCAGGCCCACGGTAATGAGCAAACTCAAGCTTCCAGCACTGGGCATGTTATACTTTTCGTTTCTCTCAAGCACAAAAACAGCAAGATGGCGCAATATGAGGCTCCTCTCAGATCAATACAAGTTGAGTAGCTACAGCCAGGCAGTAAAGGAACGCTCTATCTCACCGAGGGTGGCTCGTTGGGTTCATGCGCCAATAGCAGGGTTGGTGTGTGTAAAAAATCGGAGGTAACACATTTGGAACCAAGTGGGAGCTGAAATCAATTGGTAACATAAAATGAGCAGTCACGGCCGGCATGACAGGCAGGTGGGGGGGGGGGGTCGCACGGGGTTGTGCTGGTTCGCGGAATGAAAGCGGGACAGTAATTACAATTTTAAACAAGCATTGGCCGCGCGGCCGTTAAAGTAACGCGGCCGCGCGGCCGTAAAAGCGAAAGTGATCGCGATCAAGCAAAAGTGATCGCGATCGCGGGGACGCGCTCTGTGGTGAGGGCGGAGCGAGGCGCTTGGGAGAGCAAGGAAAGGAAAGGGTGCCGCGAGGAATGCGCGCAACGGCAAAAGCAGGCTGGTGAGTGGTGTGCGCGCACCATGACGAGAGGGGAAAGCCATATGGCGCCTCTGCTAGTCATTGTGCGCGTAACCGCACGCTCTAGGCAAGCCCAAAAAGATGTGGTCGCATTTCTGAAAGCCCACTTACAAAATGTCTCGCCCAGACCAGCGCAAGCGCTGGCTTCAGGGCGAGACCTAAAAAACGGAGAGAGACGTTCTGTCCTCCTTGTATGTAAAGAGTTGTACGTATCCCAGGTGTTGTCTCATTAGTTCCTCTTTCCTGGAAATGATAAAAATAAAATGTATTTCCCGTAGTTCTGAGAATGACTATCTACCTTCCTAGACTGATAGCGTGTCCCCACCCGTTGACAATCCTGGTGAAATACCAACGTTCCACATAAATAAGATATTGGGTGTAAATGGAATGAACAGGCCTCTTCACTCCTGATCACTGGAAGCTATAGACAGGGTTTACAAAAATGCCATATAACTCATCTAAATATGTACTTTCTCTCTACTCAGACCTTTCGATCTTCATTTTTTGTGTGCGGCAGAACAGAAAGACTGACTGCTTTAGCTCTGTTTTATGTGGATAACAATCTTCAACGAATCACTACAGTCGACTGAGGTAAGTACCACCTAGAAGATGGGCCCAACCTTTCTATTGTGGCAAATCCCGGACGTTCTTCTTCGGCAGCCATCTTGAAGTAACTAAGACACGCTACAGCCTCAGTCAACATCCTTAATCAAAATGGAGAACCACGATAGTTGTGTTATGTAAGGAGTCATACACAAGAACGTTTAATTAAAAGTCCCCTCAAATTCAGAGGGAGGCTTTCTTACTTTAAATAATGTGAAGTTCCCACCACACACCTGGTCTTATAGGAGTTCATGACCAAAGGCATGGTACTAAACTCCGTGCTTAATTCGAGCCGGTGCTTGGCACAGGCTCTTAATTGTCAACACTCGTGCTTGTGACCGTCTGCCACAAGGTGGCACTGTCTGGCTAATTTAGAGATGACCACAAAAACAGTCAATTATTTAATTCAATATATTTAAAGATGACTATTATCTGCCGCCCAAGCCATTCTTATAGTTTTGAGGTCCTGGAGTAGTCTGAATTGGCACACTTGTAGGAGTGTGATGGTTAGTAGCTGTGTTGTTACTGTCATTGGCAGCATGGCAGGGGCAGTGTGAGTTGCAAGCTGCAGTGGCCTGACGAGAGCCGCCCGGTCCATCACACCCACTATGTGCAGTGAACTGAACACTGGGCTCCAGGACGTTCAACCATTCTAAGAACTCAACAAGGAGGTCCTCATGCCCCTTCGAAATGAGGAAAATATTGTCAATGTATCCGTCTTTAAGATAAATATTCCCAAAGAATGGCACCATTTAATTAAAATGCAAGCCTGTGCCCCAAAACATATGGGAATGCCACTGGGCAAGTCATAGGATATAGCAGAATGGGGGCAGTTATGTGCTTGAATAATACACAGTAACTCCAACAACTTATAACGAAAACAATCCTCTCACCCGTAGAATGTTTTGAGGGTCCCAGAGACACTGGCGACCCACTGCAAAGTGCCTGGATAACCTCACGGGTGATGAGCGGGCTCTGCAAATATACATTTCATCACAACATAACATAGCAGAGCCCTGTATCTTATAAATACTCAATAGCCTTGGATTGACCGGGGGGCTGAAATGTGGGGCTCCCCTGCACCTCAAGGGCCTGCATTACATCCCTGTGGCCAAGACAACACTTGATAGAGCCAATGGCCCACCAAGACAGCATGGCTGGCTCAGTGGCATGCTAACACACTGTATGATGCGCTCAATGACACCAAGACAACACGGCTGGGACAATGACAAGCCATGGTACTGCATGATGGGCCTACCAACACACCAAGACAACACGACTGGGACAATGACAAGCCATGATACTGCATGATGGGCCTACCAACACACCAAGACAACATGGCTGGGACAATGACAAGCCATGATACTGCATGGCAACAACACACCAAGACAACATGGCTGGGACAATGACAAGCCATGGTAACGCATGATGGGCCTACCAACACACCAAGACAATATGGCTGGGACAATGACAAGCCATGATACCGCTTGGCAACAACACACCAAGACAACATAGCTGGGAAAATGACAAGCATGATACCGCATGATGGGCCTACAAACACACCAAGACAACACGGCTGGGACAATGACAAGCCATGATACTGCATGATGGGCCAATGAACACACCAAGACAACATGGCTGACACACTGACAAGCCATAATATTGCATGGCAACAACACACCAAGACAACACGGCTGGAACAACGACAAGCTATGATACCACATGATGGGTCTACCAACACACCAAGACAACACGGCTGGGACAATGACAAGCCACGATAGCGTATGATGGGCCTACCAACACACCAAGACAACACCGCTGGGACAATGACAAGCAATGATAGCGCATGATGGGCCAACAAACACACCAAGACAACATGGCTGGGACAATGACCAGTCATGATAACGCATGGCAACAACACACCAAGACAACACAGCTGGGACAATGACAAGTCATGATACCGCATAGCAACAACACACCACTACATCAAGGCTGGGAAAATGACAAGCCATGATACCGCATGATGGGCCTACCAACACGCCAAGACCACACGGCTGGGACACTGACAAGCCATGATAGCGCATGCTGGGCCTACCAACACACCAAGACAACACAGCTGGGACACTGACAAGCCATGATACCCCATGATGGGCCTACCAACACACCAAGACATCACAGCTGGGACACTGACAAGCCATGATACCGCATGATGGGCCTACCAACACACCAAGACAACACGGCTGGGACAATGACAAGCTATGATACCACATGATGGGCCTAACAACACACCAAGACAACACGGCTGGCACAATGACAAGCCATGATACTGCATGGCAACAACACACCAAGACAACATGGCTGGGACAATAAGCTATGATACCACATGATGGGCACACCAAGGCCACACGGCTGGCACGTTGACATGCCATGATACCTCCCTCAGAGGGAGGGGGAGGCAGAGAGAGGGACGGGCAGGGAGGGGGAGCCAGAGGTAGACGGAGGGGGAGTCAGAGGTAGAGGGAGGGGTTGTCGGAGGTAGAGGGAGGGGGAGTCAGAGGTAGAGGGAGGGACGGGGAGGGAGGGGGAGGGGGAGTCAGAGGTAGAGGGAGGGACGGGGAGGGAGGGGGAGTCAGGGGTAGGTGGAGTCCGGTAGAGGGATGGACGGGGAGGTAGAGGAGGGGGAGGCAGAGATAGGGGAGGGAGAGGTGGGGGGTAGATGGAGGCAGAGGTAGATGGAGGCGCCGGCAGCAACCCGTTCTGCTGCAGAGGCTTGAGACGCACATCTAGAGATGGGGCCAAGTTAAGGTCTTGCAGGTGCAGCTCGTGCGAGTCTGGATTTTTAATTAGCACGCGCTAACGAGGCTGGCGGGAGCAACCGGTTTCTCAGCATCAAACTCTGGGGAACACGCCGGTCTGCTCGCCAGGTGGTCCCACTGGGATCCCTCCAGCTGGGTGGCCCACTTTCGGGCGATTATGGTGGCAAATAGCCCCAGTGACGTCGATATCTGACCCAAGATCACACAGTGAGTCAGTGGGAAAGAAACTAAAAGCTGGAGTTCTATTTCACACGCCCTAGACGAGAGTGTATATTCTTGGCTCGACGCTACGTCATGGAAGCAAGCGCCTCCTGTCAGGCCTTCCTCACTCGTGTAAGAACGGATTGTTCTCTTCTTAAGAAGAAAATAGTCACTCCCTCCCCCCGCCCCCTCCCCCCATCACACACACCCCCTCCACAATCTCAGGAATGTCTCTCTAAAGGCTAGATCCAAAGGGCCAGAACCTCATCAGAACACCCACTAACTCGGGGGAGACCCCCGCCTTAAGTGCGCATCTGGACAGAGCTACAGGTGGGAGAATAACTGAGTTCGCACTTCGAGGCGCTGCAGATCAGTCCGCGCAACCTGCAATATTAGGATCCTGCCAGTAATGGAGGCTGGCCAAGAGCCACCGTGAAGGGCCAGGCGCTCCGGCGCTGCCATCTGGACACCACAGCCACCGCGTGCAAGCAGTCACTTCATATGGGCAGCTCTCATGTGACAAAGAAAACTCACTGTTGGCAGATCCGTCGCAGACCGTCTGATCTGGAGCCTGTCTCCTCTAGGCACAGGGTCAGACCCTACACCGCCCTACACAGTGTAGGGCGGTGTAGGGTCTGACCCTGTGCCTAGAGGAGACAGGCTCTGGTGGCAGGATAGCGCAGCGAGTTAATGCTCGCCACTGACACTTGCGGTAATCTTTAAATAACGAACCCCCGGATTTAGTATCGCACTTCTCCGTTCCTGGACTGGTACACAAACACCGCGGATTCCAACCCCCATTCTGCCCCCCTCCCCCCCGCAGTGAGGCTTGAATTATGAAGGAGACGCAGGAAAGGGAAATATTTCGCTTTAATAAGGCCGAGGCCGCAGGCCGCTCTGCGCATCGATCGGCTGATCCGGCGTGAGGCGAGGCCCGGATCGTACATATTTTATTGTTATCACATGCGCAGCGCTATAGATTACCGGAATATCAGCCTTTAAACCGGAAACCGTTCATTCCATCTGGGAAGGTAAATCATTATTCGGTATCTATAATGGACATGGGCCGGCGCGGCGTAGGGTCCGATGACGTATGCGGGTAGGGTTTCAGACCTCTTACTTCGGTACCCAACCTCCAAACAGCGCAGGGCTGGCCAGCAGGGGGGTGCCGCCCCCCCCCCCCACCACCCCCCAAGGGGTGTACTCGGCCATCTGCAGGCACTTTTCATATTTGCGCCTCTTAAACATAGGGATGGTCTATTTTCAGGAAAGCTGGCATGCAGTATGTGACCCCAAGGGGTACATTTTAGGCAACCCCATAGAGTGCAGTCTAATCGCCCAGAGGGTTTGGGGGCGCACAGTTCGAAACGACGCCTGGTTACCATCTGTGCCCCAAGGGGGCTACACCTAGGTGACCAGATATAAAAAATACAAATCCGGGACATTAAACTGCTGAAATAGAAGAAGGATTACCATTTTTTATCACCGAAGGGGCACAGAATGACAGCGCGCGTCAACCTAGAAAAACAGACGAGGGAGGCACCGAGGAAATAAACAAAGAGAGACATTTATTTAGCAGGTGTGATAGTGGGTTTAAAGATTGCAGAGACAGACAGAGGACAGTGGTACGACGCATGCCAATGACACCCCGGTGCAGCCAGCGTCAGCGTGGACACACGGACAGAGGACAGTGGTACGATGCATGCCAATGTCACCCTGCTGCAGCCACCGTCAGGGTGGACACACGGACACACGGACAGAGGACAGTGGTACGATGCATGCCAATGTCACTCTGCTGCAGCCACCGTCAGGGTGGACACTAAGCCTGGGCGTAGTTTGCGTAGCAGCACTTCACGTAGCTACGGGAAGTACATTTTTAACTACACGTAGCTATGCACATTGCGTAGTGCGTAGCTGTGTGCTTGACTGCACTGTACAATAATTGCCAAAAGCACCTTGTACAGTGCAAGTTAAGATAAAATAAATATCTCTGTCTTTATATACTAAAATGCATATAGTTACTACAGAAAAGTGAAAACGATAAATTAACAAGCAGTGAGAGAGGTGATGATTTTAGGATCCTCCCTAACCTAGGGGGAAAACCAAGCAGATGCCTTGAAAACAAAAAACACATCTTTTGAACCATTCAGTGGTGGTCCCATCCTCTTAGGACCACCCCAAGCACAGTTATTGGCAAAAATACAATCCCAACCAAAGGCCCTGCAAAGCATTATGGGACGAGATTAGCAGTGGGCAGTGAATATTATAGTATCTAATATCAAAATAATTCTACAAAGAGCTGCAGTTCCACTAGTCGTTACTAGATGACCCTCACGAGTCAAATGCAAAAGCCTCATGAAAGATTTTCAATACTTTTGCATTTGACTCGTGAGGGACATCTTGTAACGACCAGTGGAACTGCAGCTTGATGTATTAATAATTTCAATGCTTTTACATTTGACTCGTGAGGGACACCTAGTAACGACTAGTTGAACTGCAGCGCTACATGCAATTTGCGTAGTGCGTAGTAGCACAAACTTTGCATGCTCCGTGAGCGTAGCGAAGTATTATGCCCAGGGTTAGTGGACACACGGACACACGGACAGAGGACAGTGGTACGATGCATGCCAATGTCACCCTGCTGCAGCCACCGTCAGGGTGGACACACGGACAGACAGACAGAGGACAGTGGTACGATGCATGCCAACGACACCCCGGTTTAGGCCCCGCCAGGGTGGACACACGGACAGAGGACAGTGGTACGATGCATGCCAATGACACCCCGGTGCAGCCAGCGTCAGGGTGGACACACGGACAGAGGACAGTGGTACGATGCATGCCAATGTCACCCTGCTGCAGCCACCGTCAGGGTGGACACACGGACAGACAGAGGACAGTGGTACGATGCATGCCAACGACACCCCGGTTGAGGCCCCGCCAGGGTGGACACACGGACAGAGGACAGTGGTACGATGCATGCCAATGACACCCCGGTGCAGCCAGCGTCAGGGTGGACACACGGACAGACAGAGGACAGTGGTACGATGCATGCCAATGACACCCCGGTGCAGGCCCCGTCAGGGTGGACACACGGACAGACAGACAGAGGACAGTGGTACGATGCATGCCAATGACACCCGGTGCAGGCCACCGTCAGGGTGGACACACGGACAGAGGACAGTGGTACGATGCATGCCTATGACACCCCGGCGCAGCCAGCGTCAGGGTGGACACACGGACAGACAGACAGAGGACAGTGGTACGATGCATGCCAACGACACCCCGGTTGAGGCCCCGCCAGGGTGGACACACGGACAGAGGACAGTGGACAGTGGTACGATGCATGCCAACGACACCCCGGTTCAGCCAGCGTCAGTGTGGACACGCGGACAGACAGAGGACAGTGGTACGATGCATGCCAAATGACACCCCGGTGCAGGCCCCCGTCAGGGTGGACACACGGACAGACAAACAGAGGACAGTGGTACGATGCATGCCAACGACACCCCGGTTGAGGCCCCGCCAGGGTGGACACACGGACAGAGGACAGTGGTACGATGCATGCCAATGACACCCCGGTGCAGCCAGCGTCAGGGTGGACACACGGACAGACAGAGGACAGTGGTACGATGCATGCCAATGACACCCCGGTGCAGGCCCCCGTCAGGGTGGACACACGGACAGACAGACAGAGGACAGTGGTACGATGCATGCCAATGACACCCCGGTGCAGGCCACCGTCAGGGTGGACACACGGACAGAGGACAGTGGTACGATGCATGCCTATGACACCCCGGCGCAGCCAGCGTCAGGGTGGACACACGGACAGACAGACAGAGGACAGTGGTACGATGCATGCCAACGACACCCCGGTTGAGGCCCCGCCAGGGTGGACACACGGACAGAGGACAGTGGACAGTGGTACGATGCATGCCAACGACACCCCGGTTCAGCCAGCGTCAGTGTGGACACGCGGACAGACAGAGGACAGTGGTACGATGCATGCCAAATGACACCCCGGTGCAGGCCCCCGTCAGGGTGGACACACGGACAGACAAACAGAGGACAGTGGTACGATGCATGCCAATGACACCCCGGTGCAGGCCACCGTCAAGGTGGACACACGGACAGAGGACAGTGGTACGATGCATGCCAATGACACCCCGGTGCAGGCCCCCGTCAGGGTGGACACACGGACAGACAGACAGAGGACAGTGGTACGATGCATGCCTATGACACCCCGGCGCAGCCAGCGTCAGGGTGGACACACGGACACACATGGAGGACAGGCAATGGTGCACGCTGGATGAACACAGTACAAAATACTGAGATGTTATTGCTACAGTCAGAAGCACCAGTGCATGAAATCCGATTATGCCAGCTCTCCGGACACCGGTCAGAGCCGCTCCAAAAGCCCCTCCCCCCTTTCGGGGCATGGGGTCCTCGCAGGCCCGCCCCCTTCTAGGCAGGCACCGCCGGTCCAGACAGGGCTGCAGGAACTCAGTTCGTCCGCTGCGGAATGACCCCAGGCCCACCGGACTGCGCCACACTGACAGCTTGTACAAACTCATGGTGCCGCCAGAGGAGCCGAGCACGACGCCGCTGCACATGAACCCATTCCTCACACCGGTGACTGACTCCCACTCTGGAGCAGAAGAGTGCCTGAGTGCCAGGGGGTGAAAGGTGTTCTCAACATGCTGGTGAGAACCGAGAGGAGGATGTCAGTCTTCAGAAAGAGGGGGGACAAGGTCCGAAGGAGGGTGTGTTGTTTGGATGTTTTCGACGGATTTGACAATGACTGGGGGGGTAAGGGGAGGGGGGGGAGGTTGGACTGCTCACTTTAAACCAGAGCAAAAGCTGAGCCTTCATCGGTTAGCAGGACACCCTCTCCATTTTAATCCCAACGGAGGGTGTTAGAGTCGAGAGAACCCCCAGCGTCAGCCCCAAAACTTAGGAACATGTTACAGCGAAAGCTCACCATTGAACGTCCAAACCATCGTGGAAATTGTCACATTTGTAGCGAAACTCCCAAAATGTGACCCGTCCCCCACATTGAAGGACTTGGAGGTAAATAATGTTATTTGTAGTTAGAAGATCCTGCCCTAACACCCATGCACCTCCCAAGCCCCCCCTCAACATTGCAAAAGGATTGCCTAGACACACAGAATATGCAAAGATAACCCGGGTAGTCACCCATCCTCCCTGCATGGTTCCATAATTCATTGCGCCAAAGAGGGACCTCCTCCAGGGGACACAAACATTACACAAGATGTGATGTATAGCGCCTAGAGGCTCCTGGCCGTGCAATTTGCGCTTTACAGGAATCCATAAAATGAGAAGACGATGGTCTGGTTCATGTGAGGATCTGGTTCAGAAACGTCACATACTGGAGAAAGAAACATGGAGAGTCAAGGCGCAGAGAGAGCCCCGCCAGCACCCTGAATTCTAACATGGAGAGTCAAGGCGCAGAGAGAGCCCCGCCAGCACCCTGGATTCTAACATGGAGAGTCAAGGCGCAGAGAGAGCCCCGCCAGCACCCTGGATTCTAACATGGAGAGTCAAGGCGCAGAGAGAGCCCCGCCAGCACCCTGGATTCTGACATGGAGAGTCAAGGCGCAGAGAGAGCCCCGCCAGCACCCTGGATTCTGACATGGAGAGTCAAGGCGCAGAGAGAGCCCCGCCAGCACCCTGGATTCTAACATGGAGAGTCAAGGCGCAGAGAGAGCCCCGCCAGCACCCTGGATTCTGACATGGAGAGTCAAGGCGCAGAGAGAGCCCCGCCAGCACCCTGGATTCTGACATGGAGAGTCAAGGCGCAGAGAGAGCCCCGCCAGCACCCTGGATTCTGACATGGAGAGTCAAGGCCCAGAGAGAGCCCCGCCAGCACCCTGGATTCTAACATGGAGAGTAAAGGCGCAGAGAGAGCCCCGCCAGCAACCTGGATTCTAACATGGAGAGTCAAGGCGCAGAGACAGCCCCGCCAGCACCCTGGATTCTAACATGGAGAGTCAAGGCGCAGAGAGAGCCCCGCCAGCACCCTGGATTCTAACATGGAGAGTCAAGGCCCAGAGAGAGCCCCGCCAGCACCCTGGATTCTAACATGGAGAGTCAAGGCGCAGAGAGAGCCCCGCCAGCACCCTGGATTCTAACATGGAGAGTCAAGGCCCAGAGAGAGCCCCGCCAGCAGCCTGGATTCTAACATGGAGAGTCAAGGCGCAGAGAGAGCCCCGCCAGCACCCTGGATTCTGACATGGAGAGTCAAGGCGCAGAGAGAGCCCCGCCAGCACCCTGGATTCTAACATGGAGAGTCAAGGCCCAAAGAGAGCCCCGCCAGCAGCCTGGATTCTAACATGGAGAGTCAAGGCCCAGAGAGAGCCCCGCCAGCACCCTGGATTCTAACATGGAGAGTCAAGGCGCAGAGAGAGCCCCGCCAGCACCCTGGATTCTAACATGGAGAGTCAAGGCCCAGATAGAGCCCCGCCAGCACCCTGGATTCTAACATGGAGAGTCAAGGCCCAGAGAGAGCCCCGCCAGCACCCTGGATTCTAACATGGAGAGTCAAGGCCCAGAGAGAGCCCCGCCAGCACCCTGGATTCTAACATGGAGAGTCAAGGCGCAGAGAGAGCCCCGCCAGCACCCTGGATTCTAACATGGAGAGTCAAGGCCCAGAGAGAGCCCCGCCAGCACCCTGGATTCTGACATGGAGAGTCAAGGCCCAGAGAGAGCCCCGCCAGCACCCTGAATTCTGACATGGAGAGTAAAGGCGCAGAGAGAGCCCCGCCAGCACCCTGAATTCTGACATGGAGAGTAAAGGCGCAGAGAGAGCCCCGCCAGCACCCTGGATTCTGACATGGAGAGTAAAGGCGCAGAGAGAGCCCCGCCAGCACCCTGGATTCTAACATGGAGAGTAAAGGCGCAGAGAGAGCCCCGCCAGCACCCTGGATTCTAACATGGAGAGTAAAGGCGCAGAGAGAGCCCCGCCAGCACCCTGAATTCTGACATGGAGAGTAGAGGCGCAGAGAGAGCCCCGCCAGCACCCTGAATTCTGACATGGAGAGTAGAGGCGCAGAGAG
The DNA here is from genome assembly GCA_963921515.1 of Calotriton arnoldi. Classification (NCBI taxonomy): domain Eukaryota; kingdom Metazoa; phylum Chordata; class Amphibia; order Caudata; family Salamandridae; genus Calotriton; species Calotriton arnoldi. The sequence continues at coordinate 2,624,099 of CAWUFW010000041.1, forward strand.
AGCCCCGCCAGCACCCTGGATTCTGACATGGAGAGTAGAGGCGCAGAGAGAGCCCCGCCAGCACCCTGGATTCTGACATGGAGAGTAGAGGCGCAGAGAGAGCCCCGCCAGCACCCTGGATTCTGACATGGAGAGTAAAGGCGCAGAGAGAGCCCCGCCAGCAGCCTGGATTCTGACATGGAGAGTAAAGGCCCAGAGAGAGCCCCGCCAGCAGCCTGGATTCTAACATGGAGAGTAAAGGCGCAGAGAGAGCCCCGCCAGCAGCCTGGATTCTAACATGGAGAGTAAAGGCGCGGAGAGAGCCCCGCCAGCAGCCTGAATTCTAACATGGAGAGTAAAGGCGCGGAGAGAGCCCCGCCAGCAGCCTGGATTCTAACATGGAGAGTAAAGGCGCGGAGAGAGCCCCGCCAGCAGCCTGGATTCTAACATGGAGAGTAAAGGCGCGGAGAGAGCCCCGCCAGCAGCCTGAATTCTAACATTGAGAGTAAAGGCGCAGAGAGAGCCCCGCCAGCAGCCTGGATTCTAACATGGAGAGTCAAGGCCCAGAGAGAGCCCCGCCAGCAGCCTGGATTCTAACATGGAGAGTCAAGGCCCAGAGCGAGCCCCGCCAGCAGCCTGGATTCTAACATGGAGAGTCAAGGCCCAGAGCGAGCCCCGCCAGCAGCCTGGATTCTAACATGGAGAGTCAAGGCCCAGAGCGAGCCCCGCCAGCAGCCTGGATTCTAACATGGAGAGTCAAGGCCCAGAGAGAGCCCCGCCAGCAGCCTGGATTCTGACATGGAGAGTCAAGGCCCAGAGAGAGCCCCGCCAGCAGCCTGGATTCTGACATGGAGAGTCAAGGCCCAGAGAGAGCCCCGCCAGCAGCCTGGATTCTGACATGGAGAGTCAAGGCGCAGAGAGAGCCCCGCCAGCACCCTGGATTCTGACATGGAGAGTCAAGGCGCAGAGAGAGCCCCGCCAGCACCCTGGATTCTGACATGGAGAGTCAAGGCGCAGAGAGAGCCCCGCCAGCATCCTGGATTCTAACACGGAGAGTCAAGGCGCAGAGAGAGCCCCGCCAGCATCCTGGATTCTAACACGGAGAGTCAAGGCGCAGAGAGAGCCCCGCCAGCACCCTGGATTCTAACACGGAGAGTAAAGGCCCAGAGAGAGCCCCGCCAGCACCCTGGATTCTGACACGGAGAGTAAAGGCCCAGAGAGAGCCCCGCCAGCACCCTGGATTCTGACACGGAGAGTAAAGGAGCAGAGAGAGCCCCGCCAGCACCCTGGATTCTAACATGGAGAGTCAAGGCGCAGAGAGAGCCCCGCCAGCACCCTGGATTCTAACATGGAGAGTCAAGGCGCAGAGAGAGCCCCGCCAGCACCCTGGATTCTAACATGGAGAGTCAAGGCCCAGAGAGAGCCCCGCCAGCACCCTGGATTCTAACATGGAGAGTCAAGGCCCAGAGAGAGCCCCGCAGCAGCCTGAATTCTAACATGGAGAGTAAAGGCGCAGAGAGAGCCCCGCCAGCACCCTGAATTCTAACATGGAGAGTAAAGGCGCAGAGAGAGCCCCGCCAGCACCCTGGATTCTAACATGGAGAGTAAAGGCGCAGAGAGAGCCCCGCCAGCACCCTGGATTCTAACATGGAGAGTAAAGGCGCAGAGAGAGCCCCGCCAGCACCCTGGATTCTAACATGGAGAGTAAAGGCGCAGAGAGAGCCCCGCCAGCACCCTGGATTCTAACATGGAGAGTCAAGGCCCAGAGAGAGCCCCGCCAGCACCCTGGATTCTAACATGGAGAGTAAAGGCCCAGAGAGAGCCCGCCAGCACCCTGGATTCTGACATGGAGAGTAAAGGAGCAGAGAGAGCCCCGCCAGCACCCTGGATTCTGACATGGAGAGTAAAGGCGCAGAGAGAGCCCCGCCAGCACCCTGGATTCTAACATGGAGAGTAAAGGCCCAGAGAGAGCCCCGCCACCACCCTGGATTCTGACATGGAGAGTAAAGGCGCAGAGAGAGCCCCGCCAGCAGCCTGGATTCTAACATGGAGAGTAAAGGCGCAGAGAGAGCCCCGCCAGCACCCTGGATTCTGACATGGAGAGTAAAGGCGCAGAGAGAGCCCCGCCAGCACCCTGGACCGCCAGCACCCTGAATTCTGACATGGAGAGTAAAGGCGCAGAGAGCCCCGCCAGCAGCCTGAATTCTGCCATTGCCGCCTATTCACACACCAACACTAGGACGTCTCAAGAATTACCCTACGTAGCGATCGCTGCTCCCACACCACCCATCAGCAGTAGACGTGGGCGAGCCATCTCATTAACCGTGAGAGCAGAGCCAAGGGTCTGGTTCGAATCTTAGAGCCCGTGTACGAGCCGAGCCCTGAAAATGTTTGCTGTGTAAATTATAGAACAAACACATAAAATATTATAAAGTCTCTTCGAAATTCAAAAAAGTGAATTTCCTTAAGCTTTGACGTTAAATATTGGTGAACTAAGAGGCAAGCGAGTTGCCATGTGAACCCTGCACGTGGCCCAGATTGTTAAAGAGCAACATTATAGTCTATTAAATCACACACAAAAAGGGTTTGTACAGCTGGCATTCTGAACTCACATATTTCAAAGTGCTTTCATACGCGATAATGAGGAAAAGGGAGTTTTGGTGAAATAAAATATTTGCCTAAGATCACACAATTTAAGCAGGGAAGCCATAGTTTATCCAGGTTTTTTGATTTCACTTTATACAAATCAGCCGCTAAATGGGGATCTATTTGCCTTTTCTTATGTTAAGACTTTGTTTTTACCTCTTTGAGCATTTTTCTACAGTTTATGTAGTGCAAACTCGATCCAAAGGTATTGGAGCGCAGTCACATTACACAAGGTTACATTCATTGTTTATAAGCAAGGGGAGATTAAGTGATTTGCCCAAGATCACTGGACGTTGAGCCACGTCGAGACTCAAATCTGGTTCCCCAGATCCAAAGTCAGCAGCTCTAGCTGTAATACCACATCCTAGAAATCTAAGGTAAGTTAGGTTCTGTCGGGAGTTGAATAATTACTTTAACTATGTCTTAAGCATTTATACATGAATAGAAAAAAGGAAACACACCTAGATTGATGTAATCAATAAGAATTATATTAGTAAATTAATTCATTTTTTTATTTTACAATTTGTGTTATAACGTAGTCAGGCTGTCACAGAGAACAAATATGTTGTTAAAAAACGACGCAGAAGTAAACTTAATCTGTGATATGGTGATCTAGAAGTGACAAAGTGCTTTGAGTGAATAAAATATATACAGTGCTGTACAAAACATATATAAAATGTTCATTCAATAGACATCAATCCCTATACACTTGAATCTCCAATCCATACATGGCTCCGCTATTACGTGGAGTGGAGAGAGTAGGGAAAGTATTGTGTAGGCACGTCGACGTTTCGACTCAGAAGGTGGGTGATTCAATTGGGAGTAACAGCGGGTCTTCTTCAGGACAAGGCAGGACATGTGAAAGGCAGCGAGTCTTCTAAGACCCTCAATGCTGCCCGGTGCAGGGTTCCACCTCTAATTCACTTTGGGTTGGAAGACAAGAAAAAGGTTTATTTCTCATGAGGAGATCACGTCAACTGCAGACACCGGGATGTCTGAGGGAAGTGTTCTGCTGATACTCCTTTGGCTCTTCCTTTTATACAGGTTTGACACAATGCATTTGTTTCATTAACATGGTTACACAAGCTTGGGGTCCCCGCCCGGGCAGGGTTGTCACACAAGCCCAACAGTAATTCTCTTCCCACCCAGGTCAAACAGACAATCTTATCTTGCAGCTGGACCTTGCTTCAGGGTCTAAAACATGTGAGACCGGCCAGATCTAAGAGTCCGTTCTGTTGATAAAAACAGGTCCCATTGTTGGTAACAACAAGTCTTGCTGTTTGCAGTGCAATAAATCATGTTGCAAGAGTCTTTTTGGTGTTTGGAACCTGTTTGTGTAACTAGGTGCAGTGAGGGGTAGAGTGTCCAAAGGTTTGCCTGAAAACAGAGATGAGAGGAAAAACGAGTTTGTGGCAGCAAGTGGCGCTGAGGTTTGTTGTGGCAATAGAGTTTATAGCCCCCAGCACACATACCAGGTCGGTCAGAGGGTCAGAGGATGCTAGTAAGGGCAGGGTGAAACAAAGGTGACCAACAGAGTACAAAATGGCTGTGATAGATTAAAATGACTGCAACTTATGTGCACATAGAATTCCACCAGACAAGATGGCGCAGGTAATGTTCACGATTGTCGTTTTGCTTTTAACAGTGGCCCCTTTGAACATGACTAGCCAGCTTGTCAGTCTATTTCGATCTCCATAATGTCCTGTATCTCTTGATCATACATTACTCTCATTTTTGTTAGCTGAGTGTCCATAGTCTTAGGGTGCAAGGTAGTTATGCAAAGAGAACACAAAGGTGGTATACAGTGTATACCCAAACAACAACCACATATTGTCAATACTGGGACCAAGAGAATCATTGATATTTTCCAACCCCACTCCTTCAAGATGCCCCAAAGCCAACTTCCAATTGTCCAAGTCTCTGATCCTTCATGAATTTCTGAAGATAGTCTATGGAGATGTTCGATTGCTTCATAGACAGAAGGTGAATTATCAGGAATGTATACACAGCAGCTGGCACAGATGATGCGGCATGCTCCTCCACGGTCCGCTAGTACCACGTCCAGGACCATGCGATTTGCAGGGTAACCAGACGGATCGCTTGGAGCTCAGCAGTGTTGTTGGTGAGGATGCCAGCAGTGACGTTCAGGGCGGTCTCTACCGCTTGGGACAGATGTCTGATGGCTCGGCTGTTTGCCATCGGACCCCATAGCGGGACGAGCCCTTTTGCTGCGTCGAGGAACTGTGATGAGGCAGAGTCTGCTTGATCAATGTCTTTAGAACGCTTTTCTCGATGATGCTCTGCAGGGGCTGTGTAGGTTGGTGGCAAAACAAAGGCGATGTAGCACGTGCCCCCCAGTTTCTTGGGAGCCAGGTGTAGGCTTTGGTTCCACAAACAAAGTACATATTGGGTGATGCAACAAGCGCTGGGGGTTGGCAGTGTTCAAAGTCCTTACAATGCTACAGGTGCTGTGACCCACATTCTTAGTCCCACGGCCTTCAATGCATACAAGGCCAGAGACGTTCACCACAGATAGGGCCACAGTCAGTGTTGCAGCAGTTCTTTTCTTCAGGTAGGAAAAAGTGGCTCTGTTAGGATTATTGAACACTTGCATTGCCACTCGTTCTTTGGAGGGGACATTAATCTGGAATGTCGCATTGAAGGTGTGAGGGCAGAAGGGGGCGGCTGTCCTTCCTGTTTTGTTTCGCCAGAACTCGTTGTAGAACTGGGCGATTGTTCCGTCGGAAGTGGCATTGTCTTTGTAACTTTCTTGTAGGAGCATCATCCAGGCAAGGCAAGATCCGTGAATAGAAAAGGGCGAAGGCATGAATGGGATGGAATGTTCAGTGGCATGTGGTAACATCCCACAGACCCAACAGTTGGTAGCATTGGTGGCAAGATTGTGCTGGTGCAACATCTGCACGAAATAATTATTCCAGAATTCTTTGCGTCGTTCTCGGAGATGTGGCGGTAGTGATACCAGGTAGTGTTCTTTCTTGGTGGTTGGTTGCATGGTGGGTGACAATGTTCTGTAAGCAGGTGCATTCTCTTCAATGATCCAGAGTGCGACCATTAGCAGGAGACAGGTGAGAAATGCGGCTACAAGTGCAATTCTCTTTGTGCTGTGCAGGTTAGCAGTCTTGGTGTCTTTGCGGTGGTTTTGCAGGTGTTCAGTTTCTTCCATCATCTTCGAGGAGCTCAACAACTGTTAGGACCACAGCCTTTTGTCTGGCGCTTTCCTGGTAGCGTTGTTTGACTGTGCTACCCATCTGAGACCTTGACTTAGTTGGTGGCCTGGTCGTTGGAGCTCCCTCCTTTCGTCCATCTTAGGTTGTACCCTTTCCTGGATGGCACCGTGGGGTCGGGAAATTCGGATAGTTCGAGGGTGTCTTCTTGTGGGTAGCAACTCAGAGCTGGTCGGTCTCGCGCGAGTACTTCCTCTTGCACCTCCACCCCCTTCACAGGTTGCCAGGGTTGGAGGGACTCGTTTGCAGTGGTGGGCATGCAGCCAGTTTCGTTTTCCTTCCACTCGGAGGGCAGTTCGGGTGGTGATCAGGACTTGCCAGGGGCCCGTCCACCTAGGCTCCAGATTCTTCGTTCTTTGGAAGTTGCGAATCAATACATGGTCGCCTGGCTTTATTTCATGTCCCGGGCCCCTGGATACATCAGGCAAGGCTTGCTGCACCTGTTGGTGGATAATTGTTAGCTCGTTTGTCAATTTATGCAAGTAATCCGACATTAATATGTTCGGGACATCGTTAATGGAGGTGGGTCTTGGTGCCGCCCAAATGCTCATAGGCCTGCCGAAGACCACCTCATACGGGGTCAGTCGGTGTTTGGTTGGGGTGGAGCGCATCGATAACAATGCCAATGGGAGGGTGTCGGGCCATTTCAACCCGGTCGTGGCAACTATTTTGGCTAGTTTTAGTTTCAACGTTGCATTGTGTCTCTCTACCAGGCCCGCTGATTGGGGTGGAAGACGGCATGGAACTTTTGTTTTACCCCCAACCCTCTCAGTATGTTCTGTATCAACTCGGCTACGAAGTGGGGGCCGTTGTCACTCCATAAAATTCTGCAAAGGCCGTATCGGGGGAAGAATTCTTTCAGCAATACTTTTGCAGTGGCTAAGGCGGTATTGTCGCGGGTGGGATATGCCTCCACCCATTTGCTAAAAGCGCACACAACCACCAGGACATATTTTAGACCAAGGCATCTCTCTAGTTGAATGTAATCCATTTGAAGGATTTCAAAGGGGTGGTCAGGGACTCCAAACCCTCCCCGTGGTACTACTGTCCCCTTCCCTGGGTTGTGTTGTAGGCAGACTATACATTGTTGTACTAGGCGTTTTGCAGATTCTGCTATCTTGACGTTATGCCATACTCTGGTGATTAGTTCAATCATGGGGTGGAGCCTATGTGTGCTGGTAAATGTGCCATGGTCAATATGGGGATGAGGTAGGCATTGGGTAACAGCCATTTATTTCCGTCTTTAGTTCTCCAGCAATCTTCCTCGTCTTTTAGTCCCACCTTTTCCCACTCGGTCAATTCGTCTTGTGTGTCTGTAGTCTGTATGTCCCTTACAGTGGTCCTAGCGTCAGTCCATCGTTCAGTTTGTGACCTGGTCACATACATTCGTGTCGTAGTTCTGTCTCCTGCCGTGGCTCGGGCAGTAACGTCTGCTAGTGCATTTCCCTGTCCAATGAGATCAGTCACTTTCCTATGTGCTTGGCATTTTATCACTGCTAACTTCTTGGGGAGGAGGACTGCTTGCGTCAAGGCGGAGACTAGATCTCCATGCAGGATGGGTGTACCGTGTGAAGTCAGAAACCCTCTTTCTTTCCATAAGATCCCAAAATGGTGAACCACCCCGAAGGCATATTGGCTGTCGGTGTATATGTTAACTGTCGTGTCAGTCGCCAAGATACATGCTCGTGTGAGGGCAATGAGTTCTGCAGCCTGGGCTGAACGTTGGGGAATACGGGGTGTTTCCAGAACGGTTCGGGCTGTGGTGACAGCGTATGTAGCTGAGGTGGTGCCGTCGGGGAGTTTGATGCACGAACCATCCACCCATAGTTCTCCATCTGGTTCTAGAAAGGCGGTGTCTCTGAGATCTATTCTACTCTTTGTTTGTTCATCGGTTAGTGTCACACAGTCGTGTAGTGGAGTCACGCTAGGATCATTTTTGGGTAGGGGTAACAGTGTGGCTGGATTGAGGGTGGTGCATCGCTTTAGGGTAATGTGCGGTGCTAGCAGGGTCAACTCATATCCTGTCAGTCGGGCGCTAGTCAAGTGTTGGGTTTTGGTCTGGTTTAGTAGTGTGTCGACTGCATGGGGTACTAAAACAGTGACTGGATTGGAGAGGACTATTCCTTCGCTCTGGCGTATCGATACTGCTGCAGCTGCCACAGTGCGCAGGCACGCTGGCAGCGCTCTGGCTACTGGATCGAGGGTGGCAGAGAAATATGCACAAGGGCGTTGTTTGTGACCAATTGATTGTGTTAGGACAGACAATGCACATCCTTCCCTCTCGTGCGTGTAGAGGAAGAATGGTTTGGAGTAATCCGGGGTTCCTAGGACAGGCGCTGAACAAAGGGCATTGCGTAGTTCTTTAAAGGCTGACTGGCATTCGGGGGTCCAGGGGAGAGGTGAGGGGATGTCTTTAGCTAGGAGGGAGAGAAGGGGTTTGACAATGAGGCTAAAGTTCGGTACCCACTGTCGGCAAAATGAGGTGAGACCTATCAAAGAGCGGACTTGTTTCTGATCTTTGGGGACAGGGGTGTCTAGAATTGTCTGGATCCTGTCAGGCGTGAGTTTCCTCCCTTCTTGGGATAAAAGGTGACCCAAATAGGTCACTTGTGATTTACAGAACTGCAATTTCTTTCGGGAGACCTTGTGACCATTCTCAACAAGAAAATGGAGTAGTTTGATGGTGGCTGTGACGGCTATTGGTATGGTGTCCGCTGCTAGAAGGATGTCGTCTACATATTGTATTAGTGCCACTCCATCTGGCAATTGTATGGCGTCCAACTGTCTTTTAAGCGCCTGGCTATAGATGCTTGGGCTCTCAGTGTACCCCTGAGGTGCTCTGCAAAATCTGTACGAACAGGAGTTTAGGGTGAATCCAAATAGATAGCGGCTGTCCTTGTGTATAGGTATGGAAAAGAATGCGTTTTGAGGTCAATTACAGTGAAGGTGGTGGCAGTGGAGGGATTAAAGTCAAAATTGTCGTGATGTCGGAAACTACTGGGTATTGTGGCACTACGATTTTGTTTATCTCCCGCAGGTCAATGATGAAGCGGTAGGCTTTTCCGTCTCCCTCTCCCTGTCTCTTTACAATCGGTAGTATGGGACTGTTACAAACGTTGCTCACTACTTCCTCTACCACCCCTGCCTCTACCAAAGAGTGTATGATCTCTGTCAGTGCCTTCTCACCCTCTGGCGATATTTTGTACTGCGGTACTTTCGGTAGGGTTGCGTCCTGTCGTATTGTTACGTGTACTGGGTCAATCATCATTCGTCCTACGTCTGAATCAGCCCTACCCCATAAGTGTGATGGCAAAGTGTCCAGTAGGGATGCGTCAGTCTCGGAGATGGGAAACATGTGCTGAGAAGGGTTCTCTCTATGACGCTGGGGGTTGTCATACAGGACGACACGCACTCCGTCTGGTGAGCATCTGATAGTCGCATGGAAGTGTTTCAAAAGGTCGAGACCCATAATGGCGTCTGGGGTGTTGGAAGAGAGGAGGAATGTCGTTTCAACGCTATTGTTGTCAAGGTTAAAAGGGATCGGTCGGGACAAAGGGTTGGTGGAGGGCGTACCGTCAAATCCTATTGAGGTCACATGTGAGCCTGACAAGGGTGCCCTTGGAATCAGTCGTTTGGATAGTGCACTACGTGTTGCTCCCGTGTCTACCAGAAATGGCGACTTTGTGCCCAGGACCTCAGCGGTAACATAAGGGCCTTGCTGATCAACATAGAGCTCGACTGGATCCCTCCCTTGCCCCTGGCTGTCCTATGCAAAGTCGTACGTATTGTCATAATCTGTCTGTTGGTACTGATTCTGTTTGGGATGGTCAAATGTGTTCACTCTTCCTGGCCTTTCCTCGCTTGCTTCACTCGCGTACCCTCTCCCACGTCCTCTTCCTCTCTGTCCACTTGCTATTTCCCTCGCCCCTCTGCCCCTACCAGCTCCCAACAAAGCCGGGCATTGGGTTTTCCAGTGTCCATATTCTTTGCAAAATGCACATTGATCCTGTCCTAGGTCTTGGCGTCCTACATATGATGTCAATGAATTGTTTCTAGGTGGCTGTACTCTAGGGGTATTCTGCTGGTATCCTCCCCTATATTGCTCCCTTCCTGTATTCGCCCCCTGGAGTTGTGCTACCATTACCCTTTCCTTCAAGTCCTTCTTTTTCCTTTCTGTAGCCCTGTCATTTTCGTTTTTCTGATGCTCATAGTACTGGGCCATTTGGAGAATGGCCGCCGGTTTAGATGCTGCCCAACTACTTTCGCTGGCTTGTAGTTTCTGGGATACATCTGGCAGTAGTCCTTTGACATAGTTCTGCACAAATAAGTGGTGTCCGGTTGCGGTGGACATGTCTTGTCCACTGTAATCGGAGAACACCGTTTCAAATCTGGAGAAATACTCTGAGACATCCTCTTGTGGTTTCTGGTGGCACGCGGTTACTATGGACCAGTCTATCTTTTTCTCTGGGATCAGCGTTTTCACTTTCTGCACTGTTTTGTCAGGGAGGTCCAATATTGCTTTAACCGGTTTTTGACCAGGGTTCCGCTGTTTATAGAGTGTGTTGAGTTGTTCCCAGGTATGACCAAGCAGTTCGGTATGGTCTATTTTCCTAATCTGTTTCCACACATCTGCTGGCAAACATAACCCGAAGAACAAGTCTATGTCGGCAAGTGTCATTATTGTTGATCCCAGAGTGGTACCTAGCTCGGTGTAAAAGGCGGTGGGGTTCTTTCGTAAATCCGGTAAAGATTTACGGAACGTCAAAATGTCCTGTCTGTCCCATGGTTGATACACCCAATTGTAGACCACCCTTCCTCTAGCGTCTTGATGGTTCATATCGTCATGAGTCCCTTGTCCTCTAGGAGGTACCCAATAAGGGGCAGCTTCTTTTATCGGCATCATGCTATCTGGTTTTTCCACCGGGGTCCTGCTATCTTAGATGTCCTGTCCTTATCTATCCGTCCTTGTTCCACGAGGTGACGGAATACCTCCAGTGTGGATGAAAAGAGTTCTGTAACATCGTTGTCGCCTTCATCTCCGGTGTCTACCTTCCTATAGAGAGCCACTAGCCGCTCGGGCCCTACATCTTGGTACTTCTCTTCATATGCAGTAAGAGTGTGGTAACAGAGACGTACAATAAAGTATCGTTTGCGGTTTTCAACATAGGAGTTGCATATGTCAGTTACATACTCTTCTGTCTCCTTCCTATCTATGAGGGATTTAACTATTTTATCAATGCCTGCTCGCTCATTTTTACTTAATCGCGGGACCCTGGGCGCTCCTTTTTCTTTTGATCCTACCTCTACTACTGTATCCTTTGATGAGGCATTTGGTGTGGGTGACTCGGTGGGAGCAGAGGCGGTGGAGACTGAGGCGATCGTGCCATCTCCGGCTATACTTTGGTGGTCCTGGCGTTGTGCTACGGGATGAGTAGGGGCGTAAGGGGGTGGCATGTATATGATTGGGGGACCTAACAATAAATCATCATCTACCCTTTGTTTTGCTGGTAACTTGGGGTAAAGAGTCGAGGGCGTTCTAACAGGGCATTGACCTGATATTTTTGATTCCTGTTCCTTTTTATCGATTTCCTTTTCTTTTAGTTTTTCTTCTAATCTTTTACAGGCTTGGTAAGCTGATTTTCGCGTTTCTTTATCTTGTCTAGCTTCGTCCCTTTTCTTTCTTTGAGCTGCCTCTTTTCGCCTTAAACCAAAACTGTCAAACATGGCTGGTCTAGTTTTCTTTTTGTGGAGAGCTAATTCTAACGTTTCTATTTTAGCGGGATCGAAAGATCCCGTCAGTGGCCACTGATTTACCCGGTCCTTCCTAGTGTATTTATGCCATAGTTTGCTATAAGCTACGGTGGCTAATCCATACTTTACGTACATGTCCTTGTTAGGGGTGCCTTCCTGCGGTGCCGGCTGACTGACCTCTAACGAACGGTCGGGTCCAAAAGAATTACAATCAAACAATCTAGAGAAAACAGGCATGACGTATTTATCGGTCAAAAATGAATATCTCAATCAATCAATTTAGACAAAAAGTCTGCACTACCTGTCCTTCGCTGCCTGCAAAGCGAGAGAATATTCCTATTCTTCGTTGTTTGCAAGCAGGGAAATGTCGCAAATAACTCAATATATAAAAAAAGGAATACTAGTATTTCAATCAAACTATTCAATCAATCAATTTAAGTCGTTTTTCACGACCTTACCCGGACCGTATGGACAGTTCTTCGTCTTCCCCTTCCAGCGCCTGGTTGTCCTCTCACTCCAACAATCAATGCGGCGTTCCTCTAAGGTCCCAGTCAGGACCGCAGGTCACTCGAGAGAGGTCCGTTCGGAACCGGTGAAGTTCAGTCGATCGGCAGCCAGACAAGGGTCTTCTCAGGCAGGTATACCCCAATCGTTTAGTCGTTCACTCCGTCGTTAGGACCTCTCTACCGGACCCACGCGTCGCTGATGGGCCCCTACGTTTGGGCGCCAATTTGTGAAAGGCAGCGAGTCTTCTAAGACCCTCAATGCTGCGCGGTGCAGGGTTCCACCTCTTATTCACTTTGGGTTCGCTATCAAAATAATGAGGCAAGCGCTGGAAACTGGAAGACAAGAAAAAGGTTTATTTCTCATGAGGAGATCACGTCAACTGCAGACACCGGGATGTCTGAGGAAGTGTTCTGCTGACAACTCCCTTGGCTCTTCCTTTTATACAGGTTTGACACAATGCATTTGTTTCATTAACATGGTTACACAAGCTTGGGGTCCCCGCCCCGGGCAGGTTGTCACACAAGCCCAACAGTAATTCTCTTCCCACCCAGGTCAAACAGACAATCTTATCTTGCAGCTGGACCTTGCTTCAGGGTCTAAAACATGTGAGACCGGCCAGATCTAAGAGTCCGTTCTGTTGATAAAAACAGGTCCCATTGTTGGTAACAACAAGTCTTGCTGTTTGCAGTGCAATAAATCATGTTGCAAGAGTCTTTTTGGTGTTTGGAACCTGTTTGTGTAACTAGGTGCAGTGAGGGGTAGAGTGTCCAAAGGTTTGCCTGAAAACAGAGATGAGAGGAAAAACGAGTTTGTGGCAGCAAGTGGCGCTGAGGTTTGTTGTGGCAATAGAGTTTATAGCCCCCAGCACACATACCAGGTCGGTCAGAGGGTCAGAGGGATGCTAGTAAGGGCAGGGTGAAACAAAGGTGACCAACAGAGTACAAAATGGCTGTGATAGATTAAAATGACTGCAACTTATGTGCACATAGAATTCCACCAGACAAGATGGCGCAGGTAATGTTCATGATTATTGTTTTGCTTTTAACAGACAGCCTATGAGAGAATGAACCATGAGTATGGTGTGTTACTTAATGTGAAACGATTGACCGGTGGTTGTGGAAACCTACCAGTTCAAGTAACAATCAAAGATCTGATGAGTGCTTCGATTAATCGATCCACCAGGGGTAGGATTCTGTGGAATTAATAATGTTCTAATGTTCTAGCTGTTTAATGTCCGTTTCCACCTAGACGCTGGCTGCAATTGCGTCAGTCCTGGCCTATTCTACCCACCCTGTGTCTGCCTGCTCTTTACACACAGACTACACGGTCTCCAGCTTTACCCTAAGTATCTCGATACTGTAGCTCCTACAACATCCTTCGGCACTCTTTTTTCCCCGGCTGTTTAATGTCCAGCTCCAGTTTGGCACTGGCTGGGCCTGGGTCAGTCCCAGGCCTATTCTTCCCACCTTATGCACGACTGCCCTTTACAGACAGACTACACCGTCTCCAGCTTTAACCAAGTATCTCGGTGCGGCCGCCCCACAACATGAATCTGCACGTTTAGTTCCTGGTGTTTATGTCTGACTCCATGGTGCCCAAGAGTCCAGCTGGCCCCGTGTCAGTCCCAGGCCCTTTCTATCCACCTCGCACCAACATACTGCACAGTCTCCTGCTTTACTCTTGCCTATCAATCAATCAATCAAACAGGATCTGTAAAGCGCTGCTAATCACCCGTGAGGGTATCAAGGCGCTAGGGCTACTCAGCCCTATGCGAATCAATGCACTCCTTTTGCCGCCGCTACCACTTCTCGTTTGAGGACACCCACTCAGAACCTCACGCCCGCTTTTGCAGAGCGGTTGGAGGCTGCTGTCGGGTTTCCGCCAGCAAGGGCCTAGCGTGTTGTGCTTTTAGCACCCGCTGTACGCTGGCGTGTAAGAGCAACTTTCACAATGTAACATCTTTGCCTGGAACATGGCGCGGACTGAGGCAGTGCCCCTGGGGGACGGGTGATCCTGCTTATGCCCTACTTATTACAGAGTCACAGCATGCAGCGCTTGTCGCTTTACATAAAGTCCCCATTTTAGCCTGAGGAGCGCACCGGCCTCGTGGCATCTCCCGCGCGGATGGCGCACTAATGTATGCACTTTCCGGTGCCCTCCATCCACAGCGAAGCCCCCAAGGACACTTCTGCAGGGGGGCTCTCTTCAAACAGGCAAATACATCCATTACCAGGGGAGGGGGGCATGTAGTAGGGCTAGTACACCTAGGGCGGCTGCTGTGCAGCATCAGTACTAGCCACGACGCACAGTACCCATCTGGTTTCACTAGAAGCCCTACCTTCGAACCGAAAATATATGGAATATTCTAATTAAAAGGTGTACACTCTTTAATTATTTAATAATGCATCATGTACAAATGGCAATCTCTTGGGTGCATGAGGTGTGATTCATGTCGGGTGGTGAGGGGTGGAGGGCAGTTTTAAGGGTGCTGTGAAGAAGGGTTCATTCGGGGAGGAACAGCAGAACGCACTCTACCTTCTTGAGAACTTAAAGCATCTGTTTGTGTAAAGGGATGTGACAGGGTTTTCTGTTGCAGTTTTTAAGCGTTGGCAGCCAGCGGCCAAGTACTATTAAAAAAAAAAAAAGTGCTGGCTGCTGCTGCATTAATAAACGAAGGAACTAAATAAAAAAAAATGGGGTGACCTATGTGACAGGTGAAGACAGGCCTACAACCCTAAAGAAGGCACCTCCCAGGTACTGTACCTAACGTATATGTAAATGACAGACATGTAAAGCAGCAGCTCGGGCCCCTGTGCGCACCCTGTACATTACATAAGCATAGCGCTTAGGGTACCAACTCTGGGAAAGAGGCTCAGCTTAACCAGGCCTCACGACCGGTTCCACAAAGATACCAACCCCCACATTATCTTAATCCTGCCGGCTGGTGCCCGGCAGGATGGCAGGTCATGCCCTCCTGCTCTGTGCCCTGTGCCAAGCACAGAACAGGATCCTTCCTCCTACAGTTTGGCCAGTGCCAAGTATGGACCAGTCAGTTCTTCTTGGCTCTTAGCAGGTGGACAAGATTGAAAAGCCTTTGCTTTCAAGCTATGCAGGAGTGCAGTGGTTAAATGTGCCTATGTGAGCCCCCCCCCCACCCCGGAGTGATGCTCCAGCCAGCATCAGTGCACAGTACTGTCGTTTATCACTGGGGTGTCATGGTCCATGCACCGGTACTACCAGGCCACGCCCCTTTTACCCCTGACTCTCTAGGGGCTCTTAAACATCATGTATATGATGTGTGGTCTGAATAAACATGAACTGTGAGTACCCACAGTATATTTCAACAGGTGTCGTCATTGACTCCGTTGAGCTGGAGGGGGCGGGATACAGACTCACCTCTCCAGGGCCTACTGAGGTATTTAGTTTGCTGGAATAATTCTGCCCTTTGGAGGGACAACCTAGAAGAGTAGGGGCTTGGCTGCTGAGAAAAACCGTCAAACCACAAAAACATATTTAGCATTCAATAAGTCAACCGACAGGAAAAACACGATCTGGGCTTGCCACTCACTCAAAGCGTGCCAGGTAACTGGACCACAGTTAAAGCACTAGAGTACACGTAACGGGAATGACTAGTGGTTGGTAATGGTTGGAGAACTGCAACCAGTTCAACTGGAGACCAACTGGTCCCAAGGCCCGCTCGCCAACAACAACCAATCCCAAGTCATCACCATCCTCTCCTACACCGTCAACACTCAACGCATCCTCTCCCTAATGGACAAGACAACCACCACCAGGATCAGCTTCACTAACTGTGTCACCATAGTAGCAGACTGGATGAGAACCAAGTGCTTGAAGCTGAACTCCGAAAAGATGTAAGTACTGGTCTTCGGAACAAGATCTCCCCAAGGAAGGTCGCCTGGTGGCCAACAAAGCTGGGACAAACCGCCATTGATTTCACCAGAAATCTGGGAAGCATCCAACAGCTCATGTCAATGCAATGAGTGCTGCCTGCTTCCACATCCTACGTATGCTATGAAAGATCTACAAATGTCTGCCACACCACACCAGATGAACAGTCACGCAAGCAGTCATCACAAGCAGACTTGACTAAGGCAACGCACTCTACGCCAGAATCTCCAAGCAGCTTCTTCACAGACTTCAGACCACCCAGAACGTCACTGCAGGACTCATACTCACCCTCATAAGCCTTACCCACATCTAACCCCACCTCAGAGAGCCCCACTGGCTCCCCATTCACAAACACAGCCAATTAAAACTCATCATGCAGACATACAAAGCCTTGCACAACACTGGACCAGCATACCTGAACAGCTGTATACACTTTCACCAACCTGCCAGCCACGTACGTTCAGCCTCACTCAGATGCAACGCTCACATTCACAAAAGTAGAGCAGCTAGTCGCTTGTTCTGCTAAATTGCACTCAAAACATGGAACGACCTCCCACAGCACATCAGAGGCGCTCAAAACATGGAACGACCTCCCACAACACATCAGAGGCGCTCAAAACATGGAACGAGCTCCCACAACACATCAGAGGCGCTCAAAACATGGAACGACCTCCCACAACACATCAGAGGCGCTCAAAACATGGAACGACCTCCCACAACACATCAGAGCGACTCAAAACATGGAACGACCTCCCACAACACATCAGAGGCGCTCAAAACATGGAACGACCTCCCACAACACATCAGAGGCGCTCAAAACATGGAACGAGCTCCCACAACACATCAGAGGCGCTCAAAACATGGAACGACCTCCCACAACACATCAGAGGCGCTCAAAACATGGAACGACCTCCCACAACACATCAGAGCGACTCAAAACATGGAACGACCTCCCACAACACATCAGAGGCGCTCAAAACATGGAACGACCTCCCACAACACATCAGAGGCGCTCAAAACATGGAACGACCTCCCACAACACATCAGAGGGGCTCAAAACATGGAACGACCTCCCACAACACATCAGAGGAGCTCAAAACATAGAACGACCTCCTACAAAACATCAGAGGCGCTCAAAACATGGAACGACCTCCCACAACACATCAGAGCGACTCAAAACATGGAACGACCTCCCACAACACATCAGAGGCGCTCAAAACATGGAACGACCTCCCACAACACATCAAAGACTCCTCTTCTTGAGTTCTGCAAGAAGCTGAAGACCTGGTTCTTCAAATAATTCTGTGGGAGCCACACGCATACACAACTTCTGAAGCGCTAGGATACCCTCATAAGTGATTAGTGAGCTATTTAAATCAACATAACATAACGTGAAAGTTGAAGTCAAAGTTCAAGCAGATGAACCCCTGGTGTTGGACATAAGCTGGCACTTCCAGTATAGGGCATTGGCATACTAAACTTTAGTGGCTGCTACCCTGTGAACCGATGGTCTAAACATTGTGTGGCTCCTGACTCGCCCATTTGACTTACCAGTTCCTAGGAGCAACTGGAGAGTTCATTGAACTTAGGAGCCAGACACATTTTTCACTGAGGTGCCGCCATAGCTGAAAGGGGCAGATGTTTGCCCTATCCACTGAGCCACTACTCTATGGCCTAGGATGGAGGGAGAAGTCCTGGGTGTCTCTTGCTGAGACAGTCAGTACAGTCTATGGCAGAAGTCTTCAAACTGGGGTCCAGCCCCCCTAGGGCGGCCTCAAGAGATCCGGGGGGGGGTGGGGGAGGTGGTCTCTGGCCAAAAGAAGCACTGTGCTAATAACTGTGCTTTGCTTTAAGCTGAAATAAAATGAGCGGCACCAAGCCGCTCTGTAATGGGCCATCACTAGCATCTTTTGTCATTTATCTCCTGGCTGAGAGAAGGTGTTAAAAGGGAAAGGGACTCCAAATATTCTTCAAAACCCCCACTTCTAATAGTCACACTGTGGATACTTGTACCTGTTAGTAAGGCCTGCCTGACCAGAACAGTATGTTTGGAATTCATGTATTGGATTGCATTTTTAAAACTGTAACGGAATGTAACTGTGAAAAATTCTGAGGGGGGGCCCGATTACTTTTTTTCCCCAACTGGGGACATTAAAAAGTTTGAAAACCACTGGTCTACGGTGATAAAAGAACACCACACTCGCTGACTACCTGGCGAGGACTCCTGGGGGCCACAGCATGGTCAGAGGGGCAGTAATCAGTGCTTAATTTGTAAAAATAAAAAGTGCCAGGCCCTTGTAAGGGGAAAACCGTAGCTTGCACCACCCATTGCCATTGCCGGCGTTGCCAGTGACAGTACCTACACAACTATTAACCATCACACTCCTACAAAAGTGACAATTCAGACTGTTCAAGGCCCCCAAATCTGTAAGAATGGGTTGGGCGGCAGGTTTTAGTTGTTTTGAAGTATAGGGCATTAACAAACAACTGTTGTTCTGCTCATCTCTAAATTACACAAACAGCGCCGCCATGTGGCAGCTGTTATACTGCTGGTGCTGAGCACCAGAAACCACCGACTCAAATTAAGCATTGCACCTACAGCCCACCATGAGACCAGGTGAATATTTGGCTCTGTTGAGAACAGTCGTGCCAACCTGCCCAGGCTCACAGGGCCACCATGAGTCGTTCCGGCCGCGGAGGGGCCGCCTCAAGACTCCCATGAAACGACA
Source organism: Calotriton arnoldi (assembly GCA_963921515.1). Classification (NCBI taxonomy): domain Eukaryota; kingdom Metazoa; phylum Chordata; class Amphibia; order Caudata; family Salamandridae; genus Calotriton; species Calotriton arnoldi. Next base: position 2,642,865 of record CAWUFW010000041.1, read on the forward strand.
GCCCGCGCTGCGAACCTCTAAAGGTCAGTCCTCGGGCGCGGGTGTGACAGTAATGAGACTATCTCGGCTCCTTAAAGGTCGTCCGCGGAGCCATTTTCATTTCTCTCCGACTTCAGTCGCTCGCTTTTTCCCTTTGATGCTTTTATGACATGCGCTGGTATTTAAGAAATCTGTTTTTAGCGCATGCGGGGATCTTTCCCGGGATTAAAACCTCTTCAAGTCGAAAAAGGGATTGTTTTCAAGAAGGAGAAATACTTCCCCTGGTACACTAAACCCAAGACCATCCCCCCTGGTAAATTTACTTCGATAGTTTGCACACCTGGCGACGAGATGGCACCAGCAAAGGGCCAGGTGCTCTTTTCATTGTATTCACTAGGCGCTTGCCGCCAGACTTGCTGCTTCATTGCACTATGAAAGACAAGCATTTTCTTTTGCTTTCGCCCTGTCAATAGTTTTACAGCTATATATATACCTCCTTCACACACTTACTCACAGAAACACAATTACAAATGCTAGACATAAGCATTGCTCTGTGCGATCTGCAGAGAGGCCAAGGATTGGATGAACATTTATTCTGAATCCCTTTTGTGACCCACTGATGGGAGAAATGTGTACTGCCTTGGGCCTGAACCCCACATCCCTCACACAGACAGAGAGGCGACTCTTTCCACAGTGCGCTCTGCGCTTCAGTAATATGTAGTGTGGAAAGAACCACAGAACGCAACATCTTGGGAAAATGAAATACTCCTAAGGAACGGAAGAGTAGGTAACACGTGGGATGTCAACAGGGACAGTATGGCTACTGCCAAGAGGGCCTTGCGTGTTTTAGCTGGCTGCATCGGTCCCCTGGCAGTGGGGCACAAGTGGGGGTAGGCGGGGCAGTTACAGCTGGGGTACCAGCCCCACCTGCCCCCCACCGTGACACTATTATTTGCATACGCAGTGTTTCACATATGTAAGCCTGTAACGCCATACGTACCATATCACATACAATGCACAACACCTCTTGTACTAACAGTACTCTGTGTACCCAGAATACAATGAAAATAATTATCAACTCGGCCACCCCCAGGCCTTGTAAGTTTAGCAATGGGGCAGGCATAGCCTGGCTAGTCAGACCCTCTGCCGACCACGCCCAGTCCAGTCCGCCATCTTGAATGGCTCAGCTCGAGGCATTGCGGCCCCGATCCCACCTCTGGCAGCAAACAGCACAGACTGAAGACATGGAGGCCGGGGGGGGGGGGGAAGAGGCTGGCATCACCTCCAGGCCTAAAGGAGCAGATCAAAGAAAAAGACAGCTCAGAGGCTGGTACTGCGGGCGTTGTAATGAAGTCTGAATGTGAAGAGGGTGGGGCACTCCTATCCTGCTACAACCCCCTCCCCCGACATACCTGTCGATTTGTTTATTGCACAGCAGCAAATATTCAGTTCGAAATGCTGAGCAAGAGGACATTCTTTCAGTACACTGGCAATGATGGCATCCAAGACCAATGTGAGCGTAACTGTGATGGAATAGAATGCAATGTGTGTCAATAACAACACAAGATATTACATGTCAACCATAAAGCACTAGCATCTGTTAAGTGTCGGCTTGGAGCTATATTTACACACACAGTGGGTCGATGACCACGAAGTGAGATGCCAATGGCTGTTGGTTTTGAGATGTCGCGAGATGGTTTTTGGAGGTGTTCTGAACCCCTGTAGCGAAGCGCCAGCCCAGGTGTAATTCAAATCAAGGGCCAGTGGAGTGCTCCTGGCAGGTAGGAAGGCTGTAACCTGGATGCCTCACAGGGCGGTGTAGGGGGTGTTACCGGATAGTGACCGGCCGATCGTAGGTGGGGATGTGTGGTATTATTTCACAGAGGTATCCTGGGCTTGTCTAAGACCCTATTCTCAGAGGAAAGCCAGCCTACCAGGTGATAAGGCCAAGTAGGTGTGTGCCTGGGGACATTAAATAGGGTTCTGGTAGCAAAGTTTAGGACTTTGTTCATCGGGAGAAAGAATATTCCAGAAGGCTCACTAGAGGGCTGTTGTAGTCGTCTTACCTGCTGAGGACTAGTGACACGATGCACACCTTGACGAGCGCGATAGGATACAACTTAAGGGATGTATGACGATACCACTCATACATTACATCGCATGCCATTAGATCGCGGTTTTAACAACGCAAGTGCGATAGGATACAACTTAAGGGCAGACCTTCGGAATGGTGGTCGTGGTGCGTGGGGGTGATGAAGTTAATTTTGTGTGAGAGGGCTACATCTGTTGAGTGACGGGCACAGAAAGTAGATGGAAGGGGACTGAGTAAAACGGAGAGCTGGGGTAAGGTGCGTAAATACAAGACTTTCCGCTATTCTCGAGAAGAAAGGAGGTTCAGACAAGGGTTGGAAGAATTGGGTTATTAGTTGAAGGGCTTAAGTACCCACCTCAAGTAACAATCACAATCCCGCTCGGAGTGAACAGGGAAAGTCACTAAATAAGCCAACCGTTCAGATATAGAGTATTTTTAACCCCTCCATGGCTGTCCGACCACATCTTTAAATTTCTCTAAACGGTAGCATGGATTTATACCAGATTACAAAAAGCATGCTTTCTGAGAAAAGTCCTAACGTTTTGTCAAATTTGGTGTAATTCCGTTCAGCTGTTTTTTTCTGTTTAGACAACAGACGTTTCCCATGGAAAATTGCTGCTTTGGTACCCTTCTTTTTTCGTGGCCCCCGCTTGATGGATCGTCCCCTAACTTTTCCAGGACAGAGTGCAGGTGGATGAACTTTACTTTCAAAAGTTTCGTGCAGATTCATCAAACAGGGCCAGCGTCATTAGCAAAAAAAAAAACAGCCTTCCTATGGAAACTCTGACCTAACTAGAACCACACAGTGACGAAGACCACTGTGTAATAATTTCATATATTAAGTTTAGGATGGGGACGCTTCCAACTGGAGCGTACCCAGGAGAGTAGCGGACAGCCCCCGTGGTGCAGGGGGCCCCCAGTCTTCTATGCATAAAGGGGCCCCCCCTCAGCTTGTCAGTTCGTGTGTATTGGTATTGCCAGGGTCCCCCCTCACCATCCCTTGTAGGGGGGGCCCCACGGTTTCCTCACACAACTGGAGCGTACCTGGCAAGGTAAAGCCGACTTGCAGAAGGAAACGAGTGTTATAATCGGCGGAAAAGAGACAATTACGCACTTTTGATAGTCTGCACAGAGACTTATAACTCACCCACGCTGGCCCCCGGCACGATTTATGTCTTAGGGGGTTAGATCATGTGTGGATGCTTCATGGTTTTATTAAAGGACGGATGACCCCCGTAACCTTTTGTTCAGTCGCTTCTTACATTTGGTCAACGTGATCCTTTTTAGGTAAGAGAAATTGATGAAACAGATTTTATCATAGTTGCTCCCGCAGAGCTGAACTGCAGATTTGAATTACCTTATCATATTACATTTTATTGATGTAAATTGGATTACTGTGGCTACGAAGTGCGTTGCTTTCTTTCTTATTTCTTTAAACTATTCATTTTAAGGCTATTGCTGATGACAATGAAATAAAAATGCCTCCCTCTATTTCAGGCCTCTTTCTTGCACACCCTACCAGGTGTCTTCCCCAGGCCTGAAGGCCCTTCGCGAACAGCTCAAATAAAATACAGAAAAGCGCAGCACTCGTGAATTCTTTAACCGTCCATGTCCTACCCCCCCTCCCCCCGCCTAATAAAAGTGAGAAAATAAAAAAAAAACAAAGCCAACACTTTGGCGCAAATAAAACATTTAAATACGCGCCGCCGAAAATGAACGGCCATAAAAGAAAAGGCTTCTCGCGCCGCGAAGGCGGCTGTAAATACAGATATGGGAGGGGAAAGAGAGAGATAGGAAATAAAATAACCGCTGCGAACAATAAATCTGAATGTGGAATTGGAATGAGCGCGTCTTATCGACCAGCGCCATTATGTCATTTTTTTTTTGGCCCAATGTATGCATTCCACGGGAGCTGGACGGAGTTTCCAATATAAGATATTTATGGGGCGACAGCGGCATTGGTCCTCATTAGGGTGGTCTCGCGCAGCCTGGGACAGGGACCGGGAGGTGCTCCCTCCCTATGCGGGGCAGAGAGAGGCGCTGTGCGTTAAAGCGCGCGCTGGTGAGGGGCAGGGCCCGCCCCCGGCACGAGCAGCTGAGAGTGGCTCTCCCAGACGCGGCTCCATAAATACAGGCCAATAACAGAAGGAACAAAAGCGAGAGAACCACGTCTGACTGACTGAGTGCGGCATCTCAAGCCGGCGGGCACGGAGGCGGCCACTCTCGCGCACAAAACACTGAAACGCAGAACCGAGTATTCAGTCTTCCAGCGGCACGGTACCAACAAGGTGCCAGCGCAGCCGGGGAGTCAGGGGCACGGATCATACGCAGGGCCATCCAGGGCGCCAAGCAAGGTCAACATGCTGAGTCCAAGGCAGTGCTTAAATTGTATAAAAAATAAAAAAAAAAGGGTCAGGTCCCTCTTCAAGAGGCCGCTGCAGCTGCCAAGACCAGCACCAATCAATCATTGCATTTGTAAAGCGCACTACATACCTGTGAGGGTCTCAAGGCGCTGGAGGGGGGGGTGGGGGGAGTGCTGCTACTGTTCGAAGAGCCAGGTCTTGAGGAGTTTTCTGAAGGTCAGCAGGTCTTGGGTCTGCTGTAGGTGGATGGGGAGGGTGTTCCAGGTCTTGGCGGCGAGGTGGGAGAACGATCTGCCGCCAGAGGTCGCTCTTCGGATGCGGGGGACTGTGGCGAGGGAGAGGTCGGCGGAGCTGGCGGGTGGGGGTGTAGAAGCTGAGTCGTCTGTTGAGGTATGCTGGTCCGGTGTTCTGGAGAGCCTTGTGTGCGTGGGTGAGGAGCTTGAAGGTTATCCTCTTGTTGACGGGGAGCCAGTGCAGGTCTCTCAGGTGGGGTGTGATGTGGCTGCCGCGAGGGATGTCAAGGATCAGGCGTGCAGAGGCATTCTGGATGCGTTGAAGCCGTTTCAGGAGTTTGGCCGAGGCTCCAGCGTAGAGGGTGTTTCCGTAGTCCAATCTGCTGCTGATGAGGGCCTGGGTGACCGTTCTTCTCGTTTCGGTGGGGATCCACTTGTAGATCTTGCGGAGCATGCGGAGGGTGTTGCAGCAGGCGGAAGAGACAGCGTTGACCTGCTTTGTCATGGAGAGGGTGGAGTCGAGGATGACCCCTAGGTTGCGTGCGTGGTCGGTGGGTGTTGGAGCAGTTCCCAGTGCGGTCGGCCACCAGGAGTCGTCCCAGGCCGAGGGGGTAGATCCGAGGATGAGGACCTCCGTCTTGTCCGAGTTCAACTTCAGTCGGCTGTTCCTCATCCATTCGGCGACGGCCTTCATTCCTTCATGGAGGTTGGCTTTGGCGGTGTGGGGGTCCTTGGTGAGGGAGAGGATCAGCTGGGTGTCATCGGCGTAAGAGATGATGTTGAGGTTGTGCAGTCGGGCGACGTGGGCGAGTGGTGCCATGTAGATGTTAAACAGCGTTGGGCTGAGGGATGAGCCCTGGGGTACGCCGCAGATGATCTCGATGGCTTCGGAGCGGAAGGGGGGGAGGCGGACGCTCTGTGTTCTGCCGGAGAGGAAGGAGGTGGTCCAGTCCAGGGCCTTCTCTTGGATCCCGGCGTCGTGGAGGCGTGTGCGTAGTGTGCGGTGGCAGACCGTGTCGAAGGCGGCTGACAGGTCCAGGAGGATGAGGGCCGCGGTCTCTCCGTTGTCTAGTAGGGTCCTGATGTCATCGGTGGCGGCGATGAGGGCAGTTTCGGTGCTGTGGTTGCTGCGGAACCCGGACTGGGACGGGTCCAGGATGCTGTTCTTCTCGAGGTAGCGGGTCAGTTGTTTGTTGCACCAACACAACTACTAACCATCACACTCCTAGAACTGTGACAGTTCAGACTATTCAGGGCCCCAAAACTATAAGAATGGCTTGGGCAGCAGGTAATTGTCATTTTTTTTAATGTATATTGAATTTATAATTAACTGTTGTGCTCATCTTTAAATTAACAGACAGCGCCACCATGTGGCAGACTGTTACAAGCCCCGGTGTTGAAAATTGATTGCCGGTGCCGAGCACTGGAAACCACCGGCTCAAATTAAACACTGGTCCAAGGACAGTAAGCAGGACCCAGGGAAAGGGTTGAGAGGGACCTAGGTCAAAAGGCATGAAACAAGGGGCCCGGCGAGGGTGGACGGGTGACCCAGAGTTGTTGAGGGAGGTCTCACCCAAGGGGGTATCAAGGGGACCCGCTGCAGCCAAGACGTGTCAAATCCACTGCAGAAGGCAAAGGGAGCGGGAAATCGATGCCAGGTTTTCAAGGGGATTGTTCTGAGGCATATCGAGGGGGGTCTGACCAAGGGAAACCAATAGTGATCGCGCCTTTAAAAGAAAAAGCCAGAATGGTACAAACTCTCCCTCCTGAAGAAGGTGCAACCCTTCCTCCTGGAAAATGACTTCACAACAGTGCAAGCCCTTATGTTCCTGCATCTGGGTGGGGCTAGGTGGCTGCTTCGGAGTCTTCCCAACACCACACTTGCCCCCGCTAAGAGGCCTCCTACACGCTACACCATGCAAGGGCAGTGGCATTGTCCCAGTGAGGGGTATCCCAAGGGACCCTCTTCAGCTCCCAGGCCTCAGGTACTCAAGGTACCATTTACTAGGATTTTACAGGGGGCAGAAGTACCAATTGGGGGTTTGTTTTTAGGGAAGAAGCACTGGCACAGGGGACCTGGGTGGCAGGGACCCTGTGCACTACATTCAAAACCACATCAAATACCAGGCAAAAGTGGGGGGCTAAACACGCAAAAGAGGCACTTTCTCACAGCCCCAACCCTGAAGGAACTTCACAGACTTCCAGTGCATCCTGTACAAGGCCTGGTGCTTCATACACAGCACCCCTGTTAACCTTAATGAAAATTGACCTCCTCAGAAGAGCACTCTCACATCAGAAACCCAGACACTGCCACACTAGAAACAAACAAGCACTGGCAAAGCCAACAGGTTCTCCCCTATGTGAAAGCTGTTGGCTTTGTGAATGTCTTTTAACCATTTTGTACAGCAATGAGGCTATGCATCATGGCCAAAACTAAGTCAGAAAAAAGCACCTTGACATGGCCAGAGCTGGTGCCATGTCATAGCACAATTTATGTATTGTTTCTGGCAGGTTGGGAAAGCACAGACCGGAGAAAAAGGTGGGGGTATGGGCAAGCAACAACGATGAGAAAGGGGCAGCCACAGGGAGAAGGGGCGGGTGGGAGGGGAAGAAGAAATAGTGCCTCAATAAAAGCGAGCAGCGAACAGACACTAATCAAGAGGAGGTAATCTGTGCTTGATCCATACTCCACAAGAAAAAAACAAAAAGAAAGGGATGCCCGGCACACGCTAACTGATTAGGAGTCAGCAAAATACAGTGACGATCAAGCCAATGGTTTGTGAGCAATGGGTGGGCTCCCATGTAAACAATTGTACTTGCAGTGACAGAACATGCGCCGTCAGAAGGCGAAATCTAAAATTAAGAACAAAACTGCAAAAAATAAGGGAAGAAGGCAGGCCTTTTCCATCTATGCTCCAAGGATCTGGATTAACGTCTTCAGCAACGGTAGAACTGTCCCAAACCACCGCAGTTCAGAAAGACTCTTAAAACCATCCTCTTGAGAGAACACAGCACCTAGTGTGAGCAACACCCCCTTCCTTGGACATTCCAACTCACTGTAAACAATGACGAATCATACGCCGGGGCTCACATCCAGGAACAGCGCTCTGATGCTCTCTAGTTAGGTTTGCACTGTACAAATACCCACACAAAGTACCAAATACAGACCAGGGACAGGGGATGTTGAGCAAGGCTGAAGCCAAGGAGTGGTGATCCGGGCTCAGAAGTCAAGAAGAGTAAAGAGGCAGGTGGGCTGAGGCCAAGGAGAACCAAATGCATCCAGGCAGACTGAGAAAAAGGAGCATCGAGGGGCAGGGACAAAGGTTTGATGGCAAGGGGTGTTAGCCATGGCTAGTGACACTATGGAGGAGCGAGTGATAAGCCATGGACCAGCAGTACAAGTGATGGGCCATGGACCAGTGGTGCGGGTGACGGCCCAAAGACAGACTAAGGGATGGCCTAAGGCTCAGTGGTACGAGTGACGGCACAAAAACAGGGAGATCGATAGCTCGAGACCGAAGATGCTAGTGATGGACCAAGGCTCAGTGGTGCGAGTGACAGGCTATTGCACTGCCCGTTTTTAAGCTATCAGTAGCATCTTTAGTCTCAAGCTAAGGCTCAGTGGTGCAAATGACTGCCCAAAGACAGGCAGAGTGATCTCTTGAGACCAAAGATGCTAGTGATAGACCATGGACCAGTAGTGCGAGTGACGGCCCAAAGACAGACTAAGGGATGGCCCAAGGCTCAGAGGTGAGTAACGACCCAAAGACAGACAGAGCGATAGCTCGAGACCGAAGATGCTAGTGATGGGCCAAGGCTTAGTGGTGCGAGTGACGGCCCAAAGACAGGCAGAGTGATAACTCGAGAGCAAAGATGCTAGTGATGTGCCATGGACCAGTGGTGCGAGTGATGGCCCAAAAATGGCAGAGCGATAGCTCAAGACCAAAGATACTAGTGATGGGCCAAGGAACAGTGGTGCGAGTGATGGCCCATAGATAGACTAAGGGATGTCCCTCGGCTCAGTGGTGTGAGTGACGGCTGAAAGACAGGCAGAGCGATAGCTCGATAGCAAAGATGCTAGTGATGGGCCAAGGACCAGTGGTGCGAGTGATGGCCCAAAAACAGGCAGAGCGATAGCTCGAGAGCAAAGATGCTAGTGATGGGCCATGGACCAGTGGTGCGAGTGACGGCCCAAAGACAGGCAGAGATAGCTCGAGACCAAAGATGCTAGTGATGGGCCAAGGCTCAGTGGTGTGAGTGATGGCTGAAAGACGGGCAGAGCGATAGCTCGATAGCAAAGATGCTAGTGATGGGCCAAGGACCAGTGGTGCGAGTGACGGCCCAAAAACAGGCAGAGCGATAGCTCGAGAGCAAAGATGCTAGTGATGGACCATGGACCAGTGGTGCGAGTGACGGCCCAAAGACAGGCAGAGATAGCTCGAGACCAAAGATGCTAGTGATGGGCCATGGACCAGTGGTGCGAGTGACGGCCCAAAGACAGGCAGAGAGATAGCTCAAGACCAAAGATGCTAGTGATGGGCCATGGACCAGTGGTGCGAGTGACGGCCCAAAGACAGGCAGAGAGATAGCTCAAGACCAAAGATGCTAGTGAAGGGCCAAAGCTCAGTGGTGTGAGTGATGGCTGAAAGACAGGCAGAGCGATATAGAAGATGCTAGTGATAGGCCAAGGACCAGTCGTGCGAGTGACGGCCCAAAGACAGACTAAGGGATGGCCCTAGGCTCAGTGGTGCGAGTGACGCCCAAAAACAGGTACAGTGATAGCTTGACACCAAAGAGCACACATTGATGGGCCATGGACCAGTGGTGCGAGTGACGGCCCAAAAACAGGCAGAGCGATAGCTCGAGAGCAAAGATGCTAGTGATGGGCCATGGACCAGTGGTGCGAGTGACGGCCCAAAGACAGGCAGAGAGATAGCTCAAGACCAAAGATGCTAGTGATGGGCCAAAGCTCAGTGGTGTGAGTGATGGCTGAAAGACAGGCAGAGCGATATAGAAGATGCTAGTGATAGGCCAAGGACCAGTCGTGCGAGTGACGGCCCAAAGACAGACTAAGGGATGGCCCTAGGCTCAGTGGTGCGAGTGACGCCCAAAAACAGGTACAGTGATAGCTTGACACCAAAGAGCACACATTGATGGGCCATGGACCAGTGGTGCGAGTGACGGCCCAAAAACAGGCAGAGCGATAGCTCGAGAGCAAAGATGCTAGTGATGGGCCATGGACCAGTGGTGCGAGTGACGGCCCAAAGACAGGCAGAGATAGCTCGAGACCAAAGATGCTAGTGATGGGCCAAAGCTCACTGGTGTGAGTGATGGCTGAAAGACAGGCAGAGCGATATAGAAGATGCTAGTGATAGGCCAAGGACCAGTCGTGCGAGTGACGGCCCAAAGACAGACTAAGGGATGGCCCTAGGCTCAGTGGTGCGAGTGACGCCCAAAAACAGGTACAGTGATAGCTTGACACCAAAAATCACACATTGATGGGCCATGGACCAGTGGTGCGAGTGACGGCCCAAAAACAGGCCGAGCGATAGCTTGACACCAAAGATGCAAGAGATTGGCCATAGCTCAGTAGTGTGACTGATAGCACAATGTGTAGGGGTAAAAGTGCTGGTGCAATGACCAACGCTTCAATTAAGGGTGCAAGGGCCGGCACTGCAAGCGATTTACAGACCGCTAATGTGGGTGAGGAGGCCAAGGATTCATAATGTGACCTACGAACCAAAGTCTAACAGTGTTAGTATTGGGAAGAACAAGTTTGCCACCCTCCAGGGAGTCGCCCACACCTCGCTTCCTTTCCCACACAAATATTAAATCACCATATGCAGCATAAAGGGCATTAAGGGAGTAGTTGATTTTTGCTCCACGTCCTTGGAGTTGGCGATGGCTTGAGGTCTACTTTGCAGCTCCCCATAGCTCCTCAGTCAGGGCTGCATCTTCCACCTCTCCCCTGACATCCACTGCTGCCGGGTGGCTCCTTCACTCGTCCCAGGCTTCTCTGCATTCTGGAATTTGTTGGTTTCAACTATTATAAGTGTGAGATAAAATCCCCGCAATACAGAGCGCTGTTAGGTGAAGAGCCGGGGCTGACTGAAGGAGTCTCAGACATGCAGCTAATGTTACCTGCTTCACCCCCAACCCACACTACTGACTTCTTACATGCACTCTTCTCACCTGCTCCTAGCCACAACTCTATCCCACTCCAACCCTCATCTGCTCCTAGCCACAAACCTAAACCCTTCCCACCGTCACCTACTCCTAGGACAACTCTAACCAGCTCCTGCCCTAATCTGCTCCTAACCACAACCTTATCCAACTCCAACCCTCACCTGCTCCTAGCCACAAACCTAAACCTCTCCCACCGTCACCAACTCCTAGCAACAACCCTAACCAGCTCCTGCCCTAATCTGCTCCTAACCACAACCTTATCCAACTCCAACCCTCACCTGCTCCTAGCCACAAACCTAAACCTCTCCCACCGTCACCAACTCCTAGCAACAACCCTAACTAGCTCCTGCCCTAATCTGCTCCTAACCACAACCTTATCCAACTCCAACCATCACCTACTCCTAGTCACAACCCTAAACCCCTCCCGCCGTCACCTACTCCTAGCCCCAACCCTAACCCGCTCCCACCTCACCAGCTCCTAACCACAGCCCTCACCAGCTCCCACCCTAACCTGCTCATAGCCCAAACCATAACCCGCTCCCACCCTCACCTTCTCCTAACCACAGCCCTCGCTAGCGCCTAACCCCAACTCTGACCTGCTCCCACACTCACCTGTTCCTAATCCCAACCCAAAACCCCTCCCACCGTCACCTACTCCTAGCCACAACCTTAAACGGCTAACACCTTCACCTGCGTTAGCCCTAACCCGTTTCAACCCTCACCTGCTCCTAGCCCCAACCCCAACCCACTCAAACTCTCACCTGCTCCTAACCCCAACTCGCTCCCACCCTCACCTGCTGCTGACCACAGCCCTAATCAGCTCCTAGCCCCAATCCTAACCCGCTCCTACCCTCACCCCTAACCCACTCCAACTCTTGTCCCAACACTAAACAGCTCCCATTGTCGCCTACTCCTAGCCCCAACCATAACCCGCTGCCATGCTTACCTGCTCCAACCAACACCTGCTCCTAGCATCAACACTAACCTGCTCCAACCCTCACCTGCTCCTACCCACAACCCTAACCTGCTCCCACCCTCACCTGCTTCTAGCCACAACCTTAACATGCTCCCACCCTCACCTGCTCCTAGCCATAACCCTAACCTGCTACCACCCTCACCTGCTCCTAGCCATAACCCCTAACCCGCTCCCACCCTCACTGGCTCCTATCTCTAACCCTCGCCTGCTCCTAGCCCCAAGCCTAACCAGCTCCTACCCTCACCTGCTCCTAGCCCCAACCCTAACATGCTCCTAGCCCCAACCCCAACATGCTCCTAACCACAGCCCTCACCAGCTCCTAGCTCCAACTCTAACCCGCTCCCACCCTCACTGGCTCCTATCTCTAACCCTCACCTGCTCCTGGCCCCAATCTTATCCTGCTCCCACCCTCAGCTGCTTCTGGTCCCGATCTTAACCCGCTCCCACCCTCACCTGTTCCTAGCCCTAACCCTAGCCCACTCCTACCCTCACCTGCTCCTGGCCCCAATCTTAACCCGCTCCCACCCTCACCTGTTCCTAGCCCCCACACTAGCCCGCTTCCACCCTCACCTACTCCTAACCACAGCCCTCACCAGCTCCTAGTTCCAACTCTGACCCGCTCCCACCCTCGCCTGTTCCTAGCCCCAACCCTAACATGCTCCCACCCTCACCTGCTACTAACCACAGCCCTCACCAGCTCCTAGCCCCAACGCTAACCCGCTTCTACCCTCATCTGCTCCTAGCCACAACCCTAACCCACTCCAAGCCTCACCTGCACTAGTCTCAACCCTAAACTGCTCCCACTTTCACCTGCTCCTAGCCCCAACCCTAACCCGCTCCAACCATCACCTGCTTCTAACCACAGCCCTTACCAGCTCCTAGCCCCAACCCTAACTCGCTCCCACCCTCACCTGCTCCTAGTCACAACCCTAACACGCTTCTACCATCAACCGATGTAGTCCCAATCCTGAACCGCTCCCACGCCACCTATTCCTAGCCTCAACCTTAACCTGCTACCACCCTTACCTACTGCTAGCACTAACCTGCTCCAACCCTCACCTGCTCCTAGCCCCAACCCAACCCTCATCTGCTTCTAATCTCAACCATAACCCGCCCCAACCCTCATCTGCTCATAGCCCCAACCCGCACCCACCCTCACCTGCTCCTAGCCCCAACCCTCTACTTTTTCTAATCTGATCATAATCCTAACCCAACTCTTTTTCTCCCGCACCTGCTTCTAACCAACTGTGATACTCCTCCCTCATCTGCATCTCCCTCCCTTCTCACTTGCCACTAACCAATCCGACCCTCCCCCACCTACCACTAACCAATCCTGCCCATCCCTCACCTGCCACTAACCAATCCCGACTCTCCCTCACCTGCAACTAACCAATCCTGCCCCTCCCTCGCCTGCAACCAACCAATCCTGCCCCTCCCTCACCTGCCACTATCCAATCCCGACTCTGCCTCACCTGCCACTAACCAATCCCGCCCCTCCCTCACCTGCCACTATCCAATCCCTACTCTCCCTCACCTGCCACTAACCAATCCCGCCCCTCCCTCACCTGCCACTATCCAATCCCTACTCTCCCTCACCTGCCACTAACCAATCCCGCCCCTCCCTCACCTGCCACTATCCAATCCTGACTCTCCCTCACCTGCCACTAACCAATCCCGCTCCTCCCTCACCCACTATCCAATCCTGACTCTCCCTCACCTGCCACTAACCAATCCCGCTCCTCCCTCACCTGCCACTAACCAAACCTGCTCCTCCCTCACCTGCCACTAACCAATACTGCCCCTCCCTCACCCGCCACTACCCAATCCTGCCCCACCTGCCACTAACCAATCCTGTCTCTCCCTGCCACTAACCAATCCTGTCCCTCCCTCACCTGCAACTAACCAATCCTGCCCCTCCCTCACCTGCTTCTAACCCCACTTGCCCCTCCTTTTCTGCTCCGAGTGCGCCACCTGTGTAAGAGAAAACTACAGGCCATTTGCTCATATTTTTACATTTTAAAAGTTGCAGGAACGGGTAATTAAATTAGAATGAAGTGTAAAATCGCCTTTGATTTAATAATCACCGGGGAGTATTTTAGATAGCTCTAAAGCTCCTTTGAAGAGATTTGCTGTTTTTTCATTTATATTTAGAAAGGGGGAAACACCCGATTTTCCTAATTTCGCAGTGTTCGGAGAACACCACCTACTCCTAATAAGTAATGTTTGCGTCTCGGCTGGTTTCCGCTCCTTCCCCCGCTGTAATCCCCTCGCACGTACACAATCCCCGCAGAGTCCGTAAATATAGAAATGTCGCGCCCTCCGCCGCGGAGATTTCCGCTCCGTTTTGTAACAATCGCGGCGTTTTGTGCAGTTCTCTGTTCTCCGCCGTGAGGGAAGGTGCTCTGCAAATGAGTTAACTGCGCCGGCCCCTGCGGACTGGTGGGAGGGGGGGTACCCAGAACACCTTGCGGCAGGCAGCATCTGCTACTCCGAGGCACAGAACTGCACTGATTTGGGATCAGCCCCGTCTCTTTGTATCCTGACATTATGCGCCCAAAAGTAGCCATGAGACGTTGCACACACCTAGTGCCCAGATTAAGTGTTTTCGATCCCCAGACCTGGGCCAGGCCTCATCTGCAGCACCGGGTCCAGATCTGAGGCCTCATCTGCAGCACCAGGCCCAGGTCTGAGGCCTCATCTGCAGCACCAGGCCCAGGTCTGAGGCCTCATCTGCAGCACCAGGCCCAGGTCTGAGGCCTCATCTGCAGCACCGGGTCCAGACCTGAGGCCTCATCTGCAGCACCAGGTCTGAGGCCTCATCTGCAGCACTGGGTCCAGACCTGAGGCCTCATCTGCAGCACCGGGTCCAGATCTGAGGCCTCATCTGCAGCACCAGGCCCAGGTCTGAGGCCTCATCTGCAGCACCAGGCCCAGGTCTGAGGCCTCATTTGCAGCACCGGGACCAGATCTGAGGCCTCATCTGCATCTCTGAGCCCAGGTCTGAGGCCTCATGTGCAGCACCGGGTCCAGGCCTGAGGCCTCATCTGCAGCACCGGGTCCAGATCTGAGACCTCATCTGCAGCACCAGGCCCAGGTCTGAGGCCTCATCTGCAGCACCGGGCCCAGGTCTGAGGCCTCATCTGCATCTCTGAGCCCAGGTCTGAGGCATCATCTGCAGCACCAGGCCCAGGTCCGAGTCCTCATCTGCAGTACTGGGTCCAGATCTGAGGCCTCGTCTGCATCTCTGAGCCCAGGTCTGAGGCCTCATCTGCAGCACCGGGTCCAGATCGGAGGCCTCATCTGCAGCACTCCGCCCAAGTCTGAGGTCTCATCTGCAGCAGCAGCCCAGATCCGAGGCATCCTCTGCAGCACCGGGCCCAGGTCTGAGGCCTCATCTGCAGCACCCGGACCAGGTCTGAGGCCTCATCTGCAGCACCCGGACCAGGTCTGAGGCCTCATCTGCAGCTCTGAGCCCAGGTCCGATGAGGACTCAGACCTGGACCGGTGCTGCAGATGAGGCCTCAGGCTCAGTGCTGCAGATGAGGCCTCAGACCTGGGCTCAGTGCTGCAGATGAGTCCTCCAGAGGTGCACACAATGCTCCACAGGTGGCTCCCAGACCTGGAGCGATACTGCAGATGAGTCCTCAAGGCCCTGGGCGCAGTCCTCCAGATAAGTACTCCAAACATGTGTACAACACGTGCTACAATTGTCCTTTCACACACGGAGGTCTGCAGAAGCCCCCTGGGCAGACCAGCCCATAGTCATTCACTATACAATACACCAGTAACACTCCTGCTGCGGGTATAGCTCAAACATCTCTGGTGGTTACACCTCTGTGTGCACCCACCTGCACCATGACACAGGTCACAGAGCAGTCTGTGCACCCCACTGCCCGCGACACTGATCATAGAGCAGTCTGTGCACCCCACTGCCCGCAACACTGATCATAGAGCAGCCTGTGCACCCCACTGCCCGCAACACTGATCATAGAGCAGTCCGTGCACCGCACGGCCAGCGACACTGATCATAGAGCAGTCTGTGCACCCCACTGATCATAGAGCAGTCTGTGCACCGCACGGCCAGTGCCACTGATCATAGAAGCGGTTTGGTGCACCCCACTGCCTGCGACACTGATCATAGAGCAGTCTGTGCACCCCACTGCTCTGTGACACTGATCACAGAGCAGTCTGTGCACCCCACTGCCCTGCGACACTGATCATAGAGCAGTCTGTGCACCCCACTGCCAGCGACACTGATCATAGAGCAGTCTGTGCACCCCACTGCCCGCGACACTGATCATAGAGCAGTCTGTGCACCCCACTGCCAGCGACACTGATCACAGAGCAGTCTGTGCACCCCACTCAGCTGCGGTCCGTGCAGGTAACAGGGGTGGAACCGGGTAAGGGGGGATTTCGAGGGACGATGCCAAGGGAAAATTATTTATTTATTTAATTTTCCCTCGGCATCGTCCCACGAAATCCCCCTTACCCGGCCCCACCGCTGTATTTAATTTTCCCTCGGCATCGTCCCACGAAATCCCCCCTTACCCGGCCCCACCGCTGTTACCTGCACGGACCGCGGCTGACCCCACTGCCCTGGGACACTGATCATAGAGCAGTCTGTGCACCCCAAGGCCAGTTCCACTTATCATAGAAGTGGTTTGTGCACCCCAAGGCCAGTGCCACTTATCATAGAAGTGGTTTGTGCACCTCACTGCCCTGGGACACTGTCCGATCTTAGAGCAGTCTGAGCACCCTACTGCCCGCAACACGCTCTGACCAGTCTCGGAAGGATGAGAGGCCGAGTTGACACTACAGCTGGGACCTGCCGGGGACACAGATCTCTCAGCAGGGACTGGACTCTCAGCTTGTCGGTGGTGTTCATTTGGTGTTAACACTTGTGCAGGGGCACCAGCACATGGTTCCGCGATCTTTCTCCTAGTAGTGAACTCAGTGTGAAACAGCCCTTATATCACCAATTTATGGCAGGATCCTGCACTGGACGCATTGTTCCATTTCACTGACTTGTTTTAATTGGTGTTTATAATGCTCTGCACGAGGTTCCATTTCGCACGCACATTTATTTTAAATAAACACAAACAGCCATCCTTCGTGTTTGCAGAGCGTACCACAGCCTAGAAACCACAGGGGCGCACCCCTCCCCCTGCCCTGCCGCCGCCCTTGCAGTCAGGTGCCTGCTCGGCACCAGGATCACACCCTGCTGCCCTCCACCAGGGGTGATGAAACTCTTGCGTTTCTGGGCTCTGTTTCACACAATTATTATCCTTAAGAGAAACGCACCCAAGTTTATGGTTTACTTTTTATATCTCTATTGGGGCATTTCAACCCTAGTGAAACAAATCCAGTGGTGAGCATCTCTCTCCAGTCAATCAAACGGTATTTGTATAGTGAACTTATCACCAGTGAGGGTATCCAGGAGCCTGGTCCGCCCAACTCCAAATAGAACAAACATATTGAGGACAGAATGGCACACGTCCACCAGGGAGGACAAGGCGTGATCTTGGGCACCTCCGGTGTCTTCTAATGCTCGGCTCCCGGATAGAACAACACTGGGAAGGCTCTGGAGCTGGACCTCTGTCCTGCAATAAAAAAGCAATGGCAAAGCCAACAGGTCTAGGTTTAATGTGCTAATGCAGGCAGCATTAGAGCACGGAATATGGGAGGGAGCCGAGCAGAAGACGACAGAGAGGACCATTATTGTGAAGTAGTCCCTCATGCAGTCACCTGCAGGCAGAAGGATACACCTAAACAACCAATATCATTGGGTGATCATCCCATACTCCACTGGGCTTAGCCAAGGCACAATTGACAAAGTTCCAAGCCAATGAATGAAAGAGGTTGGTTGAGAAAGACAATGGTTGAAAGGGGTGACCGAGACCGACTCTATACAGAATGTTAGCAGTAGGCTAGCCAGTGGAGTAGGAAGGGGGGTGCGGTGGGTGCAGGTCGCACCGGGTGTCATCACTGAGGGGGGTGACAAAATGGCAAAAATGTGTTTTAAACACATTTTTGCCATTTTGTCAAGCCGGGGGTGACAAGAAATTTTCCGCACCGGGTACCACCTGGCCTTGCTACGCCACTGAGGATAGCTTTCCACCTGCACTGTCACAAACCAGGCATAAAACAGATTTGAAAAATGAAAAAATTGCTAAATCTCGAAATCCCAAGAGTTATTTTCTCTGATAAGACATAATATTCCTAGGAATTCCATGCAAGGATCTCTGCTCCATATTGAACTACAGCATTAAGGCACCTGAGGGCCACATTACATCACATGCAGGCCACATGGCATCTGTCAGGCCCATTCAATGTGTCCATCAGGGCTCATCTGTCCATCTGAGTCTACACACTTCTGCCCTGAATGGGGCATCGAACCGGACAACCTTATGTTTAGGATCTGCACGCAGCAACTCACAAACCACGCTCCTACAGAGAGAACAAACATGTAATTGGGTCCCAGGGATGTAACCTTTACGCATACATCTCCCAGCTTGTAGCCACTCGGATGATTTAGGATCTGAAGTGTTTGTTGTTGGGAGTGGTAAATTTCTCTGCTCTTACTGAATTTCTCCTCAATTATTGTTTTTTTCATAAATCAGATCATTATCAACAAACCTCCTCCCCCAGCAGGCTCTGGTACAATAAATAAAGACTAACTAAATCCCAAAGTCTAGGAATTTAAACTTCTCCTGAAGTACATCATCAAAGGCATCCATTTTTCATCTACAGAACCACTGGGAAGTTTAGCCCTCACTGGGAAGCCCAGCAACCAAATATTGTTCCTCTTCCCTGAGTTTTCATGATCTTTCATACCCCTTTCCGGATTTTATTTCTCTTTTCTGACTACTGCTTTATGATTAGACCGTTTTATGATTCTCCACACCCAGAATTCTGCCCCACACCCAGGTAAACCGTACCTATGTGCAAATATTCCCCCCTAATACTATGCGCTGCACAAGTTGCAGTATTCTCTAAATCTGCTTTAAACCAAGGATTGTAGTCCGTGCCCTTGTGTGATGTCAGCTGTTGTTACAAGCCGCCATCCAACCGGACCTGTTTTGGGAGATCATAACTGTTTAACCTTCCAGTGGGTGAGTGCCCGCTGGAGAGATTTCTGATGAACCTACACATCAAGGTCTGACTTAACCATGCCCCCCCCCCCCCCGACTCCAAAAACATTAAGTAGCCGCTACTGTTGTCTAAGCTCCAAGCTTTGGTGCACTCTGGGCGCTGTATGATTGATTCATGATAATAGAGCTGCATTTTTTTGATTAATTCATTGGTTTGTCCTGAGGGTCCACACAATTTTTGTTGCAATTATAATGAAATAAACAACATTAAAGCACTACTACACCCGTTCCCTCTGAAAAAGACAAAGCTGAGATCAAAAGTGCCAAACAATATGTGCAAGTCTCAAGGAGTGTGTTTTTTGTAGACAGTAACACTGAGCACAGCAGTAGGACAGCCCAGAAGCCGAGCATCTGCTACAGAGGTCTGTGTGTGCCCTGCATACAAACGAGGCAAACCACAGGGGGATATCAGGTTTACCATACATTCTGCGGGGCCAAGAACAAAAATTTAATACGTGGCCCCATATGGAACGAGCACCTGTTCCTAAGTGAAAGAAAATATTGTCAAGGGGAAGAAAACATGGCAGCTCGGGTGGAGCATCAGTGTCAATATACATGGCGGGTTTGCTTAGAAATCTATACATTGTGCAGCGCAAGCACTGGGCCCTGAAAAATGCACTAGGCCTTGAGAATAAGGCCCCACTCTGTACCTCCCTTCTCACAACCTTGAGGATAAATCAGTGAGCTGATTCACCAGCTAGGCAGATCTGTGTGAACTCCGAAGGCGACCAGTACGGATCCCGGGAGGGCCGATTCAGCCCTTCACACTAGCTATGTCAATAAAATGTGTTTGATCGAGTTAGGCATTAAGAAGGCCTACAATTTGATCACCGAGAGAGAGTTCAGTTTGTGATAAAACGGGTGCAATTTGATTAGAGAATTGCAGATAACACACAGCTCTCTGCAGCGGTCTTAAGACACTCGGCTATCTTGTGTCAGGATCAGAGAGGTCCCTCCTCTCTGGCAGGGGGAGGCGGGGGGGCTCATCCTGTCAGAACACCACCTATTCTCTCCAGCTGTAAGGGGAGGTGCTCCAGACACGTGACGGCTGTAGCTAAAGAATGCTTTCCATCTGGACCGCCTTCTAGCCCCTCCCCTTGTCTACACAGCAGACTCTGCACACCTTCTGGAATACCACATGACTGTCACTGGCATCAAATATTGATTTAGGACGACTGATTTTTTTTGTTTACAGAATAGATACAACGCATTGACTCGTCTGCATCACCCCGCTCTCGGACAGGTGGCAGAGCGGGAACACCCTGCTCTTGGATGGGTGGCAGAGCGTTAACACCCCGCTCTTGGATGGGTGGCAGAGCGGTAACACCCCGCTCTTGGATGGGTGGCAGAGCGGTAACACCCCGCTCTTGGATAGGGTGGCAGAGCGGTAACACCCTGCTCTTGGATGGGTGGCAGAGCGGTAACACCCTGCTCTTGGATGGGTGGCAGAGCGGTAACACCCCGCTCTTGGATGGGTGGCAGAGCGGTAACACCCCGCTCTTGGATGGGTGGCAGAGCGGTAACACCCTGCTCTTGGATGGGTGGCAGAGCGGGAACACCCCGCTCTTGGATGGGTGGCAGAGCGGTAACACCCCGCTCTTGGATGGGTGGCAGAGCGGTAACAACACCCTGCTCTTGGATGGGTGGCAGAGCAGTAACAACACCCCGCTCTTGGATGGGTGGCAGAGCGGTAACACCCCGCTCTTCAATGGGTGGCAGAGCGGTAACACCCCATTCTCAGATGGGTGGCAGAGCGGTAACAATACCCCGCTCTTGGATGGGTGGCAGAGCGGTAACACCCCGCTCTTCGATGGGTTGCAGAGCGGTAACACCCCGCTCTCAGATGGGTGGCAGAGCGGTAACACCCTGCTCTTGGATAGGTGGTAGAGCGGTAACACCCTGCTCTCAGATGGGTGGCAGAGCAGTAACACCCTGCTCTCAGATGGGTGGCAGAGCAGTAACACCCTGCTCTTGGATGGGTGGCAGAGCGATAACACCCTGCTCTTGGATGGGTGGCAGAGCTGTAACATCCAGCTCTTGGATGGTGACACAGCTGCAATCACCCTGCTTTTGGATGGGTGGCAGAGGAGTAATCACTATGCTCTCGGATGGGTGGAAGAGCGGCAATCACTCTGTTCTTGGATGGGTGGCAGAGCGGTAATCACTCTGCTATCGGACAGGTGGCAGGGTGGTAATACCCTGCGGTAATCACTCTGTTCTCGGATGGGCGGCTGAGCAGTGATCACCCATATGTTGGATGGGTGACAAAGATGTAATCACTCTACTCTTGGACAGGTGGCAGAGCGGTAATCACCCTGCTCTCTAATGAGTGACAGAGCGGTAATCACCCTGCTCTCGGATTGGTGGCAGAGCAGTAATCACTGTGCTCTTGGACAGGCAGCAAAGCGGTAATCACCCTTCTGTTGGATGGGTGGCAAAAATGTAATCAATCTGCCCTTGGACAGGTGGCAGAGCGGTAATCACCCTGCTCTCTGATGAGTGACAGAGCGGTAATCACCCTTCTGTTGGATGGGTGGCAGAGCTCTAATCACCCAGCTCTTAAATGGGTAGCAGAGCTCTAATCACCCTGCTCTCGGATTGGTGGCAGAGCGGTAATCACCCTGCATCTGGATCGGTGACAGAGCGGTAATCACTGTGCTCCACGACAGGCGGCAGAACGGTAATTCCCCTGCTCTTGGATGGGAGGCAGAGATGTAATCACTTTGCCCTTGGACAGAGCGGTAATCACCCTGCTTTAGGCAGGGAGAGCGGCAATCATCCAGGATAGAAGAGGGAAGAGTCTAGAAAGTGTTTATTGGGAGATCATAGCAGTAAGGTGAGGCTTGGGATGAATATAAGGAGAGACGGAGGAGGGAAGGATCTCTAGAAATGGACTAGGGAGATCATAGCAGTAAGGTGAGGCTTGGGATGAATATAAGGAGAGACGGAGGAGGGAAGGATCTCTAGAAATGGACTAGGGAGATCATAGCAGTAAGGTGAGGCTTGGGATGAATATAAGGAGAGACGGAGGAGGGAAGGATCTCTAGAAATGAATTAGGGAGATCATAGCAGTAAGGTGAGGCTTGGGATGAGTCAAAGGAGGGATACAGGAGAGAAGAATTTAGAAAGGGTTGTTTGGGAGATCATTGCAGTAAAAGGAGTTTTGAGCCAGAAGGGATCTTTATGCAGATACTCTGCTTGTTTCTGAGACCAATGCGAGAATCTCGATCTGTACCTCATGCTTCCAGGTGGGTTTTAGGAAATGATTCCTCCGTGGGCCCTTAGACAGAGATAAACATGTGACTCCCACATTTGCATTTTATAAATAGTGGAGTCAGAGCCCCTTGAGTAATGTTTTCTAAAAACAGATAATTCCGTACTGTGAGAAACTTGATTATTATTTGGGGTGGAAAACTACCCTTCTCAGGGTGAGCCCTCTAAGGCATTAAATTAACCTGGGCTCAACCCCCTGGTAGCTATGGCACAGAGCAGACAGACTTAAGGTAGAGAAACAAGCAAAGAATGTATGCCGTGTTGAAATTCAAAACAATAAAAATCTCAAACTGAATTGGAAAAATAGTGTAAAATGTATTAAACAAAATAACAAAAGACAATAAGGGGTACCAGAGATATGGATTTTTAAAGTTTTAAGTAGCAATAGCGCCAAGAAGCACAAAGTGCCAACTACAGTCAGTGGTCGTGCCAGACCTGAACCTAGGTGCAATTTGACGCTGACTACGATGGAGTGCAGGTCAGATACACCAACCAGGTTCGTCCTGGTCAAAGATTTTAATTTTAAGTTCCAATCCATCACAGGAGCACACTTCTAAAACTCCCCAGGACCTCTGGGGAGGCAGCTAGAGTCTGACATGGTATTAGGCAGAGGGCAAAAGCACGGTCCAGCCCAGGTCCAGTTGCACTGATCAGTTGGGCAGATGCAGGAAAGGCCTATTGTAACTTGTTGCATTCCTGCAGCTTGAAGAGGAGGCCATCCTTATGACTCTTGGAGTCCACTTCTTTGCCCTGGGTACAAGAGGGAGAGCAGGTCTCTGGGTACAGGAGGGATAGAAGGTCCAGTCCTCCTGGGCTCTCCTCAGCTCTCAATAGTAGGGTCAGTCATTATATTATTTTCTTCAAATCCTGTAGTGTTCTGAAGTGGGTGCTTGGAGAGGCCACATTTACATCTGGCATGAGCTTGTGGGTGGGAATGAGTCCTGGGCATGTCCTAACCAATGAGGTAAAAGTTCCCAGGGCCAACTCTACCCACTTTGAGCATTTCTAAGATGGCATAAGTCTTCGACCTCACTAAACTTGTCTCCAGGGCTGGGGTGTACTATCATAATCTTATTGTTTTCCCACATCAAACACTAAAATCCGGTTTGGGCAGTCACTGTACCCCCAATAAGCACACTGGCAGAAGTCTGATAGAACAAAGCAGCGTTTTGCAGCAATCAGACAGGAGATACACAAGAATTGTCTTGCATCCTGTTCTTGCCTTTTGTAGTGCATCCCAGGGGTTATATGTAAAACTCCAGCAGACCCGTCAAGCAGAATTTGACATTTAAACAAGATTTTGATGGTGTAATGTCATAAAGGACGCTCACTGCCACATACTGCATATTCGGTCAGGTTCGGGGTTCAGAGGGATCATGTCTGCCCATTCAGGTCAGCCTACTGTTTGCGAGTGGGAGACATTTCTCACCCATTCACACCTACTCAAATGCTAATTACTGGCTGACAGAAGTTGGAGAGCAAATGTAAATGGGCCTCCGGAGGCTTTAAGCAGAGGAAAGGTAACTTCCTAAAATTACCTTGTCCTTAATATTTATCAAAAATCAGACTTCACCATTGAATTGCATTAACTATTAAAATAGTTGCTTAGTTATTTTCTAGCTGTTTCCTAACCAAAATTAGCATAATTAAATGTTATAAAGTAACTTAGTGCTTTCTTATGGAACAGACAGCTTTGCTACAGCGAAAATAGCTTTTGGGGCTATTTTGCTGGAAAGACATGTTTAACATTAAATTTCTACATGTCTTACTTTTAAAGGCCATGCACCCTGCCTTGTGGGCAATAAGGCCTACATAGAGATGACAGTTATTTAAAAGGAAGGGTTTGACCTATCAAAAGGGTTTATTCGGACTGGTTCAATTTGTAGTTTGAAACTGCAACAGCCAGGCTACAAATGGTAGACCAGCATCACGTTTGCACTGTCACTGTAGTGGCTGGCATAATTGGTCTGCAGTCCACTAGCTGCATTTATCTTACAGTCTCAGGGTACAATTTTTAGGTTGAGCCTAGCGGCAGCGCACATGTCCTGCTCGCTCTGCGGGGCATGCTGCATTAGAGTATGCACTAGCAGCCCCGCCCACTCTCCGCCCACATTTGTCATTGGCTTTGTGTCATTGTCCTTCTTAATTGGTGGCTTCTGATTGATAAAAAGGCTTGTTAGTCCTGCCTTAGTAACGCCTTGTCTGCATTTGTTAACGCCCATAACGACTAGACGTTTTACTTGGCTTGTTGCACGGTCGGCTTTATCTAGTGGGTGAGCACTATTTTGTTTTAGGACACTGATGGGGACAATGTCGGCTGCTTTTTTTGTTTTTGTATTTGCATGCTGAGCGCAGCGCCCGCTTCAGGGGCAACGCGCTCTGTTTATTTTATTTTTTTATTTAATACTGAGCGTGGCGGCGCCTGCTTCAGGGACACAGAGCTCTTTTTTTTTGTTTAACTTTAATAATGAGCGCAGTGCCCACTTGACGGACACCGTGCTCTGCAATACAATAGGTATTGCTTTTGGTATTGTACATGACAATGCCTTTTAATTTTTTATAAAAGACATTGCCATTTACAATGCCAGTAGCTCAAAAACTCGCAATTGCGAGACCTATTGCATTGTAAATGCTTGTTACTATATACTAGGGACTTATGGGTACGTTAAATATGCCACTTAGGGTTATGCCGATTTCACCATGTAAAAAGGGGGAGCAGAGGCATTTTATCACTCGTTAGCAGGGTCAACGTGTACAGAGTACTACAGCCAGTAAAAATATAGAGCCCAGCAAAAAGGTAAAATAAATCCAGGGTGACCCTGCAGAAAAGGCAGATTTCCTACACGTACCTACCACATGGATATTTGGGATTACACAGTTCATTGCCCCAAGGACACTAGGTCTTTATTGGGTGATGATTCCGTCCCCATGGGCAATGAGTGTTTAGGACTGATGACAAACTGAGTTTGCCTCCCTTCGTCCCGGTGATAATCCAGGAAGCGCAAAGACTGCCTCTGTTTCCCTGCCAGAGCAGCGTTTATTGGAAGATGATGACAAATGGACAATAAAGTACCTGAGCGCAGCGGAATCCTTCAGAGCAGGATGAAGTAGACCTAAAAGGGTCCAAAGCGCCCAGAGTAACCCACAGGACATATGTTGGCACCATGCATGACACCTAACATAAGGAATTGCGATAAAGAGTACATGGTTAAGGGTGCTGGGGCAGGATGGAGGCACACACATTGTGCCAGCGCCACGTGAAACCTCTGGCGCCTCGAGTCCAGGATAAAGCGCAGTGTAAAAACAGATGTGCTTGTTGGACAGTGCGCTTTGCACAATATAGGTGAAGTTATTAGAGCCTCTGACGTGGGGTGCACTGGCTAGATCGCGTGGCATGCCCATGCACTTGGTCTGGGCAGGCCGTCCAATCACAAGCTGACTGTCCTCTGGGGACATTTCATAGAGAGGCGGTGGGCACCCCGGCCCAACAAAAAACAATTTCCCCATACGCTAATGTACCCGAGTCCAATAAATGTAACGCCTCTTTTTACCTGTAAATAAAACAGTACTTATACCACTGTTGCACCCAAAATTCTCCGGTGGTTCTAGGCACTTTAAAAAATGTATAACAAAGCAACCATCATAGGTCAGATGGAGTTCTCACGTGATGGACTCAGAAATACTCAAACCCCTGGGTTGAAAACTGCACAATAATATCTGCATCTGGTGCATTTACCCACCGAGCTATTGTTACATCGGACATAATATAACATTGGCTGTATTTCTATGAAGGTTATTCTTTTCCACCCTGCTAGAACACTTTCATTCTATTAGTTTGCAGTATGTATTATGCCTGTCTCAATAGAGCTTTAGCTCTCTGATTTCAGGACCTTAGGCCCATGTAATTTTATCTCATAGGTCAATCAGACAAGTCACTCGTTCGCAAACGATGTGTCCCTCCATCAGAAAAGAGTGCGTTCTTTAGTCTGGCAGCACCGACAAAGGAAACAGCTGATACATGCTGGGCTTATTTCAAATCTGCGGTCAATAATGAGACAAAGTGACGAGGTGAGTATGTAAAAGAGGCACCCCCACAATTCTCCACTCTGCCGTCATCATTTTAAACCAAGCACGGCATCCGTGCAGCAAAAACAGAAGGTTAGACCTATTGGCTTTGGCAATGTTTGCCTCCCCCCTCTTGGGCACCCAGTTGGAGCCCGCAGATAACCTCTCAGAGGCAGAAGTGGACACTCAACACTCTTCTACACAGCCGTGCCCTCCTGTCGTCGTGAGAATTAAAACCACCGAAACCTTTAAAATATACAAAGCAACGACAAGGCGGTTGGCATCAAGGCGCTTCTTCTACACGCTGGCCGGATGCAGAGGAGAATCCATCCGTCCAGCCCCTCCCCCAACGGGTGAATGGTGATGTGGGGGTGGGAGGGGTCACCGAGTAAGGGATAAGGTATTTCATGTAAACCATCACTCGCCCGGGGCACAGTGACTTCGGTCCTCCCCCTACAAACATCACCGGAAACAGAAATGCCGTGCGTCGAGGAGACGGCACAGGCGTTTCAAATGTAAAACCGAGATATTTCAGGCAGCCGAGGCTGGCCGGCCCTCCAGCCTGCCCCAGATAGGGTTCTCGAAAATTAAAAATAAGTGTGTGTGGCGGGATGTCATGTTCAGGCAGCCGCGGGCCTCGTTCATGAGATCTGACCGGGGGAGGGGGCCACAGAGAGCTCTGTAGGTCTATGAAAATAAGGCCAATTTGCAGTGACCCCGCCGCATAATCCACTCATTGTGATCGGCGGTGACCCAGTTGGGGCCTTTGTGTGCGCCGCCTGCGGCCACTTCACAGACACCAAGTGCAGGTTCCCGCGGAGCACTGAAGGGGGGGGGGGGAGGGGGGAACCGGCCGCTGGGAGTAAGCACAATAATCCCCCAACCTCCAAAAATATAAAATAAACCTTGTGTACCGAGGATACCACAAACAACCTCCGGGGGCGCTTTACATTCTAGGCGCTACTCTTGTCCAACTCCACAGATATTCAGAGCGGTGAACTGCACGTTACGCACAGACGTCTAGCCTTTTCCTCTAAGTTCCCACTCAAGTCATCGTTATGAAGGGCGCATACACCCTTAAACTATTCACCTATTCAAAGGATGCGGTGGGCACGGTCGGGGCCCTCGATCCAGAGACTGCCCCCTTATGAAGGGCGCATACACCCTTAAACTATTCACCTATTCAAAGGATGCGGTGGGCACGGTCGGGGCCCTCGATCCAGAGACTGCCCCCTTATGAAGGGCGCATACACCCTTAAACCATTCACCTATTCAAAGGATGCGGTGGGCACGGTCGGGGCCCTCGTTCCACTCACTGCCCATCTCCCCCCCCCCCCCCCCCAAATCATGTAGGTCCGTCAAACACACGTATTCCTCTATGTGCAACATTGCTCCTTGGACAGCCGAGAAGCGCCAAGAGGCCCCTGTGGCATCAGTAGAACACTATAGAATTAACGGTAATAGAAGTAATGCGCACGTAGCCACCAACCCTCAGTCCACCGACGGAGGCCTAGTGCCTCTCTAGAGCAGTGGGTTTTACCCAGGGCCACTGTAACTATGCGGTAGGGGAGGGCCAAATTATGCGGCAGGGGAGGGCAGGGTTGAATAAATTATGTGGCATGAAAATGCAAATTATGCGGCATAATGCAGCACAATTTGTGATAGTATTGTTTCATTATTTTGTCACTTTACACTTGGTAACACTGTCTGGGCATTGGTTGCACCTCATTAGTGCCAGTTTAACACCCAAATAGAGCAATAAGCAACAGAAAGGTGTCCAGTCAACCTTTGCGAAGGGCCTTCCACTGCACAACAATATGTGTTGCTGCATTTTTAGTAACTTTTGAACTTTTTTGTTGTTAAAATTTGAAGATTATGCAGCAAATGATGGCTACTGTGGCAAATCTACAATTATGCACAAATTCTCAAGGCTGCAAAATCGCCCAATTCCAGCGGCCTTGGTTTTACCTTAAGTGGCGGACAGAGCAACTGACCGTGAGGTGGGACGAAGGCAGCACTGCCTGGGCCCTTGGATGGGAGCGAAGCCCAGACTCCAAGGTATGGAACCGAGTGACATCCCTGTGAAGGCCGTGCTATAGAACATGCAAAGGCAAGACACCAACTGAGAGACTGAGCTGTCTGGAAAAGAAATATATGTAATGCTGGAAAGTCCCAGCAATCCTCGATCAGACCAATGGTAGCCACTGCAACATCTGGAATCACGCAGATCAGCAATCGCGAAATTCACAGCCTTGATCCAGGCGGATCCAGATGTATCTGGCTGAGCAACAACCAGCGAGCAGAGCAGCAGTTCGATAGAGAGATCTTTCAGGGGCCATTGATACCAGAGGCCAAAGCCTTTGGTGGAAAAGAAATTGAATGTGTCATCACGAGAGGCTTTCGGTCATCGACTCAAGGTGACCAACAGCACCACGATTGTGGTCAACCCCGCTCCCAGCGACTCCAATGCCTCTCAACCAAAAATATGTTTTCAAACCCACTTAATGCAGGTGGAGCCAATAGGACAACTCCAAGTCCGGCCACTTCAAAGGTTAGGTCTTTGAATGGTAAGAAGGGGCCACATACTTGGCACACAAGCATTAGGGTCCAGAGGATGTCCATTGCATCTCTGCACAAGACACTGCATCGTTAAATGGCCCTGTCCAGCCAGCACACAATGAAAAGAACAGCAGGTCTGAGAGCCTTGGGAGGCTGATGTTGGAGTGGGGGCTGTGAAACTAAAACATGACCCAAAGCCTTGGAAGCCATGAGTGTTCAGTGGTTCAGGAAGTGGCTCCTTTCCAGAGCACATTCTGTGCACAGACACCTCCATGCAGCAATGAGGATGTGGAAACTAGCTGTCAATGCACCCAGATGCCTCTTTCCTCCTTTCAAGACTCAACAGAACACCCTGTGGGACTGCACCAAACATATGCTGAGCCTAAGACAGTTCAGGAAGCAGGTTCTAAGTCTGAACACCCTCAGTTGCGTGCAGAATGAGGTCTGAGGACCCAAGTTCAAAGGTCAAACCATCCTGCACCCCCTGTGCTTATCAGCAACCAGCAGCCACTTCTGTGGAGCAGCCACAATCATCAGGAGAGCAGCCACAATCATCAGCGTCCGTTCCAGAGAAGAGCTCTATTAGACCAAACAAACAGGCTTTCAAAAGGGAGCCTGAAGTCGGTCCAGACACCCCAGTGACGCCCAGACACCATAGGAGAAATAGAAGGCAGACAGGAAGGAGATTAGGATGACCAGACTCCCTTCCCATCACTACAGCAAAAACAGAGATGACAAGACAACCCCAGAAAAGCCAGTAAGCGATGTCCCCTAGACAGCCATAAGGGGAGAAATCAGAGCACCGACAGGGGAAACTCCACAGGGCAGGCAGAAAATCGGCCTTGATTTACAGACATCACGAGACAGCCACAGAAGGGACACGATAAGCACTGTTGTGGACCACAGGGCAGCCAGAAAAGACAGATGTACAGACATCACCAAGGCAGCAAGAAAAAAAAAACCAACTGCACAGCCACCCCCAAGGCAGATAAAATGTAGAACCCATTATGGCACCTAGAAAATAGAAATGAACTTATAAAAAACCTACTAGCACCTAGAAAGAAGGCAGGAATTGGAGACTGTAGGACAGATACAGAGGTGTACAGGCCTAGGCTAGTGTGGAAGACAGCATTGTGTCTATAGAGACACCACAAGGCCACCCAGGAAAGAGACACCAGCAGACTCTCCAGCTCAGCCAGAGACAGACGAAGTGTAAAGGCCTTCTTGCATTGCCGGAGTATAGATCAAAGTGCATGGGCTTCACTGGCATAGCTGGGTGTATGGCCTTACCACACTAGCCGGAGTATAGATCATAGTAAATGGGCCTTACTGGCATAGCTGGAATATAGATCAAAGTGTATAGCCCTTACTGGTATAGCCGGAGTATAGATCATAGTAAATGGGCCTTACTGGCATAGCTGGAGTATAGATCAAAGTGTATAGGCTTTACTGGCATAGCCAGAGTATAGATAAAAGTGAATGGGCTTCACTGGCATAGCTGGAGTATAGATCGTAGTGTATGGGCCTTACTGGCATAGCCGGAGTATAGATCGTAGTGTATGGGCCTTACTGGCATAGCCGGAGTATAGATCGTAGTGTATGGGCCTTACTGGCATAGCCGGAGTAAAGATCAAAGTGTATGGGCCTTACTGGCATAACCAGAGTAAAGATCATAGTGTATGGGCCTTACTGGCATAGCCGGAGTATAGATCGTAGTGTATGGGCCTTACTGGCATAGCTGGAGTATAGATCAAAGTGTATAGGCCTTACTGGCATAGCCAGAGTAAAGATCATAGTTTATGGGCCTTACTGGCACAGCCGGAGTATAGATCATAGTGTATGGGCATCACCAGCCCAGCCAGAGTATAGATCATAGTGTATGGCCTTACCACACTAGCCAGAGTATAGATGAAAGTGTATAGGCCTTACTGGCCTAGCCGGAGTATAGATCAAAGTGTATAGGCCTTACTGGCATAGCCAGAGTATAGATCAAAGTGTATAGGCCTTACTGGCATAACCAGAGTAAAGATCATAGTGTATGGCCTTACTGGCATAGCCGGAGTTTAAATCATAGTGTATGGGCCTTACTGGCATAGCGGGAGTATAAATCATAGTGTATGGGCCTTACTGGCATAGCCGGAGTATAGATCATAGTGTATGGGCCTTACTGGCATAGCCGGAGTATAGATCATAGTGTATTGGCCTTACTGGCATAGCTGAGTATAGATCAAAGTGTATAGGCCTTACTGGCATAGCCAGAGTATAGATCAAAGTGTATGGGCCTCACCAGCCCAGCCAGAGTATAGATCATAGTGTATGGCCTTACCACACTAGCCAGAGTATAGATCAAAGTATATAGGCCTTACTGGCATAGCCAGAGTATAGATCAAAGTGTATAGGCCTTACTGGCATAGCCAGAATAAAGATCATAGTGTATGGCCTTACTGGCATAGCCGGAGTATAAATCATAGTGTATGGGCCTTACTGGCATAGCCGGAGTATAGATCATAGTGTATGGGCCTTACTGGCATAGCTGAGTATAGATCATAGTGTATGGCCTTACTGGCATAGCCAGAGTAGAGATCATAGTGTATGGGCCTTACTGACATAGCCATAGTAGACATCATAGTGTATGGGCCTTACAGGCATAGCTGAGTATAGATCATAGTGTATGGGCTTTACGGGTATAGCCGTAGTATAGATCATACTGTATGTGTATGGGCCTTACTGGCATAGCCAGAGTAAAGATCAAAGTGTATGTGCCTTAATGGCATTGCCGGAGTATAGATCATACTGTATGAGCCTTACTGGCATAGCCGGAGTATGGATCGTAGTGTATGGGCCTTACTAGTATAGCTGGAGTATAGATCGTAGTGTATGGGCCTTACTGGCATAGTCGGAGTATAGATCGCAGTGTATGGGCCTTACTAGTATAGCCGGAGCATAGATCGCAGTGTATGGGCCTTACTGGCATAGCCGGAGTATAGATCGTAGTGTATAGGCCTTACAGGCATAGCCGGAGTATAGATCGTAGTGTATGGGCCTTCCTGGCATAGCCAGAGTATAGATATTAGTGTATGGGCCTTACTGGCATAGCCAAAGTATAGATCGTAGTATATGGGCCTTACTGGTATAGCCGGAGTATAGGTCATAGTGTATGTGACTTACTGGTATAGCCAGAGTATAGATCGTAGTGTATGGGCCTTACTGGCACAGCTGGAGTATAGATCAAAGTGTATAGGCCTTACTGGCATAGCCAGAGTAAAGATCATAGTTTATGGGCCTTACTGGCACAGCCGGAGTATAGATCATAGTGTATGGGCATCACCAGCCCAGCCAGAGTATAGATCATAGTGTATGGCCTTACCACACTAGCCAGAGTATAGATGAAAGTGTATAGGCCTTACTGGCCTAGCCGGAGTATAGATCAAAGTGTATAGGCCTTACTGGCATAGCCAGAGTATAGATCAAAGTGTATAGGCCTTACTGGCATAGCCAGAGTAAAGATCATAGTGTATGGCCTTACTGGCATAGCCGGAGTTTAAATCATAGTGTATGGGTCTTACTGGCATAGCGGGAGTATAAATCATAGTGTATGGGCCTTACTGGCATAGCCGGAGTATAGATCATAGTGTATGGGCCTTACTGGCATAGCCGGAGTATAGATCATAGTGTATTGGCCTTACTGGCATAGCTGAGTATAGATCATAGTGTATGGCCTTACTGGCATAGCCAGAGTATAGATCAAAGTGTATGGGCCTCACCAGCCCAGCCAGAGTATAGATCATAGTGTATGGCCTTACCACACTAGCCAGAGTATAGATCAAAGTATATAGGCCTTACTGGCATAGCCAGAGTATAGATCAAAGTGTATAGGCCTTACTGGCATAGCCAGAATAAAGATCATAGTGTATGGCCTTACTGGCATAGCCGGAGTATAAATCATAGTGTATGGGCCTTACTGGCATAGCCGGAGTATAGATCATAGTGTATGGGCCTTACTGGCATAGCTGAGTATAGATCATAGTGTATGGCCTTACTGGCATAGCCAGAGTAGAGATCATAGTGTATGGGCCTTACTGACATAGCCATAGTAGACATCATAGTGTATGGGCCTTACAGGCATAGCTGAGTATAGATCATAGTGTATGGGCTTTACGGGTATAGCCGTAGTATAGATCATACTGTATGTGTATGGGCCTTACTGGCATAGCCAGAGTAAAGATCAAAGTGTATGTGCCTTAATGGCATTGCCGGAGTATAGATCATATTGTATGAGCCTTACTGGCATAGCCGGAGTATGGATCGTAGTGTATGGGCCTTACTAGTATAGCTGGAGTATAGATCGTAGTGTATGGGCCTTACTGGCATAGTCGGAGTATAGATCGCAGTGTATGGGCCTTACTAGTATAGCCGGAGCATAGATCGCAGTGTATGGGCCTTACTGGCATAGCCGGAGTATAGATCGTAGTGTATAGGCCTTACAGGCATAGCCGGAGTATAGATCGTAGTGTATGGGCCTTCCTGGCATAGCCAGAGTATAGATATTAGTGTATGGGCCTTACTGGCATAGCCAAAGTATAGATCGTAGTATATGGGCCTTACTGGTATAGCCGGAGTATAGGTCATAGTGTATGTGACTTACTGGTATAGCCAGAGTATAGATCGTAGTGTATGGGCCTTACTGGCATAGCTGGAGTATAGATCAAAGTGTATAGGCCTTACTGGCATAGCCAGAGTAAAGATCATAGTTTATGGGCCTTACTGGCACAGCCGGAGTATAGATCATAGTGTATGGGCATCACCAGCCCAGCCAGAGTATAGATCATAGTGTATGGCCTTACCACACTAGCCAGAGTATAGATGAAAGTGTATAGGCCTTACTGGCCTAGCCGGAGTATAGATCAAAGTGTATAGGCCTTACTGGCATAGCCAGAGTATAGATCAAAGTGTATAGGCCTTACTGGCATAGCCAGAGTAAAGATCATAGTGTATGGGCCTTACTGGCATAGCCGGAGTATAGATCATAGTGTATGGGCCTTACTGGCATAGCTAAGTATAGATCATAGTGTATGGCCTTACTGGCATAGCCAGAGTAGAGATCATAGTGTATGGGCCTTACTGACATAGCCATAGTAGACATCATAGTGTATGGGCCTTACAGGCATAGCTGAGTATAGATCATAGTGTATGGGCTTTACGGGTATAGCCGTAGTATAGATCATACTGTATGTGTATGGGCCTTACTGGCATAGCCAGAGTAAAGATCAAAGTGTATGTGCCTTAATGGCATTGCCGGAGTATAGATCATACTGTATGAGCCTTACTGGCATAGCCGGAGTATGGATCGTAGTGTATGGGCCTTACTAGTATAGCTGGAGTATAGATCGTAGTGTATGGGCCTTACTGGCATAGTCGGAGTATAGATCGCAGTGTATGGGCCTTACTAGTATAGCCGGAGCATAGATCGCAGTGTATGGGCCTTACTGGCATAGCCGGAGTATAGATCGTAGTGTATAGGCCTTACAGGCATAGCCGGAGTATAGATCGTAGTGTATGGGCCTTCCTGGCATAGCCAGAGTATAGATATTAGTGTATGGGCCTTACTGGCATAGCCAAAGTATAGATCGTAGTATATGGGCCTTACTGGTATAGCCGGAGTATAGGTCATAGTGTATGTGACTTACTGGTATAGCCAGAGTATAGATCATAGTGTATGTGTATGGGACTTACTGGCATAGCCGGAGTATAGATCATAGTGTATGTGTATGGGCCTTACTGGTATAGCCGGAGTATAGATCATAGTGTATGGGACTTACTGGCATAGCCGGAGTATAGATCATAGTGTATGTATATGGGCCTTACTGGCATAGCCGGAATATAGATCATAGTGTATGGGCCTTATGACATAGCCACAATAGAGGCCAAACCATATGGGTTTTACCAGGTCGGTCAGAATAGAGACCGCAGCATAGGGGCCTTACCACGCTAGTAACAGTAAAGACCACAGAATACATGCTTTACCAGGGCAGCCAGAGTAGGGACCTCAGCATAGGGGCCTCACCAGGGCAGCCAGAGTAGAGATCGCAGCATAGGGGCCTCACCAGGGCAGCCAGAATAGAGACCGCAGCATAGGGGCCTCACCAGGGCAGCTAGAGTAGAGACCGCAGCATAGGGCCCTCACCAGGGCAGCCAGAGTAGGGACCTCAGCATAGGGGCCTCACCAGGGTAGCCACAGTAGGGACCGCAGCATAGGGGCCTCACCAGGGCAGCCACAGTAGGGACCTCAGCATAGGGGCCTCACCAGGGCAGCCAGAGTAGGGACCTCAGCATAGGGGCCTCACCAGGGCAGCCAGAGTAGAGACCGCAGCATAGGGCCTTACCACGCTAGTAACAGTAAAGACCACAGAATACAGGCTTTACCAGGGCAGCCAGAGTAGGGACCTCAGCATAGGGGCCTCACCAGGGCAGCCAGAGTAGGGACCTCAGCATAGGGGCCTCACCAGGGCAGCCAGAGTAGAGACCGCAGCATAGGGGCCTTACCACGCTAGTAACAGTAAAGACCACAGAATACAGGCTTTACCAAGGCAGCCAGAGTAGGGACCTCAGCATAGGGGCCTCACCAGGGCAGCCAGAGTAGAGACCGCAGCATAGGGGCCTCACCAGGGCAGCCAGAGTAGAGACCTCAGCATAGGGGCCTCACCAGGGCAGCCACAGTAGGGACCGCAGCATAGGGGCCTCACCAGGGCAGCCACAGTAGGGACCGCAGCATAGGGGCCTCACCAGGGCAGCCAGAGTAGAGACCTCAGCATAGGGGCCTCACCAGGGCAGCCACAGTAGGGACCGCAGCATAGGGGCCTCACCAGGGCAGCCACAGTAGGGACCGCAGCATAGGGGCCTCACCAGGGCAGCCAGAGTAGGGACCGCAGCATAGATGCCTCACCAGGACAGCCAGAGTAGGGACCGCAGCATAGGGGCCTCACCAGGGCAGCCACAGTAGGGACCTCAGCATAGTGGCCTCTCCAGGGCAGCCAGAGTAGAGACCGCAGCATAGGGGCCTCACCAGGGCAGCCAGAGTAGGGACCTCAGCATAGGGGCCTCACCAGGGCAGCCACAGTAGGGACCGCAGCATAGGGGCCTCACCAGGGCAGCCAGAGTAGAGACCGCAGCATATCGGCCTCACCAGAGCAGCCACAGTAGGGACCGCAGCATAGGGGCCTCACCAGGGCAGCCACAGTAGGGACCGCAGCATAGGGGCCTCACCAGGGCAGCCACAGTAGGGACCGCAGCACAGGGGCATCACCAGGGCAGCCAGAGTAGGGACCTCAGCATAGGGGCCTCACCAGGACAGCCAGTGTAAGGACCGCAGCATAGGGGCGTCACCAGGGCAGCCAGAATCGAGACCGCAGCATAGGGGCCTCACCAGGGCAGCCAGAGTAGAGACCACAGCATAGGGGCCTCTCCAGGACAGCCAGAGTAGAGACCGCAGCATAGGGGCCTCTCCAGGACAGCCAGAGTAGAGACCGCAGCATAGAGGCCTCACCAGGGCAGCCAGAGTAGGGACCTCAGCATAGGGGCCTCACCAGGGCAGCCACAGTAGGGACCGCAGCATAGGGGCCTCACCAGGGCAGCCAGTGTAGAGACCGCAGCATAGGGGCCTCACCAGGGCAGCCACAGTAGGGACCGCAGCATAGGGGCCTCACCAGGGCAGCCAGAGTAGGGACCGCAGCATAGGGGCCTCACCAGGGCAGCCACAGTAAGGACCTCAGCATAGGGGCCTCACCAGGGCAGTCAGAGTAGGGACCGCAGCATAGGGGCCTCACCAGGGCAGCCAGAGTAGGGACCTCAGCATAGGGGCCTCACCAGGGCAGCCAGAGTAGGGACCTCAGCATAGGGGCCTCACCAGGGCAGCCAGAGTAGAGACCGCAGCATAGGGGCCTCACCAGGGCAGCCAGAGTAGAGACCTCAGCATAGGGGCCTCACCAGGGCAGCCAGAGTAGAGACCGCAGCATAGGGGCCTCACCAGGGCAGCCAGAGTAGAGATCGCAGCATAGGGGCCTCACCAGGACAGCCAGAGTAGAGACCTCAGCATAGGGGCCTCACCAGGGCAGCCAGAGTAGGGACCTCAGCATTGGGGCCTCACCAGGGCAGCCAGAGTAGGGACCTCAGCATAGGGGCCTCACCAGGGCAGCCAGAGTAGAGACCGCAGCATAGGGGCCTCACCAGGGCAGCCAGAATAGGGACCTCAGCATAGGGGCCTCACCAGGGCAGCCAGAGTAGGGACCGCAGCATAGGGGCCTCACCAGGGCAGCCAGAGTAGGGACCGCAGCATAGGGCTCACCAGGGCAGCCAGAGTAGGGACCTCAGCATAGGGCTCAACAGGACAGGAGGGGGGGGGGGGAAGAGGCCGTTCATTGCTCAGGGACAGGGAGGAACAGCTGCCACCGATGGAACTGACTTCTAACTTCAATGAATTAAGAAAATCGACAGGTGGAAAGTGGCATGAAGTGCACCATGAATTCTCTACAGAGGGCGGACACCCAGACACCCCAAAGAAACAAAGAATGTGAGGGCAGTGTAGAGACGCCAGTAAAGAGGCCAGAAATGAGACGGGTCATGTAGAAGCGCCCCAGGACAGACGGACATGTGAAGGAGGCGCAGACAGATCCTCGAGAGGCAGGAACGAGACCTGAGAACTCAGACACCCCTAAAGGCCACCTGCAGGGCGGCAAGAATGCACAGACGCCCCCGCCGCCGAGGAGGGGGGCGTTGTTATTTATTGCCGCCACTTCCTGGATTAGCGCCGGAATGCGAGTGCCCCACAGGGACCCGAGGCCCTCCTCCAGTCACTAGGTTGCCAGGTGGCGTGTTTTGTCCTCATGGCTGTTAATTATTTGCTCAGACTCTGCTGTCTGAGCACAAAGGGCGGCTTTGTTCGGCTCCTGTTGCCTCAGTGAAGTCGAGGCGCTTGGGGCTTCAAGAAATTAGAGCAATAGCCAGCGGGGTGCCTGAGGTGTGGGAGAAGCACTGGGCCAGCCCCCACTCTCCACTCACTGCCTCAGGTGTGGGAGAGGCACAGGGCCAGAAAGCCCCCCCTCCACTCAGCGCCTCAGGTGTGGGAGAGGCACAGGGCCAGAAAGCCCCCCCTCTCCACTCACTGCCTCAGGTGTGTAAGGCACGGACACCCTGTGCGCCATCACTGCCTCAGATGTATAAGAGGTAGGGGGCACAGGAACAGACCCCCCTTGTCCACCATCACTGCCTCAGGTACATGAGAGGCAGGGGGCACAGTGACAGACCCCCTTGTCCACCATCACTGCCTCAGGTGCATGAGAGGCAGGGGGCCTTTCCACCATCACAGCCTCAGGCGTGTGAAAGGCTGAGGCAATGGATCAGACCACCCCCCCCTCCACTCACTGCCTCAGGTGCATTAGAGGCAGGGGGCCTTTCCACCATCACAGCCTCAGGCGTGTGAAAGGCTGAGGCAATGGATCAGACCACCCCCCCCTCCACTCACTGCCTCAGGTGCACTAGAGGCAGGGGGCCTTTCCACCATCACTGCCTCAGGTGTGTGAGAGGCTGAGGCACTGGGCCAGACTCACCCCCCCCCCTCCACACACTGCCTCAGGTGTGTGAGATGCAGAGGGAATAGGAACGGGCCACCTGTCCACCATCACTACCGCAGGCGAGGCAGGAGGTACTGGAACCAGTGCTTTAAATGGGCAGGTACTGTCAGGTACTGGGTAATAGCACTTATTTAATTTGAAAGGGAGCGTAAACCTGAACTTTCCAGTGGCAGGCAGGTACTGCGCAAAGTTTTAAATGGGCAGTGTCTGGTACTGAGTGCCTGCACGTCTTTAATTTGGAAGGGACAGTACTTGCACTACTCAGCACTGCTGCAATACATTTAATTGGAGAGTACTGGCACTTCTCAGCAGCAAACAGGTACTCTAGTTAGTATCTGCACTTTTATATTTCCATTTAAACACTGGTGCTGTGGGATAGCGAGTACCTGCACTTTTATATTTCCAATTAAACCATTGGTACTGTGGGATAGCGAGTACCTGCACTTTTATATTTCTATGTATAGCACTGGTAAATCTAAGTCCGTATTTGTAAAGCGCGAACTACTCACCATTACGGGTCTCAGGCGCTGGGGGCCGTCGTGGAAATTAAGTGAGCTATTGCCCAGAGTCGCATGGTGCTGAGCTGAGCTGCCGCCGGAGCCGGGATCGAACCATGAGCCCTGTGCTCCGAAGTCAGCTGCCCTGGCCGCTGCACCACACCTCTCTACTGTACAGTGGGATAGCAAGTACCTGCATTTTATATTTCCATTTAAGCACTGGTACTGTGGGATAGCGAGTACCTGTGCTTTTATATTTCCATTTTAACACTGGTACTGTGGGATAGCGAGTACCTGCGCTTTTATATTTCCATTTAGGCACTGGTACTGTGAGATAGCGAGTACCTGCACTTTTATATTTCATTTCAGGCACTAGTACTGTGGGATAGCGAGTACCTGCACTTTTATATTTCATTACTGGCACTGGGACTAACTCCGGCTCGGGTACGGAGGCTCGGAGACCTGCCTCACTCCACCCACTGATGCAGGAGAGGACAAGAGGCACCGCTGCAGAAGATCTGGGGGACGGGGGGGTGCAAGTCTCAAACCACTCTGTAAGTTTGGTAACTTTTAGGTAGTTCTCCTATAAAAGGGGTGGGGCCCTTCTATGAGTGAGGTAAGGTGCCAGTTCACAGGACATAAATGAAGACATCCCCCAATGGAGCGCACTTGATCTATCGTTTCAAAAGATCCTGCGCAATCTTTCTCCAGCCAAGCGCCTAGACTAGGGAGCTCTTTACCCGTCCGCTGTAGAATGCTCAACTCATTCATCTTATCCAAGAGCTCCCTGAAGAGGAAATACCTTGGCACTGGATATGAGCAAGTCTGTGTTGAAATGACCCGTTCAGAGCACACCCCTCACGCCTAGAACAACACATGCTCTTGTGAGGCATGTAGAAAGTGTAACTCCATGAAGAAACCTTTGGGCGTGTTATGCTGTGGGACTGCATTCTCTCTTGTTATCCTGCCGGATGTTGTAAAACAACTATTTAACAACATATTTGTAATATAGTGTAAATGGAGCTGTAAATAATATTGTCAGGTGCTCAGACGTCTCCTGAGGCCTTGTTTGCTCCCAACAGAAAACTTTAAGAATTAATTAAAAAAAATATATATATAACTCATTCGGGTGTCAATCATACATCCCCGCACCTAGTTACACGAAGTTAGAGCTAATTTTAGGGAATCTACACGTATTATATAAATGTTGAGAAAAAAATGGAGGAATGGTCCTTAAAATTCCAAAATTCATTAAGCAAATACCTCTGCAACAGTCATTCACTGAGGAAGTACCTAAGATCTGGAATAACATTCCTCCGGACCTGAAGAAGGCCCTTCGCACACTGCGTTCAAGAGCGAAACAAACAAACCCCTATCCAACAGTAATTACCTCCAAATAGTTGTACATACAGAATTGTTGCTGCCTTACTGCTCAAACCCGGTCTCTGCGACAAGTTTGATCTGTACGCTTGAATCAGATAATGCAACTACTTTGTGTATTCTGGCTTTAGGTAGAGTTTATCTTCACTAGAATGTAAAGCACTCTGGAGGTCCACTGACGTGGTCGACGCTACAAAAACAAAACCACACGAATACAAACAAACATTGGATTTATAGAAACAAGAGTTTCAGAGGGGGTTGAGGGCTGGAAAGCGCCTACTGGCTCGGTGGTGAGCAGGTATCACTGCACCGGGCAGGGCCTTTCCCCTCACCCCCACAGGTGAGGCCCAGGGAGCGAGAGACACCCTCGCCCACTTCTGCACTAGGGAAGGCCCAGAAAATGGCACCACACCCCTGCCTCTCTCAACTGAGGGCTAGGCAGGTATATACACCCCCACATCCCTTCACTCCTTCAGGTGCAGCCCATGCAAGGGCAGAGCGCGCTCACCCCCTGCGGTGAGGTCCAGGCAGGGCCAACCCGTCCATTCCCTCACATATACCTTAAAACAATATTGAGAATTATACACCGAGTGACTAAAACATTAAATATCTAGGTTCATACTGTCGCCTGCACCATGTGAAACAAAACATAAAAGTAGTTCGCAATGTGGGAACTGACGTCTGGGCCGAATTCCCACCAGTCGGGACCGGGTGGGGGTGCAGGGCGTGGGAACGCGGCACGCCGCACGGTCTCGCGCCTTGTTTACAAAGATCAGGGCACTGACGTGCAGGTAAACATGAAGGAGGGGGCAGCATCAGTCCTCGTCGCTCTGTGGCACGTGACCAAAGATAACACCTGGGGGCAAAGTCCGCGGCTATTCAGCGGAAAACGACCCATGTGGAGCCGCGTGCAAAACCGATAGGGCGTCCCTTCGGATAATGCACGTCGCACCGACCTCATAGGAAATCAGCAGCGAGTGCAAGGTTGTCCATTGACGTGGCACTTTAATGCCCAAAACTCTGCACTTCAAGGTCGCCGACGGAGACCGCTTTACAGGAGGTTAGTAGGGGGTCAACCTCAGCAGCAAGCACATAACCAGCTAAGCTATATGACGTCTCCAGTTTTAGCTTGCAGCCAGTGTTTGGCCACAGCCTGTCTGCAAGTTTCACTGTTGGCATTTATGCGCCGAGAGGCTCGTTCTAAGGCACTAGCGCCGCTTTACATTTCGTGTATATTTCAGGTTGAGCCGTCCAAATTCTAAAAAGTTCTTGAGGGCAGTCCGATTCATGGTGCCAGCGCCGCAGGCCTCCACGCGCAGCCAACATTCGCCCAAGTACTCCTGTTACAACTCTGCTCTGGGCAAGGTTCTGGCAGCGCTCTTGCTCACATCAACCCTGAAAGAAGGGGTCGGAGGGCTGTGGCTCCCTTCCCCTAGGCAGGGATGCACACAGAACACCAGGGAGATTTTCAATATGGCCGCCAACCAGAAGAGGCCACAGTCTCTGGGTCGATTGAGAGGCCAGATCACGGGCAGCAAGCGTTGTTACATCAAAAAGCTGCACTAAAATAAAAGGTTTGTAAGGGGTCTCATGCCAAGACCAGTTTTTATTACTTCGAAAGATTTGTGGGC
This sequence comes from Calotriton arnoldi, assembly GCA_963921515.1. NCBI lineage: Eukaryota > Metazoa > Chordata > Amphibia > Caudata > Salamandridae > Calotriton > Calotriton arnoldi. The sequence goes on from CAWUFW010000041.1 coordinate 2,684,876, forward strand.
ACCACTGCCACTGAAGAGTCATCTCTTGAGAGAAAGGGGAAAGCCAAGGTGTGGGGGGGGAGGGGGGATTGGCCCAGAGTCCTTCCACGGGTCTCCAAACTCAACCTACTCTCTTCTCTGAGAGGACACCCCCCATCCAGGCAACCCCAATGAAGGACACTAGACAGGATAGGCAATCCGTTCTCTTCTCAGAGAGGAACAAAATCAACCTGCCTTGAGATGACACATTAGCTCTCCTTAAATCAGACACCATTGTTACAACACCTGATTGTGCCCTCCTTTACAAATGAAGACTATGAGACTCCCTACCCAGTCCATTTCCTGCCAGACCATATCAAATCAAATCAAGTCAACAACTCTTGAGGACCAAAGGCTCCGTCTTTGCAAGACCTGACTGCGTTTACCTTGTCCAATGAAGGCCACCAGGCTCAATGTCCAATCTACGCTCTTCTCAGAGACGACATTTCGTTAGAAGATCAGATCATGGATGAATGAGGACCAAGTCTTGATTTCCAATCATGGATTTCACAAGAAGATCCACCCAGGTTGATTTGACGAATGAAGTTCGAGGTTGGATACCAAAGCCTCTCCCATCTCAGAGAGGACTCGATTCGTCACAGGACATAGTCACGTTTGCATTCACGTCTCGACACTAAATACTCTATTTACTCAGCTTGCACTTCGTCAGCGATACATCTTTGTGGACGCATTGACAAATGCAGTCTTCGCCGGGATGGGCAATGTGTTCGCCGGCTCCCTGGTGCACTGCACAACAGCACATATTGAACCGGACTCCTCCGCACAGGCCCGATTATCCCATTACCCTCCTGAATACATCACTCTCCACCACGGAATCGGCCTGCTGACAAGAGACGCTTTCATTTACTACAGCTAATGCAATGTAATTCACTTACGGCACCATGGCGCGGTGGGAAGTTGTATGGATCCGGGAATGGGCGCTGAAAGGCCAGTCTGTGGTCAGTTAATCTTCTGATGAGGAAACGGGCCTTTCCAATGGGACTCCAATATAGAAAGTCAGCTTTCATGCAGAGGGACCGTGCCAAGGGTAGTATGAGAGGCAGCTCAAATTGGACTTAAATGGAGCTCTCTTTTGCGTATGATGGCAAACGACCATCAGGGTTATTGAGTTTGCATACTCCCTGCTTCCTCCTGATGCACCGCACCATAATCTCCAACTTTACCCTTGCTTTCTCAGAACTGTTACTCCATGGTTGTGTCAAGCCATTCCTGAATTATTTTGCTGGTTGTGTATACTACAAAACTCCAGAGCCGTCATATCTTCCCACAATCCTATCTAGACCGCTGGCCACAGGGGTGCCTTGCTCTGAAAGAAGCTGCCTTGAGTTGTGCCGGTATTCCCTCGACAAACTAGAACATCTACCGTATCACCCCAGCCCACCCAGGTCATAGGACTTTAGCTCTAACCATTCCACATCATCGTGGCCAGTCTCTGGACCATCACGGAGGTTCTGCATACAACACTCCTGCATACAACACAACTAGACTCAACACACCATATGCGTTATGTGCCGTAGTAATGCCAGCTCACCTTAACCATCACAACAGTTACCTTCTCTGTAGGAAAGTAGGATCTGCCTCTTATGTTGCCCCCACTTTTTTTCTGATGTTTACACTGGTTTCTGGCTATAGTCTGGCTGGGACCCTGCCAATCAGGGCCCCAGCCTCTCTGTTCTCTCTAAACGACTTGGAGTGCACTCTAGGTGCACTAGTGATTGGATACTGTGGTACCTTATGAGTCCCTAGTATATGGTACCTTAGGTACCAAGGGCATAGGTACTTCACAGGCCTACCAGGGGCTGAAGCATGTATTATGCCACCCCTGGGAAGCAGACTAAATCTGACACCACAGGCCTGCTACTGCAGCCTGGGTGAGGAGGTGCTAGCACTCCTCACTGAGATATAGGTTCCCTATATCTCCCCTGCACACACCTTTAAACTTATCAGTCACCCCTAAGGCAGGCCCTATCAATCCTGAGGGCAGGGTGCTTAGTTTCTATGTGAGAGGGTGCCTCTGCCTGAGCAGGGCCCCTCTGCAGCTCTCAGAGTCTATTCTCTGGGGCTGTTTGTGAATGCGGTCAAACCATATACTCTTAAGTGCATTATAACCTCGCGGTTAATGCTAACTTTGGAATGGCTGCATCAAAACATGTCGTGTTTGGTGTCAAACACTTTGGAATCATACCGCCACACCAGTAACTGGTGTGGGAGTATGATCCCACCCTTCTAGAGGGATAGACATGTACCTACTGTGGAAACGCGGTAGAATCCTAAAGAGCCCTGGCATCACAAAATGGATGCCACCAGTCACAGACACTGGGCTGCCCTCCTGCTGATGACCGAAACTCGCAGTGGAGGAGGCCCAACAATAGGTATCCTGTCGCAGGGGGGTGTGACCACCTCCCAGACCGGGTTTAGTGTATTGGGGCTGGGTGGGTGCACTCCTAGAGTGCTTTGAAGTCCTGCACTGGGGGAGCAGGAGGCTCCTCTGTGCATACACCAGTTCAAACCGGCTCAGGGGCTACCTGCCCCTGCTCTGGCACGAAACTGGACAAAGGGAAGTGGGTGTAGCCACCCACTCCCCTGACCCTCCCATAGGTGGGGTCATAGAGCTAGTCCCTCCCTTTCTTTTAGTATAAGATGGGGAACCTGTGCATTGCAAACTAGATATCCCTGGACGACGCTCTAAAGAAGAATCCCGGATCTTCGACGTTCCACTACCTCTCGAAGACTGAAGAATCTCCCTTGGAGTCAAGGAGTGACTCCCCTGCTTGGCAGGCACCAAAAACTGCAACGACGGTCGCAAACTACGCGGCTCCCGCCGGAGCCCGAAGTCCCTGCAGCCCAAGACGAGGATTTCCTGACTTCTCCAAGGCCTTCGTGAGTCCCCAGCAAAGCTGAGGCCAGTGGACCCCACGAGTGACGAGGAACCGCAGTCCCTGGGTACCGTGCACTATTTTCGAGTGCAACCCCTTCACGACGTTCTACGAACCTGTGCTTTGGACCACGTGTGGTCCCAGCCTCTAGCAGAGATCCCTCCCAAGATCAGAGGCCCACCCCGTCCCGAGTGACCGTGGGCCCCTGTTGAGTGAATCCTCCCGAGGCGTCTTCGCGATCCCTTGCCAGCCGGCTTGTGGGTCCTCTGAAGACTTTTCTACAAAACCAAAGGGCTCCCCTGGTTACTCCAGGCCTGCCCTGACCTACCCTTGCTGGGTGAGTCCCCAGACCTTGCTGGTCTGCACCGTTGACTTTTTGTCCTTTCCACGAGACTTGCTGTTACCAAGGCTTGTTGGCTCCGATCGGGTCGCCGACACCTCAGTAAGCTGCAGACTTCGTGGGACACGCCGAATCCAGCTCCTGGTCATCATCGACGCCGCCTGGACCTCGTGGTCGAAGAGTCAAGACACCCGTGAACGACCTGAATCTGTCGACGACGGTGGGCATTCATCTTCCTTGCCCCAGGTCACTGCCAAGTGACTTTGAACACTGTCCCCTCTGCTTTCAGGTCTTCCTTCTTTCGAATCCAGGCTTGGATTCCACCGGACACTTCTCCTGTCGTCGCAAGAAGCAAGTCTTCAGTGGCTCCCATTGAAAACGACGCCGCGACCCGACACCAAAGGACACCTATGCACCCGGCTTCCCTGGGTGAGGTAACTCCAGCACTACGGTGCTCCTGTGGGTGTTGGCCCTAGAACTACTTACCCTGTAAGTGACTTGCTTGTAGCTACTCTCGAAGTGCCCTGAAACTCTTAATTTCCAACCGCGACTTGCCCCATTGAAGTCAACGGCGACCCGCGCCTGTGTTCACTCACTGCACGCGTCCCCCGTGGGTCCTTTACTTACCTACCTTGGGTGGTTTCGTGAGGCCCCAGCACTTCTGAAGGCCCTAGGCCTTGTCCCTTTGCAAGTCGTTGTTCTTAAGTCTCTTTTTTAGTATATGGTCTGGTACGCCCCTAGGGCCCCAGCTATATTTGTGCTTAACTGATTGTGAAACGTTGATTTGTACATATGTTCCTGACTTCTAATCTCACAAGAGATTAGTAGAGAGTTGTTTAGTAATAAATACATATATATTTGATATATATACCTATGTGGTGTCTTTTCATTTGGTGATTCAAGAGATTGTGTGGTAAAACAAGCTGCTTTACATTCCTCCAAGACTTAGCCTGAAGGCTGCTCTCCACAGCTACCACTAGAACATCTACCGTATCACCCCAGCCCACCCAGGTCATAGGACTTTAGCTCTAACCATTCCACATCATCGTGGCCAGTCTCTGGACCATCACGGAGGTTCTGCATACAACACTCCTGATGAGGCCTTCACAACTAGACTCAACACACCATATGCGTTATGTGCCGTAGTAATGCCAGCTCACCTTAACCATCACAACAGTTACCTTCTCTCCCCCAGACTCAGAGACATAGATCACTCACATTGAGGATATCTGACAGAGCATAAAAAATCCCTCTCTGGTTCAAGACCTCAATTCCTGATCTGTGCTGCTCCATGGGTATCTTAAATGTATGCTCTTGGCTGCTCCAACACTCCCCTAGACAACTCTTCTAAATTATCAAACTCATGGTATAGCCTACCACCCATGGAATTACTCAACGACAGATTGTCACACCCGCTGCAAACTGGCACACCTCACCTACCTGCGCCTCTGAGGCGTCACCTTGCTATCCTCCAAGGTGCACTGGGACAAGAACGCACTCCATGGCACGGCACGGTTTACCTCACTGAAAAAATACCAAGACCAGGATCAAGACTGATTTGCATATGGCTGGGTTCAAACTGTAATGGCATGGGGAGCAAAAAACGATGGATTTAGGCCCAGATCTCTGTACTGGGGTGAATGTATGACATTGTTCTGCATTCTGTCCATCAGTTGTTCTTTTTGCATTTGTCACCCTGAGTGGGACGGGTATGCCCGGACGTGGGTCCCGTGCTCTTCATGCCACTGGAGTCAAGCTATCCTGGCTGATGAGGGGTTAAACCCCGAAACCGGTCCTAGGATGCTTGTTTCCAGTCCAGGGAGGACCTGGTTTGGCAGTTCGGGCTGGACTGTTCCCATTGGGCGCAGGGTCAAGAATGATTTCCATATGGCTGGGTTCAAAGTGAAATGGCCTGGTGAGCAAAAAAACGATGAATTTAGGCCCAGATCTCTGTACTGGGGTAAATGTATGACATTGTTCTGCATTCTGTCCATCAGTTGTTCTTTTTGCACTCCATGGCACGGCACAGTTTACCTCACTGAAAAAATACCAAGACAATTTACCCTATCTGGTTAGTTCCAAAAGTCAGAATTAATTTTTTTACAACATTGCTTTGGTCAGTTCACCTTGGTGTGCACAAACTAAATGTCTCAGCATCAATGCCAAACTAGGCTCTTATGCCTGTTCTATAAAAAATAAAATAAAAAAAATCAACAAAATAAAATCAATAGATTATTTTTAACAACATCTATTTCTGCACTCAGTCCATTGACCTCGGATGCTCCGTTCCATTTTTTGCAAATCTGGCTCATCGCGCTTTTAAATAAGTCGGTTTCTGGGGCATGAATATGTTGCACCTTTAGGTCATCAGAGGGCCCCATCATCCAGAAATGTCTGCTTCTGAGGCAGTTCTTCAGGTCTTGGGCTTTATAAGAATTCGTGCATTTTAAATAAGGCATCAACATAGCCAACCTTTCCAACAGTTGATACAATTTGCAGGGTCCTGACAGCGGATCAAAGAAGGAGGACAAAAAACAATTTTCAAAGTCCCACCCAAGCACATTTAAAAAGAGATGATTGCTTCCTGTTGCCAAACTCCCCAGCCAATGTTCCTTTTGAAGCCTCCAGTGTTGCCTTGCAAAGCCATGTACCAACCCAGACCAAAACAAGGTGTCGGGCACCACACAAGCAGAGAGGGCTCCAGAAAGTAAAATTTCACACAATGAATACATTGGTTTTCTAGGACACTCATCACAAGGTTTTGATTTGGAAAGTTCATGATAATTGTCAAGCCAGGCTCCACACAGATGATATATCTCAACAGGCCTTGCATGAAATCTAATTCTGTGATGGCCGAACAGTTATTATTATGAGTGTACAAGTCATTCAGCAACTTTGAGTGTGCAAAAAAATGACAAGAACCCCATATATATATATATCCGGCCAGAAACGTGTCTGCCAAGCGTTTCACGGACTGCAGGGAAGCGCTTTATTTGTGCCAAATAAATCCTTTGTTTTGTACCCGGAGCATGTGTCCCGCTGACTTTTTACATAGGTCAGCACTTGGTGGTTTTTATGTAACCGGTTTCCGCTGATACCGGCTTGGGACATGCCCTCTCGGTCTGGAGCACCGCGAAATCAGCAAATTTTGGGTGCAGTACGAGGAGTACATCGCGGTGCCCCCCCAAGCTGAGTTATTTCCATCAGGAGATTATTTGTGCAAGGGGAGAGAGGAGGCGGCATTGTGCTGCCTGATAAGGGTACAAACATAGGTATTGGCGGGACCATCATCTCCAGGACTCCTGCGGTGGAGTGCAGTTCAGCGCCAAGAATTTGGGGGCATGATTGTTGCTCGGATTTCCCCATCACTGTATGAGGACCCACGCAAGGACTGCAAATACCATCATGCAGTGGGCTTGGTGTCTTCAGCGCAATCCACACACCTGCCAGTGGGAGGAGGAGTCGAGAGACTACTTGAAAAGGAGTGGTCTCTGAAGCCCACGAGAATCCAACAGCCTGTGGGATCAGCACTGATGACGGCCATTCCGGCCAGAAACGCGTCTGCCAAGCGTTTCACGGACCGCAGGGAAGCGCTTTATTTGTGCCAAATAAATCCTTTGTTTTGTACCCGGAGTATGTGTCCCGCTGACTTTTTACATAGGTCAGCGCACTTGGAGAGATATATATATATATATATATATATATATATATATTTAGGCTCACCATCTACATACATTATAAGAGATTGACCTTTGCACCTCAGCCTTCAAGAGGCACTGTGTTATTCAAGAAGGCAGAGTTCTTCTCGAAGCTTCTAGGTTTCCTTTTCACTCCTATGGCATGTCCAAAGCGCCTGGTGGAGTGAATTGTGCAACATTTAATAGAGGTGCAAATCCTGCCTGTTCGGCAGTCTACTGCCGCAATGGTGGCCTCATGCTCTGTGCCGCAGAGATATGGGAGCTATTTATATCCCGCTCTGTGCAATAAGGCCATGATAAAAGATAAGACCACTAGTAGTGACCTTTTTATAGTGCCCAATATGAACTGGACTGCCTCTAGGTGCCAATAACAGGAGTTACTGCAAACTCACCCGTACTCATTCGCTCGACCCCTGAAAGTAGAGTCTTCCCAACAGAGAGCTGAACGTGTGACACCTCTCTCCCTCGCTCCTATCTCTAATAAAAAAGCATTGATATGGTTGAGGTATTTAAATGTCTTTCAGTCAGGGAAGGCATGGGTTCCCTGCACTGGCTGCCAGGAAGCGTGTGACTTTTCAAGCACTCTGTATGGTCCATTAGACACTGCACCTTCAGGGGCCGATAACCCTGAGAACAGCATTTCATTGGTTCTCCCCTAAGAGACAGCTTAGATCTTCTTAGCTTAGGAAGGTGAACATTCCGAGATTCCGGAGGGGCGGTCGCTTCTTCTCTGTAGCAGCGGCTAAACTGTGTTGCCCACCCACATTGCAAGCTTAAACTCCTATGTGGTGTTCCACAAGCAACTGAAAACATGTTTTTTCTCACTTCCATAATTGCAGAGCTTAATTTGAGCCGGTGGTTTTTGATGCTCAGCACCAGCACTTAATCATGCTTTTCATGAGCACCAGTTAAGGGCACATTCATTATTCGTAGGCACGGGGAGATTAAGTGATTTTCTCAGAATCACAGGCTGTTGAGCCTTAAACCTGGTTCCCCAGCCCTGCAGTCGGCAGCTCTGGCCATTATGCCACATCCTCTCCCCACTTCCATGGTTAGTAGTTGGTTCTCTTTTAGGCGGAGTTAAAAGGATAAATGGGCTGGTGCAAGCTGCCTCCTAACGAGAGCCCCAGCACTTTACAAATTAACCATTGCGTAATCGTAGCGCCTTGGTCTTCATCAGCATTATTCTTCACTGGTGATAGTACTTTGACGCATCTGGGTATAATGCATTTTATAAATTTAAATACAAATACATATGTCCCGCTTTCCTATCTGGCCTCTTATCTTGCCCTTGCAACTCTTTTAAGATTTCTGGAACAAACTCCAGTATCCTGGCAGTTTTCACTTGCACTGCGCCTCTGGCCTCTTTCTATCCTCGAGGACTCTATCCAAGAGACTTCCCAAAATGGTGACCTCATGCCAACGAAAAAAAAGAACTTAGCTCAAATGTCACCATCACGAATACAAATAAATCTCAGAAGTTTACCGAATTTATCCAAAATTTAAAAAAAATGCATACAAATTCCTGGGATAAAGGAACACATCTCAATATAACCAAGACTCTTTGGTAGCAATTCCGCCTCCAGAAACAAATGAAATCCTTCCTTCCAGAAGTAGAATGAAGAATTGTGGAATAAGCCCCCGACCGCTCCCACCTGTATGGCTGCAAAGCAACCCTCCACGCCAGGGCCTCCCCGACATCACACTGGCACCCCTAAAATGCATTATACATGGTGGAGTCTGGGTCATAAAGCGGTTGAAGGAGTTGGACCACAACACCCCCGTTCCAAAGGAAGTGCACTGGCCCCAGTTCCAGGTCAGAGGCATCTTCAAGACCAGCGGCATCACTTCAAGCCTGTCAGAAACAGCACAACTACATGTGTGGCAAAGAACCTAGCCGGCTCCCATACACAGGACACACCAGGAGTCAGGACAAGGCCAGTCTGGATAGAATGAAATCCTAGCAGGTAAACGTAAAAACCAGAAGGCCGACCACCTCAGTCTATGCTCCAAGGATCCGGCACAATACCCTCATCCAGGATGTAGCGCAGTGGCCAGAGCTGCCGACTCGGGAGCCTGGGATCCGGGTTTGAGTCTCAGCGTCAGCTCAACATCCTGTGATTCAGGGAAAATCACATAATCTCCCCGTGCCCATGGACACCCTCACGGGTGATAAGCTGCGCTATATAAATCTACAAACTTAATTGAATAAAACTGCCCAAACCCTCCAGCCGTTCAGAAAGAAGCTGACACGCCTCTTAAAGGAGCACTGCCCCAACAGAACAGGAATCCTGCTAAGCAATCTGAATCATAGACCACTCCCCCATACAGGGGTGGTGTCTGTGTGTGGTACAAGCTGAGTTCACTGAGGTCTCCAGAGACAGCACCTACTCAAGATGCGTGTACGAGTGTGTACATGTGTGTGTGTGTGTGGTACAAGCTAAGTACACTGAGGTCTGCAGAGACAGCACCTACCTAAGAAGCGTGTACGAGCGTGTACATATGTGTGTGTCTGTACGTGTGTGTGGTACAAGCTACGTACACAGAGGTCTGCAGAGACAGCACCTACCTAACAAGCGTGTACGAGTGTTTACGCGCGTGTGTGTGTGTGCCAGTCATACTACTGGCCACTGGAATTATGTGGCAGGATTGACTAAATTAAGCAGCAAGAAAAGGAAAATGCAACACATTTTTGATAGTAATGCCATTTGTTAACGTGTTAACACTGTCTCAGCAAAGGTTTCACCTCGTTAGTACCAGTTTAACACCTACATGCAGAAATAAGCAATTGAAAGATGACCAGTCAACCTTTGCGTAGGGCCGTCCACTGCGCTGAACACAGGTAGCCGCAACTTTAGTAACCTTTGACCCATTTTGAGCTAGAAACAATTTTTTGTTGTTAAAATCTGCAGATTATACAGCAGATAATGGATTATGTTACAAACACTGTAAATTCCTAATTATGCGGTAAAGGCCATAGCTGCAAAAGAGCATAATTTCAGAGGCCCTGGGTATACTTTCGTACACAGAGGTCTGCAGACACACTACCTACCCAAGTTTAGTTTTGTGTGTAATGCAGGTTAAGTACGCTGAGGCAGCACCTACCAAGATGTGGGTGTGTGGGTGTGATTGTGGTGTGCTTAATTACAATGAATTCTGCAAAGGATTGCCTGCCTAAGATTAGAATGTGTGTGCATGGTGCGGGTTACGTGCACTGAGGTCTGCAGAGGCACCATTTACCTAAGATGTGTGTGTGTGGTGTACCGAAGCACACTGAGGTCTGAAAAGAGACCACTTACCTAAGACACACGTGTGGGCGGCATACAGAACTACTCTGAGGTCTGCAAAGGCACCATGTGTGTGGTGTACCGAAGCACACTGAGGTCTGAAAAGAGACTCCACTCACCTAAGACGCACGTGTAGACGGTGTATAGAAGTACTCTGAGGTCTGCAAAGGCACCATGTGTGTGGTGTACCAAAGCATGCTGAGGTCTGAAAAAAGACCACTTACCTAAGACACACGTGTGGGCGGCGTACAGAACTACTCTGAGGTCTGCAAAGGCACCATGTGTGTGGTGTACCGAAGCACACTGAGGTCTGAAAAGAGACCACTTACCTAAGACACACGTGTGGGCGGCTTACAGAACTACTCTGAGGTCTGCAAAGGCACCATGTGTGTGGTGTACCGAAGCACACTGAGGTCTGAAAAGAGACTCCACTCACCTAAGACGCACGTGTAGACGGTGTATAGAAGTACTCTGAGGTCTGCAGAAGTACTCGGAGGTCTGCAGAGACTCCAATTACGTAAGATGCACATGTGAGCGATGTACAGAAGTACTCTGCAGTGTACAGAACTACTCTGTGGTATGCAGAAGTACTCTGTGGTCTGCAGAGAGCCCATTTACCTAAGAAGCACGTGTGGGCGGTATGCAGAAGTACTCGGTCTGCAAAGGCACCATGTGTGTGGTGTACCGAAGCACACAGAGGTCTGAAATAAGACTCCACTTACTTAAGACACGAGTGGGCGGTGTACAGAAGTACTCTGCGGTGTACAGAAGTACTCGGAGGTCTGCAGAGACTCCACTCACCCAAGACATACGTATAGGCCATGTACAGAAGTACTCTGAGGCCTGTAGAGACTCAACTTACCTAAGACGCATGTGTGAGCGGTGTACAGAAGTACTCTTTAGTGTACAGAGCTACTCTGTGGTGTACAGAAGTACTCTGAGGTCTGTAGAGACTCAACTTACCTAAGACGCACTTGTGGGCGGTGTACAGAAGTACTCGAGGTTGTACAGAAGTACTCTGAGGTCTGTAGAGACTCCACTTACCCAAGATGCACTTGTGGGCGGTGTACAGAAGTACTCGAGGTTGTACAGAAGTACTCTGAGGTCTGTAGAGACTCCACTTACCCAAGATGCACTTGTGGGCGGTGTACAGAAGTACTCTGCGGTGTACAGCAGTACTCTGAGGTCACTTACCTAAGACGTGGTGAGGTGTGCAGTGCAGTTAACTGCAGAGACACTTTCTAAGTGTGCGTGGTGCAGGTAAGTACAGCACACTCAAGGGCCTACTCCGCTCAACTCTTTGAATGACCTTCCCTCTTCTACATGTAAAGATGATTGCTATATTACACTGCCTTCCCCTCCCCCCCGATGCATACCTGTTAAACATGGATTTACATGGGTTACAATTGCACTTTGGGACATATCGATAATAGCAATCCTGCTCCCGGTAGCAATGCTATCAATATTACCTCGCTAGCATTTCTGTAGTGTCACTACAGGTGGACTTTTCTCAAGGCAATGTAAGATCGAGCACTTCTATCTAGCCCAGTCGTCCGCATCTTACCGACCTGGAGACGATGAAGGACTGGGTCGGCCCTGCTGACGTACAGACCTGCAGGTGATCTTTACAGGAGAAGATTTGCCATACAGTCAGATGTTCTGCTAACCTGCATTAAACCTCACAAAAAATGACAAGGCAATTAAAAATAAAAACACCACCATTCAACAGATACTTTGTCGTGCCCAGAAAAGTAGCAAGCTGAATCGAGCCAGCTAAGCTAAATTGTGTGACTGCAACACAGTGCACACTTTTTACTGCAGGTGCATTAACCCACTGGTCAATAAATGATTTACAACACACATAAAATATACTGAAAAACTAGGACAGTAGACGATAACATTTGAGAAGTACAAAGGTAGGAATGAAGGCAATTACCTCAAAGATAATGCCCACTAGAAGAGAACGGCGGGGCCGGCATCGGCCACGCCAAAAGTATGGCGGTCGTGCCGGCCCCCTCCGGAGAGTGTTAGCCAACCGACATATGTACTTATCAATTGTAATCAGTGTAATGCATAATTTTCTGCGTAATTTGTAAATCTTGTATATATTAATAATGTTTTAATTTGTTTTAATAAATACGGCCGGGGGTTTACGACCCCCACATCCAAACCCTTCTCATGTCATTTAATCGGGGTCCAATTATGGGAGGAGGGGGTGTAGGTAGTACCTGGCCATACGTGCATTAATGCTAATGCCACATGCTTCCTGGAGACACGAATGCTCACAGTCTGAAGAGTGAATGTTAAAAATAGCTTAGAAACCCTGGATCATTGTGGAGACCAGCCTTGTAGAGAGGTGCCATGATGAATAACTTCACAAGAGGAGACATGCAGAGGAAGCGGAGAGGCCCCTTCCGATTGGCTGCTGGGCCAATATCACATCACACGTTTCACAGTTGTGTCAGGCAGGCATTTACGGCCGGTTAGTGCCATTTTCCGAAGCGAGCTGATTGGCCAGCACACCAGAATATTCCATAGCGTGCTGAAATACATTATTTGATAGTGTTCAATATCGTAGAATATTTCACTTTCAAAAATATTATAAGTGTGCTCGGATAAAGGTCATTTTAAAGCTAATGCACTAATTATATAGAAAGACAGTCAGAACCTATGTCAATAAAAGTATCCATTACCCAGCCTGATAGATTTCTCCAACATTTAACATTGTAATTGCATATTTCTGCCGTAAACAGAGAGAAGCTTAAAAAACATTTTAATTTTGTGTATTAAAATTTTACTACACGTTATGTACCAGTTCCAGAACATTAAATATAATCTCATATCTTTCTGCTACTGTATCGTGGGCTCAGACAGCTGCAGGCCAGTTAACGTAAACAATTATTATAGCTAGCAAGGAGCCATGTTACCAACCAGAGAAGCCTATGGAACTTACAAGAAGCACGTCGCCTTTCTGGAATGATCAAGGCACGTGTTTCGCTTTATTTCTGCGCAGTCAGTTACCAGAGCGGTTAGTGAATCTATCATCTTAAGTTTCCTGGCTTGCGCGCCACGCTTCGAAATAATCGATACTGATGTTACGCGAGACGATGATGGAGGACATACGAAGCGCCAAGTGCGCGATCCCATCACCACTCAAGGAGCGCTTATGGACAGGGGTGGCACTGGGGCGGAGATGGATGTCAGCGCGACATGTACAGATAGACAAGGAGAGACCGCGCTACCAGCATTCGCGACACTACCTCTCCCCCCCCCAGGCATTACGCGTGCCGGAACAACCAGCGACACGTTTTGCAGTACACGCCATGAAGGACAGTGGTCCAGAACCTTCATCGAAGGCCAACACCGCCAACAGTACCACCTGCACATGTACAGAAGCGTAAGACCTGCAGTATGGTAGAAAGTGGTACGAGACCTGCTGTCGTCCTCACCAGCAGAACTACTTCCGTCAAAAGCATCAACTGCAACTAATCACCATGTACCGAAACAATACCCCAAGCGTAGTGTGGTCCAAGAGAGACCATGCAACCAGTCCTGCAGTAACCGAAGCACCCCAGCAGCACCACCATGCACCACAGAAGAGCACAGCATGGTATAGATCAACCACCATCAAAACCCCTTTGTGTCCAAGACTAACGCAACTACCAATGTCCACCACTACCAAACCTACCATCATCATCCCCATCAATTTACAAACGGGAGTCAAACTTCACCAGTACAACCACCATCAAAACCCCTTCACGTACAAGACTAACTCAACCACCAACGTCCACCACTACCAATTACACCACCATCATCCCCATGCATTTACAAACGAGTCAAACTTCACCAATACAACCATCATCAAAACCCTCTCCTCCACTTCAAATACAAAATAACTGTCAAAGTGGTGCTGCGTCACACGGGACACCTTCAGACAGCACTCGTCTCGTTTCATTAAGGAAGGTGCCTACTATTGCGAAAAACATATGCCTTCAGATACTTCAGACAGTTGTGCAATACAAAAACCAGGCCTAACGAACTGGACATCCCTGGGATGAATTAAGGATGGACGGCAAGGTACAAGTTCGGATAAGCAGGGACTGTCCTCTTAGCATCTGCTTACATGAAGTTTCTGCCACTGTCCTAGGGAGGTAAGCTGGCCTGCAAGGCAACGGTGGAGGTACTTCTGCATATGCAGGACGGTGCAATGAGGGCCCAACCAGATGCAGTTTTTCTGCCGGCATTACTCAGTTACTGCATCTCAAGCATACAAGGAGTTTGCAAAATGTAATTTTCAGAAGTTTCTTCAAAAGTAGACAGTTATGCTGTGGTTTCAAGGATGGACTAAGGGAGTTCCATATTGTGGAGGCCCAGACTCCTCCGGATCCTCCCCGTGCCTTCTGGCAGAGGGTCGTGGCTTGGCTTCTGGAGGTTCGCCTTGTGGAAGCTAGAGGTGCAGTGTTTGTACGGCAGGATTGCTAGTTTCCCAATCGATTCAGTCCAGAACCACTACTGGTAGAACCCTGGGTGCTTCTGGACCTTGGCAGTGGCTCTGGTCATATCCACTCAGTGGTCTGCTTCAAACTCTGGTAGAATCAGTGCTTAATTTGTAAATACAAATAAGTGCTACGGCTCTCGTCAGACCACTGCAGCCTGCATCATACATTGCCCTGCCATGCTGCCAATGATGGTAATAACACAACTACTAACCATCACACTGCTACAAGTGTCACAATTCATATTATTCCAGGCCCCCAAAGCTATAGGAATGGCTTGGACAGCAGGTACTAGTCATTTTTAACATATATGAAATTAATAATTGACTGTTGTTGTGCTCATCTGTAAATTAGCCAGACAGCACCACCTTGTGGCAGACTGTCACAAGCGCCGGTGTTGACAATTAAGTGCCAGTGCCGAGCACCAGAAACCACCGGCTCAAACTAAGCACTGGGTAGAACTAGACAGAGTGAGGTAAGTGAGGCCTTGGTCTGGGACTGCTGCCTTTACTTCAGTGGTGAAGGATAGCACCAAGTCACGGAGTACTCCCAAACTTTTGACATTGTGTTAGGATGGGCATTGACCATAGGGACGAGGACGACTCAAAGGGGAATGTCCTTTGTGCCATTCACTGCAAGGATCACAGACAATCGTTTTTTTTTTTTAGCTTGTTGTTATCCCAGCCGGGCCATCATGCTGCTTGTAATGCAGCCTCCACTTCCGTTGCTACCACCAGCACCAACTACACCACCCTGGCTTTCGCCCCCATCAGCACCACAGTTACTTGTTACCACCACCTCCAGGGGTTCTTCACACGCTTTCACCTTCATACGCAACATCAGCAACGCTATTGATAGCACGTTACACCACCTCCAGCGCCTCCATTAGAAATGCTAACACAGCAATCTCACCACCCTACCATCAGCTCCAGCAGCACAGCTGACACTGCCATCACCCCCATTAGCAATGCTAACACTACCAATCTCACCACCCTACTATCAGCAGCAAGTCCAGCACAGCTAACACCGCCTTCACCCCCATTAGCAATGCTAACACTACCAATATCACCACCCTACCAGCAGCATTTCCAGCACTGCTGACACCGCCATCACCCCCATTAGCAATGCTAACCCTACCAATCTCACTACCCTACCATCAACTCCACAGGCACAGCTGACACTGCCTCACCACCCATTAACTCCATCGGCACACCTGACACTACCTTCACCACCCCCTCAGCAACGTACCATTGCTAACACCAACACCATCTTCACCATCAAAGTTGTCACAACTAACGCTTGCAATGCTAAGACCTATGCCGCTGCTGACACCACCACCAAAGCCTACACCATCAACAGCAAAGCTGACACACTCAACGCCACATCAATATGACTACCACCTCTAATTCAACAACCAGTGGCTCCACCAGAACTGCAGACACCACCATCATTGATTTTACTGGCCCGGCTCACACTACCTGCACTACTTCCACCACACCAAGGCACCACCGCAAACATCACTGCTAACACCCCCTGCACCACACCTATTCCCATCTGCACCACCTCGCAACCTCCACCGCACCGCTATAAGCACACCTATTCCCACCTGCACCACCGTAAGCACCACTGCTAACACCCTCTGCTCCACACCTATTCCCACCTGCACCACCTCCACCGCACCACTGTAAGCACCACTGGTAACACCCCCTGCACCACACCTCCTCCACCGCATGACTGTAAGCACCACTGGTAACACCCCCTTCACCACACCTATTCCCACCTGCACCACCGTAAGTATCGCTGGTAATACCCCCTGCACCACACCTATTCCCATCTGCACCACCTCCACCGCACCACTGTAAGCACCACTGGTAACACCCCCTGCACCACACCTATTCCCACCTGCACCACCGTAAGTATCGCTGGTAATACCCCCTGCACCACACCTATTCCCATCTGTACCACCTCCACTGCACCACCGTAAGCACCGCTGCTAACACCTCCTGCACCACACCTATTCCCACCTGCACCACCGTAAGTACCGCTGGTAATACCCTCTGCTCCACACCTATTCCCACCTGCACCACCGTAAGCACCGCTGCTAACACCCTCTGCTCCACACCTATTACCGCCTGCACCACCGCTGCTAACACCCCCTGCACCACACCTATTCCCACCTGTACCACCGTAAGTACCGCTGGTAATACCCCCTGCACCACACCTATTACCGCCTGCCGTGCCACTGCGGCAACCACCAGTGTAAAACCAGCTTCACCACGCACGCCACCTCTAGCAGCACCAACCCCACAGCAGAACCCTCTCTGCCCCACCCCCAACAGGGACGGCCGCGCGATCTGCATATCCGCACAGAAAAATTAAAATACCGCCAGCCGCAGTTCCATTACCGCGCTGCAGGCGGCCTTTCCAGCTCCTGCGGCAGCACAATAGCACAGATTACAACGATTTCCAAGTTTCGAAAAGTGATTTGTTGCGAGCGAACGGTTTAAAAAAAAACTAAGAAGAAAAACGGGGGGAAAACAATTTCCACGTTCAGCGCGCGGAGACGAGTTCCCACGGAAACCGCTCAGAGTTTCTCATTTAAAACCCATGCGGGGTGGTGAGGGCACCGGCGGCGCGGCCAGGGCTTGCAAGCTTTAAAACATGCACCTAGGGGAGGTGGCACAGGCCCCCAGGCCGTCAAACAGCAGAGATCCGCCGAGGAAGGTGCACTGCGAAATAGGAAAACACAACATGGACCCCAGCTATAACAATGGCCCTGATGACGGCGCGGACGTGCACCATGGGTGCGCACTGAAGAAACATGCTCTGAAACGTGCACTTTACTACCAAGAGCAGCGCCCCTCGTCCTCTGCAGGAAGATCTTGTGTGACGGTATTGTGTCCAGTTCTAGAGTGTCCATATCTGTCAGGAGTATCTGGAGCAGTGTGTCTACTTCTGGAGTGCACTCTGGGAGTATTGGGGGTAGTTCTAGCTACCACAGCGGAGTATGGCATCACGTTCTGGGTAACGCGTTCAGATCTGTTAGGCACATCTGGAGTATTGTGTCTACTTCTGGAGCGCACTGGGGGAGTATTGTGTCTACTTCTGGAGTGCACTCTGGGAGTATTGGGTCCACTTCTGGAGCGCACTCGGGGAGTATTGTGTCTACTTCTGGAGCACACTCTGGGAGCAGTGTGTCTACTTGTGGAGCACACTCTGGGAGCAGTGTGTCTACTTGTGGAGCACACTCTGGGAGCAGTGTGTCTACTTCTGGAGCGCACTCTGGGAGCAGTGTGTCTAGTTCTAGCAACCACAGTGGAGTATAGTATCACACTCTGGGTTACACATCCAGCTCTGTCAGGCACATCTGGAGTGTTGTGTCTACTTCTGGAGCGCACTCTGGAAGTGTGTCTACTTCTGTAGCGCACCCGGGGAGTATTGTATCTACTTCTGGAGCGCACTCTGGGAGTATTGTGTCTAGCTCTAGCTACCACAGTGCAGTATAGTATCACGCTCTGGGTTACACATCCAGCTCTGTCAGTCACATCTGGAGTGTTGTGTCTACTTCTGGAGCACACTCTGGGAGTGTTGTGTCTACTTCTGTAGCGCACTCTGGGAGTATTGTGTCTACTTCTGGAGCGCACTCGGGGAGTATTGTGTCTACTTCTGGAGCGCACTATAGGAGTATTGTGTCTAGTTGTAGCTACCACAGAGGAGTATGGCATCACGTTCTGGGTTACGCATCCAGCTCTTGCAGAGATATCTGGAGCATTGTGCCTAGTTCCCGAGCGCCCTCTGGGAGTATCGTGTCTAGTTCTAGCTACCACATTGGAGTATGGCATCACGTTCTGGGTTACGCATCTAGCTCTGTCAGGCACATCTGGAGTATTGTGTCTACTTCTAGAGTGCACTCAGGGAGTATTGTGTCTACTTCTGGAGCGCAATCAAGGAGTATTGTGTCTACTTCTGGAGCGCACTCGGAGTATTGTGTGTAGTTCTAGCTACCACAACGGAGTATGGCATCACGTTCTGGGTTACGCGTTCAGATCTGTGAGGCACATCTGGAGTATTGTGTCTTCTTGTGGAGCGCACTCAGAGTATTGTGTGTAGTTCTAGCTACCACAGCGGAGTATGGCATCACGTTCTGGGTTACGCATCCAGCTCTCGCAGAGATATCTGGAGCATTGTGCCTAGTTCTAGAGCGCACTCTGGGAGTATTGTGTCTAGTTCTAGCTACCGCAGTGGAGTATGGCATCACCTTCTGGCTTACACATCCAGCTCTTGCAGAGATATCTGGAGCATTGTGCCTATTTCCCGAGCGCACTTTGGGAGAATCGTGTCTAGTTCTAGCTACCACATTGGAGTATGGCATCACGTTCTGGGTTACGCATCTAGCTCTATCAGGCACATCTGGAGTATTGTGTTTACTTCTGCAGCACCCTGGGACTATTGTGTCTACTTCTGGAGCGCATTCTAGGAGTATTGTGTCTAGTTCTAGCTATCACAGTGGAGTATAGTATCACGTTCTGGGTTACACATCCAGCTCCGTCAGGCATATCTGGAGTATTGTGTCTCGTTCTGGAGCCCACTCTGGGGGTATTGTGTCTAGTTCTAGCTACCACAGTGGAGTATAGTATCACGTTCTGGCTTACGCATCCAGCTCTGTCAGGTACATCTGGAGTATTGTATCTACGTCTGGAGCGCACTCTGGGCGTATTGCATCTAATTCTAGCTACCACAGTGGAGTATTTTTTCACTTTCTAGGTTACACATCCAGCTCTGTCAGGCATATCTGGAGTATTGTGTCTACTTCTGGAGCGCACCGTAGGAGTATTTTGTCTACTTCTGGAGCACACACTGGGAGTATCCTGACTAGTTCTAGCTACCACAGTGGAGTATAGTATCACGTTCTGGGTTACGTATCCAACTCACGCAGGGATATCTGGAGCCGTGTGTGTACTCAGATGATTGCGTCTAGTTCTGGAGGTCTCAGATGGAGAATGGCATACTTCTTGAGGCTTCATTCGCAGTATTGTGTCCAGGTCTGGAGAACTCATTAGGAGGCTGCTGTCCAGTTTTAGGGGCACCGCGTACAGTTGATGAGGCCCCACCACAGTACTGTGTGCAGTTCTAGAGCACAAACCTGCAGAGTTGTGTCCTATTATAATGGTTTATCTAGGGGGTTTGTGAAGTGTCAGTGTGTTACCTTCGATTCACCTCACATAGCATCAGCGTCGATGGTGCACAGAGCTGAAATCTATTTGGTAACAATGAACAGACACTACACCGCAGCGGACTGGGCCCGGTCCATTCCCCAGGGGAATAGGCTCCATGGATGTACATGACATTTATTTAGCGCAAACATAAACGAAACAGAGCAGGGTCTGAGGCAACACAGTCAACATGTGATTAAGGGGTAGCTGGTTTCTAACAGCGAAAGAAGTCTGTTACTGCCTGGTGATGTAGTGTTTATTGATTCGCGGTCCATAGCCGTAGAAGGCATGTTGCCTTGTTTTGGGTTTTTTCACTTCGGTGTCTCCAGTCTGATGCTGTCCTGGATG
This sequence comes from Calotriton arnoldi, assembly GCA_963921515.1. Taxonomy (NCBI): domain Eukaryota; kingdom Metazoa; phylum Chordata; class Amphibia; order Caudata; family Salamandridae; genus Calotriton; species Calotriton arnoldi. The sequence goes on from CAWUFW010000041.1 coordinate 2,705,173, forward strand.
CTGGTGATCCTGCCAACACCAGAGATGGTAACTGTGTTATCCAGAAGGCGGGGTGATGGCAGTGAAGGCTTTGTAGCTGAAAAGCCAGCTGTTCTTCAAACTCTCAAGGTTGGTCAGCTGGGTCGGTTGAGGATGTTCCGCACCCTCAGATGGAGAACCCAGGCGGTCCCCTTTCCCATGTTTCTTGTGGTTCAAATTTGCTTGGACAACTCACTAGGCGTTACCTGATCTAAAGGTTCACGACTGAATGAAGTGGGGGGCTACCTTCTCAAGGTAAGTGGCTCTTTTCCAGCAGAGCCTTTGTAGTCGATGCAAAGGAACTTAAAATTTTCATCTTTGCTCTACTGGGAAGTGTCAGGACCAGGGTGATGTGGTCACTGGGAAGGAACCCAGTGGAACTCTTCTGGGCTGGGATGATTTGGTTACTGGAAGGCAGTGGCAGTGTCCAGGTACTGTGTTCACTAGGAGCTTGGAGAGTGGTTTCAGATCCCAAGTGATGTGGTCACGTAGTTGCAGAGAACTCTTTCACAGCCAAGTGATGTGGTCACTGGGAACCAGTGGAGATGTTTGTGGATCCAGGTTTTCTTGTGGTCACTGGGACCCATTGGAGATGATTCTGGACCCACGTCTTGTGGTCACTGGGCGCCAGTACAGCTCTTCCAAGACCAAGGTGATGCCCTCACTGGCAGCCATTGCAACTCTTGCAGGGCCAGTGTGAAGTGGTCCGAGTTCCTCAGGGTCAAACACAGCCTGGTTTCTTGACCATATGTGCTTCAGAGCTTGTGCATCTCATTGGTTGATGATTGCACATATACCGTATTCCAATAGCCCAGCATCCCGCGACTGGAGCTGTGAAGAATTCAAATCTATGCCTCTGCTGGAGGAGCGAGGAAATCATCTCATCAGCTAGAAGTTGGTGCATTTTATGACAGCTGGGAGCCATTGTGCTAGAGTGATAACTTTATGAGCTTCAAGGTTTTTCACTCTGCGCCGATGTCGGCGCTGGCCACAGTTCCTTCGGTCACCAAATCAGGATTGTGTGGTCTGCCTCCCCCTACCACTTATAAAGATCTCAGTTTTGGTCTGAGGAAGGGATATAAACTTTTCTCACTTCAATAGTTGAGACATCTTAGGCAATCTGAGAATTTATTTGGATGCATCTCAGTATATCTCAAGTGGATGGATCTGCATGCCATCTGCAAACATTTGCAACCACGCTTGATAAAGCAAGAGTACATTTGCCAGGGGCAAGCAACACTTATATACTAAAGAAACAGGTGTAATCACTTAAAGGAAAATGTCTCGTTCTGAGATAAGCAACTATTTGATTGCACAGCTGGGTCAGAAATGCCAGTGAACCAGGAATCTCTCATGGTCCACTGTGCTGTATTTGGCTGACACTTTGATAGGATCAGGGCGACAGTTATATCTGCGCAGAGTGAAGAGAGAAGATATACTCCGTCGGTCAGTGTGGATTTAGAAGCCATCATGATTCAGAACTTATGGGTCTGAATCTTGACGGGCAGAATTTTATTTGATGCCAAATGATCTTGAGTTGATACAACACCCTGGCCTTTATCCCTCACTCAGGAACATGAGGTTGGACATCGGGTGATAGATGGGCAAGTCTGTTGGGTCCGAAGAAGATTTTTGCGATAGAGAAGTTAGTGTACTGCACTTGAGGCCTCTGGACTGAACCATGTTGGACAGAGATTCTTAATATCAGTTAAGTCTAAGGTAAGGGGTTCTACACGATCCTATATTAATGGTCGCCGAGCATAGATCAGTTGAGATGTTAACCAGCAGAGGGTGCCACATGCAGGACTCTGCAAGTTCACAGATGTGAACGAGGACAAAGACATTGGGGAATGAGGTGGTGTCTTCTGATCAAGCTAGTAGCTCTCCGGGGCTGCATGGATGGCGCCATGTATTTTCTCAGTTTTTGCTTGGCAGAAGGTTAGCAGATTATCACTTCCCTGGGCTGGGACAAATACTTTCTTGGATATTACTGAATTGGTTACTTCATGGACACCTTGATACAGGGAGTTGGTTTTGTTAGCTGGTTTGGCAGCGCGTGGGAAGTTTGCTCATCTCACCACATCATGATATCTCCTTATAAGAGCTTTACACTGTCTATATGCCTGGTTTGATGATTGATGAAGTGTTTCCAGATCTAGAGGCCACATCTGGAGTTGTGTGTCCAGTTCTGAAGCCAGATCTGGAGAGCCGATCCAGTTCTGAAGGTCACATTGGAGCACTGTGCCCAGTTCTGGAAACTACACCTGGAGTATTGTATCCAGCTCTAGACCAGTCGGTGCAGCACTGAAACCAACTCTCCAGGAGAATAGACTAGTCCATGGTGGTAATCACGAGCTGTGGGAGGAGATGCCCTTGAATGTATACACACGGAAGAGGACAGGAGCAACCCTGAAGCTATGAGGGGACCTCTTACTGCAGGAGGCTGAGGGTTCCAGTGGAAGGCTCACTAGAGGCGATGATAAGTGGGTATAGGGGAAGCTCGGGACGAGATCACCATATGAAACCGGTAGTTAAAGGTTCATGAAAACCCCTCTGGCTAAGCATGCATAAGCTAAGCATGCATAAGACTGAGTCACGATAATGCACTCTGGTATCATTTGATATGAGGACACATCTTGATATCCCATCGCACAAACACTAATGAAGGTGACCGACACGTCACTAAATAAACTTGAATACGGTCACAGTGCCGCACACCCCTAAATAATGTGTCTATAGTGCCGCACACCCCTAAATAATGTGGTTACAGTGCCACACACCACAAAAGAATGTGATTACAGTGCCAGATATTACTAAACAAATAAGGTCACAGTGCCACACCCTAAAAAAAGAATGAGGTCATAGTGCCACACACCACTAAAGAATGTGGGCATAGTGCCACACACCACTAAAGAATGAGATCACAGTGCCACGCATTACTAAACAATAAGGTCACAGTACCACACGTTAAAAAAAGAATGAGGTCACAGTGCCACACACCATTAAAGAATGTGGTCACAGTGCCACACACCACTAAAGAATGCAGTCATAGTGGCACACACCACTACAGAATGTGGTCACAGTGCCACACACCACTAAAGAATGCAGTCATAGTGCCACACACCACTACAGAATGCAGTCACAATGCCACACACCATTAAAGAATGCGGTCACAGTGCCACACGCCATTAAAGAACGTGGTCACAATGCTACACACAATTAACGAATGTCGTCACAATGCCACACACCATTAAAGAATGTGGTCACAATGCCACACAGTAATAAAGAATGAAGTCAGAGTGCCACACACCACTAAAGAATGAAGTCAGAGTGCCACTCACGACTAAAGAATGCAGTCATAGTGCCACACACCATTAATGAACGTGGTCATAGTGCCACACACAACTAAAGAATGAAGTCATAGTGCCGCACACCCCTAAGTAATGTGGCGATAGTGCTGCACACCCCTTAATAATGTAGCTAAAGTGTTGCACACCACTAAAGAATTTAGTTACAGTGCCACACACCACTAAAGAATGGGGTCGCCACCTGGAATACTGTGGAAGAACACTCTTCATGTTGCAGTCCAGTGATAGAAGTACTCATCGTGCCCTACTACTAAATAACTTGGACATTGTCAAGAATGAACTTGATTGTGTCGCATAATTGCTAAAGAAGCTGGTTACACCTTTGCACACCTCAGATGACTGTTATCTCCCCGTGACACACTTGCTTATTAAAATGGCCTGTATGTTTCATGCAGCCAGTGCTCTTCGAGTCATAATCTGCTAATGAATTTGGTCACTGCCGCTCACTGACTAATCAAAGTGGTAATTGCACTGTACACCGCATATATGAGCACTAGTGAACTGGGTGACCACTTTGCAGAGTCACAAAGGAGGGTGTTCTCACCGTCTCATTCCACTAATGACTGTGGTCATCAGACACCCACGTCAATGAATATGGTCATTGCGCCTCATGTTGTTGAGGGATGTTGTAATTGCGTCAAATACCACGAACACATGGTCCGTGTGTCTTTAAATTAACTCATCATGTCACTTGTGACTAACGGGACTTGGTCTTATCAGTGTGCCACATGCCGTTAATAATCATGTGTAAATAAAGCAGTAAATATTATGGGTTACTGCGTAGGAATAATTGAAATGATGTGTTTTTTATGCAATAATGTTTGTTAAATAAAACAAGGATGGGATTTACGACCCCTAATCCAAACAGAATTGTCCATCCTTTATAACTCCAGGGATGGACAGAGAGGGCTGGATTGGCGGTTTTGGGGGCGGAGAGGGGGGTGGGGGAGGCTTGACGATATCGGGCCATATGAATGTGGTCATCGTACTGTACCATGCAAATGAATGCGGTCACTGTGCCCCACATCACCACTCAACCTCATCATGCCACATGTCACTAATATCATGATTGTGTCGCACATCGCTCATAATCCTAGCCGTATCACATGCTGCTAATGAACATCATTATTGTGCTGCATCACCAAATAACTTCACTATGGCACACATTGCTAAAGAAAGTTATTGTGCCACCCGTCTCTAAAGAATGTAGTCATAGTTCCACATGTCACTGAAGAACGTTCTCACCATTTCACACGTTGCTAAAGAACTCCCACAAGTTGTTAAGCATTGATGTCATCAAGCCACACATTGCTAACTAACGTCATCGTTCCATATGCCACTAAGGAACATCATTGTGCCACCTCAGCTTACCAACCCCCCGCCCTCAAACAAAACGTGTACTTCACCAAATGAATAGGCATGGGTTAATTCAAAAGAGCTGTCACATTACTGGACAGTTTTAGAGCGCTTTAATATAGTCCATCCACTGCAGGTCTCGAATATGTATACAATCTGACTGCTTCTTTACATCTCACCAGGGCACAAGTCCTAAAAAAAGAAGTGATGTCACCTGAAGTGACGTCACGACAGGAAGTGACGTCCCGAGATTTGCCGGTCTCCGTCTGAAATGCGTGAATACATACAAGATACAAGTAGAGGTATAATACTGCAATAAGTGGCAGTCACTCAAAACACAAGAACACACTATACACAGGACCCATTCCTCGGATTACACAGTTATTACAGATTCGGGCCGTAGGCACTACGAGCATCTATCGGGGTCCCTGGAAGTGACATGCTCGGCGTGTTCACAGCGCAGCTCCTTGAAGCCTTGGCGCCTCGGCTGTGCTCTGAGAAAGGCTGGCAAGGGGAGGGCGCGAGGTGGAAGGGGAGATTAGTCTGAGCCTCGGGTGCATTTGAAAGGCTATCATTCGCGCGCAGGTGCAGACTCGGGTACCGGCTCCATCTTTTGGGCATGGGGGACGGCGTCCACCCGGTAAAAACCCGGTAAAATAAGTTTGGTGACGCCGTCCACCCGCGTGGTACCCCGACTCGAGCCCTGCATCTCACAAAGGCACTCAGATATGGGATGATAATAAAAATACCCATCCCAACAGATGTCTGTCTCCCCTTCTCTCCGTCCAGTAATGCCAGCTCACGACCACAACTATACACAAAATCTCAGATTGGACAACGCAGTGCAGTAACCATCATATGAAACACCATAAAGGGACCAAAAAACTGTTCAAAGCTGCCAGCACACTGGAAACTGTAAATCTGTGTGCCTGTCTTACACTTCATCATCCAACACACTGCTACACGCTGAGTCCCATAACACGACAATCGCACCTCAGCAGTCATCACACACGAAATGGAAACACTTCCACATGGGATCAAACCAAAGACAACATCCTTCCAACCACACACCTTACATGGTTAGTGTGCTATTCATGTAGGCAAGTGCTTCAGCACCTCACATAGGCGTACTAAGTGCTATATAAATGATGCAATACAATACACGTCGCTAATAAACATCGGCATCGCACCACATGCTGCTAATGAATGTCGTCGTCGTCATCCTACCACGTCGCTAATAAACATCTTCATCCTGCTACAGGTTGCTAGTAGACGTTCATTGCACCACATGTCACTATTGAAGGTTGTCATCACACTTCATGTGGGTGATGAACTTAGACACTGTGGCCCATGCCACTAATGAACTCAACCACATCTTACTACGTGCAGCTGAGGTCGATCATTGCGTTACACACAACTAAAGAACGTCGTCATATTGCCACACATTGCGAAAGAATGTCATAGCGCCACACAGCTAAAGAACGTCATCACTCCACACGTTTCTAAAGAACATTGTCATCCAGCGACTGCGCCATACTTCGCTAAACATAATTGTGTCCTTGTGTAGCATAACTGGTGCTCATGTAAAGCGCTCCAATACCTTCGGGTCGAGTTCGCGCTGTATAAATCTACAAAAAAAAAAAAGTCGTTGTTATGCCACGCACATAGTCATCTTGCCACATGTCGCTAGACAACGTCAACATCGTGCTACACGTTGTTAAATAATGACGTCATCGTGCCACGTCGCTAGTGAACGTCAACCTCGCACTTCAGCTAAGTAATAAACTTGGTCCGCGTGCCCCATGCCAGCGGTGAGGGCGGCGGTCACCTCTTAGCGCGTGCTGCTAATGAAGGTGGCCATTACGTCACACGCTAACAAAGACATCACTGCGCCGCACGCCTCCGACGCACGAGGACGTCACGCAGCACGCCTCCGACGCACGTGGTCACGCGTCTCACGCCTGCTAACAGAGTTGCGCGCAGGTCGCCGCGCGCGGTGCTTGGACACATGACAAATGGATGCAATTCTTGGCCTGATTGAGGCTGGCGCGCCTTCCGAGGCCTGCGCACGCACGGGCGACGCTTCACGCCTGCCTTCCCTTCATTTATTTATTCACGCCCCGCCAGAGGGCGCGGAGTGCGCAGTCCGCTGCGCCACCAGCGCAGATGGCGCGGAGTGCGCAGTCCGCTGCGCTAAAGGCGCTTTACATACAGCGCTATGAAGGCGCCAGTCTACCCGTGGCGGCATCGGGGCAGAAAAGGGCCCCCTCTGGTGAACTGCAATAAATAAGTGGCAGGACATGGATTCGGTGCCGCCGACAGCAGCGTCATTACTGACTGGTAATACGTCTTTTATAAAGCGAGAAGGTACAGAAGAGACACCCGTACGTGGCGCTCTGAATAACTGCCACGCAGGGACCCCGACCGCAGGAAGCAAAGGGCGCAACTTCCAAATGCCACCAGAGCTCGGAGAGGGCATTGTAGGACCACGATGCACGTCACACGTTATTATTATTAAATGGAGAAGTGAAACAAATGTTGTCAAACTCACGCGAATTAGAACATGAAGGTGACCTGCACGATCGGAACGGGGCTTGTCTGATAACATCAGACAGACATTCTCTGTAACTACAATACGGCTTTAAAGGACCTCGGCCAGCCAGGCAAGGGCTGGCCCCGCACCCCGTGCACTGACAGGATCCCCTTAACAGAAAAAACACCGCCTAAAGATCAAACCCGGCATTTCAATGAGTTATATACAATACGAAATCAGGACCAGGGGGTATGAAGAAGGCTCAGTGAGTTAGCTGCCGACATCTAGTGTCCTGCATCCCCTCCCCCAAGGTCAGTGACTGAAGTATCTCTCAATGGGATAATAGTAACACTTGATAATTACAGTGCCTAGAAATGCCTGAAGTGCAGTATTGGGCACTATGTCAGAAGAACCTGTCCATCTCATTGTGACAGCTCACTGCGTTAAAAGAAAGGCGCTAAGACTCCGTTCACCCCATCCCCGGCGTTGCAGCAGCAGGCAGTATAGCGAGGCTTGTGCGGGGGTTAACACTGCGTCATTCGTGGAAGTCATGTAACGGAGAAAGGCGGTGAAATAAACGCACAGACGGCTTTCTCGGCTCCCAGGTGTTCAGAGTCAACAAGTGCGGATAATGCATTGTATTCTGTGCAAACACCGGTGGAATGCGCCCGGGGGTGCAGCCCCCTCCCCGGGTACACCCAGGGTGGGGGTGTTTGAGCAGGTGGCCCTGTATCCTGGGCTGAGATCCGGTTAGACACCTTCGTGGGTTAACGCGTCAATAAGGAGCTAGTTAATGAACCCACTGGCACGGTTGCTAAGCGGAGGTAATGAACGGGGGCAAGAGGCTAGTGGGTTAATGCGCGTGCAAGAGTGCCGAGTGGGTAAAGAAGGCGAGCGGGCTCAGCTCTGATCAGATGACAGAAGATAGCCGAGTGGGTTAATGCACCTGCACGGCAGATGCGAGAGTCCTGTTGGGGACGATTCAGCCATTCATCTAAAAAAGCAGCACACATGACGAGGGCGATAGGAAAAAATATTTATACCCCCTCGAAACCACAAGGCCGTAACAGTAGGCGCTATACGGAAACCACGGTCTTCGATAGCATTTGACAACCAGGGGGAGCGTGGCTTCAAGGTGCTGGGAGTGTGAATATTCCAGGACATAAGCGCCCAGAGGAGCCGAGCACCGACGATAAATGCTCTACGTATCCCAGCCCCCCTCCCTCCCCCACCAGAGGGTTTTCCCACAAGGATGATGAAACGCAGAGAGGGCGAGAAAATGGGATTAAGAACGGGCTGTCGCACATCCGGCTAATTTTATAGACCCGTCCAGAGGACAGCTGCACGGGGGCCAGTCCCCGGCACTGGACCTGAGGAAGAGGCCGCTGCCCCCCGAGACAATAACATCTAGAGAGAAAGGGTGACTCCGAACCGAGAACCACCCTTCCCCCCTCCCCGAATCGAGAAAAGGAAGGACCCCGTCCCCAGAACCAGCAGACGCGAGCCCAAAACATTGACATTTAGAAGCGGAAATATACCACAAAACGGAACCAGCTTTGGCTGAATCCAGAACACCACAGAGCCCGCGCGTGTGAATCCAGAACACCACAGAGCCCGCGCGTGTTAATACTGAACAGTAGAAGCAAAAAAAATGTATGAGAAAATAGGACCAGCAGATGCAGAATCCAGAAAAAACTAGGACAAGAAATACTAGAAAGAGTTATATGAATCCCAAACAGATATTAGTGAAAACATTTCTCAAAAGACTGAACCAATTCATGTTGAATCCAGAACACACACATCTAGAAAAGAACTGAAATCACACAACCGGTAAACCTGCAGTAGAAATAATTACATTTAGGAGCAAACTGTAGCAAAGAGAATCACCAGAACGAAGATTGAAACCTAGAAAAGATAAGCCATAAGGTGAAACCAGCACAGGCATAAAAATAATACCAAAGTTTGGAAACAAAAGAAAAACCAGACCCAATACATACTGAATATGGAACATCGCATGAAAGAAAAATCACAGACCACAGAAGCAGTCCATGTAAATCAGAAACATTATCTAGACTCCAAAGGCTAATACTGGATATGAAAGCAACATGATGGAATGGACCAACGAGATCTAACCACAAAATGACATCCAGCCATGGAACAAGTACACGCTGAATGCAGAACATTAGAATTTAGAAAAACAAAGCTATCTCAGTACAGGATTCCAGATATGCTGAATGAATACTTCAAAATCTAGAAAGAAAATCGTATCCAAAGAAACAGAACCAGTACATGCTTAATCTGAACATCATGGTCGTGAAATACAAGGCTGTTCTAGAAGACCGGAACAGCACGTCCTGAATCAGAAATACAGAAACGGCACATTCTGAATCTGGAATATTGAATCGCACAGAACCTAACGTGAATCTGCAGCATCTAGAACTTGCAGTAGAGGTGTATGTCTGAACTACACATGCATATCTAGAACATCAAATGTTAGGAAGGGACAAACATATGCCAGAGCATTAAACTTGTACATGTGAATCTGGAACACTGAAATCTAGAAATGACCTGATGTTCCTGAGGACAAACCAGCACACATCAAATCCAGGAAGGAAATGGTACCACATAGCCGGTGAAATCTGGAAGTGATCGGCAGTTTTGAGGCCTAAACTAGCTTATGTTGATTCAGAATATCAACTTTTGGCAGTGAGCAAACATAAAAAAAATCAAATCAATCCGCATGACTGAAAGGACAACCATGAAGACACGTACAAGAGATGTAGATTATGGAACATAGAAAATTAGGACCAATATAATCCCAGAGTCTGGAACTAGCGCTTAGATTATGAATATTGTTGAAAAGGAGTAATAAGTCCCAGTTCGTAGGACCAGCAGATGTTAATATCAACAACATTTAAGACTGACATGACGTCAAAGCTCGCAGAGCAGACATATGTTGAATGCAGAGGATAGCATTTCCAGAAGAACACAATGTGCAGCACCAGAATCTAGAACATTGCGGTATATAGCTAAAGCATTATCCAAAAGGCAAAGCGAGATTTACCAAATCCAAAATCTCAAATATAACCTTAAAATGATAAAGCAGATGGAAGGACTAGAACACATTGAATCCAGAATGTTTTAATAGAAGAAACTGAGAGATCGCAGCACACAACCACAATATGCTGGCTTCAGAGCAGTGAAATCTGGGAGTGGAATGAAATTCCTGTGCATGTAGCAAAAGGTATTAAATCTACAATGACTTATTTAGCTATTAAAGCTATCCTGGAGCACACACCCAGCATATGCTAAATCCAGAATGCTTGACTGCAGCAGTAAAATCCCGGCTCCAGAAACCAACAAGCGCTGAATCAAAAACCTCCAAAATACATGAGAGCCGCCCACGGGCATATCCAAAACTCTCAATGCTAGGGATAGGGACGAAGAGCAACCGGTGCTACATCCAGAATGGTGAACTAGAGGAGCGGAAGTATAGGCCAAAAATGGAGACCCAGAATGTGGCAGGTAGCAGGAAAGTCAAAGTAGGTGCGTGAAGAGACAAGGCCGGCGTGTGCCAAATCCAGATGGTGATTCCAGAATACTGAACAGTGGAAGCAAAAAGGATGTATCAGAAAATAGAACCAGCAGATGCAGAATCCAGATAAAAATAGGACAGTATATCGAAGGATACAGAACTAGCAGCTGGAGATGCAGGGACGTCAAAATGTAGAGGTAAAGTCGTGTTAGAGTCTGGATCCAGTGTGTTCCAGGTACAAAACATCGGAATTGGAAGGACTAGATTCCAGAAAACAACACCAGTGCTGATCATGTCTGGAACAACGAAACCTCCAACTAGAAAAGATGCCCATTGGTGGTGAGCGAGCAGGTGCTGAAGACGGATCATCGAAATCTAAAAGGGCCAGGATATCCCTCAAAAGGCTATCAGTAGTTGAGTGATCCAGAAAACCATATCCCACAGCACATGCCTAATCCAGAACTTTATATCTCACTGGACACAAAACCAGGATGTGGTGACCCTCGAAGACTGAAGCTTAGAAGTGAAAAAGTCCAGTAGAGCCAGTATGTGGTGAACAGGGGAAAAGACACAATCTGGAGTGAAAGAACGTGGAAATCCAGAAGAGGAAAATATAGGAGTGAAGGTCTGGCCCACAGGACACAAAACCAGTAGCGGTATAAGTGCAAGGAGCTATTCTGGAAACGAATATCATTCCTGCGGCTCATAGCAGCGCACCCGGAACTCTTGAATTATCCAGAGTTTTCCAGAAGAAATACATCAACGGGACCTGAGCGTGCTGACGGCCGAGGCTGCGGGAGATGTTGGTGAAGATATTTCCAGAGGTGCTCCCACAGATCCAGGGACCCTCCTCTGGATTCCAGGCAGCTTGATTTAGGATCGGCAGTGTGGACAGTCCAGTCCGTCAGTCGGTGCAGGGTGAACCATTGGTAAATAAAGACAACGCCCACATGTTCCTGCTCTGGGGGGGGGGGGGGGTTTCTGGTCTTGAGAACTGGAAGCCAGAGGTGCGGGGGTTTCACCGTTTCCAAGTAATCTAGAGCATACATATTTTTACCCCACATGCCACTTCCAGAGTGGTGTAAACATTTGATTATGAGAATGTTGCCGTGACCCCTCCACCCCCCTAATCTAGCAGGGTCTGCAAGGCGATTCCTGCCTCTATTATCTTAAAACTTCAATTCGGGAGACCGAGGTGGGAATACGTCACGAAAAGAAGTCGGTGGAAGGAATCAAAACCCGATCACCAAACTCAAATAAACAATTATATAAACCAGGTGAGCGCAGCAACTAATTGGATATCTGCGTTTGGGGGCAAGACCAAAGGAGTAAGAACGGGTGGGGGACAAGTGAAAGAGTAAGGCAGGAGCAAAGTAATGAGAGGGGCGTTAAGGGGAGAGGTAAAAGATGGCGAGGTACAGTGTGTTGGGGGCAATCTGCATGTAGGGGTGTGACGCGTTGGGGTAATCGTAGGAGTGGTGAAGCACAGAAGAGGCGGCGCTTGATAAGGGGTAGAGCGCGAGATGCCCGCGGATTGGCCAGGGGGTGTAAGAGGGGGAGGGGACGTTCTTGGAAGGGGGGACCAGGTACCTGCAGATGCTGAAGGCCTTAGGATTGACATGGGGGTACTTCGATACAAGGGGGGGCACGTTCTTGGAAGGGGGACCAGGTACCTGCAGATGCTGGAGGCCTTAGGATTGACATGGGGGTACTTCGATACAAGGGAGGGGGCACATTCTTGGAAGGGGGACCAGGTACCTGCAGATGTTGGAGGCCTTAGGATTGACATGGGGGGTGCTTCGATACAGGGGAGGGGGGCACGTTCTTGGAAGGAGTCCTTGCCCCCCCCAGTACTTCAGGACTTTACCCTGCTGTCTGTCTGATGTATGTTTTTAAAGTTGGCAGCTGTCTTGTCCTCTATGTTTGACCAGGCTTCTGAGGCGCCGGGAGTTTGGGGCTTTGGTAGTCCATGAGAGGCACATGTGGTTCGGAGGTGCCACTGGAGGTTCGGGCGGGTTTGGGTCGGTGTCGGCCATGGTTCTGGGACGCCGGTGATGCCCTTGGCTCAGATCCGCTCGTGGGTCTATCGATCCCATCCTAGAGACATCGGTGTAACACAGCGGAGGAAGCGCCTGTCCTGTGCGTGGGGTGAATGGTGTGTGAAATCCCAGTGGACTACCTGTGGCGCTCCTACACATTGAGGCCTCAGTGTGGGGGTCCCCGTGGAGCGATCGTTCTTGGACTCCCGAGGGTTCGGGATCCCAAAATGGTGTAATTGGGGTTCTTCGCCCCTTGGCCTGAAAAGCCCCGGTGGTCTGGCGTGGTTTCCGATTGTGGGCAAGGGGGACCCGGCGTGGTTTGTGGGGTGGGGGCTCTTGGTTCCATAAGTAATTTTGTTACAGGGAGGTAGGTGGGTCTTCTTCACGCAGCATGGGTCTGTTCTTTTCGGGGTGCCTTGGGTTCGGGGTCCCCCAGCTGTTTGAGGTTGTGAAGAAAGGGGGCGCCTGCTGCTGCATTCCTTCTGGATGTGGTTAAGGCGCCTCTGGCTTCAGAGGTCTTCGTCTCAGGATGTCTTTAGGGGTACCTAAAGGGTTTGCGGGAGGGGGCTTGGTCTTCAGTGTGCTCCTGCTCTGGGGGTGGTAAGTTGGAGACCCTTGTCTCCAGTATTTCTGTCAGGGGCTGTAACTGGGGACGGGGGTTGCTTCCAGACATATAACCTGTGGTTTGGAAGAGAGGGGACTGGGGTGAACATTCCGTTTGTGGTGCCGTGGCATTGATTTTTGGAGGTTTTGGACTCCGAGCATTAGGCTTGGGGTGTACGTGGTTGGGGGAGGTCTTTAACTCGGTTTGGGGTTCCTTGGACTGAGAACCTTCGGTTTGGGGCTTAGATTGAGAACATTCGGTTTAAATGCATGAGGTTTAAGGGGGGCTTGGTTTTAGAATATGCAGTGTGTGTGTCGTAGACTGGACATTGGGTTTTTGCGCAACTGGTTTCGGGGCTGTGGACTCGGTTCGGAGTGTCTTGGACCGCTTTGAAGGGTCTTGGTTTCGGATGTTTCTGCCTGGCAATGCCCGAGGCTTGCAGACCTCGAGACCTCCCGCGGTACCCCGGTGCGGATGTTCTGATCTCGGGGGTCTCCTACCAGTGCACCCCTTGTGTTTCCCAGTCCCCAGCACTCACCTGCTGCCCACCGGCCTTTCTCCGGCTCACGGCGACCCTCTCGCCGGCTCCACAGCTCTGATCCTTCCCAAAGCTCCGTGCCCACCACTACCGGGCGGTCTCTCCCTGGTTCCCGTGCCAAATCCCAGGCAGCCACTCCGTGCCCACTCCCGGGCAATATCTACTCGCTCTCCAGAGCCTCACTGCCCACTCCCGGGCAGTACCCTGGTGCCCACTCCCGGGCAGTAACTTGGTCTCTGGTGCCACTCCCGGGCAGTACCCGATGCCCACTCCCGGGCAGTTACTCGGTCTCTAGTGCCCACTCCCGGGCAGTACCCTGTGCACACTCCGGGGCGGTCTCTATCCTGCCCTGTGCCTCTCCGGAGCTCTCCTCAGCACACTGCCTCTCGCTCCCAGATACGGAGTCTCTCTCCCCGCTCCTTGCAGGTGCTCCAACGGGGGGTCACTTTGGATTTTCGGGGTCTCCCTCTGGTCCCGGGTGTCTCTCTACTCCCTGGAAGTCTCGCCTTGCCTGTTGGGGGGTCTCTCCATAGACAATCAGGCGGCCCCGGGAGTCTCTGGAGCCGTCCCTCCCGTGGCTCCTCCAGTCCTCGTTCCCTCTCCGGCTCTGCTTTGGCCGCGCGCCCCCGACTCCCCGCGCGCTCCCGCGGCCTCCTTCGGCGCGCCTCCGCCTCGCAACGCACGCGCCTCGCTCCTCCCACCAGCCCGAGCCCGGAAAGGAGAGGGCGAGATCGGCTCGTATCCGAGAGAATTCACCCCCTGGAAAGGATTGGGGGGTCTGAGCAATAATCTGACCTCCCACACCCCCCCTTTCTCGGCCCCACCTCCCGACATCAGAAAGGGGGCTAGGGGCAGTGTGCTGCTAGAGAGCCCGGGCACAGAGCAGAACTTCCACTAACTGACGCGAGGAGACCCCCATCACCCCACCCTATGGACACTACGCCCCCCTCCCCCGCCACCCCCAGGAGACAAGTGCCACAGTCAGACTCTGACCAGAGAACAACACCTGCAGAAACCACCGATGACGAGGCGGGACTAAAGAGTAACTTTACTCTCTAGGGGGCAGTCCCCCCGAGACATGAGCGTCTCCGGGGGACTCTGCCCCTCTTTTAAGAAAGCGCCAACAGTGAAACAGGCGTAGGCGATGGTGTTCACTGATAGCAGGTCGCGCTTAATTTGTAATAGAATAAGTGCCGGGGCCCAGAGTTTTTGCTCAGAAACCCTCGGCTTCCAATATTGAGGGTGCCCAATTCCAAGGCTCTGTAGTCCTGACTCCACCTCAAGCAGCTTTCATCCACCACAGACTCTGCCTCTTTATCCCGCTGTTGCTCATCCTTTGTAGGTTTTGCCTACACAGCACTTGCACTGTGCTTGTGAAATCTCTTGTATTTAATATATCTTAAAAGGGGGCTCTTATTAGTTCACAAAGCCGTATTTCTGTGTTCATTCGCTTTTGTTTGGAACTTTTTTTTTGTTAACTTCCCCTGGCGGCATGCATTTACGATACTCCTAGTAAAGCTGTTCTCACTGTTTGAGCCCCATTCACTGTCAAGATAAGATCTCTTCCCATGGAAAAGGCAGACAGCTTCTAACATCATGCTGGGATGCTTGCTTTTTAATTACTTAGTTGTGGAAAACAGATGCTTTAGCCTTAGAACGTTTGTGGCATTTCCTATTCATGCCTCAGTACATTTCTTTGCACTTAGTAGGCATTTTCGGATTGATTTATTCAACTTAATCTATTTGGTCATTGTGATCAAATTCTAATAGTTGTATAAACATTGCACGTTAAAAATAAAGTTAATATACAAGAGCTATGCTATATTTTAGTACTAAACAGACAGTCACATGTGCAGTTACCTTGCAGACAACGGGGTCATGATTTTAATGGTGCAGCAGGTGCAGTAGCACCAGGCCAAAAAGTTGTCAGTACTCCTCTAAGCACATAATATTGCTATATTTGACTACTAAACAGGCAGTCACAATTGCAGTTACCTTGCAGTTAAAAGGGCCTTGATTTAAATGGTGTAGCAGGTGCAGTGGCACTAGGGCCAAAAGACCTAGGGCCCCCAATAAACCAAGAATATTGCTAAAATGTAAAACTAAACAGGCACTCATAAGTGTAATTATCTTGCAGGCACTAGGGACAGGATATGAATGGTGCAGCAGGTGCAGTGGCACCAGGACCAAAAGTTGTCAGAACTCCTCTAAACACCTAATATTGCTATATTTTACTACTATACAGAAAGTCACAATTGCAGTTACATTGCAGTTAAAAGGGGCTTGATTTGAATGGTGCAGCAGGTGCAGTGGCACTGGGGTCAAAAGTTGTCATAACTCCTCTAAACACCAGATATTGCTATATTTGACTACTAAACAGGGAGTCACAAATGCAGTTATCTTGCAGGCAACGGGGTCATGATTTGAATGGTACAGCAGGTGCAGTGGCACCGGGCCCAAAAGTTGTCAGGACTCCTCTATACACCTAATATTTCAATATTTTACTAATATACAGGCAGTCACAATTGCAGTTACATTGCAGTTAAAATGAGCTTGATTTAAATGGTGCAGCGGGTGCAGTGGCACTGGGGCCAAAAGCTGTCATAACTACACTAAACACCAAATATTGCTATATTTTCCTGCTAAACAGGCAGTCACAAGTGTAGTTACCTTGCAGACCATAGGGTCATTATTTGAATGGTGCAGCAGGTGTAGTGGCACCAGGCCCAAACATGATCAGAACTCCTCTAAACACCTGAGATTTTAGCAGCTGAGATCCGCGAACAAATGGTTGGTAGAGATCCTTGGATTCAGCGGTAAGAGCAGGAGGAAGGTCCTAGAGTATTTGGGTGCGAAAGCCTGGAATCAACTCACTTTGTAGCTGCGGATGATGAGTGAGGCAGCACTGTTCAAGAAGAAACTGAAAACCTGGCTCTTTGTGGAAATCTAAGCTTTTTTATATTCCGATCTTATTGCTCGAGTCGGGACACTCCTTGGAGTAGCTTTTGCACTTTATAAATTGCAATCATTTCATATTGCTATATTTTACAACTTAACAGGCAGTTACAAGTGCAGTTTTCTAGAAAGCGCTAGGGTCATGATTTCAACAGTGCAGCAGGTGCAGTGGCACCAGGACCAAAAGCTCCAGGCACCCCGCTAAATACCGATTATTACTATATTTTACAACTGAGCAGGTAGTCACAAGTGCAGTTATCTTTCAGGCACTAGGGTCATGATTTGAATGGTGCAGTAGGTGAAGTGGCAACGGGTCAAAACGTCAGAACTCCCGTAAACACCTAGTATTGCTATATTTCACAACTAAACAGACAGTCATACGCGCAGTTATCTAGCAAACACTAGGGTCATGATTTCAATAGTGCAACAGGTGCAGTGGCGCCGGGACAAAAAAGCTCCAGGCACCCCACTGAACACCTAATATTGCTATATTTTATTTCGAAATGGGCAACCACAAGTGCAGTTATTTTGCAGACAACATGGTCATGATTTGAATGGTGCAGCAGGTGCAGTAGCACCGGGCCCAAAAGTTGTCAGAACTCCTCTAAACACAGGTTATTGCTATGTTTTACTACTAAACAGGCAGTCACAAATGCAGTTACCTTGAAGTTGAAAGGGACTTGATTTAAATGGTGCAGCAGGTGTAGGGGCACCAGGGCCAAAAGTTGTCATACTCCACTAAACACCAAATATTGCTGTATTTTACTACTATACAGGCAGTCACAATTGCAGTTACATTGCAGTTAAAAGGGGCTTGATTTGAATGCTGCAGTAGGTGCAGTGGCACTGGCCCCAGAAATTGTCAGAACACCTCTAAACAGCTAATATTGCTAAATTGTACTACAAAACAGGCAGTCCCAAGTGTAGTTATCTCACAGGAACTAGGACCATGATTTCAATGGTGCTGCAGGTGCAGTGGCACCAGGGACAAAAGTTGTCCAAACACCTGTAAACACCAAATATTGCCATATTTAACTACTAAATAAGCATTTAGAAGTGCAGTTACCTTGCGGGCACCAGGGTCATGATTTCAATCATGCAGTAGGTGCAGTGACACAGGGGCCCAAAGCTCTAGGAACCCCTCTAAACACCAACTATTTTACTATTAAACAGGCAGTCACAAGTGCAGTTACCTTACAAGCAATAGGGTCATGACGTGAATGGTGCAGTGGCACCGGGGCCAAAAGTTGTTATAACTCCTCTAAACACCAAATATTGCTATATTTTACCACTAAACAGGCAGTCACAAATACAGCTATCTTGCAGGCACTAGGGGCATGATTTGAATGGTGCAGCAGTTGCAGTGGCACCGAGCCCAAAACTTGTCAAAACTCCTCTGAACACATAATATTGCTGTTACCTCAATTAATTCAATTATTTCCCTCTTTCATTTAATTTTTTAATAATTCACTATTACTTACCCACACTATACCACTAGCAAAAGAACAATATATTGCCTTTTTGTACATAAACAAATTAAAACTCTTTAACAAATTTTCTGTAACTTATTGTGTACAACTACTCAGCAAGCTACTACTTACAACAAAAAACAGCTTATTATTAATCACATAGGCGAAACCTAATGCATTTACCAATGCTTGTCCTTACCTGCTTTCTCCCTTTGACACTGTCTTTCCAGTTTTCTCTTCCTTCTCTCCATGTTTTGTTTTCCAAAGTCTGATGATGAAAAACAAGCGCTGGTCCCCATACATGAGGGCTGGTGGGCCCCACCTGCCACCATCGCCTCAAATCTAGCACTATTCACAGAGTATTTGCATACTGGAATGTTTGAAAATTACTTCGCTTCTTGGTGCTTAGCGCATACTTAGGCCCCTTCTTGTGATCCATGCCACTGGGGGATGTAGGGGGAGGGTACCCCAAAGGGTGTGACACCATTCCAAAGTCTATGACCTCTTTACAAGCTGCCCAGTAAATGGTGTGCTGTTTATCACATGTTCATTTACCACTAATAAACTCTGACTCCACCAAGTTGGATTTTGTCCATTGTGGTAAACACCAGCCCATTATGACTTTTTGGGAATAATATGTGTATTTTGGTGCTCTTCACTCTAAAATTCCCATGTTCTGGTAAATACTGGGTGTTTTTTCCCTGATACATATTGGCGGGTTTGACCTGCCGATATTTATCACAAAATCCATAATTTATGTGCAGTTACCGCACAAATTGAAGTTCATTAGGGTGCTTGTAAGGAGGGCGTATGTGCTGCGGGCGGGTGGTCTCGTATCCTTGTACTGGTGTTCTGCGAGACCAAATGGTTCCTGCATGATTCCAACCTGATCGATGTGCATGAACAGTGGCTCGTCTGCGTGGGCGCGCGGGCTTTGAATCCGCCTCCTAACCAGTCTCCGTTGTTGGTGCTCGAGTCGAGCTGGATCCTGATGGGTCTTTTTGCTGGCAGCAGGTCGAGGTGCACTCTTCTAATAACTTGGGTTGAAGTTATGAACTTGGCTGAAACATGTAGTGGAAAGGGCTGAGCTGGTCATGCCTTTCGAAGCAGCTGCTTCACCCGTGCTTAGATCTAGGCCCAGTGCTTAATTTGTAAAATATTAAGTGCCAGGGCTCTGACCAGGAGGCCACTGCAGCTTGCACCACCTATCGCCCTTGTCATCGCTGCCAAAACAACTACTAACCATCTCTCTCGCATGTAAATGCGACAGTTCAGATTATTCCAGGTCCCCAAAGCTAAAGGAATGGCTGGGGAGGCAGGTATAAGCAATTTCAATGTAGATTGTATTCCTAAACAACCGTTGTTCTGTTCATCTCTAAATTAGATGAGCAGCGCCACCATGTGGTAGACTGTTCTAAGAATGGTGTTGACAAATTTGGTGTCGAGCACCGGAAACCAATTAAGTGCCGGTGCTGAGCACCAGAAAGCACCGGCTCAAATTAAGCACTGTCTAGGCCTTTTCTTTTTCAGCTTATTATTTTTTTAGCTTTGACATTTCCATGAAGTGCTGGTAACTACTTATTTCTTTATGTAGTTTGATGTTTTGTAAGGTGCTGTTGCTTACTTTAGAGCACAGAGCAAAGGAAGCTCTTTTACATCTCATTGAGGGACAAAGGCCAAGGCTACACTCCCACCAGTTAGCTTTAGTAGCCATATCTAAATACCCAGGTCACAGCCCTTGTTCTGTGGTAAGTTCTTTTTCCCCAGAATTTCCCTGTATTGCCTGTTGTTGCGGTCAGATTTCATGTTAGGGCCAAGGGTGTTGCGAAGCCTGGTCCCTTGTACGCTCTTTAATCTGTCTCCGTGTTTCACCCTCTTAAAAGGCCGTTGGTGGATCAAACAGGCGGGCATTCAATGTAGGAATCTAGTTTGGGCGCAGTGCGGTGTCGTTCTTGCCCGTATTCTGTACCATGATGTGGGTAGCTTGGGGCAGAATTCTACCATATGGGATGGACCTGCCCCTCCTTAGCGGGGTTTTTGGGAGGCGGTAATGAACTGTGTCAATGATGCCACCCAACTAGTGATTCCATGTACACCCCTGCCTCCTTGGGGGATTCTCGCGCCCATATAAGCGCAAAACCACGACTAGTGTTACTGATCTGGAGTTAATATTAGCAAAACGAGAGCTGACTATGCATTGGAAAACGGCTGGGCGACCACGACTGACCAAATGGCGAGATTAACTGGTTAAATGGGCAGGACTCGAGTGCTGTATTGTTTCGAGAATTGAAAAGAGGGCGGGAAGCAATCGATGGGCTAGAGCATGGGAAAACCTTGTAGATAGCCTATTGGCCCCGGACATTGACCCAGAGTCCCCTAACAGCTCCCTTCTTTCAACTGAGGATTTAGTGGGGGGGAAACAACAATTTACCTTTTTTGGGGTGCAGTGGGAGGGATTTTGGACTACATGGGGGAACTCAAGATCATATTGGCCATTTTGGAACTCTACATGTGACTGTTTTGCAAGGGGTAACCGAAGATGGGGTAGTTGAGTGACGAAGTTTGTTAGCTGCAAGCCGAATTGGACAAATGGTATAAAATAATGTATTATGCACTCAAATTGTACATGTTAGAATGGCACCATTAACCTGTTTACTCTGTATTACTACAGTGCATAGAACATTGTCTGCTTCTGATGTACTATGTCTTGGCAGCTATTGTGTTATGTTATATGAACACAATTACATTTTGTTTAAAATAAGCTGTAGAATGGAATCTATCACCACCCTTACCTTGGCGAGGTACTCACAATTATATTCAATGCAATCCCGGCAAGTTTCAGGGGGGCGAGGGATTAGGAGTGGGACCCCAGGGAATAGGTCCTGTATGTGGACGAAATGGTTAATTTCTCTGTTTTTAAAAGAATATCCAGATTGTGCAAGCTTCTGCATAAAAGTTCACTCTGACCTGGCAGTCGAAGTGCATTAAAAGAAACACGTATGGAAATTGTGATCCTGCGTGCAAGAGGAGCAGGAGTCAGTGATCGTGGGGGCGGGACAAAGGTGTGGCTAAAAAGCAAAACATTCTGGACCTATTTTGTTGCTCTTTCACCTTTAGATAACTCCATGTAATACAACACGCACCTAAATTAAAAAATAAATGCACATCAAACTAATTTGTGGGAAAAACACTATTTTGCGTTGTGAAACCTCTATTGGTTGATGCAATCAGCGCTGATGTCTGCATGTAACCAACGAGAGACAGAATTTATTCCTGAATGTTGCAGTGGGGAACAGTGACTTTTGTATTTATTAGTGTAACAAGGTCCCTGTTTGTGACAGAAAACACTGTAAATATGCAAACTATTATTTTAAACTTGCATTGCATGGACTAGAAGATGGGCTGCTACAAAATGCAAGAAAAGATTTAGGCTTAAGATGAAAAAAAGTGCTTCTAAAACAGATTTTACTAATACTAAAGTGTAACTTTTGCAAAAAAAATGTATAAGTATTTCAGGGACACACTCCGCAGCTCAGCTGGTAACACCCTTACGCTACCTCGCAACAAGAATACATCTTTGTCATTACAAAGTGTCAAGTGAAAGCCATCAATTATCGCCCAAACTGGCTTCCAAGAGCCTCTTCATTTGCAGATTAACCAATTGTACGTACACATTTACATTTTTTTAGGAAACAGGACCCTGACAAGAAGGCTGTTCCTTGTTTAGCTGCCTGTCCGTCTCCCGGCTTCACAACACGTATGACTCCCTCCATTCCACTTTAGCTGAGGCACCTCAACTGTCCGAATTAACCGTCCGGGACAGTTGTCTTGAAACAAAAAGTAGATCTACTTTTGTTAAATTAAAAAAAAGTACAACCACGTCATGCCCACAGATCCCACCCACTTCTTCTCCTACCTGACTCCAAGGTTAGAAGGAAATGTATCAGCTACGGTGTGCTTAGGATTCCTGGAGAATTGAGGGCATGGCTGTGGTAGGACTTGGAATTGAGAGGAACGGAGACCCTGAAGAGACAAAGGGCCTGATTTAGATCTTGGCGGATGGGTTACTCCTGCACAACGGTGACAGATATCCCGTCGCTGAAGTATAAATCCCATTTTCTCCGTAGTAACCAGTCAGCCAAGATGTAAACCAGGCCCAAAGTTTTGTTAAAATATGATCACAAAATGTCCATAAACATCAAGAGATATCAATAGAACACAACATAGTCTATTCGCAGATACTCAGGCACATCTTGCACCGTGATGCTCCAAATCTTTCACTAACAGAGATCTTTATCCTGCTTGAACAGAGATAGCGGCAGAGACATTCCTTACACGGTTTCTTGTCAACCAGAAGTTCTACGGATCCAAGGTCTTACTCTAGACCAATGAACGAGATTAAATTGTGGTTTCGATTCAAATTCAAAACAAGTGCCTTGTCAATCGTGATTGTCCCCAGGATGTCAAAGCTCCCTCCCTTTCCTGGATAGCAGCGTTAATCAACTCTAAATACTCAAGTTTAGGCCTGGGACTCTCTCGCTCTCTCACTGTTGCTCCCAGCCTCTTTTGCAATTACAACAGTCACGCTCCAAGAACTCGAATTAGGCATGGCCTCTATCTCTCTAACTTTATGTGCTCTTTTTTTATTGGCCACCAGTGAAGAGTAATGTAGCATGAAAAAGCGCTCTTGTGCATTGCCAAACCTGAGTTCTGGCGTGAGGAGAACAAGTCTTCCTACGCAAGGCTAATTCGAGCGAGAACGCTCAATAACTGTCAGTTGATCCTGGGCGGAGTCTCATTTTTAGTTGGGCTCCGCTCGAGATGGCCGCCGACTCACGTAAAGTTCCAAATCTCATGAGATATTGACCTCCTCTGACCTCCTTGATACTCGTGAGGGCAATAATTTCTGGCAGCAGTGTTTTGCTAAAAAACACCACTCTTCTCTGTTAAAGTACACACCTGAGATTCCTGCCAAACAGATCTGTCTTCAGGAGGGAAATTAAAACATGGCTTTTCTCCCAACCCTGAACCTGTCGGCCACTGCTGTTGCATTTTACCCAGCGCCAAGACGCCTCGGCATTAGTGCGCTCTACAAATATTTTCAGTCAGTCAAGAATTGCGTTGCGTCTGTTTTAAATATAGTAGGCCTCCGTGAGCCATGTTTTCGGCTACATCTCCTCCTTGGGCTCTGTGAGAAAATGGGGTTCTGTTGCAGTACCCCGCCCCACTTTTTGCCTGGCTTTTGATGCAACTTTGACTGTAGAGTACTGCGTTCCTGCTGTCCAGGTTCCTAGTACCAGTGTCCTTTCCCTAGAAACATGTCCACAAGTAGTATTTCTGCCACACTGTAAGTCCCTAGTAAGTGGTACCTAGGGCGTGGAGGCTGAAGAGGGTCACCTGGGCCCCCCTCTCAAGGACCACGCCACTGCCCCTGGCATGACCCTGTGAGGTGAAAAAATGACCAAGTCGACATGGCACACTGCCTGTGTACCATGCCAGTCAGCACTGCCTAAGATATAGGTAACTGCATCAAATGATGGACGGAATGCTGAATGATTCAAACATTCTCCCCCAGTTAAGAGATCTGGGTTAAATCCATCATTCTTTTGCCCACTACACCACCCCTGTTTGGACCCAGCCATATGCAAATCAGTCTTGACCCTGTGCCTCATGGGCACAGTCCAGACCGCACTGCCAAGCCAGGTCCTCCCCCGAGCAGGCCTTACCAGCCCTAAGGCAAGTTGCACTATATCCCAGGTGTGGGCACATCTGCATGAGCAGATCTGCCTTTATAGTATTAGGGTCTATTCCTTAATATTGCAAGTGCCAGGGAAGCCATCGAGAATACGTGGGCTGGGAACTTGACAACTCGAGTTCCACAGCACCATGATGGCTTCACTGAACCCAGGAGTATTTGGTGCCAAACAGCTCCTTGTAATAAATCCACACTGATGCCAGTGTGAGATTTATTAAAACATGTACTCAGAGGGCACCTCAGAGGTGCCCCCTGAAAACCTACCAACCCTGGAGTGGTCTCTGACCAGCTGTAGGCAGCCAGCCACCCCCAGACATGTTTCTGGACCCATGGATAGAAATCTCCTCCTCTCTGGGTCCAGAAACAATGCACATCTTGGGCAGAGGTGTCACATCTTCTCCCACAGAGTGGGCCAGTGTTCGAAGCGGGAAGCTTCAAAGGCCTGCCGCCTTTGTAATGCGACCCCCCCACCCCCCTAGCCTCTGCTGCTAGCAGCAGATGGTAGCCCCTGGTTTACACACCCACTTTGGGCAGGAAAACCTAGAAGAATAGGAGGTGTGCCCTCTTCTGCCAACTCCACCCCGAAGGCGGGGGAGGCGAGGTGAAGCACATCTTTCAGTCCCCTTCATCTTGAAGATGGGGAGACCCCTCCAATCAGGGCTAGGTCTATGCCCCCTCCCACAGGAGGGTGGCATAATAGAGGGCGTAGTCACCCCAGGTAAGGTGCCCATTGGCCTTACCTGCTACTCCCCTAAAACGCCCCTAAATCTAGTATTTAGGTGGCTTCCCCCTGACCTAGAAACCAGATCTGCAATGACCTAAGAAGAAAGAAGACACTGCAGCAGAAGCCAGAAGATAACAACTGCCTTGGCCCCAGCCCTACCTGCCTGTCTCCTGCTTCAATGACCCTCCGACCTGTCTTGAAACAGCAACCTCTGAAACCCCTGGGAGGACTGTGGCCTTCCAGAAAGACTCCAATCTCCTGTCGACAGCATACCTGTCCAGAAGAAAGTGACTCCAAAGACTCTGGATCAGGCGGATCTGCGTCTCCTGCCCACACTGCACCCAGGGCCCACGGCCCGAGTCTGAGTGGCTCACATGTGCAGTGAAGTCTCCCTGGCGATCCTGACCTCGTGTCCAGCATTGGCTGAACTCTCCTGCCATCCAAGATGGCGCCTGCAGTCTGAATCCAGAGGCTTCCACGACCAACTCCGGTAGGAAGACACCAACGTTGAAAGGCACCCCTGCACCCGAAGTCCCGGGGCCTTGGTGAGCTGAACCGACGGTGCCCCTACAACCACCTACATACCTCTACTGTTGTGGGTCTTCTTCCTGCAACCTCCGGTGCTGCTCCTGCAGCCTCTTTTCCGAAAGAAGAACCCCCACTGAAAAGCATTGGGCGCCAGACGTCGAATTTGCACCCTGCACCCGGCCGCCCCTTTGCCGCTGGTGGTGTATGTTTGGTGCTGCTTTGTGACCCCCCCTCCTGTGCTTGTGCTAACCTTCAGAGCTTGGCCCCTGCAACCGATTTACTTACCTGCAAGTAGTGTGGCTCCAGGCACCCCCTGTCTCCATTGGAAAGCATTGGTTTGAACTCCGATTTGGACCTCTACACCCGGCCGTCCCTGTGTGGCTGGTGGCGCAGTTTCGGTACTTACCTGACCCCTGGCCCTTGCTGGCTTTTTGCTCCGAAGACTGAGATTGTAAGTTGAACACTAACCTGTGTAACTGCAATATTGTTTCCCCCACAGGATAACATTGGACTGTGTGAAAAAGTTTCTGTGTCGATTTTTCTCAGTGAAAAGTATTTAACTTGTACTTTCCTGATTACAAAGACCTGGCTCTTAAAATAAAGTACAAACAAAGTATTATTTGATAAAATTGGTCTGGTTCACCTTCTTAAGTTGTGCACCCATTATTTATCACTGTGGTGCAATAAATGTCTTACACTCCTTTGTGTTAGGTCTAAGGTTGCTCGCCCACACTACCACTAATAAAGCACTTTGGCTTTTGCATTAGAGCCCTGTACACTTTTGGGGAACCCCTGGACTCTGTGCATGGTATTACCACCTAGTGTCAATATCATATACATAGCCAGCTTCCTACAGGCACCATGAAGCCCAATGTTATTTTGCTTGCCACAAAATGTCAGGAAAGCCAATCCTTTTCTGCCCAACCAACAGTGTGGTAAAGGGCACAGCATGGCTATGCTGGATTAGGGCAACATTTTTGTTTGGGGTTCTGGGGGTATCGTGACATTCTGGACGGTTGCCCACGTTTGCTTTATAAACGGTGCCCAGGACCACGCATTTCATGCGGGCGTGTACTTAAAGCCAAAGAAGATTGTTAATAATGGGTTTGGTGAGGTCTTGTAGACGGAGATGAAGGCACATTCTGGCCTCCTGGTTCTGCAGTCTTTGAAACCTGCAATGAGCTCCTCTGGGAGACCAGCGTACCTGATACTACAGTAGTTGAGGCGCGCCGTGATGAGGGATCTCGCCAACTTGACTTAGCTGTCGGTTTGCAGAACTGATTGTGATAATTTTAATTGCTGCTTTGTTAAAACTATAGCCTTATGTGAAGTCCTACAAGCAGTGTAAAGTCAGGTGACATGCAAAACAGCAAGAAAGACCTGGCTGCTACACCCCTGGAGAAGGTGGCTCTTTTTTAGGAGCTGGGGACTTTTTGCAAACCTTGAATTTATGGCTTCCTCCAACATGTGAAAATCTTGCATTAGTCCTCTGGATGGCTCTATGGTACTCAAAATTCATTGTCTTAGAGTGTGTCTGCTGAATATCAATGACAGAATATTATGGTATGGAAATATTGAAACAAAAGTATTGAAAGGTGAGTATACATTTTCTATACCTGTCATCACATGTATGCACCCGGATGGCATACACATCTTCAAGGTATGTAGATGAGTTGAGAATAGTAAATCAGTTCTTCCTCTATATGCACTTACCTTTTGATATTTTGGTCTTCAATATTTGGCCACGATATTCAGTAGCGCGATCTATCTTAACAAAGAGCCTTTGCGATGCTGCGCTGGTTGTTGTCCCTCAGAGCAAAGTACCCCGATATAATCACGACTGGTGAGGGGTCAAATTCAACATTCAAACAAATGAAGCAGGTATTGTAATGTTATGATGCAACTTAGGCAAGACAAAGGTCAGGGGGATCGACAGATTACTATATGTTTCTGTACTTTGAGTGGGAGTCGGGCACAGCCAAACAAGGGGGCAGGCTCATGAGGCCTTGCTGAATAACCTTCTCCACCAGTACTTAATTTGGTGATGAGAGACCAATGGCCAGCAGGGGGCCCACGCTGATGAACTCCTGGATTATGCACTGCTTGATTGCCTTTGGACAACACCTCTTTTCGGATCTTTTCTTAAACGCATTGGCCACCATGTACTTACTTTCTGCTTGCTGATGTGGCCGGTTAGGAATTCACAAGAATTGTAGGGTATACAGTGGTGCCTTCTGCTTTTGAGGAGTCACCCTGAACTAACACCCAATGGTTAAAGATTCATCTGCATAGTCACGTATGTCCAAGCGTGCCTTCTGTCCTTTCAGTGGCCTGTAAACAAAATTCACTAATTAAATCACACATTTAACTGTCCAGTTGTAAATCATCTGTAGCAAATTCACCTTTTCTGCATGGTCAGCCAGGATTTTTTCACCTTTTTCTGAACCTTATTTTTATTAATATTGGGACTCTGTACTGACTGACACTGCTGTTACGTGCCACAGAGTTGTTGAAATGTAAATGTCATGTATTCACTCTGCCAGTGTACTGCTCTATGTAAAGTTAGCATTCGCTGCACCATTTTGTATTCAGCCGCCATTTTGAGTCATGATCAAAGTTAATTTCTGTCTCACTCAGTCTGCCTTAACAGAAAGCAGATGCAATATTTTTTTGTATTCCTCCAAGGTTGAGTTTCGCTGTACTAATGAATAGACTGTTTTTGCTATTGCATACCTTTCGCACTAGATAGGCCTGTTCCCACCCTTAGAGCGGCGGGTACGGGCAGAGTAACCTTGACGCTGAGATAGCATGTACCCAGTCCTGGGATAGCAACTCATCTTTGTGTGTCTTCTTTGTTCACTGTTAGAATTGGGGGTCTCTAGTTGGCACAGGTAGGTACTTGTGACAAATAGGGACATTCGCCTCTAGTCAGGGTAGGGGGGTACACTCCTAAAATAACCCCTGCTCACCCCCTTGGTAGCTTGGCACGAGCAGACAGGCTTATCTCAGAGGCAGTGTGTAAAGCATTTGTGAACACATACAGTAATCTAGTGACACACTACAGATGGACACCACACAAGGTTTATATCAAAAATAAGTACTCTTTATATAATTTTAACACAAGACCATAAACGACAAAAATCCACAATACTGTCCTTAAAATGGTAGTTTTAGCTTAGTTCAGTTCAGTTCTTAAGATGCGACACTTTAAGTCAATGTACCTTACGATGCGGGACGCTTCCACAACAAGCAATGTTGCAGCGATGGAAATGCGACAAAGTTCTGGTGCAAAGAAATAAAGATGTCAAGTTCTTCCTGATGCGGCACGCTTCTCCGATGTTGCGAGAAGTCTCGATTCGATGCGTCAACTGCAGCGGCGACACCCTTGTTCAGCGATGCAACGGCAACAGCTTTGGCTGCGACACTCTTCTCCAACGTTGCGAGACGCTTCCGCTCGATGCGACAACTGCAGCGGCGACACCCTTGTTTCGTGATGCGACGGCAGCAGCTCCGACGGCGGCACGCTTCTCCATGGATGCAAGGCGCTTCTCTCGATGAGGTGCAATGCGTCAGCTACAGCGGCGACATCTACGATGCGACGGCAGCGGCTGCGACGGCGACACGCTTCTTCCTCGATGCAAGACTCTTCTCTTGATGCGGTGCAATGCGACAGCTACAGCGGCGACATCTACGATGCGACGGCAGCGGCTGCGACGGCGACACGCTTCTTCGGGGTTGCGGGACGTTTCTCGAGATGCGGTGCAATGTGTCAGCTACAGCGGCGTCATCTCCGTGATGCGACGGCAGCGGCTGCGACGGCGACACGCTTCTCCCTCTTGAGTCGCGCTTCCAGCTCTTTGCGACACGCAGTCCCTTCAGAAGGCCCAAAACAGCAGCAGGCACTTCCAAAGGATTCTTGGGGAGCTGGTGGTTGAAGTCTGTTGTCCCTGAGACTTCAGCAGGAGGCGAGCTCTTTTCTCAAGCCCTTGGAGATACTTTACAAGTTGAATAAAAGTGCACACAAAGTCCTTTCTCCTTCCTTTGGCAGTCAGGCAACCACTGCAGGCAGATCCCTCTAGCTTAGGGATAGTCTTCTCCTCAGTTTCTTCTTGGTTCCGCTCCTCAGCAAAGGTTTCTTCTTGTTTTCCAAAGTGATCTAATTTCCTAGGGGTCTGGGTCCCCTTCTTATACACCTTTTTCTTTGTTCTCTGAAGGCAGAGAGGCCTCTGCCTAGTCCAAAACCAGTTCTGGTCAGTCCTGGAGCACTTTGTTTTTCTGACTCCTTCTTTCCTTTCAGAGTGTGGGGCAGGGTGCTCAGCCGCCCGGCAGGAGGTGGAGCCAGCATTGTGGAAGGCAGGCACAGCCCTATTCAGACCCAGGTGCAACTCCTCCCTCCTCCCTCCACTCTGGATGCAGATCTTTCTATTCAGCCCTGCGCTGACTCACCCTGTCTCCTGTAGCCACCCCCAGCCCCTGTCACTCAATCTCCAGACAAGGAATACACAACCTAGCAGAGGCAGGCTTGGAAGTTTAGGCAAGAAAATACCCACTTTCTAAAAGTGGTATTTTCAAACACAGAATGTTAAAACCAACTTCACTAAAAGATGTATTTTATCATTCTGAGTTCAGGCATACTAAATTCGTTTTTCTACCATGTTCCCTGGGTCAGTTCTGACTATAAGGTGTAATAGTCAGTCTGCCCATTCTGGCCTATGGGGAGCAGGTAGCCTTGCAATAGTGAAAAACGAAAATGGCTGTAATTCACTATTAGGACATGCCACACACACCAGGGCATGTCCTACCTTATACTTACACTGCACCCTGCCCTAGGGCCTACTTTAGGGGTGACCAACATGCAGTAAAGGGAAGGTTTAGGGACTGGTAAGTGGGTGTACTCACCAAGTCGACATGGCAGCCCTAGGCTGCACACAGGCTCTGCAATGGCAGGCCTGAGGCACATTTTACAAGCTGCTTCTGTGGGTGGCACAACCAGTGCTGCAAGCCCACCAGCAGCATTGGATTTACAAGCCCTGGGCACACTCAGTGCACTGTACTAGGGACTGACAAGTAAACCAATCATCCAATCATGGAGTCACTAATACATAACACAATTTATCATAGGGAGCACTTGCACTGTGGCACTGAATAGCAGTGGCACAGTGCCCAAAGCATCTAACGCCAGCAAAAACAGATCAGTAACATAGGAGGCATCATAAAAAATGGAAGGGAGACCCACGCCAAGGATGCCAGGTCTAACACGTGTCCCCTCCAGCTGAAATGTGGGGAGAACTACCCTACCTCAGGGGAGTTCTCTTCACTAAGGCGGAAAAATCTGGACAGACCATCAGCATTGGCGTGTTCTGTACCAGGGCGGTGTTCCACCGTGAAATCCATCCCCTGTAGGGAAATGGACCACCTCAACAGCTTTGGATTCTCACCCCTCATCTGCATCAACCATCTGAGGGGCCTGTGGTCTGTCTGAACCCGGAAGTGAGTCCCAAACAGGTATGGTCTCAGCTTCTTCAGTGCCCAGACCACAGCAAATGCCTCACGCTCAATAGCACTCCACCTCTGTTCCCGTGGTAGTAACCTCCTACTGATGAAGGCTACGGGTTGATCTAGGCCCTCCTCATTCATCTGTGACAGAACAGCCCCCACACCATGCTCTGAAGCGTCTGTTTGTACTACGAACTCTTTGGAGAAGTTGGGTGCCAGGAGCACGGGCGCCGTGCACATGGCAGTTTTCAGGGCCTCAAAAGCTTTCTGACAGGTGTCAGTCCAAATCACTTTCCTGGGCTGCTTCTTGGAAGTCAGCTCTGTCAGGAGCGCAACAATGCTGCCATACCCCTTGACAAATCTCCTGTAGTAACCCGTGAGTCCTAAGAAGGCTCTCACCTCTGTCTGGGTTTTGGGGGGTTCCCAATTCAGGATGGTTTCAATTTTGGGTTGTAGGGGCGCCACCTGGCCGCTCCCCACTTGGTGTCCCAAGTACACCACGGAACCCTGCCCGATCTGGCACTTACTCGCCTTGATCGTGAGGCCTGCCCTCCGCAGCGCCATCAACACTTCCCAGAGGTGGCGCAGATGTTCTTCCCAACTGGCGCTGAACACCGCAATGTCATCCAGGTAGGCGGCACTGAAAGAGTCCAGTCCAGCCAACACCTGGTTGACCAACCTCTGGAAGGTGGCAGGGGCATTCTTCATCCCAAAGGGCATCACCCGGAACTGGTAGTGCCCATCTGGTGTGGAGAATGCTGACCTCTCTCTTGCCCCATCAGTCAAGGCGATCTGCCAGTACCCAGACGTTAAGTCAAACGTGCTGAGGTACCGTGCAGCCCCTAGCCGATCTATGAGCTCATCAGCTCTGGGGATGGGGTGCGCGTCAGTCCTGGTGACTGAATTGAGTCCTCGGTAGTCCACACAGAACCGGAGTTCTGGTGTGGCACCCGGTGCGGCAGCCTTTGGGACCAAGACCACTGGGCTGGCCCAAGGACTGTTAGAGGACTCAATCACCCCTAACGCAAGCATTTTGGAGACCTCCTCCTTGATGCAAGCTCTCACCCTGTCAGTCACCCTGTAAGATTTGTGCTTCACAGGTGTACTGTCCCCAGTGTCCACATCATGGATGCACCAATCTGTGACACCGGGAACCAGGGAGAACAGATCAGAAAACTGTCCCAGCAACTGGCGGCAGTCATTCTGTTGCTCAGGGGTCAGGGTGGAAGAGAGGTTGACACCATCCACTGACCCATCTTGCTCTGTTGCTGACAGGAGGTCAGGAAGAGGCTCGGTCTCCTCCTCCATCCCAGCATCTGTCGCTAAGAGCATACCCACTTGGGACCTCTCCAAGTGGGGCTTCAGGCGGTTGACATGCAGGACCCTCAAGGGGTTCCTGGGAGACCGCAAGTCCACCAAGTAGGTAACCGGACTTTTGCGCTCTACAACCTCAAAGGGTCTGGTCCACTTATCCTGGAGCGCGCAGGGCTCCACTGGGGCCATGACCCACACTTTCTGACCAGGCTGAAGCTCTACCAGAGTGGCATTCTGGTCGTACCACCACTTCATCTCCTCCTGGCTGGCTTCCAGATTCGCCTCAGCTAGTTGCCTGAAACGCCTAGTTTGGTTCCTAAAGGCCAGCATGTAACTGTATACATCCTGGGGAGGTTTCCTGGGAGATTGCTCCCAGCCTTCTTTGACCAAACTTAGAGGTCCTCTTACTGGGTGTCCATAGAGAAGCTCAAAGGGACTGAACCCTAGAGATTTCTGTGGCACCTCACGGTAAGCAAAGAGCAGGCATGGTAAGAGGACGTCCCACTTACGCCTCATAGGTTCCTCAAGACCCATAATCATGCCTTTGAGGGTTCGGTTGAACCTTTCAACCAATCCATTTCCTTGGGGGTGGTAAGGAGTGGTAAACTTGTAGGTTACCCCACACTCCTGCCACAGGGACTTCATATACTTGGAAACGAAGTTGGTCCCCCGGTCAGACACTACCTCGCTAGAGAATCCCACTCGGGAGAAAATTCCCATCAGTGCTCGTCCCACCACGGGGGCCGTCACGGTCCTCAGAGGTATGGCTTCCGGGTACCGGGTGGCATGGTCCACCAAGACCAGGATGAACCTGTTGCCCATGGCTGTCTTGGGGTCCAGTGGCCCCACAATGTCAATACCCACCCGTTCAAAGGGGGTGCTGACTACAGGGAATGGCTGGAGAGGAGCCTTGCGCTTCCTCCCACTCTTTCCACTTGCCTGGCAAGTCTGACATGTCCTGCAGTGAGTGTCTGAACTCCTGCGCATTTGGGGCCAATAAAAGTGGGTGACAAGCCTCTCAAAGGTCTTGTCCTGCCCCAAATGTCCTGCCAATGTAACATCATGAGCCAGCCCCAGTAGGAAGGCTCTGAGGCACTGGGGTACCACCAGCACACGGGCTGACCCAGGCTCAGCAACCTTAGGCTCAGTATACAGGAGATCATTCTCCCAATAGACCCAATGTGACCCAGACTGATCACCTGTTGCCTGGTCTGCAGCCTGTTGCCGCAGACCCACCAGAGAAGGGCATTCTTTCTGCTCCTTGCAGAATTCTTCCCTGGAGGGTCCTCCTTCTTGCTGCCAATGGGTCAGCTCAGGCAGGTCCCCCAGTTCAGCTACCTGTTCCCCTGTAGGCTCCAGGGCATCCCCCTCAAGGTCTGCCTCCTCCTGGACCGTGGGAACTTCGGGGGCCGGTTTCCCGCGCCCCCTGCCTCTTCTCGTGACGGCAGGTACCTGGGCCTCCCTCTCAGGCTCCAGGTCCTCTTGAGCACCTTTACTTGCTGCCATGGACCGGGTGGTCACACACGCCCAGTCTGGCAAACCCAACATCTCCAAATGAGCACTTTGCTCCACCTTCGCCCAAGGTGAGCTCTCCAAGTCGTTCCCTAACAAACAGTCAACAGGCATGGCGGGCCTCACAGCTACCTGAAGAGTACCAGAGACCCCCCCCACTCAAAGGGAACCTGAGCCACTTTGCAGTGACTCTCTGTGTTGTCAGCGGCAACAACTGGATAGAATGCATGGGGGACAACCTGCTCTTGAGACACCAGGTGACACTTGACAGCTGTCACACTGGCTCCTGTATCTCTAAGAGCCTCCACCCTATGGCCATTGATGGTCACCCACTGCCTGTATTTCTTAGTGTTATCAGGCAGCTGGGTCTTGGGGACCATCTCACAGTCTCCTAATGAGACAAGGGACATCTGTGCGGGACCCCACCCCTCTGGGGCATCCATCTCCTCCCCTAGGGCTACACTAGCCATCTGCCGGGGGGCTGCACCAGGGGTGCGGTCTTTCCAAACTGGCGGCACCTGGGATCACTCGCTATATGACCCAGGTCCCCACATTTGTAGCATCTCAGGGGTCCCCTTTGAACAGGTGGACCTGTCGGGGCCCCTGAGGGTTTCTGGGGGAGACTGGGAACCTTTCCCTTGGTTCCCTTGGGGACTACTTTGGGGCCTTCTTTGGAACTCCCTCTGTTTACCCTGGTCCCCCCACTCTTCTGCTGGGGACCCTGCCCACCCTTGGCTGAGTCTCCCACGTGACCCTTGTGGACCCTGGTACTGACCCAGCGGTCCGCCTCCTCAGCAAGCTTCCTAGGGATAGTCAGCTTGCTATCTATCAGGTGCTGGCGTAGCTCTGGAAAACAGTTAATTGACAAGTGCTCCCATGCAATCAAATCAAGGAGCCCCTGAAAATCATCAACTTTGCTACCCTTCACCCAACCATCCAATGCTCTGCAGAAAAAAGTGACATATTCAACCCAGGTACTGTTCTCTATCTTCTTGCAACCCCTGAACCTCTGCCTATACAATTCAGGAGTTAAACCATACCTAGACATTAAAGCATCCTTCATGTGGCGATATGAATTATGGACATCAGAAGGCAAATCTAGCAGTGTGTCCCGCCCCTCACTAAGGAACCGTCCCCACAACCCCGCTCCCCAATCCTTCTCAGGGACCCGGTGGGAAGACATGGCTACCTCATAGGCCTTGAACCACTGCCCAATGTCATCATTTTTTAAAACTCTCTGACCACATCTTTGGGAATATACACTCTAGATTCCACAGGCATTGACGGTGTGCTGCCACCAGAGGGAGTAATTTCTAAGCTCCTAGCTTTCAAATCCAACTCCCTCAAACTTCTATCATGCTCAAGCTGCATCTTCTTTTCTTCCAGGGCCATTTTCCTAATCTCCAATTGCCCACTCATTTTGGCCAGCTCCATCTCATGCATCCTATTTCTCTCCCTGTCCTCCAGCTCTTCTGGGGACAGGCCTTTGGCAGAAACACTGCTACCTACTAGGGAAGGTGCTTTCCTTTCCCCTAGACCCAATGGCCCTTCCAGCTGCACATCTGCATTATTATCCCCTTCCTCAATCTCAGGGGTTTTCCTAGCTTCTACCCAGGCCCTCAGTGCCTTGTAGAACTCATCCCTCTTGGTGAGCCCGGTAATTACAACATTACATTTTTTGCAGAAGTGCTTCAGCTGCTTCACTTTGTAGCTTTCCAGTTTCTCCTCCTCCCACTCAAAATCAACAGATGCTATGGATGCTGTGTCTTCCATGATGGTTAAACTTGGCAGAAAATGGAAAGTCCCAGAAAAAAAATCTACCAACAGTATGTGGTCGCGTTTTGGTCTGCACTCACTAGTAGTGTTCACCAATCACTGTACATGAGTCACAAATGCAAGTCCAGAATCCTCACCGCTGACCACCAATGTTAGAATTGGGGGTCTCTAGTTGGCACAGGTAGGTACTTGTGACAAATAGGGACCCTCGCCTCTAGTCAGGGTAAAGGGGTACACTCCTAAAATAACCCCTGCTCACCCCCTTGGTAGCTTGGCACGAGCAGACAGGCTTATCTCAGAGGCAGTGTGTAAAGCATTTGTGAACACATACAGTAATCTAGTGACACACTAAAGATGGACACCACACAAGGTTTATATCAAAAATAAGTATTCTTTATATAGTTTTAACACAAGACCATAAACGACAAAAATCCACAATACTGTACTTAAAATGGTAGTTTTAGCTTAGTTCAGTTCAGTTCTTAAGATGCGACACTTTAAGTCAATGTACCTTACGATGCGGGACGCTTCCACAACAAGCAATGTTGCAGCGATGGAAATGCGACAAAGTTCTGGTGCAAAGAAATAAAGACGTCAAGTTCTTCCTGATGCGGCACGCTTCTCCGATGTTGCGAGAAGTCTCGATTCGATGCATCAACTGCAGCGGCGACACCCTTGTTCAGCGATGCGACGGCAACAGCTTTGGCTGCGAAACTCTTCTCCAACGTTGCGAGACGCTTCCGCTCGATGCGACAACTGCAGCGGCGACACCCTTGTTTCGTGATGCGACGGCAGCAGCTCCGACGGCGGCACGCTTCTCCGTGGATGCGAGGCGCTTCTCTCGATGCGGTGCAATGCGTCAGCTACAGCGGCGACATCTACGATGCGACGGCAGCGGCTGCGACGGCGACACGCTTCTTCCTCGATGCGGTGCAATACGACAGCTACAGCGGCGACATCTACGATGCGACGGCAGCGGCTGCGACGGCGACACTCTTCTTCGGGATTGCGGGACGTTTCTCGAGATGCGGTGCAATGCGTCAGCTACAGCGGCGTCATCTCCGTGATGCGACGGCAGCGGCTGCGACGGCGACACGCTTCTCCCTCTTGAGTCGCGCTTCCAGCTCCATGCGACACGCAGTCCCTTCAGAAGGCCCAAAACAGCAGCAGGCACTTCCAAAGGATTCTTGGGGAGCTGGTGGTTGAAGTCTGTTGTCCCTGAGACTTCAGCAGGAGGCAAGCTCTTTTCTCAAGCCCTTGGAGATACTTTACAAGTTGAATAAAAGTGCACACAAAGTCCTTTCTCCTTCCTTTGGCAGTCAGGCAACCACTGCAGGCAGATCCCTCTAGCTTAGGGATAGTCTTCTCCTCAGTTTCTTCTTGGTTCCGCTCCTCAGCAAAGGTTTCTTCTTGTTTTCCAAAGTGATCTAATTTCCTAGGGGTCTGGGTCCCCTTTTATACACCTTTTTTCTTTGTTCTCTGAAGGCAGAGAGGCCTCTGCCTAGTCCAAAACCAGTTCTGGTCAGTCCTGGAGCACTTTGTTTTTCTGACTCCTTCTTTCCTTTCAGAGTGTGGGGCAGGGTGCTCAGCCGCCCGGCAGGAGGTGGAGCCAGCATTGTGGAAGGCAGGCACAGCCCTATTCAGACCCAGGTGCAACTCCTCCCTCCACTCTGGATGCAGATCTTTCTATTCAGCCCTGCGCTGACTCACCCTGTCTCCTGTAGCCACCCCCAGCCCCTGTCACTCAATCTCCAGACAAGGAATACACAACCTAGCAGAGGCAGGCTTGGAAGTTTAGGCAAGAAAATACCCACTTTCTAAAAGTGGTATTTTCAAACACAGAATGTTAAAACCAACTTCACTAAAAGATGTATTTTATCATTCTGAGTTCAGGCATACTAAATTCGTTTTTCTACCATGTTCCCTGGGTCAGTTCTGACTGTAAGGTGTAATAGTCAGTCTGCCCATTCTGGCCTATGGGGAGCAGGTAGCCTTGCAATAGTAAAAAACGAAAATGGCTGTAATTCACTATTAGGACATGCCACACACACCAGGGCATGTCCTACCTTATACTTACACTGCACCCTGCCCTAGGGCCTACTTTAGGGGTGACCAACATGCAGTAAAGGGAAGGTTTAGGGACTGGTAAGTGGGTGTACTCACCAAGTCGACATGGCAGCCCTAGGCTGCACACAGGCTCTGCAATGGCAGGCCTGAGGCACATTTTACAAGCCGCTTCTGTGGGTGGCACAACCAGTGCTGCAAGCCCACCAGCGGCATTGGATTTACAAGCCCTGGGCACACTCAGTGCACTGTACTAGGGACTGACAAGTAAACCAATCATCCAATCATGGAGTCACTAATACATAACACAATTTATCATAGGGAGCACTTGCACTGTGGCACTGAATAGCAGTGGCACAGTGCCCAAAGCATCTAACGCCAGCAAAAACAGATCAGTAACATAGGAGGCATCATAAAAAATGGAAGGGAGACCCACGCCAAGGATGCCAGGTCTAACATTCACCAACTATCAACTGGGAAATTCCGGTCTGGGCTTGTCTTAGTGATTCTGAATTGTACAATTTACATTGTCCTGGGGGTAGAAGTCAGTCCCTCTGCAGCAATCCAAGGAGGCTGGTCAGACCGGACTCCACTCGAGTGTTTTACTAATACATTTTGGTTTGTATTCTCTACTGTCTGACCGACTCTTCATTTGTTTGGAAGGCTGAGAGGTGGTCACGAGTGACCCAGGTGGCCCTAGTCGGGTCACTTCCTTCAGTTGGCGCCCGAACAGGGACTCCATTGGGTGGCCCGTCCTTGAGTGGGGGGGGTCGGGGCCACGTCCGGACGGACGGACCGGGGATCCCTGCACGAGAGTCTTGTACTCGCAGCTGCCCCATCTGTCTGACCGGGCGGTGCCTCGTCCAGTGGTCATCCCGACTGGGGTCCTGAATGGCGAAACCCTTGGATATGACTGTTTGGTCTGAAGAGTCCGCATTGGAGAATAACTTCGCTTAACCTGTGTGCACCAGGTGAGTTTGCTTTGGTTCTTTGTGGATATGGCGCCATTTTGATTTGTATTTGGTATGGTCTGAGGACCGTCTTTGCACAAGCGCTTGAATTTGTTTGAGTTCTTTGTGAACATGGTACTACTTTGGTTTGCATTTGATGAGGTCTGAGGACCAATTGTGGTAAGATATTTGCAAATATCTGCTCGGCATAAATAGTGAACTTGTTTTCTTTGAAAATGCTGTGTCTTAGCAAGGTGTTTTGTTTGGGCTGTCGTTGTTGTTCTGCTGATGCTCGATTGGAAGAAAGTCAGCCAGCGCCTCCAGAAGGCACTCCTAATTTCGACATGTATGTAAAGCATGGCCTTGGCCCTATTATGTTTAGTACGTTATGGCGCAAATATATGAGGGACAACGCCGAGTTGCAGTGGCCGTTGACGGGCACTTTTGATGAACAGAAAATTAATTTTCTACAGGATAAATTGTTTGCAAAAAGAAGTAGGCAGTCGATGTTTGATTCCCTCGGAACATGGCAAAAGGAAGCTAAACAGAGATGAATGAAAGCAAAAAAAGAGTCCCGGAAGGTGAGAATGCAGACAGTAACTCAGAAAGCCGTAGCGCATGATAGAGAGAAAATAGAAAAAGGAATAGAGTGTGCTGATAGAAAATTTCGATTACAATGTGAAAAGTCTTATGTTGCCCGAGAAGAAACTGATACATTTGTGGAGGAATTATTAGATGCTCGACCTCCACCTCCATATGCCCGCAGAAAATATATCCTGCTATCCAACAGCCCCAGTCATCTGTCCCTTCTGTCTCTGCTGCCTCTGTTTCTTCTACTATTGATCAACATGTTTTGGCCACAGCGCCTCCTGCCCTTTCTTTGGCTTCACCTTCTGCGGCTACTATAACTGCCAGTCTCCCTGCTACGCCTATTGTTTCGGCATCTCTCTCGCCAGCCCTCACACCCACAACACAGCCTCTAGCGGCATTGGTGCCTGCTCCTTCTGTTACTACTCCTTCCCAATTTCCCTATTCCCCGACATTACTGAGTAGCGGAACGCCTATATGTGGAATAGGGGAGCACGACTTGGCGACTACTAGGGAGCGACTGGGGCGAATATTG
Source organism: Calotriton arnoldi (assembly GCA_963921515.1). Classification (NCBI taxonomy): domain Eukaryota; kingdom Metazoa; phylum Chordata; class Amphibia; order Caudata; family Salamandridae; genus Calotriton; species Calotriton arnoldi. The sequence continues at coordinate 2,744,830 of CAWUFW010000041.1, forward strand.
ATACGATCAGATGTGGGAGATGAAGAGAAAAGGGCGGTAGCCAATCAGGCCGCTCAGTGGGCTCGTCACCCCATTTACAGTGTGGAAGATGTGTGGAGTGTGATGAGAGATTATGAGCCATTTGTGCAGCAACATGCCCTTAAGCATATGTCGGCTACTTTGATCGGACTGTGGGAACAGTGTTTCGATGATGTAGCACCCCAGATTATTTATGATATTAGGGACCATGTATATGCTGCCGATATGGCACCTAGTGAGGTTTTTAATAATGTCACAATGCTGGTCGCTTATCCAGGTAGGCTGCTTGAGAAGAGCCCAAAGACAGTGTCCCAATTCCCGATGAGGGAAGTCCACCCCATATATCACCCAGAAATACCAGAGCTACGGGATCAGCATAACATTGTTACTAGACCCCGGGTAGAGGCCCTGTTACAGGAACAATGGGTTTATACTCCATGGAAAAGGAGTGAGGTTTTGTCCCTTAAGACTCAGCTACCTGACCCTAGGAAGAATCCGACTGCATATTATAAGGAATTGACTGAAGCCGCTTCTTCGACAGTGATGACGCTTGCGGATATTGAAATGTTCTTTGGGTTATTGGTGCCCGTTGATATTTAAGGCAGGTGCACGCACAGGACCACGTTGTGGAATTGGGTGGTACTTGGGATCAGTTTAAAGCATGGAACCAGGAGAGGAAGCCTGGTGAGAAGCCTAAAGCTGAGGTACTAGCTTTGCCTGGTCGAATTATTACATATATCCACTCTCTTATTCCACCGAGAAGGGTAGATTGGGACAAGTTAAAGGCATGTTGTCAGAAGAAGGATGAAAGTGTGTGTGATTTCTTCACTCGATTTGAAGGTGTGTTTTTGGATTTTAGTGGACATGATTTGTCGGTGGAGGGGGGGTGTCCGACTGTTCGTTAATAGATTTGTTACGAACCTGCTTCCTGAGATCGCGGCTCGGTTGCAGGCTTCGGAGAGCACTAGGACTACCTCCTCCCCTTCTGTGATACTGAGTATGGCACAGTATTATGAGCACAGGGAAAATGATGCGAAGGAGAAGGTGGAGAAAAAACATAAGGAATTGAAGACGAAGGTGTTGTTGCAACAGGCTTCTCGAGGGAATGGTAGAGGACGAGGTGGTCCAGACAGACAGCTTCCACATACTAGCCGGAACACTACGCCTGTGGGACCGAATCAGTGTGCGTACTGTAAAGAGGAGGGACACTGGCACAGCGAGTGTCCTGTGCTTTTGCAAAAGGTGGCGTTCCAAGGGGACGAGGGTCTCGTGGATGGGGTCGCGGAGATGGTGGCCAGGACAGAGTGCAGGTAGTTGGGTCGTCAAAGGGTCGTACTGATCAGAACTACTTTGATGATCCTAGGGGCAAACAGTACTACCACGATGACTATGACATAGACGAGGTGACGGGACTGTCCCATAGCTAGGACAGCCAGGGACAGAGTGAGGGACCAGTTCAGATACCTGTAGATCAGCGCGGACCTTACGTTACTGCAGATTTGCAGGGCTCAGCTAAGGAATTTTTGGTGGATGCAGGTGCTATGAATAGTTCTATTTCCCGTTCACTGGTCCCCAGGGCGGCTCTGTCTGGCCATAATAATATTTCGGTAGGATTTTCCGGTGTACCGGTTGTGAGCCCAATTTCCAAACCTCTCACATTGACTATAGGTCCTTTTACTGTGGACTCGCCATTTTTGTTAACATCTAATTGCGGAGAGAATTTGATGGGCTTAGATTTATTAAAGAAGCTGCATGTGACGATTTATTGTTCTCCGGACGGTGTTTACATGACAATGGGTCCGAATGTGGTCGGCTCTAAGCAGTGTCTGTCCGAAGATGCACCCCTCCTTGCTGAATATAAGGATGTGCTGCCCACGTTGTGGGCAACAGGTGACACGGACATAGGACTATTGCAGATTCCCCCAGTTTCTATCAAAGTTAAAGACAATGCCGTTTTGCCTCGTATTCCTCAGTACAAAATACCACAAGCAGGGGAGACAGCCTTGTTGCAGATTATACAGGATCTGATTCAATCAGTGGTTGTCGAAGAGATTACTGTGAATGTGTGTAATAGCCCCATTCTTCCCATTCTTAAGAGGGCACCTTCCAGCTTCTCTGATGATCATCCAGATGTTTATCGTTTTGTGATTGACTTGCGCGAAGTAAATAAAATAGTTGTTCCTCAGTTCCCTGTGGTCCCTGACATTACTGCTCTTCTAACAATGATTCCTTCCTCTGCTAGATTCTTTTCTGTCATTGATTTAAAAAACGCATTCTTTAGTATCCCGATTCATCCAGACAGCAGGCACTTGTTCGGTTTTACACTAGCTGGCAGAAGTTTTAGATTCTGTCAGGCCCCTCAGGGCTATACTGAGAGCCCTAGTATATACAGCCAAGCATTAAAAGCCCAATGGGATTCCCTCATGCTTCCCCCAGGTAATGTATTGCTTCAGTATGTCGATGACCTTCTCATCGCTTCTGACACTGAAAAGTGTTGCAATGACAGTACGGTTAAATTGTTGCTGCATTTGGCACACCACGTACATAAAGTGTGCCTTTCCAAATTTCAGTATTGCCAACAGGAGGTCACCTACTTAGGTCACCTACTGTCGAAGGAGGGTAGGATATTGACTCCTGAACGCATCAGTACCATTGTTAAAATGCCTATCCCGCAAACTCAAAAGGATGTACGCGCTTTTATTGGCATTACTTCCTATTGTCGGCACTGGATCCCTAACTACTCGTTACTAACAAAGCTTCTGCTGGCACTAACCACTAAAGATGTGCATGAACCATTGCCTTGGACACCTGAATGTCAGCAGTCTTTTGAGCAATTAAAAGTTGCGCTCTGCTCTGCTTCTGTGCTTGGTTCGCCAGATTATGCGAAGCCGTTCGTGCTGTACGTACACGAAGCAGCTGGTTGCGCGCTCTCTGTTTTAACACAGGTCTTTGGAGGTAAGCAAGGGCCGTGTGCTTATTTTTCTGCGCTTCTTGACCCTGTCGCGAGAGCCCTTCCAAGCTGTCTAAGAGCGGTCGCGGTTGTGGCCGTCTCAATAAGAGAATCGGCTGGGCTCGTACTTGATACTGACCTCACAGTTATGGTCCCCCATGCTGTGGATACCCTTTTGAATAAAACTAAGACGCAGCACCTCACAGTGCACGTCTGACCGGTTATGAGCTAACTCTCTTTGCACCGCATGCCACGATTAAATGATGTGCCACTCTGAACCCAGCCACTTTGCTACCCCTCCCTTCTGAGAGTGAGGAAGTTGTTATACATGATTGTATCTTCCGCACGGAGGAGGAGACGAAAGGACGGGTAGACTGGACTGACGTTCCCTTATCTGACCCTCAAGGGGAACTATATGTCGATGGCTCTTGTTTCATGCCACCTGATTTCACTACAACAGCTGCATATGCAATCACAACACTACACACAGTAGTTGAGACATCACGAGTTCCTTATCAATTGGCTCAAGCTGCAGAGCTGGTTGCCCTTATTTGAGCCTGTGAGTTGAGTGAGGGACTGGCTGTCAATATCTATACTGACAGTCAGTACGCATTTGGAGTCGCTCATAATTTTGGATGACTTTGGGCAGAAAGAGGGTTTCTCACTTCTCATGGGATGAAGATACAGCAGGGCCCCCTTGTACATAGGCTTTTATCGGCTTTGACACTCCCTAAGAAATTAGCGATAATAAAGTGCAGCGCCCACAAGGCAATTACTGACAACGTGGGTACAGGGAATGCATTCGCAGATCAGATAGCTAAGGAGACAGCCCGAACAAAGATGAAGAAGATGTTTGTAGCAGGTCCCGCTAGGTGGGTGCCTGAGGTTACTATGTTTGCGGATATGCTAGAAAGTGTCAAGGAGATACAGAATGAGGCAACTATTGAGGAATTAGCGATATGGAAGGAGAGCATAGCATGTTTGGATGAGGATGGGTGTTGGACTGATAAGTCAGGGAAACAGAGATGGATGCTACCAGATGCATATGTTTTTCCTGTAGTCACCATGGTGCACGGGCCAGCTCACATTAGTGCGAAAGGTTTTTGTAAGTTGTTAGACCCTGTATGGCAGAATGATAACATCCCAAAGACTGCCGCCCATTTGGTCAAATATTGTATGGTGTGTATGATGCACAATCCTGGAAAGGTACCCCAACGCCACCTGGTAATTTTGCACCCCCTACTTTCCCTTTTAAGGTCCTCCAGTTAGATTACTTAGAGATGGATCGAGTCAACAATTTGAAATATGTGTTGGTGGTTGTTTGTGCATTCAGTAAATAGGTTGAGGCTTATCCCACAAAAGAAAACACAGCCATAGCGACTGCAAAGGTGCTCCTAAAGGAGTTCATTTCTCGCTTGGGCTTGCCCGTTTGATTTAGAGTGACAATGGAAGTCACTTCAATGCAAAAGTTGTCCAGTTAGTTTGCGAGGGACTGCATATCAGACAAAAATTTCATGCTGCAAATCACCCCCAGTCCGCAGGTTTGGTTGAGAAGTACAATGGTACTCTGAAACTGAAACTGGCAAAGATTCAGGAGATCACAGGGTTGCAGTGGCCAGATGCTTTACCATTAGCCCTTTTGTCCACAAGAACGGCAGCCCATCCTAGGACAGGAGTGTCACCCTACGAGGTCGTGTTTGGGCGCCCGGCAAATGTTTGGGGCGTCCTGCGACCTCATCGATTTTCAGAAATTGAATATCCTCTATTTGTATGAGTTAACTAAAAGTCTGCATTCTATTCACCAACAGATCCAGGAATCCCTCCCACTAGTGCCTGAGGGGCCAGGCCACGACATCCGGCCTGGTGACTTCGTCTTGGTGCGCAATTTCCAGAGAAAGAAGAGTCTGGAGCCGAGGTGGAAGGGGCCAGTCCAGGTGCTCCTTTCCACCCGCACCACCGTGCAGGTCGGCGGGCGAAAGAATTGGATTCATTGCCAGCATTTCCGCAAAGTGCCTCTACCCTTACCCTATGATCAGCGGGTTTGTGAGGGCATCGGGGACTCCGAGTGTAAGAGAGTCCCACAGTTCGTTCCCTTTTCAGATGCCCAACTCGCGTGGACCCAAACAGAGGCTGAGAACGATGAGATCTTAAATTCGGCAGTGCCCCCGGAGATTAAGGCAATTCCAGAGTCATCTTCCGCTGGCCCCTCTGCACCTGACCCCCTTTTTCCTGACCCCTCTGTGCCTGGAGTAGCTAGGTACAATTTACGCCCCGCCGGAGGAACAGTGCACCAAAGGAAAGGTCAGATTAGCAGGGATGCACTCGACAAGTCAGGCCACTGTAGTTTAGGGAGAGGCTATATTGGTACATTGTTCGAATATCGTACAGGGTAAGCCGATTGTGCTCCCCAGGAGGGAAGTACATTACCCTGCAACGTGGGCTACGGATCCGAGCTAGGACTTAGCAGCTCCAGCGCCGGTGCTCAAAAGCGCCAATGCTGATGAACAATAGGAGTCTACCAGTGAGGCTCAGACGGACACTGGGAACATTTGCCCCCCTTTTTGTCATTAGTTCCATTGCATTCCTTTTTCTCTTGATTATAATTAAGGCTCCCTGTTTTCCGTTTTTACGGATTTTTACAGATAAATACAGACAGAAAACAATGTGTTTTCTGTCTGCATTTATTTTTAAAAGTGGATAAATACAGAAAATGTGCTTCTTTCAAGTGACTCTTCTTGCTGTCTTTCATGAATTATAGCCCAACAGCTGAGCAGATGGACAGCATGGGAAATTACAAAACAGGATGAAATTTCTTTAAATAACTGCACGTATCAATATACATTTGTGGCATAATGATAATATTTGCCAATGGATGTACTGTTATGTAATGTTTAGCAACTTAAATAGCTAAAATACGATGGACATCAAATTATGAGTGCACGTCTGTCATTTAAATAAATACGGAAATGTACAGTTTTACGACTACATTTATACGCAAAACACAAAATAAATATGGATAAATACAGACAAAATGGCCAAAAAATAAATATGGATAAATACAGACGGAAATGTTATAAAAATAAATACCATAAAACCAGGAGCCCTAATTATAATGTATCCGTTTGGTCGGCCCATTACTGAGGAAGAACATCCCTTTGCACCTCCGCGTCCACAGCGGGGTTGGTCCATGAAGAGTAAAATAGTTTTTGTATCAATAGTTGTTGTTGCACTCATAATAGTATTAGGGATATCCTACTTCCTGGATGAAAAGTATCCTGTACACTCTCAGAGTGGGCCAACTCCTGTTCCCCCTGAACACATGTTTGTTACTTTGGCCCCTCACAAAGGAGAACACCGCAAAACTTATGTAGATAATGTTTTTTTTACAAATGTTGCATCAGGCCCATGATACTTCCAATGCTACTGATTGCTGGATTTGTGGGCTACTTCCCTCAGTTACACATAAGAGTGATATTTTATTGTCAATGCCATTATCCTATCTAGGAAGTTGTGAGGGGTGGTTTGCACTGTTTACGATGGTGCATTATCATTTCCATTTCTCTGCTATGAATATGACATCTGCTGACTCCCGCACTGTGTTTGAATATATACGTTACTATCAAGGATATATGTCCCCAAGGCCAGGGGAACAAGAGACCCCTGGTACATTGCCTCCAACAGCTTGCATGAATGTATATGAGCAGGTAAAGAATGAAACATGGATTCGAATGAAATGTTAGATTTTCAGGGGTTCAACGCTACTGAATATTTCCGATCTTTCCAAACACGCAATATTACAAAGGATAAAGTGATGCCAGTGCCAGTAGTCAATACAACAGCTGGGTTTTGCGTTCAGGGAATTGGAAAGGTGCAAGTGGGGAAGAGTGATTGCAATTATAGATCTACGTTGAGCACGATTAGTAGCCCTCCTTTGCTCCTGCCATATAATGTCTATTTTGTTTGCGGCTCCCAAGCTTATGTTTAGCTTCCTAGGGGATGGTCAGGTGTATGCTATCTCTCTTTTCTTCTTCCCCCAGTGTATATAGCACCATCCAATTACCATAGGGATAATCGATTGCAGCGCAGGAGTGCATACCTGCCCCAAGTTAGAAGGGTTATTAATACAGAGGACATAGATCAAACAGATACCACTTTGCAACAGTTCACAGACGCCATGAAAGGTATTGTACCCTTTTGGGGCCCCATGTCCAACAGCCTTAATGTGCGTTGACTCACTAGAGTTGTAGAAGGGGTCATTATTACAACAGCTGGGATTCTGACGAATATCACAGCTGAGCTCCAAGCTACGAGGCTTGTTGCTTTACAAAACTGGATGCTGTTAGACGTCATCCTTGATGACCGGGGAGGGGCCTGTCGCATCATAGGCAGTATCTGTTGTGTATACATCCCAGACCACGCCCCCAACGTATATGCTGCCATACAGAAGTTGCATAGACTTTCATCCAACATACACCAGGAGAATGGTACCTGGATACTCTCTGGGTGGTTTTGGGGCATATTTGCATCCTGGGGTTGGAAGATCCTTGCTTTCCTAGCGGTAGTCGCTGGTATTTTTCTTACCTGCTGCCTCTGTATATAATGCCTCCCAGCCTGTTGCACTTATTGTATCACACTCCTTACACCGAAGCAAAAGGCGCCCATCCATGACACTAATGCTGTGATTATGACCCAGAAAGAGATAGATAGCTTTAAGCAGATAGACAAGAGTATATTTGAAGACTCTTCTTCCTTTGATGCCGAATACATGGAGTGCTCTGAATTTTGAAGTATATTTGTTGTATACACGCTATGCTGCACCGTCCATTTCCTCAGACCCAAATTGGTTAGCTCATGCTAAAAGGAGGGTCTGTTGAACTGTAAATGTCATGTATTCACTCTGCCAGTGTACTGCTCTATGTAAAGTTAGCATTCGCTGCACCATTCTGTATTCAGCTGCCATTTTGAGTCATGATCGAAGTTCATTTCTGTCTCACTCTGTCTGCCTCAACAGAAAGCAGCTGCAATATTTTTTTTGTATTCCTCCAAGGTTGAGTTTCGCTGTACTAATGAATAGACTGTTTTTGCTATCGCATACCTTTCGCACTAGATAGGCCTGTTCCCACCCTTAGAGTGGCGGGTACGGGCAGAGTAACCTTGGCGCTGATAGCATGTACCGAGTCCTGGGATAGCAACTCATCTTTGTGTGTCTTCTTTGTTCACCAACTAACAACTGGGAAAATCCGGTCTGGGCGTGTCTTAGTGATTCTGAATTGTACCATTTACATTGTCCTGGGGGGCAGAAGTCAGTCCCTCTGCAGCAATCTAAGGAGACTGGTCAGACCGGACTCCACTCGAGTGTATTACTAATAAATACTTTGGTTTGTATTCTCTACTGTCTGACCGACTCTTCATTTGTTTGGAGGCTGAGAGGTGGTCACGAGTGACCCGGGTGGCCCTAATCGGGTCACTTCCTTCAGTGTGTGTGCTCTGGCATTAAAATGGTATTGGTAAAATTGGTGTAATGCAATTGGTCTATTTAATTTTCCTGAAAGGGTATAGTAGATTGTGCAGAAGGTGAATCAATGGATTGAAGTTAAATGCTGTATGTGTGCTGCAATGTGTAGTCACACCACTCACATATATGACAAAAATATATAGCTGCCAGGAGCACTACATCACTCTGGGCTATCATATGAAGGTGCAGCAATAACACATGGCAATGAAAAGTACCTTTGCATGTACAAAGAACCATTTTCATATATTAATAAGTCACACCCAAAGTCTGCTTTGTAAGCCGGCAGGGTACATGTTGTAAACAAATAGTGGCACACTATATTTTGAAAAAGTATGCTCTCAGTGACTGAAGGCCTAAAAGCAATTTAACGGTGTAGGGTCAGCTACATGTTACATAATCCAAGCTTAGGTATGATTCAAATATTTACTTCTAGATCTCTGCCTGGGAAAATGCTACCACCGTCATCTAAAGTTATTTCCTTCTCAATTTTCAAAATATGATTTAATGGTGAAATCAGATTTTTGATTCCTTGAGGTGAAAAGTAACTTTATAAAAATTTACTTTAGAATGTTTGATCCCAAACTGACTTAAAACCAGTTTTGCCACTCATCACACCACCAGATCTAAAATACACATCCTTGGCTGGGAGGGTTAGTGACCCCCAACTATACAATGGCCCACCTCCGAGCCCAGGATGGATTCACTGATGGTAACTGCTGACCACTTAGCAGGGAATAGCTAGCTGGGATGAACAGGAACTACTGGCAGGACAAAGAACAGCCTTGACCGTACCTCATTTGACTTGGGAATGCCATGGAAGGCTTTTCCTATTCATCCCCAGGACCCTACTGGACAGTTAGACTCTAGTCGTAGTGTGGAAGTGAACCAGTTTGGGCCACATCATGGAGAAGAGCTCATTAAAATATGGAAGTGGCTAAATATCTAAAGACATGCAGGCCAAGTGGAAGAAGGGTATTGCCACATTGAAAAAGGGGCTCCTTGGTAATTTCATAGTAAGGCAAAGCAGAAATACTGCAAAAGGAGGCAGAGGGTTGTGAGAAAATAGGATTGCACAACAGAATTTCTCTAATCACTGGCTGATCCACAGGATAAATTTGGCACCTCTGCCACCACACCCTCAACACATTCCTAGACCTGGGGAGACTACACCTGAAGAAAAAGGCCACGTTGGAGGGAAAGAAGACTCCCGACTCCCACTGGAAGAAGAGGACTCGACTCAGGGACTCTTAGCTGCTGCTGGCACCCAGGTACTGTAACAGCTCTCCAAGGGTCAAGTGGGTGGCCTCCTGTTTGCCTGCTTCAGGGTAAACAAAAAACAGAACTGCACACTCCGAGAGAGCCCAGCTGAACACAGAATAGATCCAGCAGGAATCTTGGCTGGAGAGAAACCTGTCTTCTATAAGGATCTAGGGACTGTTGGACTGACCAGAATGAAAGTTCCCAGCAGCTGGAGAAATTGGGCTTAGTCATTTTTTCACCTCCTGAGGACTGTGACACGGTGCTGAGGCTTGCCCAGGAAGGTCACACTGAAGGAGGACAAGAAAACCAAGTTTGTCCCAGTTTGAGGTTTTTGCTGTGCTGAAGACAGATTTAGCTAGACTTTTCGGTATAGGTATCCAGCCTCTGGGAGCCCTGCCCAGCTACTGCTTTCAATCCTGTCTTGCTGGAGAACTTTTAAAAAAGTGACTGTGTTTGAAGGTGAACCCTTGGAATGGGTTGAGACAGCAAATCTCTCTGTGGTACAGCACATTTGGCGGTCCCAAAATCCAGCTTTGTCCTGCTTGGAACTCTTGATGCCAAAACCAAAGGCCTCGGCGGTAGCTCAATGACAAAGTATCTGTCTTCCAGGACCCCCCGCCCCGCCACAGTCCTACTGGAAAATGTGATTCCATTCCGGAGACTAAGTCTGGAGGTAAAAACTTTAACTCGGATGACCAGGTTAGTGTACCTGACCTTTAACCTATTGGGGTCTAAAAGTGCACGTAGGTCCTAGTCAACCACAAACTCGCGTTTTTCAGTGCCACTTTATATTTTCCTGGGCACTTTTTGGTTTACACTTTAAAGACTCATTTCCCCGGTTCCCTTTATCTAGTTTTGATTATCTTGGCATCCTTTTGCTCATTACATTTGTCTCCAGTTTCCTCAATTGGTGTGGGAATTTTATTGTATTATGCTCTTTATTGTAAAATTGTTGGTACTGCATTAAATTAACATTCGCTTCTCTGGTGATTACCTGCTGCTTATTCCGTGCTACCAGGGGTTGAGATGAGATTCTCCCAGAACTGTGTTTTGACCACTTCCCAGTTTGAGTTTATGAAGGTGGTATGGGTTACCGGTTTTCCAAATTATTAACCCAATTTATGACAACATCCCTTTTTGTTTCTTGTTTTGTACATTTTCCTGTATCACTTATAAGGTCTTTTCATCTTTTAATTCCACAGTGTCATGATCTGACCATAAGCAAGCTGTTTGAGACAGTCTTCATGAATGTCAATTCACCAAAATGCCAGGGGTAGCAGTAGTGACATCACATGCCTTTTGACCTTCAATTATACTCACACACATGCTTACACATACACACTTACACACACTCTCTCTCTCATGTAACCACACACCCACAAGCATGCACACAACATACATTTTTATTACTTACCTCAGCTGCCAGGCAAGGCCATATTCCACCTAATTGTACTCCAGCAAACAAAGAAAGTGGAGTCCCAACCAACGTCCCTCAGGACAAGTCGTCACTGTGTTCCTGGCACTGATTTTGCCCCCTCTGTGGTCAGGGGTCGCAAAGACCATGCAAGGGGTCACAAGGGGCAAGCCAGGGGTTGCAGCTGTGACCCCTGCCGACCCCTAAATGACGTCCATGGCAGGCTTTAGACAGTAATCCACAGAGTCAAAACCACAGCCTCAAATGTGGGAGAAGAGAGGTAAAGAAGAAGAGACGGAGAGAGAGAGAAAACACCTCTGTTGTGGACACTCGTCTGTGGAACGTTGGCAGTTAAAAGGGACCACCAAGAAGGTATACTCCTGAAACAGCAGAAAACAGATTTCAGTAACAGGTCAGTAAGAATCAACAACCATAAGCTGTCATAAGGCAGCAGACTTACACTCTGCTCCAGGTTACGGGCTGTGACTACCCTGGACAGCAGCAGCTGACCCTCTCCGAGTCCGGTGCACGGGATGCAGCAGAGTGACCCACTGCAGGACGATGCCAGAGGTAACACTAGGGAGACTGATGGAATATCTAAAGAGAGGGAACACGAAGGGAAGGGCAAACAAAACAAAGGTGCAGGAATGCTCATAGTATACAAACTGAGCGGAGCAAGAACCTTATAATAAAACACTTTGGGCCAGATGTACAAACATTGGTAATAGCGATTGCCTAATTTTGATTATTACCGAATCGCAATTAGGAAATCGGTATTCCTAACGTATGAGATTTGTGTGGCCAAAAAGAGATTCCTAGTAGGTCACAAATCAACCTACCTCATTGAATATTAACGAGATAGGTCGCAAGTGGCGATCCATTAGGCATTTGCACCATATCAGGTATGGTGGCCTGCTGGGGACAGCAGATCACCATGCCTGTGATTGCGAAGAAGGGCATAGTTGTGGAAGAACCAGCTGAGAAATTGAGAATGAACTTTGACTGTGACTTAGCTGACCTGAGTAGTTTTATTTATTTATTAGATTTTGCACAGTTAATTAAAACCATTGCAATGGAGATGCCTCCGTAACGTCTTTGCATCATTAAGAGCAGGGCAAAACTGACCATCACATTTAAAACTCATTAGACCTGAGTAGTTGACTTCACTTCTTTAGCAATGTGTGCTAGTCTATCTTAAAAACTGCCCCCTCTTAGTCTTAGACCTCTAGGGGGGCCAGGAAGACAATATCCAGAATCCTGAGAAGTTATTTGAAGTTTCACCCTCTGTAATCTAGTATCAGCATGCCGAGGCTATCCAAGAAAGCTGTAGCCTCAGCAGGCAACATTTCCTGGTTTGTCCTGCTCTGAGGTTTGTGCTGCAAGAAACAAAGCTTCAGCAGGTCCTCATGGGAAAAGTATGCGGCCTAGGCCTGACACTGACTTAGTAAGGTCCTCGACCTGTCCTGTGACCTGCAGGGGGTGCACCAATTGTGCCCTCATAATGGTCAGAGGACTACTGTCTCTTCCCTGGGTCTAGCATTTAAAACGGTGATGGCTCAAAGCGTGCCTTTGAGATTAACAGATTGACCACAATTTTGTACCTGTTATTGAGAGTGTGATGTGGGTCTCTCTTGCATAATGTTCCCCTACGATGTGTCTGCCCAGAACCTTTCATTGTCTTCCCTTTTGTATGCATGAGAAGTTTGTGTAGAGCCAACGTGCACGCCGCACTTTGTGTATTGCGTTTTGTCTAACGTATTTGCACACCAGTGTAGGAAATGTATCCTTTTGTTATCCAGTGGTGTAACCAAAAAGCTTTGTCTCCCTGTGCTGCATGTGCCATGACCATTTCTAAAGAAACATACACTAGGCTGTTGAATGAGCACGCTTTGCACCCCAGGTGAGCAGAAGTGTGCTTTCTGTGTCATGGGAAGGTGCACATTTTATACAAAGTTGCAGGTTGTTTCTGTCCCTATAGAAAGTTAGATGTTGATAGTGACATTTAGCTGTTACCTGGGAATTTGAAAAGTTAACACAATAATTAATACAGCTTAGTATCACTAGTGACTGTAATACAAAATAAATATGAAAATGCTCACATGTAAGAAGCAATAATTGCATACAACGAGCAATGTTCTCTTTGCCGTACATGCAGAAGCTGTTGTGAGAGGGAATCACGTGGAAGGGAAAGTGCAAGAAGTTGAAAGCAAATGCCCTAGTGCCATGAACCAGATGCCTAGTTAAAATACTCTGACTACAGGGATGTTGGGAAGCCCAGGTCATTACAGTCTTGGTCTGCCAGAGGTAAGGGCGACCCCTTTCAGTGGCCATGATGTCATCGACCCTTAAAGGCACCTAAACAGATGGTGCCTTCCCGAAGGAGCCCCAGATGGAGGAAAAAGGCCAAAGGCAAAAACCTCCTAGTAGACAGCAAGGCTCCAGGTAACAGTAGAAATCCAAGGACAAGAAGCTGTCTCCAAGGAGCAGGAGACCTCAGGATATTCAGGAATGCCAGGAGCTGGAATTGTATGGCTGAAGGACCAGGACTTCTTAAAAATGATGAGGAGCAAGGAAACACACCAACAGGGAGCAAGAAGTGTTGCGATGTAAGGAGAAACAAATCATCTGGCTTTTATACGCTGAAGACAGGAAATATCTCGCAGGAAGAGAGCATATTGGATTGGGAATCACCCAGTGGCGGATCCTCTACTAAGGTGGAGGAGAGTCACCCCACTGCTCTCGGAGCAGTGTACAAGCAACAATAAAATGATTATAACAGAAGTTATTTCTGTTATCATTTTATTTTTGTACCAGCTAGGTTGTGCGGGCGGGGCTGGGCTCCCGTGACATCCGGCAGGAAGAGTGGTTGCTTCACTCCAAAGTGCGCATGACTGCTTGGCCAGCTGTCTTGGGCCGGACAAACAGTCATGCACACTTTACATGTTCCTCACTAGGCTGTAATGCACAGCCTGGTGAGGAACAGGCCCATGCTCACATTCCCCTTCTGAGCGCCGAACCGTGGCGCTCAGACCAATCATAACGCTGCATTGCAACATTGTGATTGGCTTAGGGGAGGGAGCCTGTGTTCTTCCTGGTTCCAGCTGAGGAGGGACAACGGAGGAGAGACGACTGAGCATAGACGTGGCGAGGAGGTAAGAGTTTAAAAAATATATTTTTTACCCCGCCACCCCCGTCTGCCACCCCCCTTACCCGCCACCCTCCAGCCCCTCTACTCTCCTTCCCTGCCAGCCGCTACTGGAATCACCTCTTAGAATCTAATGGTAAGGTGGCCATCTTGGAAAGGGCAGGATATATTCCAGAAATGCTTGCTAGAGGATTATGGAAAGAGAAGGTATAGCAGTACAGAGACACTGAAGGCCAGGGAGAACAGCACGAGCAAGGGAAATTGTACAGGCAGGTCGGCCACCATGAGGTGACTCTAATCATCATGTGCATAGGCCCACAGGCAGCAACTTGATATGAAACATTCTTGTGAAGTTGCTCGTCCCACTCACTCGAGTCGAGATCCGCTCAGGAGATGCCATCGGGTGGGACGCTGGTTCGACACTTGCATGTAAGCAAGGTGTGGGGTAGGTTGGAAGTTGGAAAAATATCTCATCTGACATAAGAGGAAGTGGCAAAAAGTGCAGGTGCCACTTATACAGCTGAGCTGTCTGGCACCAAAACTCCCCACCCCCTACACACAGGGCTGGAGTGGGTAATTAAAGCAGCCCTATCAAAAATGCTCAAACCAGCCTCACTCCTTTTATCTCCTTGTGCAATCTCTCTCTTTCCATTCATCCATTCTCTCTCTCCTCTCGCTCTCTGATCACCTTCCTTCTACCTTTCTCCTCCCTCCCTCTCTTTTAAAGGAGCTGGGTAAAGTGTCAGAGGCCCAAGTGCTCACCGGGTAAATGCTGCTGGAGTAAAAGGCCTGTCCGGCCCTGACCCCCCTCTCACCTCAACCCTTCCACAGAACTGTTTGAGTCAATATGTTTCTGGAAGATGACAGTCTTTTTTATTGCAATTATTAACAGGATAGAACATATTTTGGCAAATTCTTTTCCTTGGTCTTCAAACTTTAAGGGCATCAGAAAACTCCCACCATTCCTGCCTGTGGAGAGCACTCTTACTCGGTGATATTGCCAAAGGGCACAGTGGTCAGGGTGTAGGGTCAGCATCAATTCCAAAAATGGCCTCCCCCAGGGTACATGTGATGTGCGGGCTGTTGGTGTTCCACAAATAACACTGCTGCTGGCCTTTGCTGGATGTGTGGTCAGGCATAGGAGTCTCAGTCCTGTGGAACAACCCGCTATATACGCTTTGCTTCCCATCCAATGAGCAAGCGCCTGAATAGACGAAACATTTCTAAGATCTACACAAGCCGTAGTTTTGACCTAAACTGGAAAGTGAGAGCTGCAATCGTAGAAGGAAAGCTAACTTGTAAAACATATGCAGGGAAGAGACTTGGGGGAGTCTGTGTTACAGAGGGCGGTGGGAGAAAGTCGATGCGAGTGGATGCTCCCTTGAATAACAGATCTGAATGTAGTGGATGCTTCGAACATTGACAAGATTCAGGTTAGTATTTTGGTAGAGTCAGACTCACCTTGTACAATTATTTCTAAAGAGATGCTGGTGCCAATTCTGAAAAGAAAACCAAGTCTTCATGCAGGTCTGTTATCATCATCAGGGTATGGAGTGAGGGCAGCAGATGAAATGAAATGCTGGATAACATAGAGGCCGACAGGATCACATACTTCTCTCTAAGGGCAATGAAGACATCTTTGGTTCTTCACACCAGAGATGGGACATGTGGGAGCGGCGGTCATCATGCGCCTAGACGCTGTAAATATTTCTGAGGAGCACTAGGCCAGCAACAGTGCAGAGGATGAATCTCTTGTGCTTGACATGTAAATGAGACAGAAGAACTGATTGACATAACAATATGATTACAGTGCAGGGAGGATTAGAACCCAATTTAGCGTTAATGGAAAGGGAAAATCTCCCAGGTACTGGTGGCAATGTTGAATACATTGGAGAAACCACAGGTGGAATTTCCTTCCCATATCATGAAGGAAATTCCACCGGTGGATTCTTCTCCAGATTTAGGGCCTTATTTCGGGTTTGGCGGATATCCTATCCACTGTGTAACATTATATCCTATAGTACTTGTAATGCGCCAAACGTGATATCCACCACCGTTTAACCAAGTATCCAGTCCGCTAAATTCTAAAGAAAGCCCATAGTTTTACACCCAGACATTTTAGGATGAATGCCCAACTTTAAGTCAGACCCTTGCTGCTAGAGGCCGTAACTATTTTGGGCCAAAAAGGGGGTGCAGCACAGACCACAAACCAGCTTGTTAAGTGTGAAAAAGGCCGCTTTATTGAAGACAGGTGCATCTTACAAACAATTTCCTTGGCCTGTGCCGTACAAAACTAAACCTCACTAAATATTTTCCTCCTGCCTTACCCCCACCCCCTCCCCTAAAGTTTTCCCCTTTGCAACCATTTATAAACCCCCAAATCTGTCCTCCTTGCTGCCCCGTTAAACTTGTCACTTCTTATCATTTTCTAACATAACTATGTAACCTTCCTATGCTACTTCCCCTTCCTGCGTGCTCCCGGAGTGACATTTTCCAACCAATAAACTGTAACTGTAAACAGATCTACCAACTATTACCCAGAAAAAACGCCACCCGATAACAACAACCCAAACACCCCACCAGCACCTGCTTCAAGCGACAACCAATATGTACATGCTTCCCCACCCGATGCACCTGTTCCCAACAAAATCAACCTAAAACCGAAGAAAAATTGTTCCCCATTGACCCCCTGCCGAAAACCAACCCGACCTGTATCCTTGAAAACGGGGAGGGCGGGAGGGACAACATTTTCCTGCCCTAGACCCCAAACCGGCTGTCGTGTCACCACCACCGAAATGGTGGCTGGTGACATGAAATGGCCGGTTATATATCCCCCCCAGCCCAAAACTAGCCCAAGTGCAGCCCAACAAGCCCAATTGGGCTCCGGCTGCACCCCCGGCCCAAAACCCCCCGGGGAGGCAGGCCTCCCGTTGGTCGGCCGCCCCCCCAAAGCCCTATTGGGCCAAAAAGGGGGTGCAGCACAGACCACAAACCAGCTTGTTAAGTGTGAAAAAGGCCGCTTTATTGAAGACAGGTGCATCTTGCAAACATATTCCTTGGCCTGTGCCGTACAAAACTAAACCTCACTAAATATTTTCCTCCTGCCTTACCCCCACCCCTCCCCTAAAGTTTTCCCCTTTGCAACCATTTATAAACCCCCAAATCTGTCCTCCTTGCTGCCCCGTTCAGCTTGTCACTTCTTATCATTTTCTAACATAACTATCTATGTAACCTTCCTATGCTACTTCCCCTTCCTGCGTGCTCCCGGAGTGACATTTTCCAACAAATAAACTGTAACTGTAAACAGATCTACCAACTATTACCCAGAAAAAACGCCACTTAGAAAATTCTGGCCCAAGACTTTTCTGACCCCCAACTAGGGACCCTGTTGTTTCGGATACCTGCATGTGTCCAAAGCCCTGTCTAAAACCTCCTTAATCTGTATTATATATAACTCCAGTCCATAACGGGACAGATGCACCCCATCTTCTCTGAAAAAATAGACTGCAGCATACCTCAGCTCTGGATGTACCACTCTCCCAATGCCTTCCCTGTCACAAAATATACGCATGTCCCGGTTGATCTTTCTCCGGGCCTTATCTATCGCTGCTGGTCTCTCTGCCCCTCTCCAATGCCTCCTGGGTATGAACTCCGACCAGATAACATAACAACCTGACCACTGCCGCTTAATCTCCAAGAGATCCCTCTTCATCTGTTTTAGCAGGGCCAAACCTTTACACTGAACCAGGTTATTCTCCCCCAAATGTATAATCAACACATCCGGACAAATCCCACCTCTGATCTTCCTGTTTAACGTTGGAAACAACTCGTGCCACCTCATACCCCCTTTTCCATTCCAAGAACACTGAAACAACTGAGAATCTAAGCCTAGATTCAAACTGTTCCCTTTTGTAAACTCATAACGTTCCGCTCGTTTGACAAAAGAATGTCCTACAATGCAGATGGATAATTCCGCCGCAGCAGGCCCCGCCACCGCACCTGAAAAGACACATATATGAGGAAGGAATTGAACATTATGCATCCTCGTCTCCACTGCCCCTCAACCGAATATAAGTTTTGAAGCAATCGGACTTCCAACGCCCTAATCGCATAATCTCCTCCCTCCCCCATCCTCTCTTAGCTGCGTCTGTGGCTGCCCCTATGCGGAATGAATGTGTCCCAAACTGTCTAGGATCCTCCCCCATGCATTGGAGGGCTCACCTCAAGACCCAAAGCAGCTGAGACGCCAGCACCCTGTCGCCCTCTTTTTGCCGGAAAACCTCTCTGTCACCCCGCTCCAACCCCCTGGCCATGATCTCCCCCCAAGCCGCCGGACACACTGTCTTGTCCCCCACCGGTCCCATGACCACCCACTTCCCGACTCCCCGCTGGTCCGTTTTGGATCGCTTGAGCCGCACTGCCACCGCGTCGACCCGCAGGTCCACATCCACCCACTGCACCCCTTGGTCCCCCCTCGCACCCAGCAGCTCCGAAACCCGAAAAGCCCCGAAATACATTCACGACATTAGCGTGGAAAACAAAACCACTTCCTCCGCATTGCGGCATATTTGCGGCATAAGCCGTATCAGGCCGGCCAATATCCCGACCGACAATGGCCTTCTCTGCTGAGATCTGCCACCCTTCTCGCGTGCCCAACCTTCCAGTAATCAACTGCCTAATTCCCCCGCCGAAGGCGCATAACCCCACCAAAACTTGCCCATGAAAGCTATGGCCGACAACTTGCCCGCTATCGTTACCTTATACAAACCTTTGTCAATCATGGACAAAATGAACTGCACCACCTGCTCCTCCCTTACCCATTGCCGTCCACGGCGGTGTGCGCCACTGTCAAGAAATTCCCGCCATGCCTGTTCATACGCCCTCCATGTGGATGAGGCCAGTGACCCTCTTACCAACTGTATGACCCTTTGTCTCCTATATACCACATCCCTGCTGGAACAGGCGTCCTGCCCTTGTCCGCCTCCGTGACTAGCCCATGGAACCTCTGCCACTGTGAACGAGACAAAGCGTCCGCAATGTCATTGTCCACTCCCGGCACATGTCTGGCCTGAAACAAGATATCATGCTGTGAGTAGCGCGTGCTGTGCTGTTTTTAAAGCTGGTATTTTAAAAAGAATCCTAGTTTTTACACTGTGATTGTACTTTGCACATTGTTTTACTTGCCTGCCTGACTTGGCTTCGCTGTCCCTGGTCCGTCGCGGCTTTCAGTGCCGATTGCACGGAGGGACGCGACTCCTCCCCCAATCATCCTATTTCCTGCCCCGGTGTACTTAAGGTGGATGGGGGCCCGGCCGCGCAGCAGTGAGTAGCGCGTGCTGTGCTGTTTTTAAAGCTGGTATTTTAAAAAGAATCCTAGTTTTTACACTGTGATTGTACTTTGCACATTGTTTTACTTGCCTGCCTGACTTGGCTTCGCTGTCCCTGGTCCGTCACGGCTTTCAGTGCCGATTGCACGGAGGGACACGACTCCTCCCCCAATCATCCTATTTCCTGCCCCGGTGTACTTAAGGCGGATGGGGGCCCGGCCGCGCAGCAGTGAGTAGCGCGTGCTGTGCTGTTTTTAAAGCTGGTATTTTAAAAAGAATCCTAGTTTTTACACTGTGATTGTACTTTGCACATTGTTTTACTTGCCTGCCTGACTTGGCTTCGCTGTCCCTGGTCCGTCACGGCTTTCAGTGCCGATTGCACGGAGGGACGCGACTCCTCCCCCAATCATCCTATTTCCTGCCCCGGTGTACTTAAGGCGGATGGGGGCCCGGCCGCGCAGCGGACGTGCGCAGCGGGCGCGCCGCCGGCGCGCCAAAGGCAAGCCCGTCTGCGCCCGTCCGCGAGCCGTACGCGGCCAGCGCCAGCCATGCTGCCGGTTGGGAATGCCAGGAGAAGGTTTTACGGTGGTCTCGAGACGAGCTGTTGTCTCGCAAATGGGATGCTTGTCCCGAGCTACACAAGATTGATCTTGCTTTGACTAGTCTGCCAGACAGTTGCAATTCTTGTGGTCAGGGGTTGAATTATGCGGCAGGGGTGCAAAAAAAGAGCAACTCTGGGATAATAACCCCATTGGGCACTGCACCAAAGCATACGGATACAATTAGGGCGTGCTTAGTCAATTGTAGGTCCCTTTCTACACATGCTGATGATATCTGGCTGGTCCTAGCTGAACTCTCATGGGATGCCATGTTTTGTAACAGAAACCTGGCTTAATGCGGACACTGTGGCAGCAATCACTCTTGCCATCCCGCCAGGTTTCAAAATGTGTTATGCAAATAGAGAGGGCAACAAAAGAGGGGGTGGGGTGGCCATTATATTTAAAGACTCATGGGAGTTAGTTTCCTCTGCCCCTCTCAACATACAGGGCATTGAAGGCCTCAATTTTTGCCTCCAAATCAATCCCTCTTCATCCCTTTCGGGCATACTCATCTATAGACCACCTGATTGTGTAGCTAATATATGTCAGGATCTTTGCAACTATATTGCTCAAAAATCGCTAGCTTATGCCAATTTTATGGCCCTTGGCGATTTTAATTTACACGTGAATGATCCTCACTGCTCACAGGCAGTTCAGTTGGTCTCCTCTCTGGCAGGCGCCAATTTATTGCAAATGGTAGCCGCTCCTACCCATAAAGCAGGTCATACCCTGGATCTAGTCTTCTCGAACATTTCTTCAATGGTTATGGAGTCTCCCTGTCCTCTGGTATGGTCGGATCACTATCTGATTCCTTTTTCGGTTAGGCTGACTAATACCGGCCAGGCCAGAGGCAAGCGTTCTACCATAAAAAGAAATTGGAAAAATCTGACCGCAGCAGCACTAGGTCCTATCCTTCAGAACAATCTTCCTCTTTTATCTTTAGACCCCAATGTAGATGCTCTTGCAATAAATCAATGGATCTCCACGGCTGTGGAGGCCGTTGCTCCGGCTAGAATGGTGAAGTCTCGTAGACTGTCCCCATCGGCTCCTTGGTTCTCTGATTTACTCAGAGAAGAAAAGAGGAGGTGCAAAAGACTAGAACGCTTGTGGAGAATAAACTATTGCGACTTAGCTAAAGCAATCTATAAAAATGCTCTGAAAGATTTTCATAAGTCGCAAAAAATAGCCAGGAGAAACTATATTGTCTCAAGTATCCATAAGGCAGATCATTCCAGCAAAGAGGTGTTTAAGGTAGTACAAACCTTTTTTAAGCCAAAAGCAATAGAGACTGAAGTGCAACCATCCCCAGCCTTGTGTGAAGACATTTCTAGCTTTTTTGATAACAACATTTTAAAGGTCTATGACTCCTTTTCAGCACCCATGGTAACAGAGAAACCGGACACACCATTGGAAGCAGTGGAGGTTCCGCTGTTTACAAATTTTCTACCCATTTCGCATCAGGATGCATTGGCTGAAATTCAAAAATGTAGATCAGGTGCCCCAGATGACCCATGCCCTCCTAAACTTTGGAAAATGCTATCTCTCTCTCTTACTGGTGTGTTAGCTCATATCTGGAACGCATCTCTTCGAACTGGCATTTTTCCCGACAAGTGGAAACACGCTACCCTTCTCCCTTTGAGAAAGAAACCTAATGGTGACCCAGGAGACCTCAACAATCTTAGGCCAATCTCCTTACTGCCTGCTCCGGGTAAAATGCTAGAGAAGTTGGTCCAGCGGCAACTGACCAACTTTGTTGAGAGCAATGCCTCCCTGCATGATACACAATCTGGTTTTCGGGCAGGCTAAAGCACGGAGACTGCCCTCCTGGAGGTGGCCGAGTCGGTGAGATGGTCGTTAGATTCAGGGGCATCAGTGCTACTGGTGCTCCTGGATCTGTCTGCAGCTTTCGACACCGTCGACCACACCGTGTTGGTGCAGAGATTACAAGACACAGGTTTTGGGGGGAAGGTTTTGACTTGGCTGAAATCATATTTAAGCGGCCGTACCCAAAGAGTCGCCTTACAACCATTTGAATCAAAACCTAAACCCCTATGGTGTGGCGTCCCTCAAGGCTCCGCGCTGAGCCCTTTAAAAAGTACCTAGCCCCACTTTTTTCTTTGATTGCCAATTGGGGTGTGAAGGCAATCTCCTACGCTGGCGACACCCAGCTGGTTTTCCCTTTTCAAGAGCGAACGATAGAGGCTTTTATGAATTTTAAAGGTTGCTTGAGAGACATAGCCCTATGGATGAATATAAACAAACTAAAACTCAATGCGGGTGCTGTTTTTCGGTAATGGCCCTGTGCCTGCTCCAGATCTGTGGTGGCCAGTAGAAATGGGCCCTCCGCCTTCTCCTAGCACGAGTATCAAAAATCTAGGGGTGAGATGGGAGGCGGACCTCTCTTTCTCGGCCCAAATCCAACAGGTCACCGCTTCGTGTTTTAGTAAATTGAGAAACCTCCGCAAATTTTTACATTTTATGCCAGAAGATTGCCGTAAATCCGTAGTCCATGCCACAGTGACATCCAGGCTAGACTACGCAAACGGCTTATATCTTGGCCTGCCTAAATATTCGATTAGACGTCTGCAGATGGTGCAGAATGCGGCTGCGAGACTAATTAGACGCATTCCTTTTCGACATCATGTCTCTCTGCATTTACACGAGCTACACTGGCTCCCGGTAGCCAAAAGAATCGAATTTAAGGCCTTGACCCTGACCCATCGGGCTCTTCAGGGAAGATGTCCTAGCTATCTTAAACAAAGACTTTGCCGGTATAAGCAAAATCGTTCCCTGCGGTCAAACTCTCAGAATTTGCTCTACGCTCCCCGCTTTGCGAAAGCCCGTTTGGGTGGTAGGGCGTTCACAGTAAGAACGGCTAAATTGTGGAATGCCCTACCTGGGTTTCTCCGCCAAGCTAACACTGAGACCAGTTTCAGAATAGCGCTGAAGACATGGCTCTTTAGCAACGATTAGGCATGACCCCAGTGCCTAAACTTATGTGCATGCGCTGCTTGCTGCTAGAGCGCCGGGACACCTCTGTTCTTGAGGTAGCTGTTCGCGCTATACAAGCTCCAGTATTATTATTATTATTATTATTATTATTAATAAACATCTCAGCACAAAAACCTGCAACAACTTGAGAACTTGGGCGTCCCTGGCTGATTGTCTGTTCACCACCTGAACGACTGACATATTGTCCACCTTAAAGATCACCTTCTTATGTGCCAAGTCCCGCGCCCAGACTGTCACGGCCACTACCAGCGGAAAGTGCTCTAGAAAGGCAATACTCCTCCCCCCCATTCTTCCAGTGTGGTGGCCATTCTTCTGCGCACCACCTCCCTTGCCAGTAGAGCCCAAAGCCACCTGCCCCTGCCGCGTCTGATGAGATCGTGACATCCCATTCCCATTCTTCTGGGGTTGCCATAGGGATGCCGTTGAAATGTTCGGGAAATGTGCGCCACATGCGCAAATCCTCTTTAGTTCCGGCCGACAGGCGCATATGATGGTGCGGCAGCGTCAGACCCACCAAAGACATCCCCAACCTCCTGCAAAAAGTTTGCCCAGCTCGCACCACCCTGCACGCAAAATTGAGGTGTCCCAGCAAAACCTGTACCTCCCTAACCGTCACCTTCTTTCTGGCCAGCAGACCGTCAATCAACATCAGCATGTGCCATTTTTTGTCCATTGGCAAACGGGCTTCCATTGCCCCCGAATCGAGTTCAATACCAAGAAATGACAACACTGTACTGGGACCTTGTGTCTTCTCTGGCGCCAGGGGCACACCCAGGTAGCCCATGAGCTCTTTAAAACTTGCCAGCTGCTGCTGACAGTCTGCAGAACCGGGCAGTCCCACCAGGAAAAAGTCATCCAGGTATTGTGTCACCGACTCTTTACCAGTGTGCCATGAGAAAACCCACTGCAGGAATGTACTAAACCACTCAAACAGTGCACAAGATATGGAACAGCCCATTGGCAGTTCCTTGTCCACGAAAATGGACCCCTCAAACTGGATGCCCAACAGCTGATAATCCGCCGGGTGTTCTGGGAGCAATCGAAATGCCGACTTTATGTCACACTTCGCCAGGAGCGCGCGCGCGCGCCCCTACTGTGGCAACCAGATGTCGTGCGACATCCACCGAGGAGTAAGACACGGACGACAGTTCGGCCGCTATGAAATCATTAACTGACGCCCCTGCAGGCCACGACAGGTGTTGGATCAACCTGTATTGCCCCAGTTCCTTCTTTGGTACCACGCCAATTGGGGAAATAATCAGGTCCCGAATGGGGCTGCTCCTGAACGGACCTGCCATACGCCCTTCCTGCACTTCTTTGAACAATTTTGCCTGCACTACTGGACCGTGTGTCTTTGCCGAATTCAGATTCTCGGCCCACCGAGCGGCCCGCGGACCCTCATAGCCCAGCCTGAAACCCTCCTGAAAACCCCGCTGTAAAAGTTCTGCGTCTTCGGTCCGTGGATATGACGCCAGAAATTCCTCCAGACAGTCCAGTTTAATGGGCGTATGACCCTTTGCCCACAGTCCCTTGTCCCCCCCTTACCCCCTGCTGCGTGCTGCGATGCCTGGTTGGACTGCGGCCCTTGCCCACTAACTCCTGCCCCCCAGCATTGCACCACGGGGTGTTTTCCTGCGCACTTCGAGCATTCGTGCCGAAACTTGCAGTATTGTCTGGCGCACGTGCCCTTGTTGAAATCCAAGCACGCTCCCATTGTGCCCCCGGTGCTGTTCCCTGTATACCCTACCCCCCCCGCGGGTGGGGCGGCTCTGAAAGGGGCGAGGGGCAAGCGGGAGACCGCTAGCTGTGTATATTGTCTTCCCGAACTTTGCCCCCCCATAGTCTGTTGGTAAAGGTCCGAATCTATCTCCCCCCACTTAGCCTACGGATCCCAGGCCAACCGCGCCCTAAACTCCTCATCGTAATGCGACCACACTTATCCTCCGTACGTGACCTGCGCCCTTCTAATCACGTCCATGTATTTAAACAATGCGACGGACCTGTCAGGGTACTTCTCACAGTATACGTTGGCGAAAATCAGAAATGCCGCCGACCAATTCTCGATGGTCATGGGCACCCGCGGCCTCTTAGCAAGCTCCAACTCTTCTTCTTTGGACCCTTCTTTCACCGTAAGCTCCCTGTGCAGCAGCTTCAGCATGTCCACGTATTCGCCCTTCCAGATTTTCTCTTTGGTGGCCAACGTAAGGTGGGCCCCCCAAGGGCTTAGTAATCCCCATGTAAGGCAATTTCTTCACTGGGATATCGTGACTCTCCTTACCCTCCTCCTTGGACACCCCCTCGGCCTCTTTGCCACCTGCAGCTATCACTCCTTGGTTTCCCGGCGCCTGCCCCTCTGGGGGGCTGGGTGCCGCAGCCCGTTCGCCCTTACCGCCACCTTTTCCCAGCGACTCTGTCCCCACACCTGTTTCTTTTACATATGCACCCTTCCTCAAGCGCACCTCCCCCTCCTCCCCCCCGCGGATCCGTACCCACCGACACCTGGCCTTGCGGTTCCTCACCTGTCGTCCTCCCGTCTACCCTCCTTTTTGCTGTGCCCCGCCAGCCCCCATCCCCCCGCCTGTGCTCTCGTGCCTTACCTGGCGTCAAGGTCGGCGTCCTGACCGGATCCCGCCGCCTAACCAGTTGTGAAGGGGGGGCCGCCACGCTATCCACCTTGTTCCGTCTTTCCGGACCTTTCTGTAAAACAACGAACACGTCATTAGTGACATCCCCCCTCCCTTCAGCCTTCCCTTCCTCTTCTCCTAGTATTTCCCCTTCTTCAACGCTCTCCTCATCATAATCCAATAGCAATGGGCCATCCTCCACGGACTCCAGCCTGCACAAACTCGCTCGTTCCCTGCCTGTGCGGATTGGCAATAGGCCGTCCTCCGTGGACTCCAGCCTGCTCAAACCCGCTCGCTCCTTGCAAGTGCGTAGTAGTTCCCCTAAATCAACGCTCCCTTGCCGCTGCCCTGCGCGCTTGCCCTTTGAGTCCCGCGTTGAACTCCACGGAACCTGTGCCTGCTCCCTAGAGGCCGCATCGACCCACCGGGGTTGTGGCACTGGAGACTGTTCGTCCCCCCTTCTGCGCACCACCTCCTGCACGTCCCTCGTTGGAGCCCGGCCACCCGCATGAGGCAGAGCCGGCCCATCCACTCGGTAGGGTGGAGCCGCATGCAACTCTCCCGAGTGCCGCACCTGCCGCCCCTGCCAAAGAAAAGTGGAGTCCGACATGCCGGGGTTAGTCCTGACCTCTGACCGTAAAACACCTGAATACCCGTGCCCACTTCCACCCTCTACCCGCCCCAGGCCCAACGCACCGGACGAATGGCCTCCCCGCCGCGCCGGAGTGCCCCCCCTACCCCCACCCCAGCCCCCCCAACAGAAAAACCCCAACCCCGTCCCCTAGACCCCCCACGCCTTCCTCCTCCCCGTCGCTCCACTCCAACGAATCCACCACCCTCTTGCCCGCGCAGCCTTCCCAAGCCCGGCCGACCTGCGGTACGCTCACCCTCCCCCCCTCCCCCAGCACTCCTCCCTGTCCCCGGGACACCCCTCCCCCTCCGACCACCGGTGCCTGAGCCCTGCCGGGGCCCTCTCCAGCCATCCCCCCATCTCCAGGGACGGCATCGGTCCCCACCGTGGCCCCCTCTTGTCCGCCACCTTTAGGAAACCGACCGATCCCTCCGTCGCCCCCTCACCGCTACCCGGCCTGTCACGGGGCCCTCGCTTGCCTTCCCTCCTCACTGCACCCTCCCCGCATCCCACCCGGCTGCCCTCCCCCACAGAAACCCCCAGCACTACTGTAGCTCCCCGCTACACCCTCCCGGGCCCCCCACCAACACTGTGACCCTCCCCCATGGATTCCAGATCCCCCCCTTCTGCCTCCCCCTCCCCGCCGCTCTCCACTAACACGGGCGAAGACCGGCCGCTGTCCAGGTTGATGGGGGTGGCCCCCCCACTGACCTGCTCCTTTCTTGCGGTCCTCCTTTCTAATAGAGCCCCCCCTGCCCCCGCCTAAACTCGAGAGCGGGCCGCGGAGCCGCGACCCGCCCCCCCTTCGTGCCGCCTTATCCCGCGCGGCCGGCTTCGCAGTGCGGCCGCGCCCCCCAACCCCGTTATCTCGCCGTCTCCGGGCCCGCTGCAGCGAGCACGCGAGCACCGCCGCCGCGACCCCGCTCGCTGCCCGCCTTGGTGGCCTCACCTCAATCGCGCGCCGCAGCATGTCTGTGCGGCCCGCTTCCGCCAGGAGGCGTAAAGCCTCCGTCACCCGTGGATCCTCCGCCATCCCGAACGCTGCCAGCTGCCACAACGAGGAAACAGCACACTCGAGCAGCTCGCTAATGATCCCGCGAAGCGCTCCGCAGTACAACGCTCGACCTAAACTACACCAAACCACCAATGCTCACAAAATTTTCCTGCCCTAAACCCCAAACCGGCTGTTGTGTCACCACCACCGAAATGGTGGCTGGCGACACGAAATGGCCGGTTATATATCCCCCCAGCCCAAAACTAGCCCAAGTGCAGCCCAAAAAGCCCAATTGGGCTCCGGCTGCACCCCCGGCCCAAAACCACCCGGGGAGGCAGGCCTCCCGTTGGTCGGCCGCCCCCCCAAAGCCCTATTCTGCGGCTGAGGTAAGTGAACATTTGACATAGGGCCTGATTACGATCTTGGCGAATAGCCCGTCCGCCAGAGTACAATTCCATTGTATCCGATGGAACTTGTAATACAGCGGAGAGGATATCCATCACGTTTGTGACGGTGTGTCCCATCCGCCAAGATCATGATCAGGTCCATAGTTCGCACACAAAGGACATCTGTGGTACTCCATTACAAAACACTGGATGAGGAATGAGGTTTTGTTGGCCCGCAATGGATCGAATTATGGTGAAGCATTGAGTAATTGTTTACCAAGGGGAGGAGGGGGTCAGATTTCTCTTCAGGCCCATTCTTGTGTGATAGCTTGAAAGTTTAATGATGTCATAGATAAAAACAGATACCATGCTGTTACCACTGAGAAGAAAGTAAATCTGTACCTATCTCACTGTCCCTTTAAAAAAAAAAAATCGTTTACAATTTCAGGCCTTTACTACTGTCCGATTTATAGAGTTCTTTCCAACAGTCTGTAACATCACAATTCAAGGTTCTTCCTGCCGTATATCATCCGAGGAGCCCCCCGGTGTAAGTACAGTAACCAGTGCGGGCTTACCTTTGTGGGAGCCTGGCTCATGAAACACAGTTACGATCAAACACCTCGCGTTGGTAACAACATGCCCCGAAAGCCTCAGAGTTGATGCGTCGCAGTCCTCCGAAAAAATTGCCAGACGTCATCCGGTACTGCCCGCGGCTCACTGCGAGTGTGCGTCATCAATTTCCGAGTGCCGTGGGGTGCAGCGGCTTCGACACCACGGTCCCGTGTTGTCAGGGAGCGGATCTCCGAGGTAATTCAGCGACAGTTTGGATAATGGTTCTCGATCACATGGAGCCTGTGTGTAGCCCTCAGGTTAGTAAGCACTCTTTTCATTAACGAACAAAGTGCTGGTTGGAGTGCGCATACGGCATCGTTTGTGTTTCGGAGTCTGCCGTCTCTGAGAGCCGCTATTGCGGATGTTATTGTAAGGTTGGAGAGCACAGCACTCTGTGTGATCTCTGCTTCCAGTGCGAGTTGGCCTGACTTGCTCGTTGATGTTTATGCCCAGTACTTTCCGGTTCCAGGTACGGGGTTATTTTGCGTGTGTCTCTGCGGTGATCGGAAATCCGAGCCGTCGTCTCTGGGAACTCCTGTTGCATGTCTCAGCTGTGTTGGAAGGTGGATCCCCCTATGCACTCTCAACAACTAGTGCGGGTTTGCCTTGCTTGATCGTATGGAATAATCGTCGTTGCTCACACACAGGGCCACACAATGCCGCAATCGTAATGGCTGGTGAAATTCAGTCTGTAGATTGGTGTTAGATTGGTGATACTTACTTGCTCAATGTCGCGAGCTCAACGGCCGATCCAGGGTCAGTTCCTCAATCCAAATTCCATTCTCATTGCCCCTTCTCGAACTGTGGGACCCGTGGGAAGTGGCGCGCATGCCGGCAGAGCATACCGACTTGAAATCCAATTTTGAGAGTCAGGTAGGCGCGCTCTCAGGATGTAGCACAGAGAATCACAGTATTGCAGGAAACTGTTTATTCACACAACACGTTTCGACTGCCCAGCAGTCTTGGTCACATGTGTTTACATCACCTCTAGGGTGTCCTTAAAAAAGCATGACAGACATAGAGGAAGGACAAAAAAGGATCTGTGTCGGCCATATTGGAACGGTGTTTAGCAAGTCAGAAAGAGTGTAAACCATACCATGGTGAGTGTGCACCCTTAAAATTAGGAATATATTCAGCGAAAGTCAGGCATGTGAGCCACAATAGTAACACTAAATGCATATTTGCACCAAAATGGTAAAGTATGTGTGGCTAGGGCGAACTGCCCGGGGCAAAGTGCCTCAAAACAGTGCTCGCATGGTGATAAAACCAGAGCCAAAGACATCGAAACACAGCAGGACATAGGGCGTGGAGGCATAGTGCCTGTATGCAGACGTGTTGCTGAATCCCTTCCCACAAAGTGTGGGTCCGTCCAGGCTGGAATGTTGAGTGTCTGACATCTACATATATATATATAGACTGCAGGCTTGGGAAGGGCAATGGTGGAGTGGGAGAGGGAAGCAATGGAGAGTGGGCTGTGGGTGGATACAATAAAAATAAAGCCATGATGGAGAGAGAGAAAAGCAGCACTTGGGGGAGAGAGCAGCATAGGTCTGGGGGTAGAGAATCAGATGGAAGAGAACAATTGGCATATGAGGGAGAAAGCAGCAAGGAGCAGAGGGTGGGTATTTGGCAGGGAGAAGAAGCACATGAGGGAGAGAGCTGGAAAAAACATGCACTCTCATGGAGTGCTTAATCAAAAGGAAAAAAGTAGTTCCCTAAAAGTGAGCAGTGGAAGGATAGAAGTCAGGCAATAAAAAGGACGGAAAGGAGTCAATGCTCCAGAAGAAGGACAAAGACAAGACATGCATTGGCAGAGCCAATAGGTGTTGGCGATGTGAGAGCTATTGGCTTTGTCAATGTTACTGTCTTTTAGCGCTAGCACCGCACTCTGCCTGGAGTGTCCCTTTCCAGCCGCAAATAAATCACGGGCCAAAGCACCACAGCATCTAAAGGCAGACCCTCCAGGATTTCGCGATTTGCAAAACAATTGCGAAATCGGCAGTTTTGTAAAAATGCCACAATTTGTACAAAACTGCCCGCGAAATTTGGAAAATGTGATCCATGCCAAAATATCCTGGGGGTCTGGACAGTGTACAGACATGCTGACACTAGGACTAGGAGACAGACACACGGGGAATCGGGCG
Source organism: Calotriton arnoldi (assembly GCA_963921515.1). Lineage (NCBI taxonomy): Eukaryota > Metazoa > Chordata > Amphibia > Caudata > Salamandridae > Calotriton > Calotriton arnoldi. Next base: position 2,775,461 of record CAWUFW010000041.1, read on the forward strand.
GAGCGTTACTCAGGCCTGGAACTCGAAGACAGACCTTGGGGGAGGAAAACAGAGCCTCTGACATTGGGATAGGGAGACACAGCATCTAGGACTGGGAAATCACTTTCATGGGGCAGGGAGAATGGACTGGGGCAGGAAGACACTCACTTGGGAACAGAGAGATGGGGAAATGTAATTGGGACAGGAGGAGAGTGGGACAACGAGAGAGGAGGACACGTCCAATGGCACTGGGCCAGTGAACCATGGACACAGGGACAGAGCCAATCCCCCTGGTAGTACCTGACGACACTCTAGTGGTACAAGTTCTAGACTCGCCGATACGGAAACAGGAAGATTAGCACGCTAACATTAGAAGTAGGAGACATGGACGCACGCTGGGCGGAAGACACTGACATGGAGACCGAAAAACACAAACACAAACAGAGAGAGGGACTCTGGGACAGGGAGATGCTGACTCCATCATGAAGAGAGAGAGCTACAGACTCACCACGCGGGGACTGAGTACCAACTACATATAGCCTGGGAGGCCTGGATCCCAACAAGATGCAGTCACTCACTACTCCTTCCCCAGACAAGGAGACTCAGGGGGGGGTTCAGGTACACACAAAAGTCGTTGGTAGGTGGCAACTGAGAGAACAGATACACACAACAGGGGTTGGAAAGTGTCAACTGAGAGAACAGGCGCACGCAAGAGCGGTTGGAAGGTGGCAATTGGGATTACAGATACACACAACAGGTTGGAAGGTGGAAACTAGGAGTACAGATACACACAACAGGAGTTGAAAAGTGGCAACTGGGAGTACAGATACCCACAAAAGCGGCTGGAAGGTGGCAACTGGTAGGACAGACACACACAACAGGGGATGTAAGGTGGCAACTGGGAGCACAAACGCACACAAAAGGGGTTGGAGGGTGGAAATTGGGAGTACAGATACACATAACAAGAGCTGGAAGATGGCAACTGGGAGTACAGGTTCACACAACAGGGGTTGGAAAGTGGCAACTAGGAGTACAGACACACAGCAGGGGTTTGAAGGTGGCAACTGGGAATACAGATGCACACAACTGGGGTTGGAAGGTGGAAGCTGGGAGCACAGATACACACAACAGGGCTTAAAGGTGGCAACTGAGATTACAGATGCACACAACAGGGCTTGAAGGAGGCAACTTGGAGTACAGATACACACAACAGAGGTTGAAAGGGGGCACATTCCAGTCCATTAACGGACCTCCAAGGGAAAGCGAAAACTAGGAGTTGACTCTGTATAAGCTGAGACAGTAGAAGGCGCATAGAGACCTTGTAAACAGTACTAATGTGCTACATATAAAACCGTATAACATAACAAGGCAGTGAATTAACCGTACTCAAGTAGTCTGTCAAAGTGATCCCTGTGCATATTAAGTCGCACAAAGTGATCCCTATGAATTTTTAAGTCGCATTGTGTTTAACTTATTCTTTTTATCTCAAAAGTGGACTTTTATCGCCAGTGTAAATTTTAGCTTAATAAATCTTCCCACACTCAGGTCTGTGAATCTGTGGCTCACTATTAGATCCCCAAGCCCTACGTCACTCTTAGATCTCTGCCTTTTCTGTCTGGTTCTAAAACTCCTGGTCATCCTTAGGGCTCTTACTTCCGACTGACCAACATGACCGCAGAGGTTCACGCTCATCTTCTAGTATGTAAGCTTCTGTTCACCCAGAAGGACCCATGGATGCTGCACGTCCTAAGACCTTGAGGCTCTTACTCACCATCAACTGGTCCCTAAACTAGCCACTTGCCAATAAGACCCCTAGGCCCATTTCCACTCTTCGGTCCCCTGCTTTTGGTCAAATTCTGAGGCTTAAGCTCACTCTCGTACCTTTAGATTCCAGGTCAACTTCTGGTTACCGAGTTTCCATGTTTAGCCTGAGGCAAAGTAGCTCCTGCTCACGCTTACCTAGAGTCGTCACAGTACACTCAGCTCCCTGCAAACAGTGGTTACCATGAGATTCTGCAAAGCTTATATTGCCATGTAGTTCCCTTTCTGCTCTGCTAACCGTAAGGGCATGAGGTTCATGATCACGCCAGGCGGTACTAAGGAGGGACTAACAAGCCTATTTACGAATCAGAAGCCATCATTTACGAAGGACAATGACACAAGCCAATGACAAATATGGGCGGAGAGTGGGCGGGGCTTCCATTCCATACTCCAGTACAGCAGGTCTTGCAGAGCAGCGCATGCGCGCTGACTCTAGGCTCGACCTAAAAAGGCGGTTGATTCTGAAATGGCAGAACCCAGAGCAAAGAGCTCTAAAGATCAAGATGATTTTGAAAAGGATCAAAAGGGAAAATATATGTAAGGCTCTCAATTGCGAGAACTATTGTTTCACATCAGAGAAACCCTGGGTTTTAAAGGCAAAGACCGACAGGAAGAGGGGTTTTATTCACAATAGATGAGTTATGAAGCATGTGACCTGATTCTCCACGATGTCAAAGGAAATTTAATATAAAAAGTGGAAAGATCCAGATAAATCTGCCATTCTGCGATTCTTGAACAAGAGATATTAGGTCAGAGATTTTGAAAAAGATTTTCCTCAAACTCCTATGGTTAACACTATTTTGGCTTCAATGGCATCGACATCGAATCTTTTATCAGAGAATTCCAGCCTGCCCGATGTCATGGAGGCTTCGCTTCATAGGCCTGATGTCGCTTCTAATTTTTTAGTGAAGCATATGCCACACCCAAGTGTTACTAAAACACTTTCAATACCTATATGACTGCATATAGGAAAATGAAGACCCCCCACTAATATTCTAGCAAACATGGAACTGGTATTCAAATTAGCTGGTCCTAGACTGCTTTGGATGAACTCATGGAAACTAGACTTCCCTCAGAGAGGTCTACTTAAAAAATTACATTTAGAAATACAGCTCCCTCCTACGAGGTTAGGACTGGAGCTGTGCTTCCGTAGAGCTGCAGACACTTTAAACATGCCTATTACAAGTGAAATACTCTGCTAAAACAGTTTCCATTGATTTCAGGCTGAAAATGAACGATTATGAGTAAAATAAAGTGCCGCAAAAATGCAGCTAAATTTGCATATTTGTGCCGCTAAATTTGCATATTTGTGCCGCTAAATTTGCATATTTGTGCCGCTAAATTTCCAAATCCATGCCGCAATATCCTGGGGGTCTGAAAAGGTCTGTCCAAATGCTCTCCCCCACCCCACACGTCACCAGGATATCGTGAACATGAGCCTTGGAAGACAGTAATAAACTCTTCTCAAGGCCACGTGAAAGAATAATAAAAGGAAGCAGCCCGGCCAGTGCACGAATTCACAACAGCCAACTCCCTTAACCAACACTATAGGCGATTACCTTGAGCCACAGGAGAACAATAAAGATCTCCTGAGTCCACGAGAAAAATAAACAATGGCAGAGTCCAGCCCACATTCAAGGAAATCAACTTATCATCTGCTGTGACAGAAAGACTCGGCGTTGTGGAAGAATGGAAGAGGGTTGAAGGGGGATGGGCGGGACAGAAAGCAACAAGAACATGGATATGGGAGAGGGCCTGAAAACATGAGCACTCATATGGAGTGCTCAAACAGAAAGAAAAAGTAGCTCCTAAAATGTGAACAGTGGATGGACACAAGTACTTGGTCCATGCTCCAAGGGGGAGGGCCAAATACAAGAGGAGGCATGAAGCATGCATGCCATTGACAAATGGGAACAAAGGATACAAGAGTGACAATGGAGTGAGCAAATGGTAAGCCTATGAGCGGGCTGAAAGCCCACAGATTGAAAACATGTCTCTTTGAGACAGCGCATGCGATGTCTAACCGAGAACTAAAAAAGAAGGCAAGCCATAAAATAAGAAGCAAGCAAAAGAGAGCAGACCTGCCAACTACTCAAAAATATCAATGGGTGCGCTCAGGAGGAGGTGCTTTGGAGTGCATGGGACTTAGGGCCACATGCGTCCAACATAATAACCGGTCGCAAACGGGCAGATTCGCAGAATCTGCCCCTTGCGATCGGTATTTTGCATTTGGGATGCATCACCCCAAATGCAAAAATCGCAATTTAAGGAATTGCAAAATTTGCGATTACTTAAATTGCGATTGCATTTAAGGAATCGCAAATTGTTATTCCTTAAATGCAATGCATTAAACAAAAAAAAAAATGCGATTTCGCAAATATAAATCGCAAATTACCGTCAATCTAAAATTGATGGTAATTTGCGATTTCTTTGAAAAATGCACTAAAGTGCATTTTTCAAAGTCCCATGTTACACACATACATGCCCTTGGGGCATGTGTGTGCGCAACATGTGGATACATTGTAATTTCAGGGGTGCAACAGGGTGTTCTTTTGGCACCCTTGAAATTGCATGCGCAATTTGTGAGTACCTATTGGGTACTCGCAAATTGCGCGTGCAATTCCCATTCATTCCTATGGGCCTCTTGGCCCATAGGAATGAATGGGAATCAATTCCTGAATTGCGACTCGCATGTGTAGAAATCGCAATTTTTTTTGAGATTCCTACATGCATAGGCAATAGCGATTCTTTAATTGTGATTCTTTAAAAATCGCAATGAAAGAATCGCTATTGTCTTTTGATGCATGTGGCCCTCAGTGCTGAGCACATACTGAGGCACTTCTACCCACCCCAACCCTCCACTAAAAGAAAAAGTCCGAAAGCAGAAGCTTCTGAGTCTATCGCTGATGCTGGGGAGGTTTCATACCGTGTAGTGGGTGCAGGAGCTACAAACCCACTCCGTGAAGTAGGTTCCAGCCCATCTTTTGTGCCTCCGCGTGATAATGGCTCTTCACGTGAATGGAGCCGATATTCTGTTGGAGGGTCTGAGAGTGACAGTAAACCCAACCAATGGCGAGCAGCGAGTGGGCTTTCCCTGTCTGGTGCGTGAGACCCAATCACAACAACACTGACAGCCAGGAATGATTCCACCTTCTCTTGTTTATTCAAATAGGCCCTCTGTGAAGTTGAAAACGCCGCAGAGCTGCATTCAGCAGCGATACATTGTATACAGTTTTTTAGAAAAGTCAGCTTTTCCACATTGTAGCAAACAGTGGGAAATCACTCGCAAGCTGCAAATAAACAGAAATACTGGCGGCCATGTGTCACAATGTGTCACAGTGACATTACCTTCTCATGCTTTGAAGCTGCCATTAATCTGCACTCACTGAAAAACCTCGCGCCCACTGCTGGGCTTTAAATATCACAATATGTGTGAAGAACAAGTTCATCAGCTCCCACAATAGGTCCACAGGTCCAAGTGGAGGTCATGACCTTCGTAGTCACGCTACTGTGAAGCTCCACACCTAAAGGTTATTTTGAGAATGATTATCATAAGAGCTCCTTATGTTTGCACATGGCCCTGCACTGTAATTCCGTGTGTCTGGAGCAGTGCACTTGTGCGGAAACCGCGAGTGTAATTTTTTGCACCCATTAAACACGTGGAAGGTTCAAGCGCTGTTACAATATGCACCTTCTTTTCTCAGCGCTATATTTTGAACTCAGAGTTGGTCTCTGTCTCCTGATCAACCTACATTTGCCCCTAGGAGACTCACAAGAGTTCCTTTCTTAAAGTTTTGCAGTTGTAAAGAAGACCCTATTTATTGACCCGACATTAGCTCTTAAATGATTGGATCCAGTGTATTTTGGTGCTGACAGGCCACAGGCTCATTCAGGCTCACTTTTGGGCTGATCGGCTGTCTGCTTCTTTATTGAATTGTTGGGTATAGCGCTGACCTGTAGCAAAAAGTCACACATGGCTTGCGTGTTGACAAAAGTGCTTATACGCAGAGTGGTTTCTTCTTGCTGTCCATTAAAGCCTTGTAGCCCATTGCCGAGGGCTATACCGGTGGCTCGGGCCTAGAACGAGGAAGAGGGCCTTTAATAACCGGTATAGCCCTTTGGCAGAAGGGCTCTAAGTCTATTAAAACATTCCACCCACCAAGGGTAGAATGTTCTGAATTAAAAAATGAGAAACATTAAGAGAAACATTCTTATGTTGGAGCTCCGGGTTCATACCAGCCATTATAAGTTGGGATCCACTCCATTGTCTTCAATCGAGGGCTCAACATTCCAATGTTCTAATATTAGTTCTTCCCACTTTGGCCTTTGGTTCAGAGACATCCCTTTTCTCATCAGTTTAAGTCTATGTGCTGGGGTGAACCATGAGTCCTCCACAGTGGCGGCCGGCAAGGCTCGCGGGTGGCGGGGTGGGTGTGGGGGATTGGGGGGAGGGGTCACGCGGGTGTGGGAGGGTTAAGGATCGCAATTAAAAAATAATAAAATTTACCTTGAGGCCGGGTCCTGCGTCTTCTCTGATCCTGTTCTCCTGCCTCCGTCAGCATTGTGATTGGTCTGAGCGCCGTGACATGGTGCTCAGCCAGGGGCTGTAGGGGTGGGCATGCTCTCCATTCAGGCTGTAATGCAGCCTGCATGGAGAAGGGGAAAGTGCGCATGACTGTTTTGGGTGGCCCGAGAGGGCTGACCAAACAGTCATTGCGCATTTAGGAGTGGGCAAACCACTTCTCCCCTGTCCTGCTCCGAGAGCAGAGCAGCCCCGCCCACACACCCACCCGCAAAGCAGCAGGGAGCAGCCTAAAATGATAATAACGCAAAGTTTTATGTCTCTGCTTCCCACTGCATAAAATCAGTGGGGCGATGCTCCTCCGCCATAGCGGAGGAGCCGCCCCTGGTCCTTAAGCTCTGTGTATTAGAGAAGGTTAACATGTCCCATCTGTCTATAGAACTGGCTCGATGTCTTGTTATACCTCCTCTTCGAGTGTCTACCTCGCTGGGTCTCCTTTGAATTTTGGTTTTTTTTGGTGAGCTTTTTTATTGTGTGTTCTCCTGGTCTGGATCTGTAAAAAACAGGAACGTGTGTCAGAGATCTCTGCTCCAGCACGATTTGAGAAAGTTAAAGATTTGGGGCCCCATTACGAGTTGACTGGAGCAATATCTAAGAAGGGGATACCGCTATCTCTGGGCCCAGAATTATCAGATCCCCAGACTCTGGACCCAAATATTCCAGGCACAGACCCTGACTTGCAGACGGGGGCGCATTGGCTGGTGGCAGTTGCTCCACTCGGCTACTTCATGCCTCGGCCTGTGGGGAGCGGGCAAGGCTTCACATAGCTAACGTACAATCCGCACTGCCCTGTGCTGCTCTTCACGCCCCGCACCTTGGCCAAGAGAAAACACTCTCCACAATTTTACTTCCGGAATCCTTGCACCTCCGATCTGCCAAATCACACAGTGCCATGTTTGTCACACAGTATCGACTACCTCCACCTGGACAACCGGTGAAAAGATGATATCACATGGTGTGCACACCGTCTGCTGGAAACCCAGGCAGAGAGCGGCTTTCCATCTCAATGTGTGGAGGTTCTGCGCAGCCGACGTCCGTCAGAGGGTTTTCAACTGCCCCAGGACGCTGGCAGGAGCCTTGGAAGCCTTTTTCAATTTGCTTTTTGATGGGGCTGTTTGACCAGAACTAGGTTAGGGTAGGCCTCTTCTCCTTGGCACTCCAACCCCTCTGGGGTTGGCCAGAGGGTGATGACTCAACACCAGATCTTGCCCCTCCAGGACCCCGTCACTCCTCGCACGATAGAATTGTCAAAGTCGGCAGGTGTGGCACCTGTATCTCAGGTTCTGGTAATGGGGCCCTACCTGAGCAAATACTCAAATGTCATACCTCTCTTGGCCAGTAGGGGCAGGCTTGCCTACCGAATTTCTAGTTGTCAAGAGCCATTCTAAAGCCGTTTGCATTAGTGAGTAAACACTATAAAAGTTTCAGCATACACATCACAATCATGAAACTGTATGCTCTTGCATGTAGTACTATTTATGCTTTTTACATGTATTTATTAAATACAGGGCTGATTTAAGATTTGGTGACAGGACTGTCCAACCACCTCTATGGCAAAACATGCACATTTGACCCACTGGGGACTCCCACCCCGAATTTATCAGTCGTATATGGCTTCTGCTGGTAATGCAGGACCTATTGAAAGGGAAAGAGCCCAAGTGCCATCATGCCTGAAAGCCTGGTGTAATTGTTGTCAAAAATGTAGATACCACATGTGTGCCCCAAATGTTGGGAGGAGGTGCATTTCCAGCATTCAGCTGACTATTGCACCCCTGACATAATGTCCCATCTCCCCCAGGATGTCATGTCCCTTTGCTGGGCAACAACAGAATTGTTTACAAATACCTACAGGAGTCTTGCACGCGCCTTGCATGATTATGTAACAAATGTTTTGCTTCCCAATACTGTATCCCTATTACCCAAAATTGTGAAGCGCTCTGATACCCATAAGGGTCGCGTTCACGCTATACAAAACTTTATAAATAAAAATAAATGAATAAATAAAGTGGTTTTGCCCTGAAGTGTTGGCATTGAAAATGGCGACAAACCCATTAGCCTAATGATCACAACCAGGGACGGGGCAGAGGAACACGTGGGGGTCTTCTGGGGTTTATGTCATTTGTTTATAGACGTTGCATTGCCACATGTTTCTACATTAGGCTCAAAGGGCCTCATTGTAACCCCTGTTAGTTCCCTGCCCCGGAATTACCGTTACCGGCCCATAGCGATTACCGGGGGCACATGCATTGAGGCTCCTAGTCTCCTGTCTCCAAACCAAATCTCAGTATGTGGACCTCTCAGGCAGAGAGATAGTCTATTTCCTATAAGGGATGTCTCATCCAGGTTATTTTAACATAAACTAGTTACTCTATTTCTGTCCTATCCATTCAGCAGCCTGTCTGATTATTCAACCAGCCATGCAGTTAATAGAAATGTGCACCTGTGCCAGCCACCCTCCTTGATTGCACCTAAGGGCTGCATTTAGGGGGCGTAACTTCGGTTGTAAAGTACATTTACAATCAGTCAATAAATGGAGAGAACTGCAGTTCTGTATCTTCTCTCTGACCTGTTTAGTGGGGGATGGGCGTACAGCAACTAGAAGTGGAAAAGTGTCTTCAGCCATATTGTAACATCTGCTTAGTTCTTCATCATTCACACGAGACAGTTCGAAATAGTATGATTTTTTTTACTATATCTTAGGTCAACAGAAGCTACATATGCACGAGCAGGCGTCGCTTGTGTTAGTACAACTTCATGTATGGAATTGTGCAGTTGCGGCTCCTCTGCTATGGCAGAGGAGCGTCGCCCCACTGCTTTTAAGCGGCGCCAAGTAGAAACATAAAATGATAATAACTTGCAGTTATTATCATTTTATGCTTAGTGTCCTGCTGCTTTGTGGGCGGGCGGGTGGGCGGGTCTGCTCTGCTCTCGGAGCAGGGCAGGGGAGGAGTGGTTTACCCACTCCTAAGTGCGCAATGACTGTTTGGATGGCCCTCTCTGGCCGCCCTAATCAGTCACGCGCACTTTCTCCATTCTCCATGCAGGGTGCATTACAGCCTGCATAGAGAACATGCCCACCCCTCCAGCCCCTGGCTGAGCGCCAGGTCACGACGCTCAGACCAATCACAACACTGTATTGCAGCGTTGTGATTGGCTTAGGGGAGAGAGCCTGGCTACCTGCTTCCTGTTCCTGGAGTCGGAGGCAGGAGAGCAGGAGCAGAAACGCGGGACCCGGCCTCAAGGTACATTTTTATTTTTATTCCCCCCGGCGTGACCCCCCGCGACACTCCCCTCCCCACCACATCCCCCCGCGAGCCCTCGTGCCCGCCCTACCACCTGCGAGCCATGCCGGCTGCCACTGGAATTGTGAACTGCAAATGAGAATGAACTAGCATCACTACTCTTCCTGCTAAAACACACATCCATTGTCCCTGGCACCAAAGTCCTCTAACAAATGTCAGAACAATATTTGTTCTTCTAATAGTAGCAATTTATTGTCTTGATTACACATAATCATGTTCAACAATAAAATCAATAAAGCAGTAAAATTAACCAGTGCAGATTGTGAATTAACACTGGAGGAGACCTGGCGTTATAATATCAAAAAATAAAAGTATAAAGTTAATCACAGCTAATTAATATGTTCCATTAGATACACTGAATGTATTAAAACCGCATGAAAAACATCATCTTTTGAGCACAGTTTTAATAACAAAAAAGATACATTTAATAACACAATCCATGAATCTATTATAAGCGCCTGGCGGCATCATATTTATAGCTGCTCTTCTAATACAATTTCCCATTTCTGTAAAGGTGCAGATACCAGTTGTGAAGACTGTGTAAACCTTTGCATAGGTAGAATATGTTCCACTGATTCATTGTGGTTTCCACAAAGCCTGCGGTTCGGCAGTCTTTGCCGAGATGAAGCCGGTCGCTCTCAAAGCTCAAGAAAAGTCAATTTACCCAACGTAATTGCATGCATTGGAATTTTGCAGATGCCACAGATGCAAAATGTAAGTACAGTTGATTTGTGATTGAGTAAGATTCTACCAGTCAATCTGATATTTTTTAAACTTGCCCAAATCTTCAAACCATGCTAGAAAGTTCTTTCATTTATACTTTAAGTGCAGATTTAACATGAAGCTTACTTTGTGCCAACCAGTGGTAACAGGTTTTAAGATTATATTCCTAAACCACTGTAGTTAGAAGTAGAGAGAATTGGGAAGATCGTGATCCAGTCGGGTGGAACAGCCTCCTAAAGCAGTGTATTCCAACAGCATTTAGCTTGTTATTCATCTTGCCACAGAAGGCAAAAAACAACATAGACTTCATTTGGTTCGTAAGATATTTAGAATTTCGCGAGTGCCATGTGCTAACACAAACCTTTTCAAGGCACTATTTGTAGTAACTGCTCTGAGTGGTAAAAGTCATAGGGGCGCTTAAGTTTAAATCAGAGGCTATGATCAGTACCAGGTAAGGACATTTTTTACTAGGGGTGGACGGATCTCATGGAGTTTCACTCCGCGTAATTCGGAAGAGTTACCTAAAAACGCCATGAGATTCCGCGAAGTTCCAGGAGCAGTGGAATTTGGTACGTCGCGCTGCTCGTGCTGATTTTTAGCACCGGGAGCTTGCCCTGTGCTCTAAAATCACATTGAACGGCACCAAGCGGCGTGCCAGAGGGAGCTACTGCTGCCTGTTGCTTGAGCAGATTTTCTACTCGAGCAGCAGTTTCCTCAACACGAGCAGCAGCTGTCTCATTGCAAGCCGTAGCAACCTGCCGCGACTGCCCGCGCTGAGAAATCTCGCCGGGAGGCGATCTAGCACTCAATTTTCTCACTCGCACTTGCCAACTTAACATTGATGAGCGACGTGCAAGAAAAAACTCCGCCACAAGGCGGTTTGAAGAGTTTTTGTGGAATTCCACACTCTAAGCGGAACATGGAGTGGGCAAAACTCCGCAAACTCCACTGGTGGAGCGGAGTTTACTGCCCAACCCTAGTTTTTTACATACCTGCTCTTGCTACGTTGAATGAACCATTTAAATTTGCCTTTAATTTAGGGAATGACATTATTTTAGTATTAGTTGACAATAAGAACATTTTTTGTTTATATTCATCACCCAGAAGTCCCTGCCGACATAGGGGTCTCCAAGATGTCAAAACTAACTCATCTCATTAGATCTTAAACTGTTCTTAACCTTACGAAGTTTAGATGGAAAACAGTCATCAGATTATAACATGCCAGGAAAATAGGCCAAGTAGAGGAACAAGAATATTATCCACACTTAAGAAGACAAACAATAATGTTTCGGTTCAGCGGATGGTCCTTTCTAAATTGGTTGTAAGAGTGACCCTCACCGGGAAAGCAGAATGCTACCTTGTGTGGCGATGTTAGTGAACGATAGCGACAAAACAATAGACCATGTGATAGGATATTTAAAAAGAAATATTTCTGGGGTATTTGTTTGGTCCAAGCGACTTCGATGAGCAACAAGATGACATTTCTCCTACTATTTCACCTGCCTGCATCACAGGGTACCTAAATATAAACATATATGTTTGCACAAGTATTTAAACTTGCAATGTTTGGATTCTGTGACTCAAAGCCAATAAAGTAACATGGACTTGTTCTGTCACATTTGAACCATAACCTATGAGGTTCCAGAACTTCTTAGAGCCTTTGTTCTCGGTGAATTCAAACAAGATGTTCAAATGATGCACCTTACGTGCGTTTTTTCAGCTGATCACTGCAGTGATCCTTTTCGGCTAACGGTTCAACGAGATTTAATGGATCCGCTTCATATAGCTCCTATCGCCCTCAGTTTCTATATCAGGCAAGCACACTTCGGAGAGTTGTTGGCCCTAATGTTCATTTATATCTCCTGACTACTGGAGTTACGGAGGCTCTAAATAGCACAACACTACAAAGGGATTATAACTTGAAAACAATGGCTGGTTCTCCTAAAACTATATGTTTGTCAACTCAAATGTAACTGGACAAAAACAGTTATGTCATATGTGTTTTTATTGCAGAGTTAATTAAAAACCTTTGCAAGATGATATACACAAATGTGAGAAATAAGATTAAAAACATACAATACAATACTTGATACATTAAAGTGCTTGTCTCAGTTAAAAAACACTATTCTATCAATAAAGTACCAAAGTGCCAATAAACAATCCATTAAGGTGCTTGCTTCCGCTAAGACCCTCTATGCTTTCATTAAAGTGCCAAAGAGCCAATACATCGAAGGGAGTAACGTAAACGTTCATTAAACTCCTATTTTAATAGGCTTAGGAAGCAGCCCCTAAATTATACCTGAAAGTCTTTTTACTGCAATGGCTAAAATGTAGTTGTCTGGAGGTTGAGGTGGATGTCGAGCCCATTGTAGTACCCAATACAAGCTTGTCTATAACTGCGCACACCTGTGTGATAAAAGTGGGGGCGCAGCAGGAGCCTATTAGGACGGGACAAAGGCAGATGGCGTGCAGTTCTGATTCTTGTTCTTTGTGACACCATCTGCATGTTTTATCAGAAATCTTGTTCAGCCATCTAGGACGATTGTACCAGAGTGGGCAGAGTGCCCAAACGTTGGTACGTAAGCTGAATTTTAGTACATTTTGAATAGCAACTGTCCCGGTAAGATTGCCTGCCAAACTTTCAATAGCTGCTAATTCTAATCCAAGCATGAGATCTCCTAGTGAACCTGTTTTTATCTTCAAGGAAAGACACCTGACGCATGCAGCTGTTTATGCATTTTTTAAATACTGCGGATGAAACAAGCAGCTCCCATAGCTGCTGAGCTTAGAGAGACTTCAAGATGTCTACGAGATAGTCTTTCAAAGATGATTTCTGGGTAGAATTCAATGGTTCTTTCCAGAGCATGTGATCCAGGGAAGTCAAGCGGGCATTTGTTTTAGTTTAAAACAATATTTCACGAAGTCTCCTTGCCTCGTGAGTTGTTGACTTACAGGCCAAACTCAAGTCTTATTTGGACGGGTAAAGCTTTGCAAGGCAAACGAAAAATCAGTCTGTAAATCATGAGATTTACTGTCTCTAGCCAGGGCTGGACTGGGAACCCAAAGCAGCCCTCGTAGGGTGAATAGTGAGTGCAGCGGGTGAGCCTGACCACTGTAAGAATAGCTTGGGGGCGTTCTCCCCCACAAGAAAATGTGGGCAACAATGGTGCATTCTACAACACATGTTTTACTATATATTCAATTATAATAGCTGCCAAAGCATAGTACTTTATAGCACCTCTCTTACCAGTGTAGGGTGTCGGAGCACTTTAAATCACACACAAATACAGATGCAATAAATCATACATGTGTGAAACAGTGCATAGAAAATGTTACATTAGACAAAGAGGACTCCATGGTGTAGGATTCACATGTCATCTATGCTGGTAGGCATTTTTCTTAAGAGTGCCTGGTCTGGTGAAGCAGAAAGTCAGGATTCAGAATGTAACACTGTGATTTGTGTTGGCTTATTTATGTGTTTTCCTGGTGCTTCCAGGAGTGAGGATGGGGTGATTTCTGACTTGTTAGTCACATGATCCTCACATTCCCTGAAGTGTCTTTGGAGATGAAGCATCCAAGCATGTTTGCTGATGCTGGCATGATGCGCGATGTGATTACCCCTTTCCAGGGTGTTTACCATCTTCAACTGGAGAAAAAACAATCAAAATGCACAGTGGTTTACACTATTTACCAAGTAGATACAACATTCAGATCAAAATGTCAAAAAAACGTTTCTAATGGGATCACCAAGGCCCGGGATCTTCTGAGTTATCTTTGAACTTTATTCATCTATTGCTGTTTGATATGTCTTTTGCCTTTTCACAAGGGCATAGCCAGAAGATTAAAATACCCCCCACTTTGAATCAAAGCTCTGATGGCACCAATCAAGTAAAGCAAAAGAGCTCAACCCTATCAAGAAGGGCTTTCTGGAATCTTCTATCTAAGCATCTATCCATTCATCCTTTTAATTAATAGTTTGCCTAGGCTGGAACTGGCCCTTGTTAATATCAAACAAAGATATTGGCAAATCATTTTAAACTGTGGTTTGAAGCTATGGTCATCATCAATGGGGTCATTTAGGTATCTGATAAAATGCCAGTTACAATTGAGGGACGCAACCTGCTGTATTTTGACTCTAGGTAATGTCTTGCAGGCCCTGAATTTGTCGCCAGCTTTTACCCATAATGAATTGCAGTTGAGTGCCAGTAAGAATAATATATAAACTTAGCTCAAAACCTACTCTCTGCAAGTGAACATTAAGGATTGCAGTAAGAGACCACACGTTGTACAATTATTACACTCAGATTATAAAGGCAAGTTACAACTGTATTTTAGAGATATAAAAGCACAAAATACCCGACGTTGGATGCTGAAGCTGAGAATAGGTCAACTGCTGTCATTTATAAAATGGAAATACAGCTTTGGGAGCTCCAAAGTGGACAACCAAATAGATGATCTAGAGGACCTTGTGGCTCCATTTGGGATAACAATAATCACCTACACGGATGACACCCTGCTGGTTTTCTCACGTACGTCTCGTTCTGACCCGCCCTCAGTTAACCTCGGTTATTGCTAGGATCGAATAGCCAGCTGGATGAATCAATCCCGGCTCAATGGATCTAAAACAGATCTAACGATTCTGGGGAATAGGTCTCCCGCCCAATCCAACCTGGGCTGGCCCTCCTCGCCTGGGTCCCCCTCTCAGCTAATAAGTCAACTATAAAAAGTCCGGGGATGTGGATTGATGATACTCTTGGTGCTGGTAGCCTAGGCCACCAAAATATCAGCCAGTTGCTTTGGCCTGTTGCGGGCGCTGTGTAACATCCTCCCATTGTTCCCCAAGATCTCGAGGCGGGTGGCAGCCCAGGAATTAATTATTTCTCGCCTGGACTACGGCAACTCTTTATACCTGGGTTCCCCCAAAGCTGCCATTCAGAAACTTCAAGTGGTACGGCACAAAATGAGGCTGCACGTATGCTTTTGGGTATTCCAGGTCCCAATCGGCCCTGGCAGGGGCTGAGGGATCTACACTGGCTCCCCATTCCTCATAGAATTGAATTTAAGTTCCTGTGCATTGCTCATAGAGATCTCCATGGGAAAGGCCCTCCCACCCTTCAACAGTTTGTTACTCATTATGCCCCTAATAGTGCTCCCCGCTCTACCAACCTGCATTTGGTCATGGCGCCTGCAAATAAATAACCAGGAAATGACGCTCCTTTCGGTTCAATGTTGCCAAGCTTTGGAATTCTCTTCCCTTGGCCATTAGGTGTCTGGACAATAAGCTGCTATTTCGCAAATCCATTAAAACCTGGCTCTTTTTTTAGCTTTGATCTTTTAGAAGCCTGATCTTCCCTCGATCTTTGGCTTGCCGTGTTCCCACTCTCTGTTTGTGCTGGGATGCCTCCGGGTGGCCATGTGCTCTACAAATCCCATAATAATAATAATAATAAAAAGGATCCCTGTACATGTTGCACACAAGGCACTTTAACTCTATATGACATTTAAACTTTCTGCACTGCTTTTATTATTGAAAGAAAGAAAATATTATTGCCAGTTTTTAGAGAGCTTCAGATACGACACACCCAAGACTTATTATCTCGAATATTGGAATGTAGCAACGTCAAACTATGTTACAGAGCGCGAAAATATTTAGAGACGATGGACAATAGTTTTGAATAAAAAAGGTGAATTATATTAGATCAATGGTCAGTGTTGTTGGTGATAAACAATTGATACTGTGATATAAATCCCCTATATTTCAAATATTTTAAATGTTGTACTGGTATGATCTTGATTTTAACGTCTACATGGTTTTGATAAAGATACACTGTATTTTTGATCATCTATTTATTCTATTTATTATATAAGTACACAGTCACTTTATGTTAAGGGAATCAATGAGAAGTTTGCTTAACCAGAGGGATGGGAATGTTTGATTACTTTTCTGGGTGTGGTTTTATATGCATGTATGTGTAAGTATGTCTATTGTTTGTGAGCTGTGTTTGGCTCGAATCAAATAAATAAATAAAAAATAAATAAATAAACATTGATCCTTTCACCCTTACATCCGTTCACTGATATCCCTCACTTTACCTTTCCATACTGTCATATATTCATCCAGCCATCCATCCATCCAACCAACAATCCATCCATCCAACAATCCATCCAACCAACAATCCATCCAACTAACAATCCATCTTTCATCCATCCATCCATCCATCATCCATTTATCCATCCATCATATATGCATGCATCTCTTCGTGCACATGTCCGTCATTTTACTCAGCTACCAATGAATACATCTTTATATCCTTCAATTGATTCTTTCAGGCATCCACACTCTCACCTTTCCATTTACTCTGCCAACCATTCATCCTTTTACTAGTCCATCCACCTATCCATCCTTTCACCCATGCTTTACCCTTCCATCCATCCATTCAGCTTTCCTTCTTATCACCCTTACTACTTTTATTGCACCACTCTTTCCTTTCAACCTTCCTTTCTTTTTTCCCTTTTCTATATACCCACCTTTGTTTTCCTTGCTGGTATTCCCTTATAGTGTTAACTATGAGCTGGTGTTTGCAGACCTACAGACAGAAGAGGCATGAAAAGATCTCCACCCACTCTGTAGCTGATAAGGGGGGGGGGGGGGGTGTCACACAACTCCCTTGGTCCTTTGGTTCAGCTATGTGAAGTGATATCTCAAAACTTTGTAGATAAGACATAAACAATTGGTCTCCCTCAAACTCGAAGAGATATCGGCTCCTAAAAAGTTTTTGGGGAAGATGGAATCTTCTGTGGCCAGGGTTAGTGTAAACAGCTTTGCACCAATCTCTTGCCTCGATCTTCTGTCGGCTATTTCAAACAGTCATTCATTGGGGTCTCTCAATGACCCAGGTCCTCCAAAATTCTTAAACAACTTGGCCCACATTGATTGGATGATCTGATGATGGTGTTCAATAGTTACCTAATGAAAGTGATACTCGCCACGCAGAAGACTGAGACATTAAAGATTCCTCTAAAGAAGCCATCATTTAGTATATACCATTTGTACAGCTTTTGCCCAGTTTCACTCCTCCGATACTTCTGGAACATAATTGAGAAGCTTGTCTTCCCACAGCTCCAGAAACTTGCAGAACACCATGGGCCTCTTGATTCATTCTAGGGACGGTTAATTCCAGCAGGAGCATCTGGTGGTCCTGTCTGTGCTTCATGACATATGGAAACAAGTGGATGGTGGTTGCAGTCTGTTTATATGTTTCAGTCTGTCGACATCCTTCACCATTTTCAATTGTTGCCATCAGATTGGTTGAAGAAGACTGCTCAAGCCTCATCATTAGCTAGCTGAGATCCTGCTTAGAGGTTAGAAAGCAGTTGGTATCTTTCTCTCCATCGGCTCTGGCCTCCAAATCCTTAGTGGTGGTGACCGGGTATCCTACTCCATCTAGGAAGGCTAATATGTTTGGTGCTCGGAACTACAAGTGGCACGCTGGAAAACTTACAGTGCTTTCATGAGCCATGTATGTTAAGGACTGGACGCAAAGCAGGTGTTCCAAGTGCCCTGTGAGATTGTCCGGGTAAAGGGTGAATCCTCCCAGAACACATCCTGTACAGAATATTACACCTAAAAAGGTGACAGGTGTCTTCTGAGAGGGCCACAGCTGAGAGGAAGAAACTAGAAAATGAAAAAAAAAACTCCTTTGGCAAAGTATGTAGTTAATGATTGAAGATAGAGGCAGTGTTGGTGAAATCAGCAGGACTTCACGAAGGAGAAAAGAGCAGAGCAAGCCACAGGTCCAGAGCAACAAGAGCAATGAGAAAGTTCATCCAAACTGCTTGAGGAAAAATGTCAACAATAGCAAGAGATCATTTTATTTACTGAAATAGGAACTGAACTCCTAGGAAGAGAATCTGCCACATCTTGAGTTGAGGAGTTCCAATAACTCCCAAAGGAGAGACCACCATTTTGGATTGGGCTATTTATGTGCTCAAACTCCACCCTTGATTGAGAACGCATGGCAAATGTGGTTCCACAAAGAAATGCCCCAACCATGACATAGCACACTTCATGTTGTTTTCTGGTGGCCCTCCTCCAACTGCACTCCGTGTGATCTGCTTTCCATATGAGGCCCCTCCAGGACCCTGTTTGTGCAGAGGAACTGGAGTAACTCCGACAATCACAAGTCCATCTCTCAACATGGCAGTGCACCAAACGGAAGCTCATAAGGGATTTCTTCACCTTCTAAAACTGCATGACCTTGGCGAAGCCCTGACCTTTAGCTTATTTCTGAACATGCATGTGACATTATGCTCCCCTTCAGAAGCTCCTGGCTTATATGGATGTTTTTGCACAAAACACGGCAGTCCTGTACAGTAGCAGGAATCAAAATATTTTCCAAGGAACAACCATTTGGGGGTAGTCCTTCCACTTAATCAGAAATGAAAGTTTTCCTCAGAATTTCCAAGAATCACAAATCACTTGAACCTCATATTCAGGTTGACCTCATACCATTATTAGTGGAAGTTCAGATGGAATTTGATTACCAGAATCAGACAGACCTTCAGTTGAGAAGAATGAAAGACAGCATCAATCTTCCAAGTGTGAGGTAACTTCAACCAAAATGTCAAGGATTAGCTTGATGAGTAAACATAAAAGGCTAGAAAATAATGGCCGAAAAATGAACGGGCAGAAAACGAGCAAGCGACCAGATCTTCTTCACAGGACAAAAAGAAGTTAAACTTGATCTTGATTTGTCAGCCGACTTCCTGTTCATGATCTTAGAATGATGTACAAGTTATGCCCCTTCAATTGACTCAAGTATTCTGTGGCTTCAGGAATTAAACAATGCACTCGAGGAGGAGTTGGAAAAGAACTTGAATGAAAACCTTGGATACAAAAGGATGAGAAAACCTTATAACGCTTTGAGCAGTATAATTGTAGGAAAATTCTATCTTTAGGTGATAAGAAACCCATCATCTTGAGAAGAATCACCGCAAATATTGCTTCAGATTCTGATTAGTTCACTCCGTCTGTTCATTAGACTTGGGCTGATAACCAGAAGACAGGCCCTGTTCAATTCCCAAAGCTTTAAATAGTCTTCCAAAATCATGACAGATGCTGAGTGCCTCTAGCATGGATGATTGTTTGAGGCATTCCATTAAGACAAAATATATTGGTTAAAAAGCACTGCAACATTGTTTAGCTTTTGGAATCGAGAAAAAACATCTATCGTTCAAAAAGTGTTTACTGTCACCATTACCACATGATAATCTTCAGAAGGTGGAAGATCAGTATTAAATAATTTGAGGGGCACCAGTAAAGGCTGCAAATATCACGAAAGTTTAGAATGCAAGAATTTATGTTGAGCACAAACGGGACATGCAAGAACATCTCTTGGTCTTCAGAATGAACAGTTCGCGACCAAAAATATTGGAAAGAAATCCAAAGAACTCTTAATTCTCCTATGACCAGAAGTTAGTTAGACTTGTAATTCCTTAGTAGGAATAGAAATATCTTGTTGACTAATATATACCTCATTTTGATTCACCAAGGGAACCTTTCAATGAAGGTCTTCCAAATCCTTGGGATTCAACTGTTCTCGTGCAAATTTGAGCCTTTCCAAAAAAGTCTGAGCTGTCCAATAGTTCATGTGGATGAATTACAGATGGTTCATAAGTGAGACAGATTCTGGATACCTGCGGGACAAAGCATCCGCGACACATACTTTAAACGAGGAATGCAAGTGAATTCAAAATCACACGGTGCAAAGAAAAACACCCCTCCTGCTTGGTGAATGATGCTGCATTGCAGGTTTCAGAAACATTGAAAATTCTGATGGTCATTATGAGTTTCAAAAGGCCCTTTCAACGCAATCGACAACTTTCTCTATTCACTATAAACCATCTTCATTGCAAGGAGCCCTCTCAAGCACGGAATGGTTTTGTTCAGATTCTGACAAAACACGGACATATAAAATACTCCCTGTTGTTTTCCATCATCTTCATGTTTCTGAAGTAAAACTGCTCAGACTTCTCTTTCAGATGCATCTGTCACCACAATAAACTTCTTTTTAAGCACCTGAATGGCACAGAATAGCTGCATGTACAAACATCTGTTTTAATACAACGCAGGCCCTTTCAGCCAAGGCATCCCAACAAACACCTTTCTTCAAAACATTTTAACTCAGGATCCAAATAATATGATCAGTAACTTCTTCAAAATCTTTAATAAATTGTTGGTAGAAAGATTGAGTTTATTTAATGTTTGTAGGCAAAGTCCAGTCCAAAATAGACAAACCAGAGGCAATATTATAACTCCAAAAAATCAACTGCTTCCTTTTTAAACTCACAAATCTCTGGTTTGGTTTACAGTAACATTTAGGTTGTTGAAGCCTAGACAATACCATACGCATATTCTTTCGATGTTTCATAAACGTCTTAGAATATACCTTCATATCATCCAAATACAAGAGGAACAACTGATTCAGCATGAGAGAATATCAAATTCACGAAGCCCTGGAAAGCAGCAGGAACCATTTTATTCTATGTCATTCATAGTGCTCAAAAAGGGAGTGAAAATCTCTCCTCACCTTCTTGGATGCGCAGCAGTGATACACGCCTCATGAATCTACTTTGGTAAGGATTCGAGCTCCATGAAGAGATTCCAAAATATCTCCGATAAGGTGCAAAGGAAGAGCCCAAGCGGGTGATGAAAATGCAACAATAAACTCATTTTGTAGATTCCCTGCCGGTGAGTCTTTAAAATGTTGTTCTCTTTCTGCAGTTCAAATAAGGATTATTCTGACTCAACTAAGGAATTCCAAAAATAACAGCTTTATTGGGAGAGGCAATAAAATCACAAGATAACACCTCTGTATGATCGCTGGATAAACATTTAGAGAAGAAATTTAATGTATTAGACCTGAAGGCAAAGGTGATTCATCAACAGTTATTATTACTTGAGTAGTCACTTTTAGTCTTTTTAAAAATATCGGGGCATATTACCAAGGATTTGCGATAATTTGTTTTTTTTATCGCCGGCTATCGCTGGATTTCATCGCGGAGATAACGCGTTATTATCAACGCTTATCTCCAAGGCGATGAAAAATCCAGCGATAGCGGCGAAACCCAGCAATAGCGCGAGAAATCCAGCGATAAATTCACTGCGCTAATGAAAAGCTTGCTAATAGGCAGGTGAGGACTTAACCTTACAATCCACCTCCCATTGACAAGATGGTTAAGTCAAGTTTTTAGCAGGTGTTAAATTCCAGCGATAATCGCGGTTAGCGCGACTTTTTATCGCCGAACGGGCATTGATAATAGGGGGAAGTTGTGTTTGCGACTGTTTGCAGTTGCTTTTAGTTGGGAACGCATACTTTGCATGTCATTAGCGATAATTATCGCTGACATGCAAAGCGGCAACAAAACGGCCGCTATCGCCATTAAGCTGTTGCTAACAGCTGTTAGCGACAGCTTGCTAATAGGGCGATAAAAATATCGCCGCTTTATCGGCAAAAAGTGCCGCTAAAGTGGCGATAATCACGTTGGTAATATGCACCAACATTCTTTAGGGGCCAACCCTGATTCATAAACATTCCACAGGCCCATTATTCAGTTTATATTAAATTGGAAAAAGGAACAGATGATTAGCAGTATTATTCATAAAATAACAAAGACAAGGGTGACAACAACAGACTCATACTCATTTCAGGAGAGGAATTTAAATGTCCAAGTTACTGCAAAAGGACTTTTAGGAAATGACAATAAGAGATACGCTGCATCGCCACAATGCAAGCACGAAGCAGCATTACGGCAACGCTCTTTTTCAGTCTCAGATAAACTGGAGTTTGACACTGGAAAGAAGAGAAAAGCAGGACCTTGACAGATCCTCCCTGCATCGGTTCTTCATGAGACAATGGATTTATGGAGAATTCAGACTTCTAAGGTGCCAGGGCTTCTGGCAAAGCTGAGTAACCGGTCAACGCTTTCTTCCTTCAATTTGCTTTGCAATTTATGTTCCATCAAACATTCCAAATCAAGAAGTCTGAAATAGAAGTAGGAAGTTGAGATTGAACGAAATATTCATTTATCTCTTCTCTAACCTCACAATGAAACAGAGTCTTTTGGGTTCTTTCGTCAACTAGCGAAACCAAGCCACACAACTCAAAAACTCAAGATATTCCATGCTCCTTGCTGAATATCCCTTCAAGCCTCTTCAGTAGAAGACTCCAAATCAGACTGTTGAGACGTCTGACAGAAATACATCATAGGACGGGCAACAAGCAGCACCGTTGGTTACTAAAGACATTGCCCAAGCCAAGAAGGACCAGAGAGGAAACTAATTAAATACCCCTCTTTGATTTCATCCTAATTAAACTGTGCAGCCTAAAAAGTAAAATACACAGTAAAAAGGTCCCATAAAAATACTCATAACATAACTGCATATGCATTAAAGCATAGAGCATTTAAACGACTACTGGGATATATTTGTAGACAGTGACACTAAGCTCTGATTTAGCACTGAATTCTCCCGGTGCAATTGTTGTACTTCTTGTACAAAGTCCTAAGCAAGATCAATAGTGCTATAAAATCTACAAAATTGGGGTCGTCACAATCTGTCAAGAGTGGACATGTTGAACGTCAATCAAGCACCCTTTGAGGTTGTCTGTGCTAAGTGTAACTTCTCCCAGATGAGAGAAAAACCAACTAAGGGGAAAAACGGCCTCTGGCAATCTCTGCAATTCTTGTCAATATCTGGGCACAACCCCTGAGTCTTCTTCTCGCTTCTAGTTTTCCAAACGTAAGGGCGACTGTTTCCTCTAGTCACTGTGTCACCTGTAGATGGTTTCTTGTGAGGATGACCAGTGCCTTCTAGAATGGTCACTATCTGGAGGAAAAAGCCACAGGCAGGAAAAACCTATACAGCAAGAACGATAGTCAAGTTGAAGGTGCAGGACACAGAACGTACAGAGGAGATATGGACTGGATGGCAGGAAAAAAGAAGACTCGCTGGAGGTTGAGACTGGAAAGAAGAGAAGAACAGGACCTTCAGAAGATGAGTGTTGACTAAATATACTTGAGTGGTTGCGATGCAAGAAGTGGCAGCTCCAGGCTTCTTTTATATGGAGTAAACAGGAAATGAAGACACAGAAACAGGAAGTGATGGAGGAGGAAGAGAGGTCATCATGTAGAACTGGTTAATAATAGCATTCATCAGTGGAAGAAAGCCATCTTATATTGGGAAGAAACAACCCCCACCCCTCCGTCAAGTGACCAAAACGAAGAGAACTCCAATATGAAGGCAAGTCAGAAGGAAAGACCCCTACACCTGAAACACATGAAAAGTGAGGAGAGACTTTGGTAAGTATAAAGAAAAGATAAATGCTCTCCCCACTTTCCTAGGGGCCTTCAGAAAAGTAAACATATTTTTGTTTATTCGCATGCAGAGTAATGATTATCTGCTTCGTTACCTGGGAACGAACACCAGCGTCTGTCTCTGCTGTGCAACTGGATGGTGCTAGATGAGACACCCTCAAGGTCATCTTATCCTGAGGGAGAATGCTGAGCATCCCTCATCTGATACTAACTGGACTGAGTACCAGGGTGGACTGTCCCCAGCTCTGGTGTCCCGGTCATTACGCTACAGTTCTGACAGTTCTTGACTGAAGATGTAGATGCATTTGTGAAAGTAGCAAGGCAGCAAACTCTCCAGGACTTATGGAAGGAGAAAAAACTGAGCAAGATGCAGGCCCGAAGATGATAGATTTACAATAAAGTTGATCAAAACGTCTTGAGGAAAATTGATTACAATAGCAAAAGATGATGAGCAAGATAAAAAATGAAAGAGCATAATTCCGAAGGAAGAATAAAGTCTTTTGAGAACTATTAGAGACAAAAATGCATAACTAAGGGGAAAGATCATGACAAAAAATCAGGGAACAAATACGGATGCCAAAGTTTGACATTCTGTGTGCCGTATGGTTTTCTGGAGGCCCGCCACACTGCTTGCACTCCATGCCCTCTGCTAACCGTATGAGATCTTCACTGGTTCGTCTGGGTGTGGAGGTGCCAGAGCTACTGTGATGATCACAAGGCCCTGCTCTCAACAGCAAAGCACTGAGTATTAATTCATAGGAGACTTCTTCCCCTTCCAAAACTGTATGAACTGGGGTATGCTCTGAACCGTTACTTAGTTTTGGGCATGAACGTGAAAATGCATTGTACAGATTCTGATCTACTTCACAATATGAATTGGAGTTAAGAATATATATCCCAATCAGTCCTGTATTTGGTATAAACCCTTGCATAAATTTACTATTGACTGGTGGCAGACACCAATTTTTGGACATGTATACTATATTGAGCTTTCATTTTAGTTGTTAGGATATCCCACAGCTTTGTCATATTCTTCCTTGTAAAGTGGATTACACTGCCAGAATAGATTCTGAGAGGCAGACTAAATCTTGAGAAAATATCGTTACACATCAGCATAGTAGGCATATATGCCTTACTATTTGTAGAGAGTGTGCAATCTCCAAAAAGACAGGTGATAGTAAGAAAGTACTTATACGACTAGCTGACCTGATTACAAATTCTGTTAAATATCCCTTGACATCAGGGAAGAGTCAACTCTCTTTTCAACGATGTAGCTCTAGGCACATAAAAGGGTAGCTTGGAAGGGATCACATACTAGGCACCCACAGCGTCTCATCTAGCACTGTAGGAGTCCCATTGTGTATGCTCTTTAGCTGCGTTTTGTTAGGTTTGCCCTAGAAATGTCAAATGCAATCATAAATACAGTGCTTACTTTGAGCCGATGGTTGTAAATGGGCCACCATCAATCATTTTAATGGGCCGCAACACATTTTTCTCAGTAGATTTTGACTCGGAGAAAGATAGGAAAAAAACAGAAAAGGGGGGAAAGGAAGAAGAGGCATATGGAAGAACAGTGACAAGGATGAAGAAGAACCTGCAAAAGTGAAAAAAGGGACCTAGGAGTGCATGGTGGTGAAAGAAAGAAGCATGAGGTAGATTCAAGACTACGCAGGATTGGATCGGTATTCGGTACTCGACATTCGATAGTGTTGGCTGCGGGATTCTGAGCAAAATGTTGGGCACCTGCACTTATTTCTTTTTTTTCCCCAATTACACACTACTTACACACATACATATATACTAAGGGTGGGCGTAGTTGGCGGAGTACCACTACACGGAATTCTGCGGAATTGAACATAAACTCCGCTCTGCAACTCCGTTCCGTCTCATCCAGGGCCGGACTGGCCGTAGCGGGCATTGGGCGTTTCCCCGGTAGGCCGCCAGGGTGGGGGCCGGTTTTAGGCCCTAGGAGGCCGTTTTTGTTACCGGCGGCCCGCAATATCAGCCCTTTCTAACAAAAACGGCCGAAATCGGCATATCAAACAGCTCGACCGCACCCCCCTTCTCACCCAGGGGGGCCGGCCGAGCTGTTTGCCAAGGCCAGTTTTGGTTCCCAGTCCGGCCCTGGTCTCATCCCAATTAATAAAACAAAAACCTCACATACCCTTGATAAAATAAGAGGTAACTCTATCTTTACATGCAAAAATGCATATAGTCATCTCACAAAAATGAAAATGAAAATACAGCAAGTAGTGAGTGAGGTGATGATTTTGGGGTCCTCCCTAACCTAGGGAGAGAACCAAGCAGATGCCTTGAACACAAAGAGCACATCATGCTGAACGATTCGGTGGTGGTCCCATCGTCCTAGGACCACCCCAAGCACAGTTATGGGTAAAAATACAATACCAATCAAAGGCCCTGCAAAGCATTATGGGACGAGAGTCTAGAGGGCAGTGAATATTATAGTATCCAATATCAAAACATTCCTCAAGGGGCAGGCTCTCGGGCTCAGCTGAGAGCTAATACTATAATATTCACTTACGCTCACGGGAGTCTGACTCGTAGAGTGAGATGGCCCAAGGGAAATAAAGTTCCCTGGGCCAATTAGAATGCTCTATTTTTAAATTGGTACTCCTGTGAGAGTCTCTGGAGATTTTTTGCGGACGCAACCATCCAATTAGACAAATAAGTTTGAACCTTACTTTCTCAAAAACCAACGAATGGATTTACATCTAATCACAAAACTCACAATCTGAGGACCAAGATCTAGCTTCCTGACAAATTTGGTGTAATTCCTTTCAGCAGTCTTTGCTGTAGCCCGTCTTAAAGATGTCTATGAAAAATGCATGGGAATTTTGCATTTTGGGAACCCTCTTTTTTCTCAGCCCCCTCTTGGCGGATCACCCTAATACTTCCCATGCACAAACTAGTCGAGTAGTGTGTAGATCAAACAGTGCCAAAGTTATTAGCAACACAAAAAATGCTTTTCCTATGGAACAGCTGATCTAAATATAACTACCTAGTGGCAATATATATATATATTCACTGAAAAAACCATAGGTTTCAGGCACGTTATAGTTAGAAATTAGCATTTAAAAAACCTTAGAAATTCACTGAAAAACCATAGGTTTTAGGGACAGTTATAGTTAGTTGGACATTTCACTCGTACATAACCATAGAAATTCCCCCGTTATAGTTAGTTCAGCTAACTATAACTCGCGCCCCCGCAATGCACTGCTGATGATGTCACATATTACATCACTCATGACATGGTCAGTGACATCACTGATGACATCACTGATGACATCTCAAATGACATCACTGATGACATCACTGATGACATCATCCATGTGATAATTTCATGCATTTTCTCACACCCTAATATAACTTTTGATACACCCACTCTAAATTACAGACTGCCATTCTCAAAACCATAGACACTCCAACACCAATAACTACATACCCACTCACTGATTCTTAGGTCTACACACACATCCACTCACTCACCCGTACAGTCACTCATACTTACGGTCACTCAGTACAGGACTATCATATGCACTCATACACCTATATAGACACACACCGCCACTCATCCATAGAGGTACTCACACACCTAGTCAGTCATGCAAATAATTAATCATACTCCCATTTACTCACCTATACAGTTATACACACACCAGCTCACTTACTCATACAAATACTAGCACATTCTTACGCCCTTATACAATCACTGATACAAGCACACACTCATCCATACAGCCACTCTCACAATCACACACTCTCACTTATAGCCATTTAAATACTCTAACACACATATATACTGCCTTTCACATATGTAGTTACTCACACATGTACCACTGAGATATACATTCACTCACTAACACACCCATACACACACTCACCCACCCATACAGTCCATCACAGATGCACTCTTGAAACCATGCACCCAGTGAATCACCCACTCACACATCTATGCACAGAGTCACACACACCCCACCCACACAAACACTCAGGCACCCATACAGATACTCAGACAACCAATCAATAACTCATATAGACACTTATGTAGCTACTCACAAACCCATGCAGCCGCTTACACACCAACAGACAGACGGATACAGACATTCACACAGTTTAGTCACTAACCCATGCATTCACTAAGATACGTTTAATCACTCAGTCACACACCTACTAAATCATCCATTCAGACACTTATACACCCACTCATTCTTCAATACGCCCTTCCCTATATATATTAAACATATTTAAACTTTACAGAAACACACAGTCACTGGATGATGTCATCAGTGATGTCATCAGTGATGT
Organism: Calotriton arnoldi; assembly: GCA_963921515.1. Lineage (NCBI taxonomy): Eukaryota > Metazoa > Chordata > Amphibia > Caudata > Salamandridae > Calotriton > Calotriton arnoldi. Next base: position 2,803,568 of record CAWUFW010000041.1, read on the forward strand.
CATTTGAGATGTCATCAGTGATGTCATCAGTTATGTCACTGACCATGTCATGAGTGATGTAATATGTGACGTCATCAGCAGTGCATTGCAGGGCGCGAGTTATAGTTAGCTGAACTAACTATAACGGGGAATTTCACTGGTTTTGTACGAGTGAAATGTCCAACTAACTATAACTTTCCCTAAAACCTATGGTTTTTTCAGCGAATTTCAAAGGTTTTTTAAATGCTAATTTCTAACTATAACGTGCCTGAAACCTATGGTTTTTTCAGTGAATTTCAAAGGTTTTTTAAATGCTAATTTCTAACTATAACGTGTCTGAAACCTATGGTTTTTTCAGTGAATTTCAAAGGTTTTTTAAATGCTAGTTTCTAACTATGCCTACAGAGGTAGGACATGTGAAGAAAGAAGAAAAAACGCACAGAAAGAAGCAAAAGAAATGCAGAAAGAAGCAACAGAAGTCCACAAAGACGAAGAAAAGTGCAGGAAGAAGCAAGACATGTGCAGAAAGAACCAACAGAGGAGCAGAAATAGGCCTTGTTGCAAAATCATCCTGTGCCCACAACTTTTTCAGACGGGTACTGGTGGTAACTGACTGAGTAACTAGGCCTAGAGCCAGTGCTATGCTAAAAGACACTTAGAATACAGTGAAAACACCTACATACACTAGGGAACACTATGCATTGGGGTACCCCTGTGATTAGCATGACCTCCTCTGTAAGGCCCTAGTACATAATAGGGCAGGGGGATTAAAACTACCTCTTAAGATAAAGTCCCCTTGAATCCTGAGGGTCCCTGGGGTCCAACTAGCCCACGAGGTACCTCCAGTAAGCGCCACAGAGCTGCGTTGCAGAGAGGTGTAAAAAGGGGCGTGGCCTGGACCACCTCTCTGCAACGCAGGCCTGTGGCGCTTACTGGAGATACCTGGTGGGCTAGTTGGCCCCCAGGAGCCCTCAGGATTGAAGGGGACTTAATTCCCCAATGCCCCCACGGTCCCGCCGGCTCCCCGCGTCCTGCGGGAGCCGGCATTGCTTTCCACATGGGGAGCTGCTGACATGCAGCTCCCCATGTGGAAAGCAGTCTGCTTGCTTCATTGAAGCGAGAGCAGGTTTCCCTGCTCTCGCTTCAATGAAGCAAAGCAGTTTGCAATAACAGGGCGGGAGCCGCGAGGCTCCAGCCCTGTCATTGCAAACAGCAGTGTCCCGGGGGTGGGCACCCCGGGACACTGCAGGAGCCGGCCCTGGGGGGTGGCGGTCCCCAGGGCCATCACTGGCTCCAGGAGGGGGGCCGCGCGGCCCCCCTCCCAACATCTGCACAACCCCGGGGAGGTGGTGGTCCCCGGGGCTCGGGGGTCCGTAACGGACCCCCAAATTTGCATAGTTTGTGCCCCGGGGAGGTGGCGGTCCCCGGGGCGTGTGGGGGGGCTCGAGCCCCCCCACACAGGTAGTTTAAAAAAAAAAACAAGCCCCGGGGGTGGCGGTCCCCGGGGCTGCAGGAGGGCCATGTGCCCCCCGCAAATATGTAAAGAAAGCCCCAGGGGTGGCGGTCCCCGGAGCTTGGGGGCCATTGAGGCCCCCACCCATTTAAAATACAAGCCCCGGGGGTGGCGGTCCCCGGGCTGGGGGGGCCGTGAGCCCCCCACAAATATTTTAGAAAAGCCCCGGGGGGTGGCGGTCCCCGGGGCTGCGGGGGCCTCCCTGGGCCCCCGCTATTAAATTTACCCATGCCCCCGGGACTTGGCCCACCCGGGGGCTAAATATAAACAAAGCGCGGGAGTCCGCGCTTTGTTTTTTTTTTTTTCGCGGCTGGATTCGCGGATCCGGCGCGCATTTTGCCGATTTTTTTTTTCTTCAAAAACTGCTTTTTTGGGCCCTGGGGGTCCTTGTGGGACCCCCTGAGCAGGCCTAGGGGGTCAGGGTGTTTCTAACCTGCCCCCTTTTCTTGTTTTACGTGTTTCTTTTTCTCTTTTCTTGTGCCTCGGTTCTCACCGAGTCACAAGATGGTTGCCAACACTTCCTGGTTTGGAGTGTAGACAGCCAATTATAATGCAGCTCGTGATCGGGAAGGTCCGCGGATCCTCCGTGCCTCTAAATATCGAAACTTTTATTTTTGATTTTCTCAGCAACTACTGAACGGATTTACACCATTTTTAAAAAGGTCGCTTTCTGAGCCATGCAGTACCTTTTTGCCAAATTTGGGGTAAATCCGTTCAGTAGTTTCGGCTGTAGCCTTGCATAAAGTTTCCTATGGCAAATTGATTTTTTGACTCTTATTTTTTGAATTTCTCTGGAATTACTGAATGGATTTACACCATTTAAAAAAAAGGGCGCTTTCTGAACCAAGCACTACCTTTTTGCCAAATTTGGTGTAATTCCGTTCAGCAGTTCGGGCTGTAGCCGTGGCTAAAGTTTCCTATGGGAATTAACATGGAGAAAACATGTTTTGGGACCCCCCTTTTTTCTCGGCCCCCGCTTGCCGAATCACTCCGAAACTTTCAAGATAGGAGCGGACCAGAGCGGGCCATAAGTTTTGAAAATGTCGTGAAGATTCGCCAACCGGCGCCAAAGTTATTGGGAAAAGAATGTTACGAATTTCCTATGGATAATAGGTCCTAACTATAACAATCTACTGGCGACCGCCAGTAGATAATATATATATATATATATTTTGTAAACAGTCAAGGACCACCTGAGTAGGTGTTGCTAATCCCAAGGGATCCGAGGACCATATATTAAGAACCGCTGACCTAGGACGTTTGTAATTAAAAACTATAAATTTAACATTTATATAAATATGAATGTTATCACGTCATATCTAATAACCAGTACACACTTACAGCATCAGAAAACGTAACCATAAAATTCTAAATTAGCCAAGTGCACACCCTGGCTCAAGACAAAAGGCCCGATTCCGATGTCGGATGGACCGGAGTCCGTCCGACATCAGTTTGGAACTGGAACCGAACGACCGCCTGTCGTCGGTACCAGCCCAGGAAGTAGGATGCGACCGAACCCTGTTCGGGCGCATGCCTATTCTTTACAATGGAAGCATGCATTCCGAATGGAATGCATGCTCTCACTGCAAAGAACAGAGGTGCAATTCATCCCTGCACCCCGTGGCAGGCACCTCAAGGTGCCTTCCACCGGGTGCAGGGATCAACAGGGGGTCACCATTGGTGCCCCCTAGCCACCATACGGCGTCCTTGCAACCATGGCGGCCCTGTTGGTGGCCCCCAAAAGCCAGATTCCTTATGCCTTTCTGTGTCGGAAAGGCCGTCACAGAAAGGCATTTGGAAGCTGCCATCGTAATCCCTCAGCCAGAAAGAGCAAGATTACTGCAGGCTTTCCGAATGGCGGACGGGCTCTCCAAGCCTGTCGGAGGCCATTCGGAAAACCGAATCGGACTCCCTTCCGACCGAGTCCATCGAAATGGGTCGGTTGGAAAGGAATCCGAATGGGCAATCCCGATGCGGTCGGAACGGCTCCAACCGACGGTCGGAGCTGTTCCCAACCACATCGGAATCGGGCCCAAAGTTGTACTCAGATTTTTTCCACATGCTGTGCCATTTGATGGTATCAAAGTGGAAACTACTTGCATCACAACTAGAAACTTTGGGCCTGATTACAATGTCAGGCGGACTGCCACGGACAGGCCAGATCGACCACCCGACATTGTAATCAGCCCCATTGTTTCAATGGTTCATAATGATCTATTGTGTGTATTTTCATTATATACGTTTTACTATAAATAAACATTTCATGTTAACTGTGTTCACTTTCTGCTAGTCCTGTTTTACTGCCGGTTTTCCACATCTTCAGCATCTATTATCCTGTATCAAATCCAAACACGAAGACTGCCCTGTGGAGGGATGGGCGGAAGTAAGGCGTTATTCGGAAAAAATATAGAGTAAAAATATCAAGGCACACAAATATCGAATTTGTAATACTTTGATACACAAATATCGTGATGCAGGAATATCGGTGACAAGAAAATTGATTTTCTAAGGTAAGTAATATCGATGTTAAAAATATCCATGTAAATATAATTTACAAAAATATCTATGTTGTTAATATCGATGTGAAAAATATCTATGTTGTTGATATCACTTACTAAAGTATCGTTGTAAAGAATATCGTTTTTTAATTATCTTTATGTATTTTAGTATATGTCTTAATTGTATGTTATAAATTATTTGTATAAGTATTGTTAATGTTTTTAAATATAGTTTGTAAATTTGTAGTTGTTGTTTATTTTTAATTTTATTGTTAACTGTAATTTTTAATGTCGTTGCAGGTTGTGGGGTTTGTAGGGGTACAGGGTGGAAAGTAAATTAATTATAATTAATGAATAATTAATTTTTAATTGACAATTAATTATGCAAATTGTGTGGTTAATTTATATTTAAGCTATATTTTAGGTGCGGGTTGTGTGGTTTGGGGTACAGGATGGGGAGCAAATTAATTATAATTAATTAATAATTATTTTTAAATTATTTCTAATGATTTAATTAATAATTAATTATGTACATTGTGTAATTAATTTAATTAATATTTTTGGTGTGGGGTTTGTCAGGGTAAAGGGTGGGAAGGCAATTAATTATAATTAATTCATAATTCATGTAAATGAAAGATAATTATTTAATTGATAATTAATTATGTAAATTGTGTAAATAAGATATTTTTAAAGTTATATTTCAGGTGCGGGTTATTGGGTTTGTAGGGGTAAAGGTTGGGAAGTTAATTAAATATAATTGATTAACTAATAGTTTATTATTAATTGTTTAATTGATAATTCATTTTGTAAAGGGATGGAGGGGTAGGTGGGGGTGAGGGTTGGGGGGGGAGTGGGGAGTGGGGCTGGTCAAGGTGGGGGTGTGGGTGCAAAATAAAAAAAGGGGAAAAAAGCCAGGAATAGGAAGCAAAAAAAGGAAAAAAGCAAGTAGGAAATAGCAGTATGGTGCTTGGTGAGGTTCAGATTGATGGGCTCTTTAGATAAATATCGATAAATTAAGGATCTGCTCAATTAATGTGAGGGGGCTAAATGATAGAAGTAAGCAAAACAAAGTATATGAAATACTGAAGGCTATTAACGCTGACATAATCTCCTTGCAGGAAACGCACATCCCATGAGGGAACAAGGACGCTCTCCATATAAGGGGCTATGACTTGGCTATATGCTCCACCCAGACCTCCATGATCAGAGGGGTATCCATACACATTAAATATCAGGCTGGAACTGTGAAGCGTGCACTGGCTGATAAATGGGGTGCTGGACGGCAATTTCACTAACCACAGCGCTAACGTTAACTACTGTATATGGGTCAAATCAGGACGATCCTAAAATCTGGGAGGATCTGGAGATAGAGCTAGCCTCCTGGTCGGATCCTCTGATGATCTGTGGCGACTTCAATATACATCTAGGAAGTACCAAGGATTCAGGCCAAAAATATAATGGGAGGAAGCCCCAAGTATTTAGAGCACTGGCTACCTTCAGAGATAGTCATGGCTTGGTGGATGTCTGGGTTGAGAAAAATTTGAACGACCTAGGGTTCAGCTACTTTTCCCACCCACTTAAAAAATATGTCAGTTTGGACTATTTTCTAGCCTCAATTAACATAATGGATGAGATTAAGATCAAGAAAGTCCCGAAACGCTTCTCGGACCACAACCCATTAGTGCTAGAGGTAATAGTGCAGGCGGGTGCCGCAAAGCAGAGCAGGTGGACATTTGACAGGAAACTGCTAGTAAATGAAGGGTTTCTTGCTCATATTATACACTGGACCACCGAGTTTATAGATACGAACAGATACAGCGCCTCACGTAGAGTAGTGTGGGATACCTACAAAGCTTGTTTAAGAGGGGAGGTCATATGCTATGTGGGTCAGCGTCGGAAAAACCAGAAGGATGAGGTGAACTCACTAATAGACAGACTGGCCAAACTAGAGGTAGAGCATGTGATCTTGATCAGTAATGGGGGGCGGGAAGAGCTAATAAAGGAGAATGCAGCGAAACTAGCTATAATCAAAGCAGAGATCAATAGCCACTTTCAGGAAAAAGTGGCCCAAGCCTATCAGACGCACAGGGCTGAGGTGTATGAGTATGGAGAGTCAGCAGGAAGACTACTGGCTCTACGTAGAAGGCAGAAAACTGCTAGAAATAGCATCACCAAAATAAAGAAAAGCAGCGGTTAATATGAGACGAGACCTGTGGAGATTGTCGGTGTGTTCGAGCAGTATTACACGAGGCTGTATCAAGCTGACCCTCCAGCAGCTGATTCAACGACTATAGACAATAGGTGGCCGCCGCTTAAAAGAATAGATGAAAATACTTACCTGGAACTAGAGGAAGAGTTTGCAATGGAAGAGGTTCTGGATGCAATAGGCTCCCTCCCCTCAAGGAAAGCAGCCCGGCCCGGACAAAATTCGTCTAGAGCTATACAAAATACTTCTACACAAGATCAGCCCGATTATTCACAACCGGTTTCTAGATGTGCAGCATAGTGGGACCCCACCCCCATTATGGCAGGAAATGCACGTAGTAATATTTCCCAAAAAGGGGAAAACACCTGACTTACCAGCTTCGTACCGTCCAATCTCGCTGATGAACTCTGACGCCAAAATCTACTCAAAAGTCATAGCCAATCGACTACAGAAAATCATAGCATCATTGGTATCCCCGTGGTAGCATGGCTTTGTGCCAGGTAGGGGGACCACCGACCACATCACGCGGGTCACCTCAATATTAGATACAGCGGAAGCAGAAGGTAAGGATGTGGCGGTGGTCCTCCTAGATGCCGAAAAAGCCTTTGATCGGGTATCGTGGCAATATCTTTGGGGGGCTCTAACAGAGAGGGGGCTGAGTCCACGACTTCTGACCGCTATCCGGGCCATGAACTACAAACCGTGCGCACAATTACAGGTGATGGGTAACATGTCGGGGAGAATTGAGATAGCCAGAGGGACAAGGCAGGGTTGCCCTTGCTCACCAATTCTGTTTGCCTTATACCTGGACCCCTTTATTAACCAGATTGTACACAACGGTGTAATCAAACCTGTAACCTGTAATGGGTACAGCACAAAGATCCTAGCATATGCAGACGATATTGCAATAATCACCACAGAACCGGATAAGGCAATCAGAGAGGTTCAAAGCATGGCTGAGGAGTTTGGAAGAAGATCAGGGTATCTCCTGAATAAGGGGAATACACAAATTATATGCTCTCCCCAGTGCCATACCCAAGATCCTCGTAAAGTTGGATCGGCTACATATTTGGGGGTTAATGTAACATCTAACATGGCTGAAATATGGACAATCAACCTCGACCCAATACTTGCTAAAATTAGGCTCGGAATTAAGACGTCTTGATAAGCTTCAGCTCACAATAATAGGAAGATCGAAAGTACTAAAAATGAAAATCTTTCCTAAGATATTATACTTGTTCCGCTCAATCCCCCTGGAACTTGCAGATATAACTGTTAAAAAATTGAATGCTATGTTTACTAACTTTATATGGAGCTACCAGAAAACACGACATGCCCTGAAAAGCATGACGCTTTCTCGTGAACGAGGTGGGTGGGGCGTTCCGAATTTGTTATTTTATTACTGGGCTGCCGCTCTACAGCAGATGAGCACCCTATTACTACCAGGTTGGGTAAGCCATGATGAGTCCGATCTGCCTTCAATATACCATATATCCATCGGAAAAGAGGCGGAAAGTCTCTTTCTCCGACAATTAGAGCCAAGCTACTATAAGAAGACGCGATTCAAGTGCGTTAAGGGGGTCTGGAAGGTCTGGAAAAAGGTCAGCAGACTGCTGAAAATCCCTAGATACAACAGATATACACCTATATGGCGCTCCTCTTTATTTCCAGCCGCATTATACGATGCAATGGCTATAAATTGGGAGCAGGCTAGAATCGACAGGATTACAAATCTGTACGATAAAACTAAGAACATATAATTTTCCGGTCTTATACAAAAATATGGTGTTAACAGTAGAACACAATTTAAGTACATACAGATCCAGGAGTGCCTCAGGCGCCTCCCTAGTGGCTTCCCTAACTTGGCTAAAATCCCAATTTTGGAGACTGCAAGTCGTCGGGATGGTAGGATTAGAGACTACTACTAAGCTTTAATGGAGACCCTACCCGACGATTTGGAAGAAATTGAGGCAAAATGGGCAGACAAGCTGGGAGATGGGGATGTTGACCTGGATATGTCCATCGGCCTAGGGAGAAAGATCTTTCTATCAGCTAAATTAAAGGCCCAGCAATATAAAACTATCTTCAATTTGTACTATACGCCGGCCAAGCTTTATACATGGGGGAAGAGGGAGAGCCATAAATGCCCTAGGTGCCAAGCGGGTCCTGCCGACATTACGCACATGTTTTATTCCTGTACCAAACTTATTCCTTTGAAAAAAGGCATAGAGGACTTTTGGCTCCAAACAGTCAATAAGGCAATCCCCATCAGCCCAGCCAGGATGCTACTTGGCTATGACTGCCAGGCCAATCTAGATATATTTTTATTTATTTATTTATTTATTTATTTATATAGCGCGACATTCATCCCAGAGGGATATCACGGCGCTGAGGTAGTGGCCTAGTGGTGCCAGGAGCCGGAAGCTGATTTCAAATATGGCGTCAGTCTTTAGGGAATAGGTGTGTTTTAAGTTTCTTCCTGAAGGTGGTGTAGTCTTTGATCAGCCTAAGTTCTACTGGAAGCCCGTTCCAGTGCAGTGCCGCGAGATACGAAAAGGTGCGTCCCCCTGCCCTGGTCTTTTTTATTCTTTTAGTTTCGGCTAGCGCTTGCTGATGTGACCTTAGGCATCTGGGAGGGAGTTAGAATCGGATTTTATTCTGGAGAATCTTAGGCCCAGTGTGATGGAGTGCTTTGTGGGTATGCCCTAAGAGTTTGAATCGTGCTCTTTGACGCATGGGCAACCAGTGAAGTTGTCTCAGGCAGTCTGTGGCTGAGCTTTATTTGCCCTTGTTGCACACCAGTTTGGCTGCAGCGTTTTGTACTACTTGCAAGCGTTTAAAGAGGTAGTCTGGCATGCCCACGAGAAGAGCATTTCCATAGTCCAGCCTGCTGACAAGCATGGCCTGTGTGACTGCCCTCCTGCTTTCCAGGGGATCCATGGGAAGAGCCTTTTAGAAGCTTCAGTGTGGCAAAGCTCTTTCCACATAGTATCCGTACATGGTCCTGCATAGATAGTTTGTTGTCGATGTGAACCCCTAAGTTTTTTGCACACTGCTTAGGTGCTGGGGCGTCTCCGAGTGAGTGGGGCCACCATGATGCGTCCCAGATATGATTGGCTCCACCGAGGAGCAGGATTTCGGATTTGTCTGCGTTGAGCTTTAAACAGTGATCCGACATCCAGCTTGCCATTTCGGTAAGACAGTTATTGAGTTTGGTCCTAGTGTCCTCTTGCCCGTCTCCTATGGCTATTGTTAGTTGCGTGTCATCCGCATATGAGCAAACGCCGAAGCCCCACTTCGTCCCAATTTTTGCCAGGGATGAGACATAGTTTTATACAATAGGAAATGGTATCAAGGAAACAATACTAAACAATTTTTTGAGTAGAGCACATTTAATTACCCTCTCCAAAATTATTATTATTCACAATGAATATATCAAAATCTATTTATAACATACACAAACAATGGCGCCTATTCAAAGGGAAAAAAACCAACAAATGACATGTATCACAATACATTATACATCAAAATAAAAAGCAAACAAAAACATATAACAATAACCCTAAAACAAATATACACAATAGTGTCCCCCTATACTTGTGGGCGAACCACTTGGAGATAGTCAAAGTGAAACACTTTTAGGCTTGTATACTAGTTGGCCTAGCTCTAGTGTAACACAACACAATTCCAGAGATCACTATAAATCTAATGACTCCTCCTTAAAAGTGTCGACGTGACCACGTTTCAGCCTTTTCTTCTTAGGCCTCTTCAGGACAGGGGTTATACAATAATGATCCTAAAGACCAGGATAGAGGGATATTGTTATATGTTTTTGTTTGCTTTTTATTTTGATGTATAATGTATTGTGATACATGTCATTTGTTGGTTTTTTTCCCCTTTGAATAGGCGCCATTGTTTGTGTATGTTATAAATAGATTTTGATATATTCATTGTGAATAATAATAATTTTGGAGAGGGTAATTAAATGTGCTCTACTCAAAAAATTGTTTAGTATTGTATCCTTGATACCATTTCCTATTGTATAAAACTACGTCCCATACCCAGGTATTTAAGGGTTATTTGGGTATACCCCCATTGTTTATCTAGGGATGAGACATAGGCATTAAATAGAGTGGGGCTCAGGGATGCTCCCTGCGGGACGCCACAGCTCAAAATTTTTGGACTTGATGAGAAGGCACCCAGTTCACGGTTTGAGTTCTGCTGCTCAAAAACGAGCTGAGCCATTGTAGGGCTTTAGTGTGTATCCCTTTTCCGTGCAGATTTTCTAGCAGCAACTGGTGGGAGACCGTGTCGAACGCCGCCGACAGGTCCAATAGGATCAGGGCCACTGCCTTACCCTGATCTAGTAATGCTCTTACGTTGTCCAAGACGGCCAGGAGGGTTGCTTCTGTACTGTTGGTAGCCCTGAAGCCCGTTTGGGAGGGGTCCAGCAGGTCATTGTCTTCTAAATAATTAGACAACTGTCTGTTAACCAGTTTCTCCATTACCTTGGAGAGATATGGGAGTTGGGAAATTGGCCTATAGTTGTCTGGTTTGATCACATCTGAGCCCGCCTTCTTCAGTAAGGGGGTCACTATGGCCTGTTTCCAAATCTCCGGGAAGACTGCTGTTTCTAGAGATTTGTTAAATAGCTGCGTGATAGATGGGCTAAGGGTGGGTGCGATCTGCCTGAAAATAAAATGTGGGCAGGGGTCAAGGGGGGATCCCGATTTAACTTCCCCCATGGCCTTGATGACTTCCTCTTCAGTGAACGGGGCGAAGCTTTCCAGCTGTGCATGGGCGTCGGGATGAGGGTCTGTGCTTTCCCAGTTGTTGGGGTCAGCTGAGGCATTGGTGTTGAATGACAAGTATATTATGCTTATTTTGTCCATGAAGAAGTTGCTGATCATTTCACAGCATTCAGCTGATGGATGAAGGGTTTGGGACATGCAGGTTGGTTTGCATAATTCTCGTACAATTTTATATAGCTCCTTTACTGAGTTGCTATTTTCGTTTATTCTTTGCGCAAAATATGTCTTTTTGGCTTTCTTGATTGCATGATTATAGTTCCTGAGGTCTGTTTTGTAGGATAATTTGTCAGTGTCTGATCTGGACATTCTCCAGTTATGTTCCAATACCTTGCATTTCTTTTTTAGTGCCTTGAGTTCTAATGTATACCACTTTTCCGATATAATTCTTTTCGTGGATTTAGATTTAAGTTTGGGAGCAAACAGATTCAGTGTGTTGGAGATCTCTGTTTCGAGATTTACTGCACCCCTGTCGGTGGGAAGGGTTCCTAAGGCCTCAAGATTGTTGGTGGAGAAATGTAGCTGGAATGAGTCAGAAGTGACTAGTTTCCAGGCTCTGTATGCTCCATGCGTAAGTATGGGAGCTCTAGTTGGTGTTGCAGGTAGGGTGAATGAGAAGGTGATCAGTGAGTGATCAGTCCGTGTGACAGGTTTGATCTCCTCGACTATAGTGGACTCAATATTGGAAAATAATAAGTCCAATGTGTGACCTGCATTGTGTGTGGGTCCTTTGATCCATTGTTTAAGTTGGAGGATCAGCATATCATTATCCAGGTGTGTGGCAACCGTGTTGTTGGATTTTTTGAAATGCACATTAAAATCTCCGACCACCATAAAATTTCTATATTTCAGGCAGGCAGGAAATAGCTGAGTGAGTAGCTTGGCGCTAAAGTCTGCTTGGTAACCAGGGGGATTATAAATCACGGCTCCACCCAGTAAAATATGATTTCCTTTAGAAACTTGAAATGGGAGTAGTTCATGCTCTGTGATAGGGAGACAGTTAAGGCCGTCTTTAAATATATTCCAGAGAGACTTTATATTCATGACAGTAGCCGTGGCCCGACTGTTGATTGCCAGTTCGTGGAAAGATATTGATCCGCCCACATTCCAGCTGTGGCTTCATCGCCTATTAAATATCTATATGCTCTACAAGAGTAAGGGCAGACGAGCCAGGGAGAAGAGTAGAAAGCTATGGGAACCTTTGATGATATGACGCAACAGTAGAGAAGCTCAGGAAGAACAATCCTAAAACAGAATAAGCCTAAATGTATCCTATAGACAGAAATGGATTAAGGAAACCTCACAAAGAAATAATGTATGTATATATATATTTATGTTTTTTAAGTATCTGTATAACAAGATATGCAATATGAATTTTGTATTTAATCTATTGAAAGTATATTATATATGAACTAACTTCCCAGTTTCCCTTTTGTACCTACCTACCTACCTGGCTTTTGAATAAATAAATAAAAAATAAAGAAATACAGATAATTAATTTTGTAAATTATGTAATTATTATCATTTTTAAGATATATTTTAGGTGTGGGTTATTGGGTTTTTAGGGGTACATGGTGGGAAGTTAATTAGGAAATCATTTATTGATAATTAATTATTAATTTGTTATGAATTATTTCATTGATAATTATGTAAATTGTAAAATTATCATATTTGTTAAGTTATGTTTTAGGTGTGTGTTGTTTAGTTTGTAGAGGTATAGGGCGGGAAGTTATTTAAGTAATAATACATTTACATTTATTTATTAATTTATGAAAACTTTTTGTTATTTATTATGTAATATGTTAATTGTGTTAGGCTTTTTAACTGGTTCCGTGCCTTTGATGTAACGGTTACGCCCAAGGCTGTGGCGCTCCGGTGCCAAGGACGTAACCGTTACCTCCAAGGCACACTATTTAGAAATCCCTCTGCTGTAAACAGCAGAGGGATTTCGAGGCATATTAGCAAGACCCACGTAAAATTATCGCCGTTTTAGCGGCAGGAAACTGCCGCTAAAACGGCGATAATGGGCTTGCTGATATGCGTATAGAATTCCATAGAAGCCCAGGTTAGATGTGCAGGACATCTAACCTGGGCTTCTATTGGAATTCTATAACGCATATTAGCAAGCCCATTATCGCCGCTTTAGCGGCAGTTTCCTGCCGCTAAAACGGCGATAATTTTAACGTGGGTCTTGCTAATATTCCCCTTCATTTTTTTTTCAGGCTGGGAAGAGCTTCCCCAGCTGCCTGAGGCATTTTTTTCAGTGTTTTTTTTGTTCAAGTGGAATACCAACGTCATTACAGTGAAAGTGAAATGAGCCGATGGGCTCATTTCACTTTTACTGCCTCGTGCTCCTGGGGCTATCTCAGCCCCCCGATCACGTAGGCAGACGGGAGTGGTATCGTTGAAAAGGTGAGAATCTCCCCTTTCCAATGGTTCCCATTCCTAGTGGGTCTGTGCTTGGGGATCGCTGCTGGAGGGCGATCCCCAAGCAGAAATCCACCCACTAGACACCAGGGAGGGGTAGTGGCCCCTTGGGCAAGGGCATTTTTCCCCCCATATGAATTTGGCCATATTCAGTCTTTCTGCCCCCCTGGGAGTCATATTGGGGCAGTAGCCCCCAATCTGCCCCCCCCTCCCCAGGCAGAAAGCACACTAGATACCAGGGATTCTTTTTTTGGGGGGCAAACCTAGGAAATTGGCACAGTCTTTCTGCCCCCCCCGGGGTACAGATGAGGGCAAAGCCCCCGCTCTGACCCCTGGGGGCAGAAAGCCCACTAGGCACCAGGGATTATTGTTTTTTTTTTAATAATAGAGCGGTGAGGGCTGCCCACAATGGGCATGCCAATGCCCCCACCCCCAACACAAAAGGGACAGTATTTCTGCCCCCCAGGGAGATAGATGGGGGTTATTTCCCCGATCTGCCCCCAAAGCCCACTAGATATCATGGATTTTTTTTCCTTTCTAAAAGAGGGTTGGGGGCTGCCCAGAATGGACATGCAAATGTCCCCACTCCCCAGAACAAAAGGGACAGTCTTTCTGCCCCTCCTGGGGGCAGATGGGGGTTATTATCCCTGATCTGCAACCCAGGGGGGGGCAGAAAGCCCACTAGACACCAGGGATTTTTGTTTATTATAAAAAAGGGATGGGGGCTGCCCACAATGGGCAAGGCCATGCTCCCACCCACAATTATAAAAACAGAAGTATTTCTGCCCCCCGGGAGGCAGTTGAGGGTACTAGCCCACGATTTGCCCCCCCCCCTGGGGCAGGGTGCAGACAGCCCACTAGGCACCAGGTTTTTTTTGTTTTGAATATGTATTGTATTGTATTGTAATTGCATTTATATAGCACTTACTACCACTGATGAGGCATCAAAGTGCTTTTTCGGCGAGTAGCACGCTACTCCGGAACCCATAAAGGATTAGTGATGAATTAGTATAGTGAAATATGAAAGTAATTTGAGTGGTGGATATGTTAGTCAGTTATTTGGATTGAGAAGGAAAGTGGAGGGATAGAAGAGGGAAAAAAGGTTTGCATTTATATAGCGCTTGCTATCCCTGATGGTAAACAGCGTTTACCACACATGCGTAACAACGCATGCAATAACAACGCGGTCGTTACAACGACTGCGTTGTTATTTCGCATACCGTTACAACGCAAGTGCGAACAACGACTTGCGTTGGGGGGCAGAAGATGTTGGATTTAAAATCCAACACCTTCCCAAGTGTCCGCACAGACTGGAGTTGGAATAGTAATTTATACTATTCCAACATCCAGCGCCCCTAACGCAAGTCGTTGTTACGACTTGCGTTGTAAAGGTATGCGAAATAACAACGCGGTCGTTGTAACGACCGCGTTGTTATGGCATGCGTGGTAAACGCATGCGAAAAAAGATCACATATTCATCCCTGATGGGGTGTTGAAGTGATTTTTTGGCAAGTAGCACGCTACTCCGGAACCCATAAAGGATTAGTGGTGAATTAGTATAGTGAAATATGAAAGTAATTTGACTGGTGAATATGTTAGTCAGTTATTTGGATTGAGAAGGATAGTGGAGGGATCGAAGAGGGAAAAAAGGTTTGCATTTATATAGCACTTGCTACCCCTAATGGGGTGTTGAAGCGCTTTTTGGGCGAGTAGCATGCAACTCTGGAACCCATAAAGGATTAGTGGTGAATTAGTATAGTGTAATATGAAAGTAATTTGAGTGGTGGATATGTTAGTCAGTTATTTGGATTGAGAAGGATAGTGGAGGGATCGAAGAGGGAAAAAGGTTTGCAATTATATAGCGCTTGCTACCCCTGATGGGGTGTTAAAGCGCTTTTCGGCGAGTCGCACGCTACTCCGGAACCCATAAAGGATTAGTGGTGAATTAGTATAGTGAAATATGAAAGTAATTTGAGTGGTGGATATGTTAGTCAGTTATTTGGATTGAGAAGGATAGCAGAGGGATAGAAGAGGGAAAAGGTTTGCATTTATATAGCGCTTACTACCACTAGGCGTGGGAGCTGCCCAAAATGGGCATGCCAATGCCCCCACCCCCTAACCAAAAAAGGGACAGCCTTTCTGCCCACCCTGGGGGGGAAAATGGGGGTTATTACCCCCGATCTGCACCCGGGGGGCAGAAAGCCCACTAGACACCAGGGATTTATTAAAAAAGAGGGATTTGGGCTGCCCATAATGGGCAATGCCCCCCCCCCCAAAAAAGTCATAGTCTTTCTGCCCCTCTGGGGGGCAGATAGGGGCAATAGCCCCTGGTCTTCCCCCGGGGGGCAGATAGCCCACTAGGCACCAGAGATATGTTTTTGGGCATGTCAGGGAGCAGCCCCTTAGGCAAGGGTTGCTCCCCCTTTTTTTGTGAAAACATTTTGACTGCAGACCAGCAATATTTTTAGGCTCATCTGCCCCCAAGGGGCACAAAACCAAACCACTAGACACTATTAAAAGTTTGTTCTATGGAGCACTTTAAGCTGTATGAGGCGTTGCTTTGAAGATATTGCCACTTCTCGCGGGGACCCTAGCGCTTCCTGCCAGTCAGTGTCTTCTAGTTCCCCAATGTCAATCTGCCATTTTTCCCGGAGTGCCTGTGTAGGGTCTGGCTGGTTGTTTATAATTTTACGGTAGGTTAGGGATATGGCTTTTTTATCCATCTGATCTGTCAGGAGTCTATCCTCCAGTGGGGAGGCTTCCGGAAGGATAGTGTCTGGTGGTATGACTGCCTCGACTGCATGTTTGATATGTAGGTAACGCAACAGTTCTTTGGGTGCCATCTCATATTGATCCTGCAGTTGAGCGAATGTAATAGTCTTCCCCTTGGTCCAAAGGTCCCCCACCCTTGAGATCCCGATTGCATCCCATTGGCGAAATCCCTTGCTGTTGCCTAGTTTACCCAATTTTCTGGTTTCCCAAAGTGGGGTGGCTTGCGTTATCCTGTCGTCCCAGCCCAATTTTCTGAGTACGGTGTGCCGTATGTGGATTGTGTGTGCTGTGGGTCACAGGAAAGTTGTTCTTCGGGTTTTGTTGTAAATTGCTCGGTTGATTCCTCCCTCTCCTAGGACATGTCTATCCATTCAGAAAGCAGGATCAGTTTGGGGAGAGTGGAGCCACTGATTGATCACGATCAGTTGGGATGCCCAGTAGTATGTCTGTATGTTTGGGAGTGCAATGCCACCATCGTACCAACTCTTAACTAATTTACTCATGTCTATTCGAGCTGGTTTTCCACCCCAAAGGAGGCTATTTACTTTTGATTCTATTGCTCAAAAGTAAGATGGTGGAACCAAGAATGGGGTGTTATGTAAGGCGTAGAGGAATCTGGAGAGTGCCATCATTTTGAAGAGTGCCGCTCTCCCCAGTAGTGTCAATGGTAGTGAGTGCCAGTGTTTGGCATTTCGACGCAATCGTTGTAGGGGCACTAGGAGGTTTTTATTCATAAAGTCATCTGGGTTTGATGTGATGTGGATCCCTAGATATTTAAAGCTGCCTTCCACTATCTCTACCTCGCACCCCTTAGGCCAGAGGTCTTCAAAGTGTGGGGCGCGCCCCCCTGGGGGGGCGTGGATGGATTCCCAGGGGGGCGCAAAGGCCTCTGTAAGCACATGTAAATGAAGACGCCTGGAAGTGCGGCGATGTTTATTTGCTGCATTTCCAGGCTGTCTTCATTTACTCCGAAGCCCTCAGAGTGCCCTGGGGCCGGATATCAGTGAGTGTGCTGCTGGGGGCTCCGCTGGGCAGTGTCTGGAGTCTTATTAAGACTCCGGCATGCCCGAGTTTTTCACAGGTCTTTAAGGACCATTTGCATACCTTTAGAAACTAGTTACCGAGGCTTAGTTTTTATTTCTGTTTCCAGTACCCCCTGGGCCCCGACTCTGCCTATTCCTTACATTTGTATTTTAAATTTACTGCTGTAGTGTGAAAATGCATTTCATGAAAAGGAATATAAAAAAGGGTTGCCAATAGAAAAATGCCCACCATGTATGTTTAAAGAGCCTGCAAAGACCTTGTTTTGACAATAAACAGGGTTTTAAATAAAAAGTATGTATTCATTTGTAATCTGACTTTGTCTGTTCCCTTTATTTTCATTCATGAATCATTCAGGCAGCCCTAGAACACATTTAAAAGTGCTTTCTATTTATATTTGCTTTTCGAAGTACGCACAGATAAGTGCTGAAAATAGGGCTTTAGGTGACTGTGTATTTTTGTACCGTCTGCGACATCAAAATAATGAGCTGGCAATCCTAATCATAAGACTGGAAGTTTGTTGCACGATCAGCACATTATTTATTTCCTCCACCCTCGATCCCAGATTAATACCATAATAGCAATAGTTTAACTTATATCTGAAACCCTACACCCCATCAATAACATGCTGATTTACTTCAAATGTCTGGGAATGCACTCTGCATTCAGACAACTCACTCATTCTCACCCTTCACGTTCACGCTCACCCTGCACTCACAGCGCATAGTTATGGATTTACCGCATTTGGCATATAATCCATCATCTGCTGCATAATTTGCAGATAAAAAAAATGCAGCAACACATGTTACCTCACAGTGGAAGGCCCTTTCTAAAGGTTGAATGGTCACCTTTCTGTTGCTTATTGCTATATGTGGGTGTTAATGTGATACTTATGAGGGGCAATAAAGGCCAGGACAGTGTTAACAAGTGTAAAAATAGCAAAATAATGCAGCAATGCTATCACACAATATGCAGCATAATTCACCTTTGCTTGCTGCTGAATTTAGTCAACCATGCTGCATAATCTGGCCTTCTCCGCCGCATAATTCCAATGGCACTGTTTAAAGTGCTATGAGGTCCCAGCCTGTGGCAGAAAGCACTGTGAATATGTAAGTCATTATTTTAAAACAGTATTTACATACTCTAAGCTAGGCTGCTGCAAAATGATGCAGTGATTGAGATAAAACAAGTTCTTACAAAATATACTTTTTAGTAATAATTAATCAAACTGTATCTAATGCAGACATTTTTGTAAGTGTCTCCACTATTCCAGATCTCAGCTGATAACACCCTTACATTACATCTCAAAAAGAATAGATCTTTGCCACCATGAAGCTTTAAGCAGAGCCACTGGAATTATTCAGCAGAAGAGGACAATATTATGCGGCAGGTTTGACTAAATTATGCAGCAAGAAAAGGTAAATTATGCGGCATAATGCGCCACATTTTGTGGTTAGCATTACTTCATTATTTTGTCATTTGAACTCAAGGTAACCCTGTCAGGGGAAATATTTCACCCCATTAGTACCAGTTTAACACCCAAATACAGCAGTAAGCAACTACAAGATTACCAGTCAATCTTTGCAAAGGGCCTTCCACTGCTCTGGAACACTTTGTCACGCGTTAAGTAACTTTTGTTCCGTTTGAGCTAGAATCTAGTTTTCTTTTGTTGAAAATCTGCAGATTATGTAGCAAATGCAGTAAACTGATAATTATGTGGAAAACGCTGCTGCTGCAGAAACTCATAATTCCAGTGGCCCTGGCTTTTAGTGACTCAATCAATTATTGGCTGGTAAGAAGGCTGGTTTCTTTTTAACTTTATGCACTACCACCACACCCTTCGATTTCAGGCAGAGGCATCTCAAAGTCAGTATTAACCATTCAGGGGCATTGTGAAAGCTGAGTCCATGGGGTGGCAGGTAGCAGGCCAGAAGGGTTGCATTCAGATCCAGCGCCCTAATCCTCTCGATCCCTGGGGCCTCACAGTAATGGTCCAAGAGACAGAGGAAAGGAGCGAGATTCATAGATATTGTCAAAGAGTAGGCCCAGAATAGGGAGCACTGTATGCGGACTCATTTTTGTGTTTACAAATGGCCAGAGGCAGCTTCTTCAGAGAGATACCCCAAAGAAGGGGACAATATAAGTTTTCTTTTTTTTTAAAGGGGCATTCATTAGTGAAGCTGGTACTGCTGCCAAGTGTGTAAGTGGCCACTGCTGGTTATCATTAAGGAGCAGATGCAGCAGGACTGGGGCCCAGGGATTTGAGGGGCCCACTGCATCACAGTTATGACTGTCTACCTTTAAAAAAGGGGCATCGAAGCTTATTTTCCTTTCAAGCATTAGGACAGAGTTGAAGATCCGTCATGGTGGGGAAGAGGTAAAAGATGCAGAGGAGATAGCCTGCTACTCAGGACTGCAGTTATCATTAGTGCAGCAGGTATAGTTGCATTGGGGTCAAAGAGTGTGAGGGGCTCACAACACCCCAATTATGGGGAGCAGTTTGTTTGGGATATCTGTTTTTGTTTGATGCATTTTCTGTTTTATAAGTCTCATATTTAGTGCGGTTCATAAGCTATAGAAAACGTATTCCTGAAATCCTCTCATAAGCACCGCTCCCTGCACGCAGCCATGTCCCTCCCACTCCCCCAATCCTGCCATAAAGTTTTGGAGGGGGGCCCGACCTCAAAACATTTTGCTTAGGGGGGGCTCAGAGTAAAAAAGTTTGAAGACCTCTGCCTTAGGCAGTGTCGGTGGTGGGCCATGTAAAACATATATGATTGACTTATTCCAATTAATGGAATACCCCGAGTGTTTCCCATATGTTTCGCAGATATTTAATAATCTATGTAACGATTGTTTGGGAGATGCCATATATAACAGGACCATTAAGATATAATGGGGTAACCCATAGAAGTCAATGGACCTGGGTAATAATTGGTATAGCAAAACAATGGTCCTAGACTTATGTTAAATCTTAGTTGTCTAAAGCATCATACGGTACGTGTATAGTCTAAATCAAAGATGTACCATTAATTCATTTAAAGAGCATTCAAATATATCCTCAAAAATCTAAAAAAGGCACACACTATTGCTTTATAGGTGACTCTTATTTTATTCGGTCACTTTTCATAACATATTATCATCATATTCAATGTTCAAGATAGAGAAATGGTTGCTCCAAGGGAAAATGTGAAGAAAGAAAGTGCTCGTGAAGTAAGATAGAATATGCAAGAGGGGGATCCAATCAAGCAAAACAATGGTTCATCATTTTTTATACATTACAATCTCATTAGCAAAACTGGTCGTGATTCATGATGGCACCAGTTCTACATTGGGGCCTGTCCAATAGTTAATTCATGGTTGTTCTTTTTTGTTCTTTCACAAAAGTTTAGCAAACAACGTTTGTCTGTAAGCGGGTAGGACTGGGATGATATCGAGTACAGGCCCCGGGCGGGGGAGAGTGTCGACGTTTCGACCCTAGTGCAATGAGGGCAGTTTGTATCCTCTGCAAGCGGGTCTTCCTCAGGACAGGAAGGAGGGATGAGGGGAGCAACTGATCATGGGTGATGCACAATTAAGGTGCCGCCCCTAGGCATGGATATTAAGGTCCGCAATAGAATTGCAGCTTGATATCAGCAGTATAATTTCAAATTAATGGGTGAGAAAAATCGCCCACGGCGTCTTAGTGAATGATCTTTACACAGCCCGAGGGAATCCAGCTGGTCTGCTCGCCATGCGTTGGTCTTTGGGGAGTTCACCCTGTTCTAAGCTGGTTTCGTACATTTTTAATAAATGCGGGGTGAGTTTGGTTGCTGCTATTTTATATAGTTCGATGGGGATGCCGTTAGGCCCTAGCGCTTTCCCCGATTGTATATTCCCTATGGCTAATGTTAATTCCTCTGTTGTGAGGTCTGCTTCTAGCGACTGGGTCTCGGCCGTTGTGAGTGTGGAGAGCTGGATGTCCTCGAGGAATGCCATCGCTTCCTCTGGTGTTACTGTGGCTGTTGGGGCGTAAACTTGTCTGTAGTGCAGTGCGAATGTATCTACAAATTGTTGCGGGTCTGTTATGGTTTCTCTAGTGTCAAGTCAGAGTTCCGCCACCCATCGATCAGCCCGTTCTCATTTATTGAGCCAGGCCAAGAGCTTGCCGGCTTTATCCCCCACTTCATATATCTTGTGTCGGGTGGCAGCTAGTCTAGTTCTCGCATCCTCCCACATATGTTCTGTATATTCCTGTTTTTTTTATATTTAATTGCTGCACGGTTGTGTCTGAGGGATTTTGGGAGTGCACTGCCTCTAGTTGACTCACGTCTTGCTCCAGGGCCGTCACTATTCTTACTTTTTCTTTTTTGTGACCCGTGATTAGGGAGATGGCCTGCCCTCGAAGAACTGGTTTGTATGCCTCCCATAGAATGAGGGGGGAGGATACCAATGGTTCGTTTTCTCTAAAGTAGTACTGTGTGGCGGTGATCAGTCCCCTCCAAATCTGGGTGTTCCTCAGGTAGCCTGGGTATATCGGGAAAATACGACGTTGAGTTGAGGTGTTCAATGCATATTTGACAGATACAGGCGAGTGGTCCGAGATACCCCTGGGTAAATGAGTCAATTCCTTAAACCTCCCAACACAATCTGCCAGTGCAAGTATATAGTCTATTCTCGAGAGGCTGTTGTGTGCGCCTGAGTGGTATGTATATTGTCGTGCCTGTGGAAAGTGGGCACGCCAAGTGTCCACCAGACCTATTGTCCCCAGGAAGTCTGCGAATTTGGAGTCTGTGTGGTGTTGTTGTCGGGGGGGGGGGGGGTGTGCGATCTAGCGAGTCATCTAGGGTAGTGTTGAAATCTCCCCCTATTATTAATTCTGCCTCTGGGAGCCTAAGTAAGAATGCACCGAGTGCCGGGAACGCTAGCGAGTGAAGTGCAGTTGGCTGACATAATTAATTTGTTTCATGCGATATATTCTTCTATACATACAGAACTATAGGATCTAAATTTCAAACATGGACATAGATTTTTAGAGATGATTATGGCCGACGAATTGAATATAGGACCAGAGATCCTTTGTTAAGAATTGGGGACTTTACCCACTTGGGCTTAATTTGGTTGAGATGTATTTAATTACAACTGTGATTGCAGCTTTTCTGAGAGTGCTTTTTGGTTTCCATGTTCAAAACACGAACTGAGACAAAACGTTGTCAGAATAGTGACTGGAGACTATGCCCAATTGAGCTACATCATCTATTGAGTTTATTTCATTCTAGTTTATTGTATTTCATTGAATGCATAATTTTGTTATTTATCTTATCACTCTCACAAATAAGCTATATGTATTGTATAAGCAAGTTTTCTTTATTGTGAATGTTCTTTTCCCGAATTCGTATATACGTGTGAACAACATGTTACAGTATGTCCGACTGGTATTGTTGTAGTGATAACCAACTGAATGCATTAATGCTTCTTTCTATGTCCATGTTGTACAAGAAACTTTATTTATACACTTCCTTGGCAACAGTCATACGTCGTGATCAAGGCTTTCCTAGCCGAAACGCGTAGACGTTTGTC
Source organism: Calotriton arnoldi (assembly GCA_963921515.1). Taxonomy (NCBI): domain Eukaryota; kingdom Metazoa; phylum Chordata; class Amphibia; order Caudata; family Salamandridae; genus Calotriton; species Calotriton arnoldi. The sequence goes on from CAWUFW010000041.1 coordinate 2,826,371, forward strand.
TGCCACTCGCTACGCTTTATTAAACTATATTCTGCTTCCACGGAGTGCCGTCTCTCGAGTGATTCTTTGGAGCTGTCTTGCATATATATATATATATATATATATATATATATATATATATATATATATATATATATATATATATATATATATATATATATATATATATATATATATATATATATATATATATATCCATCATAATTTCTCCGCTGAGGAACCATGACCACACAGGGCAGTCCAGCGCTAGGGGACGGAGGACCCCTATAAACATACCACACCAACTTCCTTTATGTTCTTCAAAGAAGTGCGCCGGACACTGGACTTTGCTGCAAAAAGTTGTTTATTATCTTTTCAGTAGCAATGTGGCAGCCTCTTTTTAAACAATCCTCCTAACGCGTTTCAGCTGATGTCTCAGCCTTGGTCACAGGTAAACTCTGGGTTGTGGCGATCTCGCCTTTTGAAGACTACGCAATTTCAGTGTAGTTTCACCATACTACATCCCCCAGCATGCATCGTTACACTTTTTCTTTGAAGAACATAAAGGAAGTTGGTGTGGTATATATATATATATATATATATATATTGCATTTGCACCTTATAGTAGGTATTAGAAACATTTGCACTTTGCCATACACTATTTCTGTTATATTGGCCGCGAAGTTGACATTATTCATCAGGTATATGGACAATATGAGAATGATGCTTGGTTACAATGCACTTGCACTTTATCCGAATTGACCCGCCTGGAAGAATTTTTTTAATTTTTGGGAAAAAATATGTTGGGGATGTTTTTAGTGTTTGAAACATTTGAAGTATGTATGATTTCAATATGTATTTTGATGTTTTTAATATTGGAACGTTTAATGTTATTTTACATTCTTTATGCACATTTTAATTATTTATGCAATGTGTATGTAAAATTCTCGACCCACTATACATAAAATAGATGGATGCCCTATCGGCTTGATTGGAAGCTGATGGATGAATTAGGCACTTGCCAAGATTTTAAGCCCGAGTAGGAATCGAGGAGTGAGATAACTTGGATCATTGACAGCGCATTGAATATATAGGAAAGACAAGACTCCAAATTATTGATATTTATTGAAATAATGCCATAATGAATTATTAATTCAAAAAATAGATTTAGGATGAATGTACAACTATCAACACGGTATGTCTGTTATGGTTGTCTAATCACGGACTGTTTCAGAGTCTGTCTTCCATTGTTATGGGAGTAGCGGACCACGTGATCGGGAGCTTGGGATTTTAAAATGGTGTTATGGCAATGGCGTTTATTGTGTGAGCAAGCCTGCTGAGACAGGCGAAACGCATTACCAAGAACAAATAAACGAGAGTTTTTTAAAATCGTAGTCGGAGTCCCTGTGTCGGTATCCAGGTTCTGGAGGGAGACTGGAGATGGCGTATATATATATATATATATAAATATACATCCAAATACCATGTCACTGGAACCCGAACCTCTTTGATGCGGCGAGCACACGGTGGGGTAGCGAACCCCTTTTAATCCCACCACTATGATTCCCCTTCCACTTTGGTCATGTCAGATCGCCGAAACGAAAAAAAAAACATTGCGGCTCCAATTTGCACAGAGCGTGTTTATTCAAACAAGTGCAACAACAATTCCTGACGCATTTCGGAGCTCCCTGCTCCTTGGTCACGGCTCAGGTTATGTTAACTTCCTGATCCTTATAAAACACCGTGCGCTAGAACACCTCAGGGCAATAAACAAAGAGGACAAACAATATCCAATTGCCAGGCACTTTAAATTGAAACACAACAAGAATACCAATCTGTTAAACTTTTGTGTATTAGATAGGATCCCGATCCGAGAAAGAGGAGGCACTAGGGTACAAGTACTAAGAAGGTTAGAATCTAAACTGATTATCAAGTACAGTACCCTTCACCCTAAAGGACTCAACATGGATGAGGAACTAGCAGTACACCATGGCTAAGCAAGGTATCCAAAACGACATTACGAAAAATAAGGATTCATTGATGAATATAAAATAAGAAATACTTAGAGAAAAGAGTAATGTAAAGTTGTGTTTGAAAAATGTTGTCCTTTATGTTAATGACCCTCCTCTTATATCTATAAAGAAAGTTAGGTTTATGTGCTATTTTAATAACACAGGATATGTGATGTTTTTAACAGTTTTTTTGGTTTTAATTTTATTACAGATATTCCTGAAACCAGTTGCGGAACAACGAATGCAAGAAAGCTAATTATATCTAGCCCAACGGGGCCCATTTAATGTTCCTACTTAAGCGTAAGCAAGATATTGCTTTAGCTACACTCTATATGTAAATGCTCATACATTGCAAGGTTGTTATTTGTAAACGCATACGTTAGGCCCACTAGGGCTGACTGTTTTTTGGATGTTTTTTGATTTTTGCTTTTTTGTCTTTATAATGACTTTAGATATGCCCACTTGGATGTAATTCTGTAATGAGTATTCTGGTGAAATCTGAATAATATTGGCCAAAGACAAATGGTCAAAAGGTGTAGATTCATCTATGCAATTATGATATAGTAAATGTTTACCAGGATGATTGATTAAAGAGAAACATGAATCGCACTGTTTTTAGATTGTATAACATCTTTTTACCGCAATGAAATCTCTGCAATGTGACAGAAACATTGTAATGAGAAGTAGTAAGCAATCCGATAATAACACAATTTCGACCTGTGTTATTTATTTATGTAATGGAAGATTGGAATAAAAACAATATACAAATACTGCCAAAATATATTTCCGCAATATGGTAAAAATTGGAAGTCTGTTTTTTATGTTCACTATGACACAGTAAATCACTTGGGGGTATATTCACAAGAACGTGCGATAACTACCGCAAGAGTAGCGTAACGCAACTTTCAATATCGCAGCCTATCGCGGGAAAATAACCCTGTGTCAACGTGGAATTCACAACAAGGCGGTAGCAAGCGAGTCTGCCGAAACCGCGGACAATGTCCGCGATACAACCACCAAGATGGAGATAAAAACACAAACCACAACACCAAAAAACACGCGATGGGCCAAAGCGCGATGAGGAAATCAGCGACAAGCAGCGCCAGACCTGCAACACACACCTGGCAGGCGTCAAAAATCACCATAAAAGTAGAAAAAACACCCACACACAAACTGACCAACACCCAAGCACCATGGAGGCAGCCGGAGCAGGCGCAGAGGACGAGCGCAACCCCACAAGCACCCCGGACGACCAGCCTGGGACCTCGGGGACAGGGAAGGGCACGGACAAGAAGTCGAGGAAGACCAAGTTCAGTCTGCAGGCGAACAGGATCATAGTCACGGAGGTGATGGAACACCATCAACAACTCTTCGTCACCTCCAACGTGTCATTGGGCACCAAAACTGGAATATGGCGGGACATCGTCGACAAGGTGAATGCCGTCGGAGAGCACAAGCGGACAATGGACGAGGTCAAGAGGCGATGGAATGACATCAAGCGGAAGACCAAGGAGAAACTCACCGCCAACCAGAAGGCAGCAACGCAGACCGGAGGTGGGGGCCCAGCGCCACACCTGGAGCTGGATGACATGGAGGAGCTGGTGTCGACAGTCATCAGTGTGGAGACTGTGGCTGGAGTCGGGGACCGGACACTGCTCGACAGGACACAACACAACCGCAACAGGGTGAGTGACCACCAGGTACTGGGGGATGGGTGGAGATGGCCACAATGGCACACATGCACAAGCAAGCAGGGCACAGTGCACACCCACAATGACCCTGGGTCCTCGCCCAGACCCACAGACTGTCACAATGTACAATGCCATGCTGTCTGAATGTCAACCTGTACCATGCGGCTACATACATGTGGACACATTGTAATACACCATCTCCCCTTCATATCGCAGGGGCATCGTCAACACCTCCTGCAGAGCAGTCCCAGCCACTCTTCACTGATGACGAGGAGGACAACACCAGCACCGACAACCAAACCATCCAAGACATCATTGACCTCATTCGCCACTCACCTCCAGGATCAGGGCAGACCAGCCACATCGATGAGACCCCACCCACCACCCAAACCACCCAGCAGGAGGCACCCCCAGCCCCGGCACTCTCCCAAGACCCCCAGGAACAACACATGGCCTTCCAACGCCCTGTGCTGGAGGGCCAGAGGGAGACGGCCGAGCAGGTGCGGGTGGGGTTTGTCCTCATGGCTACCAAACTGGACGCCATCCTTGGGTGTCTATGTCCGCCCCATGGTCTCCAACGAGCCCCGACTGACATCGCTGGAGTCATGACGCGGAGGGAAGAACAGCTGTCCGCTCAGAGTGGCCCCAGCGATGCCAGCCGTGAGCTGACACACATGCGAAAGCTCATGGAGGACATGGTGCGGATGGAGGCAGAAAGGATGGCAGCCACCGCTGCACACCATCGAAGTGTAGCAGGGATCTACAGTGCCCTGCAGTACCTGATCATGGCATTGCTGCCACAAGGCGTGGCGCTGATGAATGCTGCTGCCCCCACACCATCCACATCCCCGCCCCCTGGTGTGTCAGTGCCTCCCAGTGCGGCAGGCGTATCCACTCAGGCACCTGATGTGTCAGTGGCACACAGTGCCGCAGCCGGTACTGCAACACCCACAGGTGGGGCAGGTCACACACCTGGGGACGAGGATGTGGATGGGACTGTGGTCAGGAGGGTCAGGCACTAGCATCCATTTCCGCCACCTGGCCTGTTTCTGCTTGGTGCCGCTCATGGCCTCAAGACCTACCACTGACCCCCGATACACTCCGATGCACTCACCTTGGACAGTGACATGGACTGCCACATCCTGTTTGACGACCAATGACACGGTGGACAGACTGCAGACTGTACCCTTCCTCTTCCGCAGTACAGGTCATCCCCGGATGGACACTGGCTGGCCCTCCACGGGCCCATATTGTGTAGTGTGCTCGGCATTGCCCTGTACCGCTCCAGCTGCATGACTGCACTGGATGTGCAAATAAACATCCAGTGACGCACTACTGTGTAATGTCTTACGTCATTCATGTATGGATGTGTGGATGAATGTGGGGACAGTGCCTTCCCTTGCGTCAATGATGTTCATCCTGTGGGATGCCAGTCAGAGGGTGCGACATTGTATTTTGTGTACCGGGTCCCGTGAACACTACAACAGGGACACACGCATTAGTCACTTCCTTGTCCGGACATGGACTGGACCACGCCCAGAGCCCACGAGTCATTGTTGCAAACCCTGCGCTGGTCCGGCGTACGGCAGGCCGGACCACTCCGCTAACGCCCCGAGGGGGGGCCCTCATTGCTACCCGTCGCAGCTGTACTCGCTGGTGGTGTGCAGGTCACTGGTCTAGTTGTCAGCATGTCACAGTCACTCCCTCAGGGCAGGTTTTCACACACACCACAACCATCCGGCACAGGCGTCACAGGCCATGTGACTCCGCCAACATAAGGGGCCGACGACGTCACATTCCCCTCTTCCGGTGGTGACTGGATGACGGATGCTCCACGGTTCTCACTCATATAGGGCCCATGAGTTGTTGCGCCCAGGGTTAGTGGCATCCGAGGCCTTGAGTACGGCATGGGCCTACCACCACGTGGCGCAGACTGGGGTTGCACAGGGTTAGTGGCATCCGAGGCCTTGAGTACGGCACGGGCCTACCACCACGTGGCGCAGACTGGGGTTGCAGAGGGTTAGTGGCATCCGAGGCCTTGAGTACGGCACGGGCCTACCACGACGTGGCGCAGACTGGGGTTGCACAGGGTTAGTGGCATCCAAGGCCTTGCAGACGGCACAGGCACCCCGCCATGGGACGGTGACTTTGGGTGCACTGAGTCAGTGGCACCTTGAGCTGCTGAGCGGGTGTGCAGCCTGCGATGATGCCCCGTCCCGGCGGTCCGGACAGCTCAGGTTTTGTGTGCCCTGCTGGACCGCAGTGTAGGCCAGAGCCAACGGGCAGCGCAGGCCTACCGCCCGTGGCGTCGCTACCGGGGTCCCAGAGTTAGTGGCACCCATTGGGCTGAGCGGGTGTGCAGCCTGCGATGGTGCTGGGTGCACTAGTATGTCCCATGCCATGGAGTAATCAAGACCCAGCACCAAGCGTGGGACCTGGTGGCCTGCAGAGCGTGGCTGCATGGTGTGGAGGGTGCCATGTCCGCGGGCCCCGGGCTTGTGGCTTGCAGCGGCACGTGGTGGGACCTCCTGTCTACGCGGCGGTGGCGGAAGGTGAGCATTGAGGCCTGGGTGTGCATGGGCGGGCAGGCGATGTTGTCTTGTGCAAGTGTGTGTACTGTGCCAATCATGTATCTGGACTCTGTTTCAGCTGACGGCTCTGACTCAGATGTGTGACCTGGTGTCCTGCTATACATACCGGCACGTGGTTGGAGACACACCGGTGGCAGCAGGTGAGCAGTGTGGCCTGGGTGCGCAGGACCGGCACTCTCTCTCTCTCTCCCTCTCTTCCTCTCTCTCTCCTCTTCTCTCTCTCTCCCTCTCTTCCTCTCTCTCTCTCCCTCTCTTCCTCTCTCTCCTCTTCTCTCTCTCTCTCTCCCTCTCTTCCTCTCTCTCTCCCTCCCTCTCTTCCTCTCTCTCTCCTTAGCTCTCTCTCTGTCCTCTGATGTGCGCAGGACACACCTTCTCATCATGTTTTTTGTCTTACAGGCTGTGACCTACGTATTGTCCCGAGGGGAGCGGCCATGTGTCATCATTTCATTTTGGTGTTCATTTTAATAAAGTTTCATTTGTTGCTTTGGAAGTGAATGTGTGCTGCTCATTTCTGTGACGACACATGCATGTCACCAGTTGTGATTGTGCGACATCAAGCGGAATATTTTGTGCATGTTTAGGTGTGGCTGATGTGGCATGTCTTTGGTCGGGGGGTGCCAGGGAGGGGTGGTCCTGGGGGTGGGGGCGGTGGGTGCTGTGGCCCTCTTGGGTGTCCGGGCCGCATGATGGGTGGCTCCATGGCATCTGTTGCCCTTCCGATGTAGCCCTGGGCTGTGCTCCCTTTTGGTTTGCAGGCTGCCGTCCGACTTTACACCAGGTCAGACCAGGTGTAGATTTCCTGGTGCTAACGCGCCTTATCGTCTGTTTTGTGTTTTTATCGCCGATGTAGCTGGTCATTGAGAATGTTGAGGGGTGATGTTGTCGCGCCTTTTGGCACGGGAACGCCCACTCTGCATCTCATTAGCGATAGTTGCGCGGGTCCTCTGTGGCGATGTTTTTTGCGGCTGCTATCGCGGGTAAACTGGTGCTGTGGGCTGTTTACACCAGCTTGTGAATGGGGAGGTATATTTATCACGACTTTGGCTGCGATAGAGTGCCGTTAATTCGGCGATAGCTCCTTGTGAATATGCCCCTTGGTGTTTTATAGGGATCAGGAAGTAAACGTAACCTGACCCGTGACCAAGGAGCAGGGTGCTCCGAAACGTGTTGGGAATTGTTGCAGCACTTGTCTGTGCAAATTGGAGCTGCAGCGTGTTTTTCTTCATTTCGGTGGTCTGACACGACTAGAGAGGAAGTTGGATCACAGTGGTGATATAGATATATACACATATATATATATATATATATATATATATATGAAACAGCCACAATCCTGAATCGAATTCCTCTTCACGGAAAATCAGGTACGGACCACAACGTATTTCAAGTTTTTCAGTGCTTTATTGCAATATCCACAGCATGACGCGTTTCGACCGGGTCTCCCCGGTCTTGATCACATGACGTGCCAGGACCTGTGACATCATTATATAGCGACACCTCGAGAGAACAATCCCTCCCACTCGTATAATAGAGCTCAACAACATACTACTACTGAGCCATCTCATCAACACATATCATGAAATTGAATTGCATGATAAAAATATATAATCATAAATAGATATAAATGTTTAGCATAAATAGATGTAAATAGTTAGCAGCTATCGACATACAAAATATAAGCACACATGTATATATAATTTTGTAAACAGTCGAGGACCCCCTTAGCAAAGGCCGGACTGGCCATAGCGGGCACCGGGCTTTTCCCCAGTGGGCCGCCAGGGTGGGGGCCGGTTTTGGGCCGTTTTTGGTACAGGGCCTTTTTTGCAGCATAACAAAATCGGCCGAAACGGGCCCTGGCAAACAGCTCAGCTGCACCACCAACCCCCCCGGGGGGCCAGCCGAGCACTTTGCCAGGGCCAGTTTTGGTTCCCAGTCCGGCCCTGCCCTTAGCAGGTGTTGCTACTTCCGAGGGGTATGCGAGGACCACATATTAAGAACTGCTGACCTAGGACATTTGTAATTAAAAACTATGAGTTAACTTTTATATAAATCTAAATGTTATCACGTCATGATATCTAATAACTAATACACGCTTACAGCATCAGAAAACGCAACCATAAAATTCAAAATTAGGCAAGTGCACACTCTGGCTCAAGACAGAGGGGCCGATTCCGATCTCGGCCGGTAGGGCTCCGAATCGGATTCGGCTTAACCGGATCCGATTCGGAGCCCTATTTCCCGACCGATTCGTACGCGCGTCCGGGCGAGCGAGTACGATGCGAATTCGCCGACCGACACGTCCGGGCATCCCGACCGCTCCGACCGACTCGTTCCCGGGTCGAACCGCACCGACCGACTCGCTCGGACTCAACTCGCACCGCGCAATGGAGACGTTCCCCGGCCGGGTAAGTACGATGCGCGCCGCGAGCAGTCCGACCGAGCCGCGCACTCCGGCTCGAAAGAGCAGTCGGAGCCGTACTTTGGGGGTCCGTGTCGGACCCCCCTGTATGCGTAGCCGCGCGAGTCGCACACAGGGGGACCCATGGGTCCCCCCTACCTGTGCGTGTACGGCGTGAGTCGCTTCGCCGCGTACACGCTGTAGGGGGCGCCATTGTCCGCCTCGCACCTATTGAGTCAATGGGAGCCCGCGTACGCGTTGTACGACAGGCTCCCATTGACTTCAATGGGAGTCCGACCGACTCGAGTCCGATGGCATACGTGCGCATCGTACTCGTTCGGTCGGGCTGCACGGGTCCGATTCGGTCGGAAATCTCTCCGGGTCCGGCTCGGTCGGAGAGATTTCCGGCCCGAATCGGAATCGGCCCCAGAGTTGTACTCAGAATTTTTCCACATGCTGCATCATTCGATAGTATCAAAGTGGAATCTACTTGCATCACAACTAGAAACTATGGGTCTCATTATGATGTCGGGCAGACCGACAGTGTGACGGATTATAATACCGGCTGTCAGAGTGCAGATGTCGGGGGGGGAGACCACCGCCTCCAACAGTATCCAAGGGGGAGCGGTCAGAATCCTATCCCTACAATGGAGGTGATGCCTGTGCAGGCACCACCTTAGGGATTAGGATGTCCCTCTCCTATTGCCTTTTCATAGCGGTCCGACTGCCATGAAAAGGCAGACGGAAACGGACTTTGGGGACCCCAAGCAGGGACCCCGCGCACCATGGGCCGCTGCTTAGTGGCCTGGGGGGCACATGCAGTGCCTCACATCCATGCACCGTGTGCCAGGCACCACATGGTGCCTGGCACACGGTGCATGGATGTGCACAAAGTGCTTTTGTCTACTGTGGCTTGTGCTGCAGTCCTTTTCCTGGGCCGCAACACATGCTGCAGTAATAGAACGCACTTTCCAACCTCCGATCTGGCGGTCTCAACATAATTGGGCAGATGGGACCGCCGACTCATTGTCGGACGGTCTCCTGCCCGATACGATGGCGGTCGGCAGGCTGACCGACCGCCATTGTAATAAGGCCCTTTGTTTCAATGGTCAATAAGAATCTATTGTGTGTATTTTCATTATATCAGTTTTACTATTAGTAAACATTTCATGTTAACTGTTTTCACTTTCTGCTAGCCCTGTTGTGCTGCCGGTTTTCCACATCTTCAGCATCTATTATCCTGCAGCAAAGCCAAACACAAAGACTGCCTTGTGGAGGGATGGGCGGAAATACGGCGGTATTCAGACAAAATATCGAGGCACACAAATATCGAATTTGTAATAGCTTGATACACAAATATCATGATGCAGGAATATCGTTGACAAGAATATTGATTTTCTATGGTAAGTAATATAGATGTTAAAAATATCTATGTTGTGAATATCGTTTACAATACTTTGGGCCTGATTAGGATGGCGGTCCGACTTTAGTCCGACCGCCATTCTGGTGGGAAACGGGACTGCCCGACAAGCTGTCGGCAGTCCCACACCCTGAATCACAATGCGACCACCTTCAAGGCGGTCGCAAAGTGTATATTTTGTATTGCGGCGGGTGCTGCAGGCTGCAGCACACGCTGCAGAACAGAATATGCACCGCGTGCATATCCCTGCACTATGTGGCAGGCCCCCCATGGGCCAGGGAGGAATGGGGGCCCGCTATGGGCCCCCAATATCCCTTTCTGCCTGCCTTTTCAAGGCGGGTAAACCGCCATGAAACGGCCGGTGGGAAGGGACATTGTAATCCCTACGGCAGTGCCTGGCAGGCACCGCCACTGCTGTCGGGATACAAGTCCCTCCGACAAACCGACGGGCTCCTTGAGCCCGTCGGATCCGTGGCGGTCGGTCTCTCCGACCGCCAACCATCCGTCCGCTATCCTAATGTGGCGAGCGGTAATCAGTATTACGATGGCGGTGGGACCGCCAACGACGGGCTGTCGGTGGCGGTCCCACCGTCATCGTAATCAGGCCCTATGTTGTTAATATCGTTTACAAAACTATCTATGTTGTTAATATCGTTTGCAAAAATATTTATGTTGCTAATATCACTTACAAAAATATTGTTGTAAAGAATATTGTTTTTTAATTATTTCTTTGTATTTTAGTATATGTTTTAATTGCATATGTTATACATTTTTTGTACAAGTATTGTTAATGTTTTTAAATATAGTTTTTAAATATAATTTTGTTAATTGTAATTTTTAGTGATGCAGGGGTTTGTGGGGTTTGTAGAGGTACAGGGTGGGAAGTAAATTAATTATAATTAATTAATAATTAATTTTAAATTAATATTAATTATTTAATTGCTAATTATGCAAATTCTGTAGTTACTTTATTTTTTAAGTTATATTTTAGGTATGGGTTGTGGGGTTTGTAGGGGTAAAGGATGGGAAGTAAATTAAATGTAATGAATTAATTATTTTTTATTATTTTCAATTATATAATTGATAGTTAAATATGTAAATTGTGTCATTAATTACATTTTTTATTTATATTTTTGGTGCGGGTTCTGGGTTTGTGAGGGTAGAGGGTGAGAAGATAATTAATTATAATTCATTAATAATTAATGTTAATTAATAATTATTATTTAATTGAAATTTAATTATGTAAATAACATATTTTCTAAGTTATATTTCAGGTGCTGGTTGTTGGGTTTGTAGGTATAAAGGGTGGGAAGTTAATTAAATATAGTTAATTAATCATTAGCTAGTTATTAATTGTTTTATTGGTAATTAATTATGTAAATGTTGTAATTATTACTATTTTTAAGATATATTTTATGTGTGGGTTGTTTGGTTTTAGGGGTACAGGGTGTGAAGTTAATTAAGAAATAATTTATTGATAATTAATTATTAATTTGTTATTAATTATTTAAATGATAATTGAGAAATTTTCATATTTGTTAAATTATATTTTAGGTGTATGTTGTTTAATTTGTAGAGGTATATGGTGGGAAGATATTTAAGTAATAATACATTTTAAATTATTTATTCATCAAAATTGTGTTATTTATTACGTAAGATGTTAATTGTGTTATGCTTTTTAATTTCAATTACACTTTAATTGTTGGCTGCTATGATTATGAGAATATGTTGTGGTATTTTAATTAAATTAATATTATTTATTTTAATATATATTAATTATTAAAAATGTAATTTTTGCTAAAATGTAGACATATCATTTTTAAATGTAAATATTTATATTTTTTGTTATTGAATAGAATTGTTAAAATATGTTATTTGTTTGAAGTGAACTACTTCTCTCTACTGTTGCACCAACTGGAGTGGGAATAGTACATTTTACCCCTCCTAAGTCCAACGCTTTCCCTACTGTTGTACAGACTGGAGGGGGAATAGTGGATTTTACCCCTCCTGAGTCCAACGCTTTCCCTAATGTTGCACCGATTGGAGTGGGAATAGTAATTTTTTTCCCCTCATGAGGCCAATGCTTTCTCTACTGTTGCACTGACTGGAGTGGGAATAGTAAATTTTTCCCCTTCTGAATTTAACGGTTTCTCTACTGTGGTATAAATTGGAGTAGGAATAGTATATTTATTATTTATATAGTTAATTTTTTTAATTAATATTGTTGAAATATATATTATTATTATGTCATTGTGTATGTAATTTTATATATATATATATATATATACATGTATGTCATTTTTAAGATATTTTTAGTAAAACGTATATTTATATATTGTTTACTTTTTATGCATAATTAAATTGGAAATATTTTTTAGAAATTGCAGTCTGTTGTACTTTCTATTTTTTATATGTATGTAAATATAAGTATATTTAGATAGATAGTTAGATAATTGTTATATTGGTACATTTATAAACAATTATAAAATTATAGGTTAAAATTAATATTTTTAATTTTTTTTACATTACATATCTGTATATAAACATACACACTTAGATATATATGTGTGTGTGTGTGTGTTTAAATTAGTAAATATTTTTATATATTTTTAAATATTATTTAAACATATTTACTTTACATTATATTAATGTTATATGTTAAAATATTTAGGTTTTACTTATTTAAACTGCATATATAGTAAAAACGATATTTTTGTATATATTTTTCAATATTAGTGTAAAAGAATATTTTTTCTGATATTTTTCTACTTACCATTATATGTATAGAAAAACGATATTTTTGTGATTAAAATTTTTGACACAATATTTTGGTATCACGATATTTATGGTTTCGATATTGTGTCAGTGAACCAATAAGGCTTTGGAGGTTTAGAAACAGGTGTTTTTCAACTGGTGATTTTTATTTTGTTCAGAAACACAAGTAAATAACCTCTGAGTTCTCTTCACTTTTTGGAGCATCATGCGCTGTAGCCCTTTTGTTTCTGCTCTCTTTTCTAGACTTTCCTGGTTTCCACCCCTGGCGTCCCTAAGGGGAAAAAACAGGAGAAAGGCCCTGTTAAGATTATGGGGTCGATTCCGATTCGGGCCGGAAAAAGCACCGACCGACTCAGATCCGGAAAAAATACCGACCGACACGTACCAGTGGCGCCCGACACGCCAAGTACGATGCAAGCCGCGATAAATCCGACCGACACGTCAGGAAACCAAGCCGACCGACCGACCCGCTCGGAAAATAGCAATCCGGCCGGAAAAACACGCGAATCCAACCGACCGACACGCACCCGGAACAAATCCGACCGAATCGTACCCGCCAACTCCAACCTGCAAAGTACGATGCAAGGCGCGAAAACACGACCGAGTCGGACGGAGGACAAGCCGTACGACCGACACGCATACAAAACCGAGCCGAAGCAACACAATACACCGCGACCGACGCGTACGCAGCATACAAAACTGCACAAACACAGCGTGAACGAAACGGAAAACACCGTACGAGACCAATGCAGGGTCCGACTCGGTCACAAGAACGTTTCCAACATACACAAACAGCACAAAGGAAAAATCAACCAAAAAAAGGCCAAACAAGCAATTACCAAGCCAATAAATACTGGGGGGTGGGGACAGAGAACAAAGACACACCAACAACTCCACCTATATAAAGGACACAAATCACTACCATGAGCCTTTGCAAATGCCATTCCACTGCCAGCACCCAAGAGAAAGCAACCACACACCCACAGCTCATCCCTCACACAAGCCACACACCAGCAGCACACCAACAAATACCTACCTCACATACACCCAGCACAACACACACCCACACACCCTCACCTGCACACCAACACACACATCACCCACTATCACCACCCATCACCATGCCCCCCAAGAAGAATCCCAAGTTCCTAGATAGTGAATTGGAAGTCATGGTAGACGAGATCCTCAGGGTGGAGCCACAGCTGTTTGGCACTCTGGTCCAACAGACCCCCATGTCGCAGAAAACCAAGATGTGGGAGAGGATCATCAACAGGGTGAACGCCCAATCACCATGTCGGCGCACAAAGACCGACATCCAGAACAGGTGGTATGACGTGCGCAGGAGGGTCCGGGAGCTGCTCAAGAAAGACTACCACCTGAGCCAATACACCGGCAGTGGCCCTCCTGCCAAGCCAGTATACCTCAGGCCCTGGGAGGAGAAGGTGCGGGCCATCCTTCCGCCAGTGAGCGTATATGGACTAGAGGACATCCCAGAGCCTGGTGAGTACACAACAAATGTACACAATAAACTGCCACAAAACACACACATCACTGTCAAGGGGAGAGTCAAACCATGCACTCATAGCAATTACACAGCAACTAGAACAGAATCATCCCAAAATGTGTATGTCAGTCAGATAAACACAACACATGCCATCAAAAAAGTCACATCCAACTGTGCCAACACATGTACAAACACAACCACAACTACAGCTAGGCAGTGGCACAAATAGAACTAACACACACATCCACACATGTAGCCACCACAACAACACCAACACACAGTGAAGACCACTCAAAGGAAGGAATTCTGTGTATGCTGGCCAAGTCAGTGTAGCCAATAGCATCATGGGAGTCGCACTCACACATATTGCCCCCCCCCACAACTGTCCCATCAACACCACCCTGAACCATGCTCACATCACAGGGAGTGGAGAAGGACTCACAAGATGGCTGACACTGGCTACTGCTGTGGGGAGCACAAGGCTCTGCTGCCAACTGTGCACCAACAAACAGCAGGACACCACTGACTGACATCCTGAGAGACAACTTACACTCCCTGCAATGCAAGCACGTTCCATGGTGGGATATCTGGCTGGCTGGCTGGGTGGGAAGGGGGACTTGCAGCACTGACCATAGTCACCAGCACCTCCCCTCACACCCCCCCCCAACACAAACTCCACAGTACCCACCTGGTAGAATGCAATGCCCTCCATCCTAACACAAGATCCCACAAAGCACCACCACCCTGGGTTATGTTGTGTGAAGCACAGGGACACTCTTGGGACTCTTAGCCAAACAACTGCCAGGACAACACTCCCAGCCATCCTGTCAGCACAGCCAGCCCACCCCACAGGGAAGCAGAGTCAAAAGGAAGGAAGCATGGGCATGCTGGGAAGGGGGTGGAGGCAATAGCATGATGGGAGTCGTAGTCACAGACATTGCTCAGCCTCACAACTGGCCCATCAACACCACCCTGAACCATGCTCACATCACAGGGAGTGGAGAAGGACTCACAAGATGGCTGACACTGGCTACTGCTGTGGGGAGCACAAGGCCCTGCTGCCAACTGTGCACCAACAAACAGCAGGACACCACTGACTGACATCCTGAGAGACAACTTACACTCCCTGCAATGCAAGCACGTTCCATGGTGGGATATCCGGCTGGCTGGGTGGGAAGGGGGACTTGCAGCACTGACCATAGTCACCAGCACCTCCCCTCACACCCCCCCCCCAACACAAACTCCACAGTACCCACCTGGTAGAATGCAATGCCCTCCATCCTAACACAAGATCCCACAAAGCACCACCACCCTGGGTTATGTTGTGTGAAGCACAGGGACACTCTTGGGACTCTTAGCCAAACAACTGCCAGGACAACACTCCCAGCCATCCTGTCAGCACAGCCAGCCCACCCCACAGGGAAGCAGAGTCAAAAGGAAGGAAGCATGGGCATGCTGGGAAGGGGGTGGAGGCAATAGCATGATGGGAGTCGTAGTCACAGACATTGCTCAGCCTCACAACTGGCCCATCAACACCACCCTGAACCATGCTCACATCACAGGGAGTGGAGAAGGACTCACAAGATGGCTGACACTGGCTACTGCTGTGGGGAGCACAAGGCCCTGCTGCCAACTGTGCACCAACAAACAGCAGGACACCACTGACTGACATCCTGAGAGACAACTTACACTCCCTGCAATGCAAGCACGTTCCATGGTGGGATATCCGGCTGGCTGGGTGGGAAGGGGGACTTGCAGCACTGACCATAGTCACCAGCACCTCCCCTCACACCCCCCCCAACACAAACTCCACAGTACCCACCTGGTAGAATGCAATGCCCTCCATCCTAACACAAGATCCCACAAAGCACCACCACCCTGGGTTATGTTGTGTGAAGCACAGGGACACTCTTGGGACTCTTAGCCAAACAACTGCCAGGACAACACTCCCAGCCATCCTGTCAGCACAGCCAGCCCACCCCACAGGGAAGCAGAGTCAAAAGGAAGGAAGCATGGGCATGCTGGGAAGGGGGTGGAGGCAATAGCATGATGGGAGTCGTAGTCACAGACATTGCTCAGCCTCACAACTGGCCCATCAACACCACCCTGAACCATGCTCACATCACAGGGAGTGGAGAAGGACTCACAAGATGGCTGACACTGGCTACTGCTGTGGGGAGCACAAGGCCCTGCTGCCAACTGTGCACCAACAAACAGCAGGACACCACTGACTGACATCCTGAGAGACAACTTACACTCCCTGCAATGCAAGCACGTTCCATGGTGGGATATCCGGCTGGCTGGGTGGGAAGGGGGACTTGCAGCACTGACCATAGTCACCAGCACCTCCCCTCACACCCCCCCCAACACAAACTCCACAGTACCCACCTGGTAGAATGCAATGCCCTCCATCCTAACACAAGATCCCACAAAGCACCACCACCCTGGGTTATGTTGTGTGAAGCACAGGGACACTCTTGGGACTCTTAGCCAAACAACTGCCAGGACAACACTCCCAGCCATCCTGTCAGCACAGCCAGCCCACCCCACAGGGAAGCAGAGTCAAAAGGAAGGAAGCATGGGCATGCTGGGAAGGGGGTGGAGGCAATAGCATGATGGGAGTCGTAGTCACAGACATTGCTCAGCCTCACAACTGGCCCATCAACACCACCCTGAACCATGCTCACATCACAGGGAGTGGAGAAGGACTCACAAGATGGCTGACACTGGCTACTGCTGCGGGGAGCACAAGGCCCTGCTGCCAACTGTGCACCAACAAACAGCAGGACACCTCTGACTGACATCCTGAGAGACAACTTACACTCCCTGCAATGCAAGCACGTTCCATGGTGGGATAACTGACTGGGTGGGTGGGTGGGTGGGAAGGAGGTCTGGCTGTCAACCAAACACAATCAATGCAGACCATGTTCACACCCCAGAGAATACATAGAAATGCCCAAATAATGCAGGACAATGTGCCACACCAATATCAACCCCTGACTGTGACGACTTAGGACAATACAATGTACAGGCCCGCACCCCGAGGCACAGTCACAACTGTCAGGTGTGTCAACCACTGATGCCTGCAGAAACATGACATACATTGTTTGTGTCTCCCAAAAACAGGTGATGATAGGGACACAGCAGCAGACGCTGAGGAGTCCCAGTCCCAGGCTCAAGAGGATGCCGAGCTCACTGGCGTCGTACAGCCTCTGTCCTCCTCGGACGATGAAGAACAACCTGGCACATCCGGTGCAAGTCAACATGCTGCACCAGCAGGACCACCAGCTGCAGCACCAGCAGGTCCACCAGCTGCACCCCCTGCACCCACCCCTCCAACGACTGTCACCACGAATACCATCCCTGCCGACATGGACAGAATAAGGAACAACACCAGCGCAGTGACCCTGGACCAACCTGGGGCCATGGACACCACCACCACCACCAACCCCCAAGGTGGACCAGGGTTATCTGTGCGTGCAACTGCACACACTGCACATGTCAGCAGGGGTGGTGGGAGGGGTGGGAGACAGAGGTCGCTGCTTGCAGACGTTGCTGGTGTGCATGAAGACCCACAACTGGTACGCATAGCTGATGCGTACCAGTCCAGCACCGGAGAGCTCAGCCAGGTAGTGGGGCTCCTCAGAGACATCAAACAGCAGCAGGCTGCCCATCATGCCCGCTTGGACTCCCACATGTCCCATGTGGAGTCACACATGTCACGTGTGGACTCCCACATGTCACGTGTGGACTCCCACATGACCCGCGTGGAGTCCAAGTGGGATGTACTACATGAGATGACGGCGGTGCACAGGGACATTTTACAATGCCTCCGCCAGATGAACAGCAACCAGTCCACACCTCCCTGTGTGCCAACAACATCTGGTACCGAACAAACTGCAACTGCCACAGGGAGGGAGGAGGACTCTGGCGGAGAGTCCCCTGCACCGCAGCAGCCTGCACTTGAGGGCCCCCCCCCAAGAAGAGGGGTCGTCCGAGGAGGGGAAAGTGAGAGGCTGATGGCCAAGCGCAACTCCCAGGAAGCCTGAACCTGTTCTGGATTTTCGCCTTTGTGCACAGACTGTTCACCCTGTTGATGGCAACACTACTCCCACACATTGCATGGGGAGTACAAGTTGGAACAATGTGTCAGACAACTGTGGCCCCGATACTGGGGATCCTGTCTACCTGGACTTTCTATTCATCTAGGAACTTGGGATTGCAAGATTCATGTACAGCACAATCCATCCTATGCACTATTATCACAGATGTATCACAATAAACACAATAATACACCATACTTGCCTCTGTCGTGATTCCAACGTGGGTACTGTTATGGGGATGATGAACAACAAAATTACACTGTGTATGCGAACTGCAACAGCAAGGACAACACAGGCATGTGAGTACAGGCAACGTGACACATATGAGGGAGACACACCACCAGGGCTACACAACACATACACACCTAGGCCATCTGACTCATTGCCTACACTGATGTTGCCAGGGAAGACGGTGCAATGCACAGACACCACACCCATTCCCAGTTGTAGTCAAGTAGCCCACAGGTGCAGTAAGCAAATGGCAGTCAAATGTGTGACCACAGACAACGCACATCACTAAGTGAAGCACAGGTTTATTACACAGTAGCAACATGCCGTAACCACTACAGATGCAAGGTAACCCCACCTGGTAGCGGGCACACAGTCAACAACTGTAGACAGAAGGAAGTCCATGGGTGTGGCGCACATCACCTGTAGGGACACAACAGCTACCAGCCTGGATGTGCAATCACGTTGTCGGTGGACACAGTTGACCAAACGAATCTGAAAGTACCCTGTGAAGGACAGAAATGACACACAGTCAAAAGCAATGGAGTACAGGACAGAACAGCAAAACTCATGCACAATACATGTTACAAGATACCCACCCAGAACCAAGTTAGCATGTCAACACTGTTGGGGAGTACAGCCCACCTGTCACCACACATCGCAACACACATCCAGTCAAGTAGCCCATGGACACACTCCAACAGCACCAGAGCACCACCCACACATCATGCCAACTCACATCATTGACATGACACCTCAGGATACTCACATTCAGCTAAAGAAGTTGGTGATGAGCTGTGTGCGGACATCACCATCACCATCATCATCATCATCGTCACTGGCATCGTGTTCCAGGCCAGGATCCTCCACAGGTGGCGGATGTTGGTCATCGTCATCCTGGATGAGAGGCAACTCCTTCCGCACTGCCAGGTTGTGGAGCATGCAGCAGACGATGATAATCTTGCACACTTTCGCAGGGGCATATGGGAGGGACCCTCCGGTCTTGTCCAGGCAGCGGAAGCGGCTCTTCAGGAGACCAAAGGTCCGCTCAATCACTCTCCTGGTCCGACCATGTGCCTCATTGTAGCGCATCTGGGCAGGTGTCACAGGGTTCCTGAGGGGTGTCAGCAACCACGGCATGTTGGGGTATCCCGAGTCACCTACGGACAGACAAGTGCACATCAGCTGACTTGGAAAAGTGGGCGGAATACTACAGATCAGATCACACACAATGGCACAAAGTCAGTACACACCGACAAGCCAGGCACGCTGGTTCTGCATCTGTGCCATCAACCTGGGGATGCGACTACTCCTCATCACAAAGGCATCGTGTGCTGAACCAGGGAAACGGGCACACACGTGTGTGATGGTCATGTCTGCAAGACACACCACCAGTGCATTGACCGAGTGGTAGTGCTTGCGGTTCCTGTAGGCCTGCTCCTGGGCCTGTGGTGGTACCAAAGCCACATGTGTCCCATCAATGGAGCCAATGACATGCGGCATCCTCCCCAGGGCATAAAAGTCACTCTTCACGTCAGTGAGTCGTCGCAGTCTAGGGAAATAGATGTACCGGTTCAGGAAGAGCAACATTGCCGCCAAGAAATCGCGGAGCACACGGCTGAACATGGTCTGTGACATCCCACCAGCAGACGCCACAGTATGTTGGAAGGTACCGGTGGCAAAGAAGTGTAGGGCTGCCATCACCTTCACCTTGGGGGTCAGCGCTGTAGGATACGGCCGGCCAGGCTGCAAATGTGGGGACAACTGCACTGCAAAATCCTCAATCAGCTGCCTGGTGAAGCGGTACCGTCGGATGCTGTCCCGTTCCACCATCGTTGCCAGGTCTGGGAATGGCCGATGGACAGCAGGAGCCCTGCAGTGCAGAGGAGAAGTAAGCAAGATCGTCAGTCACCCCACATATGCGGCATTGAACACACTCAAGATCCCAACATACATCATCATGAGGCACAACTACATGAAGTGTGCAGTACCGGAACGACATGTATGGTACATACATGGCCAACATCTGTCAACACGGTCCTACAGGTGGCATCAATTTGTCCCAGGTTGGCCCATTGGATATCATGATGCTGTGTCACAGTCACCCCCCAGTGACATGTGAGGACAGATGTGCCCCAGGCACCACAGCTCAACGACAGGCACATTCCCAGGGACCCTGTAATGCCACATGGACACTGGCATCACCTGGAGTATCATGTGTACACCACAACAAAACAAACATGACCCCCACAGGTAGTGGCTACACTTGCCATGGCAGGAGAGCCATGGACGTCTGTGACACACACGCACAACATCAGAGTCCATGCACACACAACGTGGATGTGGAGACTGTCTCCCATTGTGCACATGAAATCAGAGACATTGTAAACACTACATGCACAAAGACTGTGGAGGGCCATCACTATTGTGCCACTGGGACACCCTGGCTCAAACATACCGTCCCACATGGGACTCACGGGGTATGTGACATGACATACACAAACACCACTGTGAAATGTGACCATGGCACATGCACAGATATGAACAGTTGCACATCACAGTGGTCACGTACACGTAACACCCAGGATCCTGTCCCCATTAACACGTGCACAGCCTGGGGGTGGCTGCCCACAGGTGACACCCACAGGACAACATGTACACCAACATACACACAATAGGAAATGCAGCCTTACATGCCTTATGATAAGGTTTGGACAGGCTGTCGTGATGTAGGTGTGCCCCTCACTCCCTGGGAGCTATCTGTGGCTGGCATATGTCCATCTGAGACAGGCATGCTGACATATGCCAGTCACATGTACAGTGATGCGTTGAACAGCAATGGACCGATCGGTGCCTCCGGCCGGCCCATTGCTTTCAATGTGTGCGGGTACGCGTTGTACCCCTGTGCGCGTTGTACTGCAATGGACCGATCGGTGCCTCCGGCCGGCCCATTGCTTTCAATGTGTGCGGGTACGCGTTGTACCCCTGTGCGCGTTGTACTGCAATGGACCGATCGGTGCCTCCGGCCGGCCCATTGCATTCAATGTGTGCGGGTACGCGTTGTACCCCTGTGCGCGTTGTACTGCAATGGACCGATCGGTGCCTCCGGCCGGCCCATTGCATTCAATGTGTGCGGGTACGCGTTGTACCCCTGTGCGCGTTGTACTGCAATGGACCGATCGGTGCCTCCGGCCGGCCCATTGCATTCAATGTGTGCGGGTACGCGTTGTACCCCTGTGCGCGTTGTACTGCAATGGACCGATCGGTGCCTCCGGCCGGCCCATTGCATTCAATGTGTGCGGGTACGCGTTGTACCCCTGTGCGCGTTGTACTGCAATGGACCGATCGGTGCCTCCGGCCGGCCCATTGCATTCAATGTGTGCGGGTACGCGTTGTACCCCTGTGCGCGTTGTACTGCAATGGACCGATCGGTGCCTCCGGCCGGCCCATTGCATTCAATGTGTGCGGGTACGCGTTGTACCCCTGTGCGCGTTGTACTGCAATGGACCGATCGGTGCCTCCGGCCGGCCCATTGCTTTCAATGTGTGCGGGTACGCGTTGTACCCCTGTGCGCGTTGTACCTCAATGGACCGATCGGTGCGCACCCATTGACAATGGGCTTGCCTGGCAACGGACGCGTTTTCGAATATTCGAACGAGTCGGTTGCTGGAAAATCAGTTGGTCACCCACAACAATGTTGCAAAATCATGTATGTCATGAAGTTGAAATTTTGAAGGATGCTGTGGGCGTGTTTTGGTGCTGCTATTCCATGGATTGGCCAGATTCAGAAGATGCAAACGACTTGGACCTATCACTTTGGACACAAGGGACAGTATCTGCCTCTCCAGCACATATATATTGCTGCATGTTCCCCTGAGAGCCCACTTGCCTGCACTACATGCTCCAGGACGACATCTGCCACTGCACTGCTGCTGTCTCTGCCCCTCTGGACCCTGCAATGGCACGTACTGTGGAGAGAGCCCCAGCCTTCAGCCTTGAAGAGAACCAGGCCCTGCTGGACAGCCTACTTCCACAGTACAGCAAGCTGTATGGGACACCAGGGGAGCAGGTGAGTGTTCTGTGCACTGCCTTTCTGAATGTGCATTTTGTCTGACTAGCAAGGCTGAGAGTCAGCACACCACTGGCTAGCAGGCTCACTGAGTAGTTGTCACCCCCCATAGTGTGTAGTGACTTGCACTGGACAGGTATGGTGCAGTGACAGTGCTTCTGAACAGGGTTTTACTCCCCATGCTATGATACCATGTAGTGACTTCTGGAAAACTGTCCATGGGCAGCCGTGCACTGCCTGGGTACACCATGTGCCCCTGTGATTGCGACATGTATATGCAACTGTGTCATGCACGGATATGTTGCATGTGTAGTAATGGCCTTATCACTTTGTCATCCTGACAGGCTTCTGCCCATCGGAAGCATGAGATATGGAAGGACATCGTCCGGGCTGTCCGGTCCGTGGGGGTCTACAAGCGCCGGATCCGCAACTGCCAAAAGAGGTGGCAGGACCTTCGGGGCTGGACCCGGAGGATTGCACGGGTCCAGCTGAAGCTGTCGCCTCCTCGCAGGAGGGGCGGAACACGGACCCTGACCCCCCACATGCTCAGGATCCTGGCGGTGGTCTTTCCAGACCTGGATGGGCAGCTGAAGGCCAGAGAGCAGCAAGGAGGGGGTGAGTCAAAGACTGCACTGTGTACTCTGTCTAACATGTTATGTGCCCTCCTCGGGCCAGGTTGAACTGCCACAGTACAGCAGTCATGTTGTCCAGGAGCCATGTCCCTCTATTGTGCACTGCCCACTCCTCATCTGATACCCAGGTGTGGCCCTTACATGCAGGGAATTCTGTCACTTAGGACTGTGTCCTTGCAGTTTGCTTGACTCAAGGTGGGAGACAGCATCTGTTTCCCTGACTCTGTGGTGGGCATCATGGGTGGGTCCATTGCTTACACAATGCCTGTATTCTGACATGTATTCAGCGTGTTACTTTGATCTGTGGTCCAATTGCTGAGCTGATCCACCACATGTGGCTGGGGTACCTGGCACACACCCATGCTGCGGGTGGGAACAATGTTTGGGCCCCAGGAGTATGTATATGACGTGTGTCACACATACTTAGCCAGCTGCCTACAGTCCAGGGCTCATCCCTCATTCATGTGGGGCTGGACAGTCATGCCTACTCCAGGCCATACAATACACTCTGTACTCCCACTCCCGTGTATCAGAGGACACATTGTGCACAGTGATTTGACCCCTCAGGTGTCTGCCTCTGTGTCAGTGTGCTGTGGATTAGTCGCCAGGACTGCTGTGGAGTTTCTTGGTAGGGGCTCAGCATGCCACTGGAGATGTGACCATAGGAGACGATACTTGTGTGACACATAGGTGTCTGATCAGCTGCCCATGCAGACTGGGGCATGTAAATGTGAAGTTCAGGCAGCTGTTCCCCATGCACAGCAGAGTGTGAGGGGCTCAGGTTCAGAGGGTAGTGTCACAGGTCTCCCATATGTCCAATAGGTATGACCTGGACAGATGAGGGTTAAGAGGATGTGTTGTGGGGGGATGTACATGTGCACTTGTGCAGCTCCAGGACTTGCATTCCCCATGACCTACTATTGTGACACAGTGCAGAGTGTTGTTGTCTGGCTGCAAAGTCATACATCACTGAGACAGTGATGTATGACTTTGCAGTCATGCCTCCGCCATGGCATGTGTCTACTGATTGGTGATCCTGCAGGGGAGTGACATGTGCTACATGCACACCATAGTGGCGCTGGCTATCAGGACATGGGTGCATCATGGTGTCTGTCGCTGGAATGCATCACATGCATTTCCTATTTGACTCTGGGCATCCCTTACATCCGTAAACCTGTACTGACTCAGTGGCAAGAGCTGTGATGTGTCCACACCGTGTCCTCTGCACTGTCCAACTACTGTGTACTTGGTGCATGTGTCAACACTGGGGTGTTGCAATCCAACAGACACCAGACAGATGGGTGCAAGGCCATGTGGGATGTGAGTGCCATGCTTGGCATCAGACTGACAATTGACTTCTCCTGTTCAATTAGGGCACTTTTAGCAATGTACAACTAATGATGCCAGGGCTTGCTCTGTAATGTGCTGTGCTCACAGTGGTGTGTGCGTTTGGTGCAGGTGACTGATGTCTGTCTGTTTCCCCATTGTTTGCAGATACATCCACGGCCACGGAAGGGGACAGCTCCACGGACCAGGAGGAGCCGGAGAGCCAGACTGGGTCAGCAGCCGAGGAGTGGTCGGAGGGACCCAGTGGCACGGAGGGCGAGGGGAGCCACACCGAGGAGTCCTCAGCAGCATCCACCTCAGCTGAGGACCAGAGCAACTCGGAGGATGACTCCCTTGTGGAGGCGGGTGTCAGCAGCCACCACACCCCAGCTAGTGTTGCTGTCCCCGCCACCACCAGCACCACCACCGCCCTCCCATCGGCTCCCATTCCCCAGGTCCGTGGAGGCTCCCATGTCCGGGAGCGTGTCTCCTTTGGGCCAGGCACCGCACCCCCTGCCCCTGTGTCCCCTGCTGCCCTGAGTGAGGAGTCTGTGTACCTCCTTCGCCAGCTCCATGTAGGGCAGACAGCCATGCTGAGTGTCCTCCATGCGCACACCGCGCTGTTGACTCAGCTGGTGTCGTTCATGGAGGGCATCTCATCGGGCATGTCTGACCTACAGAGGGGCAATAGGTCCATGGACTCCTCCCTGACGGCAGCAGTGTCCCTCCTCAAACGGTCCCTCACCCCTCCTGCCTCTGCTCCATCCACACTCCCCAGCACCTTACCCATCCCAGGCACACACACACTGGCACAGGCACACACCAGCACACACACATCCAGCACACTGACACACACGCCAATGACAAAACGCACACGCACGCACATTCAGGGGACTGAAGCCAGACTCACAGGGGATGGGGCCCTGGAACACACACACGCATCCACATGCACTGCGCAGTCCTCAGTTCCCTCTCCCTCCAAAGCACCCTCCCTTGCCTCACCTGCAACCCCAAAGTCACAGCAGCTCTTCCTCTGTGACCTCGGCCTCTTCCCCACCGATGAAGCTGCTCCAGCATCCCGGGGGAAGAGGAAGCCCACCCACACGGAGCAGAGTGCCCCTCGCCCCCGGACACCCTCCCCCAGGCGCAGACGGACTGAGGCCCCCACCCGCAAGTCCCCCCGGAGTGCTAAGAGCAAGACCCCGCCACCACCCTGCAGCTCAGGCACAAGGTCTCCGTCCTCCATCCCTCAGGCCCCCACTGCACAGGTGCCCCCACCACACCCTGCCCCAGGTTCCCCCACCCACAGATATACCATCCCCAAGATGCTCCGGCCTTCTCCCCTGCCACTTGCTCTCCCAGCACCACACCCCCGCTGCGCTTGTCTGTGCCACTGATGTGGTGAGGGTGTCCCCCCTCTGTCCAACCCACCTTGCCTGTTCCCCATTCTCCTCCCCTGGAGGTAGGCACTGCAGTGGAGTCCACTACCGCCCTGTCTGACTTGGGCACTGCAGTGGCGGACCTGTCCACCCCATCTGCAGGGTCCACTGCAGTTGTGCCGGCACCCACGACATCTGTGTCATGCCCCCCAGTTGTGCCGGCACACACCATGTCAGACACCTCCACTGCAGTTGTCAGTGGCTCTCCTGCACCCACCACCCCTTCCCTGACTCCCCCTGGTGAGCCCTGATCCTGTCCCTGCGGTGCCTGGCCTGCCCCCCGGTTGCCCCTCCTAGTGGATTGTCCCTGGTATTGTGCAGGCATGCGTAGGGTGACATCTGCCAGTGTCACCCTGTTTGAACTTTGACAATGGACTGGCCATTGGCCTTTGCTCTTTTTTCAGGACTTCGTTTGGCCTCAACACATATGCTGAATAAAGCAACTTTCTTTTCTCTAGTGCTCATGCTTCAGATGTACATGTTGTTGGTGCAGCTAACCATGCCCTTGCTGCAGTGATGGTGATATCTGGTCTCATGATTATGAAGTGTTACTGTGCAGGAACCCATGTGGTCCAGGGGGAATGTGTCCTATCATGTGGTGTATCCATGTCATCAATAGCAGCATCTGAGGGTGTCATGTGTTCAGTATTTGGCAATGGGTTTCCTACTTACATTGGCAATTTCATATCTGTGGCTTCCACCCCTGCACATCTGTTGTGCCTGCCATCGTTGCATTTGTCTACTTCCCTGACCGTGTTGCCATCTCCAGTGGACATGCAGGTTTGGGCATCAATGGGGAGGGACTCATCCGTGTAGTCAGTGCAACATTGCTATACAAGTGTGTTGGATCTGTGCTGATGATTCCGTTGGCACATCCATGACCAGGCTGATGTGATGGGAGCCCTCATTTGGTGCTAATTGTTGATTGTGTGACCAAGTGCTCAGCTGACATGATGGGGCCCTACTGAGGCAACATATGGCACAGCTTTCCTCACACAGGAGTGGAGTCCCCTCATGGCAGTGTGTACACGTGTGACATTGCCTGCACCCAAGGTGTGTGTTGTATGTGCATGTCTGTGTGTTCACTTCCATTCATCTGCGCATGCTGTGATCCCTAGTGTTGTACCTGTTTGTGATGCTTGCTGACTTGAGCTATGTTCCCCCAAAGTCTTCTCCCTGTGTTCTCTGTGATGTGGGTGCATGGCACATTACTGGTCATCAGGGTGTCACCCATAGGTGTGTTTGCTGTCAGGGCTGAGTTTGTGTGCAGACGCAGATGGGTCACAGTCAGGTTTCCCCTTGGCACTTGTTGTTTGCCCCTGTCATGTGATTTCCAGTTTGTGTTATCTTTCAGTGATTGTGACATGTTGTGTGTGTGACTGCTGCCACTCCTCAGGGTCAGAGCTGCAATGTTGGAAGTTGTCTATGTGTGTTCTTTGTGGGTGACCTTGGCTTCTTCATTGGTGTGTGACTGTGGCTGGGATCCCATTGGTCGGTGTGGTATTGCCGTCATGTCCATGTACAGCGTAGTGTGCAGTGTGTCAGACATTCAGGAGTCTTGTTGAGTGTCCATGTGTGATGTGTTTCTACACCTTGGTTCCCACCCACCACCCTGGAATAGTCATGGGTGCATGTGCAATGTCACCAGTGCATGTGTACTTCACTGCTGCACATTGTTGGAGGTCGAGGGGTGTGGTGTTGAGTGTGTGCAGATGAGAGTTGTTGCCCGGCTAGGCCCCTGCCTCCATGTTGGCCTTGGCTTACTGGCCATGCTGATTGATTTGTGCTTGTGTAGGTGTGATGGTAGTTTGTTGCTCAGGACACCTGACTGTGGTTCATAGTGTGAACGACATTTAGCTTTGTCATCACAGTGGTATTTTTATTCAGCCCAGGGTCACCACATTGTGGGGGCCCTGGGGGTGGTGCTGTGGTGTGTCTGTGACTTGCTGTG
Organism: Calotriton arnoldi; assembly: GCA_963921515.1. Taxonomy (NCBI): domain Eukaryota; kingdom Metazoa; phylum Chordata; class Amphibia; order Caudata; family Salamandridae; genus Calotriton; species Calotriton arnoldi. Next base: position 2,854,489 of record CAWUFW010000041.1, read on the forward strand.
TCAGTTGTTGTTCCTACGTGCCTGTGTGACATGTGTGTTTTGTGCTCCCTCTCACCTGACAATGCCTGCTTGCCCACATAGGGGATTTGGATCCATGAGTTACCTTAGTGTGGCAGTGTATGCACATCTGTATGATTGGTATTCAGCTCTCCTCATGTGTTGTGTGGTTGCCTGGGGACACTGGCACCCCCACCCCTCACCTGCTGTGTATGATGACAGTGTTGGTCTGCCTGTTTGTGTTTGTGCATCTGCACCACTGCATTGGCATATCTTGGGTGTGCCATTGGCTGTATGTTGTTTGGTGTGTTTCCCCTGCTGTCCCTGGGACTCCTAGGTCATCGGTCAGCACAGTGATCATGGTTTGTGTGTCCCATTGCTGCCATGGTATGGTATCTGTTCACCTCACATCTGCTGTCTCCACAGGGTATCTGCATTTGTGTGCCCATTGGTGCAAATATGTGGTTCTGCATTCTGATGGTCACTTCTGTCATTGTGTCATTGATGACTGTTGACGGTCTCAGCCCCCATGGGTGTTGTTTGTCTGCACATGGCCAATGGAATGTTTCATTTGCACTGCAGTATTTGGCTCCCCCAATTTATGTTGCAATGGGACACATACACTACTTTGCCACAGATGAGTTTTTGGTTCTGTGAGCAGGAATGATCCATGCAGTTTGGCAGTTGCAGCTCTTTCTTTGTCAACAATTACCTTTTGGTCACTGTGATGATGAGGGTGTAGACCCCATTGCCACAATGGTCAAAATGTGCTTCAGCTATGGACCCCACACTTGCCTTTTGGTCACTGTGATGATGGGGGTTTAGACCCCATTGCCACAATGGTCAAAATGTGCTTCAGCTATGGACCCCACACTTACCTTTTGGTCACTGTGATGATGGGGGTTTAGGCCCCATTGCCACAATGGTCATGGGCTGCTTGCATTGTGGGTGCCACACACATATATGTGTGGCACATGTGCTAGGGGGTCACATTGTATGTTGAAAGTCATGTTCGGTGTTGTAGGCATTTGACACAGCCTACACACGCTTGTCATGGTGGTGGGGGGATGTCTTAATCTTGCATTCCCTAGGTTGTGGTGTGCTTGTTGTGTCATGCATTGTCCATCCTATGAGTGGGGGTGGTAGTAGTGGTAGGCATCCAGCCCCCCTGGGTGAGGGTGGTAGTAGTGGTAGGCATCCTGCCCCCCTGGGTGAGGGTGGTAGTAGTGGTGGGCATCCTGCCCCCCGTGGGTGAGGGTGGTAGTAGTGGTGGGCATCCTGCCCCCTGGCTAAGGGTGGTAGTAGTGGTGGGCATCCTGCCCCCTGGCTAAGGGTGGTAGTAGTGGTAGGCATCCTGCCCCCCGTGGGTGAGGGTGGTAGTAGTGGTGGGCATCCTGCCCCCTGGCTAAGGGTGGTAGTAGTGGTAGGCATCCAGCCCCCCTGGGTTGGGGTGGTAGTAGTGGTAGGCATCCAGCCCCCCTGGCTAAGGGTGGTAGTAGTGGTAGGCATCCTGCCCCCCTGGGTGAGGGTGGTAGTAGTGGTAGGCATCCAGCCCCCCTGGCTAAGGGTGGTAGTAGTGGTAGGCATCCTGCCCCCCTGGGTGAGGGTGGTAGTAGTGGTAGGCATCCTGCCCCCCTGGGTGAGGGTGGTAGTAGTGGTAGGCATCCAGCCCCCCTGGGTGAGGGTGGTAGTAGTGGTGGGCATCCTGCCCCCTGGCTAAGGGTGGTAGTAGTGGTAGGCATCCAGCCCCCCTGGCTAAGGGTGGTAGTAGTGGTGGGCATCCTGCCCCCTGGCTAAGGGTGGTAGTAGTGGTAGGCATCCTGCCCCCTGGCTAAGGGTGGTAGTAGTGGTAGGCATCCTGCCACCCTGGCTAAGGGTGGTAGTAGTGGTAGGCATCCTGCCACCCCTGGGTGAGGGTGGTAGTAGTGGTAGGCATCCAGCCCCCCTGGGTGAGGGTGGTAGTAGTGGTGGGCATCCTGCCCCCTGGCTAAGGGTGGTAGTAGTGGTAGGCATCCAGCCCCCCTGGCTAAGGGTGGTAGTAGTGGTGGGCATCCTGCCCCCTGGCTAAGGGTGGTAGTAGTGGTAGGCATCCTGCCCCCTGGCTAAGGGTGGTAGTAGTGGTAGGCATCCTGCCACCCTGGCTAAGGGTGGTAGTAGTGGTAGGCATCCTGCCACCCCTGGGTGAGGGTGGTAGTAGTGGTAGGCATCCAGCCCCCCTGGGTGAGGGTGGTAGTAGTGGTGGGCATCCTGCCCCCCTGGCTAAGGGTGGTAGTAGTGGTAGGCATCCAGCCCCCCTGGCTAAGGGTGGTAGTAGTGGTAGGCATCCAGCCCCCCTGGGTTGGGGTGGTAGTAGTGGTAGGCATCCTGCCCCCTGGCTAAGGGTGGTAGTAGTGGTAGGCATCCTGCCACCCTGGCTAAGGGTGGTAGTAGTGGTAGGCATCCTGCCCCCCGTGGGTGAGGGTGGTAGTAGTGGTGGGCATCCTGCCCCCTGGCTAAGGGTGGTAGTAGTGGTAGGCATCCAGCCCCCCTGGGTTGGGGTGGTAGTAGTGGTAGGCATCCTGCCCCCTGGCTAAGGGTGGTAGTAGTGGTAGGCATCCTGCCCCCTGGCTAAGGGTGGTAGTAGTGGTAGGCATCCTGCCCCCTGGCTAAGGGTGGTAGTAGTGGTAGGCATCCTGCCACCCTGGCTAAGGGTGGTAGTAGTGGTAGGCATCCTGCCACCCTGGCTAAGGGTGGTAGTAGTGGTAGGCATCCTGCCCCCTGGCTAAGGGTGGTAGTAGTGGTAGGCATCCTGCCACCCTGGCTAAGGGTGGTAGTAGTGGTGGGCATCCTGCCCCCCTGGGTGAGGGTGGTAGTAGTGGTAGGCATCCTGCCCCCTGGCTAAGGGTGGTAGTAGTGGTAGGCATCCAGCCCCCCTGGGTGAGGGTGGTAGTAGTGGTGGGCATCCTGCCCCCTGGCTAAGGGTGGTAGTAGTGGTAGGCATCCAGCCCCCTGGCTAAGGGTGGTAGTAGTGGTAGGCATCCTGCCACCCCTGGGTGAGGGTGGTAGTAGTGGTAGGCATCCTGCCACCCTGGCTAAGGGTGGTAGTAGTGGTAGGCATCCAGCCCCCCTGGGTGAGGGTGGTAGTAGTGGTGGGCATCCTGCCCCCTGGCTAAGGGTGGTAGTAGTGGTAGGCATCCAGCCCCCCTGGCTAAGGGTGGTAGTAGTGGTAGGCATCCTGCCCCCTGGCTAAGGGTGGTAGTAGTGGTAGGCATCCTGCCACCCTGGCTAAGGGTGGTAGTAGTGGTAGGCATCCTGCCACCCCTGGGTGAGGGTGGTAGTAGTGGTAGGCATCCAGCCCCCCTGGGTGAGGGTGGTAGTAGTGGTGGGCATCCTGCCCCCTGGCTAAGGGTGGTAGTAGTGGTAGGCATCCAGCCCCCCTGGCTAAGGGTGGTAGTAGTGGTGGGCATCCTGCCCCCTGGCTAAGGGTGGTAGTAGTGGTAGGCATCCTGCCCCCTGGCTAAGGGTGGTAGTAGTGGTAGGCATCCTGCCACCCTGGCTAAGGGTGGTAGTAGTGGTAGGCATCCTGCCACCCCTGGGTGAGGGTGGTAGTAGTGGTAGGCATCCAGCCCCCCTGGGTGAGGGTGGTAGTAGTGGTGGGCATCCAGCCCCCTGGGTTGGGGTGGTGGCGCGCATTCAGGCCCCTGTGTGCATATGTGGCATTGGTGATGGGCATCCCGCCCCTATGGTGCTGCTGTTGCAAGTATATTCAGATTCCCAGTGTATGTGTGTGATGTGTCGTGTACGTGTTGTATGTGTTTTGTGGTTGGTGTCTGACTTACCTTCTGCGCCGTACGCGTCCGTGCCTGTTCCGGTAGTAGATGTAGAATATTGGTATGATCGGGACGAAGGGATTCATGGTTGGTTCGTGTCGTTCGTCCTTCTCGTTGCTTCGCGTCGTCCTCGTCGCTTGGCTTCGTCCTCGCCGCTTCGCTTCGTCCTCGTCGCGCCGCGTCGTCCTCGTCTGTGCTGTGTTCGTCTCGTAGCCGTGGATCGTGTTGTGGCGCGATTCGGAGCTTATGTGCGCCTCTCCCGGATGCTTTGACGTGCCGTGCGTAGCGACGGGTTCGGCGCGTACGGAAAGCGCATCGTACTTGTCCGGCCGGACGGGGCTGCATTTTCCCTTCCGTGCGACTCGATTCGGCGTTTCCGGATTCGCCTCGGTCGGAGAACAGGACCTGGTTTGGGTGAGTACGGCTCGGCCGGAATTTTTGCTGTTGTGCGCATCGTACTTGCTCGTTCGGTGTGCTGTACGGATCGGTCGGGAAACTGGCTTTCGCATGGCTTTTTTCCCGACCGAATGGTATTGGGTGCGCCTCCGACCGAGATCGGAATCGGCCCCTATGTGTCATGGTTGAAGACTTCTTTCCTCTAGCTCTACTTGTTTTGCCTTTCCTAATCTTTTCTCTGCTTTTCCCCTTTCTCTTTCACCTCCTTATGTGTGACCCTGGTCAGTATTATCAATGGTTTCTCCGATGCTGTATCCTTAAAGGGGAAGGAAACCCGGAAGGTAGAAAAAGGGAAAACAATTGAGTAACCTATGGCCCACTGAGTGTATACAAGTGAAAAGAAACAGGTATGCTTAATCAGTGGAATGATACGTTGGAGCGTGACAGATCCATTAGTGTTAGAGAGCACTAGTCTTCTAGTCCAGATGTAACAGGAGTGATGTATGCTTCCACACTTCACCGTATTCACTATCAACCCAAGACAGCTGTAATATATTCGGGGAAAGGATAATGGGATAAGAGAGAGGAAACAGAGTAATTAAAGATCCCGACACTGACCTGCCAGTTCTGTTGGGCATGGGCTTCAATATATTCAATATGAATAAGTATTTCTTTACCTTCTTGATTACAGTAATTGCCCTCATTGAATTATTAATATCTGAAACACAAGAAGCACATCATAAGCATTATAAACTTCTGGAGCTTTAAGGGTCGTGGCCATTAACTTCACGTAATATGGAACCAAATGCCTTCAGAAACAATAGTTCAGAAATCCCTCTAAATTCTAATCATTCCTTTGTTTCTAGCAGATGAAATAGTCTTTAAATATAAATGTTCAAAGTCACTTCCTTAATGTGAATGTATTCTTAGGATACTGTAGTGTAGCTCCTATTTCCCTTATAGGCTCTGCGCATTGGAATAATATATCCTATAGGTTTGACATAGGACTAAGGTCGGTATGTCCCTATCGAGTATATTAAACTTAATTACTTGTGCCAGCTAGCTCAGAGGCCACTAGAAACTTCTTGATGACAAGAAGGGATTAGTTTCTGGCTGCCGCAAAACATGACCACTGTGTTTCCCTTACAGAATCAGGATGTGTCCCAGAGTCGTAGAAACAATAGATAACTATTTCACTCAGCTCAGTCGTGCATGTTTCAGTTATTCTCAGAGTTACACAGAAATAACAGACGGGCGTTTCAATAAAGGATTTATTGAACAGTCTTGTTTCTGTTGTAAGTTACATGTGCTGTTATGATCACAAGACAGTATGCGAGATAAATAATGTACAAGGTGAGCAGTAAAAATAAATAATACTGCGTCAGCATTATCTTTTCAGCATGTATGCATTTACATAAAATGACACAACCTAAAAATGCGAGTACTCATACGATGCGTTTCTAGCCTAGTTCTACCCAGTGTACCTAACCTGTCCTAGGTGTAGGGAGAAGTAGAAGTAGGTGCTGTATTCCTGACTAGAGTATACCAAGAGTAGGTTACGCCTAGTATGCCAAGAGTCTAGTATGCCAAGAGTCCCTCTAGGTTCTAGTATGCTCCATACCTGAAGAATGAGAGAGGTAGGAATCTCTATCCGGACTCAAACTCCAACACCCCGCAAGGGAAGTTAGATCACTGGAAGCTGGACTCTCTGCATGCAGGAAGGGCAGCGTCTTCTCAGTGCGTCTGGCCGGGAATCGGGCTCCTCTGAAGTCGAGGTCTCCTCTGATTTACAGGGGTTTGGGAAGGTATATTTATACCTGAAAATGTTAGCATTGACGTGAGTTGGGTAGCGAAAGACGTCATGAATGAATCCCTTAAGGAATAAAGGTTCATGCATAATGTATGAGTCCTTGAAGAAATCAATAGTCCTGGGCAAGGGAAACTCCCGCAGCCTGAGGGTCTGTTTTTTCATGGACTCGTTGAGACGCTAGGGTGGACGGATGTCGGAATCCATGCCTGTATTTGGTATGCATGGTTTATGCCTAAATAAGGTCTGGGATTTTATGCCTATATAAGGGCAGGTTGGATTGTGCCTATATATGGTCATGATTCTAGAAAGCCCGTTTATGGACACCCTATGAAGTATACAACACCCACTCCTCTTTTGTGTATACAACAATACTAAAATGCCAAACATTTAAAATGCTAAACATTAAAATGGAGTACCGCATATTAAAACATATCCTAAGAAAGCTTTAAAAGATACATTAAAATGCAAAGGATTCTGTACATCATCAAGCAATACATTTCATTTCCTGCATAAAGTGTGAAATAAATGCATTTGGAACGAAATATAAAAGCAATATTTACATATGACGAGAATGAATGATAAGTTTGTTTCAAAATCAAAGTCATTTCCTGTCATGAAATTTAAATGAACTGATTTAGACACACAAGATGACTAAGTGTCCCTGGAAGTACTGCCAAGTCCGTATTATAAGGTTAGTTCTACTTTAAGCAGATTTGAGTGCCATTTACATTCGAAAAATGGGAAAAAGTTCAAATTTGGTAATGTTCCAAGTCTTTGAAAAATGAAGGCCAAATTGTTGCTGTTGTACTGGAACAGAATATGCCAAACAGAGTCAGTTTTTACGGGTCTGGTGTAAACATTAGATCATCTATTTCAATAGACAAAACATCTTCCACTGTCGTCGGTGTAAGTTGGAACACCTCGTGTAAAAGATTGACCGCACAAAGATGGGAAACATCGCACTCAGCAATGTTCGCGTTCGTTGTTACCTGTGTGCCTGGAGTTGTTTCTCGTACCTCAGCAGCAGCAGGAGGCGACTGTGAGATCTCAATGAATGCTGACATCAGGATTGGAAGCCGCTGGGGACAACACAAAGCATGGGCCGTTATCGGGTCAAGCAAAGCATCGACATCCTTTGGCGCAGCTGATGGATATGTTAGACAAGCGTCCAACACGCATTCTTCACCGCATAGCAGGCAGCGTAGAACAGGTAAGATGCAATCTTGCCAGATTGGTCGGAATGACAGGAACCATGTGGTATTAAGGTCCCGTAGACGAGTCATGCCCAATAGCTGTACTATTCGCTCACGGCACTTTCTTTCAAGGAGAGCTTTCTCCATTTCGCTCGGAGTTATTTCTGCGAAGTGGCTAGCCATAGCGCAATAGCAGACAGATGAATAGAATTCCCGCAACAAGTGCTAGAATTAATGGTATGCCACCAAACACCGAATGTGCAAAGTTCGGAATGATTCCAAGTATTCCCTGGAACGGTGCTAAGAGACCGGTGCAAATGCTCTTAAATACATGTACAATTCCTGTTGTATCTGACATGTTGAAGATACGTGATAACATTTCTACGAAATGTATGGGGCAGTTTGTACGTATTAAAGTCTGTATCTCAGCCGAAGTCCTTGCTACTTGTAGATCATAAGTTTCTTTGGCCGAGGTCAAAGGCACTGTTTTTTGCAAAAGCATGGCTTTCATTCTGCTTAAAGTATCAAATCTTATAAAAGAGACGTTAAGTGAAGGCCAAAAGGCGACTCCCTGACGGTGTCTATTGGGGAAACAATACTTGCATACAGCAAGTGACCCTGGAGTTGACCGTTACTAGATATGGGATGCCTGGCAACATTCCACAGCAGCTCTGATCATTCATCATGAGGTATCTCCCATTCGAAAGTTGTCCAAACGTTGGATTAATCACAGCAGCTGGAGAACCGTGCTGATGGCAAGACAGGTTTGCCACAGAACCATTACAAGCTCCGTGCAAAATAATGTCCTGACATATGAGTGAACCGGTCAGTGCATGTTTACAGTTAGTACCGCTAAGAAACACTTCACGATCCCCACTCCAACATTTATGTGTATACGGTAAAGTCCAAGATGTCTTAATGTATTCCTTACCTAACCTTTCATATTTGCCTGCTTGCATCTGTCTGAGGCAATACTGGAACTGAAAAGTTGTCACAGGTAATGTTATTTTCCCATGAATAAGCCATTCTGTAGCTGGTTTTTCTGCCACTGTGAATGGTAACTTGTCAATTTTTTCAATGCTTAGCACTGTATACCTCGCTCCTCTTTGTGCCAATTCGATCTGTTTATCAGTGAGATTGTATTCTGCAAACAGAGACGACGTGTTGATGAAACGCCAAGGCACATAGCCCGCTCGCAATGATTGCAGCGTCCATGTCAATAACACAATAGAACGTAATTGAGACTGACCTTGTTGTAACATAGCCAAATCTTGTTCTAGAATGTCGATAGCAGAGGATACAATGCCATCCAATGAATAAATTCTGGAGGACAAAGTTGTTAACCCATTGTCGACTACAGAGAGTGTTTTCTCTAAATTAATACGATCAAGTTCACGTATTCGTTCTGCAGCCTCCATCTGTGACACTTTCCATGCTTCGTTATAAACAGCGTAGATGCCTGCATATATGAAAAGTTTTTGACGCGGTTTTCTTGGTCCAAGCAAGAATTCCCTAAGATCTGCGTCGTGTGAAAGTAAGGTCAAGTGTTGCTTCACATCCTGTAGTGTAGATTTATGCAGCCAATCGAGGCATAATTTTCCTACACTATATGTTGTTACTACCCCCGGATGTTGTCTTTGGACATATCTTGGGTCTGGCCTACGAATAGTAAAGCCCTGAGTTTTGTTCAAGAACCTTTCCTGACAGTTGTTTGTGTCTGTGGGCCAGATCAACCATTTCTTCCAATTTGGATGAGTTCTGTTGAGTTGTAGTACATTGTCAACTGTCACCACTGCCTTTGTATTATTATCACTGGCAGGTGTTGGCACAGAAGGTGTTTTCATCTCTTTGATCTTGGCTAATCCAAGACAAGATGTCTGTTGGACGGAGTCATTCAAAAACAGTATTTGTTCAGGGATTATACAGGCTCTAAATAAAGCTTCTATACCCTGTACTTGCCAATCTTTACTACCCCAGACAGTTTTTGTCTCAATTGTGTCTTTCCATAAGTCGAAACCCTGTGTAGACAGTTGGGCAATAAATGCTTCAGAGTAAATCTGTTTTGTGTTTGTTAACATAATTTTCAGTCCTGTTTTGTTTACATTTTTATAGTAAAACGTTTCTGGATCAGATGTATTATAACCTGAAAAATATGGAAATTTACTAGCAAAAGTTTTTGAACTACCTTGTGGTGGTGTAGGACAATGTTCCCATTGATTATACATAAATATATTTCTTGGATATGCAGTTTTGTGCAAATAATGATGACCATAGTGGTTATAACAATACATTTTTTCATAATCATTTGTACCCTCTAAATATTCATTTTTAGAAAATGCAGCAGATTTTTCTAGATCAAACATTATATCTTGAACAGTCTCTAAGTTCCAATCATCTGAATAGGTACTGGACGTTATCAAATCGCTTAGTGAAATTTTAAACAAATGTGGAATGTTCAATTGTTCACTTGGGCCGAATATTTCATAATCTGTTTTGTCCCACACTATACCATCCTGTATAGGAACAGCTGTGATATTCACTGATGACAAGTCTCTTGCTTCACGATGGGAAGATTTATGTGGTTTCAAAGCACGTTTATGTCCTTTCCTTCAATGTTCACATGGATGTATCTGCCACTTATAAGCACGCTTACAGTTGTTACCAAAGCTAGCCAGAGCAGGAAAACAAAAAGTCCAGATGTAATCCAGAGTTCAATCCATGGAGAAACCAGATAAGTCTTTTTCATAAAGAGAATAAAGTCTTGTACTTGCTGCTTGAATTTTGATGATGCTGGCGTCGTTTCAGGTTCGCTTGGATCCTCTGAGAACGTATCAAAGTCAATGAAATAGCCAGAAGCAGTTCTGTCAATTGTTGGAATTGCATCAGGATTCGTTGAAATCACAGGAACCAGTTCTTCACGAGTCACGTTGGTGTAGACAGGTGTATTTGGACGAACTGTTATTTGGTTGTCAAGAGGGATGAGTTCCATAGCTTGGTTGCTTAGTCCTTCATTTGTTACAGCTGAGTTCTCGATCGTGATCAGTCTTTCAGTCTGAACCTCTTGAATAGTAGCGAGAGGAGTGCGTCTGCTACTAGGTCGGAGTCCACGAGGCCTACTGCTTAGTATTGGCCACATGTTGTGGTTTGATTAGGTCGATGGACACAAATCTTTTCTCCTTTCTTCCAGCAAGGGGTGGCAGAAGTACTGTCCTCGTTCCTTGAACAGCTAGAACAGGTACCGGTTGTCTGTAAGAAGGTCCAAATTCCTTCTTGTCCGCGATTTTTTCTCTGACTAGATCCCCAACTTTTGGAATCCAGACAGGCCTTGCTGGGACCGCCGATTTTTCCCCAGTGGTGGTTGGCTGTAAGGATACGTTGCTTTGTTTCGTTCTTAATCTGTTAAGTTCCTGTAAAACAGCCAAACGATCTTTGATATCAAATTCTTTTTGTCCACCACTGTGCCTACGTGTTCTAAGTCTGGAACCCACATTCTTGTCCCAAATAGGACCTCATATGGAGTGACTCCCCTAGAGAACGTCTTGGCAAATTATTTATAGAGCGCTGGACGCTATTTAGGTGTTTGACCCACCCATCACCCGAGCCTAATACCCTAGCTGTTATAGACTGCTTTATGTCCCGGTTTTTCCTTTCCACAACAGAATTTCCCTCAGGATGGAATGGAGAGGAGTACCGCAATGCAACGCCCAGACTGGCCATGGCCTCCTTGTAAGCCCTAGAGCTAAACGCAGGACCCTGGTCAGAATGAAACGTGCCTATTGCGTATGTGCCGATAAAAACTGGCAAATCTTTTATAACAGTTCGAGCGTCAGCTGAGCGCTGAGGCCATAACCATAGGAACCTAGAGCATGAATCCACTGCAACCATGATGTATTTATAATTTCCGTCCCTTTGCAAGGGACCGCAGTGGTCCAGGTAAACACAAGCTAATGGTTTGTCTGAAATTAACAAGGGTGTCTGCGCAGGACGTTTCACTGTTGAGACTTTCATCTGTTGGCAAATATCACATTCTAAAACATAGTTCTTAGTTTGTTTCCGAATGCCAGGCCACCAATATCTTTGCTTTAGTAACAATACTGTTGCAGAAACACCTGCATGGGCAGAAGCCATCCCTTCGTGTGCTGCTAGGATAAGTCCTAATCTGCGTTCCTTGTTTGGAATTACCCTATCCCCCACTCCAGGGATTCGAGCAAAAGGAACGTTATTCACATCAATTTCATAAGAGTACTTGAGTGGAAACTTTTTTGGTAACGTTGCACTGCTGCCTTTGCTTGAAGCATTGACAGCTAACATTATCTCACCGTCTATTTTTGTTTTCGAACGAGTGATCGCAGCTACGGAAGCCGTCTGAACAGCCCCTTCGCGGCTTCGTCAGCCAATGAATTCCCTGCAACGTGAACGCCATCACGCTGATGACTCAGTGTGTGAATCACGTGAGCCTTTGGTAGTTCGTTTTTCAACAGAACTACTTGTTCCCAAAGCAGTTTGTGCTTAATTGTGCCACCTTTTGCATCCTTAAAACCATTTTCAAGCCAAGTTCGTATATAGTTATTATACGACTGAACACAGTAAAAGGAATCGCACACTATCAGTGTGAGGAATTCTCGATCCGTACTTTCAAGTGCCAGTTTGAATGCCTGTAGTTCAGCTCGCTGAGCTGTACAATCACCTAGTGATTGAGTTTTTGTGACCATAGGTCTGAAGATGCCATCTCGCATGCGACCTTTAACGATAGCACACGCTGCACTGTAAGCTTGCTTACTCCCTGTTGCGGGCTGTGCGGATCCGTCAGTGTAAATTATAAATTCGTACTGATCGAGAGGCAGAATCTCAGTGGGCAGAGGACATTCTTTTTCATATTGGAGAAATGCCTGTGTTTTTAAATCTGGATCAAAAACATATTCAACATCAGTTGCAGCAAGAGAATTAACCCATTGTATCCATCTCGGATGTAAAGCTTTAGCATTGGGAATGCTCGCTTTTGTGACCGCTTCTAAAGCTGGTACTGGGGTAACGACAATTATGCGTTTCCCTTGGGCTAAAGCTCTTTCTTTTGCTACAGCTGTTTGAACTGCTGTCAGAATTTTTCAGTTGAACTGAAACGCATTTCCGCCTGTGTGTACAAATGTGATTTGTATGCAATTGGTACTTTCTCACCCTCATTAAAGGTTAAGTAAGTGAATCCATATTGACCCGAAATTATTCGAATCACCAAATTTCTTTGACTTACGCGTGTTTGTAAGTGATTCGTTGCTAACATGTTAGCTTGGAGTGAACGCAAAGTTTCTGTGTGTTCCTGTGTCCAGTTTTTGAATGAAAAATCAGGTTTGATTAGTGCGTAGAGAGGTTTAACCCTCTCTGCGTAGTTTAGAATGTATGTTCTACCAAAATTGAGGAAACCCAGAATTGATTGTAAGTTTTTTAGCGTTTTAGGAGGTTGGATCAGCGCACACTTCTCTAGAAAGTTAGCTGCCAAGCTCTTGCCTTCACTTGAGAGCTCATATCCCAAAAATAGGACATTGAGATGGGCAATTCGGGACTTTTTAAAGTTGAACTTATAGCCCTCAGAGGCGAATCCCAGTATAATGGTGCTCACCCTGTTCAAGTGTTTTTCTAAGTCATCGTCTGTCAGATAAATATCATCGACATAGGACAATGCCTCGTTGTCATAAATTTGTAGTAACTCCGTTACTCTCGCTGAGAATAAACCCAGGCTGTTCTTGAACCCTTGTGGGAGTCGACAAAAGTGACGCTGGGTCCCCATTATGGAGAATGCCGTTAAGTACCTACTTTCAGGTGCTATATTTTGACAAAAGAATCCATTTGAGATGTCTAATGTGGTTTTGTATTTTTTGCGCACAATGTTATTCATTAATGCTGTGCTATGTGCATTTTGCACTGCAAAAGTTTTAGAACAAGTGTTTAAATGTCTGTAGTCCAAAACTAGACGATATGTATTGTCTGGTTTGGAGACAGGAAACAAAGGATTGTTCATGGAGGAGGTGCATGTTTCAATCACCCCTTGGTATTCAAGTTGATTTAAAATCTCCCTGACCTGTTTTTTAGCTTCTTGCTTAATAGGATACTGCTTCTGTGTAGTAGGTTCATGTTTCAGATGTATTTTATGGTGAGGTGAGTCCTCATCCCATCCTACATGATTTTTATATAATGCTGGAGCCTGGGCAACTGCCCATTTTCTGGCATATGTATATTTTAAGTGAATTGGTATGTGATTGGAGAAGGCAGGCATAATCATGTCCTCGCCATGTGGGCACTCCCTGACAAATTGTGGTGGCCAGTCTTTTTCTGCTAGAAGTATGTCATAACCCTTTGATAGTTTTTCCCAAAAAAGTGCTTTAACCTGTCTAGGTTTGTCTCCCTCCATCCGTAGTGTTATGTCATATAACTTTTGTGGAGTACTAACCCTGGTGTCTACAGTCTCTACTGTAATGTACTCATTCAAGTCCACTATCTCCAGAAGTTCCATCAGGTTCTGGCGAGCTATTGTGACTTCTGCTGCACTGTCCAGCATTGTCTGAGCCCATTCTCCGTTCCTGAGCTGCGTTCTCAGAATTCTCGGCATGTCTTATTTTTAGACCTGCTACTTTCTTTTTGGAGAATTGAGGTTTAGCTTTAATTTTTGTTGCGTGCTTGTCGTCTTTCGATTTCACGCGTTCTTCTCTATGTTCTGTTCGTCCTCTTCTTTCCGAAGTCTGTGATGAGACCTGAAAGGGACGAGAGGTACGTGTATCAGTATCTTGATACCTATCAGGTTTTCTCAAATTATCCCTATTCCTGAGGTTATACCTCCTTTCAGAGGGCTCCTTTTGAGGAGACCTACCTCTGGATTGAGATCTTTTCTCATTTGAATTTTGTTTAGTAGACTCCCACTTCTTTTTAGAAGATGTAGGAGTTTGTTTAATTGAGTCCTTCTCAGGACTTTCAGATAGTTTTGGTTTAGCTGGTCTCCCACCCAAACTATCTCTGCCTAATTCTGCATAGGATTGCTCTATAATTCTGGGTAGCTCTGTTTGATGTTCTGTAACATCAAATTCCCTTAATTTTTGTCGGATCGCCACTGCTGCTGCCTCCCCTTTAATATTAGATAATATTATTGTTGAGACCTGTTCAAAATTTTTCAGTAATTTCATACCTAAATTTAAAGCAGGCTCTGCCCCGTATTCATTTTGAATTTGTTTCAGGACATCTGGTATTACCGCAATTGACGGAATGCCGTGTGTTTTAGTGTAGATGGCAGCAAAGACTGAGCCCCAAGTGGTGCAGTCTTCCAGTTGTGGTGTGATCCCCATTGGTAAACTGATGGTTAGGATTCTGTGTTTCTCATATGGGCTAGTATTTGGAAATACTGCTTCGATTTGAGTAATTTTTTGAGCTATCCAAAACGGAATTTGCTCCCGCTTAGTGGGCATTTTACCCATGACTGCGTATAGAGTCTGTGGTGTAATTTTTAGTGTACTCCCCTGTGGAGGAGCTTGATTTGGAAGTGTTAATGGTTGTTGGACTGTGAAAGTCCTCATGACATATTGAACCAATTGTCTGTAGATTTTTATTAACTCTGTGAGTTGATTAAGTAGTTCCTCGTCTGACATTATTTCGATGTCTGGATGAGGTGTGTAGCCGGCTAGAATCGGCCATGTCGCTCCTGGTCTGCCTAGCGGACCGAGCCTGGTTATATTTCTGTGATGTTTTAGGGCGCCTTTAAACCAGAGCTGGTGCTCCTGGTATGTTAATGGAATTTCAATATCCTCGAAAGGAATGTATTCCTCTGGTTGTTCATCTTCTTTGTAGAAGTTAAACAAGTGAGTTACTGGATTAGATTCAGGAAAAATTACCCATGAATAGAATACCTCTGTCTGAAAGGATTCGTGTGCCTCAATCACGAAAACTGCTCTACCTCCTCTCGGAGATAGGCCATGTTTTATAAGTTTTAGAGTAATGGCTCTTCTTAAGTTGGGAGGAATGTCTATGACACCCTCTTCGGCTTCATTTAAACCGGTGTTATTAAATAACGCTGGTTGGGCTGGATCAGCCGCAGCTATACCGTTTCCGGCGTCATTGTCAGTGCCTGACATTTTTCTGCTTGAAAATATGTAAAACAAATTTCAAGGAAACAAAGATAAGGTGCACAATATTGTGGAACACTGTATCCTTCAACGTTGAGCAAACCAAACAGCTAATATGTAGGGTACTTCCCTATGTAGCCGTGGCGGATATTAACCCTGCCCACTCCAGACGTCTTTTGGAGTATATGGGGTAGGGGTCTCTGAGAGAAAAATAAAAGTGCACAGCTGAGTTACTCAGTATCTAACGTTGAATTACTGCCTTACCAAACGTTGGGCGCCATGTAGTGTAGCTCCTATTTCCCTTATAGGCTCTGCGCATTGGAATAATATATCCTATAGGTTTGACATAGGACTAAGGTCGGTATGTCCCTATCGAGTATATTAAACTTAATTACTTGTGCCAGCTAGCTCAGAGGCCACTAGAAACTTCTTGATGACAAGAAGGGATTAGTTTCTGGCTGCCGCAAAACATGACCACTGTGTTTCCCTTACAGAATCAGGATGTGTCCCAGAGTCGTAGAAACAATAGATAACTATTTCACTCAGCTCAGTCGTGCATGTTTCAGTTATTCTCAGAGTTACACAGAAATAACAGACGGGCGTTTCAATAAAGGATTTATTGAACAGTCTTGTTTCTGTTGTAAGTTATATGTGCTGTTATGATCACAAGACAGTATGCGAGATAAATAATGTACAAGGTGAGCAGTAAAAATAAATAATACTGCGTCAGCATTATCTTTTCAGCATGTATGCATTTACATAAAATGACACAACCTAAAAATGCGAGTACTCATACGATGCGTTTCTAGCCTAGTTCTACCAAGTGTACCTAACCTGTCCTAGGTGTAGGGAGAAGTAGAAGTAGGTGCTGTATTCCTGACTAGAGTATACCAAGAGTAGGTTACGCCTAGTATGCCAAGAGTCTAGTATGCCAAGAGTCCCTCTAGGTTCTAGTCTGCTCCATACCTGAAGAATGAGAGAGGTAGGAATCTCTATCCGGACTCAAACTCCAACACCCCGCAAGGGAAGTTAGATCACTGGAAGCTGGACTCTCTGCATGCAGGAAGGGCAGCGTCTTCTCAGTGCGTCTGGCCGGGAATCGGGCTCCTCTGAAGTCGAGGTCTCCTCTGATTTACAGGGGTCTGGGAAGGTATATTTATACCTGAAAATGTTAGCATTGACGTGAGTTGGGTAGCGAAAGACGTCATGAATGAATCCCTTAAGGAATAAAGGTTCATGCATAATGTATGAGTCCTTGAAGAAATCAATAGTCCTGGGCAAGGGAAACTCCCGCAGCCTGAGGGTCTGTTTTTCATGGACTCGTTGAGACGCTAGGGTGGACGGATGTCGGAATCCATGCCTGTATTTGGTATGCATGGTTTATGCCTAAA
The DNA here is from genome assembly GCA_963921515.1 of Calotriton arnoldi. NCBI lineage: Eukaryota > Metazoa > Chordata > Amphibia > Caudata > Salamandridae > Calotriton > Calotriton arnoldi. The sequence goes on from CAWUFW010000041.1 coordinate 2,871,187, forward strand.
TAAGGTCTGGGATTTTATGCCTATATAAGGGCAGGTTGGATTGTGCCTATATATGGTCATGATTCTAGAAAGCCCGTTTATGGACACCCTATGAAGTATACAACAATACTTCTCATATCATAGTGACAGATTCCAGAATGTGTGACATCTTTGTGGAAACAACCCTTGTTAGAAATGGGGGTCTCTAGTTGGCAAGGGTTTGCACCTTTGTCCAAATAGGGACCCTTCTTCCTAATCAGGATAAGGGAGTTACACTCCTAAAATAACCCCTGCTCACCCCCTTGGTAGCTTGGCACGAGCAGTCAGGCTTATCTTAGAGGCAGTGTGTAAAGCATTTGCACATAACCCACAGTAATACAGTGTAAGCACTACAAAAGGACACCACACCAGTTTAGAAAAATATCCAATATTTTTATATACTTAAGACAAGACCAAAACGATAACAAAAATCCACAATACAGTACTTAAAAATCTTCAGTTATCAAAATATGCTTGAAAAACTGTTCCTTGATGTTGATAGCTCCGTCCGGGGCTATCACGGCGTCGTGAGCAAACAAATCCAAACAGTTCTGGTTGACCACGGCGTCGCGGGCCAGCTACGGTGTCGGGAAGACCCGCAAACAGTACCTTTTTGAAATGCAGGGCATCGGCGACCTCTCGTTGAGCTTCCAAAAGCACGGCGTCCGCAGGCGTTGGTTCCGGAGGTTGGTGCAGGAGCCGTCGGGCTCTCGAAGTCACACGCGTTGCAGATCGAACTCCTCTCTGTTGAAGTCAGGAGCGCTGGCGTCGGCAGGCGTCGGGTGCTGCAGTGCGAAGTGCAGCGGTGCGACGTGCGGTGCCCTCAGGTCGCGGTGCGAGCAGCAGCTCTGTGGCGGCGTCAGGTGGCGTCGTCGGTGAGACCAGGGTCGCAGTGCGAAGTGAATGCGATGCTCGTCGTGGTGCTGGCAGGTCACGGTGCAGCAGCGTCGTCGTCGTTGCTGAAGCGCTGTCGTCGGCTGACGAACTGGAGTCGATGGCGCCGGCGTCGGTAGGCCAAGTCTGCGGTGCGAGATGAGGGCGGTGCGTCGTGTAACTTTACGAGCGGTGCCCTCGAACCACGGTGCAAGCAGCGGCGTCGATTTCGGCGTGGAGCGTCGTCGTCGGGGATACCAAGGCGTCATCATGAAGCAAGGCGGTGCGGAGTGCGGTGCCCACAGGTCGCGGTGCAAGCAGCGGCTCGGTGGCGGCGTCAGCAGGCGTCGTCGGTGAGACCAGGGTCACGGTGCGGTGTTGTGGCGGTGCCCTCTGCGGTGCCGTCAGGACACGGAGTCGGCAGCGGCGTCGTAGACGGCGCTGAGTTGCTTTTTCTTCTGTTGCAGCACAAAACACACAGTCCCCTGTGCTGAGGGCAGAAGAGCTTGAAGTCTTTGCTGTTCCTGAGACTTCTTGAACAGGGGGACAAGCTCTACCTCAAGCCCTTGGAGAAACTCACAAAAGTAGATTGCAGAAAGTCCAGTCCAGTCCTTTCACTGCCCAAGACAGAAGCAGCCACTGCAGGCCAACACAGCAAAGTGGTAGTTCCTCCTCACAGCTTCTCCAGCTCTTCTTCTTGGCAGTCTTCTTGGTCCAAAAAAGTTCTAAAGTTCAGGGGTCTGGGCCCCAATATTTATATCCCAAAATCCTTTGATCTCTTAGGCAGAGAGTGTCTGTGCCCAGCCAAACCAGTTCTGCCTTCTCTGGTGTGGCTTCCTGGCAGAAGGTGGAGACGGCATTGTCAGAGGCAGACCAGGCCCATTCAGGTGCAAGGAAATCTCCTCCCCCTACTCTAAATGCAGCCCAGGTCTATTCAGCCCTTTCCTGACCCACCTAGACTATCCGGAGACCCTCCTGCTCCCCAGCCCTCTGTCATCCAAAACCCAGACAGTCAATCCACATTCTAGCAGAGGCACACTGGATAACTGAGCAAGAAAATACCTACTTTCTAAAAGTGGTATTTTCAAACACAGAATGTAAAAATCACCTTCACTAAAAGATGCATCTTTAGATTCTGAGTTCAGGCATACTAAACTTTATTTTCCTACCTAATTCCCCGGGCCAGTTATGTTTATAAGATGTTATAAACAAACTCCCCATTCTGTCCTATGGGGAACAGGTAGCCTTGCAATAGTGAAAAACGAAATTGGCAGTAATTCACTATCAGGACATGCCACACACACCAGGGCATGTCCTACCTTTCACATACACTGCACCCTGCCCACAGGGGTACCTTGGGCCCACCTTAGGGGTGGCTGACATGTAAGAAAAGGGAAGGTTAGGGCCTGGCAAGTGGGTGCACTTGCCAAGTCGACATGGCAGTACCAGACTGCATGCAGGCTCTGCAATGGCAGGCCAGAGTCACATTTATGGGCTGTTTGTGTGGGTGGCACAATACAGTGCTGCAGCCCACCAACAGTATTTGATTTACAGGCCCTGGCACACGCAGTGCACTTTACTAGGGACTGACACATAAATCAAATGGGCCAATCATGGAAACACCAATCCATAACACATTTTACCACAGGAGCACTTGCACTTTACCACTGATCAGCAGTGAGAAAAGTGCGCAGAAACACTATGCCAGCAAAAACAGTCAAAACCGGGAGGTCAGAAAGCAAAAACTCAGGGGAAACACGTCAAAAGATGCCAAGTCTAACACATGGCCCCTCCAGCTGAAAGTAGGGAGAACTACCCACCATCCTAGGAGTTTTCTTCACTAAGGTGGAAGAACCTGGACAGACCATCTGCATTGGCATGTTCTGTGCCAGGATGGTGTTCCACCATAAAGTCTATTCCCTGTAGGGAGACGGACCACCTCAGCAGTTTTGGATTCTCACCCCTCATTTGCATTAACCATCTGAGGGGCCTGTGGTCTGTCTGAACCCGGAAGTGAGTCCCAAACAAGTAGGGCCTCAGCTTCTTCAGGGCCCAGACCACTGCGAAAGCTTCTCTTTCTATGGCACTCCACCTCTGTTCCCTGGGGAGTAGTCTCCTGCTAAGGAAGACTACAGGCTGGTCTAGGCCCTCTTCGTTCAGTTGTGAGAGCACCGCTCCCACACCATGCTCTGAAGCGTCAGTCTGCACGACTAATTCCTTGGAGAAGTCGGGTGCCTTGAGCACAGGTGCCGTGCACATGGCAGCCTTCAGGGCATTAAAAGCCTTCTGGCAGGACTCAGTCCAGATCACCTTCTTGGGCTGCTTCCTGGAAGTCAGCTCTGTCAAGGGGGCAACAATGGTGCCATAGCCCTTAACAAACCTCCTGTAGTACCCGGTGAGACCTAAGAAGGCTCTCACCTCTGTCTGGGTCTTGGGGGGCTCCCAAGCCTGAATGGTGTCAATCTTGGGTTGTAGGGGCGCCACCCGGCTGCTTCCTACCTGGTGTCCCAAGTACACCACGGAACCCTGCCCGATCTGGCACTTACTGGCCTTGATCGTGAGGCCTGCCCTCTGCAGAGCCCTCAACACTTCACAGAGGTGCTGCAAGTGTTCTTCCCAGCTGGAACTGAACACTGCGATGTCATCCAGGTAGGCAGCACTGAAATCCTCCAGCCCAGCCAACACCTGGTTGACCAACCTCTGAAAGGTGGCAGGGGCATTCTTCAACCCAAAGGGCATCACCCGGAACTGGTAATGTCCTTCTGGGGTTGAGAATGCTGACCTCTCCTTGGCCCCATTGGTTAAGGCAATCTGCCAGTACCCAGACGTTAAATCAAACGTGCTGAGGAACTTGGCAGCTCCCAACTGATCAATGAGCTCATCAGCTCTGGGGATGGGGTGCGCGTCAGTCCTGGTGATGGCATTGAGCCCACGGTAGTCCACACAAAACCGCAGTTCTGGAGTGGCACCGGGTGCAGCAGCCTTTGGGACCAAGACCACTGGGCTGGCCCAAGGACTGTTGGAAGGCTTGATCACCCCTAACGCCAACACCTTAGAGACCTCCTCTTTAATGCTGGCCTTGACCCGGTCAGCGAACCTGTAAATCTTGTGCTTCACAGGAGGGCTGTCACCGGTGTCCATGTCATGGGTACACCAGTGAGTAACACCTGGGGTCAGGGAGAACAGTGGGGCAAACTGCCCCAACAACTGGTGACAGTCGCTCTGTTGCTCTGGGGTCAGTGTAGGGGAGAGGATCACACCTTCCACTGACCCGTCGTGCTCCTTGGTAGACAGGAGGTCAGGGAGAGGTTCATGCTAACTTCGGACCTCTCGAAGTGGGGCTTGAGGCGGTTCATGTGGAGGACCCTCATAGGGTTCCTTGGAGTCCGCAAATCCACCAGGTAGGTGACATCACTTTTGCGCTCCACCACCTCAAACGGTCCAGTCCACTTGTCCTGCAAGGCACAAGGTTCCACTGGGGCCATGACCCACACTTTCTGCCCAGGTTGAAATTTGACCAGAGTGGCATTCTGGTCATACCACTTCTTCATTTCTTCCTGGCTTGCTTCTAGGTTCGCCTGAGCGAGTTTCCTGAAGCGGGCAGTTTGGTTTCTGAAGGCCAGCATGTAACTAAACACATCCTGGGGAGTTTTCCTGGGAGCTGCCTTCCAGCCATCCTTTACCAAACTCAGAGGTCCTCTCACAGGGTGACCATACAGAAGCTCAAAGGGACTGAACCCAAGAGGCTTCTGTGGCACCTCCCTGTACGCAAAGAGAAGGTATGGCAAGAGGACGTCCCACTTACGCCTCATGGGTTCTGTTAGACCCTTAATCATGCCCTTCAAGGTCTGGTTGAATCTCTCCACCAGACCGTTACCTTGTGGGTGGTAAGGGGTGGTGAACTTGTAGGTTACACCACACTCCTTCCACAGGGATGTCATATACTTGGATATGAAATTGGTCCCCCTGTCAGAAACCACCTCTCTGGGGAACCCCACGCGGGAAAAGATCCCCATCAACACCCGGCCCACCACTGGCGCCGTCGTTGTCCTGAGAGGGATTGCCTCCGGGTACCGGGTGGCATGGTCCACCAAGACCAGGCTGTACCTGTTGCCCATGGATGTCTTGGGATCCAGTGGCCCCACAATGTCCATCCCTACCCTTTCGAAGGGTGTTCCAACAACTGGAAAAGGTTGGAGAGGAGCTTTGACCTTCCTCCCACTCTTACCACTTGCCTGGCAAGTTTGGCAAGACCTGCAATGTCCATCTGACTGCCTTCGCATTTGGGGCCAGAAGAAGTGGGTGACAAGCCTGTCAAAAGTCTTGTCCTGCCCAAATGTCCTGCCAAAGGCATGTCATGAGCCAGACCCAGTAGGAAGGTCCTGAAGCGCTGGGGTACCACCAGCACACGGGCTGACCCAGGCTCAGCGACCTTAGGCTCACTATACAGGAGACCATTCTCCCAGTAGATCCAATGTGATCCGGACTGATCACCAGCTGCCTGGTCTGCAGCCTGCCGCCGCAGACCCTCTTGAGAAGGGCACTCTTTCTGCTCCTTGCAGAATTCCTCCCTGGTGGGACCCCCTTCTTGCTGCCAATGGGTCAGCTCAGAGATGTCCCCCAGTTCGGCTACCTGCTCCCCTGTAGGCACCTGGGCGTCCCCCCGAGGTCCGCCTCCTCCCGGTCCGTGGGAACGTCAGGGGCCGGTTTCCCGCGCCCCTTGCCCTTTCTCTTGGCAGGGACTTGGGCCACTGTTTCAGGCTCCAAGTCCTCTTGATCACCCTTTCTGGCTGCCGTTGACCGAGTGGACACGCATGCCCACTCTGGCAACCCAAGCATCTCCAAGTGAGACCTGAGCTCAACATCCTTCCATAAGGACTGCTCCAGGTCGTTACCTAGCAGACAATCTACAGGCATGGAAGGGCTCACAACCACCCTCAAGGGACCTGAGACCCCCCCCCACTCGAAGGGAACCTGCACCACCAGACACTGGTGCTCTGAATTGTCCACAGCAATTACTTGGTGGAATGCCCCTGGGACTACCTGCTTCTCAGAGACCAGGTGACACCGGACTGAGGTCACACGGGCTCCAGTATCTCTGAGAGCCTCTACCCTTCTCCCATTGATGGTCACCCAGGTGCTGTATTTCTTTGTGTTAGGGGGAACCTGGTTTCCTGGGACCATCCCACTGTCCCCTAGGGATCTGCGGGATCCCTACCCTCCTGTGGGTACTCCTCCTCCCCAAGCGATACACTAGCCAACACCTTGGACTGCCCACCGGTGGGTGGCTGTGCCCCTTAGGGCACTTGGGGTCCCACTTCATGTGACCCACCTGGTCACATGCAAAACACTTGTGGGGGCCGATCTCAGCAGGCTTCCCTGAAGAGACCCCTAGTTTCTTATCTCCGGGGGGATGGGAACCTTTACCCTGGGTATTAGTTTGGGGCCCTTTAGAGAACTCCTGTCCTTTACCCTTGCCCCCCCCACTTTTCTGCTGGGGACCCTGCCCACCTTTGGCTGAGTCTCCCCCAAACGCTTTCTTGTGGACCCGGGTACTCACCCAGCGGTCCGCTTCCATAGCAAGCTTCCTGGGGTCAGTTAGCTTACTATCAACCAAGTGCTGGCGCAGATCTGCAAAATATAGACTGGACAAGTGCTCCCATGCAATCAAATTGTAGAGCCCCTGATAATCTGTCACATTACTGCCCTTCACCCACCATCCAGTGACCTTCAGAACGAATCTACACATTCCAACCAAGTGTTGGCATCAGACTTTTTACTGGACCTAAACTGATCCCTGTACTTTTCAGGAGTGAGTCCTTACCTAGTGAGGAGAGCGTCCTTCATGTCAGCGTAGGTGAGGTTCTGCCCCTTACCCAAAGCTATCAGGGTATCCCTTGCTTCCTGTGGAAAGAGAGGCCATAACCCTGCCCCCCAATTCCTTTCAGGGACCCCATTCATGTGAATGGACGACTCGTACCCTTGAAACCACCTCTGAATGTCATCACCCTTCTTGTACTCTTTGCCTACATTCTTGGGGATGTGGACAATTCTATCTGCCTGCACTGGGGAATTGCTGCCACCATCCGTGCTGGATTTGCTCCTTAATTCCAGCTCCTTGAGCCCATTCTCATGGTCTAACACCATCCTTTGTGCCTCCATCTTGAGCCTCTCAAGCTCTATCTCGTGCCTCCTAGCTTCCCTTCTTTCCTCCAGCTCCTCTGGGGACAAACTACTGCTACCTGGCCTGGAGGGGCCCCCCGCCCTCCCAACAACACATCTTCCCTAGGAGTGGGCTCCTCCGCCCCCTCACTAAGATCTCCAGACTGCTCACTGGCATGTCTGGCTGCTACCCAAGCCCTCAGCACCTTTTGTAGCTCCTCCTTCCTGGTCAGGCCTCTGACTTGGACTTTTAGGTTTTTACAAATAGCTTTCAGCTCCTTCACGCTGTAGGCTTCCAACCTTTCCTCCTCAAAAGCCACTCCAAGTAGGCAAGTGATGATGCTGCTGTGTCAGGCATGATACAGTAGGAAGTTGAGGTACCAAAAAGATAGGATCACAAAAATAGACCAAAAAACAGTATGTGGCACGTTATGGACTGCGATATGGCAGTAGTGCACACCAATCACTGTAAGTCAAGTGCAAACGCAAGTCCTATCCTCACCGCGGACAACCAATTTTAGAAATGGGGGTCTCTAATTGGCAAGGGTTTGCACCTTTGTCCAAATAGGGACCCTTCTTCCTAGTCAGGATAAGGGAGTTACACTCCTAAAATAACCCCTGCTCACCCCCTTGGTAGCTTGGCATGAGCAGTCAGGCTTATCTTAGAGGCAGTGTGTAAAGCATTTGCACATAACCCACAGTAATACAGTGTAAGCACTACAAAAGGACACCACACCAGTTTAGAAAAATATCCAATATTTTTATATACTTAAGACAAGACCAAAAATGATAAAAAAATCCACAATACAGTACTTAAAAATCTTCAGTTATCAAAATATGCTTGAAAAACAGTTCCTTGATGTCGATAGCTCCGTCCGGGGCTATCACGTCGTCGTGAGCAAACAAATCCAAACAGTTCTGGCTGACCGCAGCGTCGGGGCCAGCTACGGTGTTGGGAAGACCCGCAAACAGTACGTTTTAGAAATGCAGGGCGTCGGCGACCTCTCGTTGAGCTTCCGAAAGCACGGCGTCCGCAGGCGTCGGTTCCGGAGGTCGGTGCAGGAGTCGTCAGGCCCTCGAAGTCACATGCGTTGCAGATCGAACTCCTCTCTGTTGAACTCATGAGCGCTGGCGTCGGCAGGCGTCGGGTGCTGCAGTGCAAAGTGCAGCAGTGCGGCATGCGGTGCCCTCAGGTCGCGGTGCTAGCAGCGGCTCGGTGGCGGCGTCGGTGAGACCAGGGTCATGGTGCGAAGTGAATGCGATGCTCGTCGCGGTGCTGGCAGGTCATGGTGCAGTAGCGGCATCGTCATTGCTGAAGCGCTGTTGTCGGCTGACGAACTGGAGTCGATGGCGCCGGCGTCGGTAGGCCAAGGCTGCGGTGCGGGATGAAGGCGGTGCATCGTGTAACTTTACGAGCGGTGCCCTCAAACCACTGTGCAAGCAGCGGCGTCGATTTCAGCGTGGAACGGCGTCGTCGGGGATACCAAGGCGTCGTCGTGAACGAGACGGTCGGAGTGCGGTGCCCACAGGTCACGGTGCGAGCAGCGGCTCGGTGACGGCATCAGCAGGCGTCGTCGGTGAGACCAGGGTCGGAGTACGGCGGTGCCCTCTGCGGTGCCGTCAGGACACGGAGTCGGCAGCGGCGTCGTAGACGGCGTCGAGTTGCTTTTTCTTCTGTTGCAGCACAAAACACACAGTCCCCAGTGCTGAGGGCAGAAGAGCTTGAAGTCTTTGCTGTTCCTGAGACTTCTTGAACAGGGGGACAAGCTCTACCTCAAGCACTTGGAGAAACTCACAAAAGTAGATTGCAGAAAGTCCAGTCCTTTCACTGCCCAAGACAGAAGCAGCCACTGCAGGCCAACACAGCAAAGCACACAGCAAAGTGGTAGTTCCTCCTCACACCTTCTCCAGCTCTTCTTCTTGGCAGTCTTCTTGGTCCAAAAGAGTTCTAAAGTTCAGGGGTCTGGGCCCCAATATTTATATCCCAAAATCCTTTGATCTCTTAGGCAGAGAGTGTCTGTGCCCAGACAAACCAGTTCTGCCTTCTCTGGTGTGGCTTCCTGGCAGGAGGTGGAGACGGCATTGTCAGAGGCAGACCAGGCCCATTCAGGTGCAAGGAAATCTCCTCCCCTTACTCTAAATGCAGCCCAGGTCTATTCAGCCCTTTCCTGACCCACCTAGACTATCCAGAGCCCCTCCTGCTCCCCAGCCCTCTGTCATCCAAAACCCAGACAGTCAATCCACATTCTAGCAGAGGCACACTGGATAACTGAGCAAGAAAATACCTACTTTCTAAAAGTGGTATTTTCAAACACAGAATGTAAAAATCACCTTCACTAAAAGATGCATCTTTAGATTCTGAGTTCAGGCATACTAAACTTTATTTTCCTACCTAATTCCCCGGGTCAGTTATGTTTATAAGATGTTATAAACAAACTCCCCATTCTGTCCTATGGGGAACAGGTAGCCTTGCAATAGTGAAAAAACGAAATTGGCAGTAAATCACTATCAGGACATGCCACACACACCAGGGCATGTCCTACCTTTCACATACACTGCACCCTGCCCACAGGGGTACTTTGGGCCTACCTTAGGGGTGGCTGACATGTAAGAAAAGGGAAGGTTAGGGCCTGGCAAGTGGGTGCACTTGCCAAGTCGACATGGCAGTACCAGACTGCACACAGGCTCTGCAATGGCAGGGCAGAGTCACAATTACGGGCTGTTTGTGTGGGTGGCACAATCCAGTGCTGCAGCCCACCAACAGCATTTGATTTACAGGCCCTGGCACACGCAGTGCACTTTACTAGGGACTGACACATAAATAAATAGGCCAATCATGGAAACACCAATCCATAACACATTTTACCACAGGAGCACTTACACTTTACCACTGATCAGCAGTGAGAAAAGTGCGCAGAAACACTATGCCAGCAAAAACAGAGTCAAAACCGGGAGGTCAGAAAGCAAAAACTCAGGGGAAACACGTCAAAAGATGCCAAGTCTAACAACCCTCCTCAAGTTTTCGTGAATTTCATATGACAAGATCCCAGCTGCAGCAACTAAGTCCCATGCTTATCATTTTTTCATGCAGCGCAGCAAGCCCCCTTGTTAGACTGTGTGAAAGAGCAGGAATGCGCTGTATTTACCATTATATGACACATTCCCGTCCTTACCTAGCGCAGGTGCACTTTTGGCTGCCTAGTGAAAGGGTGCCTGCGTTGTAGGCAGCATTGTTTTTGTGCAGGAAGGGACACATTCCTGCACAAAAACAATCCTCTGAGTCTTTTTTCTCTTTCTACCTGTGCAGTAGAATAACGCAAGCCAGCGATTTGCGCTACCTTGCTTATCTTGATAAATCTCACTTAGGTTTTGCGTCCCCCTAGCGCCCCCTTGCGAGGTGCAAGGGCATCGCAAAACCTTGAGAAATCTGGCGCCAAATATCTACATCGCCTAGCAGGTAAACCATGGACCACGAGGAAACTTATACTCTGCATCAAAGATGGCTGCCACTCGTCCCAAACAATGTGAGAGTTTGGCAATCATGGGCATTGTAGTTTTGCTTGGTGCCATTATTGGAGATATAAACAATGGTTCAGGACAATGAGCTCCTATGAACCATTAGCACCTCCCTTCCGGTTCCTCAATCTGGGTAGTAATGTATAGTTGTGAGCCTTTAATATAGTTGATCTGGCCTGTCTAAAACAAATATAACTTTTTCCTAAGTGCAAAAATTGTAATCAGAGCATCGTCCAATTAATGGCTACAACCTGGTCTCAACCGACTGTAAAACTGTAAAAAATCTTTGACAAATACTTTACACCGGCAGTGAAAATATAATTTGTGAACCCTGTGACCTATTCCTCAACAAAATCAGACATTCAACTGAAATGCGTCTGGCACCATAACATAACTAGATTGATTTTAATATAAGGGTAAGCGATAATTACGCACAATTTGAGATCACAGGAAAGCGTATGAAATGCCAGTTGTAGTCAGTCAATTATTGAAATGTCAAACATGAAATGTAATTGCATGTAAAACCTTACAGGGAAAATAGAGCATTTGAAAAGGAAACATCAGCGTGGGAATAAATGTTCTATAAATATGAAATCTGAATATGAAAAAGAATCACAAAAAATAAATATCAATCTTGGGTAGCATAGCATTTACACGATTGTAGGGGCAAATCAACAACATCAATGTGGCTATAACGGAACAATAAACTTAATATGCGCATGTTGTGCACAGCTTTGTACCTAGTGTGCCCACAGTCCAAGTAAGTATTTTGAAAAACAAAAAAGTGTGTTGGATTGTGCTTTAAATTCTACCATCTCCTAACATGGGACCTAGCTAGTCAAGGCAGGATTCTATAAAGGCATTAATCTTTTCAATGAATCGGAAACTGGAAGGTGATTTTGAAACATTAGTAGTATAAGGAGATACCTTTACTCATCACTTTAAAAGTGACAGATCCCATACCCCTGAAATGACACAGAAATGACTTAAAAAATGACGTAGATGGGTGTGTGAGAGCCCTCCCCTGAACTGAGGTCTGTGTGGGGTGTGGCACATGTGTTGTGAGAGCATGTGCGCACATTTGGAGATCTGTGTTAGGTTCCTAGCACCATGTGTTTAGGGTTGTGTAAAATTGTGGCCCTAGATGGGTGTGCGCAAAAGTGTCTGAGCCTAATAGGACATGCCTGGGCATGTTCCAAAAACAGGTCTGCAGAGTTGTGACAGAAGGGGGGGGGTCTCAGCAGGAGGAGTTGAGAATAAGCAGACAGCCCAAGTCCCCAGCCCTCAGCCTTGTGGCTGCCTGACCCAGAGGGTTGATCAAATGTAGGTTTAAAAAAAAAAAAAAATCTTCATGCAGCCCCTGGATATTGTAGAGCGGCAAGGGTGTGTCCCTCCTTAGACCACGGGCTCTAAAAACTGTCAGTCATAGCGGTATTGATGAGGGAAACTTTTGTAAAGAGGCAGATAAGTGTGCCCAGCGCACCCAAGGGGGGTTTCATGCACCATATTACCAGACTGGAGCAAGAAGGGTGTATCCCAGCTTAGAGCAAGACATCTAAAAAACTATAACTTAGAGCTGGCTTGACACAGGAAACCTGTGTAAAGGTCAGATAAGTTTCCAGTACGCCCGAGCCTATTACATGCACCATATGACTAGACTGAAGCAATGAAGCATCCACCCTCGACCCACAATCCCTCAGAGAACCGCCCAATGGATGCGAACTCTGGGACGGAAACACCTGTTTTGGGCCACTTGGCCCCACCTATGCCCTCCGGCCCTCACAACCAACCCCAGAGCCCCTGCATGGTAACAATGGTCTCTGGGGCTCGAACACACAGCCCTGAACAACGGTCCCAGAGGCACTGCTTGTGCCAGGATCAACTCACCACCATCACCCCAGAGCCCCTCCAGGGAAAAGAAGGGCCCTCAAACCCTCCGGAGAATCAGGCAACAACTGAGCCCCACACATGAGACCTCACACAAACGACACATTTGGGTGAGTATTTTAACCATATTTTTTATTTGTAAATTGTTTAGTATATTTGCACGCTCTAGGCCCTTAAAACCACAGATCACCATGTAAAAAGGTTTCTAGGAGCTGTAAAAAAGGTTACAGCCACATGTACCAGCCTAAGACCACTAGCATTATTCATCTTAAATACACCCCACTGCAACCCTGTGCCAACCCAAAACCACCAACAGTATTTACCTTAAAATACCAGCCCACCTTGCGCTAAACATTATTTAAAACGTTAAGACTGTGACCCTGGGACACCCCCAAATCATTATACACATTAAATGCAATCGCCCTTGCGTGAAGCGCCATTTAAAACCTTAAAACTACAACAATATGCCACCTCAAGACCTCTAACATTATTCACATTAAGCACCCTACCACATTGTATTAAACATTATTTAAACATCAAGGATGCAAACCTTTGCCTCCCCCATAACCATCTGCATTATTCACATTAAATACAATCCCACATTGCATTACATGACATTTAAAACTACATTATACCTCCCCAAGTCCTCTGACATTATTCACATTAAACATACCACCACTAGACATTAAACATTATTTATAGTGTTAAGGATGCAAACCTTTGCCACCCCTATACTTTAAATACACCCTTAAAACCTTAAGACCATAACAATGTGGCACCCTTAGCTATTTACCTGCAGCAGAACACAGCGTGCAGCACAATTTTGCGCCTTGTTATTCTGAGACATTGTTTCTCCTTAAGGTCCTCAAACGTAAAAATAGATGCTTTGCGGCTGTTTCTGCAACTCTTTGTGTGTAGAGTTGGGCTTGGGGCGGCCTTTTCATACAAGGGACAGGAGGGTTTTTCCTAATTATGCATAGGCCACCCTCTGGTGAGGGGTGGGCACAGAAATAGGTGCTGAGGGTTTAGTCTTCACTTAGCATCACCTGCTTGCTATTGTGAAAGCACAAAAAAAATCAAAAAACAGAGGCTGAAAGGTCATTATGCATTACCAGGCAGGACAGCAAAGATAATAGGGGTGGTGGTAGCAACTCCTATAGAAATGGCGTATCTGCATGAAACCGCCGTGGGTGTGCTGGCCATACTTATCTGACCGTTACAAGGGTTTCCTGCCTCAAGGCAACTCTGCCTTACAGTTTTTAGGTGCACTGCTCTAAGACGGTATACACCCTTATTGCTTCAGTCTAGTCATATGGTGCATGTAATAGGCTCGGGCGTAGCGGACACTTATCTGACCTTTACACAGGTGTCCTGCGTCAAGCCAGCTGTAAGTTACAGTTTTTTAGATGTCTTGCTCTAAGCTGGGATACACCCTTCTTGCTCCAGTCTGGTTATATGGTGCATGAAACCCCCCTTGGGTGCGCTGGGCACACTTATCTGCCCTTTACAAATGTTTCCCTCATCAATACCGCTATGACTGACAGTTTTTAGAGCCTGTGGTCTAAGGAGGGACACACCCTTGCCGATCTACGATGTCCAGGGGCTGCATGAAGATTCTTTTTTTTTTTAAACCTACATTTGACCAAACCTCTGGGTCAGGCAGCCACAAGGCTGAGGGCTAGGGACTTGGGCTGTCTGCTTATTCACAACTACTCTTGCTGAGACCCCCTTTCTGTCACAACTCTGCAGACCTGTTTTTGGAACATGCCCAGGCATGCCCTCTTAGGCTCAGACACTTTTTCACACACCCATCTAGGGCCACAATTTTACACAACCCTAAACACATGGTGCTAGGAACCTAACACAGACCTCTAAATGTGCGCACATGCTCTCACAACACAAGGGACATACCCCACACAGACCTCAGTTCAGAGGAGGACTCACACACACCCATCTACATAATTTTTTATGTCATTTCTGTGTCATTTCAGGGGTATGAGACCTGTCACTTTTAAAGAGATGAGGAAAGTTATCCCCTTATACTACTAACATTCAACATGCGCAGATCTCCTGAATCTCACATCCCCAGCGCCCATGCACCATAATTGTTGGTGGCTCAGATGGCGGCCAGTAAGAAGGGTCAGAAGCACATGGTTTCATTTGTGAAGTGTGGAAACCAGAACGAATGTTCCAAGTATGAGACAACTTCAGAAGAAAGGCTTCAGGTGGAACCTGGTCGGTGATGACAAATGGACAAAAATATTGTGGTTGAATTGTGACTGAGAATGCATAAACAAGTGGAAAGCTAAAAGATATCCAGGCTTTAACATAAGGACCAAAAAGGGCAGAAATTGTGAGTACATTTTAAGCATGCACTTCCATCTTCATTGTAGAATGGCGTAAGCTTTCCTAAACCAACTTATTTTGTTTCTGTAATTGGCTCATAAATTCAATATCTGCTGGAACCAAAGGAGCCCCATGAGGTGAATAAGAGAAACTCTTGAATGAAAGACTTCCAAGCGCACAAATTATGAAACCTTGTGTGTTGCAATATGTAACCTCGGATCTTTTTTGTACCTGCCTTCAGTGATGTCTTTCCACTTCTAAACACATCAGGTTTGAATGTGCTGTCGGGGTCTTTCTTGTTAATCATCATGTACAAAGGTGCTGAGTTTATACCTCAGCACGTTTCTCATCAAGCAATATTCTCTACTTTGGAATTTCAGTTTATCGTCATCTACCCGTCAATCTCATAGATTAGAAACGTCATCTTGGTCAGGCCTTCTTCCAACTTCCTATCCCACCGCACACTCACCACTAGACTCTATGACGCCGGGCATACAAGGAACCGCCCTCGACTGGATCCGCTCGTTCCTCACCGGCAGAACCCAAAGAATCAGACTACCACCCTTCCTCTCCGAACTCACGGAAATCAACTGCGAAGTGCCCCAAGGATCATCGTTCAGCCCAACGCTCTTTAACATCTACATGGCCCCCCTTGCCGCCATCGTCAGACAGCACGGACTCAGCAGAGTATCCTACGCCGACGACACCCAGCTCATCCTCTCCCTCACCAAGGACTCAATCACCACCAGACTCAACTTCCAGGAAGGAATGAAGGACGTCGCATCCTGGATGAGTAGAAACTGCCTGAAGCTCAACTCGGAGAAGACAAAAGTCCTCGTCCTCGGACCCTCCCCCTCGGCATGGGACAACACCTGGTGGCCTACCACCCTCGGCAGCCCCCCACACCCACGAACCATGCTTGAAACCTCGGCATCGTACTCGACTCCTCCCTGTCCATGACCCGACAGGTCAACGCCGTCGCCTCCAGCTGCTTCAACACCCTCCGAATCCTCCGAATGACCTTCAAGTGGATCCCCCACGAATCAAGGAAGGCCATCACCCACGCGCTCATCACCAGCAGACTGGACTACGGAATCGCCCTCTACGCCGGGATCAACAAGTCTCTGATCCCCAAGCTCCAGACCATACAGAACACCGCAGCCAGACTCATCCTCGACATTCCTCGACACAAGCACACCACCCAACACCTACGGAGCCTCCACTGGCTCCCCGTAGAGAAGAGAGTCACTTTCAAGATACTCACCCACGCCTACAAATGCATCCACAACACCGGACCCCAATACCTCAACGAGAGAATCTCCCTCCACGTACCCAAGAGAAACCTCCGATCCTCCGACCTCGCCCTCGCCGAAATCCCGCGCATCCGCAGAGCCAGAACAGGTAGAAGAACCTTCTCCTACATCGCAGCCAAGACCTGGAACGAGCTCCTGCTCATCATCAGACGCGCCCCCTCCCTGAACATCTTCAGGAAGACTCTCAAGTCCTGGCTCTTCGACTAAACGGAGCTGCTCCCCCCCACCCCCCGACACCCCCCAGCGCCTTGAGACCCTCACGGGTGAGTAGCGCGCTCACAATTCGATTGATTGATTGATTGATTGACTTTATGAACAGTCATTTCCCTGCACATCCTTGCCAAATGTCCCTTTCACCCACATTTCCTGTTATTTACACTTTATAAAACACATTGAATTCAATGCTAAGTGTTCGTGATCACCACATCTAGTACAGTTCATTTTGGTATTCATTTTTCCTATATATCTATGCACTTTCTTTCTCCTTTCCCTGGAACTCTTCGACAGAATTAATTGTGTTCCAATACAGCATTCATCCTCTTCCTAAAATGCCCCTCTAACATCTTTAACGATTTATCAAATACATCCACGAAGTCACTATTTCTCTTTCCAACTAGTATTTCAAGCAGACTTTCATGTACTTTTCTTCCAATATTTCCCAGATTGTGGGGGAGAGTGTTTTGTTTTCTTAACGCAGAGATTTCCCCCTCCTTTGGTTATCAAATAAGATTCGATGTGTATCATTCCTACCAAGGTAGTGCTGGGTAGCCAACTTCACTCAAGAACAATGGTGGCCGTGGCGTGCTTGCAGCAGCTGTAATGATTATGACACAACAAGGAAAAATAGCTAACACAATATATCTAAAGGCCAACACACTAGACGCTCTACCTGCTGCAGAAGAATTGGAAAATTGTCCTGGGCCACTGAATTCTGAGTAAATTTCCACCTGAGAATTTTCCTTTGCCGATTGTATTTTGTTTCCACAATAACGAAGTAAGTACCATCAAAAAATATTGCCAAGCTGCTCAGATCAATCAGCCTGTTGACTGCGTCAACACTAGCTTGCCAGTGTCTATTGGATTGACCCTTGCACCAGGGTCAATAGCTACAGCCCCTTCCAATGGTCCGCCGTCCCTGCAGGGCGGGTGCTTTCCTTCCCTCTTGCTCAGGCAGGACTCCTTGGTTCCAGGACAAGTCAACAATTCTTCCTTCAGATCAGAATCCAGGTGATGTCCCCTCACCTCTGGGAGACTGGCTGGCTGGCAGACACCAACCCTTGTTTGCCCAGTGGTCCTCTGAGTAGTCTGCAGTTGACCCCCTCCTCGGATGAAGAGAGCTTGGGGCTGGAACCACAAGTGGGTTAGCTGCTCCCACATTTACATATTTTTTTTATTTTTTTATTTTACAGAGTTTTATATAGCGCAAACTTGACCCGAAGGTATCGGGTATCAGAGCGCTTTACATAACACCAGTTGGTTACATGAGGACACATTCTTTTTTGTTAGGCACGGGGAGATTAAGTGATTTGCCCAGAATCACAGGATGTTCAGCGTCATTGCCGAGACTCGAACCCGGTTCCCCAGATTCGAGGTCGACCGCCATAGCCGTTAGGCCAACTCCTCTCCCCATAGAGTTGGCAGACAAGATGGGTGGATTTCCAGTCTTCCTTTTCTGAACTGGTTTGGGTCAGTTCCTATTCCATCTGTCCTTCACAGAATGACTTCCAGACTGAGCCTTTGTCTAGAGTGATGCTCATCACAACAAGGTTGTCTCCAGGCTGGAGCACCCACAAGTGAGGTACAAAGAGATGGGAGCAGTCTGCGCCTTAACTATCAACAGAGACATCGGGCTGTGGTCAGGAAGAGACACATGGACTGCTTTTCTTCTAAGGACCCCTAACACCCTGACAACAGATACTGCAGCCCTACCCTACACCCGAAGACTGATCAGCGGCCACTCTGCATAAGAAAGGACCTGATCAAATTTCTAAATGGAGCCCTGTCTCCTCTTTGCCCACTTCAGTGTCGAGGTTCCCTCCCGTCAGTCTCGGGAGTGTTAGAAATCCACTTCTACTGTCTGGGAAAGTAACGTCACCGCCATCTTGTGCACATAAACAGGCCAAGCATTTCCAAACAGATCCCAACGGCCGGTGTCTCTCTGGTTCACTCATACAGCTACGTACTGCACAGCGGCGGCTCCTCCACTATGGCGGAGGAGCATCGCCCCGCCTCAAAACAGCAGGAAAGGACAAATAAAATGATGATAAACACTTTTTATTATCGTTTTATTTTTCCTTTCCTGCCAAGTCTTGGGGGCGTGGCCAGGGGCATGACAGGCACAGGGGAAGTGGTAGTGCCCTGTTGCCAGTGCGCATGACGGTTTGGCCAGCCGGCTGGCCGTCTCAGGCCGGCCAAACCGTCATGCGCACTGAATCTTTCTCCAACCCCAGCTGCATTGCTGGGTTGGAGAGAGCAGGCACAGGCACCCAGTCTCCCTGGGAGTGCAAATTCAGAGCGCTCATGCCAATCCTGACGCTGCTCTCATACAATGAGAGCAGCGTCAGGATTGGCCGCAGGGAAGGCTGGGAGCCTGTGCCTGCGAGCAGAGGAGCGGAAGAGCGCGACACGGTTGGATGCAGGTAAGTTTTTTAAAAATGTATAAAAGTTTTTATTTTGTCCTGTGACTGCCCGCCCGCCCCGCCACTCCTACACAATACCGGCCGCTACTGGTACTGCACACCAATCACGGGGTATACATGCACATTCTCCAGCACACCGCGTCTTGCCTCTAGGAGCAGTGGAACCTTTGGCTTAGTGAGCACGTAGCCTTCCACTCACATGATACAGGTAAAAAGGCCTGGCCAGACTATAATAACAACAGAACACTGTATGTTGCCACCGCTGCGCTACACACGTGAAACCCATGACAGGGATAATTGCCCAATCGTTACTAGGAGGGTTTCACTTGGTGCATCCCTCCAGGTCCAGGACAAGTCCAGAACCTTTTATTTGTGAGGGGCTGACCTAGGCCTCCACGTACACTCTGGATTAGTGTGAGGCTGGTTCCAAAAACCAATAACCATGACAACAGATACACATAGTTCAATCATACAGGGCAGGGAACACATCTGTGAACCGTGTAGGGGACATTCCCATCCCAACAATCCCCAAGGGTGCAAACAATTCAGCAAACATTGCTGCAGACTTGTGCCTTTCATCCTGTTTCTCTGTGCATTGCCTCATGACCCCATGTAATCTCACTATCTCTGTGGCTTGGTTGGAGCCCCCCTCAGAACACACAGTGTGGTAGCTGGGTGCCCTCACTTTTGTAGATTCTGTACCTGGAGCTATAATAACTGCTGCGGGTGCCACCTCTCTCACTATAGTGTACGCGTCTTGTGCAGCATTCCCAGGGGCGCCTTAACATCATCCCAGTGATCAGCCACAGAAAGAGCTGAGGACATCCTGAAAGACTTTGCCAAGACCTCTTTGTCACTCCACGACTAACCTCTGGTAGTCTGGCGGCAGCTGCCTTCACAGGGCACAGCGTCATCGTCCGTCTCCCACTCTGGCTCTTCACAGTCCCTATGCTCTGATCATCGCTTTGGTGGGCTCGTGTTCGGCTTCTGATGCCTCTTAGTCCTTGCGGTCTCTTTTGTTCCCATTGGCTGGAATTGCTCCAACTCCACACTCTTCATTACTTCAAAGGCTCGGTGGGGCAGGACTTTCTAGTGCTTTGAGGCCATTCATTAGGGTCACTCTCTTTGCTGGACCCCTCTGCCAGGAGAAGGATGGGGATCCCTGTAGTGGTGCACCGTGTGGCTGAGGGTGTACTGCTTCTGGGTTCCCCCAAAAACTCCATCGTGCCCACTATAGCCACTAGAAGCATGCTATGCGTGGCACCATGTGTGAATGAACTGATTGTGGCTGGGGCTCGACCTGATCCAGGGTCCTTGCCTTAGTGGTGGCATGGGGCTGTGGGAACTGCCGGGTCGCACTGACATGCCAGCTGGGCGGACGTGGTGGGATGAGCCCCCTGTCCACACACTGCCCCTTCACTATAAGCAGAGACTTGAGGTCTCCTTGACTGCATGGTGTAAACCCTGAGACTGCTGGCACATGTCTTCTGTTCTCTTCTTTTAAGCCCTAGCACCAAGTCATGCCACATGGATAACCTATTGCCTGCTTTCATGAGCTAGAGGGGCGTGTCCCATGGCTTTTATAACTAGGGCTCCCAGTTTTATGTTTATTTTTTTATTTCCGTTTGTATTTATCAATATTTATTTTTTTGCCATCTTATTGGTATTTATCCATATTTATTTTGTGTTTTGGGAAAAAATGGAGTTGAAAAATTGTATATTTCCAGATTTTATTAACTGATGAACATGCACTCATAGTTTGATGCTTGTCACATTTTAGCAAATTAAGCAGCCAAATATAACAAAACACTAAACACACAGGTAAATGTTACCATTATACTTCATATATATATTAACATATGCCTGTATTTAAGGAAACCTTATCCTGTTTTTTAATTCCCCGTGCTGTCTATGCACTCAGCTGTTGGCCTGTGATTCATGAAGGCAGCATGGAGAGTCACACAAAAGAAGCACAATTTTCTGTATTTTTCTGCTTTCAAAAATAAATACAGACAAGAAAAGAAACACATTGTTTTCTTTCTGTATTTATCTGTAAAAAATCAGTAAAAACGGAAAACTGGGAGCCTTATTTATAATTCGTTAGCACTTTTTCTCCAGAGCCGAAAGCACCAACAGAGAAGACAGAAAAAGTAAAGCATTCTTTGGATGGTAAAACATACAATATGTGGTAAAATACAGCAAATATTTGCACGTATAAACATACTTATCTAATGAAACGTTTCTCGAATAAGCAAGAGAAATCCAAACTTATCAGTACATTTGTTCTCTTCGAGTGCAACTGAGTGAGATTTCTCCTCACCGCAGCAAGCACACAAGAGTAGTTCCCCTACCTAGGACCCAGTACCAAGGAAGAAACACTCCCTCAACGTGGGCAGTTGTAGATTATGAACGTATCATGAACCGATGTGGTACTCCGGGGTCAATTCGCGAACGCATTTATGAGTATGGGAAATAGTACTACAGGTGCACTTTTTTACATGCTCTTATATACCTTTGTGACTCTGCTTCGAAACAACCATCTCCCTATTAGTGAAAGTGTAAAGAGGAGACAGTTCTTTCTGTTTGTACTAACTGCAAATGGATATCCCTGAATATTTCGATATTTTCTCGTCTTAAATATTATAGGCCTCATTCAGTTAGGCATCTAAGAGGAAGTAAAAGAATTCTGCAGGAGAACTACTTAATGTATTACAAAATACATCTGTGAATACTACGCCCTCGTTTAAGGCGCTTGTTCCCACTCCAGAAGCTTAGAGGAAAGCCAGCAAAGTAGCCCTGCTCAATGGCATCCACATGTGAGGAGAGCTGGCCATTGGCTGGTTTTTCAACAATCATTCATGGCGTGAAGCCTGGAACCTATCAGCTTCCCCCTTCTGGAGTTACACATGCCCTGCCCCCCCACCAATTCACCATAAATGGGCTTGTGTCCAAGAGATACGTGCGACATATGGTCTTAGCTAAAAAACACAGGGGCATATTCTCAAGGAGTCATCGCCGATTTATTGGCACTTTAGCGCCGCAAAAGTGGCGATAGACTTATTGCCCTATTCACAAGCTGGTGCAAACTGCCGACATCGCCAGTTTTCCTGCGATAGCTGCCGCAAAACACATCGCCACGGATGAGAGCGACAATTAACGCTAATGATATGCAGAGTAGGAGTTCCCGTGCAAAAACACACGAAAACACCACTTCGCGATATTCTCAACGACCAGTCAGATCTGCGATGCCGGACAAAAACAGGCGATAAGGCGCGTTAGCAGCAGGGACTTAACACCTGCTTTTTACTGGTCTTAAGTAGCACGAAAACCTGCAGTACAAAGGGAGCCCAGGCCAGAGCCACATCTGAAGACCAACAGATGCCATGGAGCTACTAATCATGCAGCTTTGAGACCCAAGAGGGCCACAACACCCACCGCCCCCACCCCCAGGACCACCCCCACACCCAGGGTCACCCCCCCCCGGACCACCACAGAGGCAGCGCAGAACATGACAGCGGACCTTCCTCAAACGCATCAGCCTCACAGACTTAACGCCAGAGGATGTCATTGCCCACTACAGGCTCAAAAGGACAACCATCCTCTGCATCATGACCCACATTGCCCACAGGCTGACGGTACCAGCACAGCGGACAACCAACATCCCTCCGCAGACAAAGCTGCTGGCTGTGCTGCACCTGTTGGCCTCTGGTACCTTCCAACCAACAACTGCCAGAGTCGGAAGAGTCTCACAGCCAGACCTATCAAAGTTCATCACACCCGTCCCGGATGCCATCATCAGTTTCATACCCCAGCACCTTCACTTCCCCCACACTGCGCAGGAACAGCTGGAGACCAAGCAAGGCTTCCACGCCATAGCTGGATTCCCGCACGTGTTGGGGCAATCGACTGAACACATGTCCTACTTGTGCCCCCTGACGACACTGCACACAATTACTGCAACAGGAAGCATGCGCATTCCATCAATGTGCAGGCAATAGTGGACCACCGGGGACTGTTCACCAATGTCGTCGCCAACTTCCCAGGCAGTGTGCATGATTCATACATCTTCCGACAGTCCATCATCAACCAGCGCTTTTAGGATGGCACCTATGGAAATGGACTGCTTGTTGGTAAGTACCAACGGAACACACCACACACCTCAATTCCACAATCACACAACGCACAACTATGGGAATGGACACGTAAAAAAATCACATTCAACATGCCAACCAACATGCACACCTGCCAGACACGACAACACAAGTAACCGTGGTAAGAGGGGCTTGCTCCGGCTACCTCCATGGTGCTTCGCAGTTGTTTGTGTTTTATTTGTATTTCATTTTTGCCGCTTTTATAGTGATTTTGCCCGCCTTACTTGTGGGACTTGCGGGCCTGGCGCTGCTTTTCGCTGGATTTTTTTCGCAGTTGGACCCATCGCAACTTTTTTCACGTTCGGGTTTTCTTTTTTATCGCCGTCGCGGTAGTTGTATCGCGGACATTTGAGGCGTTATCGGGAAACTATCGCATGTTACCGCCGTGTTGAGAATACGACGTTGACACGGAGTTATTTTCCCGCGATAGACGGCGATATGAAAAATTGCGTTAGCCTATTTTGGCGATGTTTATCGCACGTTCTTGAGAATAT
Source organism: Calotriton arnoldi (assembly GCA_963921515.1). NCBI lineage: Eukaryota > Metazoa > Chordata > Amphibia > Caudata > Salamandridae > Calotriton > Calotriton arnoldi. Next base: position 2,894,586 of record CAWUFW010000041.1, read on the forward strand.
CCCCCATAGTGTGGTGGGAAATGGTTTACCAAACTTCACTTTGACCTTTGGACCCCACCTCAAAATCAGGGGAGAGGATGTGGCCTAACTGCTAGGACGGTCGACCTCAAAACTGGGGAACCGGGTTCGAGTCTCGGCAACGATGCTCAACATCCAGTGATTCTGGGCAAATCACTTAATCTCCTCCTGCCTAACAAAATGTATGTGTCCTTGTGTTAGCAACTGGTGCTCATGTAAAGCGCTCTGATACCTGACACATTCGGGTCAAGTTTGCGCTATATAAAACTCTGTGAAAAAAAATTATACTTTGGCCCAATAATAGCCTGTCCACATATTAAGACAATTCAAAATTCCATGAACCTCACCCCAATTTGTCTCTAACCTCAATAAAATTCTGACCCTATTTGGACATTGACTCTAACACTATAACAGTCTCGGGGCTGACTCATAGTTTGTCAGACAGGGTACTGTGGGGCATATCTACAAGCCCCTATCGCCACGGGAACGTCACTTTTTGTGACGTTCCCGTGGCCATAGGGGCCTTGCCTTATGTACAAGGCAGCGTTATGCCACTTAATGTGGTTTAACGCTGCCTTGTACATAAGGCACCCTTGCACGCTATGTTTAGCGTGAAAGGGGTGTGCAGTGGGTGTTGTGGTGGGCGTTCCACCGCAACACCCATTGTATTTGACACTGCCCCCTATGTACAAGGGTGGCATACATAGGAGGCAGCGCCAAAATTAAGACCAGGAAAACCTTTGTCTTAAGGTGGCGAAATGAGGAGAAATGCATTATTTCTCCTCGTTTTTGCTTTTTCCATGTGTGTTGCCTTGTGCAGCACACATGGAAAAAGCAAAATGCCATGGTTTGTTTATGTACAGGAAGGTGTCCCTTCCTGTACATAAACAAACCTTTTTAAAAATGCCATTTTGTAACTTTCATGTGTGCTGCATGAAGCAGCACACATAAAAGTGACAGAATCGCATTTTAGGATTGTTTATGTGCAGGAAGGGACACCTTTCTACACATAAACAATCCTCCAATGCACACAGACACCCTTGCACTATGGTGCAAGGGTGCCTGCGTTGGCGCTAAGTTGTGAAACGTAGCGCCATCGCAGGGGGAAACGCAAGGCTGCACCACATTCTTGTAAATAAGGTGCAGCCTTGCGTTTCAGAAGTGGCGGAGCGTGTCGTTAAGCCCAGGAGGCTAACGACACGCTCCGCCACTTCATTCTACATATGGCCCTGTGTTCCATGCGTGATGGAGTCCCATGTATGCCAAACTAAAGGTCCCCCTTCCCTATTTAGGGTTAGGACTGCTTGAAACTTTCTGTCGACAGAGTCCCCATTGGCACCTTCAACGGAAAGTTTCCTCCAATGACCTGACAGGGTAGGGGCTGTCAGAGGTAGGGCATCACAGTGCCTGCTCTTTTTAGGGTTGACAGTGTGATGGTCTTTTTTGTCCCTGTCCACACCAATAGGCAAAACCTGGCAGGGGGGACAGAATAAAACAAATAATGACCCCCACACCCAAGGAAAAAGGTCCCTGGGTGAGGGGGGATTAGCTTTCTATTTTCCAATACTGGAAGTTCACTTTTGAGAAAACAAAAAAGTGTGTTAAAGTGTGGCAGATGGCCAGCAAAAACAATGGCTGCTTCCACCACACATTTTGTACCTTCGCAGGACCTGCGATGACGGCGTGTTTTGATTTTCTGGTGATAGAGCGCAAACTATCAAATAATGCCGCGTGAGGGTCACCGGTCCCACTAAGACTGAACTCCAAATGAGAAACCATCCCCTGTACCTCGGGGGAAGGGAGGTGACAAAACAGAGTGGCGGGAGCCATTCTGTAATGGGCCATCAGTAAGATTTGTTGTCACTTATGTCCCGGGTAAGAGTTGGTGTCAAAGTGTATAGGGGAGCCCCAAATAACCTCAAAGTAAATCCCACACCCTGTTTTTGATTACAAAAATGTCAACCTGTGGCTACTTATACACTTTGGATAGAACCAGACTGCCCACAGCATGTTAGGAATCATGGGGCAGATTTACAAGAAAGTGACGCTTCTGTACAGATGCATCAGTTATCCTGCGCCTTCATGCTAAACCCTTGCGCCACCATGGATGCGCCGTATTTACAATACGGCGCACCATGGTGCAAGGATTGACAGATGCGTCAGAAATTCTGACGCATCTGTTGGAGCAAAAGTCACGCATTGCTGGAGTCGTGTCGCAAGCACGACGCAACTCCAGCAATGCATGGGGAGGCCTATCCTCATTGTGCTGCGTCACTCCTTATGCCTGCAGCAGGCGTAAGGTTTTGACGCAGTGGCGTCCTAGAAGTGACGCAGTGAAATCTTGTAGATTTCACTGCGTCACTTCTATGAGGCTTTCCTGCGTCAGAACGCCCACCCTGCATACATTATACTTGACGCAGGTATAATGTGACGCAGGGCTTTACAACGTGACACATCTCCCTAGATGCGTCACGTTGTAAATTGGCCACATTTTTTTATGCCGCCGCTGCGTCACAAAAGTAATGCAACAACGGCGCAAAAGTGTCGCAAGGGGCTTGTAAATCTGCCCCCATGTATTTCACTGCTTTTTTAAAAGTGCCTACTGAACATGAATGTCTGAATTACAAATATGTTTAGAGGTGCAATTTATATAGAATAATTGTGAAAAATCTGTCAGTTGGGAATTGCCCCAATTTATTTTTTAATTGGGGGGGGGGGGTGGCATAAAAAAGTTTGAAGACCTCTGCCCTATATGAACTGCAGGCCCTGAAGAGAGCCTTCCGCAAACGACGCTTATGTGTGAGATGACGGTGCTTCGGGTCGCACCACTTCCCGTTGGGGGGGGCAACGCTCGCGCCAATCAGCGCCCTCCCTAGTGTTACATCTGGGGACCGGAGGAGGCCACTTATTAATAATGTACATTGAAAGTATCTGTAAAACCCGACTCAGCAGAACAGAATAGGGGGGTCGATGCGGCCCGGTACAAACCTATCTTCCAAAACCACAACATTTAAAATGCGCAGACGGATGAAAGCGCCTCTCTCCGGCCGTAGGAGGCGGGTTGAGAGCGCGGCCCCCAGGCGCTTGAAATCCACTCCGCTCTCCGGGGGGCTCTCGAGCACTCAGAAGATTCTCACATTAAAAGCACTTAAATGCGGTGCACTTTGCGGAGACAAGTGGCACTAATTCTGTCAACGGTGCAAAATGGAACCCCAGTTTACTGGGAAGCGCGCGGAATGCTAACACCCCCATATTACTATCGCCGAGGGCCACGTTCGCACAATTCAGAAAGAAAAAAGAAAAGTTGGGCGTTTGCTTGTCTAGGTTTACCCCCCGGTTTGGGGCACAGCAGCTTTTTTACAGTTCACAAACTTTTCTAGGACTTATTTTGAAGCTGCCTGACAGCTGCAGCTCCTCAAAAGGGTGAGTATTTTGGCAGGCAGAAATGTAACGAGGTTTGCATTGTAGCGTGCTGAAATATATTGCAAATATGCATTTGCACATTAAATACACTTCTTTTTTTTTCCTCCATGGGTAAAATATTGTTCCCCTTGGAAAAGCCCCGTCGCGTACCCCTCTCGGTTTAGGGGTCTCCTTCCCTAATCCCAGCGTGGAAGTGCCCGCCCCCCTGCCCTTGCAGGAGTACACATGCTTGTGTTTGCAGGTGTACGACTGACTCCCTTCAAGGTGCAGTCACAAACACACATGTTTAGGAAGTTTACTTGCGGGTGGGGCCGTCCAACAAACCCCCTCCCAGCCATGAATTTAGGAAATTTCACCATGCTCGAAGAATTTCTGAATTGTCAAATCGCATTTACCAGGGTAAACATCCCTCAATACCGAATCTGTGAATCATGAACGTGACCTCACCCCTGTAAAGTTGTCATGCCTAACTTTTGCATATTGCACTATTTTCTTACCGCAAAATATGCCTCTGCTTGAGTGAGCCCTCAGCCGAAAGTGGGGCCCTCCAGGGGCCAGATGTACGACCATTCCGTTTTGCGGGTCGCAAATTGCAATTTTTTGTGACACGCAATTTGCAACTCGCAAAATGGAATGTACTAATGTGTCTCAGACACATTTAGCGATTCCCAATGGGTCCTAAATGACCTGCCTCATCAATATTCATGAGGCAAGTCGCAATTTGCGACGCATTTGGAATGGGCAAGTACACAAGGATGGTGGCCTGCTGGGGACAGCAGACCACCATGTCTGTGTTTGCTTTTTAAATAAAGCAACATTTTTTTTTCAAATGCAGCCTGTTTTCCTTAAAGGAAAATGGGATGCGTTTATAAGAAAAAAAAATTTAAGGTCAGGCAGTGGTCGACCACTGCCTGCTCTTAAAAAATATTTTTGCTGCCAAATACAAAGGTCCCCTTGAGACCCCTTCCCATTTGCGACTGGCTTACCACCAATTTGAAATTGGTGGTACCTGCGATTGTTTTGCGAACACAGTTGCGGTTGCAAAACAATCGTACATCCCCCTGCGACTCGCTATTAGGTATGGATGCCCTTGCCATGCCCATTCCTAATAGCGACTCGCAAACTCTATTTTGAGAGTCGGTAATAGGTTAAAAATAGGGTTTGTACATGCCACAACCCTTTTTAGCGGTTGCAAACAGCCCGATTTTCCATTTGCGACTTCTAAAAATGGTTGTGCATCTGTCCCTAGGTCCTGTACCCTTGACTGGTGTTAGAGTGTACTCCTACTGTCTTGAAACTGCAAGTGTATTGTATTGTATTGTAATTGCATTTATATAGCGCTTACTACCCTTGACGAGGCGTCGAAGAGCTTTTTCAGCGAGTAGCACGCTACTCCGGGACCCATAAAGGATTAGTGTTGAATTAGTATAGTGAAATATGAAAGTAATTTAAGTGGTGGATAGGTTAGTCAGTTATTTGGATTCGGAAGGATAGCAGAAGGATAGAAGAGGAAAAAAGGTTTGTATTTATATAGCGCTTGTTACCCCTGATGGGGTGTTGAAGCGCTTTTTTTTTGGCGAGTAGCACGCTATTCCGGAAACCCATAAGGGATTAGTGGTGAATTAGTATGGTGAAATATGAATGTAATTTGAGTGGTGGATATTAGTCAGTTATTTGGAGTGAGAAGGATAGCGGAGGGATAGAAGGGGAAGAAAGGTTTGCATTCATATAGCAGCTGTTACCCCTAATGGGTGTTGAAGCGCTTTTCTGGCGAGTAGCACGCTACTCCGGAACCCATAAAGGATTAGTGTTGAAAATTAGTATAGTGAAATATGAAGTAATTTGAGTGGTGGATATGTTATTCAGTTATTTGGATAGAGAAGGGTAGGCGGCAGGATAGAAGAGGGAAAGAGGTTTGTATTTATATAGCGCTTGCTACCCCTGATGGGGTTTTGAAGCGCTTTTTTGGCGAGTAGCAAGCTACTCTGGAACCCATAAGTATTAGTGTTGAATTAGTATAGTGAAATATGAAAGTAATTTGAGTGGTGGATATGTTAGTCAGTTATTTGGATTGAGAAGGGTTGGGGAGGGGTAGAAAAGGGAAAAAGGTTTGCATTTATATAGTGCTTGTAACCCTGATGGGGTGTTGAAGCGCTGTATTGGCGAGTAGCACGCTACTCTGGAACCCATAAAGGATTAGTGGTGAATTAGTCTAGTGGAATATGAAATTTGAAAAGTGAACATGTTAGTCTGTTATTTTGATTGAAAAGGATAGTGGAGGGATAGAAGAGTGAAGGATTTAGATATTTGGTGTAACTTAGAAACTTTTTGTCAACTTTCTGCCTGGAGAACCGATGGGGACCAGGATCGCTATTGAAGCCGCAGCCATCAATGTCGAATCGCCGGTCGGCCTCATCTTGCTGGTTTGCCCTACTTATAGAGAGCTGATTTCCAGAAAAGTTTCCAAGTCTAAAAATAGAGGGCTTCATCAGGACCAGTGCCGAACAGCATCCAATCAACGTTGATCCCTTCCCGAGCAAGGTTTTTGGACTTTGCCCACTCTGATCTTTCCCGACTTCATTGACAACCACACTGGGACCCCGTTCTTCATCAACCTTACATCGACAAGACCTGCTTTGTACCCAGCCTACAGCTTCCCAAGCCAATGACTCATCTTTGACCACTTTTTCTCCATGAAAGTTTCTTAGTGAGAAGATGTGAGGAAAAGGGATGTATTTTATGTCGGACTCCCGGTTTCATGGAATTTCATTTTTAAACGTTTCCGTCTGCATTTTTCCATTTTTATTTTTTGCCCATCATATTGGTATTTATTCATATTTATATTGTGTTTTGAAAATAAATGGAGTCATAAAAATATATTTTTTCCACATTTATTTAACTGATAAACATGAACTCATACTTTGATGCCTATCACAGTATTGCCAATTAAGCGTCTATATATAACAAATCACAACACCTACATGTCAATATTAGCAGTATGTATACAAATATATGTTAACATATGCCTGCATTTAAGGAAACCTCATGCTGCTTTTTAACTTCCCATGATGTCTATCTGCTCAGCTGTTCACTTGGAATTCATAAAGAACAACACGGAGAGTCACTCACAAGAAGCACAATTCTCTGTATTTTTACACCTTTAAAAATAGATGCAGACAGTGAAAACATTGGTGTCTATCTGTATTTAGCTGTAAAAATCAGTAAAAACGGAAACTTGGAGCCTTAATTATAGGGTGTGCTTTTGTGCCCTCAGAGTGTAATACACGATCAACCCCTCTAGGACCAGTAAGGTTTTGTTTGTCAAACCCTCAGCTCATTGTTGGGTAGCTGTGGCTCTGAGCAGTCAGGTGTACACAAAGGAACAAGTGTAAATCATTTAAATGGCATCAAAGTAATTGAAGAAGAAATACACAAGACACTCAGGAAATCCGACACCAATTTATAAAGATAGATTAGATTTTGATGTAAATTTAGACACCAAAATGAGAAAGATCCACCAGAGGGTTCTACTCCCAATGCCAGCCAAAAAGACGGTGGTAGTAGCCTTACTTCTATCCCGTCTGGACTACTGTAATAGTCTTTATGCAGGAACTAACAAAAAAGTCCTGCAAAGACTACAGGTGGTCCAGAACGCTGCAGCGAGGCTGGTACTCAATTTGCCTAGAGACTCCTCCTCAGCAACAGCACTAAAAACCCTCCATTGGCTGCCCGTCCATAAGAGGATTCTTTTTAAGGTTCTGACCATCATTTATAAAACTACAAATAATTCTGGACCAGAATATCTTAATGTCAGAACTAAGCCATACACCACTCAACGTACTCTACGGTCATCTTCAGAGAACTTTTTAACAATACCCAATTTTAAACTTAAAACCAGGGGTGGAAAGACACTGGCGGCCATAGGGACCAAAGCCTGGAACTCCTTGCCAACTCTACTCAGACACACACAAACTGAACTCAACTTCAGGAAGTCCTTAAAAACATGGATTTTTGGTATTCCAGAGAATACTGCTTGGTCTCTTCTCTGAATCCCTATCATCTGAGTATGTGCCAGCTCCTTCTTCCTGGTAGGTGCCCTCCCTCTCCGCATACAGTGCCAAGATACTCCTTGGAGTGAATGTTGCGCTATATAAAAGCTCTCTCATTTATTCATTCATTCCAGAGGTACAGCGTTTACAAGGTATAGTAAAATCAACACTTTTTACTTAACCACGAATAAAGATTGGCAAATTCAATGAATTGATAACTAAAAACTTTTCCAGGAAAAACTTTGGTAGGTGTCAATGCGCTTACTTAGAGTTACTTTAGGCGACCAACTCCAGCAGGTAGCCAGTCAGAGGTACCAGCAAGGTCCACAGAAACAGTAACCCCTCCAAGTACAGTAGTCTTCAGTTCAGTTCCAGCGTCAGTGGTTTCTTCCCATTGACTTCTATACAGTGGTCCTGATGCAAGGGATATAGGATACTGAAGATGCTCAAGAATGCTGAAGACACTGTGCAGTCAATGGGCATCTTCCTGAGGCTACTCCGCGGTCCATGGGTTTGGTGAGGTGATCCAGGCAACTTGGCAGAAGTCCAGTCGCCACTGGGCAACTAGTCGCATGCTACAGCAATGTCAGCTGTTATCTTCTTTTGGGGGGTAACTTGCATCTTGGGCTACATAGGTAGATTCTGACAACTCTCCTGGGTATAGCAGACTTGTGGCAAACTTCTAAGGCAACATTTTTCTTCCCTGGTCCCTTGGGCACAGCGATTAAGGAATCTGAGCTACCAACTGGCCCCGGCAGGCTTCTTCAGCTGTTGTGGCCCTGTGCTGTGAACAGGAGGACATCCTACTGACTCTTGGATTCTCTTGCTTCGGCTAGGCACAGGAGTCAACTTCTCGATGAGCAGGACACAGCAGGGACAGTACCTTCTCCTTTGCTAACCATCAGGTTCAGCAAGTGCAATCTACGTTGGTGCAGACTCTCTTCACTGTTCCTTCATGCAGCAGGGCAGTCCTTCTTTGGTCCGCTTCTCCAGTCCAATGAGCTCTGAGTTCTTGGTGCCAGGGGTTCCCTTTTTATGCCCAGAAAATGCCCTCAGGGGAGACCATGCTCACAAGCCAATGGTCTACCAGGTTCCTCCGGCCTGATGACAACTTCCTGTGAAGTGCAACATCTAGCTATCTCAGAGAGCTCTAATCTGCCCACTCTCAAGATGGCTCAACCCCTCTTCCGGTGTGCTGAGCTCCCTTGCCCTACCCAGAGTTGTGGCTACCAAGGGGGTTACACGCTTCTGGAAAACCAGTTTGACAGCTGGCTTCCCATCTCTGTCCCTAGTACCAGCCTGTCTGCCAAAACAATAGAGCTGCCCCTCTCCCAAGTGTTACCCATTTTCCCTTCAAAGGTGGCTCCTCTTTGAAGCTCATCTTTTGGGCTAACATCTGTGTTATTTCCTGCCAGGCTCAGCCTACAAAGCCACAGCTGAGGAAAAATCCCAGACGCAGACGGGCTCAAAGTCCTCAACATGGACCAACCCAACATCACCAACAACCTTAATGAGGACATCACCAAATTTAAAAAATAGATCAAGAACTGCGCAGACTCTTGCACCCATCAAAACCAACAGACAAAGAAGAACCAACAAACAAACCAGCTGGTACACTGCCAGAACCACATGCAAGGCCATGCTCAGACGCTACCACCAGCAATTAAGAAACACAAAAAATAGAGCACTAGCTGAACGCATCGAGGCGAGCACCAACAGCTTCAAACAAATTCACCACCCCTGAGGGCACATCATCACCTCCTCACAGGAACTCTGTGACAACATATCAAACATCTCCCAGAGAAAACTAGCAAACATCTACAGTAACTTTGAACACCAACTGGACCCCAGAGACCTCATCACCAACCTGCCCACCACCAACCAAGATGGACACTTGACAGAATGGAAAACACCTACGAGAGAAGACACAGCAGCGATCATGCAGACCGTCCACTCTTTGGCCCCAACAGATCCATGCCCCCTCCACATATGCAACATGGGAGGATCATCACTCATCAACACCCTCACCCACATCGTCAACCTCCATCACATCCACTACTTACCCGGAAGACTGGAAGCACGCAGCAGTCAAAACCCTCCTAAAAAAACAATTGGTCGACCCAAACAAGCTGAACAACTTCTGTCCCATCTCACTGCTCCCATACCCAGCCAAAGTGATGAGGAAGGTCATCAACAAACAACTCACAACTTCAAGCCACCTTGAAGTACACCACCTACTGGATCACACCTAATCAGGATTCAGAAGTCACCATGGCACTGAAACTGCACTCATCACAGCCAAAGACAATATATGAACCACACTCGAATGAGGAGAGACGGCAACACTCATCCTGCTCAACCTCTCCGCAGCCTTCGACATAATCTCTCATCACACACTCGTCAGAAGACTCCATGACATCTGCATCCAAAGACCGTCCTTCAACTGGATAAGTTCCTTCATCACGGAAAGCACATAGAGAGTGAAACTACCAACCTACGTATCGGAATCCAAGGACCTGCTCTGTGGAGTCCCTCATGGCTCATCTCGCAGTCCCACCCTGCTCAACGTCTACATGACTCCGCTTGCTAACATCATCTGATTCCAAGGTGCAACCATCATATCCTACACTAGTGACACCCAACTCATCCTATCCCTGACCTACAAGACAAACATGACCAGAACCAACTTCACCAACTGCATGATCACAGTAGCAGAATGGATGAGAACCTACTGCCTGAAGCTCAACTCCAACAGGATGGAAGTGCTGGACTTTGGAAACAAGAACTCTCCCTGGTAATCTACCTAGTGGCTGACAGAGCTAGGACCCACTCCAAAACCCACCAACCATGCCAGAAACCTGGGAATCATACTGGACAATAAACTCCATATGACAGCGCAAGTCAATGCAGTTAGCTCCTCCTGTTTCCTCATCCTGTGCATGCTATGCAAGATCTTCAAATGGCTGCCACAGAACACCAGCCATGCTGTCACACAAGCACTCATCACAAGTTGACTTGACTACTGCAAGACAATCTACGCCGGAATCTCCAAATAGATCCTACACAGACTCCAGACCATCCAGAACGCTGCATTAAGACTCATCCTCACTCTCTCATTGAGCATCCGCTTCTCATCACACCTCAGAGAGCTCTACTGGCTCCCCATAAACAGACAATTCAAAGTCCGCACGCATGGATACAAAGCACTGCACAACATTGGACCAGCATACCTGAACACCGCTTACACTTTCACCAGCCTCCCAGACATGCGCTTAGCCACACAAACTCCTCATCCACAAAAGCAGACCTGGAGGTCGCTCATTTTCCCACATCGCATCCAAAATCTGGAACGACCTCCCTCAACACATCAGAGTCTCCTCCTCGCTTCTTGAATTCCGCAAGAAGCTGTAGACCGCTTCGACTAACTCTGCGGTCCTAGTACTTACACACCTGCGCAAGTGCCTGGGTACCCTCATGGGTGATAAGCGCGCTGCACAAATCCACATAACATAAGAGAGGTGACATCTCTCCCTCACCCAGTCTTCTGTTGTGTACTTTTGCCAATGGTGCTATAAGCCTTTTCCACTGTAAAAACAACTATTTAGGGTTTTTACTGCTGGAACATCTAAAAGTACATATTCCAGCTTTCAATAAACAGCCCCTCACCTTAGGGCTCTATAGGCATACTTTAGGGTAACATATTTAGTAAAAAGAGAGGGCTCAAAGTCGAGTTAGCAGTTTAAAACTGCTCTACCAGTACACAGTGGCAGTCTGGGAGACATGTTTTACTTTCTCGCACTCGTGGTGGCACCACTAGTGCTGCAGTCCATGAGGAACACTTCAATTTACAGGCACTAGGTACCCCCGGTACCATATGCTAGGGACTTACAAGTTGAGCTATGCCAATTGGGTGTAATCCAATCAAACAAATACCACTTTAAGGGTCAGAGCACATGCTTAGCAGGGCTCATGGCATTTCAGAGCCATTAAACCAGTGTCTAGTAGCCAAAATTGTTGTAAAAAGTGGGGGTAAACCTGCAATAAGCCTGTTTCCTTACAGAGGTCATAGCAGCCATCCTTAACTTTTCACTTTGACCTGGTCTAGTGCAACCAGATAACCACAGTTGGCACTTTGAGCTTTTGCTGCTATTTTTAAATTCAAAGTTTTAAAATTCACATCTCTGGGGCTACGTTTTGGATTTTTGTCCTTTTGGTGTCATTTTATTAAAATTTACTCTATTTCTCTAAATTGGTTTAGGATTTTTCACGTCAGTACTGTTTGAGTACTCTATAAATGCTTTACACAATGCCTATAAGTTAAGCCTCTCTGCTGTGTGTCAAGCTACCAGAGGGTTAAGCACAGGTTTATTTAGTGACCAGGATTGCGATTATTATTTGAAGTGGGTTCCCACCCCCCTCAATTAGTACTCCGATTTCTACATGAGTTTGGTATTACTTCAACTAATAATAATAATAACAATAATGGTAGTACAACTAATGCTCATAATAACAAGAACTCAACATATCAACTATTTAATCAGCGTCAATCCTACAACTAACGGTGATAATACTGTAACCATGGTTGTTATATGTATGTGTCCAGCACCGTCATTCAGAATACAGATAAAGACATTCTCTTGCGTATGGGGCAGATGGATTGCTCACAGCTGATATCTTGCCCCTGGGGCAGTTCCCATACACCACAGAAACTCAATTTGTGTTTTAAGAAAAAGTACATTAAAAAAGTGTATTTAAAAAAACTCCCACTGCAGCAAAGGTCTACCAGATAGATAATTAACAGATTTGTGGATGGTCCTGATGAGAACTGCCAGTCATGCCCTTCAATGGAGGGTGTGTGCCTCTGCTTGGTGTAGGCGGTACTGCCCCTTGAAGCATTGCCCGAGTCTCCTCCTGCTGCCCATCCCCATCTACTTCTTTCCATCATATTGGCACTCTCGCCTGTCATTCAGGATCCTCCTCGTCCGCATTCCAACTCCTGGGGTCTTTGTCCCAGTCCTATCCTCCCACATTGAACTTTTTCAAAGTGGTTGTCTCAACACAATGCTGTTCATGTTATTAAACCCAAGACTGTGCTCCTGTGCAGTTTATTCCTGTTTCTTTCTTTCCTCAAGGTTCAATAAAATCACTTAAAAGTTTCCTTCACAAATGAGGTTGTTAATTTGGAGGAGGTTCCCTACCAACATAAATAACCCATTCTTGTTTGGTCAAAACATAGCTATAAGAGAATCTCTGCTCAACCAGTTGTAGCTATGGCACAAGCAGCAGGCAATAATCAAAGATGCAATTTTTCAAACAGTACCAACATTTTTAAAGCCAAGAAGACAACACAATATAATTCCCAAACCAATTTAGAAAAATAGCTAAAAATGTAATGAGTAAAAAGACACCACAATAATTCAAATAGGTTAAAGGGAATTAGTGATATGAATGTTTAAAGTTTTAAGGCAAACAATGTCAAGAAACAGTAAAGTGCTAACCACAAGTTATTGTCCGTGGTTGATTGGCACCTATGTGCGATTTAAGGCCAACTGCAATGGATTGAAGGTTGGATATATAAAGAGCGTCATCTCCGTCAAAGTTTTCCCTTCGTACTTCAGGGGGTTATTCAGAGTTTGGCAGACAGGGAGTTTTGTTTTCTTACAATAAAAAGGTTAGATGAGGGGGCTGCATGATGCATGGCGACTGCTCAGCAAACCTTCAGTGGCTTCCGAGGAGTCGTCGAGAAGGATGCTCCTTTTAAGGCGCAGAGATCTCCGCCCGACCAGAGAAGATCTCCATATAAAACCTCCAGTCTATGAAAGTTGAAATCTTTCATGGGGTCAAGGGCCACTACTGTGGTTAACGAGAGTCCCTTGAATTTGGATTTGTCGAGCTCCCAATGAAGCAGTTGATTTTTTGCACCAGAAGCTCTGAGCAGGACAGACCTGGATTTTGTCTCTGTTGAGTTCACTTTGCGGGTTGGATAGATTTGCCACCGCATTCCAATCCAAGTTTTTACCTTCCGACTTAGGGCCCGATTACAATGGCAGTGAGACCGCCACCGATAGCCCGTCGGTGGCGGTCCCATCGCCATTGGTGACTGAAACACCGCCCGCCACATTATGATGGCATGTGGTGTGTTGGCGGTCGGAAAGACCGACCACCAGGCATCTGACGTGCTCCTACCAGACACCGCCGTAGGGATTACGATGTCCCTTTCCGCCCGCCTGTTCATGGCCGTTAACCCGCCATGAACAGGCAGGTGGAAAGGGACTTTGGGGGCCTGTAGCGAGCACCCCTATCCCCTGGCCTTAAGCTGTGGGCACTGGGGGGGGGGGCACCTATGGTGCCCCCTACCTATTCTTGCACGTAGTGCAGGGATATGTAAAGTGTCCCATTTTTGCATTGCGGTGGGTGTTGCAGCTAGCGGCAACCACTGCAATGCAAAAAATAGGCATTGCTACCACCGTGGTGGTGGTCGCATCATAATGCTTAGTGCGGGACCGCGGACAGCCAGTTGGGCGGTCCCGTCTACGATAGGGTGGCGGGGAGACTTTCGTCCGCCCGCTATCCTAATCAGGCCCGTAGTCACTGTTTTAGAAGTCAAAATCCTTTACCGAGCAACACTAGAAGCTGTAGCCAGAAAGGGACCATGTGCGAAATGGGGTTGTTGATTGACTGGGGTGTGAGCCCTGGTCAAGCAACAGCCACAATCTCTGGCAGAGTCAACCACAAAAAGTCACTAAATTAACCTGTGCTTAGCCCTGGATAGCTTGGCACAACAAGCAGTCTGGCTTAACGTAGAGGCAATGTGTAAAGTATTTATGCAGTATACACACAGTAATAAAGTGAAAACACAACACAAGAAAAATCCCACAGCAATTTAGAAAGATAGAGTGCATTTTTTATTACATTATCTGACACCACAATGACAAAAATTCAATAAGTAGAACCGGAGTTATGGATTTTCAAAGTTTTTGGTAAAAACTAGCGCCTAAAAGATCAAAGCGTCAACCTCGGACATCTGGTCATGCAAGACTGAGTCAAAGTTGAAAGATATGGCCAGCCACGATGGAGCGCGGTGCGCATACGAGAAGTCAACCTCGGACATCAAGAGGGAGAAGTCAACCTCGGATATCTGGTCATGCAAGACTGAGTCAAAGTTGAAAGATATGGCCGGCCACGATGGAGCGCGGTGCATATACGAGAAGTGGCCTGGGCCCAGTCAGCCCTTACCTTCGGACTTCGAAGAATTGTCAAGAAAAATGTTGTGAGAAGTTAAAATTCAGCAGGGCAAGGCTTCAGGTGGTGTCCGAGGAGGGAGCGTCATCGTAGGATAGCCTGTAGGCGAAGTCATGGTGAAGAAATCTACATTCCGAATTAGTCACTTTTTTAGAACTTGAAAATCTCCAGCGAGGCAAGGCAGGAGGCTGCAGCTGAAAACAATTCCAGTAGGTCGGATATTCCTTTGGCGAAGGACCGATTAACAGGATTTGCGGCTGCGGAGAAGTGCTGAGCAGGAGCAGCCGCAAAGTCATGCCAACCGGTAATGCATCTTTGGCGGATTGAAAAGCAGGTTGGTCCCGGTCTTCCCTCAGCTCTCAGAACAGTTCTTAGCCAAAAAGTCCCAAATTTTGAATTTTGGCTATCTGTACACCTTTAGCACCACAACCAAGGGTCTAGGACTAGAGGGGCACCGCTTGGTGGTTCAGGACTCATTCAGGCTGGGTCCAGGCGCGGTTTCAAGATGGCAGGAGCCTTTTGTGTCCCTGTGGCTCTGAACAGGAGGCCAGCAAACTAGCCCTTGGAGTCACTCTGTTGGTTGTCCTGGGTTCAGGGAAGATGCAGAGCTCAAACAGCAGGGCTGGCCTCTGAGAGTTCAAGGTGGGCTCCAGGCAGCAAAGCAGTCCTATCAGGTACAGCAAAGCAGTCTTGCAGAGTGCACAGCAGGTCACAGCAGCAGACAGTTGCCTGAGAGTCCTTCCGCAGGTCCAGAAAGGGAACTGAAGAGTGGGTCTGAGGGCCCTATTTTTATATCAGGTGCCTCCTTTAAGTTGGGAGAATTTTCTAGGCCTGGGTGGAGTTCTGCTAAACGGGAAACTCCGTGAAGTAACAAAAAACTCCGCGGAGTTCCGTAAGCGGTGGAGTGCGGCGCGATCTGCCGTTTGCACTGATCTTCCTGCCGCTCGGGTAGAAATTCTACCTGAGTGGCAGCTCGCTCTCGCCAACTTACCGTTGGCAATCGCGAGCGGGGAAGTTGATCTTTCTGCCGCTCTGGTCGAAATTCGACCCGAGCGGAAGCTTTCGCTCACCAGCTTACCATTGGCGATCGTGAACGGGGAAAAAACTCAGTTCCACTATGCGGAGCAGAGTTTTCTGCACTTTGCGAGCTCCACGGAGCGCGGAGTGCAGAAAACTCCGAAAAGTTCGCGAATGGAGTGGAGTTCACCGCCTGGGTTAGAATTTTCTAGAGCTTTCTCTTTGAAGTGCTTGGAATTTCCTGACTCCCCTGCCCTGGCTGCAAGCTGGCTGCAAAGACAATGCGGAGGTGAAGGCAGAGCACAGCCTATTTAGTTGCAAGTGGGGCTGTGCCCAGCTCTGCCCCCCCAGTCCTGCCAGCAGATGGCCCACTCAGGCACACCTAATTCCTCTGTGGTGTGACTGTCTGGGAGGGATTCACAAAGTCTAACTGTCAGTTACACTCAGTCATGTGATCCAGGGGAGGCTGCAGGAACCAAATGGCTAAGGGCAGAATAGTGACAACTTTCAAAAAGGGCATTTTCAAAATTGTAATTTAATATCTGACTTTACCATTAGAGAGGATTTTTCATTACAATATCATAGATACCAAACATGAAATGCTTACCTGGTCCCAATCAAATGTTAGGACTTATTAAATGTAATATGGCAACCCAATTTTATCCAATGGGACAGGTAGGCCTCTGTGTAGTGAAGAACGAATTTAGGAGTTTGTCACTATCACAACAGTGTAAAACCTAAGAATACATGTCCAACGTTTTAATTACAATACACCCTGCCCTATGGGCTACTTAAGGCCTAGATTAGGGGTGACCTATATGCAAGAAAAGGATAGTTTAAGGCTTTACAAGGGGGTTATAGTGCTAAGTTGAATTAGCAGTTTAAAACTGCATTGAGGCTGCAATGGCAGACCTGGAACTGTTTTAAGGGGCTACGTAAGTGGGTGGCACAATAAGTGCTGCAAGCCCACTAGTAGCATTAAATTTACAGGCCCTGGGTATATATTATACCACTCTATAAAGGACTTATAAGTAGGGCTCCCGGTTTTATGGTATTTATTTTTTTGACATTTCCGTCTGTATTTATCCATATTTATTTTTTGTCAACTTTATCTGTATTTATCCATATTTATTATGGATTTTGTGAGAAATATAAAGCGGAAACTGCTATATTTCCACATTTATTTAACCAATAAATATGAAGTCATGCTTGAATGCCTGCCAGGTTTCAGTGATATGGACACCCGCAGAAGATAAATCAATGCACTTATTTGAAAATATACACATTTCAGTATCAACTTTGTGCATATCTACTGCTGTTTAAGCCTATTTACTAAAATTCCTTTCTTTTTTTAACCCCCTTACCTATCAATCCACACGGTTATTGGCCTGGCAGTCATGGCAAAGAGTATTTAGAATTACTCAAAAAGCACCCAATTTCCGCTTTTATCCACATTTAAAAATAAATACAGACAAGAAAATAAATGGCTTTCTGTCTGTATTTATCTGTGAAAATCAGTAAAAACGGAAAACAGGGAGCCTAAGCTTACTTATAAGTAATTAAATATGCCAATCAGGTGTAAACCAATTTAACCATGTTTAGGGGAGTGAGCACAGGCACTTTAGCACTGGTTAGCAGTGCTAAAGTGCACATAGTCCTAAAGGCAACAAAAATGAATTTCATCAGAAAAATGGAGGTTAAGTAGGCGACAAGTTTGGGGGACGACCACCCTAAGGCTGAAAGGTCTAACATCCCACATGACCACATACCTACACTGCAAGGTTCTGCTGAACTAGTTTTCAGTGTGGCAGAAATTTCTGAGTGGAACAAACCTAGTTTGCTTGCCCATCTTTTTCCTGTCCTGCAGAAGTAGAAAAAAATGACTAAGTCTCCCTTTTCTCCAACTGTTGTGAAAACTCATGTTCAGTCAGACCAGGCATTTAGGTACCGAGGGGCAGATTTACGAGCCCCCTGCGCCACCAGTACGTCACTTTTCCTGACGTACTGGTGGCGCAGGGGGCTGCTCCATATTTACAAGGAGAGGAAAAGCCACCCTGCGTGACTTTTCCTCTCCTTGTAAGTACGGCCCCTTCACACGCAGCACTTTGCGGTGAAGGGGCGTTCCATGGGTGTTGCTGTGGGTGTTCCCACGCAACACTCATGGAACAAGACACATCTCCAGAATTACGAGAAATCGTAACTCTGGAGATGCGTCTGAAAGCTACGCCACCCTAGAGGTGGCGTAGCGAGCGCACCGAGGAGAAATGTTTTCATTTCTCCTCGTTTTTCCTCTTTCAATGCGTGCTGCATTCTACAGCACGCATTGAAAGAGGAAAATGCTTGTATTGATTTTTTTGCGCAGAAGGTGCCCCTTCCTGCACAAAAACAATCTCCCCATGCATGCAGGCATCCTTGCACCATGGTGCAAGGGTGCCTGCGCCGGCGCATGGCTGCAGTTTGTGCGCCAGCGCAGGGGGAAGGACAGAGATGCGACATATTGTTGTAAATATGTCGCATCCCTGTGCTTCAAAACTAACGCAGCGCAGCAAAATGACTTGCTGTACCGCGCTGCGTTAGTTCAACGTAAATCTGCCCCCTGGTCTTTCTGGGCCCACTTGGAATCAACGGCCCTTCTGCTTTTGTGTCCCTGAGCAGGCAAGGAGGAGGCAGTTACAAAATCCAGCTCCAGTCCTTGGGTGCAGCAGGACTTAGGAGTTCCTGAGTCCCTATGTGAGTCCTCTTCTTCTAGTAAGATTCAAGAGTATTCTTCCAGCAGGACACCTTCTTCGGGTGGAGTCTTACCTATGTCCAGGAATGCTCCAAGGAGCTGGTAGTTGAGGTGCTAGATTTATCCAGTGCACTAGCCAGTGACATGAGAAATTCTGCCACCCAATTCTATTTTATTGCAGCCCCCACCTCATTTTGCAGCACTTGCTCTTTTCATTACTGTAATACTAGCCAGGAGCCCTTGTTTCCATATAGCAGAGCCCTTTGGCCATGAACCAGACCTGTTTATAGTTCCTTGGCCACTGCCCTATTTAGATTAAATCTCCTCCCACCTGACAAGGTCAAAACTGGTTATCCCCTACTGTGGCTGGAGCCTGACTGATTATAGGAGAAGCCATCTCAGGCAATGCCTGGTCAAAGAGCTAGTGCTAAAGCTGCTCTTTGTTTTGCCAACTGTTTCTATCCCCTCCTAAATAGCAAATCCCTGCTCAGATGTCAGCAGTTAACAGTCATCTGCTCTTCCTGGGATCAGAAGCAGGTTATGGTTGCTTGTGCTAGAGTTGTGCCACACCAACAAAGATGCCTGAGAAAAAACTTAAAAACAGCTTAAAAAACAGTTTTGCCACTCAGTCCCTCCAGAGCTGATATTTAAGCTAGTTTTGTCTCAGGCAGCACAAAGTTCATTTTTAAGGTTACCTTTTCACTTAAATTATCAAACATCTGACTTCACCTTAAAATCAGATTTGGATCATTGTAATAAATAACTCTGAGGCATATTTCTAGCATTTTCCCAGGTGAAGATAGGAAATAAAGATTTTAATACCATCTAGGCCTGACCATGGAAAAGTCTAAACAGTGAAATAGCTTTTGGGTTTATTTCACAATGAGAGCACTCTAATGCCAATATATATAGTGTGCCCTATTTTTAGGTTGAGCCTGGGCAGCGCATGCTCTGCTCTGCCAGGCATTCTGTATTCGAGTATGGATGTGAAGCCCCACCCACTCTCCGCCCATATTTTTCATTGGCTTGTGTCATTGTCCTTCGTAAAGGCTGGCTTCTGATTCGTTAATAGGCTTGTTAGTCCCTCCTTAGTACTGCCTTGTCTTCATTTGTAACCTCCCATGAGGACTGGCCCTTTTACCTCTGTTGTTACACTGTATGTCTTATTTAGTCTGTAAGCACTATTTTCCTATGGGCTTCTACAGCACACTTTAGAGGTGACTCGAGAACATATATAAAAATAGACTTTTCCTAAAAGGCAAAGACTCTTTTCCCTGCCATGTGTCACTGTAATACATTTAAACTGCATCCCAGCCAGAGCACATTGGTGTTCCAGGCAGACAGGCTTTTTTGTCATATATGTGGATGATGTAAATACACACTGCAGGCCACATATAACATTTAACTTCCACGCCATGGGTGCATTTTCTGCGTCATCTACAATGGTCAGACAGGGCAGTTAAATAGAACAACTGGGGGGAAACAATTTTGCCAATACCATTTTAGGCCCAGAGGGTACGCACTGTGGCAATGAATAGCAGTGCCGCAGTGCACACAGCCCTCCTAATATCATCAAAAAAAGGGCCCAGAAAAAAGTGAAAAACTGAAGTGCCCATGCAGAAAATGTGAATATCATACAGCTACTATCCAGCATCCAACTCCATTCTTTGTTTCCCAAACTCATCTTAACCATACGTCCTGCCCCTTCTTCAGACCGGGCAGCTACTACCATCTCATTAGCGAGTAGTATTCCACTGAGATACTACCCACAGGTCCATTCCCTTCTCTTACCCCATCATGCCTTTTCTTCATGACAAACCCTCCTCCCTATCCCATTCCTCACAATCGTGCTCCACTAGACATTTCCCCATCTTTCTATTCTGCTATCTCTCAGGCCTTGCTGTCCTGTCCTTTCCTTTAGGCCGAACCTTCATCTACCTCACAAGGACCCATGCAAAACTCACTGGAGCATTTCGCATAGACTCACCTCCCTCTGCACCTGTTCATTCTGCCATAACTCATGCATGTCCATTCCCTGAACCCCCCACATCTGTCCATCCTGCTATCACCCACACCTGTCCATCCTGCTATCACCCACACCTGTCCGTTCCCTGAACTCCCCACATCTGTCCATCCTGCTATCACCCACACCTGTCCATCCTGCTATCACCCACACCTGTCCATCCTGCTATCACCCACACCTGCCCGTTCCCTGAACCCCCCACGCCTGTCCATCCTGCTATCCCCCACATCTGTCCATTCTGCTATCACCCACACTTGTCCATCCTCCCACTCCTGTCCATCCTACTATCACCCACACCTGTCCATTCCCTGAACTCCCCACATCTGTCCATCCTGCTATCCCCCACATCTGTCCATCCTGCTATCACCCACGCCTGTCCATTCCCTGAACCCCCACATCTGTCCATCCTGCTATCACCCACACCTGTCCATTCCCTGAACCCCCACACCTGTCCATCCTGCTATCACCCACACCTGTCCATTCCCTGAACCCCCACATCTGTCCATCCTGCTATCACCCACACCTGCCCGTTCCCTGAACCCCCACATCTGTCCATCCTGCTATCACCCACGCCTGTCCATCTTGCTACCCCCACATCTGTCCATTCTGCTATCACCCACACTTGTCCATCCTCCCACTCCTGTCCATCCTACTATCACCCACACCTGTCCATCCTCCCACACCTGTCCATCCTGCTATCACTCACACCTGTCCATGTCCCACACCTGTCCATTCCCTGAACCACCCACATCTGTCCATCCTGCTATCACCCACACCTGTCCATTCCCTGAACCACCACATCTGTCCATCCTGCTATCACCCACACCTGTCCGTTCCCTGAACTCCCCACATCTGTCCATCCTGCTATCACCCACACCTGTCCGTTCCCTGAACTCCCCACATCTGTCCATCCTGCTATCACCCACACCTGTCCATCCTGCTATCACCCACACCTGTCCATTCCCTGAACCACCCACATCTGCCCATCCTGCTATCACCCACACCTGTCCGTTCCCTGAGCTCCCCTCATCTGTCCATCCTGCTATCTCCCACATCTGTCCATCCTGCTATCACCCACACCTGTCCGTTCCCTGAACTCCCCACATCTGTCCATCCTGCTATCACCCACGCCTGTCCATCCTGCTATCACCCACACCTGTCCATCCTGCTATCACCCACACCTGCCCGTTCCCTGAACCCCCCACATCTGTCCATCCTGCTATCACCCACGCCTGTCCATCCTGCTATCCCCCACATCTGTCCATTCTGCTATCACCCACACTTGTCCATCCTCCCACTCCTGTCCATCCTACTATCACCCACACCTGTCCATCCTCCCACACCTGTCCATCCTGCTATCACTCACACCTGTCCATGTCCCACACCTGTCCGTCCTGTCATCTTCCGCTTAATTGTCTGTCCTGGGACTTCCCACATCTGTCTATTGTGCCATCTCACACACGTGTATGTCCTGCCATCTACTATACCAATCAGTTTTGCCATCTCCCACACCTGTCCATACTATCATCTCCCACATCTCCCATGGTTAGGTACCAGAGCTTGGAACCTACTGCCTCTGCAACTGAGAATGCAAAAAAACTGAAACCCAATATAGAAAGGCTCTAAAAACATGGATCTTCGGAGCGACAGACGAACTCTGCCTCTCTCTCATCTAAGACCCTTAGAGTGCTATATCACCTCAGTATCAGCGCCAGGATGCTCCCTTCGGAGTGACAGTTAGCGCTTTACAAATATCGATTTTCATTTCATTTCATTTCATCCTCTCATCTCCAACACCTGTCCATCTTCCAATCTCCCACACCTGTCCATCTTCCAATCTCCCACAACTTTCCGTCATGACATTTTCCAAACCTGTTCATCCTGCCATCTGCCACATCTGTCCATGGTCTCACTTTCCATCTGTTCATGCTTTCATCTCTGACACCTGTCTCCCCTTTTATCTCTTACACCTGGCCATCCTCACATTTACCAAACCTGTCCTTCTCACAGTCTTTCATACCTGTCCACCCTCCCATCTCACACGTCTATCCACCCTCACATTTTTTACACCTGTCCACCCTCCCATCTCCCAAATCCATTTATCCTCCCACTTCACACACCTGCCCACCCCCATCTCCAACACATGCCCAACATCCCATTTCACACACCAGTCAATCCACCCATCTTCCACACCTGTCCATCCTGCCATCCTCCACATAACTGTCTTTCCTGATACCTCCTGCACCTGTCCATCGTGCCATCTCACCAGCCTGTACGTCCTGCCATCTTGGATGCCTATCATCCCTCACACATGCCTGTCCTACCATTCACTGCCTCTTCCCACCTCCCATCTCCCACACCTGCCTGTCCTACCATCCACTGCCTCTTCCCACCTCCCATCTCCCACACCTGCCTGTCCTACCATTCACTGCCTCTTCCCACCTCGCATCTCTCACACCTGCCTGTCCTACCATCGACCGCCTCTTTCCACCTCCCATCGCTCATACCTGTCAGTCCTCCATCCCCCAAGTCTACCCAGCCTTCATTTACCTCCCAGTGGCCCATGCCAGTGCTCAATGGCCCATTTCCCAAAAGCCTGCCACACTTGTCATGCCCACCCTTCCAGTGCCACTTTCTCACCTACGCACCTCGCCAAGCACTCCAGTCTTTGTGCCTCCTGTCTGTTCCCAGAGCTAGGATGTGCGCTGTATATCAAGAGCGGCCGCATGGGCCGCTGGGCGATTCTCTGTCAATCAATATGAGAACATATTTTAATTTTTAATTACCATTTTAATTTTGCTTTAATTAATGTGATTTAGTGTTTAATTTTAATGAATATTTTAATGAGGACATTCAAATGGTTTAACTCCTATCCTGTTTATCTTCGGTCCCTAGGTTTGGAGACAGCCGCGCAGAAGCAGGGTGGCTGGCACCATGCTTAGGTGCACAGGAGCCCTGGCCCAGCCTTCTTGTTACTGCCATGCCCATTTGTCACAGTTAATAGGAAAGAAAAACATCCTGATAGATTCTATCTGCTCACACAACACCTGTGGCTCTGCCTTTGAGGGCCGGCCTCATGGGACAGGTGCTGTCCCATGCAGAGGTGGCTTGTGGGATTGATGGGGGGCAGTGAGAGGTAATGATATGTTTTCCATGGAATGGGTGCTGTCCCATGTGGATTCATGGGCGGCCATGAACAGTGATGATATATGCCTCATGGGACAGGTGCTGCCATATGCAGAAGCTGCATGTGGGAGTCATGGGAGCAGCGGGTGGTGATGATAGGTGCCTCATGGTATGGTTACTGTCCCCTGCAGAAGTGGCATGTGTGATTCATGGAGGGCAGTGGGTGATGATGTTATGTGCCTCATGGCATGGATGCAGTCCCATGCAGAAGTGCTGTGTGGGATTTATGGGAGGCAGTGAGCGGTGATGGTATTTGCCTTATGGCAGTGGTGCAGTCCCATCAGAAGAGGCGTGTGTGATTCATGGGGCAGAGGGTGGTGATGACATGTGCTCATGGCATGGGATGGGTTCTGTGCCATGCAGATATGGCACATGGGACCCATGGAAAGCAATGAGCAGTGATGTATGTTGTATGTGAGTATGGATGTATGTACATGTGTATGTATGAAATTATGTATGCATTATGGTATTTCTATAGTGTGAACCTGGCCAAAAGGCAGCTGAGCGCTGCACATTGTCAAAGACAAGCATGAAGTCGATTAAGCGGAGAGATAGCTGGGTTGTAGCTAGTTAATGTATAGTGATGTAGTGTTCTTTAAAGGGGTGAGCCTTCAACTCTTTCCTAAACTGGAGCAGTGTTGGGTCAGTCCTGGTGGATACAGGGCTGTTGTTCCAGATCCTGGGTGCATATATGGAAAATGCCTTCTGTCTTTATTTTCCTCTTTTACACTTCTTAGTAAGCGGGGGTACTGATCAATATAGCTTCGTAAGTGATGCAGCTGCTTTTGAAGATGGTGCGGGCCAGCAAGGGCAGCCAATGGCATTTCATCAGGATGGGGTGATGTTATCCTATTTCTTCGGGCCCTGGACGAGCCGTGCCGAACCGTGAAGGATGCCCTTAAGGGGTGCCAGTGTGCAGTCTTGGAGGAAATGGAGTAGGGAATTACCACTATCCAGATGCAAGAGTGTGGGGGCTTGAACAACAGTTCTGAAGTCACTTTTGGAATAAATGGTGTGACTATCTGTAGAAGTGAGAGATGGTGCCATACCATTTTTTTTTTGGCAATGTGTTCCTTGAGGGTGAGGTTGGTGTCCAGTGTGAATCCAAGTCACTTGGAATGGTGAAAGTTGGTTTGTCGAAGCTGTCAAGGTTCATGTCATTGAACCAGGTTTGTAATGTATCTTGTTTATTGTTCTTGGCAAATAGCAGGAATTCTGTATTGGTTGGGTTCCACTTCAGGTAGGTGTTGGACATCCAGGTCTGGATGATGTGCAAGCAGTGTTTGAGATGTTGGATGTCTGAAGCAGAGGCTGCTTTCACGAAGAGTTGAGTATCATAGGCATATACGTGACTCTTGATGCCGTTATCTGTGAGTAGAGCACCAAGCGGCTCTATGTATAGGTTGAAGATGACAGCAGACAGCATGGAGCCATGGGTGACTCCACATATGGTAGGGATCTTTTGTGATCTGGACAAGGAAGTCTCACTGCACTGTTTTTAAGAAGATTTGAGTGGTTGCATGTGTCGTATTGGTGAGGTGAAAAGTCAGTATGACATAGACGAGGCTTTTTAGAATGTTTGAAAAAAGTGGCAGGGTTTATACGTTGGTAGTTTGAGAAAGTGGAGATGTCAGTTGGTTTGTTGATTGTGGGGGCTTTGAGGGTTGTGGTATTTAGGAGTTTGTGAGGTGCTGAGATGATAGGCCATGGACCCCAAGAGAGTCGGGCTACAAAGTGAAGCAGGAAACACAAGAATCCACACATCTCCCGCTTGTGCACTGCACCAGTCAACACCTGCAGAAGAGGATACTTCTGCGCATGCTTCACATGTGCACATGTTGTCGCAACTCCTGCCCTCATGAAACCTAGACAACACCTCTGCATAGAGCACCATCAATCCCACGACCGAACACATTTCCAGCTTGTTTATTGGGCCAGTCAACACCTGCCGAAGATGATTCTACTCCCATGTGCACTTGCCCACCCCATCAAATCCATGTGCCACCTCCGCATTGGATAGCACCCGTCCATTGAGACACATATTATCACCACTCATGGCCCCCAGGAATCTCATGCGCCACCTCTCAATGGCACAGCAGCTGTCCCATGGGATACCTGTCATCACTGCTCATGGGCCCCAATCAATCCCACATGCCACCTTTGCACAGGGCCCCACTCATCCCATGAAGCATATATCACACTGCTCGAGTCCCCCAGGAGTCCTTTGTACCAAATCTGCACCGAACAGCACCCATCTCACAAGTCACATCACAGCTTGCATCACATGAATTCCACATGCAGCCTCTGAATGGTACATCACTAATCAATGCTATGTGCACATATGATCACCACTCATGCCCACCATGAGCCCCACACACTCCCTGTGCATGGGACAGCAACAATCACATATGGCACATGCTATCTCCTCTTTCCCCCGCCTCCCATAAATTGCACATGCTGCCTATACACGGTACAGCACCCATCCAAACATGGCTGTTTAATCTTTAACATGTCTGCGAACTTCCTAGTTTAAATCCTGTTTCTGATGAGCAAGCGCCTTGACACCCTTGGGTGATTGTTTCGCGCTCTACAAATCTCTATTTCATTTCATTTCATTTCATCCCATGAGGCATATGTCATCAGAGCTCATGACCCCCATGAATTCCATCCACTACCCCTGCATGGGACAGCATCCATACCATGAGACACAACCACAGCGACTCAAACACCACCTCCCTCCTAGAGAACCTCACCAACATAGGACTGAAACAAATAGTCACTACCCCCACGCACACAGCAGGACACACACTCAACCCCGTCTTCACCGAAGAAAACAGCATCTTCTACAGCCACACCACAGAACTCCTCTGGGCAGATCACGACTGCATCCACTTCTACAAAAAACCCACCGTACACAAGCACGCCCACCGCCTCCCCTGCAGAAGCTGGAACAAGGTCACAGAAGACCAGCTCACCTCCGCTCTCACCAGCACCCTACCACCGACTACGGCAGACACAAACACTGCAGCACGCAATCTCCAACGCTGGATCATGAACTGCGCAGACACACTCGCCCCCTCAAGAAAGCCACTGGAAGACACATCAAGAAAGCAGGCTGGTTCGCCCCTGCACTACAAGAATCTAGACGCTCCTGCAGACGACTCGAAAAGACATGGAGGAACAACAAAACCTCGGAAACATGCGCCGCCTACAAAGCAGCCTCCACTGCACACCACCAGCTCATCAAATCCACAAGGAAGAAATCCCTCCAAGACAGAATCCTCACCAACGCTCACAACACCAAAGAACTCTTCTCCATCATCAAGGAATTCGCCAAAATCTGCAGCGAAACAACAGACATCCCACCCTCCCAATACCTCTGCAACAGACTCAGCACCTTCTTCCACCATAAGATTACGATGATATACAACAACTTCAACAACTAAGACCTCCTCACCACTCCAGCCCCCCCCCTCCATGCGACGGCACCCAAAAGCCCCTGCTCAAATGGACCCCCCTCATGACAGAAGACACCTTGAAGACCAAGAAAAGCATCCACTCCGGAGCACCAGCGCACCCCTGCCCACACCACATCTTCCAAAGAGCAGCCTCCATCATCGCACCCGAACTATGACGCACGATCAACTGCTCCTTCGAGACCACCACCTTCCCCGCCGACTGGAAACACGCCGAAGTCACCCCTCTCCTAAAGAAACCCTCCGCGGACCAGACGGACCTCAGGAATTTAAGGCCCATCTCCCTGCTTCCATTTGCAGCCAAGGTCATCGAAATGGCAGTGAACAGCCAGCTAGCTAACTTCATTGAAGCTAACAATGTCCTGGACATCTCCCAATCCGGATTCCGCTGTAACCACAGCACGGAGACCGCCCTAATTGCCCCCACCATCGACAGCCGCTCCCTCCTCGACCAGGGGGAAATGGCAGCCCTCATCCTCCTAGACCTCTCAGTGGCCTTCGACACCATCTCCCACCGCACCCTAGCCACCAGACTCCACGACGCTGGCGTCCGAGGCAAGGCCCTTGACTGGATACACTTCTTCCTCACCGGAAGAACTCAGCGGGTCAGACTCCCTCCCTACCTCTCGGAACCGACAGAGACCAACTGTGGAGTGCCCCAGGGCTCCTCCCTCAGCCCAACCCTCTTCAACGTCTACATGGCCCCCCTCACAACCATCGTCAGGAACCACAGGCTTAACATCGTCTCCAACGCCGATGACACACAGTTGATCCTCTCTCACCAACGAACCCAACATCACCAAACACAACTTCCAAGAAGGGATGAAAGTCGTTGCCACCTGGATGAAGAACAGCTGCTTGAAACTCAACTCTGAGAAAAGAGAAGTCCTCATCCTTGGCTCCACCCCCTCAGCTTGGGACAACTACTGGTGGCCCCTGCCCTCGGAAATCCCCCCACCCCGACGGACCATGCACGAAACCTCACCATTGTACTAGACTCATTGCTCACAACGAACCGCCAGATCAACGCCGTATCATTGACCTGCTTCAACACCCTCTGCATTCTTTGAAAGACGTTCAGATGGATCCCACCTGAACCCAGAAAAACTATCGCTCATGCGCTCATCAGCAGCAGACTGGACTACGGCAATGCTCTCTATGCCGGAATCAACAAGAAACTCCTTCACAAACACCAGAATGTCCAGAACGCCGCAGCCAGACTAATCCTCGACATCCCCTGTCACAGTCACATCACCCAACACCTCGGTGACCTCCACTGGCTCCCAGTCGAAAGAAGAATAACCTTCAAACTCCTCAACCACGCATACAAGCCCCTTCACAACAATGGACCCGCTTACCTGAACAACCGCCTCTCCTTCCACGCACCCAAAAGACACCTCCGTTCAGCTGAGCTCTCTCTGGCCACCGTCTCACGTAGCTACAAGACCAGAATGGGAGGAAAGTCCTTCTCCTACCTCACAGAAAAAGTCTGGAATGACCTCCCCCTCCACCACCGGCAAACTCCAGCATTGCCCCAGTTCAGGAAGGACCTCAAGACCTGGCTCTTCGGATGACCCCAGCACTCAACTGAGCTGCCCCCTCCCCCCCATCAGCGCATTGAGACCCTCACGGGTGAATAGTTGCGCTTTACCAACCCTGATTGATTTATCATGCCCCACCTCTGTACGGGACAGGAAATGAGCACTTTGTGTGAGGGACATTCAGTCACTGGCATGAGCTTCAAGTAGTGGTGCTGTGATGTCAATGTGTGTTACTTGCAAATAGACACACAAAATAGACCCCAAGAAAATAAACCAGACACCTTTAATCCCAAACTACTCCCCAAAATCACCCCAAAGTGATCAATAGAAGCCTGCACGACTGTCCATCACCCAAAGACATCCTACCCAACAAAGCCCCTAGGAACAGACTACAGACAGAGTAGACAGACTACTTGCCTCCAGCGTTGACTCATGTTATAAAGCAGTCCTGCATAAAATGAACAGCCTCAGGTGCCCTCAGATATATCATTGCCATGCCTAACTCTAAACCAGGAGTCTCCAGTCTTTAGAGTAGCGAGAGCTACTTCTGATCCAGGAAACCATCTTAGCTACTGCATCATATATGGATTAAATAACAGTACAAAAAGGCAGGCCACTTAAACAGTGCCCCTCGAGCACCCGGTCCTGCTACAGTCAGCACAGACCAATAATGGGAGAAGAGCTGTATTGGGTGATGTTTATCTGTGTGGTCCCCAAGGACCAGCTATGCCTCTTCACTTTCCATTAAGAAACTTGTGAGATTCAAGTGCATCGCACAGGGTTGTGGCCTTTTGATCGTGCAATACATGGAATGACACTGCTCTCATTATGAGATCTAAGCCCAAAGGAATTTGATTATCTGGCCAATTGCCTTAAAGTCCGTTGGATGACGTCCAGAATCTGGCACTGCCCTAATATTCAAGATTAAGAATAGATAGATACATGTAGACTTCATAGTGCTCTACCATTAAACATACCACTGTAGCCACCCAATGCTGGTAAGATGACCTCTGAGACAATGATGAAACACAAATTAATGAAGAGACTGAAGTTAAGTACTTTTAACAATGTGAAAGAAAGAAGATGAAGAAAGAAAGGAGAGTCCGAAAGGCACAAAGAAAAGAAAATTAAAATAAAGGAAGAAAAGGTGAAAAGGGAGAGAAAGGAGAGAAAGAAAAAAAGGAAAAGGAGGAAAAAGCAACCAATAAGAGAGGAGAAAGGAAAGAAAGAGAGGGAAGAAGAAATGGAGAAAGCAACAGAGGGTGCTGAACGGAAAGGAAATAAGATGGAGCATGAAGAAGGAATCAAGAATAGAGAGGAAAAAAAGAGAATAGAAGTCAAAAGAAATAAAAGCAGGCAGGGGAGAAAAAGGAATGAAGAAATGAAAGAATGGAATGGAAGATAAAATAATTAGGGAGATAAGAAAGGGAAAGATGGAAGAAAACATAGAAGGTCAAAGAAAGGAGAAAGAGAAAGAAAAGAAAGAAGGAACAAAGATTAGAGGGAGACAAATGAGGACGATAGAAGGAAAGAAAGCCAAACAACAAACTGAAAAGGAGCAAGCATACAAGTGAGAGAAACAGAATGAAAGTATGAAAAACAGTAAGAGAAAGATGGAAAAACGAGAAAAACAGAACAAAATAACAAGAGATAGAGAGAAAAAGGAAGAGAATATTAAGGAGGGAGGATGAGAAAAAGAATAAAGAAGGGAGAAAAAGAAAGAAAAAGGAGGGATAAAGAAAGAGAAAAGAGATGGGCCCATCGCCTCTCTCCCCCACATCCAAGGTCCTTGAAAAGGCTGTTATTGCTCAACCTTGGGTGTGGTCCAACTCCACAGCATATGTGTTACTTCTTTGTTAGACCGAATGATGCCTTCTTTATCAGCAGGTACATCCTTCAACATAAGAGACTCTTGCCAAACCAGTCTGAAAACAGGCTCTAATACAATTCAAATCCTGCGAAGGAATTAGCCGAGACTTCTCGTTGATTAGGAACTCATGGTTCTATCGCCCGTTGAATGCTGCTTCTACAAGCCCCTGAGCCTTCAAAAAAGGAGCCGCGGTAAGCCAGTAATCCAAACCTGGCTATACCTGTATCCCCTTTGCATGCAACCCAACCACCACTGGCGCTAGAACCTTTGTAAATATTCTGGGGGCCGACATTAAACCTAAAGGGAGCGCCTTGAAATTGAAAGAATTGATCCTCCACCATGAACCTCCATTATTTTTGATGTTCTTGATTTATTCGTACATGAAAGTATACATCGGCCATATCCTGTTTCACCAGGAAGTCTACTGGGTTTACCAATGCAAAAATTGACTGCGTTGTTGGTACCTGCATGACTTGTGCAGAATGAACTTGTTCAAGTGTCTTAAGTTGAGACCAGGCCTGAAATCTCTATTATCTTTGCCACCAAGAAGGGGATGGAATCAAAGCCTCAATTATTCTCCGCCAATGGGACTATCTTTATTGCTCTCTTCCTCGACAATGCTTGGATCCCGTCTTCCATTGCTTCACTTCTCGATTGGTCCCAAGGAGAAGGATTTTTTATCATCCCCTTTGTTCTTCCATTCCAATGCATATCCTGATTACAGGACTTTTAACACCCATTTGTCCGACAGGGATTATTTCCAAATGCCCATGAATGGAGAAGTCCTGCTCCTCACTGGGAGGGCTGAAATCTCCACCACCATTTTGCATTTGTTCGTTGAGAGAAGGATGAAACAAGCATTTAAGGCCATGATTTCTCAGCGAAGAGGCCTAGACAAATCATGTATAGAAGTCTAGCCAGACCATTCATGGCTAGCCAGCTGTAGTTCTAGACGAATCATGTATAGAAGTCTAGCCAGACCATTCTTGACTAGCCAGCGGCAGGCGTAGACGAATCATGTATAGAAGTCTAGCCAGACCATTCTTGGCTAGGCAGCTGTAGGTCTAGGGGAATCGTATAGAAGTATAGCCAGGCCATTCTTGGCTAGCCAGTGGCAGGCATAGGCGATTCATGTACAGAAGTCTAGCCAGACCATTCTTGGCTAGCCAGTGGCAGGCCTAGACGAATCATGTACAGAAATATAGCCAGACCATTCTTGGCTAGCCAGCGGCAGGCCTAGACGAATCATGTATAGAAATATAGCCAGACCATTCTTGGCTAGCCAGCGGCAGGCCTAGACGAATCATGTACAGAAATATAGCCAGATCATTCTTGGCTAGACAGCGGCAGGCCTAGACGAATCATGTACAGAAATATAGCCAGACCATTCTTGGCTAGACAGCGGCAGGCCTAGACGAATCATGTACAGAAATATAGCCAGACCATTCTTGGCTAGCCAGCGGCAGGCCTAGACGAATCATGTATAGAAATATAGCCAGACCATTCTTGGCAGGCCAGCAGCAGGCCTAGAAGAATTATGTATAGAAGTCTAGCCAGACCATTCTTGGATAGTGATGGAGCAGTAAAAATAAAAAATTTAACCCCTAACAAATTATATAATTAATTAATTAAAAATGTTCATTTAAATGTATTAATCAACATTGTATATGTGGGAATGGTAATATGCTAATGTACGTGCTAAATAATCTACTAATGAATGTCCGTGTGTATAATCATAACGTAAGAATAAAAAGCGTACTAAATAAAATAAATGCATGTTTGTGCTTCATAGAAATAAAATGTGTCGTTGCAAAAACAATAGTGATGGTAAGTAAGGAGCAGCTTAAATGTCGCTTTTTGCTAGGTAACAACTAATTGGGGTACGTAGACGGGAGGGAAACGAAAGGGATATTTTTCTCTATTTTAATTATGTTTTATTTGCCTCAAATTAGTGCTTCTAAAGTAGAACCGAGTGGAGAGATAAAATGGCCGCCAGTGGGAAGATGTGCGCAGGCGCAAGGGGACACGTGGTACGGGATGAGATTGAAGAAATCTGGAGCCGCGTGATGTCTCTGAGAGGCTAGGATGCAAGAAATGGTCAAGGCTGGTGTGACCTAATTGAACTGATAGTGTGCCGTGATGATCAGGAGAGAGTCCGTGGGAAAGGAGCCCAAGAGAAAGGACAATGACTGCGGAGTTCTTGAATGTGTCAAAAGAAGATACAAATGAACTGATCGAATCGGATGGAAATGTTTAAGCGTATGGGAAAGGAAATGATCCAAGGACCCTTGAATCCAAGAGAACTTGATTAAAGAATGAATAAGCTGACATGCATGGACCAATGAAAGAAAAGCGTGATATTAATGTTGCAACAATTAGTTAGCAAAGTTAGAATTAGGGTATAAGAGGGCCTACTCTTAGTGGGAGGGGGTCAGTTCCAGGGAAGTTCCAGAGAGTTGCAGTTCGAGAGTCGTGGTTGCAGTAGAGGAGACGGGTTGCAGGTAGCTGATGCTGACGAGCTGAAGTTGCTGTTGCTGTCTTAACTTTACAGTTGAGTATGAGAATCAGGCTATTTCTAATCCCAAAGTTAGGTTAGAAATCATTAGGCTAAATTAGGAAGCTAGGCAGGTAGCTAAGGTTTTTGGCTTCATGACAAAATTTCCTTTCTGCAATAAATTGATCATGCTTAATAAAATTGTGAATTTAAAATGAATAATTGAATAAAGTATTAAATCTTTTCATGCTTTTAAAATTATATAAAATTTAAGATTCTTTAAAAACCAAAATGACTCAGTGGTTATTTTCCTAAATGATTGTGACATGAGTAATTGGTTGATTGTGATTCAGCTGGTCTTAATCACTATGAACTAATTTCTTAAATGAATGATTCATCGACAAAACAATGAGCAGGAATAATCTTAAGAAATAATTAAAAGAAAGTGACAAATTA
Source organism: Calotriton arnoldi (assembly GCA_963921515.1). Lineage (NCBI taxonomy): Eukaryota > Metazoa > Chordata > Amphibia > Caudata > Salamandridae > Calotriton > Calotriton arnoldi. The sequence continues at coordinate 2,928,109 of CAWUFW010000041.1, forward strand.
AAGTAAATAGATATCCTTGCTCTTTCCAGCGGTACACAAAATGGTGTTCTCCATTTAGTTCTCATGCTTCTCCTAGGAGTACGGAATTTCATAAAGGTGTAAAAGGAAATCCAGGAGTGTATGTGTGTGTGTTTAGGCGATGTTTATGGGCCCCATCGTCATGTGGATATGAGAAATATAGTTTGCCCCTGGATGACCTATAAGTAACCTGGGAGGAGGATAGTTTTTATTGTACGCGCTGCATCAGATTTCTTGGTAGCAGAGTTATGGTTTTCTATAGATTAGTTTAGTGATTATTGTTTATTGATTATTGATTATTTGATGACTAACACTATATGTTGAGTCGCGTTATGTTATATGTAAGTTTTCACGCTTCTGGGATGTAGGAAGTGGAACACGTGTGGCAAGAGAAGTCACATGGAATTTGGTACATGGTCTGAATTCATTTTGGTTATAACGCAGGTTGTGTTATGTTAGGGATTTCGGTGTGAAAAGTGTGTAAATGAAATAGCAAATCACGTTTACTTGTGAAACTTTGGCCTTAATTCTCAGGAGCCTAGTCTCCACATGTGTCTTATCCCCAGAGAAACGAGTAAATTGTTTGTTTGAAAGAAGGGTAAGGTAGAGGGAAGTGCTACTTTATCGGCGAAAGTAAATAATTCTGTGGTAGGGTAGAGGTAAGCGCTGCCTACTGGAAAAACAGGATTCTTGTGTAAAAGGACAAAGCTGTCACTTTGTTTAGCGAATCAGACTATGGAATTGTTTATTTGTTGTAACTAACGAAGAAAACTGTAAAAAGAAAAATTGCCGATAAATTTTGTAAAGGAGGGGTAAAGAGTAGAAGTGACGTGAAAAAGTGCCGCGCTAGGATTGGTCAGTGCACTAGTCACGTGAATACAGAGCAGGAGTGACGTAGAAAAAGTGCCGCGCTAGGACTGGTTGGTTCGCGGACGGTGGAAATTGTTCTGATTGGTACGTTAGTGTGAATCGCGCTGTAATTGGACGAAGTTTCGTACACAGAAACAGCGTTAGAGTAAAGAGAAAACAAATAGAAAACATGCCATATTACGAGTATGAAAGGGAGAGAACGTCATGGACAACGAAATTAAAGAATTTCTTTAAGAAAGACAAAAAGGTTGTGACTAGAGAGGGACAAGTAATTCCTCCGCCGAAATCAGCAGCTTCACATATGATGCTGAAATATGGATATCATACGTGCATATGGTTGGATAATTGGGTAAAATATACAAAGAATGATGGAGCATTGGCTTTTCCTGAAAATGGTTCTTTTAATGTAGCGATTTTACGGAATTTAAAAGAAAAGATGCTTAAATTGGAACCTAGACCTAGACCGACACAGTTTGAGGCTTTAACAGAATGGGAAGATGAGATGTACGAGAAAGAAAGATTCAGAGGTATGAAAGGTTATGAGTTCGTGCCCGGAAGAATGTGGGGAATGAATCATGAGGACAGAATAAAACGATGGAGATGTTCTAACATGACAGGAGGTTTGTTTCCAGCTTTTACAGTTGAGGAAGGGACTAAGAAAAAACGGACTGAGAAAAAGAAACATTTAGAGAGAGAAAGTATATGCATGAGAGCGAAACGGATGACGAGTTGCTGGAAGACATATTAAATAAAAATCCACCTCCGTATCAGCAGAATTCTACAGTGGTGACACCAAATGCGCCACCAATAGAAGCTATGCGAAATGAAAGCCCAGAAAAAAGACAAGAAATAAATAGGTCACAAGAACAAATAAGAATTTTCCAAATTGAGGGAATAGAAAATGATAGTGCAAGAGAATTGGCAAGGACAACAAAAGAACTAACTGAGAAAATTAGAGAATTAACAAAGAATATGGAAGCAGTTACCGTACCCGTAACAATAGGTCCAGTAATACCAGTTTTCGAGAATCAGAAAATTGATGAACGATCTTTGGTGATTCCCTTGAGTTCGCAATTCCAAAGAGAAAAGGAAAGAATAGAAACAAGTCCAGGTACGAGCAATTTGACTAGTGCTTACAGACCAAGTCCACCTGAAAATTTGACAGTGAATGAGTGTAGCGGTAGGAAAATGCCTATGGTAACTGAATCTGCAACAGTGACACCTGAAAAGAGTGGAAATTGGACAGAAATAAATAGTACTCCTATAGGTCCGACTCCTGATGAGTTAAATGAGTGGATGAAAGCTTTTAAAATAAAAGAAACGGAAGAAAAACCATTAGATGTGATCAGATTGAAGATTGACATGGAAGAATTAATTCTAGGAACGATTGGTACAGAAAAGATAAAGAATTATCAGGATGATGAAATAATGTTTCTGTGCAAAAGTATAACATGGAGGGCAAAGAATTTACATGACAAACTAGAAGAAGTGGCCGGTGAGATTGGAATAGATTTTGCAAAAGTAAAAACGTTGCAGAAACCATACAGAGTAGATTTTTGTGAAAAAGATATTGAAAATTTGAATACAGCAGGAAGGCTGACACAGATAAAAGAGTTGATTGTTTTGTTGAGAAAATGGGGTGATGTAGACAGATGGAAGGTTAGATGAACAAAAAAGAATGAGAAAAGTGTAGACAAAGGTTCATTGGCTTTTATGATAACAGAAAAGGAACATGTTGTTAAAGAGTACCCTATGAGAGAAACTCCAGGTGGTAGTTATGTGCATGTTCCCTGGACTAGGCAGGACATCCTGTCATTTACAAATGACTTTCCAAAGTTAAGAGAAAAGCCAGTTGAGTGGTACCGACAGGTAGAAAGGTTTGTAAAGGTCTCGAAAGTGTTGTGGATAGATTTGGATGGATTGTTTGACATAGTAGTACCAACGGATCTATGGTCAGAATGTAAGATTACAGTTGACTGGCCAACTACAGAATATCCAAGAGATCCTAAGACAGGAGCTCCAGGACCAGATGTGATGAAGAAATATGATAAGGTGATTACCTTTTTGAAAAATAAGATTCCTCCAAAAGAGACAGATTGGGTCAAGATTGATAGAACTACACAGGAAAGCAAGGAGAGTGTACATGCATATTATGAGCGATTGTTATTGGTTTTCAAACAGTATAGTGGTTATGAGGAATTAAGTGAGAAGGATATGAGTCATTTTGTATACCGATTTGTATTTGGCTTAAAACAAGAAATAAGTGATATGATTAAGCAACATATGATAAACTGGCAGAATGCAAGTGTAGATGAGGTGCTGAGGTATGCTAAGTATTGTAGTGATGAAATAGAGAGTAAACAGCGTAAGTTGAAAGAAAAAGCAATGTGGGCACAAGTGAAAGTGGCAGAAAAACAAGAAGCTCAATTGGATAATAATAATGGAAACGAATCAGGACAAAATAAGATGCGACCAAATATAGGTAAAGGAAAAGGACAAGTGAGTCTAGAAGAGGCAAAGAAGAAATGGCCATGTCATAATTGCGGAAAATTAGGGCATTGGAGAAATGAGTGTAAGTTCCCACCTAAACCTAATCCGGAACATCAATCATTAACTCCACAGGTGCAGAATGAGGTAGTTGTTCAACAAAGTCAGGTGCCACAACCACCACTTCCCAACACTGTTAACCAGCAAAGATACAGTACAGAAACAGGATTCTACGGAGGAGAGCAGGTAACACAGTTGCCGAGAGCAGCTAACATTTCCCAGTATTGGTTGCATCAGAGTGAGGATGACCCGGATGAAAGTTTCTGACGGTGCGCAAGAGAGGGGAAAGAGTGCGTGCTTGGCGCAACTCTAGAGGTAGATCAGTCTGGTCCCTTTGTGGATGGAGAAGTGAATGGAGCAAACGTAACATTCCTTGTCGATACTGGAGCTACCCGTTCTACTGTTAGGTCAGTGGAAATTCCGAACCTTCCTCTCTCAGGTGAATGCATCCAAGTGGTAGGAGTTGCCAATCAGCAGATTAAAACCCCACTTACTGAATTGGTAGAAGTAAAAATTGGTTCTTTTAGGAAAATGCATAAATTTGTAGTGTGCGATTGTAGTCCTGTAAATCTTCTAGGTCGTGACCTCTTGTGTAAAATGAATTGCACAATTTATTGTACACCAGATGGAATTGGTTTTCAGACTTCAGACGAAGATGCTTTGTATAAAGTAACTTTGATGAATCAGGAACCTGAAATGAATGGTTTGTTTCCTGCATTTGATGCAGAAAAACTTCCAGAAGAATTAAAAAGTGCAGTGAAAGAAAGTGTGTGGGATTTTACAGGAGAAGACATTGGATTAATGAGAGAAGTTGATCCCGTAAAAGTGACAGTGAAAGAAGGGATAAGTTATCCAAACACGCCACAGTACAAATTAACTCCAGAAATAATTGAAGGAATAACTCCTGTGATAAATAAGATGATTGAACAGGGAATTCTGAAAGAAATCATGAGCAGTCCATGTAATTCACCTATTATGGGACTGAAAAAGCCAAACGGAACATACAGAATAGTACAGGATTTGAGAAAGATCAACAAAATAGTTGTACCATGCTGTCCAATAGTGCCAAACCCTGCAGTGATTCTATATCAAATTCCGCATGAAGCTGAGTGGTACACTGTGATAGATTTATGTCATGCATTTTTCTCTATTCCTTTGCATCCAGATAGCCAGCCATTATTTGCATTCCGTTTTGGAGAGCGTATTTTGGCATGGTGCCGAATTCCTCAGGGGTATACAGAGAGCCCCTCAATTTTTAATCAGATTCTAAAGAAATCTCTGGAAGATTTAAAAATGCCAGAAAAATCAGTGATGGTGCAGTATATCGATGACCTATTGGTGGCATCGAAAACCAAAGAGGCATGTGTAAGTGACACAATTGCTTTACTGAACCATTTGGAGAAAAGAGGACATAAGGTGTCCCCTTCAAAATTACAGTTTTGTCAGAAAGAAGTCCAGTATTTAGGACATAAAATTGAGAAAGGAGTGCGGAAAATAGCGACAGAAAGAGTAAGAATGATTCAAGGAATGAGAGCACCAATGACTCAAAGAGAGGTAAGAATGTTTTTGGGAATGGTTGGATATTGTCGACAATGGATAAGTGGATTTTCTTTGATTGCAAAACCATTACAAAAATTGACAAAGAAAGATGTAAAAGACCCTTTTGAGTTAAACAAGGAAGAAATGAAATCTTTCAAAGAATTGAAAAAGAAACTGTGTGAGGCCCCTGCATTAGGCATGCCTGATTATGAGAAAGATTTTGAGTTATACTGCAGTGAAAGAGATGGATGTGCATTTTCAGTACTGGTACAAAAACATGGCACCATGAAGAGGCCTATAGCTTACTTTTCAGCTGTTTTAGATCCTATAGCAAAAGCATTGCCTGGATGTTTGAAAGCAGTTGCTGCTACTTGTGTAAGTCTGGAACAAAGTGAAGGTATAGTGATGGGGTATCCACTGAGAGTATATGTTCCCCATTCAGTAGAAATTCTTTTGACAAGAACAAAAACACAGTACATGACACATAGTCGGCTGACTAAGTACGAAAAAGTCATCTTGAGTGCAGAAAATGTGACCATAGATAGATGCATAAATGTAAATCCTTCGACATCATTGCCAGATGAAGAGAGTATAATTGAACAAGATGAAGTAGATCATGATTGTCTGAATGTGCTGGAATATTGCACAAAACCAAGAGCTGACATAAAAGATGAACCGTTAAAGGAATCCGATTATGTCATGTTTGTAGATGGTTCATGTTTACGCACAAAGGAAGGAGTGTTAAGCGCAGCTTATGCAGTATGCACAGTGGCAACTGTAATGGAAGCGTCTTGTCTGAAAGGAGTTAGGTCTGCCCAAGTTGCGGAACTAATTGCTTTGATTCAAGCATGTAAATTGGGGAAAAATGTACGAATCACGATTGTGACCGATAGCCAATATGGTTTCGGCATCGTACATGATTTTGGCCAGATTTGGTCACAAAGAGGATTTTTGACATCTGCAGGAACGCCTATCAGAAATGGAGATTATGTTAAAAAACTGCTTGAGGCGATACAGCTGCCTAAACAAATAGCTGTAGTGAAGTGCAAGGCGCATAAGAAAAACGAAGATTACATAGCGGTTGGCAATAATTATGCTGACGAGATCGCTAGATATTGTGCGGAAAACATGGCGTCCCTGAACAGAAATAGAGAAAGGGAGCATGTCTCTTGTCCTTTGCTTTTCACTAATGCAGTCGAAACATGGGATGAAGTAAGGCAGTTACAAGAAACAGCAAGAGATGAGGAAAAGGATTACTGGATTAAAGCAGGATGTAGAAGACAGGAAGATAATGGAGTGTGGGTATACAGAGATGAAAGACCAGTTATGCCTGATAGCATGATTGCAGACATGGCACGGATGTACCATGGACAAGCTCATATTGGGAGAGATGCAATCATCAGACTTTTTAGACAAACTTGGTATAATCCAAAATTCAGAGCCATTGCTGAAAGTCTTTGTCAAAGATGTCTTATTTGTCAACAATTTAACCCAGGAAGAAAGACAGTAGTGAGTCTAGGAACAATAGGACGAGAAGGAGGTCCATTCACAAGGATACAGATGGATTTTATTGAGATGCCCCCTAGTAACAGATTAAGATATGTTCTGGTGGTCGTCTGTTTGTTCTCTCGTTGGGTGGAGGCATACCCCACAAGAAGGAATGATGGAACAACAGTGGCAAAACTTATGCTACGAGAGTTCATTCCGAGGTATGGTTTTCCAGTCACAGTTGAGACAGATAGAGGAACACATTTTCAAAATGAGTTGATCCAATTGATTTGTGAAGCATTGAGTATTAAACAAAAACTACATTGTGCTTACAGACCCGAAGCTTCTGGGGTAGTAGAGCAGATAAATGGAACAATTAAAAACAGATTAGGAAAAATGTGTCAAGCTACAGGACTCAAATGGCCAGATGCACTGCCTCTTGTTCTGATGACCATCAGAAGCATCCCTGAAAAGAAAACGGGACTCAGTCCTCATGAAATGATCATGGGACGAGCGATGAGACAAGCCCACGTACCAGTCAACAAGTTATTGACAATAACTGATGATCTAATACTGGATTATTGCAAAGGACTGGCTGATGTGGTGCGTTCTGTGTTTCATCAGGTTGGACCGGATGCGACCACTCTTGAAAGAAAACCAGCCCACGACTTGAATCCAGGAGACTGGGTCCGTATTAAAGTCCACAGGAGAAGAAACTGTCTAGTTCCGCGTTGGGATGAGCCAAGACAGGTAATCCTAGTAACAACGACTGCTGTCAAGTGTGCAGGAGTAAAGAACTGGGTTCATGCCAGCCACACAATCAGAATTCCAGAACCTACAGATCGACATGTGAGTCGGCGTCTGGAAGTGTGGGATAAAAGTTTAACGGCGGGAACAACCAAGATAAAAGAAAGGGTGCCAGAACTTGAAGATCGACCTGAAAGTCGACATCTGGAGACCCCAACGGAAAACACCTCTAGAGAAGAAGAGGAACAAGAAGAAGAAGAAGAAAGAAATTCAGAAGTTCCAGAACTTGAAGATCGACCTGTAAGTCGACATCTGGAAATATCTGACACAACTTCAGGATCTGATGATTCAGCTGCAAATTGGGAAGAATTCCGAAAGAGAACTTGGGGTTATAAACCAATTAGAGAAGAAACTGAGCAAGAAATTGAGTTAGATGAACAACCAAGTACAAGTTATGGTGGAAATCATTCAGAAACAATATTAATAGATGAAGTAGGGAAAGAAGTACACAAAAAGTTAGAAAATCGAGAAGAACCCCGAGGAGCAATAGGGATAGATAGAAAAACAGGAGAACAGGGAAATTCAGAAGCAGGTAAGGAGGAAAACACCAAATCGGAAGAACTCCGAGGAGGGACAGTGATAAGGGAAAACGAAAAGGAGAAGATAGATCCACCAGTAGGAGATGACGAGATTATAAGTTTCAAAATAAGAGACAATAGAGAGACAGTTGAAACAGAAACAGAAGAAAGTGGAGGAGAGGAAAAAGCAAAGACTGAATCAAGAAAAAGAAATTGGAGGTCGGAAAGAGAAGAAAGAGAGGGTGAGGTAAAAAGGCCAAGAAAAGGAGATAATTGGCCCAACAGCTATGTAAGAAAATTGAGATATAGAATAATAAGAGCAGAAGATGAAGATGCTGAACAAGTAAATGAAGTAACAAGTCAAAAGGGACAAGAAAAACCCAGTGGAAAAAGATTACAAAAGTCCAAAAGGACAAGGAAAATAAATTCAAAATTTAAGTCACCTGAGTGGCTGTATATTGCACTAACAGATTACAAAGAAGAAGAAGAAAACACTCACGGAAACCAGAGACTGAGAAGTCGAATGGGAAAAGGTGAGATGCAACAAAAGGACTGAAGTGAAGACTTAAAGTGCTTCTGCCGGACGTGACAATTTTACTGGATGTGACAAATCACCGGATGTGACAACGAAAGAATTCTGGAGAGAATTAAAGAAAGTACCAAGCAAAGACTTTTGAAAGCAGAGTGGCGTCTAAGTCATTTTGAGGTGTAGTGACACAATTTCCTGAAAAATTTAACAAATAGAAAAAGAAAAATGGAAAATAATGAGAATAGAAGAAATAAATGTGATTTTATAAAGAGATGGTGCAAAATGTGCTGCTTTTGTACAGGGTTATTAATGACCATATGGATAGTATTAGCAATCACAATTCCTATTAGTGTAGCTGTGATAGAAGCAAAGAATGATACTAAACAAGAAAAAGAAACTAATATTAAAGAACAAGTTGTTTTAAGAAGTAGTGCAGAGTTGCATAAGGATAGGTCAGTAACAGATTTCTCAAAGAATGTTTTTACAAAGTTGTTGTATGAGTACGTAAAAACAATGGAAGTAAGAGATTGTTATGTTTGTATGCAGTTGCCTGCATCAGTATCAGAAGGTGTGACTTATCATCACTTACCTTTGACTTATGGAATAACATGTAGTGTAATAGCAAGTTTATTTTATAAAACAGGTAGATTAGAATCTTATTATACTGATATAGATAAGATATTTGCAAACATTCCTGTAGTGCCAGAACTTAACAAAGTAAAACCAGCAAAGGTTTTAGGAGAATTCTTTTAGAACATAGAAAATTAACGTTAGAAGAAATAGTTAGTAACAACCTTACCTGTGAGTTAAGGAAAGAAGAAAAAGTATTTCTAGACATGGTTGAGGAAAGAAGAATGAAATTTCAAAGAGAAGCAATAAAAGAGGAAGGAAAACGTTTATGGACGTTTGAGGAAGGAAATCATGAAGGGAAAAAGATAAATGCAGCAATGACATTAGACTGGCCGCAAACAGGAAAGTTGTGCATTAGGAGAAATAAGACAGTCTATGACAATTACTTTGTAGGTTCCAGTGTCTGCCATGACAATTATCAAATTCTGGGAGGTTGGGGATTCAAAGGTGGAAAAGATCCAATATTTCCAGGTATCTATTATATTTGTGGGAATAGAGCTTATTACAGGTTACCGGACCATTGGTATGGAACTTGCTATGTAGGCCTGGTCTTTCCAAAAATCTTTCACATGGACAGAGAAGAAAAGGGAACATACAAAATGATTAATGGATTTAAACGTAGAAAGAGGGAAAGTTTTTCAGAAATTGTAGGAGATATTTTTGGAGCATTGATACCAGCAGTGGGAATATCTTTGAATGCATTTAAAATTGGAAGTTATCCACAGTAGTAGATCGTTTGTCTACAGATACTGCGGGAGGGTTCTTAATGGTAAATACCGAAATGGTTGCCATGAGAGCTATGGTGATGCAAAATCGGCTTGCCCTTGATATTCTTTTGGCAAAAGAGGGTGGAGTCTGTGGAATGTTGAAAGTTCAACATTGTTGTACTTACATTCCGGATAACAGTGAAAATATACAGAAGTATATTACAAATATTACAAGTCTGCACAAAGAATTAGTCCCACTGGAGGTTGAAAGTGTTTTGGGAAAACTTGGTAGAGGGTTTTCCTCAGTAGCAAATTGGTTAACTAGGATGAGTAAACTAGTAATAGGGAAAGTTATAATAGTAGCAACTATAGTGATATTGTTAGCCATGACATTGAAAATAGTAATAACATGTATAAAGAGAAAAGTAAGACAGAATAAGATAAGAAGAAATAACAGAATAATGAGAGAAAGAGAGAGAGAAATGGGTGAAATTGAGTTGGAGAAAATGAAAGAAAGCATGTATAAAGAGACTAAAAGGCAAGATGAAGAAGAGACAGAGATATGAATAACAGAAAGTAAAGGATGAAAGACATGCTGCCTGAAAAGAAGTATGACTTGGTTTTATGTGGTGATTTAAAAATCACCAAAGGGGGATTGATGGAGCAGTAAAAATAAAAAATTTAACCCCTAACAAATTATATAATTAATTAATTAAAAATGTTCGTTTAAATGTATTAATCAACATTGTATATGTGGGAATGGTAATATGCTAATGTACGTGCTAAATAATCTACTAATGAATGTCCGTGTGTCTAATCATAACGTAAGAATAAAAAGCGTACTAAATAAAAATAAATGCATGTTTGTGCTTCATAGAAATAAAATGTGTCGTTGCAAAAACAATAGTGATGGTAAGTAAGGAGCAGCTTAAATGTCGCTTTTTGCTAGGTAACAACTAATTGGGGTACGTAGACGGGAGGGAAACGAAAGGGATATTTTTCTCTATTTTAATTATGTTTTATTTGCCTCAAATTAGTGCTTCTAAAGTAGAACCGAGTGGCGAGATAAAATGGCCGCCAGTGGGAAGATGTGCGCAGGCGCAAGGGGACACGTGGTACGGGATGAGATTGAAGAAATCTGGAGCCGCGTGATGTCTCTGAGAGGCTAGGATGCAAGAAATGGTCAAGGCTGGTGTGACCTAATTGAACTGATAGTGTGCCGTGATGATCAGGAGAGAGTCCGTGGGAAAGGAGCCCAAGAGAAAGGACAATGACTGCGGAGTTCTTGAATGTGTCAAAAGAAGATACAAATGAACTGATCGAATCGGATGGAAATGTTTAAGCGTATGGGAAAGGAAATGATCCAAGGACCCTTGAATCCAAGAGAACTTGATTAAAGAATGAATAAGCTGACATGCATGGACCAATGAAAGAAAAGCGTGATATTAATGTTGCAACAATTAGTTAGCAAAGTTAGAATTAGGGTATAAGAGGGCCTACTCTTAGTGGGAGGGGGTCAGTTCCAGGGAAGTTCCAGAGAGTTGCAGTTCGAGAGTCGTGGTTGCAGTAGAGGAGACGGGTTGCAGGTAGCTGATGCTGACGAGCTGAAGTTGCTGTTGCTGTCTTAACTTTACAGTTGAGTATGAGAATCAGGCTATTTCTAATCCCAAAGTTAGGTTAGAAATCATTAGGCTAAATTAGGAAGCTAGGCAGGTAGCTAAGGTTTTTGGCTTCATGACAAAATTTCCTTTCTGCAATAAATTGATCATGCTTAATAAAATTGTGAATTTAAAATGAATAATTGAATAAAGTATTAAATCTTTTCATGCTTTTAAAATTATATAAAATTTAAGATTCTTTAAAAACCAAAATGACTCAGTGGTTATTTTCCTAAATGATTGTGACATGAGTAATTGGTTGATTGTGATTCAGCTGGTCTTAATCACTATGAACTAATTTCTTAAATGAATGATTCATCGACAAAACAATGAGCAGGAATAATCTTAAGAAATAATTAAAAGAAAGTGACAAATTAAAGTAAATAGATATCCTTGCTCTTTCCAGCGGTACACAAAATGGTGTTCTCCATTTAGTTCTCATGCTTCTCCTAGGAGTACGGAATTTCATAAAGGTGTAAAAAGGAAATCCAGGAGTGTATGTGTGTGTGTTTAGGCGATGTTTATGGGCCCCATCGTCATGTGGATATGAGAAATATAGTTTGCCCCTGGATGACCTATAAGTAACCTGGGAGGAGGATAGTTTTTATTGTACGCGCTGCATCAATAGCTAGCTATAGGTCTGGATGGATACGGGTATAGGAGCATAGTTAGGTCGCTCTTGGCTAGCCAGCTGTACACCTAGACAGATATGGGTATAGGTGGCTAACGTGCTACCACTATTGTATCCAGACAAGAAGGAGCTCTAAAAGCTACTTAAATCCTTACATGGCGTACGTCGCTAAATGGGGAAAGGAAGCAATTCCTTTTTGTTATTTAACCCTCAAACACCCTATTGGTGTCATGCTTCATCATCGGGTTCACCCTAACTCCTAAAGGTCAGGGTGGGCTCAACCGTATTTCTGGGAGCTCTTAAGAGATGTAGGCCAGGGGGACTTAAAGATAAAAATCCTACTCCGTTCCCCAGGTATCCCTTTTATTCACGGGGACGTAGTGGATATTAAAATAAAATAAAAACGGGTCTTTTTTGTAGGTTATGGTCCTATGACCCTAATAACTTGCCAACATGTTTCAGCCCGGAAAAATTGGCCATAAAGGTCCTGGGCTTTCCTCAGGGCACAACAAGTATTCCCACCCTGGTGTTGACCGACACTTGTCCTATATATATTTTTTTGAAGGTACAGAAAGCTGTAACCTTCGTGAAAATAATAATAATAATAATGGGGAGTATACTTATCTCCCTTCCTTTTGTACGAAAAAATTCTGCCCTATTAGAGGTGAACTACCATTTTTCATGGACCACGGGAAGGGGAGCCTTGTAGTCAAACGTACTTCAAAGGTCCTGCCCCGTAGTATACCTATTTGGTATCCGTGTGTCCAGGCTCTAGCTAAGGATTTAAGTAGCTTTTAGAGCTCCTTCTTGTCTGGATACAATAGTGGTAGCATATTTCTAGTTGGGAGGAGGTATCCACGTCAAAAAACCTCTCTTACCCCTCGTCTGCCGGTGGAGGGATCTCCACTGCCAGATGTGGTTTACACTATAGGTGACTAACCACATTTCTCTTGGCAAGCCAGAATTAGGCCTAGAAGGAATTAGGTATGAGTCTAGCCAGTCCGTTCTTGGCAAGCCAGCTGAAAGCGTAGACACATCTGGGTATAGGAATTTAGCAAGACCTTTCCTGGCAAGACAGGTGTAAGCCTATACAGTGCTTTAAATGGGAAAAAATAAGTGCAGGTACTCATTAAAATGAGCTAGATGTGTAGTGAGTGGGCGGGGCTAGGGGCGGGGCTAAAGGCAAGACATGATAATACTTAACGACTTCTATATTAGTTGCAGCACATACCAAAACACATGAGAAATGTGTTTATATAAACAAAGCAAGTTAACTCATTACACAAAATGAAAGAGATATGCTATAATATGTTAACATTTCCTTTTTTTTTTGCAATAGTTGCACCTTCTTAATGCCATACTGTTAATTGCTGTTGTTTGGCACAATACTATATATTTTTCAGCACGTGAGTAGGAAGAAACTGAAAATACCCCCCACTTCCAACCAAAGCTCTTATGGCACAAAGCAAATGAAGCAAATCATCATGACCCTCCCCAGAAGATATCTCTTGTCTCTTCCATAGATCTATCCATTCATCCTTTCATCCTACCATTAACCTGCTGATGTCCGCCATTTAACCTTTACATTCAGTCGTCTATTCAGTCTTTCATCCATCATTCAGTTTTCACCATTCCGTCTGTCCACCCTTCATATCCAAACCTATCCATCCATCCATCTCCAAACTTATCCATTCATCCTTTCACTCATCCATCTCTTTATCCACCCTTTTGCTCATTCATTAATCCTTTCGCTCATCTATCCATCAACCCTTTCACTCCTTTATTCCATCCGCCCTTTCATTCCATCCACCCTTTCACTCAATCCCTGCTTTCACTCATCCATCATCCACCCTTTCATCCATCCTCCCTCCCTTTCATTCATCCATCCAATCTTTCACTTATCCACCCATCATCCGCCCTTTTATCCAATCATCCACCCTCTTTCACCCAGCAATCCATGCTTTCACTCATCCATCCATCTATACATCCACCCTTGCTCACTCATCCATCCACTCACTCACCCACTGAAAATACCCCCACTTCGAACCAAAGCTCTTATGGCAGAATGTAAATGAAGCAAATCATCATGACCCTCCCCAGAAGATAGCTCTTGTCTCTTCCATAGATCTATCCATTCATTCTTTCATCCTACCATTTACCTGCTGATGTCCGCCATTTAACCTTTACATTCTGTCGTCTATTCAGTCTTTCATCCATCATTCAGTTTTCACCATTCCGTCTGTCCACCCTTCATATCCAAACCTATCCATCCATCCATCTCCAAACCTATCCATTCATCCTTTCACTCATCCATCTCTTTATCCACCCTTTCGCTCATTCATTAATCCTTTCGCTCATCTATCCATCAACCCTTTCACTGGTTTATTCCATCCACCCTTTCATTCCATCCACCCTTTCACTCAATCCCTCCTTTCACTCATCCATCATCCACCCTTTCATCCATCCATCCTCCCTTTCATTCATCCATCCAATCTTTCACTTATCCACTCATCATCCGCCCTTTTATCCAATCATCCACCCCCTTTCACCCAGCCATCCATGCTTTCACTCATCCATCCATCTATTCATCCATCCATCCATACATCCAACCTTGTTCACTCATCCATCCATTCACTCACCCACCCACCCACCCTCCCAACTATGCTATTTATGAATCTTTGTCGCTGAGCAGACGTACACACAAAGTGCCACCCATTTTCTTTAAAATACCTCCTGAGAGTGTTTTGATTCTCTCTCTATATTTCTCTCACTTTTTTCTTACAAAAAACAGGCATACGAATGCAGGCAAACACACAAACATAAGAAGGCACACAAAAGACTTGGGTATGATGAAAGCCATGTTATACTCTGAGTCTTCACCTACCATGGCTTTTTTAATTGCCACCAGGGCCGGACTGGCCATAGCCTGATTGCCACTGCAGGGGACTGCCATGATTCCTGTGTTTGCACAAATGCACAGGATAGTGTGACTGTGATTGACAGCACAAGGCCTGAACGGACCCTGCTCTGTCAAACACAGCGTGATGGTGAGCACCCGGCAATTATTCAAATGAGCCCAGCTGACTAGCTCAGCTGGGGCTCAGATCGGGGATACAGAAGTGGCGCCTTGGCTGCCAGAGACATGCTCCACTCCTGCTCACCAGCACTCACAGCCAATGAGCCTACCTTTTGATGAGTACCGGTACTCTCCTCGGCAGAAGAGAAGTGCCGGTACTCAGAGGGATAAATCTAAGAGGTGCCGGTACTCAGTACCGGTGAGTACCGGCCCATTTAAAGCACTGGGCCTATACGAATTCGGGTATAGGAGTCTAGCAGGACTATTCTTAGCAAGACAGATGCAGGCCTAAACGGATTCTGGTGTAGGAGTCTAGTCAAACCTTTCTTGGCAAGCCTACTGTAGGATTTGACAGATTAGGGTCTAGGAGTATATTCAGAGCATTCTTTTCAAGCCAGCGGCAGGCCTAGCTGTATCCTTGCATAGGTGTCGAGCCAGACCATTCTTGGCAAGTCAGCTCTAGGCCTGGATTGATCCGGGTATAGGAGCGGAGCGGGACCGTCTCCTTGTAGTTCCCCTAAAGAGGGAGGATAACTTTCCCACCGTTTAGAGCCATAGGCCAGCAGATTTGTTTTTCCTTGCATGAGTTTCCGGGAGGGGTCTGATAGGAAAGCCATCAGGATCAAGGACAGCATGCTCTGGGCGACCCAGCATCAAAGGGAGCGGGGAGCAGTACCATGCCCCACCATTCTCTGTCCCTCCCATGTAAAGAGTCCTTTAGGACCCAGAATGTGTGTGGCTCTCCCTATGGGTTTAGGAATGTTGTGACTAGGGGTGAGTGATGAATTCCGTTCCACCGGCGGGGTTGGCGGAGTTTTGGCCATGTTGTGCTACGCATGTAACTTGGAGTTCTGGCCAAATTCTGCAAACTGCTGCGTGGAGGAGTTGTTTCTCGTGCAATGCTCGCCAACAGAAAGTTGGCGAGCTTGAGCAAGATTTGGAGTCCCCTCGCCTGAAAATCTACTTCAGTGGCAGCAAAATCAACTTGAGAAGAAGTGCCCTCTGCTGCCTTGCGTGGTGCCGTTTGCGCTGATTTTTCAGCGTGGAACGAGCTCCCGGTGCTAAAATTCAGCACGAGCAGCGCAACGAGCCTAATTCAACCCGTTTGCTGAACCCCGCTGAATCTCGCTGAGTTTTCATGTAGCTCCGCAGACCGCGAGATCTGCCCCCCCCTAGTTGTGACACTGTGATTGGCTCTGAAAGTTTTCAATGGCCTCCTTCCTTGATAGAGATCTCCAGAGGTCCAGCACGTGTGCAGCTTAAGCCTGGTTGTGTTGGACTCCAACCCAGTCAAGCTTGGAACGTACCGTAGCCAGTGCGTCATGAGCTCTTGTACAAGGAAGTAAATGCCCCCCATGGCTGCGGATTGAATTATAACATACAGAAATGATTAGGGTTCCCTCGGCCCCTTAGGATGCCCGGTGCCACTGCACCTACTGCACAAATGAAGGCTATGCTGTCAGTGCGGCAGGGCGGTTTGTGATTAAAGGGAGTGTAGTTATTACCACACACTCAAGGTGTTCTACCAAAATATTGTTTTTTTATAGCGATCTGAAGATACGTGCACTCCACAATGTCGACAAACAACACATCGTCAGGGTAGCTGCAGGTCAGTATGACTGGTCTCGATATTTTAATATTCACCCCCGCCTCCCTCCTGCACAGCACCCGCACTCAGGGAGCGGCGCAAACACTCACCTGCGCATTCCGCACATTCTCACAGATTGAAAGTATTCCGTTCCTGGATTGATTCCTGAATCTCTCCTGAAAAGCACTTTGGGACAGTGAGCGATTAAAAGGAAATATGCTTTCTTCGTCGCGCGCCGCGCTCCCGCAACCGAGGGGCCCGCTGCACCTGAAATGGTTTTACGAATTATTAATTCAGAGCTGCGAAAACAGCGAGCGCTTAGAGCAGGCAAACGAGGCGCTGGATTCAGGACAGCAACGAAAATAAAATAGTGCTTAAAGCATTAAAGGCAGGGTGCAGAGGGGTGGACAGGTGAGGCGTCCAGTGACCGAGGCAGAAAACTGTGAACAGCAGCCCCTGTGAAGGGGGAGGGAATACGGGGGCAATATTCGCATTATTGTCAGTCACTTTCATGACGCCACCACCAACGCTATTGTCTACTCTGCGACCTCTGTGCCCTGCTTGTGAGGTGTGTGTGTGGCATCGTTCCGTGCTGAAATAAAACCTGGGGGCATATTAGCAAGGGCACTATCGCCGCTTTAGCGGCACTTTTTGCCGCTAAAGCGGCGATATTCTTATCGCCCTATCAGCAAACTGTCTCTAACAGCAGTTAGCGACAGTTTTCGGGCATTAGCGCCCGTGTTTTTACCGCTTTGCATGTCAGCGATATTTATCGCTAATGACATGCAAAATGGGCGTTCCCGACGAACAAACCTGGGAAACACCCGCTAACAGGCCTATCGCCTATTAGCAAGGTGGCCATGGCCCCAGTTAGCGACGTGAAAAGTCGCGCTAACCGGGGTCATCGCCATTTATTTAACACCTGCAATTAGCAGGTGTTAGCCATATCTAACATGGGAAGTGGATTATGCTGATACGACCACAGGGTCGTATCAGCAAGGTTATCGCCGTTTTTCATGAAACATCGCTGGAAAACCAGCGATGTTTCATGGAAAACACCGCTATGGCTGGAATAATTATCGCCATAGCGCTAAATGTCGCTAATACAGCGTTAGCATGGCAAATTATTCCGACGATAGCCGGCGATAAAAAAGTGCTTGCTAAACACGCTTTGCGATGTTTAGCGCACTTTTTAGATAATATGCCCCCTGATCTCTTCGGATGAGACAAGCTCCGATAAACTCGATCCGCTCAGAACAAGCCCCAGGTCTGCTCAACCTGACACTTCCGGTAAATCCTACCACAGCAAACATCTTGCAGGCCAGATCCTCCCACCTCTGGGTACAAACTGACCCACCCAGTAACTGACTCAGAAAACCCTGTAATATAACCAGAGGCCCATCACCCGCCTTCCACCTCCACGTCACGGGCTCGATGGACCCAACCTTCATAATGCTCAACACCCAGAGACTAGGACCTGGACATCGTCTGCCAACAGAGCACACACCACTCTGAGCCTTCCAGGCACGCGGCATCATCACAGAACTGGGGGGGGGGTGTATGTGGCATAAAGGCCAGAGCTGCCGACCTTGCAACAGGGGAGCCGGGTTCGAGTCTTGATATCGGCTCAACATCTTGTGATTCTGGGCAAATCACTTAATCTCACTGTGCCTGCCAAAAATGAATGTGTCCTTGTGTAATGTAACTGGTGCTCATGTAAAGCGCTCCAATACCTTCAGGTCGAATTCACGCTATATAAAACTGCAAAATAATATATATTTATACATACCGAACATTGAACGCCACACCTACTACACTACACGAAGGGTGCAACAAAAGCCAACACATGGCTTGACTACTAAGCCTCTTGTCGAGCCCAAATTCGAGACCCTGACCCATCTGATGTCGTCACTAGTGCTCTCAAGAGGCCTGAAGTTAAGCCAAGCCCTCTCCTCGGCATATTCTAGCCTTAAAAACATTCCAAAATCTAACACTCCACAAACCTTTTTTATTTGTATTCAAGATCACTTCTGTAGCAAAATAGTTGCAAACCCACATCAGCAGAGAAATCCCACTGAGGAAATCCTTCAAATCAGTCTGTAAGATGGTGCCTAGATGGCCGCCTCCTACGCAAGAGACAATGCTCCCAAGACCCTTGACAACAGCTGCGCCTGTGATAGTTTAGCTAGTAGATCGAGGACTGTGCCTTCTTGATTTGTTGGACATGAGTGGAATAATTTCCAGAATTCAATGATCGTTTCCAAAAACCGATGTGTTTATTGTGAGTTTTAACACATAAAGCAAAGAACAGCCGACACGTGTTTCGCCCGTGTGGCCCAACTGCCGTGGGCTTTCTCAAGGCAGAAATTCGTTGCTGGTAATCCAGTCCCGTGGCAGTCATATGAGGCAGTCTCTGCGGTCTCCTGGGAATCCACATGACTCAGTTCATTCAGTTGTCAACCTTGACATTGAATGAACAATTCTGGAGTGGCCCTTGCGTCATACTCCCCTCAATCTATTATAGGTACAGAAATTAAGGGCCTTCTTAGCTGATGGAAAACAACATGTGGATGACCTCCAAGTCTATCTCAAGACATGTTCTTCCCAAGTTACCACCAGCTCAAGAAGCACCTATAACGAAGAGATGCCCTCATATTAACTGTAACCCAACTCCTAAAAACAGAATCAGAACCTACTCTCATCACCACAAAACCAATCCCCGACTCTTAGCTATCAGTGAATTGGGGGCATGAAGGTTTCATTCCACAGGTTAGGTAGGGTTCATAAGATTAAGGGCCTTATTTGGATCTCGGCAGATGGCATACTCCATCACAAACGCGATGGATATCCCTTCTGCCGTATTCTCCGTCCTCGTATGATCTCCATAGGATATAATGAGATCCTAATACGGCGGACGAGATATCCTTTACATTTGTGACAAAGTATTCCCCTGTACCAGGATCTAAATCAGGCCCTAAGTATATATACTGTGGAAATATGACATCTTGTCCCCCTCCTCCCTCCTCTAATGATTTCAGAAACATGGCGCAAACCTGGTCCTCTCATGGCTAGATTGTGGGAACACACTGTTGGCTGACTTTTTCAAGAATACACAACTCTTCCTAAAAGCAATTCTCCGTATCTTTGACATCCCAGTTCCAATCACTCTACATTGCAAACCACTCAAAGACCACATCTGACTCTAGCAACCACACATCTGCCACAAGGCGATGGGCAGATGTGAATGAACATGGCTGCTCAGCTGAAAAAGCAGCTCATCTTGGAAAGCTTCCGGTTTACGAGGAGCTAGCCCAGTGCTTACTTTGTAACACAAAAACATAAGTGCTGGGGCACAACGTTTTGTTCAGAAGCTCGCGACCGGTGCTAGTGAATGTCAGAGTGCTGAATACCGAGGCTGCGTAGTCTTTATGCCACCTCATGCCTCTTTACTCCACCACCAATCACTCCATTCGTCTTTATCTCACACTTTGCAGCTTCTGTTTCATCCCTGCTTTCTTTGTCATCTTTGCACAAGTCCATCTTGGCAGCTTCGCCCACTTTACAGAGAAGGAGGTGGAAAAAGCTATGGCTGAAATCAAATCAGGGTCCCCATTAGACCCCTGCCCTCACTTCATCTTTTCCCGGATTGCTTCAACCATATGCCCCTATGTCACTCAAATACTCAACCAGTCTCTATGCACTGCAGTATTTCCAGAGATTTGGAAAAAAGCTACGGTAGTTCCTCTACTAAAAAAAGCGGGAACCGATGTTCAAAATCCAGCAAACTACCGACCCATATCTCAACTTCCTTACCTATCCAAAGTGATGGAGAAACTGGTAAATAAGCAGTTAACCAACTACCTCGAGTCTAATGAACTTCTGGACATCTCTCAAACCGGTTTCCGAGCAAACAATAGCACTGAAACAACGCTCTTGGCAGTACTTGATAACATCAGGTGTGTGGTTGATCAGGGCAGAGCCGCCGCCCTGATCCTATTGGACTTGGCGGCGTTCGATACCGTCTCACACAACCTTTTGTTGAAAATTCTGTCTGACAAAGGCATACACTCCAAAGCCCTTCAGTGGCTCCACTCTTTTCTGAATAATCGAACTCAAACCATACAGTTAGGCGCCTTCCCTTCAACCCCAATACCAATTAAGTACAGTGTGCCACAGGGAGCTTCATTGAGCCCTACCCTCTTTTTTTTTTTGAAAACGTATTTTATTCGTCAATTTGCACATATAACGCAGGGCTCTGCACACCAGAGACATCTGCCGAATCAGACTATACTTAAGCATTAAAACAATCGACTTTTGTTTTGCCAAGTCAACTATGCATAACAAAAACACATTAAGTGATGCAAACCCCCCCCCCAGACTCTTATCCACAGCCTTGACGTATGAACGAATAACCCTATCACAAATACACACGCCCTCCCAGCCCCCCCCTCCCCGCCACCTTCACAGACCCAGAATCTTAGCCCGATAGCTGAGGCTCCACCAGCACTGGCGGCTCCAGCCATAGGCCCCGATACTCCGCCCATCGTTGCCATATTTTGTAATGCTTGCGCGGGCATCCCCTGGCTACAAAGATAGGTTGCTCCAGTCCCATACAAAAATCGAATCCATTTTTCCAGGCAGCCACCGAGGGGGCCCGCACCGCCTTCCACACCTTAGCAATGTCTCGCTTCGCCAGTGTGAAGCCCAATAACATGAGGTGCCGTTTGTAGGCATTGCCACCTATCCCTGCCATAACATGAAGCAGGGCCAACTGCGAGCGTGCGAGGAAGCTCCCATCCCAAGACCTCAGAAAGACATGTGAACACCCCTCCAAAAGCTATCCAGCGATGTGCACTGCCAGACCGTGTGTATAAATGTACCCTCCTCCCGTCCACAGCGGAGACACTCCGGGGAGGCGATCAGTCCCGCCCGCCACAACCTTGCCCTAGTAAAATAGACCCTGTGGAGGTATTTGAACTGGATCAGGCGGAGTCGCATTGCTATAGCCGCCCCCGCGGGGCTGTCAAGGCCTCCGTCCAGTCCTCCTCTTCCAAACTGCCCACGTCTCCCTCCCAGTCCCCCCGGAGCTTCTGAAGTGTGGGAGAGCAGTGAGTGACCAGGGACTGGTAGATTTGGGAAATCTTCTTTTCTTTTAAGTCCCCCATAAAAACTTTTGCTTCCAAAGGACTAAATTCAGGGAGGGACTCCAGACCCTGCAAACTGGGGGACAGGGCATGGCGGAACTGGAGGTATCGATAAAATTGTGACTGAGGCATGAGGAACTCCTTCTGGAGATCCCGGAAAGGCTTTAGTGTCGTGCCCCTCAGGACATCTCCCAGGGTGGAGACACCAATGTTGTCCCATCCCCGAAAGCCCGCAGACGCCCATTATTCCACAAAGGGGTCTCCCGAGTCAGGACATTCCACCAACCCATACGCCGCAGCGCCTGTCTCCATATCAAAAAGACCACCCGTGTGGCCGATGGCAACGCACCCCGCAACTGAGCAGAGTACAAAAGCGTATGTAGTGTGTGGCATCCCATAAGCTGTCGTTCTAGCGCATACGTCTCCCCTGCTCGAGAAGGCTTCAAGTGTAACAATCCCCACCATGCTTCAAGCCACTCCAAAACTAAGTCAACCTAAGTTACCTCTTGACCCCTCACCCAAGTCTGATGAAAGGACACCCTCTTGAAAAATCTGCAAAATGGAAATATGCCTCTCACAGTCACGTTACCACTGTCTGTGGGCTATGTCATTTAAATGTATAGTGCTCTTTAAGTAAAAATAATTTTCATATATACCTCCCAGGCATAGAACTTAATTGTGACTCTGTAGGATCCCTTGCAGGGCTTCATCTGTGCTGTAATGAACTCTGAAATAAATCAGAGAAAGAATTAGAGAAGAGGCCTTTTGTGGGGGGGGGAGGGGTATGACACTGGCAGATCCAGCCCCATCACTCTTTAGCTTCTCTCTTCTTTGCAGCCAATTCCATATTTTTAGAGGTGGTTGGGATGGCAATGTCCCCTGCATGGTTTTACAGATGTGCACCCATGTCCTGGGGAAACTCAGCTGTAGTTTTCGCTGGGATCCTGGTTTTTCTCTGCCTTGCACACACGACGATCATGCATGTGCACTGAGGCCTAGGCGGTGTGAAAGGTTCTGAGTCAGGAGTGTGGCTCTGTGTCTGGAGAGATCACATCACACCTGCCCTTCTAGGGCACAGGTCTGCTGTCCATGTCTCTGGACACAATGGTGGAGCGGTGGCTGCAGGTCAATCTCTGCTAGCATGAAGCATGCACTAATATCCCCAAGTGAATGGTGGGTACATGGGCAGCGTGTACGGTAACTGGTAGTGTGACTCCGTGTTGAATGGGTATGTGTAGTCAGTGCTCTGGAATCCATTTTGTAAGGCTCCTGGTAAAGTATGACACAAGATGGAGGCTGAGGGTCAGCCTCCCCAGACCAGCATTCATGAGCTCTGGGTTCAGTATCAGACAGTGGGGCTTGTCGGAGAGAGACAGGGCTGTTTTAGTTATGCATCAGTGATGATTTAGCTGAAGCCTACTGACTGTCTCTTTCTGAGCACCACGATTTGACCTCGCAGATGGTATGGGTAGGTGGTTACAGCAGTCTCCTACTTGTGCAGACGCAGGGCTGCTCCTTTCTCTCTCCCAGGGGAGCAACTCCCAAAGACTGGTGGTTTCAGGTGCAAGGACTTCACAAGTGATTGTGCTCAATTATAGGGTCCACCAGTTTGAGACACTCCTAGTTGCGACCTGCTGCGGAAACCAGCACCTAAAACTAAGATGGTGGGGCATATGTACAAGCCCCTATCGCCACCACAACGTCACTTTTACCGACGTTGTGGTGGCGATAGGGGCTCCACCTTATGTACAAGGCAGCGTTAAGCCACTTAACGTGGCTTAACGCGTCCTTGTAAATAAGGCCCCCTTTCACGCTGTGGTTAGCGTGAAAGGGGTTGGGAGTGGGTGTTGCGGTGGGCGTTCCACCGCAACACCCATTGATTTTGACGTTGCCCCCTATGTACAAGGGTGGCGTACATAGGAGGCAGCGCCAAAATGAAGACCAGGTAAATCCTGGTCTTAAGGTGGCGAAACGAGGAGAAATGCATTATTTCTCCTCGTTTTTGCTTTTTCCATTTGTACTGCCTTGTGCAGCACACATGGAAAAAGCAAAATGCCATGGTTTGTTTATGGTCAGGAAGGTGTCCCTTCCTGCACATAAACAAACCTTTAAAAAAATGCCATTTTGTGACTTTCATGTGTGCTGCATGAAGCAGCACACATGAAAGTGACAGAACAGCATTTTAGGATTGTTTATGTGCAGGAAGGGGGACCTTCCTGTACATAAACAATCCTCCCCTGCACTATGGTGCAAGGGTGCCTGTGTTGGCGCTAAGTTGCTAAACTTAGCGCCATCGCAGGGGGAAATGCAAGGCTGCACCACATTCTTGTAAATATGGTGCAGCCTTGCGTTTCAGAAGTGGCGGAGAGAGTTGTTAAGCCAGGAAGGCTAACGCCTCTCTCCTCCACTTCTTTGTACAAATGGCCCTGTGTCTCCTGTGCAGAGCTAAGAGAGAGCACAGATTTGGACCTGTCTAACCCTGACAGTTCTATCAAAATACTCTGCAACATGGTTGTAAAAGTGGTATTGAAACTTCCCCACTTGGATCCAGATTTCTCACAACCTGAGGAGTGGTACTCCGCAGAGTGCCAGAGGTAATCCCTGAGATCCGGGGCTGGTGTCGCTGACAGTCAGTGTCCGAGAGTTGAGTGGATATCACACATGCATTTCGGAGTGAAGGCCTCATGTTAAGGACCTCTTTGCCACTACGAATAGGTAAGTCAAGTACCTTTAAACCTGTGCTCCGCAGACTGTTTTGGCTTTAGGAAAAGCTGTGGTAGGGCTGCCAGAGACTGGAGCACTGAAGGGCACGCCCACCTATGGTAATCACGGTGAGCCTACACCTGTGAGATCATTCTAACCTGAAACATTTTGCCTGTTTTCCCTGTTATAGAGCCCCCTGCTCAGCAGCATATTCCTTTGTGTGGTATTTTGTTTTTGTATAATAAAGTAGTTCTCTTTCAGAAAAGATATGTTATTGATTGGATAATCATGAATGCCTGTGTAGCAGGGTTCCTCTGAGCGGTGAAATGATGAATACAGGCACGCTGTAAAAGAGAGTAGTCACCTTATTCCAGACAGCACCATGAACACCCTCAGCTCCAGCCATCAGCTCCAGGTGTCAGCGAGCAGCTGACAACTCTGGAACCCCCATACCAGAACCCCCCAGGATTCCAACCCTGCCATTCCAAAGAGAACATTGAATCGTCAAAGAACACAACACAGCTTTCCCCTTAACACAACCACAAAAGGAACATACTACCAAAAGCCCTCCCCAGGAGACAGCATTACATACAAGATAATTCCCAACAACAGCTAATATAACACAACCGCAAAACCCCTTGAAAATAAGTGTAGCCATAGATGGATGATAGGCACGCAGAAAAAAGTGTCCGGGGAAAGAGATACTCATTCCGACACATAATCTTTCAAATATTGAGGGGGATGTACCCTTCTACGATTTTCCCTTGCCATTACGGGGACTTCCAAGCTTCTATCCTGCCCTTCAGTCAACGTTCCACCAACCGCATCTCTATCCCCCGAACCAAGCCTATGGTTCTCACCCAAGCGATCTTGGGCAGGCGTAGCATCTCCTTCCCCGCATTCGGCATGTGGTTCTCACACAAACGATTCTGGACTGGTATGTCAGAAACCCTTTGTTCAAACAAGTGCCACTCCTCCATCCCTGACCTTTCAAAGTCATCATCCACTGTATCTTCATTCCCCACAAGCACCACACTCCTGTTGCTACACCATTTCCCATTCTCCACCAAAACTGCATGTTTAGATACCTTAACAATGCGCGTCTTAGGAAAAAACTTGGAATTGCTGTTCTTGGTTCCCATTGGTCTTTTCACTTTAACAATATCTCCCACGTGAAACCAAGGGTGGCTCCTCCATGTGGGCGGAGGAGCGTCGCCCCACTGCTTTCTTGCAGTGCGAGAAGCAGAACCATAAAATGCTATTATAAATACCATTTTATGTTTCTGCTTCTCGCACTGCGAGAAAGCAGAAGGGTTTGGTTGAGGTGGGTGGTCCTGCTCCAGGGCAGGGGAGGAGTGGCTTGCCCACTGTTGTGGGCACTGACTGTTTGGTCGGCCCCAGGGCCGACCAAACCAGTCATACACACTCTCCCTTTTCTCCATGTAGGCTGCATGCAGCCTACATGGAGAAAATGGCCTCCCCATAGACGCCTGTGTGGTCGACGTCCCAGTCAATTACAACGCTGCCATTGCAGCATTGTGACTGGCTTAGGGGAGGGGAGTCCTGCGAGGACTCGGAGCAGAGATGACGCGACGCGTGATCGGACCCCCTTCCCGCGTGAACCCGCCCACCCCCCCACATGCAAGTCATGCCGGCCGCGACTGCGTGAAACTGAACTTCTTTTACCATTTTGTCATTGTCATAATTCAGCTTAGTTTTCAGTTGAGCTTTTTCTACCTTGTCGCACACTTGCTCCAGATCAGGCATCCTGTTGGCACTACGCGTGTGCTCCAACACCCAGCTGGGACTCAACTTGCAAGAACCATATCGTGCCTTCAACAGCACGAAAGGTGAGACAACAGTGAGAGAGTGTGGAGTATTGTGATAACTCCACAACCTTTCCTGCACAGCTTCAGAAACCCTTGCACACACCATAGTAGCCATCTTAATCGTCTCCTTCAACATCCTGTTCACACTCTCCACCATACCATTGCCTTGGGACTATACAAAGCTAATGTCAAGTGCTTGACGCCCATCATTTTCAAGAATGATTGAATCATTTGTGACTTAAACTGGAGGCCATTGTCCGAGTCCAAAACTTTGGGAACTCCTTCTCTGTGAAACATATCCTTCAATAGTTCAACCACAGCAGTGGTGGTAGGTTCACTCAAACATTTGCACTCAACCCACTTTGAGTAATAATCAACTACCACCAAGGCATACCTCATCTCCAAACTAAGGGGCCTATTACGATGGCGGGCGGACAAAGTCCGCCGGCCACCGTAATGGTGAATGGGACCGTCCGCCAGAGATGCGGCGGTCCCGCTGTGGGCATTAGGATGCCACCGCCACGGTGGCGGTGGCATCCCCATCCACAACATTGTGGCGGGCAGTGCGCACAGCACCGCCCGCCACAATGCTGTGGATGCACGTTGTGCATTGGCATGCACAAGGTGACAGGCACCGTGCGGTGCCTGCCACCTTGTCCACGCCAATGTAGGGGGTACCACAGGTACCCCCCATGTGCACCCCCCAACCCCCCAACAATCTGGGGGCCCGCAACGGGCCCCCAACAGCAAAGACCGTATGCCTTTCCATGGCGGCAACGCCGCCATGGAAAGGCTGATCACCGGCTGCATTGCAATATGGATGGCGGTGCCTTGCAGACACCGCCACCATATTGCGCCCGTTTTCCGCCCGGTCGACGAGTCGACCGGCGGAAAAGCGGCGGACGGTCTTCCCGTTCGCCGCGGACCCCCCAGCCATCCTAATATGGCGGGGGGTCATTCAGGCATTGATGGCAGGCGGATCGCCCCTGCCGGGCCGGCGGTGGCTACCACCAGCCCGGCGGGGGTGATCCGCCCGCCATCCTAATGGGCCCCTATGGTTGTACATTGCGCCTATGAAATCCATGTCCAGTTTCTCCCAGGGACCATTAGGAAAACTGACTGGGTGAAGAGGAGTGTTGTGCACACTTACAGTTTTATCTGCATTTAAACAATTCACACACCGTCCCACAAATGTCTCAACTTCCACATCCACTCCTGGCCACCAATAATACTGACGCAAACGTTTCTTCGTACCAGTCATCCCAAGAGGATCCTGGTGACCAAAATTAAATAATCTAGCTCTTAATTCTACCAGAGGAACCAGTAAATTTCCTCTCAGGATGGAATTGTTTTCAAAAGTTAATTCATCCTTAACCTTCTGATATGACTGCAGCCCATCACATAGGTTTCTCTCCTCAGGCCAACCTTTGACAATGAAACCTTTAATCAACTCTTGCAAATCTTCACGTTTGGAGCACTCCATCCATTCGCATTTACTTATTGCTCCATCCAGAACCACTAACCCATCAACCACTCCAACCACACATTCCACATCTTCTTCATGCTTATTACCATGCAACTCATCCATGGGACATCTGGACAGAAAGTCAGCATAAGAGTTTTTCCCTCCAGTGATGTGCCTGATAGTAAAATTAAATTCAAACATCCTGGATAGCAACCTCACCAATCTCGGACTGACCGTGTCATGATCATTCTTTGACAATAAATAAACAAGGGGGTTGTGATCTGTCGCCAGGACAAATTTTCTTCCCCATTGTGCTATTCCCACGAGGATCCTTCACTAACTGAGCGCACACCGGTTCACAAGTAAGTCTCCCCTTTTTCCCTTTTCCCGCCGATACGGCCACATCACGGTGCCATACTTCATACCGCTGGATGCTTCCGTGGGTAAACCGCCTCACTAATGCCCCTCTCCTTTCTGCCTCACAGGTCATAACCTCAATCGGGTGCAAATGACTCCCCTGGACCTCGGCTTCAAGAGCGCGCACTGCGCCTCATGTAAGTTTTTTCCCCCTGGGCTGCAATTGTTAACCTGTTCTATGCTGCTAGTTAGGTCCGCGTTGAGATTTACACGCATTTATGTTTACGCTTTTTTCAGCCTTTTCCCAGTGAGGCTCCTAAATAATAATTCTTCAATTCCACTGGCCCTCCCTGGGTCTTAAATTGTAAGTTATTATTTTTCCTTTTTCCTCACAGTGCGCATGGACATTACACCGTTTTCTCCCCCTTAAACTAATTCCAATTCCTTTTGTTCCAGGCTCTAGCACTACGTTAGTGCTACCTACACCCCGATTGTGGTTCATAATTATGCCACGCCCTCTAGCAAGGCTAATTCCCAATCCTGCCCTTTTAGGGATATTCCTATCTTGTCACATTCACACCACTCAGGCGATAATTTTCTCTTCTACCTCAGCTCTTGCTATCACACCTTGAGCCTAAGCACATTAGTTCTTTCCTCATCTTGCACTCACTTCCTTTTTGAATGCAGCGTGAATTCATGCGTCTTGCCTTAATCTTGTCATTATGCCATCCCTGTCCCTTGAAGGCTCATCCCCTCATACTGAAATATCTTTTTCTATCTACTGAGAGACCTTTCTGTCATCTATCATTGCTTGTCCCAGTTCATTTTTGATTGGGGTCATCTTTTTCTATACAGCACTTTTGTAAAAATAAGTAACCTGGTCCTGAAGATGGCCTGAAATCAGAACAGGTCAAAACGCCGTCAACATTGCAGCACAATCTAGGGCGCCATCCTCATGGTTCCCACAAAAATTAATTGTACTCATTAATGTATCAATGTATGGGAACCAATAAGAGTTCATTGTATATATTATTGTTCTTTTTTTGCACCTTTTCCCGCTGTATATATACCCTTCACTTGTCACTTGCGCCGTTCACCTTTTTCACGAGCACTTGTGCACAGTTTTGTACAGGTTACATGACATTCAATGTAACAGAGTGCTGTTGATTTGACTTTCTTACCAAATATATAAAAAGGATTTTTGCATTTATTGTTCTTTGGTTTCTTGTCTCCCTCTCCTTTCTCTTCCCCCTCCCTTGCAACATGTTATGTGCATGATTCTTTGTAACTGGCAACTAAATAATACCTGTTGAGACATTGTTGTATGTTACACACTATTCACCCAGGTCTCAACTGGGTTTATGGGTATCCTCCTGTGGTTTGATATTGCTTATCAGTGGTCTGTGGCATACCTGACATATTATCGAAGGTGTGATTAAACCTCTCAGGCTGGTGATTATACTGAGGGTGATTAGGGTCAGACGAGAAACCAAAATCAGTCCTGGCACAAAAATGCTCAAACTAGGCCCACTCTGCAGTAGGCCATGACCAGAAAGGGACCATGGGCATGGTCGGTTTGTGGCATCTCATACTGCTGCGAAAGCAATCCTCTAGCAAGGAGTCCACCGGGGAAATGCCAGAGTGGCAGAATGCCTAGTTCATCCCTAAGAGCAATAGGATGTGGATTTGATTTTCTTCACTCCAGCCTCTTGTAATTTTTACAGTTTACTTCCAAAATCTTGTGTTGTCTTGGGCATCTTGATCCGAGTCCCTGGTTATATTTTCTCCATCATATGGACCAAGGGAGATGGATTGACAAACCTGGAATCCATGTGTCTCTAGCAGAGCTTCATGGATTCAGGAAGGTCCTGGGCAACTGTGTTTCGGAAGGGCTGAACGGTGCTTGAACCCAAGCTTCTGGGATTGTTGCTCTCCTCTCCTTCCTTCCACAATCATTCAAGCAATGGGATTATTCATCTGGGCTCATGTTTCTTATACTTGGTGTCTTTAGCTGGGCTGACTTCATAAAGGGATTGCCATAATTGTCATAATAAGGGATTGTCATTTGTTTGCAAAGTGAACTTAGTCAAACCCATATATTTAAGAAAATAGAATGTTGTAGCTCAGCATCTCGGCTTTACTGCTCCTTTGAGCTAAGGCCATCTCTGATTTGCATATGTGTAGCCCTTTTTCTAATGGCACACACAAACCAGAAACACTGGAATGGAATGATACCCCTAGGACCTTCCACTTGTTGAGAGGCTTGACTCAAATCTCCATCACCATTTTGTTTGCTAAAATACAGAGTCATCATACTACTGCATTGCTGCCCATTCCTGTGCCCAGCAATGTGCTTTTCTGTGATTAATGAGTTGGTGTTCCTGAGAGCCACTTGGTGAAATTCTTTATCTTGGCACAATGCTGCCCACAATCCAACTGCACCTGCAACCAAATAAAGGTGCTTTGGTTCACAAGGACTAGTTGATGCCAATGCTGCAGTGCAGTCAGAAGTTCTCATGTCTTTAAATGACCTTCTGTGGTTCACTGCCCATTTAAGAGCAGTTATGACAACCAGTGAGGATGTTTGGGATATTTTAGGAGGCCATTAACCCTTAATGAATTCAGTTTGACCTTTCCTTGGTGCAGTTGTTCATGCTCCTCTGGTAATAGTTTACAAAGGCAGAGGTGGCTGTCAGTTTCCGTCAGTGTGGGCATACTTCAGCCATGTTTGTCGAGTTTTGTTCTTTGGCAAGTAGTGCTATTGTCAAAGAATGGGCACCAGAGACAAGTTCAACTGTTATTTCTGTCAGCAGCTAGAAACTACCTTATAGAGGGGTGTCACTTAAAATCTTCATGAACATTGTTGAACCATTCAAGTAGCCCATTATGGCTAGTAGTTTTATGTCAAGCTAACCTTTGCCATTACTGATAGAGGGTCATTAGGGCTCTGAAGAACCGCTCAACATCCAATCGCACTCATGGAATCCAGGGACTAAGACTTAAAGGGACTGACTTAAGTGTTTCTTTCCTTATATATATGTTTTTTGGACTGCTTTCAGCAACAAGATATGGCCCTGATTTCCAAAGAATTTGGACCTGTCTTATGTCAGTTTTCAGACAGTCTTAAGACTGTTTTTCTTGATTTAAGACAGCATCAAAACAGTCTTAAGTCTTCCTTTTCTAGATGAAAGCAGTATTGAGCAACTTTAGTAAATCCATCCCTTTGTCTCAATGTCGTCTTTTGGCATAGTAGGCTTATAAACATCTACAACTTTCTGCATTTGAAGTTTAATACTGATTAGAACTAACTGCTAATAAGAAAGCCCCCTGTGTTGTCCGCACCTGGCATGGTTTACTGGACACAGAGGGTACTGATTGTGAGAATCCTAAAATCAATACAGATCTGTGCAGCCCCATTGATTCTTAACTACAATGAGAGGGGAGAAAAGGAGTTGCAAATTGTATATAAATGTATTGCTCAATTCCTTCGGCACAGTTTTTGTCGCAAACATTTTAGCAATATTGAACAATAACAGAGCTCTTAAAGTTGGCCTTGCTCGTTCCTGGTTATAGTTGCTGTCTGGTGCCCACGGGTCAGGACTGTCCCATTTCAACTGTTTTGAGTCTGACCTTTGTTGAAATACTTCCTGGCAAGGTTAGGCTTCTGGGCTCCTTCAACAGGACGTGCTGTTGAGTACTTCTGACCATGAAGTCTGAACCTCTGTGTAACAAGGATGCTCGCTCAAGCTGAAATTATGTTTGTTCTTCCCTTCTCTTAAATGTATCTGATGGGCCCTGTTGCAGATACTGATTTCAGCTTCATTGAACTGTTTTTTGTTGTTGTTTTTTTTTGTATAGCGCAAACAGCTACCTCAAACAGAGGTGTCCCTGAGCTGTGCGGAAAGTCGGGTGAGCAAACTGGGCCTCACAACTAGCCTTGACCGAAGAACCACGTCTTCAAATTCTTAGGGAACTCGGGTTCAGAGTCCGACAGGCGTAGATGTAGTGGCAGTGCATTCCATAGCATGGCGTTCCTGACTGTGAAGGACCTTCCTCCTTTTCTGGCTTTTGCGAAGCGGGGAACGCGGAATAGAAACTGGGAATTGGATCTCAGTGTTCGGGAAGATTGGTATGGGCGAAGCCTATTTCTACGGTATCTAGGTCCTATGTTATGCATGGCCCGAAAAGCTAATGTCAGGGATTTGAATTCAATACGTTTTTCTACCGGAAGCCAGTGTAGAAACCTGGTTGCTGAAACTGTGGGTGAGTGTCTGGTAGCTGGGTTGGAGAGTTACATTTATACTAATGATTGAATTTGCAGCGGGATCTGCCTACCACAGAAGAGTAGAATAGGCCTGAAGCAACCATAGCACATGCCTCTTTGCCAATGAATGTGCTGGCTCAGATATATTCAATGTAGAGACATGGCTGCACTCTTTCCACATCCTTAAGGTGTTACCCATGTGTTGCTCAAGAGCAGCATAACACAATGCTCCATCTTGTAGTATGGCTCCAGTATGAGCACCAAAACTCCTTGGCTTCATCTTTCAATATCTTAGCCAGAATGTTTATCTCTTATGTTTCAAATTTAAATAGGATAAATGAATACCACCTAGGAGGCACCTGGCCACATGGAGGTACTACTGTCACAGAGATAGTGGTATTTGGAGTCTTAGCACCAGTCAAAAATGGTCGCATGTCCTGGACATAATGCACAAGCTATCTTATGTATTGCAATGGAACAGTTGCTCTTAAATTTTAGCAAGGATTAATTTGTGGACCCAATGAAATGGGGAACCATCTACAAAGGGGGACACGATTTAAAGGTGTTCGACAAATGACATAATCTCTATCTCTGCCCTGAACATAATTCATCAGGTACCCCTAGAAAATCAGCTTTGAAGTACAGACACTATATTAGACCCGGCATCCTTGGCGTGGTTCTCCCCCTGTCTTTTACCCTTCTGTTTTGTAGACCTAGATTTTTCTAGCTTTAGGATACTGCACACTTTACCACTGCTAACCAGTGCTAAAGTGCTTGTGCTCTCTCGTTTAAACATATTAGAATTGGCGTATACCCAGTTGGCACATTTAATTTACCTGTAAGTCCCCAATAAAGTGGCCATGGACCTGTAAATTAAATGCTACTAGTGAGCCTGCAGCACGGATTGTGCCACCCACTTAAGTAGATATCACACAGAGTACGTCCGGCTGTATGTGAAAAAAAGGGGAAAGAAAAAAGAAGAAAACTAGAGGTTGTGTAATGTCAGAAGGGCTGTGAGGGAAGAAAGAAAAAGGGGGAGAATTTCCCTTCAGGACGAGAATCCTCACTCACCATTAGGTGACATGCTTCATCATATGGGTTCCCTCCTCACACCGAAGTGTGGGCTACAACTCCCCAGGGAGAGGAGCTTAGGTGTTTTCTCAAGATGAGCGTTTGGAAAGAGATGAATGAGGGGCATAGTGGAAAAAAGAGTGGTGATTTAAAAATGTCTCTGTGGGTCCACTAAATCTTTATTGGGTGGCCTCAAGGACACGGTTAAAAGGAAGAGGACTAGGGATTGAACCAATATATCCCTAAACGTAGGTCACTTAAGTAGCCCTTTAAACATGTCTCGGGCCAGCTTTTTCAGCCTGTGTGTGCAGTTTTTAAACTGCCATGTTGACCTGGCAGATTAAACCTTTTGCCAGGCCCAAACGATCCATTTTAATACATATAAGTCACTCCTAGGGTAGGCCCTGAACAGCCCAGAAGGCAGGATGCAGTGTATTTAAAAGTAGGACATGTACTTTTAAGTTTTAAATGTCCTAGTAGTGAAAAAGTCTTAAATTCATTTTTCACTATTGCAAGGCCTGCCTCTTCCATAAGATTACATAGGAGTTACCTTATTACATTTAATAAGCTGTAACGTCCAATTGGGAGCAGGTAGACAGGCCAAGTTTGGTATCTACAGAATTGTAAGTAAAAGCCCTCCTTAAGGATAAAGGCGGATTTTTAGCCACAATTCTGGAAATGCCACTTTTAGAAAGTTGAAAAAGAACAATTGATGAACAGAATGCAGAACAATGTCATACATTCACCCCAGTACAGAGATCTGGGCCTAAATCCATAGTTTTTTTGCTCCCCATGTCATTCCAGTTTGAACCCAGCCATATGCAAATCAGCCTTGACCCTTCTCCCAATGGTAACAGTCCAGCCCAAACTGCCAGGCCAGGTCTTCCCTGGACTGGAAACAAGCATCCTAGGACCGGTTTCGGGGTTTCACCTCTTATCAGCCAGGCTAGCTTGACTCCAGTGGCATGGAGAGCACGGGACCCACGTCTGGGCATACCCGTCACACTCGGGGTGACGAATGCAAAATGAACAATTGATGGACAGAATGCAGAACAGGTTGATGCCCCAAATCCGGTCCCAAAGATGATGCCCTGAAACCGGTCCCAGGATGCTTGTTTCCGGTCCAGAGAGGGCCTGGCTTGGCAGTTTGGCCTGGACTGTTCCCATAAGGAACAGGGTCAAGACTGATTTGCATATGGCTGGGTCCAAACTGGGGTGGCGTGGTGAGCAAAAAACAATGGAATAATCCCAGATCTTTGTGACTGGGGGTGAATGATTGCATTGTTCAGCATTCCGTCCATCATTTGTTCCTTTTGCATTTGTCGCCCTAAGTGTGAAGAGTATGCCCAGATGTGAGTCCAGTGCTCACTGCGCCACTGGATTCAAACTAGCCTGGCTGATGAGGGGTGATGGTCCAAAACCAGTCCCAGGATACTTGTTTCCGGTCCAGGGAGGACCTGGCTTGGCAGTTTGGGCTGGACTGTTCCCATTAGGAACAGGGTCAAGACTGATTTACATATGGCTGGGTCCAAACTGAGGTGGCGTGGTGAACAAAAGAACAATGGATTAAACCCAGATCTTTGTGACTGGGGGTGAATGTTTGCATTGTTCAGCATTCCGTCCATCATTTGTTCCTTTTGCATTTGTCGCCCTAAGTGGGAAGGGCATGCCCAGACGTGGGTCCCGTGCTCACTGCGCCGCTGTATTCAACCTAGCCTGGCTGATGAGGGGTAATGCCCCGAAACCGGTCCCAGGATGCTTGTTTCCGATCCAGGGAGTACCTGGCTTGGCAGTTCGGGCTGGACTGTTTACATAAGGAACAGGGTCAAGACTGATTTGCATATGGCTGGATCCAAACTGGGGTGGCGTGGTGAGCAAAAGAATGATGGATTAAACCCAGCTCTTTGAGACTGGATGTGAATGTTTGCATTGTTCAGCATTCCGTCCATCATTTGTTCGTTTTGCATTTGTCACCCTAAGTGGGAAGGGTATGCCCAGACGTGGGTCTGGTGTTCACTGCGCCACTGGATTCATGCTAGCCTGGCTGATGAGGGGTGATGCCCTGAAACCGGTCCCAGGATGCTTGTTTCCGGTTCAGGGAGGACCTGGCTTGGCAGTTCGGGCTGGACTGTTCCCATAAGGAAGAGGGTCAAGAATGATTTGCAAATGGCTGGGTCCAAACTGGGGTGGCGTGGTGAGCAAAAGAACGATGGATTAAACCCAGATCTTTGTGACTGGGGATAAATGTTTTCATTGTTCAGCATTCCGTCCATCATTTGTTCCTTTTACTTTTAGAAAGTTGGCATTTTCTTGTTCTTACCATTTGGTGCCTGCAGCCTATTACTGGATCACATGACTAGGTATAGCTGGTATTTGGTCCTTGTGCATTGCTCCCAGACAGTGAGACTAAGGGAAGCTAGGTGTTGGCAGGCTGGGCCACTCTGAGTAAACGAAAGGGAGCAGCTGTCACCTACCACACTTGCACATGACAAAGGCTCTGCCTGAGCACTCTTATTGACCCAGAAAAGCTGGGGGGGCCGGGACAGGGAGGAAGGGGTTGCCTGACACCTCAGTGGGGGTGGGTGGAAACCTCTAGAAGCTTCCCCCACTTCAATGGGGACACCATCTATAAATATTGGACCTGAGACACCAACTCTTCAGTACACTTCTGGACCTGTGGATTCTGCCAGGAAGAAGGACTGCTGTGCTGCTGAAAGGACTGCCACTCTGCTGGACTGACCTGGCACTCTGGTGCCTTCTTGCCTAGTGAGAAGGACTGGACCTGCACTCAGGACCCCAGAGTGACTTCAAAGGCCTGTTGGATGGCCTCCTGAACAGAAGCCTCAGGGACAGAATAGGCTTCCAACCACCTTGAACCTAGCTCCTGGACTCTGTTATCTGTGAGTCTTGCCCTCCCAAGGGGTCCCACCCGAGTCCTGGACCCTTGGAAGTGGGCCTGAAGGTACTTTGCCAGCCTATCTGTGGATTCAGCAGAACCAATGCATCGCTCTCTGAACCAACTCATCGCCTCTGCTGCGTGGACTTCCCTGATGCAAGGACATCGCCTCGCCCAACGCAGTCCATCGTATGCACCGCTGCGCGATGCATCTCCACTCAAGAACATCACTCCCCAGAACCGCATCTCCTCGTCCGGACCTCACAATGCCTCTGCTGCGTGATGCATTCTCAACACAGGACTCCACATCTCCTCGCAACCAGGATTAAGGTGCTGTGTTCAGTGGGCCTAAGTGGGTCCCTATAGACAGCCCGCGCTCCATCGTGGCCAGCCTGAACTTATGACTTTGACCCGGTCCGCCCAGATATCCACAATTGGCGCTTTGTGCTTTTTGGCACTATTTTCACTGAAATCTTTAAATTTGTGTCTACTGATTGGATTTTTGTTGTTTTGGTCTTGATTTGTTTATTAAAATTTGCTCTATTTTCCTAATTTGGTGTGGGATTTTTCTTGTGTCATGTTTTCACTTTATTACTGTCTGAAGTACTGCACAAATACTTTCCACATTGCCATTAGGTTAATCCTGACTGCTCTGTGCCAAGCTAGCAAAGGGTTGAGCACAGGTTAATTTGGGGTTTGCTCGTGACTACACCCTGACAAGGATTGTGGTTGCTGCTTGAATAGGATTTCCCCCCCTGAACCACTAACCCAATTTCTTGCACACCAGGAAAACGTAAAGCAAAAGCCAAGTGAAGCACTAAGATTAGAAAGAAGGTCTAAAGCCGTAGGTATCCGCTTGTTGGGAAGAGCAGACAAGAAAAGTATATTGAGAGACATGTTGGTGGGAAATTAGTGGAGACTTCACAATTAAATACTATTTGAAGTTCTGCTGACAGCATGCTGTCTAAAGTTTTCAAATGCTGTATGTGCCAATGACAGTGTGAGACTCCTCTTAGATACAGAAGGCCAATCAGCAGCCAGGCAGCCAGCCATCAGCTCTTCGAGAATGCCTCTCATTCGTAGCCCCTTGGGTTGACCCGCCTCCTGCGACTGCCAGTAATTTGTGGAAAGCGCACGTGCAGCCTGACCTCAGAGATGCTCCTACGATGGCAATGCTCCTGGACCGGCAGGCCATGCTGAAGCCTCTCTGTCCGCTGTTCATCATAACACAGAGCAGACACACTGTTGTGCTGTGAGCGTTTCATTCCCAAATAGCCAAGTTCAGACTACTAAGAGTGGGCATAATGGCGTAATTCTCTTTAGTGTAATTACCACAAAAGTACTCGTAATTATGCTTAATTGTATGAGAATCGTAATCCAGCATTTAGCGCTATTTTCTTAGTGCAAAATGAACCATCGCATCCAAAATGAGCCAGAGGATGCATTTTGCGGTAACAATGTAATGTAAGGCGGATTTTTAGAGCGCTGCTTGTCACCCACTAAGGTATCCATGAGCTGTGAAAATAGCACTAAATGCTACAGGACACAAACAGACCGTAGCCGGCAGCAACTCCCTCTCTCTCTCTCTCTCTCTCTCTCAGTTCGTTGTTCCTGTGGTAGGATCTTTGCTTCAAATTACTCTTGATTACTCAAGCTGGAGTAATGTGTAATTTCACATCACAGTAATCTGTTATTCCTAAAATTACTTCAATTACTCCAGTGTAATTAAAATTTCGCCCTGGCTTAGAGACCAGCTCAGGATCAGCCGTGCAGCACTGGTAAGCACAGTTTAGTGTATTGTGCTTTGGGGCCTTTAGTTCTCTGTGGGGGGTATCGACTCACAGGCAGCACTAAGTACATAATACTACCAGCCACTCAGTGCTTAATTTGTAAAAGAATGAGTGCCGGTGCTCAAAGCTCTGCTCGGAATCCAGTGGCCGGTGCTATTGAATGTTGGTTCACCGAATACCAAGGCTGCGTGGACTTGAGCCCACCTCCTGCTTCTTTAATCCACCACCAGACACTCCCTGCCCCTTTATCTCACTCTCACAGGTTCCTGTTTTCTCCCTTCACAGTGGGTTTTCCGTCTTTCTTTCCCATTTGTGTGTCTTCCCTCTCTTGCGTTAATATATGAAGTACTGCTGCCACTCTCCCTCTGACTGGGGTGGGCGATAAATTCCGCTCCACCGGCGGAGTTGGAGTTCTAGCCTCTCCATGTTACACATGTAATGCGGAGTTCTGGCTAAATTCAGTCAATCGCCATGTGGTGGAGCTTTTTCTCATGCGTAGCTCCCCAACAGTAAGTTGGCGAGCACGAGTGATATTTGGCGTTCCCTAGCGTGATTCTCAGTCGCTACGAGACCACCCGGCAAGATTTCCCCAACGCAGGGGGTCGCAACCGTTCGTGGTCAGAAAGCTGCAGCTCAAGTAGAAAGCTCGAGTGGCAGCAAAATCAGCTCGAGAAGTAGTGCCCTCTGGTGCGCCATGTGGTGCCATCAGCACTGAATGAGCTGCTGGTGCTAAAAATCATTGCGAGCAGCGCGATGTGCCTAATTCCGCCCATTCGAGGAACACTGTGGAATCTTGCGGAGTTTTCATGTAAGTGCATGGAATTCCGCAGAGTGAAACTCCGTGAGTTACGCACCCCTCTACCGCTGACCCATCTTTTCATGTGCAGTAACAGTGATCGAAGTAGAAGACAAAAACCTGCCATAAATGAATGTGTTCACAATGCAAAGAAACACCCTTTCCACATTTGCAAGGTGCACCCTGGCTGTAAAGTTGTCAGAGAATGCTTTGATTAGTAATTTACAAGACTTGCAGTGAATTCTGGCAATGGGGCCACTTGGCAGCTGTGCAGGACGCCAAGCGGTCCTTGTTATGAGTTAATACAGCTGCACGAGAAAGCAATGAGGTTGAATGTATTATAGCGCCATTAATATATAGAGGACAACCCTGGTACATAATGCAAATCAGTGAGTGACCTTGCACGTGCACTTCAACCACGTGCCTTGCTGCTGTTTTAAGGTATAGAAAAATAGCTGATTTGCAAAATCGATCCAATTAAATTATTGCAAGTCCTTATGTCTGTGATGAAGTGTCTCTCAGTTTCACACATATGGCAGTGCAATGTCACACATCAGCACACTGAAAAGACGAAAACGTCACACGTTAGCAAAATGACAACTTGGCACTGGTGCTGTTTGCAGACACCATGGATTTCATTTACAAGCTTTTGATGCACAGCAGCGCAGCAGACCTTCCTGCTGCGCTGCCGTGCGTCAAACGAAAAGGGCAGAAAGGCACCGTTCCTAGAAGATTCAGTGCATTCCTGTCCTTCTCCCCTTGCACCGGCGCACAAACAGCAGCCGTGTGCCAATGCAGACACCCTTGCGCTATGTTGCAAGGGTGCCTGCGTTGCGGGGATGATTGCTGTTGTGCAGGAAGGGACACCTTTCTGCACAAAAACAATCATTGATGGCATTTTCATCTTTCTATGCATGCTGCAGAATGAAGCACGCATAGAAAGAGGAAAAAATGAGGAGAAATAAAAATATTTCTCCTCGTTGCGCCACTCCTATGCCTCCACTGGGGAGGCGTAGGTTTCTGACGTATTCCCAGGTTTACGATTCCTTGTAAAGTTGGGAATGCTTCAGATTCCATGGGTGTTGCGTGGGGACACCCACAGCAACACCCATGGAACGCCCCTTTCGCGCAGTGTTCTGCGTGAAAGGGGCACATATTTACAGGGCCATGAAAAGCCACGTAAAGTGGCTCTGTGTGGCCTTGCAGATATGCTGCGGCACATTGTGCCACCGGAGAGTCAAAAAAGTGATGCTCTGGAGGCGCAAAAGTGCTGCTAGGGTCTCATAATCATGCCCCATGTTCGTAGTTTATTTTGCACACTTAATTTTCCTCTTGAGCCAGAAGGTAGCCCTGCGCCTGAGCAAACCGCAACATGTGTTGAAACACTGACGGCTCAGCACCACCTTTCTAAATATCACAGCACTATGAATGACTTTGATGCCAAGCACGACCCCAAGATTCAGGGGTGGCTCCTCTGTTGGAGAGGAGGAGCATTGCCCCACTTAAGTTACCCCCCTCCCCCAAAGATGAAAAATAAACTGTTAAGACATTACCATTTTATTTTTCATCCTTCCGTCCTGACGGTCACATCAGGATGGGGCAGAGCCGCTGCTGAATGACAGCAGCACGGAGGAGGGTGCGCTGTGTTTGCACTTTTCAAGTGTGCATGTCTTTTTGGCCGGCCGTCCTGCAATGGCCAGCCACACTTGCACACTTTGAAACATCTAACCCAGCTGTCTTAAGACAGCTAGGTTAGAGAAAGTGCAGGCATCGAGTGCCCTCGGGAGTGGTGAGTGCACTGGCGTAGCAAGGGGGGGGCGGAGGGGGCGGTACGCCCCGGGCGGCACGAGATTTGGGGGCGGCAGGTAAATTTATCGCCAGCAACCCCCCCCCCCCCCCCCTCTGCTCTTAGGCGCTCGGCGGCGGCAAAAGGCAGGGACCGCCACGGGCGGCAGAGTGCCTAGCTACGCCACTGGGTGAGTGAGACCGCTCCCTCCAATCCGAACGCTGCTCTCACATCGTGAGAGCAGCACCATGATTAGTGCCCGCACTGCAGCATCCAGTTGAGAAGAGGTCCGGAGCCGAGGAAGTCAGAGGACGTCGGTTAAGGTAAGTGTTTTTTCAAAAAATTAAAATATTTGCTTGCGCACGTGCCCGCCCCTCTGTCCCCCGTCTTTCCTCCCTGTAGATGCCAGCCGCCACTGCCAAGATTCCTCTATGGGTTCAACTCAAGACTTTGAGGATGTTCCCAGTGTGAGAGGAAACGTCCATGTAATCCACACTGGAAATAGTGAAAGCCCCAGTACTTGTACTTGGGATGAGTGGACCATCTGACAGTCTTTGCTGCGGGGATGCTGCGGTCACTTTCTTCATGGATCAGTGGGGGGTCCCATGCCTTAGCCACGGCCTTGGTCTTCTCTCCGTGCCAGGTTCTGGAGATCCATTGCGGCTTCCTCCATCTGCTGCTCTGCAAGGACTTCCTTTACAAAAACTGCCTGTCCTAGACTGCACCACAACCATGCACAGAAGACAAGCTCTCCTGTTCCACCTGCTGCAGTTTACTGATCTCCAGAGCAGGCACTGAGTGGTTTGAGATGTGTTTCCACCATTCATTCAACTGAAGGTGCAACAAGACCCCTCTGACACATCAGACTGGCCTCAGGATTCACTAGTGTCTGCCTCCACGGGGCAAGCGTCCATCATTTCTTGCTGAAAGCTTTCGCCCATCAGGAGCTGTGCAAGGCTTTTTATCACTCCATGCAAGTGGAATTTCTCCTGTTCAGGTGCTCCTCTCATACTGATTGAAGATGGTTTTTCAGCATTCCTGTAGTAATTTGGCATTATCAATAGGTTTTTCATTTCTGCAGGATAGTAAACACCTGGGTTTGAAGATACACCAAGGGTCCCTTCACATTGTTGGGGTTCGGCCTGGAATGATGACCGCAGACTTGATGCTTTCCACTTCCGGGTTATGTGGGATGTGACAACCAGATGGATGGCGGAGAGTGAGTGTAAGAACGCACCAGCTTAGGAGGGCCCCTGTTGTGTTTTTCTAATTTGTGCTGTTTGTGTACTTTCTTCATGAATTCTGGAAAATGCTCATCAAAGAGACGCTGTGTCTCTCCTGGGTCTATGAACCTGGAATCGAAAGAAGGAAGACTGAGATCCTGCCTTAAGCACTCAAAGAAGTGGTGCAGGGGTCAGTCTGTGCCTCAGAGCTGTGCCAGGATCCTCTAGGGGAGAATCTCTGACCATGCCAGGGCCTTCTTCTGGGGGAGATCCTTGGCCTCCACATCTAGAGGCTAATGAAAGGGTCTGAGTGAAACTACAATCCACTCTGGTTGGATTCTAGATGAGATGCTCGTTGCCCTCCTCCACCATTGATGGTTCCAGGTGAGGAGTTATGACACTGACCTTACTCAAGCTGCACCGTAGAACTGTGCTGCTGACCGCAACGCAACGTGAGGAAACGCGAGGAATCGAGGACGCGGACGCCAGGCCGACGTCACCGACGCTGCTCGTGAGCGCGCGCTTCTGGGCGAACAGCGAGAATCAGGGAGCGAGGAGAAAGACGCGGCGTGTAAAGAAGCCCCTCAGGCTGCCACGGGTTGATACGGTACCGAGGCGCCAAGGACAGAGGTGGCGTTACCACAATTACCTGGGCTAAGCCAATAAGACTGGAGGCAAAAGCCTGTGGT
The DNA here is from genome assembly GCA_963921515.1 of Calotriton arnoldi. Taxonomy (NCBI): domain Eukaryota; kingdom Metazoa; phylum Chordata; class Amphibia; order Caudata; family Salamandridae; genus Calotriton; species Calotriton arnoldi. The sequence continues at coordinate 2,970,728 of CAWUFW010000041.1, forward strand.
CTAGCAGGCAGCAGGCACGCAGTGCATGGGGCAAGCTTGAGGCAAGGAAATTGTGCCGGAGAAAGCTGAATTAACCCCCTGGCACAGGTGGAAACGTGGTGGTGGAAAGAAGGGAAGCTGAATCAGTTAAATCGGTCAGTCAGCCAGTTCGCGCACAGTGGAGGTAAGTGGACCAGCAATTGTGATATATATAACAACTTAACTTAAAATTGGTACTGGCTTACAGGATATAGAAAATTGACACCCCTAATTATAATTATAAGAAAGGGGGGGTGGAGCAAACAGACGGTAACGCAACACACTGGTGGAAAAGAGATTGAACACGATACAGCTTAATAAAGCAAGTTATTTCTACCAAATTTGGAAAGTTAAAGACATCGTATGATGGCACCAAAAAAGACTAAAAGCCATAAAGGACAGAAAGATCCGGATAGCCTCATTAATGAAGCTGTACCTGAAAATGAGACTCGGGGAGAGAGCATGGATATACCTAAAGGTGTGGCAAAAAGGTCCTCTAAAAGAAATAAAAATACAAGTGAAGGCACCTATGTAGGAGTAAAAGGAGGAGCACAAGTATCTAAATCAATAAAAAACTTTGTAGGAAAACATTTTAAAAGACTGCAAACCCCTGTAAGAACCCCAGACTTGAATAAAGAATTATTGTATGAACAAGTGAATCTGGAGGACTGTGCAACCAGGACAGATGCACCCTTTAGTAACCAATTGAATCTAAGCCCAATTGATGTCATCCCGGAACCTAGACTATCTTCTTCACCTCGGATTTTCTCCCTGTCCGATGGCACTGATATGGTTTGCGAAGGGATGAACTTAACTAATTCAAGAAGAGAACAGAGAAGCGACTCTGATCAGATTAGAATGTCTATGACTGTTAAGAGTACGGAACAATCTGAAATTCAAGGAGCTGAATTTATAGAAAATTCAGCGCGTAATAATATTTGGGTATAGATATATCAGCGACAGCTTCGGCCTCAATGCTAGATACAATGTTAATGCTACAAGAAACCTTGCAAGGGTTGCTAGAAGTGGAGATGTTAAATAACAATATCTTAAAAACCCACGAAATCCAATTCCAGAAGATTGTAGGGGAATTGCAAGAAATCAGGGGGCTGATGCCCACGATAGTAAGATCGGTTCAGATCCCGGACCTCCCGTCACAGGTAGATGAGAGGGACTGTTAGAAATGGGATCTCTGGTTGGCTAAGGCTTGCGCCAAAGCCAGGCAGAGACCACCACTCTAGTCAGGGCAAGGGAGTTACATGCCAAGTTAACCCCTGCTCACCCCCTTGGTAGCTTGGCACGAGCAGTCAGGCTTATCCCGGAGGCAATGTGTAAAGCGTTTGCGCAACACACTCACACAGCAGCAACACCCTAGGCACACCACAAAAGGAACTCCACACAAGGTTATATAAAAAATAGCCTTTGTATTGTCATAAACACATTAGATCATAATCACACAAGGTACACTGTGCCAACTGGCACCAGGCAGTATTTACAGGGGACTATATACACCTGACAGGGCCAATTGGGCCACTGTCAGGACCATCACAAAGGGAAGTTAGCAAATGTCGAACATATACTAACTGTAGCACAAAATAATAACTGTAGTCAATCAGTAATAACAACCAGTCGCTACTGGTAGAAGAAATGAACTTGGCATCATCAACTTAGCATAAATCCCATTATGCCTAACATCCTAAGCATAAATACACTACACATTAGGAACCAAATATATCCTGCCCAAACCTCAGGGGCATAAATACATTACGCATAAATCACATTAGGCATCAGGTTAGGTATAAAACATCATGTAGTTACCATCATAAACACAGTGTGCCCCAGGCGGGGCACAACACCTCAAAACTGGCCCCAGGCCAACTGGCCTCTCACAGGGCTCCAATGCCCTATGTCCAACAGTGTCAGGGCTGGCTGCACATGCAGCAAAAGTAGAGTACGCAAAAGTTCAGGCCTAAACGTGGCAGCTGCCCACTAATTGCTGGGCAGCTGTGAAAATGAACACGGGCACCAGCGTGCCCCCTGAGCCCCTCTCTGGGACTCGCAACTTAAAAATGAAACTGTCCCCCAAGGTCGCAGCTGCCTGCGCTCTCGCAGGGCAGCTGGCAAAATGCGCAAATAAAGTCTGGCACTCCTCATGCCTCTTGGGCCCCCACTGGGGCTTCTCAACAAAATCTGCCCCCACGTTGCAGCGGCCCGCAACTGCGGCGCCGCTGGGAAGCCAAAGGGAGAACGGGCACAACTGTGCCTGTGAGCCCCCCCCCCCTCGGGGGACTCTTGGAAACAAATGCCCCCAACGTTGGAGTCCCGCTCTGGGACTCAGAACCACAAGAGTGCCAGACGTTGCAGCGGCCCGCAACTGCGGCGCCGCTGAGAAGATGCACACAACACTGGCACTTAGGCTCACTCACCGGTCTTCTCAACATGCAGGGCTCTCTCACCACACGGAGCCCTGCGTGGGTCGCGCTGCCTCCTCCCGCGGGCCTCAGGGTTTCCTGACAGACGGCCGGGCACAGGCGAGTCTCCGGGGCTTCCCTCACTCACGGGAGCCCCGCTTCACAACGCGCCTCGCTTCACCCGGTCCCCCTTCTCGGGACCGGGACTTCGTTCTGGATCCTGCGAGGCTCCCGGGCTGCTTCCGCCCCGCGTTACGTGGCCCCGCCCCCAACCAGGCAAGGCCGCCTAGCTTCCGGGTCGCGTCTGCAGCGGCCCGGCAACGTTTCTTCAAGGGAATCGGGCAGGCGGCGGTGATCTCCTTTTGTTTAAAGGTGCAACTATGCGGGGTGGGCACCCGCGAAGGAGGGCAACACGGGGTAGGCTCCCGTTGTCCAAATTAAAGATAATAGCGGGGTGGGCACCCGCTCGGTTTCACGGTCCTGTGGGGGAATCCCCACGCCGGGATTCCCTCGAGTCAAAGGGCAGCTCCGTGCTGCAGAGCATACATGCTCCTTCTCTGCTGTCCAGAGCAAAGCGCTCTCAAGGAATAAAAATACAGCGCTCACAGGGCGCTAGAGGCAAAAATCCAGGAGAGTCCTTTAGGATGAAGGGGGCAAAGGCTGGGCCCAGGCAGGCCAGGTCACAGGGCCCTCCAGCAGGGAGGCAGTCCCTAGTGGCGGTTCCTCCTGGAGCCCGGCAGCAGCAGGTCCCCCTCAAGTCAAGAGAACAGCACAGCAGAACATTTTCAGGGGGTCACAGCCCCTAAATTTATATGCCCTTTTCCTTTGTGACACAGCACAGGGCTGGGGATACCAGTTTAGAACTGGTTTGGGGGAGCTTTGGAGCACTTTGTTTTGCTCAGCTCCTCTCTCCTTTGTTAGGTGGGGGCTCAGGGATCAGACACACCACAGGGGGCGGAGCCAGCATTGGGGAGGGAAGGCACAACCCTATTCAGGTCCCAGGTGCAACTCCTCCCTCCCATCTAGATGCAGATCTCTCTATTCAGCCCTGCGCTGACTCACCCTGACCTTTCACTCACAAGCCAGACATGCAATTCACATCAGGCAGGCAGACACAGAGCACACATAAATGCCAACTTCTAAAAGTGGCACTTCTCCACTAGTCACAATAAATCTGCGCACACCATTGCGCAGCATTTATTCTCATGAGTTCGCACATACTAAACTCGCCCCTGCACTCCTCTCACACCAGGAATTATCATGGACACACATATCCCCAATGCATTCCTATGGGAGGGCAGGCCCATCTCACCACCCGCACTCAGAGTGCGCACGCACTTTACACTGGGACACAGGGCTAAAGTGCGCAGAGGCCAAAAACTACTAATATCAGGTCACATTAACAGGCAAAAAGTTTAGGGGTGAACCTGCCAAACGGGCCAAGTCCAACAGGGACTGTGAGCAAATAACTGTCCCTCAGGAGGTCTATATATCGAGATGCCCGATGTTGGTAAACAGATGGAGGGACCTACTGGGTTACAGGCGATTTAACGTACGAAGAGTTAAGGGAAGAACAGCGGCTTTAAAAAAAAAAGCAGAGGGTAGTGAAAAAAAGGCTGGAAGGAACCCCAAAGGTTGTGAAGAAAGGGAGTAAAGAAATGGTAACCCCCCAAGAAGGCAGAGCTATAGCAAGAAATAGGAGATCAATGAGGGTCCCCGAGAATATCGTAAGGGCGGGGAAGGCAGTCATGGGGAAAAAAAAGAAGCAAGTAAAACCAGCACCATCAAATAAAGGGGAGGCCAAGGTGGCTAACCCACGGAAATCACCTCAGGGGCAAATGAACATGAACAGAATATTAGACAGGGGAGAGGTCTCAGTAAAAAGAGGAAGGGAAAGGAATGAGAAGGAGGGGGAGCAACTTGGTACAATACCTGTAAAAGATGTGAATAATCTGTGGTTATACTTTGAACCTGTGGAAATAGAGAAGGGGAGAAAAAAAGGCAGGAAGGTCATACCTCTAAATCGTTCCCAACTTGTATACTCCTTCTCTAAATGCCCTAGTCTGAGGGAGTTGGGTACGAAGGACTTGAAACAAGTAGGTTTCAGCAATAATAATAATGGGAAAGAACTTACCAAGGTATTATTGTACTCAAGTTTGGTAAAAACAGCAATTGTAAGGGCGGAAAAAGAGATAGCAAAAGAAGGGATAAGGTTGATACCAGCTAGAGAACTAGAGGAGAGGAATCAGCACGACAGAGCCTTCTTAGCTTGTCATTCAGGCTTGGGGAAAAGGCAGATAAGTCTGATCTTAGGCGATGGAAGGGTAAGAGAAAATATGAGAATGGTAGTTGAGAACCACGATTTGGATAACCCCTGGGGTGATTGGTCCATTGATGATAGTCGGCGAAACGCCCCATACGGGAACAATACCGTTGCCAACCACCTCAGCGATATTGATTAGGGAGGAGGGGTGTCTCATAGCATGAATCTGATATCCTGGAACGTAAACGGGCTAGGAGGGGAGACAAAAGTAGAAAGTATAAAAACGCTAGCCCAGGGAGTGGAGATAATAGGTTTGCAGGAAACCTGGCTATGCCACAACACCCCTGTCTTTGAAGGTTTTGTACAACTACATAAGCCAGCAAGAAGAAAAAGATTCGGCCGCCCGGCCGGGGGGATTGCGACTCTCGTCTCGACTAAGATAGTGAAAAGGGTTTTGGCTGTAAATACGACATGTAAATGGTTGCTGGTCTGCGATGTATCTTTGCTGGGCTCAGAAGGGTTGTATGATCACATGGTAATTGTAAATGTTTACATACAATGGGGAACTAACGAAGAATGTGAGGCAGAAATGAGACGTTTTGAAGAAGATTTGGATACATTGTGTGAAAAATTTGAAAATGAGACAATCATTGTAATGGGTGATTTTAACCACAAAATGAACCCCTTAAGATATGATCTCATGAGCTCAAATAATATATCCCCAGCGGTCTTTCCAAATTGTACTATCTCTAAACAAGATGTGAAGCTGGGCAAATACTTGGGGCTAAAAGGGTTGTTCTGCCTAAACGGTAGATGGGAAACAGACTGCCCGGCAAAGCAGACCTTCAGGATAGGCTCCCAACTTTGCCCGATTGATTATGTATTTATTCACGCTTGGAATTTCGACCTCATTAAAGGATTTCAGATAACTCCGTGCGATGGCAGTGACTAACTAGTAGTGACCATAATATCCTGCAATTCGAATTAGTTAGAGGGCCACCCAGCTCCAGAGAAATAGTTCTCCCCCAACAAGTTGAGTACCCTAAACGTCTGACAACAAGATTAACAGAGGAATATACTGAAAAGCTAGCCAGCTTTCAACAGGAAGTAGGGTTGGAAGACGCTAGGACTAAGAAAGTGGCATGGTTTGAGGAAATGCTAAAAGAAATGGCGCAGTGCCTTAAAGTAGAACTAAAAAGTAAGAAATCGTGCCCAAATGCTAGGCAACCAACGCAAGGCAGACAGCCAAGCTGGTTTAACGGGGAGTGTATAATCAAGAAAAGATTAATAAGAAGAGAAGAAAAGAAAGAAGCCTAAGGAAAAAAAATGATCCAATAAGACACAAAAATGTAAGCAAAGTGAGGAAGGAATATAAAATGCTAGTTAGAAATTTGAAGAGGGCCTATAAAGAGAAATGCTGGGTAAATCTGCTGGAAATTAATGAATCTAAAAACCTGCGTAAGTTCTGGAACTTGATAAAGGAAGCATCAGGTCAGGCTAACGGGGCTATGCCCTGTGTAGTGGATGAATCAGCATGGGAAGAATACCTAGGTGAGTTATACGGAACAGATGTTGAAGTGGCAGGTGGGCATATTTGTCCCTGGAGGGAGGTTGTGGTAGATCTAAAACCCCTTTTTATAACAGAAAAGGTGAATGATATCATAAGAAGCTTAAACTTAACCCGTGCCGCGGGACCTGATAATCTACCAGCTATTATCATAAAATCCCAACAAGATTGGTGGGCGGAATTTTTTTCCTGTATGTTTTTGGCTATATTGGAGTCGGGTCAGATCACTGAAAAGTGGAGAGGAGCAGTAATCAGACCTATCCACAAGAAGGGAGACAGGAAAGCCCCAAAAAACTACAGACTGATTAATTTACTGGATGTTGGGGAAAAAGTATTTGCCAAAATAATTCTGGGCAGTCTGAAAGATTGGGTGGAACAGCGGTCGATCGTGCCAGTAGAACAAGGGGGCTTTAAGAAGGGGCATTCCACGATCGATCACTGTTTTGCACTCTGGGCAGTGGCGCGGAAGTCTATAGAAAAGCAGGGGAAGTTATGCTGCTGCTTCGTTGACTTCCGCGCGGCATTTGATCTAGTGGATAGGAGATGCCTTTGGGAGACCTTAAGAAAATACAACATCCCAGAGGGGCTCTTGGTAATCATTCAGGAGCTACACAAACATAACTGGGCGCAAGTCATCAAGGATACAGCCGGGGCCTTGACACCGAAAATACTGATTAAGAATGGTCTAAGGCAGGGATGTGTACTAGCCCCCTTACTTTTCGCTATATACCTGGCTGATCTCCCAGCCACTTTGGAGGTGAATAGAAGTGCCAGCCCTAAAATGAATGGGAAACATCTTTCCTGCCTGTTGTATGCCGATGACTTGGTAATCTTTGATCAGACAGAGATGGGATTGCAAAGGAAGTTAACTGCTTTTAATGAATACTGCGGGGCTAAACATCTGACTGTAAATATGGATAAAACTAAAATCCTATGTTTTGGGAAAAAATCCAGAATTTTAATTGGTATCTGGGCCCTACCAAATTAGAAATTGTGAATGAATATAGATACCTTGGTATCTGGTTTGAAAAGTCTTTAAAATGGGACATCCATCTGGTGGCCCAGAATGCCAAAGCCCATACATCAGGGTGTGGGTTAAGAAAATGTAACCGTATTTATGGGGATATGTCCCACAGACCATTATTGAAAGCTTATAAGGCAATGATACCCCCACAAGTGTAGTATGGAGCCGAAGTCTTGTGTTTAAATGGGAAGACTAGTTGGGACATTGAGGAAGGGAAATGTTTAAAACCATTAATGTCATTACCAGGCTCCTCTATGATTCAGGCAATCAGATTGGAACTAGGATTGACATCATGGAGTGTGCAGGTGCAAGTGGCCCTTTTAAGATTCTGGAAAAGATTGGGATCTGAGGAAGTCACAAAAGTATCACAATGGTGCAAGGAGGAGGCCTTGCATAGTGACTTAAATTGGGCCAATGAGGTCAGAATGAAATTGTGCACAACGTGTAAAAACCTAAAAGTGAAATTTGATCAGGCGACACTCTTGGTAGAAGCTACTAATGGGGAACTTAGAACAGTAGGAAAGGAAGTATCCAGGCTAAATGATATGTTGTACCTGAGAAAGAAAGTATCAGTTCATTATATGATGAATAGCTGGGAGAATGAAATGTGGTACCCCTACCTGGATACACTACCTAACCCCGGCCTTAGAGCCGAAGTGCTCAGATGGAGAATAGGCATCAACCATTGGGTATCACATGTAAATAGAAAAGCAGTAATAGTAGAATCTGATGGCAAATGTCGCTGTGGATTAAGTACTAAGTGTGACAACTTACATATTTTATTGGATTGTCAAAAATTCGTGCCACAGCGGAAACTGTTTTTACGACCCATCTTTTTAAAATATGGTATAACTGAGCGCCTGTTAGCAATCAAACTCTTTACTGACTTGCCAAACCTCGATATAGCAATTGCCATGGCAAAATATATGAAGGTGATAAAAAGGACCTCGCTGGAATCAAATATGGTTGGATAAAAATTAGCACAGAAGTAAAGTGGGGCATGCTCTAAATAAATTGTGTTTAGGCTGTAACATCAGTTTTAAGATATATCCTTAGACAGTTTTTATTATTGAGAATATTATGAGTGTTTTTATAGGAAACCTGTAAGCTGTGGGAGCTTTTAAGGTGTTAGTGAAAATCGTTTTGTATGTTTTAAATTATTTATTGTAATATGTTTTATGTTGTTTATAGACCTACGGTCTAAATAAACGTATTTCTAAACTGAACTGAACTGAGTTAGGGCTGATTGGCTTTCTGAAGACCAGGCAGAAAATACAGAAGTAGAGGCTGTGGAGAAATATCTAAGGGATGAAGTCTTGAAAGAGGTTATAGAAAAAAAGTGCCACCTCTGCTGTAAATCAATATATTAACCACTGCGCAATCGCTCTAAGTCCGGATGTACATAATGCAGCAATCATTGTACCACTTTAATTTGTTGTAACACAATGTGTGACATTATTAACACTCCCAGTCACAGAGCACCTTATTCCACTTTTACATTCCATAATATCATATGAGAAATTCATATAGTCTTGGTCATGTGATAAATGTTCAAAACAAAGAACAATAAATATCTACAGCGAACATAGCCCGCCAACAATGTTATGAGATGTGTTATACATGTAAAGGAAAATATGCAAGCAAAAAGAAAATTAATTCATGATTTCACTAAAGATTGAAAATACACCAGTCCATTCTTTTGAGTTTAGGATGGAATTCTTTGCTTGTAAATTAATCTTCAGTCTTTGTTTTAATGACCAACCACAAATGGTCAGTGCCAAGGATCCGGACACTTAGTCTATTATTTGTTTAATATGTATGATTTTTCAAAGTGTCAATTTTTCCCTGGGTGAGTAGGTCGACACGTTTCAAACCCAAATACTGTTAGGGTCTTCCTCAGGATGGGGAACTGGTGGAGATCATGCTGTTGGATAAAATATATAACATGTAGAGTTTGCAATCCTTTAATTGTAGAGCAGAGTGAGGCATAGCGGGGAGAGGAGGCACTTACTGTATGATTACAGTTGTTCGATCGCATCGCATGATGCTCTTAATCAAGTTTGACAGATAATTGGACCTAGAGGCGGGAGATAGGCAGATTGTTGTGGTTGTTAGACTTATGCCTTTGGAGCTTTAGGGGAATTGTTTGGTGTCAGCCAGTGATTAGGACATTCCTCTTAGTTGGTTTATGTTTTGGTGTCCTCATGTCTCTATGGGTTTTGAAAGGATAAGAGGTCTGTTAAAAGTAATACTTTTTCCAAAGAACTACCTCCGGCTTTTCTTGGACATCTCCCCAAATTGGATCGCAGGTCTGTGTTACTCACCTCTTTTTAACTGTTCGCTGGTGTTTGCATCAGAAGCTGCAGTTAACCTCGTGTAGTGGGCTAAATTTCGTTCTCGGGACAGCCTGTAGTCAGTCTCTTCTGTTGTGGCATTCTTAGCCTCACTTATTGTCACTTATTTTCATTCATACTAACTCATTCTCACTCACAGTTACACACACCCAGTGTCACCCACTCGAATTCTCACTCACACTCCTTAAAACTCTCAACTTCTCCCTCACACTGCTTATTTATTTTCATTCACTCTCATCCACAGTCACTCTTTGTCTAACTCAATTATTCTCACTCATTCTGATTCACTCATACTCATTTGCTGACACAATCTTATTCATTCTCACTCAGTAGCTGTCTCTCTTGCACACACAGGCTCACATATAGAGGCAAACATGAACACATGCGCTCATACAAGCACTCTCACACTCATGCACACAACTTACATTTAAAAGGATTTTATTTTACTTACTGAAGTGGTCCCATTGCAGATCCTCATGCACTACTTTTTATTACACTAATAGTGCATAATAGACTATTATTCTCAATTACTGTAATGAAAAATTAGTAGAAAACAAGGAGGTTGGAGTACGACGCCCATAAGTGTGAGCCACCTCTGTGTTCTGGGCACTGCTTTTCCCTAAAGAAATCTTCGATCTGGGATTCGGAGACGACTTCTTGTTTAGTGTAAAGTGCGTGATATAATTCAGCGAAGACGCCGGCAACATGTGAGGGATCAGTGATCATCTCGCCGGTGCCTGATTTAATTATGGGTATTTGTGTCTGTTTCAGGGAATATTGGCACAATCTATGTAGCATTTTCCCTGACTTATCCCCCCATTGGTAGATCCGGCTTTGTGTGGCCTGCCATATATGTTTGGCCTCATTTAATTGGATGCTTTGATACCTTCTCTGCAAGATTCCTAGTTGGCGGCGAGCGCCACCACCGTCTCGCTCTTGTGGTGACAGCTTGGTTTGGATGATTTGAGCTTCGAGTTGTATTAACTCCCGTCTTTTCTGGCGTGTAGCCACTGTGCAATGGCCTATGTCAAACCCTCGGATGGTTGGTTTCATGGCCTCCCACAGTGTAGTAGCAGATCCCACCGTCCCTTCATTCGAAGCAAAAAATATTCCACCAGGGCATTATGCAGGCCTGTTTTATAGCTCGGTTTATGTAGATGCCATGGCGATAGCCGCCAGCGAAACGCTGACCGTCTTGGACCTATCTCTATCTGTAGTTGGACTGGGGAGTGGTCAGATAGACTTCTAGGTAAGATATCCACCCCTTTCAGTTGACATGTGTGTGCCCTGGTGATGAAGATGTAATCTAGTCTGGAAAATGACCCATGGACCGCCGAGAAGTACGTGAAACCGACATCTGCTGGGTGCAGCGTCCTCAATGTGTCGGACCATCCCAAGGCCTCTACTAGTGGTCCCAGGTGTGATTCCCTCTGCGTGTGTTGTACAGCTGTGGGGCGGCATCTATCCTGGTCAGGGTGAATAACATTGTTCCAGTCTCCCCCAATTAGTGCTAGGGAATCAGGCATAGATCCCCAGATATCAGCGACGCGCTTGGTGAATGCATGGCTGAGGGGGGGTGGAGCATACGCACTACCCAATATCATAGGGTCCCCCGCGATTATGCCCTGGATGAATAAGTATCTACCTAACCCATCAGCCCATGTACGTATATGCGTAAATGCAAGTCTGCAAGGTATTAGAATAGCCACTTCCCTAGAGCCTCTTGCAAAACCCGCGTGGAAGACCTGTATGAAGCCAAATCGGGCCAAGCATGGGGCCTTGGTCCCCATCAAATATGTTTCTTGCAGCAGCAAGACGTCCACTCCAGGCGTTTCACATATCTCAGTACAGCCCCCCGTTTGATCGTGTCAAGAAAACCCCTGCCATTCCAGGTGACCCCCTTAATTTCCCCTGTTGGATTTGTTCTGTTTAGGTGCATTGTCGTGTTACGCTGCAAAGCAGATGACTAGCTGTGGGATACATATACCAAGAGAATTTAGCACAGTACTGGCATTTTCGAATCTCTAAATCTAGCAACCTGAACAGCTGGACGTTCCTCCCTCCTCCCTCTCTCCCCCAATCCCACCCCAATACCTCAAAGAACGATGAAGTATCTGTCGCGGCTTGTAAGCATATCCCACCCCAACAGGGGGTAACGACTGAAACAATCCAATGGTTCCCATGAGATCCCATCCCTAACTGGTGTCCTTGGGATCTAACTCGGTAGTTCGAATAAGGGATCCCTAAAAGATGCTGGTGAGCTGAGACCTTGCATACCATATCCCGCCCCCACCCGCTCCATAACTTGACGTGCCAGTATCAAATGGCGTGAGTGTCAGTTGTCCGGCTTCTCTGCCTGCTTGTCTCCCTGAGAGTGGGAATGCCAGGATGATCTCGATCAGTGCCTTCGTTTGTCCTTTTTGTTATTGTCCTGATGAAGGTGCTGGTCCCCAGAGGACAAATCCGAATCCCGAGGTGGTGGCGTATGGGGTTTGACTGGTCGGCGTTCCTCTGCCCACTGGAAAACCTCCTCAGGGGTATCGAAGAACAGTATGCTGTCTTTGTAGCTGACTTGGAGGCGGGCGGCAAGAGCAGCACATATGGAATTTGTAACTCCAGCAGGCGTGACTTCACAGCCCTAAAAGATTGCCTCTGCTGCTGTACCAGCTTGGTATAGTCAGGATATATCATTATTGGTTGAGATGCAAAGATAAGAGACTTCTGCACCCGGGCCTGTCTCAAAATGGTGTCTCTGTCGTGATAGTTTAGGATTTGCGCAATCAACGGCTCGATGGGGGCCTGACGGAGAGGGCTTGGTTGGCAACAGATTTCCATCTGGAATCCAGGATTTGAGCCACTGGTCCAGGAATGCACATGTCAGGCCCTCACAGCCCTCTGGAAATCCCACAAAGCATAAATTGTTGCAGCGAGCCCGACCTTCTGCGTCCTCCACGCGCGTGGCAAGTCCCTGTGTAAGTGTCTCGAGGGTGGTGACCTTTCCTTTCAGTATAGTAATAGCATCTTCCTGCCCCTGAGATCCTGGACTCAGCCTGAGTTACGCGTTCCACAGCATTGCGCAGATCTTGCTGCAATAACATGACATCGGCTCCGACTGCGCCTATTTTGGCGTCGAGCATGTCTCGCGATTGGGCAATCGCATCCAGGATTGCAGCAGTGTCCGGTGTTGTAACGGGCGTATCATTAGAAGTAGTAGGACTTGTGCCGCCTCCAGTGTATTTGTCCAGTGTACTCTGCTTTGTAGCTGGCCCGGCTGATTGTCCTTTAGACATAATGGCCGTGTGGCTGTGGGAACGGCTATTGAAACAATGATGGTGGGGGAGTACCTTGTGCCTTTATGTGCCAGGTTCTTATAGTCGCGTGCCAGGATCTAGGCACACTGGAGGGCCGACCCTCAACCACAAGCCGCGCGGGGCCTAACCCGGCCGTCTCTGCAGTCGAGGCGCCCCCTACCTCTAACGTGCACTCCCGGTATTCTCTACCTGTGTTGTTACTGCCGGGGGTGGGGGGGCGTATCCAGGTGGCCTTAGTCCAGCTGTTTATGGTATTTGGAAGTAGGCTGATGTTTCTCTGCGGCTCAACTCGTAGGTTGGCTACACAGTATTTGCCCCTTAGGTCTACTCAGTGACGCCCTGGTGTATCCGTGCCAGGCGTGAACAAGATGGCGAGCACTCCTCCCTCTGCTGCTGCAACATTTGGATATGACTACCACCCTCTTCCACGAGTCCAAATAGTTCTCTATCCTGCCACTGATGCCGTGTACGATGGTTGAAAGTTGATTTCATGAAGGCTTGAGTGTGGAGGTAAGGCTGAGCGTTCCGTGCTTTTGGATCGGGGCAATCAGCAAAGAAGGTTGATTCCCTCCACTCCAATCCAGTTGCGGCCCTGCCGAAGTAGGCCCAGGCGCCCAAAGTTCCCAGCCCCTCACCTGCCTCCTATGTGATGGCGCCCTCAATGAGGAAGTTCCCCGCGGGGGCGGATGCCTGGTCTCATGCTGGGAAGGCTGATCTCCTTCTCCGGTTCTCCCTTCTTCATACGACCCCGGGACCCAGGCCGAGGTTCAGGCTGCGGCACACCAGGAGTCCTGCTGAGCGCGCGAACCACTCCGTCGGGTGCTGTCTCGGTCAGGATATCGTTCTGGTGTCCTTTCCCCGGTTCACTGTGGGGCCGCAGGGCCGGGAGGATGACCGCCACCCGTCTGGGTTTGGGAGGCAGACCTGGGGTCCAAGTCCCCCGAGGCGCCCGGCCTCAGCTCCGCCGCGCGGGGTCGCATGCATGGCAGGGCGTGGCTCGCTGCGTCTCCTAGGCCGCGCCGCCTCAGATCACCTGATCCAGTTTCTTCGCCTTCGTTCGGGCGCTTGCGGTGCTGAGACCATCAGGATGTATTCCGGGGCCCTGAGTGGCTTCTTGATGAGCCAGGCAGGGTGAGAAATTGCGGCTTACCAGCAGGATTATGGAGGATGTTAATTGGGCTTACGGCTCTAGGCTAAGGCGCGTCCGCCATGTTGGACCACATGGCCATGCCCCCTTGGCACTGCTTTTGCCACCACTGAGCCTCAGAGTCGCAAAGGCAGTGCTAGGTACTGCAAGGCCGCTAAATGATGTCCATTGTCAGGCCATACTGATAACTTAGCCAGAGACCTGCTGGAAAGCTTTCAAAGTTCTAAAAATGTTGTGTGCCTATCTAGAAAGAGTGGCCATTCTTTCCATCTAATCACATCCCATACCATCCCAAGCCATTCCATCCCATCACATCCCATCCAACCCATCCCATCCCACCCCACCACATCCCACCCCACCCCACCCCATCCTATCACATCCCATCCTATCCTATCCCATCCCATCTATCCCATCCATCCCATCCCATCCCATCACATCCCATCCTATCCCATCCCATCCTATCCCATCCATCCCACCACATCCCATCCTATCCCATCCATCCCATCCCATCACATCCCATCCTATCCCATCCCATCCCATCCCATCCATCCCACCACATCCCATCCTATCCCATCCCAGCCCATTCCATCCCATCTCATCCCAACCCATCCCATCCCATCTTTCTTGTGCAGTTTTGAGTATTGTTGTAGCTGGCCATATTAGCTCCACCTGTGATAGTGCTGCCTTATAAGGAAGCCCTTCTTGGTTACTAAAGCGTCCTACGCCATCTGCAGGTGTGTTTGGTTGGTGCTGTGGGCATATGGTAAAGGTGGTGCCTGCTGAACATATTTCTGCCACCTCGACGACGAAAGACTGACGTTATCATGTGGTCCTGTTTGGAAGCGCATCATGCGCTTCAATGAGAGATGGCTTGAGGAAGAGCGGAGGCTTTGATGCACTGTGGTTCGCTATCATTTGTAGGCTCCACACTGTGAGCCACTGGGACAGTGGATGTAGACTCAGCATTCCCCGCATGCTGTCCAATAGGGAGCTCCCAGCAGGAAGCGCAGAGCATCACCGGGTGCAGTGCTGCACAGACGTCACTTGGGTTCAATGAGCATCAGCTAGAAGGGGCTGTGGCACATGCTGAGAAGCGTGAGGGACCCCTTTGTCGGTGCTTCGATTGTACGGTGATGTTATCATTATTAAGGACCCCAACGGGGAAGAGGTGTGCGTAAGGAGCGGATTGATCCGCGAGCCCCACAAGGCATACACCTATACCTCTAGAATACTGATAGACGAGGGGCCATTGATTTGTAAGCTTACAACTCATGAGATTTATATGTGTAATACAATTTACTGACTGTATCCAGTGCACCCTTTATTTAATCTGACCCCACCCGGTTAAGAACCATCTCACTGGACAACCTTTCAGTGTCATGGTTAATAAGCACTAGCAAAACCAATAGGTCTTGCTTTATGTGAGCTATTAGCTTTGCCTATGTATTTAGCCATGCTGCAGCATGGCTGAAAGTTGTTAAAAGTGCTATAATGCAGTCAGCACTGGCCACGTCATAGTTATTTTTTAATTACTGACAGGAGGCCCCTCAGAAGGAGGTAGGGTGTGCATCACAGAGGATGCGGATGCCTCCCACCCTGCCCTGCCCTCCCCCCAGCAATAAAAACATTTGCTATGATGTGGCCAGTGCTGGCCGCATCATAGCACTTTTTAAAAAAACTTTCAGCGATGCTGCTGTGCAACATCGGTAAAAACATTGACAAAGCTAATAAACTGCATAGTGAAGATCTTTTGGCTTTGCTAACGCTTGTTTTTTCTGGAGGGACTGGAAGGTGGGTTTGGGCAAGCAACATCGCAGGATGGGCTGGGGGGTTATTAGGGAGCAAGCAATAATGTATGGTGGAGCGGAAGGAAGCAAACAAAAAATCGGGATGGGGCAGGGTCAGGCAAGCAACGATGCAGGACAAGGCTTGAGGGACAAACAACGGGATGGAGTGGGATGAGAGGAGGCAAGCAATAGGATGGAGTGGGGGTGGAGAGGGCAAGAAACAACACAGAGAGGGGTGGAAGGGTGTAAATGGGCAAGCAACAACACTAAGAAGGCAGGGGGGCAAGCAACAATACGGAGACATGTGTAAGGGTGAAGGGCAAGCAATAACATGGAGAGAGATGGGAGGGGACAAGCGACAGCATAGAGCTCGACAGGAGGGTGGCAAGAAACTGTACAAGTGGGACAGGGAAAAAACAACACAGAGCTTGAAAGCAGGGTGGGAGGGGGCACGAAACACCACAGAGAGAGATGGGAGAGGGCAAGGACCAACAATGAGAGGGACAAGTGGGAGGAGTGGGCAAGAAACAACATGCAGAGGGAAAGCAACAACACGGAGAGGGATGGGAGGGGGTAGGAGCAGCCTGCAAACACATGCACTCTTGTGGAGTGCTTCAACTAAAAGAAAAAAGTAGCTCTAATTGTGAGAGCAGTGGGAAAACACAAATACTTGGACCTGGCATCAGAGAATGATCAAATACAGGAAAAGGAAGTGAAGCCAGCACTCTCTGACCAAAGAAAAGCAATTAAATGAGAGTGACAATGGAGTCAACCAATGAAAAGCAATGGGCAGTTTCTGATCCCATTGTAAGCTAATAAAATGTCTTGCAAGTGACAGAGCATGAGCTGTCTCAGGTGAAACCTAAAAAACAATGTTTTACATGCATAATCCTGCAATGTGAATGTTAGTGTGTTACATTTTTGCCTCTACAGAAGTGGGTCCTGTAAAGTGGCCTTCAAAATAAGGGTCCATTACCACCAGCCGCTTACTAAATGTCCCTTATGAGTTTGTTCTAAGCATGGGGAGATCCTTTTCCCAGATTAGTTGAAAGACCACCATGATTTCAATAGCAGCCCCACGCAAGAAGAAACAATTGTCAGAAATAGCATCCAACAGGATGGCCTAAGTCAGGTGGCCTTTTTATCGCAGTGCAACAGCTGCCAAATCCAAGTTTCCTCTGGTGGACCCGGCGACGGCTCTGCCATGGGGCTCACCACCTTCCATTGCCCTGAAAATCGGATAGCAGAACCTGAGGAGGGTGGACAGGAGTTCAGCCTTCTAAATCCCAAGTTGGGGCCTTATTTAGAATTTGGGGGACAGAGTGCCCTGCCAAAAACGTACCTGAGCACCCTGTCTGCCAAACTTAGGGGCATATTCACAAGGAGCTATCGCCGAATTAACGGCACTTTATGGCAGCCAAAGTCGTGATAAATTTACCTCCCCATTCACAAGCCGGTGTTAACAGCCCACAGCACCAGCTTACCCGCGATAGCAGCCTCAAAAAACATTGCCACAGAGGACCCCAGCAACTATCGCTAATGAGATGCAGAGTGGGCGTTCCCGTGCCAAAAGGCGCAACAACATCACACCTCAACATTCTCAACGACCAGCCACATTGGCGATAAAAACACAAAACAGGCGATAAGGCGCGGTAGCACCAGGATATCTACACCTGCTCTGACCTGGTGTAAAGTCGGACGGCAGCCAGCACCACAAAAGGGAGCACAGCCGAGGGCTACATCGGAAGGGCACCAGATGCCATGGAGCCACCCATCATGCAGCCCGGACACCCAAGAGGGCCAGAACACCCACCGCCACCACCCACAGGACCACCCCTCCCTGGCACCCCCCCCCGACCAAAGACATGCCACATCAGCCACACCTAAACATGTACAAAATATTCCGCTTGATGTCGCACAATCACAACTGATGACATGCATGTGTCGTCACAGAAATGAGCAGCACACATACACTTACGAAGCAACAAATGAAACTTTATTAAAATGAACACCGAAATGAAATGAAGACACATGGCCGCTCCCCTCTGGACAATAAGTAGGTCACAGCCTGTAAGACAAAAAACATGGTGAGAAGGTGGGTTCTGCGCACATCAGAGGACAGAGAGAGAGCGAAGGAGAGAGAGAGGGAGAGAGAGAGAGAGAGGAAGAGAGGGAGAGTGAGAGAGAAGAGGAGAGAGAGAGGGAGAGAGAGAGAGAGAGAGAGAAGAGGAGAGAGAGAGAGAGTGCCGCCCCTGCGCACCCAGGTCACACTGCTCACCTGCTGCCACCGGTGTGTCACCAACCACGTGCCGGTATGTATAGCAGGACACCAGGTCACGCATCTGAGTCAGAGCCGTCAGCTGAAACAGAGTCCAGATACATGACTGGCACAGTACACACATTTGCACAAGACAACATCGCCTGCCCGCCCATGCACACCCAGGCAGAGGCACCCCAACCCCTACCGCCGCCCATTGGAGAATGCCCGCCCATGCACACCCAGGCCTCAATGCTCACCTTCCGCCACCGGCGCGTAGACAGGAGGTCCCACCACGTGCACCTGCATGCCACAAACCTGGGGCCAGCGGACATGGCACCCTCCACATCATGCAGCCCCGCTCCGCAGGCCACCAGGTCTCACGTTTGGTGCTGGGTCTTGATTACTCCATGGCATAGGACATACCAGTTCACACGGCACCATCGCAGGCTGCACACCCGCTCAGCCCAAAGGGTGCCACCAACTCTGGGATCCCGGAAGCGACGCCACGTGGAGGTAGGCCCGCGCTGCCCGTTGGCTCTGGCCTACACTGCGGTCCAGCAGGGCACACAAAACCTGAGCTGTCCGGACCGCCGGGACGGGGCATCATCGCAGGCTGCACACCCGCTCAGCAGCTCAAGGTGCCACTGAGAAGGGGCACCCAAAGTCACCGTCCCGTGGCGGGGTGTCTGTGCCGTCCGCAAGGCCTCGGATGCCACTAACCCTGTGCAACCCCAGTCTGCGCCACGTGGTGGTAGGCCGCGCCGTACTCAAGGCCTCGGATGCCACTAACCCTGTGCGCAACAACTCATGGGCCCTGTATGAGTGAAAACCGTGGAGCGTCCATCATCCAGTCCCCACCGGAAGAGGGGAATGCGACGTCGTCGGCCCCTTATGTTGGCGGAGTCACATGGCCTGTGACGCCTGTGCCGGATGGGTGTGGTGTGTGTGAAAACCTGCCCTCAGGGAGTGGCTGTGACATGCTGACAACTAGACCAGTGACCTGCACCAGCGAGTACGGCTACGACGGGTAGCAATGAGGGCCCCCCCTGGGGGCGTTAGCGGAGTGGTCTGGCCTGCTGTACGCCGGACTAGTGCAGGGCTTGCAACAATGACTCGTGGGCTCTGGGCGTGGTCCAGTCCATGCCCGGACAAGGAAGTGACTGATGCGTGTGTCCCTGTTGTAGTGTTCACGGGACCCGGTACACAAAATGCAATGTCGCACCCTCTGACTGGCATCCCACAGGATGAACATCATTGACGCAAGGGAAGGCACTGTCCCCACATTCATCCACACATCCATACATGAATGACATAAGACATTACACAGCAGTGCGTCACTGGATGTTTATTTGCACATCCAGTCCAGTCATGCAGCTGGAACGGTACAGGGCAATGCTGAGCTTACTACACAATATGGGCCCGTGGAGGGCCAGCCAGTGTCCATCCGGGGATAACCTGTACTGCGGAAGAGGAAGGGTACAGTCTGCAGTCTGTCCGCCGTGTCATTGGTCGTCAAACAGGATGTGGCAGTCCATGTCGCTGTCCAAGGTGAGTGCATCGGAGTGTATCGGGGGTCAGTGGTAGGTCTTGAGGCCATATGCGGCACCAAGCAGAAACAGGCAAGGTGGCGGACATGAATGCTAGTGCCTCCTTCTGAACCCAAGCCCATCCACGTCCTCGTCCTCGGATGTGTGCTCTGCCCCACCTGTGGGTGTTGCAGTACCGGCTGCGGCACTGTGTGCCACTGACACATCAGGGGCCGGAGGAGGATTGTCGGCCGCACTGTGTGGCAGTGACACATCAGGTGCCGGAGTGGATACGCCTGCCGCACTGGGAGGCACTGACACACCAGGGGGCGGAGATGTGGATGGTGTGGGGGCAGCAGCATTCATCATCGCCATGCCTTGTGGTAGAAATGCCATGATGAGGACATGCAGGGCCTGGTAGATCCCAGCTACATTTCGCTGATGTGCAGCGGTGGCTGCCATCCTTTCCGCCTCCATCCACACCATGTCCTCCATGAGCCTCCGCATGTGTGCCAGCTCACGGCTGGCATCGCTGGGGCCACTCTGAGCAGACAGGTATTCCTCTCTCCGCGTCATGACTCCAGCGATGTCAGTCAGGGCTCGTTGGAGACCATGGGGCGGACATAGACAACCAAGGATGGCGTCCAGTTTGGTAGCCATGAGGTCGAACCCCACCCGCACCTTCTCGGCCGTCTCCCTCTGGCCCTCCAGCACACGGCGTTGGAAGGCCATTTGTTGTTCCTGGGGGACTTGGGAGGGTGCCGGGGCTGTGGGTGCCTCCTGCTGGGTGGTTTGGGTGGTGGGTGGGGTCTCATCGATGTAGCTGGGCTGCCCTGATCCTGGAGGTGGCTGGCGGATGAGGTCAATGATGTCTTGGATGGTTTGGGTGTCGATGCTGGTGTTGTCCTCCTCCTCGTCATCAGTGAAGAGTGGCTGGGACTGCTCTGCAGGAGGTGTTGACGATGCCCCTGCGATGTGAAGGGGAGATGGTGTATTACAATGTGTCCCCATGTATGTAGCCGCATGGTACAGGTTGACATTCAGACAGTATGGCATTGTACAGTGTGACAGTCTGTGGGTCTGGGCGAGGACCCAGGGTCATTGTGGGTGTGCACTGTGCCCTGCTTGCTTGTGCATGTGTGCCATTGTGGCCATTTCCCCCGGTCCCCACAGTACCTGGTTCTCACTCACCCTGTTGCGGTTGTGTTGTGTCCTGTCGAGCAGTGTCCGGTCCCCCGACTCCAGCCACAGTCTCCACACTGATGACTGTCGACACCAGCTCCTCCATGTCATCCAGCTCCAGCTGTGGCGCTGGGCCCCCACCTCCGGTCTGCGTTGCTGCCTTCTGGTTGGCGGTGAGTTTCTCCTTGGTCTTCCGCTTGATGTCATTCCATCGCCTCTGGACCTTTGTCCGCTTGTGCTCTCCGACGGCATTCACCTTGTCGACGATGTCCTGCCATATTCCAGTTTTGGTGCCCAATGACACGTTGGAGGTGACGAAGAGTTGTTGATGGTGTTCCATCACCTCCGTGACTATGATCCTGTTCGCCTGCGGACTGAACTTGGTCTTCCTCGTCTTCTTGTCCTTGCCCTTCCCTGTCCCCGAGGTCCCAGGCTGGTCGTCCGGGGTGCTTGTGGGGTTGCGCTCGTCCTCTGCGCCAGCTGCGGCTGCCTCCATGGTGCTTGGGTGTTGGTCAGTTTGTGTGTGGGTGTTTTTTCTACTTTTATGGTGATTTTTGACACCTGCCAGGTGTGTGTTGCAGGTCTGGCGCTGCTTGTCGCTGATTTCCTCATCGCGCTTTGGCCCATCGCGTGTTTCTTGGTGTTGTGGTTTGTGTTTTTATCTCCATCGTGGTGGTTGTATCGCGGACATTGTCCGCGGTTTAGGCAGACTATCGCTTGCTACCGCCTTGTTGTGAATTCCACGTTGACACAGGGTTATTTTCCCGCGCTAGGCTGCGATATAGAAAGTTATGTTACGCTACTCTTGCGGTAGTTATCGCACGTTCTTGTGAATATACCCCTTAGAGTCAGAGGGAACTGTGGTGTTTCTAATGATGGACCCGACGGAGGCTGCTCTGGTGGAATCCTTTGACCGACACTCTGACTGACACTGGGCCATCAATCAAAGTACCTCAAAGAGTCTGCCCTGTGTGGGGCAGATGTAATGATGTAATTGCCTCCTGGTTGGGACCGTCAGGAAAAGACGGAGGTCCTGAACAGGAAAAAATAGAAATGATCCACACATTTTTGGAAGAAATCTCCCAGCTTGCCAGGGCCATTTTTTGGTTTTTCAATAACAAACTCCAAATCTGCGAGTTTGTTTTTGAAAAGTAAAAAATGTTGCATGGAACATGAAAAAAATCAGTTATGATGCATTACCTGGGACTTGAGAGTCAAAGTGTATATGAGCAGCTAGTCCCAGTCAAAATAAGTTTCAAACTTTTAAAGCTGTGCTAGGCATAGTCACCTTTCTATTCTATTCTATTCTATGAGCACTTGTATAGCGCATAGCTACCCATAGGCATCCCAGCGCTGTTAGTGCGGCACAGAGACTTAAGAGGAATTTACAGAGACCTATTCTAAAAAAGCCATGTTTTCAGTGATTTCTGAAAGGGAAGTTTCTTTTTGACTGAACGAAGAGAATGAGGGAGACTATTCCACAGTTTAGCTGCGTTATATGAGAAGGCTCGCCCTCCATATTTTGCTCTCTTAATGACAGGGATCTTCGCCAAATGGGCGTTAGAAGAGGGCAGCGATCTCACGGGTATATAAGGAGTTAGCAGTGAAGGAGAGATCGATCTCCCTTTGTCATGGAGTGCCCTATGGGCAATGCAGAGTGATTTAAATGTTATCCTCTCGGTCACAGGAAGCCAGTGAAGGAGGCGTAAGGCTTGTCGGGCTGCTTGATGCCTCGGTATCTTGTACAGTATCCGAGCGGCAGAGTTCTGTTCTACCTCCAATTTCTTTATTGTGGCGTTGGGCGCTTCCTAATAAAGTGAGTTACCGTAATCCAGGCAAGAAGGTATGAGTGCCTGGACTACCAGCCTTTTGGAGGTGGAGGGAAGAAGGGGGAGAATTTTGCGCTGCATCCTCAACATACCGTAGCAAATAGCAGCGAGTTTTACAGCGTGGGAGCCAAAATTAAGAGACTTATCCAGCCACATTCCTGAGCTCTTCATGGCTGATTTTGGAGCCGGGGAAGACCTAGGCAGCTTGGCCAGCCCACATTCAGAGAAGGATTGGGATTGTTGCCCAGAAACATAAGTTCCATTTTGTCTCCGTTAAATTTGAGACAGGAGCTTTTCATGCACTTGGGAACCGTCTCCAAGCAGAGACCTAGTGAGGAGGATGTGGAACCATGATTCTGGGTGAGAGAAGAGACCAGTTGTGTATCATCCGCATACAATACTATCGAAATCACAAAGGGGAGGACAATATCTGCAAGAGGTCTCATATATAGGTTAAAAAGAGTAGGGCTCAACCAGGAGCCCTGGGGTACTCCACATTTAAGGGGGAGGCTATCCAAAGTACAGTCCCCCTCAAAGATCTGGAAGGTCCTATCTTCCAGGAAGGACTTAAGCCAGGCTAAAGCAGATCCGGCAATTCCAGCACTTTGCAGTCTATCCGCAAGAGTATTGCAATTTACGATGTCAAATGCTGAGCTAAGATCTAGGAGGACAAACACAGCTGAACCTCCTTGATCTAGACGCCGTTTGACTTCTTCTTCTACTTTGACTTCTTCAAGACAATTTTTTGTTTTGTGCAGAGAGAGAGAGAGCGAGAGAGAGAGATAGAGAGTGAGACAGGGAGACAGAAAAAGAGTGAGAGAGAGGCACAGAGAAAGACAGAGAGAGACAGAGAGAGATTCAGGGAGACAGAGGGAGAGAGAAAGAGAGGGAGGCAGAGAGATAGAGAGGCAGAGAGAGAGAGAGACAGAGAGAGAGACAGAGAGCGTGACAGGGAGTCAGAGAGAGAGAGAGAGCGAGAGAGAGAGAGTGAGACAGGGAGACAGAAAAAGAGTGAGAGAGAGAGAGAGGCACAGAGAAAGACAGAGAGAGACAGAGAGAGATACAGGGAGAGAGAGGGAGAGAGAAAGAGAGGGAGGCAGAGAGATAGAGAGGCAGAGAGAGAGAGAGAGACAGAGAGAGAGACAGAGAGCGTGACAGGGAGTCAGAGAGAGAGAGAGTGAGAAAGAGAGAGAGAGAGAGTGGCAGAGAGAGAGAGAGACATAGAGCGAGACAGGGAGACACAGAGAGAGACGGAGATAGAGGGAAAGAGAGAGAGTGGCACAGAGAGAGACTAAGAGAGAGGGAAAGAGAGAGAGTGGCACAGAGAGAGAGATAGAGAGAGAGGGAGCACAGAAAGAGGCAGAGGGAGAGAGAGAAAGGGAGAGAGAGACAGAGAGAGAGAGAGAGACAGAGACTGAGAGAGACAGGGAGCGAGAGGGACAGCGAGAGAGTCAGAGACTTAGAAAGAGAGAGAGAGAGAGAGAGAGAGTGGCAGAGATAGAGAGAGACATAGAGCGAGACAGGGAGACACAGAGAGAGACTGAGAGAGAGGGAAAGAGAGAGAGTGGCACTGAGAGAGACTAAGAGAGAGGGAAAGAGAGAGAGTGGCACAGAGAGAGAGATAGAGAGAGAGGGAGCACAGAAAGAGGCAGAGGGAGAGAGAGAAAGGGAGAGAGAGAGAGAGAGAGACAGAGACAGAGACTG
This sequence comes from Calotriton arnoldi, assembly GCA_963921515.1. Lineage (NCBI taxonomy): Eukaryota > Metazoa > Chordata > Amphibia > Caudata > Salamandridae > Calotriton > Calotriton arnoldi. The sequence continues at coordinate 2,995,111 of CAWUFW010000041.1, forward strand.
AGAGAGACAGGGAGAGAGAGAGAGGGACAGCGAGAGTCAGAGACTTAGAAAGAGAGAGAGAGAGAGTGGCAGAGAGAGAGAGAGACATAGAGCGAGACAGGGAGACACAGAGAGAGACGGAGAGAGAGGGAAAGAGAGAGAGTGGCACAGAGAGAGACTAAGAGAGAGGGAAAGAGAGAGAGTGGCACAGAGAGAGAGATAGAGAGAGAGGGAGCACAGAAAGAGGCAGAGGGAGAGAGAGAAAGGGAGAGAGAGACAGAGAGAGAGAGAGAGAGACAGAGACAGAGACTGAGAGAGACAGGGAGAGAGAGAGAGGGACAGCGAGAGAGTCAGAGACTTAGAAAGAGAGAGAGAATGAGAGAGAGAAGGCATGAAAAATGTGGATAAAGTTTTAGATATTTTGGAGAAGTGCACTGGAACGATTTAAACAGAGGAGTGTGAGGTAAGCAAGGTGTTTACTGAGGATGGGGTGAGCCGGTTCCTGGTTTAACAGACGCAGCTTTGAAAGCCCGAGCAGAACCTTACGAAGAGGCACAAACACCATTATTTGTCACTCTGAAAATTACTCAAGGTTTCTGAATGGCTCAGCCTAGAAGACTGGTTCATGAGATGATTCAGGAGAAGGAAAACTCTTTATGACTGCGCAAGAGAGAGGTTTTTGGGAGCTTGAGGGGCACGTCTCTCCAGATGTAAGACCCTGGACAGCTGTATGAGGATGCTTCTGCTCAGGGATTGGCTGCTGTGTCAGCTCTGTTTGATCGGACAATGGTGTTCACATAGGATTTAGTGCTTGACGTGGACTCTGGTTTACCGAAATGGCACAGGTGGCGTAAGTGACTAAGGGATTGTGCACCCTTTGACCCTAATGTAATCACGGACTTGATCCCTTGTCTCAGTCTTAGCCCCTAAATCCTTCTCCTTGCCTAGAGGGGCGAGGAAAGTGAAAGAGGAGGAAACTAGAGAAAGTAAACAGGATTCTTGGGACCCCTTGACTTACTTTCTTTTATATATTTGATGATAGAAAAGGAAGTGTAAGCCTGTAGGCCAGTGACTGAGAATTGTAAACCGTATTTGTGGAGAACATTGTTTGTGTAAAGACCGCCCAGATCTTTAATGTCTAGTTTAAAAGGTCAGAGTTAACTAGTCAATGGCAAGGTTAGAACAACTTCCCACAGAGACACTGGAGTAAAATTTTAGAGCTGGGGATATCACTTGGGTAGAATAGTTGTGCTAACTGCTTCTTGTGTTTAGTGAGGAAAGATATTAGTACATGTTGCAAGAGAAGGGAAGACAAGTGATGCCTGAGTAGCAGATGGTGCAAGAGAAGACAAACGATGCTGAGTAGCAGATGGTGCAAGAGAAGGGAAGACAAGCGATGCCTGAGTAGCAGATAGTGCAAGAGAAGACAAGCGATGCCTGAGGAGCAAATGGTGCACGAGAAGGGAAGACAAGCGATGCCTGAGTAGCAGATACTGCAAGAGAAGGTAGGACAAGCGATGCCTGAGTAGCAGATGGTGCAAGAGAAGGGAAGACAAGCGATGCCTGAGTAGCAGATGGTGCAAGAGAAGCCAAACGATGCTGAGTAGCAGATGGTGCAAGAGAAGAGAAGACAAGCGATGCCTGAGTAGCAGATGGTGCAAGAGAAGGGAAGACAACCAATGCCTGAGTAGCAGATGGTGCAAGAGAAGGGAAGACAAGCGATGCCTGAGTAGCAGATGGCGCAAGAGAAGGGAAGACAAGCGATGCCTGAGTAGCAGATGGTGCAAGAGAAGACAAACGATACTAAGTAGCAAATGGTGCAGGAGAAGACAAGCGATGCCTGAGTAGCAGATGGTACAAGGGAAGACAAGCGATGCCTGAGTAGCAGATGGTACAAGAGAAGACAAACCATGCCTGAGTAGGTGAGGGTAAAAGAGAAGGGAAGACAAGCGATGCCTGAGTAGCAAATGTACAAGAGAATACAAGCGATGCAGAGTGATGGATGGCCCAAAGGGAGACATGGGATGCCTCTCCATGAAATGGTACAAGGGAGGATGATGGATGCTGGAGAAGCGGATGGTGCAAGAGAAGGGAAGACAAGCGATGCCTGAGTAGCAGATGGTGCAAGTGAAGGGAAGACAAGCGATGCCTGAGTAGCAGATGGTGCAAGAGAAGACAAATGATGCTGAGTAGCAGATGGTGCAAGAGAAGGGAAGACAAGCGATGCCTGAGTAGCAGATAGTGCAAGAGAAGACAAGCGATGCCTGAGGAGCAAATGGTACAAGAGAAGGGAAGACAAGCGATGCCTGAGTAGCAGATACTGCAAGAGAAGGTAGGACAAGCGATGCCTGAGTAGCAGATGGTGCAAGAGAAGGGAAGACAAGCGATGCCTGAGTAGCAGATGGTGCAAGAGAAGCCAAACGATGCTGAGTAGCAGATGGTGCAAGAGAAGAGAAGACAAGCGATGCCTGAGTAGCAGATGGTGCAAGAGAAGGGAAGACAACCAATGCCTGAGTAGCAGATGGTGCAAGAGAAGGGAAGACAAGCGATGCCTGAGTAGCAGATGGCGCAAGAGAAGGGAAGACAAGCGATGCCTGAGTAGCAGATGGTGCAAGAGAAGACAAACGATACTAAGTAGCAAATGGTGCAGGAGAAGACAAGCGATGCCTGAGTAGCAGATGGTACAAGGGAAGACAAGCGATGCCTGAGTAGCAGATGGTACAAGAGAAGACAAACCATGCCTGAGTAGTAGATGGTAAAAGAGAAGGGAAGACAAGCGATGCCTGAGTAGCAAATGTACAAGAGAATACAAGCGATGCAGAGTGATGGATGGCCCAAAGGGAGACATGGGATGCCTCTCCATGAAATGGTACAAGGGAGGATGATGGATGCTGGAGAAGCGGATGGTGCAAGAGAAGGGAAGACAAGCGATGCCTGAGTAGCAGATGGTGCAAGTGAAGGGAAGACAAGCGATGCCTGAGTAGCAGATGGTGCAAGAGAAGACAAATGATGCTGAGTAGCAGATGGTGCAAGAGAAGGGAAGACAAGCGATGCCTAAGTAGCAGATGGTGCAAGAGAAGACAAACGATACTGAGTAGCAGATGGTGCAGGATAAGACAAGCGATGCCTGAGTAGCAGATGGTACAAGGGAAGACAAGCGATACCTGAGTAGCAGATGGTACAGAGAAGACAAACCATGCCTGAGTAGTAGATGGTAAAAGAGAAGGGAAGACAAGCGATGCCTGAGTAGCAAATGCACAAGAGAAGACAAGCGATGCCTGAGTAGCAAATGTACAAGAGAATACAAGCGATGCAGAGTGATGGATGGCCCAAAGGGAGACATGGGATGCCTCTCCATGAAATGGTACAAGGGAGGATGATGGATGCTGGAGAAGCGGATGGTGCAAGAGAAGGGAAGACAAGCGATGCCTGAGTAGCAGATGGTGCAAGTGAAGGGAAGACAAGCGATGCCTGAGTAGCAGATGGTGCAAGAGAAGACAAATGATGCTGAGTAGCAGATGGTGCAAGAGAAGGGAAGACAAGCGATGCCTGAGTAGCAGATAGTGCAAGAGAAGACAAGCGATGCCTGAGGAGCAAATGGTGCAAGAGAAGGGAAGACAAGCGATGCCTGAGTAGCAGATACTGCAGGAGAAGGTAGGACAAGCGATGCCTGAGTAGCAGATGGTGCAAGAGAAGGGAAGACAAGCGATGCCTGAGTAGCAGATGGTGCAAGAGAAGCCAAACGATGCTGAGTAGCAGATGGTGCAAGAGAAGAGAAGACAAGCGATGCCTGAGTAGCAGATGGTGCAAGAGAAGGGAAGACAACCAATGCCTGAGTAGCAGATGGTGCAAGAGAAGACAAACAATGCTGAGTAGCAGATGGTGCAGGAGCAGGGAAGACAAGCGATGCCTGAGTAGCAGATGGCGCAAGAGAAGGGAAGACAAGCGATGCCTAAGTAGCAGATGGTGCAAGAGAAGACAAACGATACTGAGTAGCAGATGGTGCAGGAGAAGACAAGCGATGCCTGAGTAGCAGATGGTACAAGGGAAGACAAGCGATACCTGAGTAGCAGATGGTACAAGAGAAGACAAACCATGCCTGAGTAGTAGATGGTAAAAGAGAAGGGAAGACAAGCGATGCCTGAGTAGCAAATGCACAAGAGAAGACAAGCGATGCCTGAGTAGCAAATGTACAAGAGAATACAAGCGATGCAGAGTGATGGATGGCCCAAAGGGAGACATGGGATGCCTCTCCATGAAATGGTACAAGGGAGGATGATGGATGCTGGAGAAGCGGATGGTGCAAGAGAAGGGAAGACAAGCGATGCCTGAGTAGCAGATGGTGCAAGTGAAGGGAAGACAAGCGATGCCTGAGTAGCAGATGGTGCAAGAGAAGACAAACGATGCTGAGTAGCAGATGGTGCAAGAGAAGGGAAGACAAGTGATGCCTGAGTAACAGAGGGTGCAAGAGAAGACAAGCGATGCCTGAGGAGCAGATGGTGCAAGAGAAGGGAAGACAAGCGATGCTTGAGTAGCAGATACTGCAAGAGGAGGGAAGACAAGCGATGCATGAGTAGCAGCTGGTGCAAGAGAAGGGAAGACAAGCGATCGCTGAGTAGCAGATGGTGCAAGAGAAGACAAACGATGCTGAGTAGCAGATGGTGCAAGAGAAGGGAAGACAAGCGATGCCTGAGTAGCAGATGGTGCAAGAGAAGGGAAGACAAGTGATGCCTGAGTAGCAGATGGTGCAAGAGAAGACAAATGATGCTGAGAAGCAGATGGTGCAAGAGAAGGGAAGACAAGCAATGCTTGAGTAGCAGATGGTGCAAGAGAAGACAATCGATGCCTGAGGAGCAGATGGTGCAAGAGAAGGAAAGACAAGCGATGCCTGAGTAGCAGATACTGCAAGAGAAGGGAAGACAAATGATTCTGAGTAGCAGATGGTGCAAGAGAAGGGAAGACAAGCGATGCCGGAGTAGCAGATGGTGCAGGAGCAGGGAAGACAAGCGATGCCTAAGTAGCAGATGGCGCAAGAGAAGGGAAGACAAGCGATGCCTAAGTAGCAGATGGTGCAAGAGAAGACAAACGATGTTGAGTAGCAGATGGTGCAAGAGAAGACAAGCGATGCCTGAGTAGCAGATGGTACAGCAAGGGAAGACAAGCGATGCCTGAGTAGCAGATGGTACAAGGGAAGACAAGCGATGCCTGAGTAGCAGTTGGTACAAGGGAAGACAAGCGATGCCTGAGTAGCAGATGGTACAAGGGAAGACAAGCGATGCCTGAGTAGCAGATGGTACAAGAGAAGCGAAAAAAGCGATGCATGGCGTAGCAAATGGTGCAAGAGAAGGGAAGACAAGCGATGCCTGAGTAGCAGATACTGAAAGAGAAGGGAAGACAAGCGATGCCTGAGTAGCAGATGGTGAAAGAGAAGGGAAGATAAGCGATGCCTGAGTAGCAGATGGTGCAGGAGAAGACAAACGATGCTAAGTAGCAGATGGTGCAAGAGAAGGGAAGACAAGCGATGCCTGAGTAGCAGATGGTGCAAGAGAAGGGAAGACAACCGATGCCTGAGTAGCAGATGGTGCAAGAGAAGACAAACGATGTTGAGTAGCAGATGGTGCAAGAGGAGACAAGCGATGCCTGAGTAGCAGATGGTACAAGGGAAGACAAGCGATGCCTGAGTAGCAGATGGTACAAGGAAAGACAAGCGATGCCTGAGTGGCAGATGCCACAAGGGAAGACAAGCGATGCCTGAGCAGCAGATGGTACAAGGGAAGACAAGCGATGCCTGAGTAGCTGATGGTGCAAGAGAAGGGAAGACAGGCGATGCCTGAGTAGCAAATGTTGCAAGAGAAGACAAGCGATGTCTGAGTAGCAGATGGTACAAGGGAAGACAAGTGATGCCTGAGTAGCAGATGGTACAAGGGAAGACAAGTGATGCCTTATAGCAGATGGTGCAAGAGAAGGGAAGACAAGCGATGCCTGAGTAGCAGATGGTGCAAGAGAAGACAAGCGATGCCTGATTATCAGATGATGCAAGAGAAGGGAAGACAAGCGATGCCTGAGTAGCAGATGGTGCAAGAGAAGACAAGCGATGTCTGAGTAGCAGATGGTACAAGGGAAGACAAGCGAAGCCTGAGTAGCAGATGGTACAAGGGAAGACAAGCGATGCCTGAGTAGCAGATGGTGCAAGAGAAGGGAAGACAAGCGATGCCTGAGTAGCAGATGGTGCAAGAGAAGACAAGCGATGCCTGAGTAGCAGATGGTGCAAGAGAAGACAAACCATGCCTGAGTAGTATATGGTACAAGAGAAGGAAAGACAAGCGATGCCTGAATAGCATATGGTACAAGAGAAGACAAGCGATGCCTGAGTAGCAAATGTACAAGAGAATACAAGCGATGCCTGAGTAGCAGATGGGGCAACGGAAGGGAAGACAAGTGATGCCTGAGTTGGGGATGATGAGAGAGAAGACAAGCGATGCAGAGTGATGGGTGGCGCAAAGGGAGACATGGGATGCCTCTCCATGAAATGGTACAAGGGAGGATGATGGATGCTGGAGTAGCGGATGGTGAAAGGAAGATGAGCGATGCCCGAGTGGTGGATGGTGCAAGGAAAGATAAGGGATGCCTGAGTAGCCAATGGTGGAGCTGAAGATGAGGGATGCCTGAGTGGCAGATGGTGCAAGGGAAGATGAGGGATTCCTGAGCGGCGGTTGATGCAATGTCGTGTAGTTCCTATATGACCTATACAGGATCTGCGCGTTTGGATATCATAAACTGTGGGATTGGTGGCAGACTGATTCCGTGCACCCCCACCGGATAAGTTAGCCTGTCTGTATCAGCTAGCTCACAGTGCCACTATAATCTCCAAGAAGATTATAAGAAGGGAAATCCCTGAGTGGCAGATGGTGCAAGGGAAGATGAGCGATGGCTGAGGAGTAGATGGTGCAAGGGAAGATAAGGGATGCCTGAGTGGTGGAGAGTACTATAAAGAACAAGGTGCGCATGAGAGGTGGTTGATGCAAGAGAAGAAGAGGGATGCCTGAGTGGTGGTTGATGCATGAGAAGACAAGGGATGCCTGAGTGGTGGATGGTACAAGAGAAGACGAGGGATGCCCGAGTGGTGGTTGATTCAAGAGAAGAAGAGGGATGCCTGAGTGGTGATTGATTCAAGAGAAGAAGAGGGATGGCTGAGTGGTGGTTGATGCAAGTGAAGACGAGGGATGCCTGAGTGGTGGTTGATGCAAGAGAAGACAAGGGATGCCTGAAAGGTGGATGGTACAAGAGAAGACAAGGGATGCCTGAGTGGCGGTTGATTCAAGAGAAGAAGAGGGATGCCTGAGTGGGAGATGGTACAAGAAAAGACGAGAGATGCCTGAGTGGTGGTTGATGCAAGAGAAGAAGAGAGATACCTGAGTGGCGATGGCGCAAAGAAAGGCATGGTTTGCCTGAGTGGCGGTTGATGCAAGAGAAGACGAAGGATGCCTGAGTGGCGGTTCATGCAAGAAAAGAAGAGGGATGCCTGAGTGGCAGATGGTGCAAGGGAAGATGAAGGATGCCTGAGTGGCGGTTGATGCAAGAGAAGAAGAGGGATGCCTGAGTGGCGATGGTGCAAAGAATGACAAGGGATGCCTGAGTGGTGGTTGATGCAAGAGAAGAAGAGTGATGCCTGAGTGGTGGATGGTACAAGTGAAGACAAGGGATGCCTGAGTGGTGGTTGATGCAAGAGAAGAAGAGAGATACCTGAGTGGCGATGGCGCAAAGAAAGGCATGGTTTGCCTGAGTGGCGGTTGATGCAAGAGAAGACGAGGGATGCCTGAGTGGCGGTTGATGCAAGAAGAGAAGAGGGATGCCTGAGTGGCAGATGGTGCAAGGGAAGATGAAGGATGCCTGAGTGGCGGTTGATGCAAGAGAAGAAGAGGGATGCCTGAGTGGCGATGGTGCAAAGAATGACAAGGGATGCCTGAGTGGTGGTTGATGCAAGAGAAGAAGAGTGATGCCTGAGTGGTGGATGGTACAAGTGAAGACAAGGGATGCCTGAGTGTCGGTTGATGCAAGAGAAGACAAGGGATGCCTGAGTGGTGGATGGTACAAGCGAAGATGAGGGATGCCTGAGTGGCGATGGTGCAAAGAAAGACATGGGATGCCTGAGTGGCGGTTGATGCAAGAGAACACGAGGGATGCCTGAGTGGTGGTTGATGCAAGAGAAAATAGGGATGCCTGAGTGGTGATGGTGCAAATAAAGACAAAGGATGCCTGAGTGGCTGTTGATGCAAGAGAAGGCAAGGGATGCCTGAGTGGCAGATGGTCCAAGGGATGATGAGGGATGCCTGAGTGGCGGTTGATCCAAGAGAAGAAGAGGGATGCCTGAGTGGCGATGGTGCAAAAAAAGACAAGGGATACCTGAGTGGTGTTTGATGCAAGAGAAGAAAAGTGATGCCTGAGTGGCAGTTGATGCAAGAAAAGACGGGGGATGCCTAAGTGGTAGATGGTACAAGCAAAGATGAGGTATGCCTGAGTGTCGGTTGATGCAAGAGAAGACAAGGGATGTCTGAGTGGTGGATGCTATGAGAGAAGATGAGGGATGCTTGAGTGGCAATTGTGCAAAGAAAGACATGGGATGCCTGAGTGGCGGTTGATGCAAGAGAAGACGATGGATGCCTGAGTGGCAGTTGATGCAAGAGAAGATGAGGGATGCCTGAGTGGTGGTTGATGCAAGAGAAGAAGAGGGATGCCTGATTGGCAGATGGTGCAAGGGAAGATGAAGGATGCCTCAGTGGCGGTTGATGCAAGAGAAGAAGAGGGATGTCTGAGTGGTGGTTGATGCAAGAGAAGATGAGGGATGCCTGAGTGGTGGTTGATGCAAGAGAAGACAAGGGATGCCTGAGTGGTGGATGGTACAAGAGAAGACAAGGGATGCCTGAGTGGTGGTTGATTCAAGAGAAGAAGAGGGATGCCTGAGTGGCAGTTGATGCAAGAGAAGATGAGGGATGCCTGAGTGGGAGATGGTACAAGAAAAGACGAGAGATGCCTGAGTGGTGGTTGATGCAAGAGAAGAAGAGAGATACCTGAGTGGCGATGGCGCAAAGAAAGGCTTGGTTTGCCTGAGTGGTGGTTGATGCAAGAGAAGACGAGGGATGCCTGAGTGGCGGTTGATGCAAGAAGAGAAGAGGGATGCCTGAGTGGCAGATGGTGAAAGGGAAGATGAAGGATGCCTGAGTGGCGGTTGATGCAAGATAAGAAGAGGGATGCCTGAGTGGCGATGGTGCAAAGAATGACAAGGGATGCCTGAGTGGTGGTTGATGCAAGAGAAGAAGAGTGATGCCTGAGTGGTGGATGGTACAAGTGAAGACAAGGGATGCCTGAGTGTCGGTTGATGCAAGAGAAGACAAGGGATGCCTGCGTGGTGGATGGTACAAGCGAAGATGAGGGATGCCTGAGTGGCGATGGTACAAAGAAAGACATGGGATGCCTGAGTGGCGGTTGATGCAAGAGAAGACAAGGGATGCCTGAGTGGTGGATGGTACAAGAGAAGACAAGGGATGCCTGAGTGGCGGTTGATGCAAGAGAAGAAGAGGGATACCTGAGTGGCGATGGTGCAAAGAATGAGAAGGGATGCCTGAGTGGTGGTTGATGCAAGAGAAGAAGAGTGATGCCTGAGTGGTGGATGGTACAAGTGAAGACAAGGGATGCCTGAGTGGTGGTTGATGCAAGAGAAGAAGAGAGATACCTGAGTGGCGATGGCGCAAAGAAAGGCATGGTTTGCCTGAGTGGCGGTTGATGCAAGAGAAGACGAGGGATGCCTGAGTGGCGGTTGATGCAAGAAGAGAAGAGGGACGCCTGAGTGGCAGATGGTGCAAGGGAAGATGAAGGATGCCTGAGTGGCGGTTGATGCGAGAGAAGAAGAGGGATGCCTGAGTGGCGATGGTGCAAAGAATGACAAGGGATGCCTGAGTGGTGGTTGATGCAAGAGAAGAAGAGTGATGCCTGAGTGGTGGATGGTACAAGTGAAGACAAGGGATGCCTGAGTGTCGGTTGATGCAAGAGAAGACAAGGGATGCCTGAGTGGTGGATGGTACAAGCGAAGATGAGGGATGCCTGAGTGGCGATGGTGCAAAGAAAGACATGGGATGCCTGAGTGGCGGTTGATGCAAGAGAACACGAGGGATGCCTGAGTGGTGGTTGATGCAAGAGAAAATAGGGATGCCTGAGTGGTGATGGTGCAAATAAAGACAAAGGATGCCTGAGTGGCTGTTGATGCAAGAGAAGGCAAGGGATGCCTGAGTGGCAGATGGTCCAAGGGATGATGAGGGATGCCTGAGTGGCGGTTGATGCAAGAGAAGAAGAGAGATGCCTGAGTGGCGATGGTGCAAAAAAAGACAAGGGATACCTGAGTGGTGTTTGAGGCAAGAGAAGAAAAGTGATGCCTGAGTGGCAGTTGATGCAAGAAAAGACGGGGGATGCCTAAGTGGTAGATTGTACAAGCAAAGATGAGGGATGCCTGAGTGTCGGTTGATGCAAGAGAAGACAAGGGATGTCTGAGTGGTGGATGCTATGAGCGAAGATGAGGGATGCTTGAGTGGCAATTGTGCAAAGAAAGACATGGGATGCCTGAGTGGCGGTTGATGCAAGAGAAGACGATGGATGCCTGAGTGGCAGTTGATCCAAGAGAAGATGAGGGATGCCTGAGTGGTGGTTGATGCAAGAGAAGAAGAGGGATGCCTGATTGGCAGATGCTGCAAGGGAAGATGAAGGATGCCTCAGTGGCGGTTGATGCAAGAGAAGAAGAGGGATGTCTGAGTGGTGGTTGATGCAAGAGAAGATGAGGGATGCCTGAGTGGTGGTTGATGCAAGAGAAGACAAGGGATGCCTGAGTGGTGGATGGTACAAGAGAAGACAAGGGATGCCTGAGTGGTGGTTGATTCAAGAGAAGAAGAGGGATGCCTGAGTGGCAGTTGATGCAAGAGAAGATGAGGGATGCCTGAGTGGGAGATGGTACAAGAAAAGACGAGAGATGCCTGAGTGGTGGTTGATGCAAGAGAAGAAGAGAGATACCTGAGTGGCGATGGCGCAAAGAAAGGCTTGGTTTGCCTGAGTGGTGGTTGATGCAAGAGAAGACGAGGGATGCCTGAGTGGCGGTTGATGCAAGAAGAGAAGAGGGATGCCTGAGTGGCAGATGGTGCAAGGGAAGATGAAGGATGCCTGAGTGGCGGTTGATGCAAGATAAGAAGAGGGATGCCTGAGTGGCGATGGTGCAAAGAATGACAAGGGATGCCTGAGTGGTGGTTGATGCAAGAGAAGAAGAGTGATGCCTGAGTGGTGGATGGTACAAGTGAAGACAAGGGATGCCTGAGTGTCGGTTGATGCAAGAGAAGACAAGGGATGCCTGAGTGGTGGATGGTACAAGCGAAGATGAGGGATGCCTGAGTGGCGATGGTACAAAGAAAGACATGGGATGCCTGAGTGGCGGTTGATGCAAGAGAACACGAGGGATGCCTGAGTGGTGGTTGATGCAAGAGAAAATAGGGATGCCTGAGGGGTGATGGTGCAAATAAAGACAAAGGATGCCTGAGTGGCTGTTGATGCAAGAGAAGGCAAGGGATGCCTGAGTGGCAGATGGTCCAAGGGATGATGAGGGATGCCTGAGTGGCGGTTGATGCAAGAGAAGAAGAGGGATGCCTGAGTGGCGATGGTGCAAAAAAAGACAAGGGATACCTGAGTGGTGTTTGATGCAAGAGAAGAAAATGGATGCCTGAGTGTCAGTTGATGCAAGAGAAGACAAGGGATGTCTGAGTGGTGGATGGTATGAGAGAAGATGAGGGATGCTTGAGTGGCAATTGTGCAAAGAAAGACATGGGATGCCTGAGTGGCGGTTGATGCAAGAGAAGACGATGGATGCCTGAGTGGCAGTTGATGCAAGAGAAGACGAGGGATGCCTGAGTGGTGGTTGATGCAAGAGAAGAAGAGGGATGCCTGATTGGCAGATGGTGCAAGGGAAGATGAAGGATGCCTGAGTGGCGGTTGATGCAAGAGAAGAGGAGGGATGCCTGAGTGGCGATGGTGCAAAGAAAGACAAGGGATGCCTGAATGGTGGTTGATGCAAGAAAAGACGAGGGATGGCTGATTGGTGGTTGATTGAAGAAAAGTTGATGGATGCCTGAGTGGTGGATAGTACAAGTGAAGACGAGGGATGCCTGAGTGCTGGTTGATGCAAGAGAAGACAAGGGATGCCTGAGTGGTGGATTGTACAAGAGACGATGAGGGATGCCTGAGTGGGGATGGTGCCAAGAAAGACATGGGATGTCTGAGTGGCGGTTGATGCAAGAGAAGATGAGGCATGGTCTGAGTGGTGGATGGTACAAGAGAAGACGAGGGATGCCTGAGTGGTGGTTGATGCAAGATAAGAGGAGGGATGCCTGAGTGGTGATTGATGCAAGAGAAGACAAGGGATGCCTGAGTGGGGGTTGATGCAAGAGAAGAAGAGGGATGCCTGAGTGGCAGATGGTGAAAGGGAAGATGAAGGATGCCTGAGTGGCGGTTGATGCAAGAGAAGACAAGGGATGGTCTGAGTGGTGGACTGTACAAGAGAAGACAAGGGATGGTCTGAGTGGTGGACTGTACAAGAGAAGATGAGGGATGCCTGAGTGGCGATGGTGCAAAGAAAGACATGGGATGCCTGAGTGGTGGTTGAAGCAAGAGAAGATGAGGGATGGACTGAGTGCTGGATGGTACAAGAGAAGACGAGGGATGCCTGAGTGGTAGATGGTAAAAGCAAAGAAGAGGGATGCCTGAGTGGCGATGGTGCAAAGAAAGACAAGCGATGCCTGAGTGGTGGTTGATGCAAGAGAAGAAAAGGGATGCCTGAGTGGCAGTTGATGCAAGAAAAGATGAGGGATGCCTGAGTGGTGGATGATACAAGCAAAGATCAGGGAAGCCTGAGTGTCAGCTGATGCAAGAAAAGACAAGGGATGCCTGAGTGGTGAATGGTACAAGAGAAAATGATGGATGCCTGAGTGGCGATGGTGCAAAAATAAAACATGGGATGCCTGAGTGGTGGTTGATGCAAGATAAGAAGAGGGATGCCTGAGTGGTGGATGGTACAAGAGAAGACAAGGGATGCCTGAGTGGCGGTTGATTCAAGAGAAGAAGAGGGATGCCTGAGTGGCGGTTGATGCAAGAGAAGAAGAGGGATACCTGAGTGGCGATGGTGCAAAGAATGACAAGGGATGCCTGAGTGGTGGTTGATGCAAGAGAAGAAGAGTGATGCCTGAGTGGTGGATGGTACAAGTGAAGACAAGGGATGCCTGAGTGGTGGTTGATGCAAGAGAAGAAGAGAGATACCTGAGTGGCGATGGCGCAAAGAAAGGCATGGTTTGCCTGAGTGGCGGTTGATGCAAGAGAAGACGAGGGATGCCTGAGTGGCGGTTGATGCAAGAAGAGAAGAGGGACGCCTGAGTGGCAGATGGTGCAAGGGAAGATGAAGGATGCCTGAGTGGCGGTTGATACAAGAGAAGAAGAGGGATGCCTGAGTGGCGATGGTGCAAAGAATGACAAGGGATGCCTGAGTGGTGGTTGATGCAAGAGAAGAAGAGTGATGCCTGAGTGGTGGATGGTACAAGTGAAGACAAGGGATGCCTGAGTGTCGGTTGATGCAAGAGAAGACAAGGGATGCCTGAGTGGTGGATGGTACAAGCGAAGATGAGGGATGCCTGAGTGGCGATGGTGCAAAGAAAGACATGGGATGCCTGAGTGGCGGTTGATGCAAGAGAACACGAGGGATGCCTGAGTGGTGGTTGATGCAAGAGAAAATAGGGATGCCTGAGTGGTGATGGTGCAAATAAAGACAAAGGATGCCTGAGTGGCTGTTGATGCAAGAGAAGGCAAGGGATGCCTGAGTGGCAGATGGTCCAAGGGATGATGAGGGATGCCTGAGTGGCGGTTGATGCAAGAGAAGAAGAGGGATGCCTGAGTGGCGATGGTGCAAAAAAAGACAAGGGATACCTGAGTGGTGTTTGAGGCAAGAGAAGAAAAGTGATGCCTGAGTGGCAGTTGATGCAAGAAAAGACGGGGGATGCCTAAGTGGTAGATGGTACAAGCAAAGATGAGGGATGCCTGAGTGTCGGTTGATGCAAGAGAAGACAAGGGATGTCTGAGTGGTGGATGCTATGAGAGAAGATGAGGGATGCTTGAGTGGCAATTGTGCAAAGAAAGACATGGGATGCCTGAGTGGCGGTTGATGCAAGAGAAGACGATGGATGCCTGAGTGGCAGTTGATGCAAGAGAAGATGAGGGATGCCTGAGTGGTGGTTGATGCAAGAGAAGAAGAGGGATGCCTGATTGGCAGATGGTGCAAGGGAAGATGAAGGATGCCTCAGTGGCGGTTGATGCAAGAGAAGAAGAGGGATGTCTGAGTGGTGGTTGATGCAAGAGAAGATGAGGGATGCCTGAGTGGTGGTTGATGCAAGAGAAGACAAGGGATGCCTGAGTGGTGGATGGTACAAGAGAAGACAAGGGATGCCTGAGTGGTGGTTGATTCAAGAGAAGAAGAGGGATGCCTGAGTGGCAGTTGATGCAAGAGAAGATGAGGGATGCCTGAGTGGGAGATGGTACAAGAAAAGACGAGAGATGCCTGAGTGGTGGTTGATGCAAGAGAAGAAGAGAGATACCTGAGTGGCGATGGCGCAAAGAAAGGCTTGGTTTGCCTGAGTGGTGGTTGATGCAAGAGAAGACGAGGGATGCCTGAGTGGCGGTTGATGCAAGAAGAGAAGAGGGATGCCTGAGTGGCAGATGGTGCAAGGGAAGATGAAGGATGCCTGAGTGGCGGTTGATGCAAGATAAGAAGAGGGATGCCTGAGTGGCGATGGTGCAAAGAATGACAAGGGATGCCTGAGTGGTGGTTGATGCAAGAGAAGAAGAGTGATGCCTGAGTGGTGGATGGTACAAGTGAAGACAAGGGATGCCTGAGTGTCGGTTGATGCAAGAGAAGACAAGGGATGCCTGAGTGGTGGATGGTACAAGCGAAGATGAGGGATGCCTGAGTGGCGATGGTACAAAGAAAGACATGGGATGCCTGAGTGGCGGTTGATGCAAGAGAACACGAGGGATGCCTGAGTGGTGGTTGATGCAAGAGAAAATAGGGATGCCTGAGGGGTGATGGTGCAAATAAAGACAAAGGATGCCTGAGTGGCTGTTGATGCAAGAGAAGGCAAGGGATGCCTGAGTGGCAGATGGTCCAAGGGATGATGAGGGATGCCTGAGTGGCGGTTGATGCAAGAGAAGAAGAGGATGCCTGAGTGGCGATGGTGCAAAAAAAGACAAGGGATACCTGAGTGGTGTTTGATGCAAGAGAAGAAAATGGATGCCTGAGTGTCAGTTGATGCAAGAGAAGACAAGGGATGTCTGAGTGGTGGATGGTATGAGAGAAGTTGAGGGATGCTTGAGTGGCAATTGTGCAAAGAAAGACATGGGATGCCTGAGTGGCGGTTGATGCAAGAGAAGACGATGGATGCCTGAGTGGCAGTTGATGCAAGAGAAGACGAGGGATGCCTGAGTGGTGGTTGATGCAAGAGAAGAAGAGGGATGGCTGATTGGCAGATGGTGCAAGGGAAGATGAAGGATGCCTGAGTGGCGGTTGATGCAAGAGAAGAGGAGGGATGCCTGAGTGGCGATGGTGCAAAGAAAGACAAGGGATGCCTGAATGGTGGTTGATGCAAGAAAAGACGAGGGATGGCTGAGTGGTGGTTGATTGAAGAAAAGTTGATGGATGCCTGAGTGGTGGATGGTACAAGTGAAGACGAGGGATGCCTGAGTGCTGGTTGATGCAAGAGAAGACAAGGGATGCCTGAGTGGTGGATTGTACAAGAGACGATGAGGGATGCCTGAGTGGGGATGGTGCAAAGAAAGACATGGGATGTCTGAGTGGCGGTTGATGCAAGAGAAGATGAGGCATGGTCTGAGTGGTGGATGGTACAAGAGAAGACGAGGGATGCCTGAGTGGTGGTTGATGCAAGATAAGAGGAGGGATGCCTGAGTGGTGATTGATGCAAGAGAAGACAAGGGATGCCTGAGTGGGGGTTGATGCAAGAGAAGAAGAGGGATGCCTGAGTGGCAGATGGTGAAAGGGAAGATGAAGGATGCCTGAGTGGCGGTTGATGCAAGAGAAGACAAGGGATGGTCTGAGTGGTGGACTGTACAAGAGAAGACAAGGGATGGTCTGAGTGGTGGACTGTACAAGAGAAGATGAGGGATGCCTGAGTGGCGATGGTGCAAAGAAAGACATGGGATGCCTGAGTGGTGGTTGAAGCAAGAGAAGATGAGGGATGGACTGAGTGCTGGATGGTAGAAGAGAAGACGAGGGATGCCTGAGTGGTAGATGGTAAAAGCAAAGAAGAGGGATGCCTGAGTGGCGATGGTGCAAAGAAAGACAAGCGATGCCTGAGTGGTGGTTGATGCAAGAGAAGAAAAGGGATGCCTGAGTGGCGGTTGATGCAAGAAAAGATGAGGGATGCCTGAGTGGTGGATGATACAAGCAAAGATCAGGGAAGCCTGAGTGTCAGCTGATGCAAGAAAAGACAAGGGATGCCTGAGTGGTGAATGGTACAAGAGAAAATGATGGATGCCTGAGTGGCGATGGTGCAAAAATAAAACATGGGATGCCTGAGTGGTGGTTGATGCAAGATAAGAAGAGGGATGCCTGAGTGACGGTGGTGCAAAGAAAGACAAGGGATGCCTGAGTGGTGGTTGATGCAAGAGAAGATGATGGATGCCTGAGTGGTGGATGGTAAAAGAGAAGACGAGGGATGCCTGAGTGGCGGTCGATTCAAGAGACGATGAGGGATGCCTGAGTGGCAGTTGATGCAAGAGAACAAAGGGGATGCCTGAGTGGGGGATGGTACAAGAAAAGACGAGGGATGCCTGAGTGGCAGATGGTGGAAGGGAAGATGAGGGATGTTTGAGTGGCGGTTGATGCAAGAGAAGTTGAGGCATGGTGTGAGTGGTGGGTGGTACAAGAGAAGACGAGGGATGCCTGAGTGGCGGTTGATGCAAGAGAAGATGAGGGATGCCTGAGTGGTGGTTGATGCAAGATAAGAAGAGGGATGCCTGAGTGGTGGTTGATGCAAGAGAAGACAAGGGATGCCTGAGTGGGGGTTGATGCAAGAGAAGAAGAGGGATGCCTGAGTGGCAGATGGTGAAAGGGAAGATAAGGGATGCCTGAGTGGCAGTTGATGCAAGAGAAGATGGGGGATGCCTGAGTGGGGGGATGGTACAAGAAAAGACAAGGGATCCCTGAGTGGCAGATGGTGGAAGGGAAGATGAGGGATGTTTGAGTGGTGGTTGATGCAAGACAAGAAGAGGGATGCCTGAGTGGCGATGGTGCAAAGAAAGACATGATTTGCCAGAGTGGTGGCTGATGCAAGAGACGACGAGGGATGCCTGAGTGGTGGTTGATGTAAGAAAAAAAGAGGGATGCTTGAGTGGTGATGGTGCAAAGAAAGACAAGGGATGCCTGAATGGCTGTTGATGCAAGAGAAGGTGAGGGATGCCTGAGTGGTGGATGGTACAAGAGAAGACGAGGGATGCCTGAGTGGCGGTTGATGCAGGAGAAGACGAGGGATGACCGAGTGGTGGATGGTACAAGAGAAGATGATGAATGCCTGATTGGGGGTTGATGCAAGAGAAGATTAGGGATGCCTGAGTGGTGGATGGTAGAAGAGAAGGTGAGGGATGCCTGAGTGGTGGTTGAAGCAAGAGAAAAAGAGGGATGCCTGAGTGGCAATGATGCAAAGAAAGACAAGGGATGCCTGAGTGGTGGTTGATGCAAGAGAAGATGATGGATGCCTGAGTGGTGGATGGTAAAAGAGAAGACGAGGGATGCCTGAGTGGCGGTCGATTCAAGAGACGATGAGGGATGCCTGAGTGGCAGTTGATGCAAGAGAACAAGGGGGATGCCTGAGTGGGGGATGGTACAAGAAAAGACGAGGGATGCCTGAGTGGCAGATGGTGGAAGGGAAGATGAGGGATGTTTGAGTGGCGGTTGATGCAAGAGAAGTTGAGGCATGGTCTGAGTGGTGGGTGGTACAAGAGAAGACGAGGGATGCCTGAGTGGCAGTTGATGCAAGAGAAGATGAGGGATGCCTGAGTGGTGGTTGATGCAAGATAAGAAGAGGGATGCCTGAGTGGTGGTTGATGCAAGAGAAGACAAGGGATGCCTGAGTGGGGGTTGATGCAAGAGAAGAAGAGGGATGCCTGAGTGGCAGATGGTGAAAGGGAAGATAAGGGATGCCTGAGTGGCAGTTGATGCAAGAGAAGATGGGGGATGCCTGAGTGGGGGGATGGTACAAGAAAAGACGAGGGATGCCTGAGTGGCAGATGGTGGAAGGGAAGATGAGGGATGTTTGAGTGGTGGTTGATGCAAGACAAGAAGAGGGATGCCTGAGTGGCGATGGTGCAAAGAAAGACATGATTTGCCAGAGTGGTGGCTGATGCAAGAGAAGACGAGGGATGCCTGAGTGGTGGTTGATGTAAGAAAAAAAGAGGGATGCTTGAGTGGTGATGGTGCAAAGAAAGACGAGGGATGCCTGAATGGCTGTTGATGCAAGAGAAGGCGAGGGATGCCTGAGTGGTGGATGGTACAAGAGAAGACGAGGGATGCCTGAGTGGCGGTTGATGCAGGAGAAGACGAGGGATGACCGAGTGGTGGATGGTACAAGAGAAGATGATGAATGCCTGATTGGGGGTTGATGCAAGAGAAGATTAGGGATGCCTGAGTGGTGGATGGTAGAAGAGAAGGTGAGGGATGCCTGAGTGGTGGTTGAAGCAAGAGAAAAAGAGGGATGCCTGATTGGCAATGATGCAAAGAAAGACAAGGTATGCCTGAGTGGTGGTTGATGCAAGAGAAGAAAAGGGATGCCTGAGTGGCGGTTGATGCAAGAAAAGACGAGGGATGCCTGAGTGGTGGATGGTACAAGCAAAGACGAGGGATGTATGAGTGTCGGTTGATGCAAGAGAAGACAAGGGATGACTGAGTGGTGGATGGTACAGGAGAAGATGAGGGGTGCCTGAGTGGTGATGGTGCAAAGAAAGACATCGGATGACTGAGTGGCGGTTGATGCAAGAGAAGATGAGGGCTGGTCTGAGTGGTGGATTGTACAAGAGAAGACGAGGGATGCCTGAGTGTAGGTTGATGCAAGAGAAGACGAGGGATGCCTGAGTGGTGGTTGATGCAAGATAGGAATAGGGATGTCTGAGTGACGATGGTGCAAAGAAGGATTAGGGATGCCTGAGTGGTGGTTGATGCAAGAGAAGACGAGGGATGCCTGAGTGGTGGATGGTACAAGAGAAGACAAGGGATGCCTGAGTGGCGGTTGATTCAAGAGAAAAAGAGGGATGCCTGAGTGGCAGTTGATGCAAGAGAAGATGAGGGATGCCTGAGTGGGGGAATGGTACAAGAAAAGACGAGGGTTGCCTGTGTGGCGGTTGATGCAAGAGAAGACGAGAGATGCCTGAGTGGTGGTTGATGCAAGAGAAAAAGAGGGATGCTTGAGCGGTGATGGTGCAAAGAAAGACAAGGGATGCCTGAATGGTTGTTGATGCAAGAGAAGGCGAGGGATGCCTGAGTGGTGGATGGTACAAGAGAAGACGAGGGATGCCTGAGTGGCGGTTGATGCAAGAGAAGATGAGGGATGCCTGAGTGGCGGTTGATGCAAGAGAAGACAAGGGATGACCGAGTGGTGGATGGTACAAGAGAAGATGATGAATGCCTGATTGGGGGTTGATGCAAGAGAAGATTAGGGATGCCTGAGTGGTGGATGGTAGAAGAGAAGGTGAGGGATGCCTGAGTGGTGGTTGAAGCAAGAGAAGAACAGGGATGCCTGAGTGGCAATGATGCAAAGAAAGACAAGGTATGCCTGAGTGGTTGTTGATGCAAGAGAAGAAAAGGGATGCCTGAGTGGCGGTTGATGCAAGAAAAGACGAGGGATGCCTGAGTGGTGGATGGTACAAGCAAAGACGAGGGATGTCTGAGTGTCGGTTGATGCAAGAGAAGACAAGGGATGACTGAGTGGTGGATGGTACAAGAGAAGATGAGGGATGCCTGAGTGGTGATGGTGCAAAGAAAGACATCGGATGACTGAGTGGCGGTTGATGCAAGAGAAGATGAGGGCTGGTCTGAGTGGTGGATTGTACAAGAGAAGACGAGGGATGCCTGAGTGTAGGTTGATGCAAGAGAAGACGAGGGATGCCTGAGTGGTGGTTGGTGCAAGATAGGAATAGGGATGCCTGAGTGACGATGGTGCAAAGAAGGATTAGGGATGCCTGAGTGGTGGTTGATGCAAGAGAAGACGAGGGATGCCTGAGTGGTGGATGGTACAAGAGAAGACAAGGGATGCCTGAGTGGCGGTTGATTCAAGAGAAGAAGAGGGATGCCTGAGTGGCAGTTGATGCAAGAGAAGATGAGGGATGCCTGAGTGGGGCAATGGTACAAGAAAAGACGAGGGTTGCCTGTGTGGCGGTTGATGCAAGACAAGACGAGAGATGCCTGTGTGGCGGTTGATGCAAGAGAAAAAGAGGGATGCCTGAGTGGTGATGGTGCAAGAAAGACAAGGGATGCCTGAGTGGCTGTTGATGCAAGAGAAGGTGAGGGATGCCTGAGTGGTGGATGGTGCAAGAGAAGACGAGGGATGCCTGAGTGGCGGTTGATGCAAGAGAAGATTAGGGATGCCTGAGTGGTGGATGGTACCAGAGAAGGCAAGGGATGCCTGAGTGGCAGATGGTCCAAGGGATGATGAGGGATGCTTGAGTGGCGGTTGATGCAAGAGAAGAAGAGGGTTGCCTGAGTGGTGATGGTGCAAAGAAAGACAAGGGATGCCTGAGTGGCTGTTGATGCAAGAGAAGGTGAGGGATGCCTGAGTGGTGGATGGTGCAAGAGAAGACGAGGGATGCCTGAGTGGCGGTTGATGCAAGAGAAGATGAGGGATGCCTGAGTGGTGGATGGTACAAGAGAAGGCAAGGGATGCCTGAGTGGCAGATGGTCCAAGGGATGATGAGGGATGCTTTAGTGGCGGTTGATGCAAGAGAAGAAGAGGGTTGCCTGAGTGGCGATGGTGCAAAGAAAGACAAGGGATGCCTGAGTGGCAGTTGATGCAAGAGAAAATGAGTGATTCCTGAGTGGTGGTTGATGCAAAAGAAGACAAAGGATGGCTGAGTGGTGGTTGATGCAAGAGAAGACTAGAGATGACCGAGTGGGGGATGGTACAAGAGAAGATGAGAATGCCTGAGTGGCTTTTGATGCAGGAGAAGATGAGGGATGTCTGAGTGGTGGATGGCACAAGAGAATTTGTGGGATGCCTGAGTGGCGATTGATTCAAGAGAAGAAAGGGAATCCCTTAGTGGCAGATGGTGCAAGGGAAGATGAGGGATGTCTGGGTCATGGATGATACAAGAGAAGGCGAGGGACTGCCTGAGTGCCAGATGGTGCAAGGGAAGTTGAGGAAAGGGTGAGTGGTGGTTGGTACAAGAGAAGACAAGGGAATGCCTCAGTGGCAGATAGTGCAAAGGAAGATGAGGTATGTCCGAGTGGTGGATGGTTTAAGAGAAGATGAGGGATGTCTGAGTGGTAATGGTGCAAAGAAAAACCAGGGAAGCCTGAGTGGCAGACGGTTGTAGGGAAGATGAGGGTTGGCTGGTTGCTTCAGTAGACCTGGGCTCTGGCGTTTCATGCATAGTCTGAGTGCAGTTGTGGTCAGAGTAGGTAGAGTTGGATTCTGACTTGGAAACCGTAAAAGGATTCATAAAAGAGACTGGCGCAGTGAATGACATTTGCTTGCTCCTTTACTCCCATTTGTAAGAGTAGCTCAAGAAAGTTCCATTGAATAAGGAATATTGCTATTAATGGAAGACAGGTTTGCTCCTCCTGGGGCAAGAGAGACCATTATAGAACTGGTCTATGAAGGGTATCATGGAAAAACACCTACCGAGAAGGGAATAAGTAATATAGGCCAACATCATGGTATGGGTGACTTGTTCTGATGGTGAAAAGCAGATCCAAACAAGTGTCTTACAAAAAAGGCCATGGGATAAACTTGTGGCTAATATTTTGGAAGCGTTTCACAGCTTGCACAGATATCAAATATGTTATGTGCCATTTCTATTGTAGTGTAGAAATAAAATTAAGCGGCAGTGCAGGATTAAATTATGTGGCTTGGTTAACTAACATGCAGCAAGGAACAGCAAATTATTATTCAATTATGCAGCATCCCTTTCCTTTACAAACTATCTCTGAAGAACAGTATAGTTAATTTCATTTTTAGGACTTGCTTTCGACGACGCATGCACTTTCATTTGCGAGACTATTATATACAACAAGGGGTTTGCAGCCCGCCCATTGCTTGCCATTCTTTCACTTCTTTGTAACTATTCTGTGCTGCCTCTTAATTGGCCATCCCATGCCAAGCATCACTTCCTTTCTTTTCTGTGGAGCATGGACCAAGCACAGATTCAGTCAACTTAATTAGTGCAAGTTCGCCGCTCGCGCTGTGATTGAGGTACTATTTCTTATTACTCTCTCCCACTCTCCCTTGTGCGTGGTGCTTCTTTCCCCTCCTATCCACCCCTTCTCAGCGTTGCTGCCCAATACCACTCCCACCCCTCCAGATCCCCGTTGCTTGCCCGTAGCTGTTATTGTACAAATAATGTGCATTTCATTTTATGCATGCATTTCCTTTTTTGTGAGTACACATAGCGTGGAGTCTTGTGCACCAACAGCAGAGGTCTGTTGGTCAAAGTTTCAAATTCCACATTTAAATGGTGCATTTTGGAATTATGTTTCTCTCGATAAAATTTCACTTTGCCGAGTATTATCCCAGCTTTGTATTCATACTCAATCCATAAAATCGACATATTTAATAATAGTACCAATTGACTAAACAACCAGAGACGGCAGTGTTCGCTCTGTGTGCTATAAAATAGCAGAGATTAAGAAAGAGGCCATTGTTAGTGTAAAAATCAGTTAAAGTAAAAAATTTGCAAAGCTATGCGAGATCTTTTGGCTTTGTCAATGTTTTTTATCCATGTTGCACAGCAGTGCATCCGCTGTGAAATACGGGTGAAAGTAAAGAAAATGAAAGGGCTATGGCGCGGTAAACGCTGGCCACGTCATAGCGCTTTTAAAATAAAGTTTCAGCCATGTTGTACAGCAGCTACTCTGCAACATGACTGAAAGTTATTTGAAAAAAGTAACCCTGGGCGTAGTGGGCGTAGTGGGCGTAGCTGGGCTACGCGGAGGTCCATGGAGTTGCGAACAAACTCCGTGGAACTCCGCTCCGCTATGCCACCCGCCTCCACCCCCCTATTAACAAGTAATTCGACATTAATTAAAAGTAAATTAAAAACCACTTACCTGTACTGCGGCGTCACCCGGCTGCCCTCCTCCTCTTCCTCGCCGTCTGGGTAATCCTTGAGAAAACTGAGCATGCGCATGCGCATGCGCCAGCGCATGTGCATTTCTTGCGAGAAAGAGGAGAAGGGCAGCCCGGGGACGCCGCAGTACAGGTAAGTGGTTTTTAATTTACTTTTAATTAATGTCGAATTACTTGTTAATAGGGGGGGTGGAGGCGGGGGCTGGCCAACTCTGCTCCGCTGCGGAGTGTGTGGAGATTTGCCTTCTCCGCGGAACGCGGAGTAGGCAAATCTCCGCACACTCCACGGGCGGAGCGGAGGTCTCCGCCCGGGCTTAGAAAAAAGCAATATGATGCAGCAG
This sequence comes from Calotriton arnoldi, assembly GCA_963921515.1. Taxonomy (NCBI): domain Eukaryota; kingdom Metazoa; phylum Chordata; class Amphibia; order Caudata; family Salamandridae; genus Calotriton; species Calotriton arnoldi. Next base: position 3,018,845 of record CAWUFW010000041.1, read on the forward strand.
TGCTCCGCATCACTGCATTTAAAAAAAACTTTCACCCATGTTGCACAGCAGCTTCTGTACAAGAAGGCAGCAACTTTTTTTTTAAAAGCACTATGCCGCGGCCACAGTTGCCCGTGGTATAGCTCTTTTCTTTTCTTTATACCATGTTGCACAGTGGCTGCACTGCTGTGTAACATGGCTACAAAAAATTGACAAATCCAATAAATCTCGCATAGAAGCTACCTATTGGCTTCGCCAATGCTTATTATTATGTACATGCCTCACTAAGAGCTTTTTCGGGATTCAAGACATAAGACCTTATAATGAGAACGTCATATGTGTGATTCTTCTGAAGAGTGAGTGCCCTGGTGAAATGGATGCAGTCTTACAAAAAAATCATCAGATGGTAGGAATCATTTTATCCACTATAAATTACAGTTAAGTATATATGATTTCTGTTTCCTGCTGCACTTGCAAGCTCTTCCTCGAGACAAACACATAGGGGTGTTTAGGCGTTCTGGGCAGCAATGTTGCCTCTTTGCATGGCTTCTTACATCATTGACCACCTGTAGTTGGCCACTTAACTTTCAGAAAGTCCATGCTCCCCATGTGCAGCATGTTTTCTGAGCTTTGAATCCATGTGAGCTAGAAACATGTTTCGTTCAAATCTGCCAGTTACATGCAAGCAGATGGTGGATGATGCTGTGATTGGGCCATGTTCATGTGTGCGCAGAGAATTCTAGCAGTCACATAAATCATATTTTTTCAGTAGCCCTGATCGTTTTGGAGCATTTACCTAGAGATTCATAAAAATAATGACATTGCGAAGCGCTCGGACTTGCATCGAGTTTCTGGGCGCCCTTTCAGAGTGCACGGTTGAAAAGGTGCCGGCTTTCCTTGACCTATATGGGGGTGAATGCGGGTTGAAGGTGGGCTCTGTATATGGTCTGGCGACGTGGCTGCACATCAGCATGAAGTGTTGAAGAGAGTGAACAGGCGAAGTTGAGCACCACAATAACTCCCTTCTTTCACAAGTGCTCTGTTCCATCAAGTAGAGACACCTGGTGATGTGAAACACAAAAAAGGTTTGACAGAAAACATTCTGGTAATACAAAAATTGGAGTGCGGGTGATTTGGTTTGGGGGAAGAAACGAGGCAGGGAAAAAAAAGGTGTAAGTCAATTTATAGGTCCTTTTAGTAATGCATCAATCAAGATAAATGTATTCACACTGGCAATACCTGGAGCCTGTCCAGATCAGTGAGGAATTCTGAGCAACCCTGGGAGTAGTTTGCGTAATAGCACTACGCAATTTAGTGCATAGCTGTGTGCTTGTCTGCACTGTGCAATAATTGCAAACAGCATCTTGCACAGTGCAAGTTAAGATCAAATAAGTATCTCTGTCTTTATATGCTAAAATGCATATAGTCATTTCACAAAAGTGAAAATGATAAATTAACAAGCATTGAGAGAGGTGATGATTTTGGGATCCTCCCTAACCTAGGGAGAGAACCAAGCAGATGCCTTGAAAACAAAAAGCACATCTTGTTGAACGATTCGGTGGTGGTCCCATCCTCTTAGGACCACCCCAAGCACAGTTATTGGCAAAAATACAATCCCAACCAAAGGCCCTGCAAAGCATTATGGGACAAGATTAGCAGTGGGCAGTGAATATTATAGTATCCAATATCAAAATAATTCTACAAAGAGCTGCAGTTCAACTAGTCGTTACTAGATGTCCCTCACGAGTCAAATGCAAAAGCATTGAAATTATTATTACATCAAGCTGCAGTTCCACTAGTCGTTACTAGATGTCCCTCACGAGTCAAATGCAAAAGCTTCATGAAAGGGTTTCAATGCTTTTGCATTTGACTCGTGAGGGACATCTGGTAACGACTAGATGAACTGCAGCTCTTTGTAGAATTATTTTGATATTGGACACTATAATATTCACTGCCCACTGCTAATCTCATCCCATAATGCTTTGCAGGGCCTTTGGTTGGGATTGTATTTTTGCCCATAGCTGTGCTTGGGGTGGTCCTAGGAGGAAGGGACCACCACTGAATCGTTCAGCATGATATGCTCTTTGTGTTCAAGGCATCTGCTTGGTCCTCCCCTAGGTTAGGGGACCCCAAAATCATCACCTCTCTCATTGCCTAATATTTTCATTCTCAAAGTTCACTTTTGTGAATTGGTTATATGCTTTTTAGAATGTAAAATTGTTTTATCAAAGCATTTGTAGGTGTTGATGATTTTGTTGCTACGCTATGTGTTTAGTACGGTTCTTGCACTGTACTATGTGCAGTTTGCGTTGTGCGTAGTAGCGCAAACTACGCATGCTCCCTGAGCGTAGCGCAGTACTACGCCCAGGGATAGTTCTGAGAGAACCATTAAGCCTCTACTCCTGCTGGGTGATCAGAAGGAAGTTGTTGTTTCTCTCACCACTTGTTATTGTCCAGTAGGACACGAGCGGGGACTCTGAAACAAACACAACAAGAGGAGTTAGTGGAGAGATCCTCAAACCACCGGCGTTCACCACATCCAGGGAGTTTCCATTCATTTCACATATTACGTCATGGATTCATTTTTCTATTTTAAACTCTGTATGCCATCGTGTGTTGATGGCTCTATAATGTTCTGCCTTGCTTACAGTTTTTCTAAATCATTTCTTCCACTGACGCTCTTTTGTTCCTTATTTAGTGGTCGGGGGGGAGGAGGGTGTTGTGGGTTTAGACATTATGTAATTAGTCTTATGTTCATGATGGTTGTAGAATGCTGTGCAAGCACAGCCTGTTGTAGCTTCCACTGGATCAGGGAGGTTCTGGAAGGTAGTTTGAACTTGGGAAGCCAGGAAGAAGCTTCTGGTGGTGTACATTGTACTATTAAATGCGCTGTGAAGGCTTCACCGTGTTTGAGCTCTGTTCACTCATAACACCAACCTCAACACACTTTAAGTAGTCAGGGGCATATTTATGTAGGTTTGGTGTTACCCTTGTGCCATGCAAGGGAGCGCAAGAGGGACACAAAACCTAATAGGATTTATCAAGCCACGCAATGCCATCTTGCTTGATCCTGAGAGGCTTTATAAATCCAGAGTAACGCAAAGCACTCTGTTGTGTTTCTTTGCCCATGGAGGCCTTCCATGTGTGGAGCATGGGTGTTCCCATGAATCCACCCATGGATTTCGTTGCATTCCCAGATTTATCATCAGTGGTAAACCTGCGAATGCGCCAAAACGCTATGCCTTCCCAGGGGAGGCGTAACAAGGAGAAGTATCTTTATTCCTCCTCGTTTTTAGGTCGAGCCTGAGCCAGCGCGCATGCGCTGCACTGCGAGGCTTCTTGTAAGCACTCTAAACTACTCTGTGTGGGTCTGACTCCTCCCACACATAGTATTGCCTTTTGCGTGTGTCTTTCAGTAATGAACGCACGCAAATGGCTAAAGGCGGGTGCATGTCCCACCTTCTTTTTTAATGTTCACTCCCACTGCGTTTTGCTCTCGGGAGCGAGCAGCGGCGCGCAGGGTGGCAGCTGCATTCCTTGTGGGTCAGGTTACACACAACGCGCCGTGCTTTCGCTTTAGCTTGTTTTCCACTGTCGTGATGGCACGTCTTTGCTTTGACCTCAACGTGACATATTCCTCTTCTCACTGCGGGCACAATAGGATGTTTTCTGCTTTACTCTGACGTGTTTTTCTTGGCTTTCATAAGGCATTGTTTCGCTGTCTTTGCATGACGCTGCTGTTAGGATGGCTGTTTTATTTGAATTATTTTGTTCCAATGACACATTCCATTGCTTTCCTCTATAATCTCGCTTTGCTTGGATCCACAAACCAATGTCCAATGGAACCGTGATCTCTATCGCCGCTAGACGCCGGCGCTACAATTATATTTAAGGTCATTATTTTCTTTGCCTTCCTGTCACTACTTTAGTTTTTTAAATATAGCGGTTCGATTGAGGGTTGCCGTGTTCTCTGTGATATAAATTCAGGTGTAAGCTCCAACTACAGAACTCAGAGAAGTTTGCACTATTGAGCGGAGTTTACAATGGACTGCTTGTCACTGGGACCTGCCAACCCGTGGTTACAAGCGTTAGCAGCCAGTGCATTATCCCACAGAGCTCGGTTATTTTAAGAGGAGTTATAGGTTTTGCCCTGTCCTTGTTGTGCACGTTTGCACTCATCAGTTTTCGCAGTCTTAGTCACTTCACCATTGTCCTGCTCATTTTGTGGCAAGTACATCTAACGATGCATTCATCTGTTCATCCGTGCACGTGTACGGTAGGTCTGGGTTCTGCACCGGGCACGAGACTGGATGCAGCTTCCAGGCCTCCGCTGCTGCAGTGCGCAAGGACCATGTCTTCAAGTGTGTTATAAAAAGCATCACATGACCTGACCTCACCAATAACCTTCATGTTCTTTAACTCGACCTCCCCTCTCCCTCTCTCTCTTTCTCACACACACGTGCTTTCACTCTACTTCTCTACCCCCTCACTATCCGTTAGTCTCGCTCTCTGTGCTTTTCTGTCTTCCTTTCCCTTCCCACTCCCTTCCATATATTTCTTGTGTAGCCTCTTCCTCCTCACTCTCTCTCCCTCTGGCGCTTACAACCTCTCTCTCTTTTCTCCCCTAACAACCCCGTGCTCTCGTTCTTCCTCTCTCCTGCATTCTCCTCCTTCCCACTGTCTCCCTCTCCCACTGCCTTTGTTGTACTCTGTCTTTCTTCTCGTTCCTCTGCCTCTCTGCTCTCTTTTCAGTCCCCCCGTTTCTTGCCCTTTCTGTTTCCCTGCTACTCTCTCTCTCATACCCACATTTTTGTCCCTTTTCTCTGTCTTTTGCTCAACTCTTCTGTCTAACACCCACTGCATCACCTTCACTCTTTTTCCTTCTCTTCTTCCTCTCACCACTATATTTCCTCCTTTCTCTCCTCTCCTTCTCCCACACCCACGCTCTCTCCCCGATTCGCCTTCTCGCGCTCTCTTTCTCGTCTTCTTTCTCCCCTCACTCCCAGTCTTTCTTTCTTCTTCCCCTCTTCACACCCGTTCTTCCCTGTCCCTACCTAGGCGCTGACGTGCTTGATCTCTCGTGGTAAGGGGCTTCCCGCCCCGGTTGCCAGGGGTTTTCACTCGGGATCTGAGGATGCTGCACATGGTCGAGATACGGGAGCCGGGTTGATTGCCTACAAGGGCAGTCATGTGTTCTCACAGCTGAAGTTTATATTTATTCAGTCGCTCAATGTAGTGTCGGTATGCACCTATGTATGTAACGTGTGTGTAGTGCACACATGCCAACAAAGACGTCCTCAGGGCACTTGATCCGTTTGCCGTTTTATATTGCTCTTATTTATTGCGAACTCCACCCAAAGATGTACATGAGCACCAGTTAGTATTATCTTCGCTCCTTCCTTCCTTCCACCTAGGCTTCCCAAGAAGTGTCAGACCTCGTGGAGATAAATTGCCTTAGAACAGGCTGAATATGTTATAATTAAAATTTAAATCAATTTATAAGCGCAAAGCTTCAAGCACACGTGGTTAAAAAATTATCCAGCGCAACTACCACTGTTAAACAAAATGTGACTGGTTGCTCTGTCTTCTTTCTGCTGTTTGTAAACTCGCAGCTTGTGTGCTGCATGGCTAACCACTTATATGGTCCCAAAGGCGAGACCTATTGGCTATGCCAATGCTTGTTTCTTCTTTCTATGTGTGCTGCATTCTGCACATATAGAAAGAGGAAATTGCCTCTGAGGATTGTTTTTGTGCAGGAAGGTGTTCTTTCCTGCACAAAACGAATCCTGTCTACAACTCAGGCAACATTGCACCATGACGCAAGTACCTGCGTTGGCGCTAGGCAGCACATTTTTTTTGTTTTTTTTTTGTTGCATATTTATATAGCGCGAACTTGACCCGAAGGTATTGGAGCGCTTTACATGAGCACCGTATTTACATTACACATTCAGGCACGGGGCGATTAAGGGCCATATGTATCATTCAAAATTGCGATCGCAAACGCCGAAATTCGTAGAATTTCGGCGTTTGCGATCGCAATTGGGCTCAGTGTTATGTATTAAAGAAAAACTGCCTCGCAAAATAAGGAATCGCAAAATTTGCGATTCTCTATTTTGCGATTGCATTTAAGGAATCGCAAATTGCGATTCCTTAAATGCAATGTAAGAAGCACCGAAAAAGTGCTATTTGGCCTTAAGGAATCGCAAATTACCACCAACTTCAAGTTGGTGATAATTTGCGATTTCTTTGAAAAATGCATTTTTTTTGCATTTTTCAAAGTGCCATATGGCGCACATACATGCCCTTAGGGCATGTATGTGTGCCACATGTGCACACATGCACATTTCAGGGGTGCAACAGGGTGTCCTTTTGACACACTGGCACCCTTGTAATTGCATTCTCAATTTGAGATTCTCTAATTGAGAATCGCAAATTGAGAATGTCTTCCCATTCATTCCTATGGGACTCTAGGCCCATAGTAATGAATGGGGAGGTATTCCTTAATTGCGAATCGCAATTTGCGATTCGCAATTAAGGAATATGTAGGATTCACAAAATTATTTGCAGATCCTACATACATAGCGTTTTGCGATTCTCAAATTGCGATTCGCAAAAAATCGCTATTTGAGAATCGCAAAAGAAGATTTTCATACATATGGCCCTAAGTGATTTGCCCAGAATCACAGGATGTGGACGCGACCCCGAGGCTCGAACCCTGGTTTCCAGCACCAAAGTCGGCAGTCTAGCCGACGGACCACATCCTCTCCCCAAACATTGTGCACCAGGACGGGGAAAAGACACAAATGTGCCACATAATGTTAAACACAGCGCATTCCTGACCTTTCCCTATCACGCAGGATAATTTTTTGATAAATGTGCCTTTAGTGAATAATCTATATGGGGATATCGAGGAGAAAGAGAGGCCACCTGTAAAGGAACTTTTAAATAGCCTCAGATTACAACACCACGGAATGACAGAAGCCTAACTAATGAAAGCGCTGTTAAGCAACCAGTGAAAACACCGTGCAGGGGCGGCTCCTCCGTTTGAGCGGAGGAGCGTCACACCACAAAGGAAAGCCTCAGGCCAGAGCTGCAAAATAAAATATTAATAAAGTTTATTTATTACCATTTTATTTTTCACCAACCGTCCCGAACTGAGTGACAGGACGGGGAGGGGCCAGTGCTGCCTAGTGGCAGCAGGGAGCTTTGTGCTCTCGAGTTTAAAATGTGCATGTCTCTTTGACCAGCAGTCTTGCGTCGGCCAGCCAGACATGCACATTTTAAACTTCTCTAACCTAGATGTGTTAGACAGCTGGGTTAGAGAAAGAGCAGGCCTCCAGTACACTTGAGAGCACTGAGTGATGCCGCCCCCTCCAATCCTGGCACTGCTCTCATGCTGGCGAGAGCAGCACCAGGATTGCTTAGGGTAGTTGGCTGGCTCCTGGGTTGGAGCCTGCCTTGAGAGAAGACCGAAGGAGGCGGATGTTGTGACATGCAGGAAGGTAAGTGCATTTTTTAAATTTTTCTGTGTTACCCGCCCTACCACCCTCATTACATGCCAGCCGCCACTGACACTGTTAGGTGTCCAACAAGGAGCAGTAGAATTCCAATCCCTGGCCGCACTGGTGAGCATTGAATATAGTGGTGAACTATTATTAATGCTGGGTGGAGATTTGTTTGAAAGAACAGCCTAGTAAGAGTGCAGTAGTAACGTTTTACGTTAAGGGTTTCATATAGTGATTCTTTCAGGCAACTGTTTATAAAGTTTTTTCAAGAGAAAGAGTGCCTTTCTAGGGCTGTGGTATCCACCGTCACTGTGTTGGCTAATTCCATGTGAAACCAGCCGGTAAATGGAAAGACAGAATGGGCTGAATGTGGAATGTATTCAATGTGCAATCACTTGTCATAAGTCGCTGCTTGAAGTTTTGTGTGCCATGTTACGGGGTTATAGAACTGCACTGCATTCTGCCACGGAACGTACCAGGACACATTCTGCCACGGAACGTAACAGGTCACATTCTGCTACCGAACGCACCAGGTCACATTCTGCCACCAAACGTACCAGCTCACATTCTGCCACGGAATGCACCAGGCCTCATTCTGCCACGGAATGCACAATGTCACATTCTGCCATGGAACGCACCATGTCACGTTTTGCCACCGAACATACTAGGTCACATTCTGCTACCGAACGCACCAGGTCACATTCTGCCACAGACCGCACCAGGTCACAATCTGCGACGGAACGTACCAGGTCACATTCTGCCACGGAACGTACCAGGTCACACTCTGCCACGGAACGTACCAGGACACATTCTGCCACGGAATATACCAGGTCACATTCTGCCACCGAACTTACCAGGTCACATTCTGCCAGTGAACACACCAGGTCATATTCTGCCACTGAACGCACCAGGCCACATTCTGCCACCAAACATACCAGGTCACATTCTGCTACCGAACGCACCAGGTCACATTCTGCCACCAAACGCCCCTGGTCACAATCTGCCACGGAACGTACCAGTTCACAATCTGCGAGGGAACGTACCAGGTCACATTCAACCACAGAACGTACCAGGTCAGACTCTGCCACCGAACGTACCAAGTCACATTCTGCCACTGAACATACCAGGCCACATTCTGCCACAAAACATACCAGGTCACACTCTGTCACCGAACATACTAGGTCACACTCTGCCACCGAACATACCAGGTCACAATCTTCCACCGAACGCACCAGGTCACAATCTGCCATGGAACATACCAGGTCACATTCTGCGACAGAACGTACCAGGTCACATTCTGCCACGAACGTACCAGGTCACACTCTGCCACCAAATGTACCAGGTCACATTCTGCCTTTGAACGTACCAGGTCACAATCTTCCACCGAACGCACCAGGTCACAATCTGCCATGGAACATACCAGGTCACATTCTGCGACAGAACGTACCAGGTCACATTCTGCCACGAACGTACCAGGTCACACTCTGCCACCAAATGTACCAGGTCACATTCTGCCCTTGAACGTACCAGGCCACATTCTGCCACGGATCATACCAGGTCACATCCTGCCACAGAGCACACCAAGTCACGTTCTGCCCCCGAACGCACCAAGCCACATTCTGCCACGGATCATACCAAGTCACATTCTGCCACTGAACGCACCAAGTCACATTCTGCCCCTGAACGCACCAAGCCACATTTTGCCACTGAACGTATGAGGTCACATTCTGCCACCCAACGTACCAGGCCACATTCTGCCACGGAACGCACCATGTCACGTTTTGCCACCAAATATACCAGGTCTCATTCTGCTACCGAACGCACCAGGTCACATTCTGCGACAGAACGTACCAGGTCACATTCTGCCACGAACGTACCAGGTCACATTCTGCCATGGTACGTACCAGGTCACACTCTGCCACCGAATGTACCAGGTCACATTCTGCCTTCGAACGTACCAGATCACATTCTGCCACCGAACGTACCAGGTCACATTCTGCCACCGAACCTACCAGGTCACATTCTGCCACGGAAAATACCAGGACACATTCTGCTACAGATCATACCAGGTCACATTCTGCCACCAAACGCACCAAGTCACATTCTGCCACCGAAAGCACCAAGCCACATTCTGCCACTGAACGTACCAGGTCATATTCTGCCACCCAACATACAAGGCCACATTCTGCCACGGAACGCACCATGACACGTTTTGCCACCGAACATACCAGGTCACATTCTGCTGCCAAACGCACCAGGTCACATTCTGCCACAGACCGCACCAGGTCACAATCTGCAACGGAACATACCAGGTCACATTCAACCACGGAACGTTCCAGGTCAGACTCTGCCATCGAACGCACCAAGTCACATTCTGTCACCGAACGTACCAGGTCACACTCTGCCATCGAACGTACCAAGTCACATTCTGCCACTGAATGTACTAGGTCATATTCTGCCACTGAACATACCAGGCCACATTCTGCCACAAAACATACCAAGTCACACTCTGCCACCAAATGTACCAGGTCATATTCTGCCACTGAACGTACCAGGTCACATTCTGCTACCAGATGAACCCCTCTTGAATTGCTTAAAGGAAGGACTGCATGCACAACTGTTTGTCCTGCAAGGATATATCATAAAGCCCACCAAAAAGGGAGACAAGTTAGCGTGGAAAATAGTGGCAAAAAGACAAGTCAAGGAAAAAACAGCCATGATACCAAAAGGAGAGTGCGGGAGAGTGTGGTAAGGAACTGCTGTTGCTGACAAAGGGTTCTAGAGTGTGTTAGTTTGTGATCTGTTGTCTATGCTCTTGTGTTTTGTGTTCTGATTAGAGCTCAGGTGGGAGCTCCTGGGGATGACACAGTTCTTGGTGGGGTTTTACCTCATGGACTTGTATCCTGAAATGATGACCCATGTTCTATGGGACTAGACTAGGCACACATTAGCAGTCGCCTCCACACCTTTAGATGCATGCTTATGCGCTCGTTTCCATGGGTTGAGGAGAACAGTCTGGAGGGAGGAGGTAAACAGAAAAGGAGCTAGGTTGACTCTTAGTGAATGATGAATTGTGCCAAGTGCCCAAACTAAGAAAGCATGCAATGCAGTAATGATTACAAGTATGGAGCACTGCTATCCCCGGTGGGTACCGCTGCACCATACTAGGCGCTTTCTGGTGTTTAGGGACCCAAAGCTACAGAGTCCGAAAATTTCAGACCTGGTAATTCGAGGCTCAGCACCACTGGGCCTGGTTTCACCAGGGGTCATTCTGCATCTGGTGAAAGTAGAGGAGGTGGTAGCAGGTCAAGGACTGGGGGCAAGAGCAGAGAATGGTACCCACCCTACTCCTGCAGTAACAACCCCTGGCATTAGCTGAGCCCTGGGATAACTGGTGGTTTCGTGCCTGTGGTTATATGTCGGAATAGTTAGCAAAAATATTGTCTCACAGAAATATTGTGTTGTAAATATCGTTTAGAAAGATATTATCCCATTGGGTGCGGTTTTCTATTCTTAATTCCAATGGGACAATATTTGTGTAAATGATATTTAGGACACAAGATATTTGTCAAGTGATATCTTGGTTATAATATATTAGTACCATGTCCACCCTGTGCTTATGTGCAGCCCCAGGCTATGCATAGAGGCCCTGTGGACACAGAGACACCAAGCTCAGACAGTACAGGATGGAGGAGCAGACAACCCCACTCCCGCCTTCAGGTGAGCCCTATCCTGTATCTTCCCCATTCACCTGCCTGCTGGCCCTGATCACATGAGCCTCGCCACAGGCACTGCACCCATTTAACACCTGCTTGGAGCAGGGTGTTGTTTCGGCCCGTATTTGTCCCGGAATGTCAAAAAGATGAAGATTTGAGTCCTGGATTCTCAATTGCATATGTTATTCCCCAATAACTCAGAATAGCCATAGCCAGATTTAGGTGCGGATAAACCAGTCATAAATGATGCTTCTGGCCCCACAGTATCCTGGCATGTAACTCCCGATCACGTATAATAAGGACCTAAGTCTGCTGATAGGCACGTGGAGATGGGATTCGTGCATTATGATAGAGTGTGCATGCTACCAAACCTTTAGCTTGCTACCTTAATGTGTAGATGGCAACTCTGATTTGTATTTTGCCCCAGACAATGGCTTTGTGAGCAGAGGTATGTGATCAATGTTAGAGGAGAGTCACCACTTCTCTTGGCCACACACCATATTTAGGCCATCATTTGGAGTATGGTGGAATGGGCCCTACTCTCCCATGCCCATGTGCAGATGCAAGAGAAGACCGACAATATGGCAGCCGCATCAGCACAACTTGGCCTCAACATTCACAAGGCAAACCCAAGATTCTGAAGGCTAACACGGCCAGCACAACTGCAGACACTCTTGCAGGCAATGCACGGGAAGAGGTTGAGGTCTTCACCTACCTGGGCAGTGTCATAGACAAGCAGGGCGGGCACAGACGCCAACGTCAAGGCAAGAATCAGCAAAGCAAGGGCTGCCTTCATTCAGCTAAAGAAGATCTGAAGCTCCAAGGACCGAACGCGGCAAACCAAGAACAGGCTTTTTAACTCCAAAGTAAAATTGGCTGTTCTGTATGGAGCAGAAACTTGAAGGAGCGCATTGGCCATCACCAACAAAGTTCAGACCTTCATCAACACCTGTCTGAGGAAAATCCTTTAAACCCGCTGGCCAAACAGCATCAGGAACAATGACCTAAGGCAGCAGACATTCCAACTCCCTTCTCGTGAGGAAATCATGAAAAGACGCAGCGCTGAATAGGTCACACCCTCCACAAGCCCACATCAAACACCGCCAGGAAAGCCCTGACCTGGAACCCTCAATGGAAAAGAAATAGAGGAAGGCCAAGAAACACCTGGCGCAGAGGCCTCGAGTCTGGCTGCAAGCTGATGGGGGTATACCGGAGTCAGATTGAAAGAAAAGCTCAGGACAGAGATGGCTGGAGAGTCCTGGTGGATGGCCAGGAGGGGTAATCGGCATAAGTAAGTAGTAAGTAATGGGATCTCTGCTGTAGCTTGGTGCAAATTCATATTCCACCATACTTGCGAAGTTCTGTAGAGTTGGGGACATCCCCTAGGTTTCCAAGGGTGGAGCATTAGCTGGCTCCACAGTTTTTAACTTTGGATGGTCACCCAGCTGCCTGTCCTGTACATCTGAAGTGGTGTCCTATTTCGGGTGGGTCTTCGGTATGCATTTATCTTGTTTGCAACCACCTTCAAAAGACAGGCACTCAAAAACAGAAAAAATGACACATTTACACTGTGAGAAACCTCTGAGCAGGTCATGGTCACAGATATTTTGATTTTCAGAAAAAGTAGTGCTGCTTGGGATTTTTTTCTGAGTAGCAAAACAAATGTGGAACGAGCTGCAACAACATAATGGCCGACCCGACATTCAGTTTTACAGAAAAAGCGTCCACTGCACCAGAGGAAGCACTTTCAGCAAAACTCTCTCTGTCAACACAGCGGGGACCTTTAAATTGGTAAGGAGGCCCTCTGCCTGTCAGGTGCAGGAGAGGCGGGCGTCTCACCTGCCCAACTTAAAATAGGCCCTGGTTCTCTTAAGGAAAAGTTATGTGGGATCCCATGACGAGCTGAGTGGCAAAAAGTGCAGAAACTGACATATTATAGTTGTATTAAAACATAGAGCCTGATCGTGACTATTTCAAACGCACTAGTGTCACTGGGATTTCAGAGGACATTACCTCCACCATCCCGAGGGTTCGCCACCTGCCAAATTAAGAGATGATCGCCGGCCCGAGAGATCCCACGTGGCCAAGCAGATCATACTGGACTGTCCCTACTGGGGCATGCCAAGACCGATTTATATAAGGTAGCTCATTGGTTGTCAGCTACAAATGGTGGAAAGGAATGGGCCCAGAATAATTGCCAGTGGTTCAGTGTAATTCAAGCATTTCCACCCATCACCTTTGGGCTATGATGCAAGTCACCATAAGCAGCATGGGTAAGACCTGTATTGACATCCTGAACTGTGTCTGCCACAGAGACTCAAAAACATCTCTTTGAGGAGGCTTAAAAAAAACCTAAAATGCATCTGGGGTTGCTTTTTCCCCACTTTAAGAGGGTGTGCGTTAGCAGTGCAAATTAGCCCACTCTATTTGGGGTATGCTAAGACTGATTTCAGTATGGTCTGTAAAGGTAGAGAGCACAAATATTATGGAATACAGGGGCATATTAGCAAGGGCACTATCACCGCTTTAGCGGCACTTTTTGCCGCTAAAGCGGCGATATTTATATCGCCCTATCAGCAAACTGTCTCTAACAGCAGTTAGCGACAGTTTGCGGGCATTAGCGCCCATTTTTTTACCGCTTTGCATGTCAGCGATATTTATCGCTAATGACATGCAAAGTGGGCGTTCCCGACGAACAAACCTGGGAAACACTCGCTAACAGGCCTATCGCCTATTAGCAAGGTGGCCATGGCCCCAGTTAGCGACGTGAAAAGTCGCGCTAACCGGGGTCATCGCCATTTATTTAACACCTGCAATTAGCAGGTGTTAGCCATACCTAACATGGGGGTGGATTATGCTGATACGACCACAGGGTCGTATCAGCAAGGTGTTCTCCTTCTCCATGCAACATCGCTGGTTTTTCAGCGATGTTGACCCATTTCCCGCTATCGCTGGAATATTCATCGCCATAGCGCTAATCATTGCTAATACAGCGTTAGCGTGGCGATATATTCCAGCGATAGCCGGCGATTAAAAAAATCACGCTAAGCAGGGTTAGCGATGATTATTGCCTCTTCTCGCTAATATGCCCCACAATTTTCCCAGAGTAATTTCCAGTGGTTCATGTTGATTCATATATTTCCACCCACCCCTTTTGTGCTGTCAGTGGAAGTCACCCTAAAAGGAGGGGTGTGCCCAGTATTGTGATCTTGAGATGTTTGTACCTAAGTGCCCCAATCTGCAACTCACTTGTAGAGCCCAATAGTGCGCAAACTTGTGTGTTGTTGCTTGCCTTAGTGTCGACAGGCTACTTTGCCCAACGGTTTAGTCTGGGTGGCTCTTGTTATGGCAGGGCGAAACATGTTTGCATTGATATGTCTTTTGCAGCCGCACAGGTGAGCTAAAAAACAATGGAATGTGATTATAATGATTGCCAATGTTTCATACTCATTGAAGTTTTTTTTTATCCAACAGCAATTTAGTCACACCAGTTCCACTAGTGAACGGTGCATCTTGCACAAACTAGTAACCAGCGTGCACCAGTCACTGGTTCCCACACCCAGTGGTTGGTTGCCTCTTGTTGTCTCCCAAGGTATTTCATGTTTTCTTCTCAGCTGCTGATCCAGCCCCCGCGCTCCTTTTTCCGGGCTCCTCCCCCTCACCTCCCCCTCCCAATCTGCATTTTCCAATTGAGCTCCTCTCAAAGGCTTTCAGCCTCTTTTCTTCGCGTCTCCTCCTCCTGCGCGCGCCTCTGCTCCTGATTATAAATTATCTCCGATGATGCGCTCCTGCCTCGTGAGTTCTGCAGTCATTACCTTTTAAATGCGCCTGTACAGCACTTAGCCGCCACTCGGCGCGCTGAGTGCTTCTAACGCAGCCAATATATACCGACGTCCATCATGTGTTTGTTACCTATTATTATCCGAGGCTTTGTAAACTCTGCTTTGTGATCGCGCATCCCGCAGCATATCAAGCACAAACTTCGCTTCCATAGAGTTGTGCAAGTGAAGAATGTTTAATTCATGCCCTTTTGGAGAACGCCCTGAGAGCTCTCCGCTCGCCATGTTTACTTAAGGAAGGCGGCGCCATTTTGTATCCATCCGCTGCAACAAGACCCTTCTCCATGCTCGCCAACTTCCACCCTTCCCGCAGGCTCAGACCTGACGTTAAATGTGGGAGCCTTGAACATATGCTTTCCTCATTTTCTTTTCCATTATCGAGGTTCAGAATTCTTGACCTCAACAAACTAAGAACTGCAGAAGGTACCAATTGTAGTAACCTGTAGTTGCTGCTCAGATACCTCGCACACTTCTGCCATGCTTGTTATTATATGATTGTGGAATGTTGTTAATGACGTCAATAATGAACACACTGAACTTTTTGGGACCTATTTCTTACGGCGGTTAATGAATGAAGTGTATGCCTTGTCTTGCAATTGGTTATGTTGTGGCGTAGGTGGTCGTAAAAGCCCTACCTGGTGCTAACGCACACACGCACTCTCTCTATCTCCTGCTCTCCCTCCCCCTCTTTCTCTCTCTCTGTCTGTCTCCTGCTCTCTCTCTTAGTGCCATCATTGGCAACATCTCCCCCCCTTGTCTGAGCATGCAATAAATAAATACACAAGACAACTTTGTAGTGGGAAAATATTGCTGCAGGTTTATTCCATACAGGAGTATGCAATATGTGGGTTATCTTACGGGCGATCCAAGGGCGGGGCAGCTGTGCCAACCTATGCTGCCCCCGCCCGCCTGGTGAGCCAGCACTGTGGGGCACGCCGTCAGTGCTACCTTAGACGATCCTCTTCCGGATCACGTGACACGTTGGTCTGTTCTACTCACGCCCTTTTCAGGGCGGAGCGTAGCAGGGCAAACCCCCGGTTGGTCAGGCCCCCAACCGCCCGAAGGACTAACGGGGCGCCGTCGCGGTTTTCCCGGAACCTGCCCTGAGGCTCCCGGTCTTTGGCCCTGGCACCCCTACTGTGCCGTGCAGAGGTACCCTTACTGTACCGGTCTGCCGCAGAGGTACCCTTACTGTACCAGTCTGCTTCCAGATCGCCCTGTAACTCCGCCTGCAACACAAAAGGAAAACATTAAACATTCACGATACCCTGACCCCCAGCCAGGACGCCGGGTAAGAGGAGGGGCGGGAGACGGCGTGGCTGGGCAAAGAGACCGCCAGGAGGGGCAGGGGAGGCATATAAGCCCTCCCACCCTCCCCGGCGCACAGGAAGGACGTCACGGAGGCGCCCAGCTGAGGGATCGCAGACCCCTCTGGACACTAGAGCGGGTGGGTGGTGCCAAGATGGCACTAAAGGGCCGCCCTGCTGAGGTGGCCCCCTGTGGGGGCCGCGGACAGCCACATAGTGCCATCATTGGCAACATCTCCCCCCCTTGTCTGAGCATGCAATAAATAAATACACAAGACAACTTTGTAGTGGGAAAATATTGCTGCAGGTTTATTCCATACAGGAGTATGCAATATGTGGGTTATCTTACGGGCGATCCAAGGGCGGGGCAGCTGTGCCAACCTATGCTGCCCCCGCCCGCCTGGTGAGCCAGCACTGTGGGGCACGCCGTCAGTGCTACCTTAGACGATCCTCTTCCGGATCACGTGACACGTTGGTCTGTTCTACTCACGCCCTTTTCAGGGCGGAGCGTAGCAGGGCAAACCCCCGGTTGGTCAGGCCCCCAACCGCCCGAAGGACTAACGGGGCGCCGTCGCGGTTTTCCCGGAACCTGCCCTGAGGCTCCCGGTCTTTGGCCCTGGCACCCCTACTGTGCCGTGCAGAGGTACCCTTACTGTACCGGTCTGCCGCAGAGGTACCCTTACTGTACCAGTCTGCTTCCAGATCGCCCTGTAACTCCGCCACAGCTCTGGAGGCGGCCACCGTCGCCGCCAGAGCCCCCCACACACAGGCAGTAAAGTCACTTGCAACCCGCGATCTGCAGCGCCTCCTGCAGGTCAAGCAGGAACAGGTCCATCCCCACCGGGGACAGGTGGACCCCATCCTTCTCAAAGTAGCCCTCGACTGAGGACTGGATCAGTTCGTGCCTGATGAAACCCAGCCCCCTTTGATCAGTGAACTTACGCATGGCACCATTGACCCTCTTGCGAGAATGCTCCACCGCCTCGCTGGACCTTGCCCCGTGCCACTTCCTGCGAGAGATTATTTCTGACCACCAAAGTTCACATTGCCCCAAGCGTTTGCTGAATTCACCCAGGTCGGACTTCATTAATTGTAGAAGAGCCCTCCTTCCCATCGGAATAAGGTCGTTGCCCCCCAGGTGGATCACGAGGATGCTGGGGAGAGGGCCCCCTAGGGCCAGCCTCTGCTCTAGTCTGGAGGTGATGCTGCTCCATCTCATTCCTGGGAAGCCCATCCAGACCAACTGTGTTTGCGTAAACCCCCGCATCCAGTTCCTGCGTCCCGCCCACTGAGCCAGCCTGGCAACGAATGAATGGCCGATCACCCATACTCGGGAACCTGGTGAATAAAACGGACACCATTTTCAAAAACGTGTTTATTATCTCTAAAGTCACACATTGTCACGCTTACTACATCACGGCAAACAATTGTAATGTTACATTCTGGGCCTTCAGGGGCGGATGTAGCGCTCGTAGCAGCGTGATTGCCAGCGCCCAACACTCTTTATGCCTGGTGGCTCCATGCCCGCCCTGAATGCCGCTGTGGCTGCCCCTATTCGAAATGAATGGCTGGAATATGTTTTGTCGGGGCGGGCAAGGCCCGTCCGGGCCAGACAAGCGCCCATGACCCTGTCAATCTGAAATTTGGTCAGGGGACCAGAGTCTGCATGAATCAGGAAGTGACCCTGAGTCGCTGGGCGCACGGACATGTAATCCCTCACCACTGCCACAGGGCAGTACCTGGGGTCTCCTAGTGGTTCCAGGACAACCTCAGCCCCCTTCCCTGCCTGATCTGTCTTGGACCTCCTGATACGCAGCACTAGTTTGTCTGTAAGCTTGACATCTTGGGAGCCCAACGCGACTCCTGAGGCGTCTGTTTTAGACCTGGCTACCAGTTCCCCCATCCTGAACGCCCCAAAGAAAGCTAGGCAGAAGGCTGCCGCGAATAGCTTGGCCTCAAACGGCGTGTTGGTGACCTGGTGGATTACGTCCAGCATCCCTTGTAAGGTGGGAAAATCAATAGGACCCCTGGGGTCCGGGGCACGGACCTCCTCCCTGGCCCATCCCTTGAGGGCCGCCCTGATCACGAAGGACTTGGTCGGGTCCACCCCCCCCCTCAGCTTGGTGTCGTGGCTTACTGCCGCCAGATGGCCACAGACCCAAGAGTGGCCCTTTGTCTTGTACCCACTATTGGAGACACCTCACCCTTTTGTGCAATTACAACTTACGCCGCGCCCCGATTGCCTCACTGCCGTCGGGTCACAGATGCACAGTACCTACTGTCCATCTCCGACCTTGGATGCTTTAAACCTGCCAAAGTGACGGAAACCATGATTCCCAGTTCCCTGTTTAGCTGCAGTACACCTTCGGTGGGTCCGCTGGAGATACCACAACCGCATTGTTCATGCAAACCTTAAATACGCTATTTTCACCTGGGCGTACCTCTAAATGAGACAGGCTCCACCCAGCTGTAAGGCCAGAGACACATGTGTTATTCCCACTATTGGAGACAACTCACCCCTTCGTGGAGTGACAACTACACAGGTGCCTACACAAGTCACCCAACAGATAAGTTGGCCCTGACTACCTTGTGTTCTTGTGCCAGATTTTGAAAGGGCCTTGCCTCCACTTGCTGCCCCCTGGGAAACACCAATGCCCATGCTCTGGCCACAACACGGCGATGCCCTCGTGTAGCATCGAACCCCTGGTCAACTAAGGGTGCCACTCCAACTACTTAAACCTACACCTTGACCATGTGTGTAGTCTAGCTCTCCCCAAACTTCTGCTGGTGTAACCCCAGACACGCCTCCTGTTCAGTTCAATTCAGTAATTCATAGCACTGACCACAACAAGGACCTGCTGCTGGGCTGTGTAAATGTGTCCCAGGGTGGCCTAAACAAACGGCTTGCTGACAAGATGGCCAATGCAGGTAGAAGCAAGAGTTGTCCAGCCCGCCTTACTTCCTGTCCCAGTTATCTGAGTAAATTAGTGAAAGATGCATGTCTGAACTGGCAGCTGATACTGTTACTTACGCCTGCAATTGCACTGCTCAGAGCAGCCTGCTAGACAATGGCTTCCATAGAAAGGCGGTGCCAACAGACCTCCAAGCACTTATGGTGGTACCTCTGAGTAGGGCTCTAATCTAACAGATGCCCCTTGCATCGGATACCGCCTCTGGCTGTAAGCCGCTCAGTGCTACTCATGCACTGGCGCTTCTTGACCCACAGCCAGCTGACCCTGATAGAATCCGCTCGTGACTGTGACTCAACAGTGCGGTGGAAGCACGAGACAGTTGCTAGTGCTGAGCAGTAAACATCAGCCGGAGCTTTTCAACGGACATGGTCGGGCTTTGACGGAGGAAGACAAGGGAAGCTTTGGTGTCCTTATATACTCTTCTGATGTTGCAACAGTCAACACCACCCCTTGACACCTAAAACACTTGCATTGAAACTACACACCTCCTTCCCTAGTAGTCCTACACCAACTGACACTAACACATCTCCATGCTTCTAGCACGAACAGTGTTTGGAACTAAACTGCATAGCGACGCAACTGCTGCTGAGTAACCAATCTGCTATAATTGAAGTTAGAGGTGAGTCCGCCCAACTGGCCCGAACTCCACAGGAGGAAAATATCGATCGGTTTGTATAAGCATAGGCTTATATTTATTGACCTCTGAGACCAGAGGATGAACCCAAAGACCTATCCACATTAAATGTGCTAGAGATCTGTCTACACTCCCCTCTCCCGGCAGTATACCCCCGTGGCATGCCACAGGAAGAGTTCGAGCCCGAGCATTCGTCTGCCCCAGTTCCGATTCAAGCCAAAGACAAGCTGCTGCCGTTTCTCTGTGGGCTAAATGTAAATCAGCTCTAAGAAACACTATCCGTGATACTTTCTTACAACAATAGGTAATGATAAATCATTTGAATGGCCACCGGAGGATGAAAGGCTGGGTGGGCCTGCCGGGATCAAAACCTGTGATCATGAGGTCATACCACGATCCCTACATTGGGTGCCTTAGCCCGTGGCTGCTAGACCCGTGTCTGCCTACTATACGGGGAACTAATGCTTTATAATCCTTAAAACAGGGAATGACCCTGAGGCAGCGCTCCTCCACCATCGATTAATAATTCTCCGCACTGGAAAGCTCAGACGGGGGGCAGGTGGTATTGCCTGCTGATTTGAGCTGGAGCTGCCCCTTGCCGCTGGGTCCTCCTACCCTATTGAAGCCCCACAGAAAGACCAGGGAACATTATATCACCCTCAGCACTAAGCTTAAATCTTTGCTTAGCATAGGTGCTGAAGGCGATGTGTCCACCTTCCACCAGGTCCCAGCCATTCATAGCGTTACTCTTACGCGCATTGAGAATTACATATTAATTATACAAATGTATATGTGAATGCAAAGGTATAGAAACATTATACATGAGCGCCAGTTATATTACCTATTCGGCCCAACTATCCTAATGTGCCACCTGACCACTTAAAGGTACTTAGTACAGCCACACAATGTCTAATTATTCGGGCCCGCACCACGGACCAAGGTTTACTCGCCCAGTCCTCCGACCCTTATTGCCCCCTTGTAAGGCGTACCAAGCTGACTGCACCAGGGAGACCCACCCTTGGTGTGCCGTCCCAAACTAGACACTCTGCACCTTGCAGGTCCGGTGCGACTGAAAACTCACAGAATTACTGGGGAGGAGAGAACAACATGTAAATATCTCTGAGGCGGCACCCAACTTGATGGTCCGTGCCGTCCGCAACTTTCCTACACCGAGCACTCCCGCTCTGGTGCATGCCCACTGTCCCGTCATGCCACCTTTGCGACGATACCTTAGAGTTGCACCTTTTGGCGTGACAAAGGGGAAAAAGGCACAATGAAGTCTTCCCTCTGAGCTGGGTGCTACCGTTTTTGAAGAGAACTGGGCCAGCTCAGAACAGCCGGGAGCATCAGCCTGGCAGATGGCCCCATGGACGCGGATAACCTGGCAAGGTCCATCAGTCTGTTCCCCCAGAGTGCTTACTATTGGCAGGTTTAAAAGCACAAACGCCGACATGCCAATTGGCGCACTTTAATAATAAGTCCCGGTTGCAATGCAAATCTGATCTGGCGCACTGCCAGATACGATTCGAATTTGCTAGGGGAAATAAGCGATACCCAGAATCACTAGATGTAGAGCCGGGATTCAATAAAGGTTTCGCAGTTCCAAACACGCCTGTTTGGGTGCTAGTGTCCCCATCTTGTCTCCAAAACAAGCGTAAATACTGCACCAGTAGTCACGCACCGCTGGCTCCGCATGGCCATGAAGTTCTCCCATAGTGCTTCCTGCGACGTGCTGGGCTGCGACTCGTCCACACAGCTGATCTGGGAAAACAGCGGGCGGGAGTTCCCTGGCTGTCCATGGCCCGAATGTCTGGACAACTGCCTGGTGCGCCCTGGGGGGGGGAGATAAAATCGTGAGAACGGGCCCCACCCTAGCACGAAGAATGCGGCCCAAGTGCCGAGCCGCAGGGGGCCCCCTGTTCCCAGTCCCCGGCGCGTGTCCAACCCTCTGTTGTCCCAGTACTTACTTCACTTCTAGCTCCTGGCCCTAGCTCTTGGACGGTCGTTTGGTGGACGGTCGGCGACGAGGGAGTCGGCGCGGCGGTGCGTACGCAGTTCCCCTGGCAGCGTAAACAAGTGTGAATCGTAGTCCACTCAAGGTTCCTGGCACCCGGCTCCTGGACGTTCGCGGGATCGGATGGGTCGGTGAGGGAGGCGGTCGTCGCGTCTCGGGGGGTGGGGGTGGCGTGGGATGGCGAGACGTCAAACCAACATCCTGCAAAAGAACTGTTAGCACGTGCATTCCATGCTTGCTTTGTACCACACCAAACCCTTGCCTGCCCCTTCAGCCTCAGCTGTCCCAGTCCCCCAACTTACTGCTTCCGACCCTTGCGCGGCCCGGTGGCCTGGGTCCGTCGTACTTGATGTGGCTCCCGGATATGTCGTACTATGGGGAGAGATGGACAGTGTTATAACCCTACAGGCCTTAGCATGGTGGGCAACAACATATGTGCTGTGGCCGTGGTTCATCTCTGAGGAACAAAATGTTATTTTTGGACAACAGCTTGCTTTGTGGAAACAAATCACGTTTGTGCATGGAGAAGCATCGCTTGTCCCTCAATGTGTGTGACAAACTTCTAAAGTGCACTCCTTTACTCACGTCACGTTGTGCAACTTCCCCCTTGTAGGCAGGTGTGGTCATTAGCCCAGCACAACGAGATGGCGGAGCTCATGGGGCCCGGGATCGGTGAGAACCCGCATGCGCTCAACTCACAGGCAGCCGGCACCGGCGCACCCCACAACATCCACATCGGTGGAGCAACCCGCCCCCACCCGTGGCTACGACCAAACAAAGGCCGGGTGGGGGCCCGTGAGCGGCGCCCAAAGTCGCGCCCAAGCAGCGAGGACGTGGGATGTGCAAAGCCCACTGCCCCGGCGCCCAAAGTCGGCCATCCCCTGAAAGTACTCGTAGCCCCTGCTAGCTGCCACTGTAAACTTTTTTTTTTGAATGGCCCCCCGCGGGCCACGCCACTAGTGGCGGGCCCCGTCGCACCCAAGCAGCGAGGACGAGGGTTGTGCAAAGCTCACTGCCCCCCCGCACCCCCTGGCGAACGCAGTCTGTTCAAGAGGGACGGAGGGGAGCGTGGCAGGCACCCGATAACCCAAACAGGGGGGCCGCCGCGCACGCCGCCGCCCCCGGCACAGGCGAGGCCCCCAAGATCACCGACACCAGGCAGCTGCACACGTGGCACCTTCCCCGCGCCTGCAACCGGCGCCCGCGCACCAGTTTGCCGCCGCCCCAGCGTGCCAACCACCGATGCAGGTCACCATGGTTCCCGGCGTGACAAGGAGGGCGAGGGCCCACCCGCTCCCATGGCGTCCTCCCCGTGACCCACCAAAGGGGTCCATTGACACCGCACAACACGGCCGCGGGCCCGTAAATATCGAAACAAAGACACACCCGGCGGCCGCAGCCCATGGGCCGCAACCTCTGGCCAGCTCCGCCCGCGTTGCCAAGGCCGCTCCGGCATCCCAAAACCCCGTTGGGCCCAGGAGACCCAGGCCACAGGCCCCCATCCTGCCGCCCTCTCGCCCCCAAACAGCAGGGAAAACAGCACGTCCATTCCGCGGCCATTGGCACCACCCCGGTCCCAACACAAGTCGAGGCAAACTGATGCGCCCACACCACCTCCCCAGCGAGTCGGCAGCCCGATTGCTTAAGTTACCCGAGGGCCGGAAGGGAGGAGGGGGGATGCAAGCACACCACCCCCGACAGGGAAGCGCCGTGAGCAGGCCGCCTGAGGCGCCGCTCCCTTAGTCAAATTCTGACCGGACCTCCGACCGCCCACCGCGACAGCCAGCTCGGGCCAGGAGATGCGGGGGGGGGGTGCTGTTTGCCCACCCCCCGGGGGGGAAAGCAGCCCGTGAGCCCCCTCGGGCAAGGGCTGCCCACACCCTGCGGGGCCCGCTGCCACCGGAGCCTACTGGTCAGGCCACAGGGCATTGCGGACTGCGCGTGCCGGGAGTAGCGCGAGCCCCACCGCGCCCCAGGCGGGCCAGAAACGCGATGGCTGGGGAAAGCCCTCCGCCTGGGGACGACCAAACATGGGGGTGTGGACAAACTCACCGCGCAAAACTGCTCCCGACACCCGACGATATCGCCACACAGCAAGGACACGTCCAGCAGAAGACGGCGTGGCTGGGCAAAGAGACCGCCAGGAGGGGCAGGGGAGGCATATAAGCCCTCCCACCCTCCCCGGCGCACAGGAAGGACGTCACGGAGGCGCCCAGCTGAGGGATCGCAGACCCCTCTGGACACTAGAGCGGGTGGGTGGTGCCAAGATGGCACTAAAGGGCCGCCCTGCTGAGGTGGCCCCCTGTGGGGGCCGCGGACAGCCACATTCTCTCTCTGTCTCCTGCTCTCTCTGTCTCTCTCTCTCTTTCCCTCCCTCTCTCTCTCTGTCTGTCTCCTGCTCTCTCTCTTTCTCTCTTTCTCTCTCTGTCTCCTGCTCTCTCTGACTCTCTGTCTCCTGCTCTCTCTCTTTCAGTCTCCTGCTCTCTCTCCCCCCCTTTCTCTCTTTCTCATAATATACATACAAATAGTGCTTTGGTAAACAAAGAAATAGGACAGGGCCTCATACAGCGTGGCCTCAATCATCTCTGAGGTAAAAAGCCTCAAGAGGTCCTCAGGCCTTCTTTGGCGACCCCGCCTGGATTGCAGCTTTGGATGACCTCAAGAATAGAGGTCACTTAAGGGGATTTGCGGCTCTGCACTTCTCCTCTGTCTTTGATGCTGTCCCTTATAGTCTACATTGCGATGGAGGATGCGGGCACGGTCCTCTGCTTGTTTGACTCCTTCTTCTTCTTCTAATTATTAATTAAGTGCCTCATGCAACCAAACATCTTGGTGCTAGGAAGAGTTAAGAAAAACATGAAATTGACAGTCTCAAAAGAGTCAGCAGCTGAACAACCCAAATTGGGACTATAGCAGGTAAATTGTTAGAGCAGATTTAAAAGCCCTGAATTTGGGGATCCGGAGTACGTGCCAGCGGGGATCATTCCAGAGCTTAGGGTCCAGCACATGGAAAGCCCTGCCTCTAGGTGGAGAATGCTTGAGCCGAGAAACATCTAAGAGAAACACGGAGCTGTAAGGTATCATATCAATCAATCAATCAGAACATTTGTAAAGCGCACTACTTACCCGTGAGGGTCTCAAGGCGCTGGGGGGGGGGGTGGGGGGATGCTGCTACTGCTCGAAAAGCCAGGTCTTGAGGAGTCTTCTGAAGGTCAGCAGGTCTTCGGTCTGCCATAGGGGGATGGGGAGGGTGTTCCAGGTCTTGGCGGCGAGGTGGGAGAACGATCTGCCGCCGGAGGTCGTTCTTCGAATGCGGGGGACTGTGGCGAGGGCGAGGTCGGCGGAGCGAAGCTGGCGGTTGGGAGTGTAGAAGCTGAGTCGTCCGTTGAGGTATGCTGGTCCGGTGTTGTAGAGTGCCTTGTGTGTGTGGGTGAGGAGCTTGAAGGTGATCCTCTTGTTGACGGGGAGCCAGTGCAGGTCTCTCAGGTGGGGTGTGATGTGGCTGCGGCGAGGGATGTCGAGGATCAGGCGAGCAGAGGCGTTCTGAATGCGTTGAAGTCGTTTCAGGAGTTTGGCCGAGGCTCCTGCGTAGAGGGCGTTTCCGTAGTCCAACCTGCTGCTGACGAGGGCCTGGGTGACCGTTCTTCTCGTTTCGGTGGGGATCCACCTGTAGATCTTGCGGAGCATGCGGAGGGTGTTGAAGCAGGAGGATGAGACGGCGTTGACCTGCTTTGTCATGGAGAGGGTGGAGTCGAGGATGAACCCTAGGTTGCGTGCGTGGTCGGTGGGTGTTGGAGCTGTTCCCAGTGCGGACGGCCACCAGGAGTCATCCCAGGCCGAGGGGGTGGAACCGAGGATGAGGACTTCCGTCTTGTCTGAGTTTAGCTTCAGTCGGCTGTTCTTCATCCACTCGGCGACGGCTTTCATTCCTTCGTGGAGGTTGGTTTTGGCGGTGTGGGGGTCCTTGGTGAGGGAGAGGATCAGCTGGGTGTCGTCGGCGTAGGAGATGATGTTGAGGTCATGCAGTCGGGCGATGTGGGCGAGCGGTGCCATGTAGATGTTAAACAGTGTTGGGCTGAGTGATGAGCCCTGGGGTACGCCGCAGATGATCTCGGTGGCTTCGGAGCGGAAATGGGGTAGGCGGACGCTCTGGGTTCTGCCGGAGAGGAAGGAGGTGGTCCAGTCCAGGGCCTTCTCTTGGATCCCAGCGTCGTGGAGACGTGTGCGTAGGGTGCGGTGGCAGACCGTGTCGAAGGCGGCTGACAGGTCCAGGAGGATGAGGGCCGCGGTTTCTCCGTTGTCTAGCAGGGCCCTGATGTCATCGGTTGCGGCGATGAGGGCAGTTTCGGTGCTGTGGTTGCTGCGGAACCCGGACTGGGATGGGTCCAGGATGCTGTTCTCCTCGAGGTAGCGGGTCAGTTGTTTGTTGACGGTCTTCTCGATGACCTTCGCCGGGAGCATGGAGATGGGCCGGAAGTTCTTGAGGTCCTTGGGGTCGGCCTTGGGTTTTTGAGTAAGGCGTTGATCTCGGCGTGCTTCCAGCTCTCCGGGAAGGTTGCAGTCTCGAAGGAGATGTTGATTGTTTTCCGGAGATGGGGTGCGATGGTGGTGCTGGCTTTGTTGAAGATGTGGTGTGGGCATGGGTCTGATGGAGATCCGGAGTGGATGGTGTTCATGATTTTGATGGTGTCGTCGTTGTTTATGTTGGTCCAGGAGAGCAGGGGGTTGGTGCGGATGGTGGTCGTGGGGGCGGAGGTCTCAGTGGTTGTCGTGGCGGTGAAGCTGTCGTGGATGTCTGCGATCTTGCGATGGAAGAAGGTGGCAAGGGAGTCGCACAGGTCTTGCGAAGGAGGGATGTCGTTGGTGTTGGAGCTGGGGTTGGAGAGTTCCTTCACGATGTTGAAGAGTTCTTTGCTGTTGTGTGCGTTGTTGTCTAGGCGGTCTTTGAAGGAGGCCCGTTTGGCAGATCTGATGAGGTGATGGTGTCTGCGGGTGGCGTTCTTGTGGGCTGCGTAGCTGTCCGGTGTTCGTTCACGCTGCCATTTCTTCTCTAGCTTTCGGCAGGTTTGCTTGGAGGCCTGGAGGTCTTCAGTGAACCAGCTGGCTTTCTTGCTGGTGTGGCTGTTGGAAGGTTTCTTGATCGGGGCGACGGTGTTGGCGCAGTCGTCGATCCACTGTCTGAGGTTGCGGGCGGCGGTGTCGGGGTCGGTGGGGTCGGCGGGTGGGCTCCGGGCGAGGGTGGTGGTTAGCTGGTCTTCGGTGACTTTGCTCCAGCAGCGGCGGGGGAACTGTTGGGTGCGGTGGTGCGTGGTGGGTTTTCGGAAGGTGAAGTGGATGCAGCGATGGTCGGTCCAGTGGAGTTTGGTGGTGTGGTTGAAGGAGACGTGGGAGCTTGCGGAGAAGATGGGGTCAAGCGTGTGGCCGGCGGAGTGGGTGGGTGTTGTGACGAGTTGTCTGAGTCCGAGGTTGGCGAGGTTGTCGATCAGGGTGGTAGAGTTGGTGTCGTTGTTGTTCTCGAGGTGGAAGTTCAGGTCCCCGAGGAGGATGTAGTCTGTGGAGGCGAGGGCGTGTGTGCTGACGAAGTTGGCGATGGAGTCGCTGAACTGTGGTCGGGGTCCGGGGGGTCTGTAGACGAGGGTTCCTCTGAGGGTGGTGTTGGGATCGGTGTGGATCTGGAAGTGCAGGTGTTCGGCGGTGCTGAGGGTGTCGTCGGTGTTGGTCGAGACTCTGACAGTGTTCCTGTGGACGATGGCGATTCCTTCTCCTACTCCGTTGGTGCGGTCCCTGCGGGAGATCTTGTAGCCGTCCGGGATGGCTATGGCGATGTCAGGAGCCGAGGAGGGGTTCAGCCAGGTCTCCGTCAGGAAGGCGACGTCTGGGGAGGTTGAGTCGAGTAGGTCCCAGAGTTCAACGGCGTGTTTGCGGGCGGAGCGGGTGTTGAGAAGAATGCATCTGAGGTAGTTGGGTTCTTTCCTGGTCGGAGGGTTGGCGGGTCGGATGCTGGTGAAGCTGCAGTCCCGGCAGGAGAAGGGTCCTTGGGTGCGCTTCGGGGTGGCCAGGAAGCAGGTGTGTGGGCGTCCTGTGTTGAGTGCGTGGAGGGTGCTGGCATCGTAGCGGAGACGGGCGTCATGGTGTTCGCGGGGGCCAGGGGTTCTGGCGCTGGGCGCGGTCCAGGCGCGGAGGGGCGCAGACGGGCTTGCCTTAGGCGCGCCTTTGGCGCGCAGCGGTGCGCGCGTCCGCTGCGCGGCCGCCATAAGAAGGGGAGGTGGGAGGGAGGAGGCAGCTGGGAGGAGGGAGCGGACGAATGGGCGACTGGGGGGCGGGGCCACGGGGGATGCAGCGGCGGGAAACGGGGGCTGGAACGGTGAAGGAACCAGAAGGCAAGGGGCACAGGGCACAGAATAAAAACGGGGAACAAGAAGGAAGAAACACTAAACAAATAAGGCAATACAATTACAATTATGAGGAAACAGAGTCAAGGGGCACGGGGCACAGAATAAAAACGGGGAACAAGGAGGAAGAAACACTAAACAAATAAGGCAATTACAGTTACAAAAAACAAATGGGAAGCAGTACAATTACAGCAAGACAAAACCTACCTACGGCCTCCCACTGGCCACCAGGGATGAGGCGCAGGTGGCAGCCTGCGGGTGGAGGAGGGCCTCGAACTCTCCTCAGCAGCGGCAGCTGGGGCTAAGGGCAGGACACACAGGCGGTGCTGTGCGGCGTGGGGAGCGACCTGTCTAAGAAGGGTCAAGGGTCGCTCTCCTCACCGCGCAGCGGCCGCCATAAGAAGGGGAGGTGGGAGGGAGGAGGCAGCTGGGAGGAGGGAGCGGACAAATGGGCGACTGGGGGGCGGGGCCGCGGGGGATGCAGCGGCAGGAAACGGGGGCTGGAACGGCGAAGGAACCAGAAGGCAAGGGGCACAGGGCACAGAATAAAAACGGGGAACAAGGAGGAAGAAACACTAAACAAATAAGGCAATACAATTACAATTATGAGGAAACAGAGTCAAGGGGCACGGGGCACAGAATAAAAACGGGGAACAAGGAGGAAGAAACACTAAACAAATAAGGCAATTACAGTTACAAAAAACAAATGGGAAGCAGTACAATTACAGCAAGACAAAACCTACCTACGGCCTCCCACTGGCCACCAGGTATGAGGTGCAGGTGGCAGCCTGCGGGTGGAGGAGGGCCTCGAACTCTCCTCAGCAGCGGCAGCTGGGGCTAAGGGCAGGACACACAGGCGGTGCTGTGCGGCGTGGGGAGCGACCTGCTACTGGACACCATTTGGCTGTGTCCCTCAAGGCGTGACAATTGTCCCTCTTCGGTGCTTACCTCAGCTTTCTACTAACCTCACCTCCTCCTCAAACCTCAACTACTACCTCTATGCTGTTGACAAGCAAATCATTCTAAAGCTTGATCTGACGCACCTCTCCCAGCACCTCACATACGCTCCTAACAACAAACAACGCCTTTTCAGTTGTGCATGGCAAAACGGGCTCCCAGAAGCCCAATGTGAATCGGGGCGCCACATAGCTCCGTCAGGCGTACAAAGCACTCAGTACACTCTGTGTTATAGAATCATTCTGGAGAAGGGTTGGATGTTTGCAAGTACAACCTCCACACAGTCATCACTGCCATGCAGTGGCTTCATGCCACAAGCTAGCACAATAAAAACACACACATTAATAAACATAGCAGCTTAGATTTATCACTACTTAAGTGTATGTCATAACATGCATCAGAAGCATCAACATCTCTCTCCCAGAGAAAGAAGGAGAATGTCAAAGACATCAGGAAACAGAGCCCAAAGGGTGTGTGGTGAAACTCGTGTTTATAAGAGAAGCAGCCACTCTGTAAGGAAAACAAGGACTTTTCATGGAATAGGAAGAACTTTGGAAGGTTGGGGGGGTTGAGTCTGAACAGTCGCATACCAGGTGGACATCAAAGATGGAGGACACCTTGCCTGAATGAGCTGTAGTCCTACTTACCAGTATCCATGTGGCTTCTAGTATCAGCGAATGTGGTGGCAGACAAGGATCGCCGCCTCATCCGATGTTTGCTTCTTGTTACCCCCAGCCCTACTGCGACGCTCCCTGGCCCTGTCTTTTAGAAAGAACCTACTGAGTTCATCCTAGACCACCTTAAGCTATGTCAGCGTTGTAGCGATGAAATATATATGAATTAATGCTCCACACCCTTTTCTTTGGCTGTTATTACATTTTATTGGGTGCTGCCTTATCGCCTGTCTACCCACTTGTAAGTGAATATACTAAGGGCCCTATTTTGATGTGTGGTCGCATTGTAATAGCTGTGTTGGAACCGCCGAATGGAGGTCGGTCGGTCGGTCCTGAGACAGAGGCGATGTCGGGCGGACGTGAGTCCCCCCAACATCGTAACCAGGCCTTATGTGTCAAAGTATCCTCTTTCTTTGCTCCATTGTGCACGTCATATTCACCATTCCAGTGTGTTGTCACTTATTCTTGTACATTTTATTTCAATTTTACTTTTTCACAATCAACTCCAATATTTCTTAAAAATAATATTCCTCTTCTTCATCAAGAGCAGTTACTATCATTAAAAAATATATATATGTAAGTTAGGATTATTACAGAACACAATATGCATCTGTAACAGACAAAACCAGATTTCACATAATGCATTAGTAAACAAATCTTTTACTGCATCGTTCAAAAATAATTTCCGGAATCCTCAAAAATTGCCATTGCTGCCGTACCTCTGAACACCAAGTTGCCTACTCTTTTTCATGTGAGATTATGTGAAAAAAAAGAATTTGCAGTAATGTTGAAAATTTGAGTAGTGTCCTGTGAAATATACATTTGTCTGATATCACCTATATTTGTTGGTACATTGAATCACCCAGCCTGTAGAAAATGTCAGATTTTAGTATCCAATCACAAGATCACTACTTTTACCAAAATGTATTGAAATGATTCAACACTGAAGACATACAATTCATCCATTCTTCAGTAAATTTGTCTATCCATCCATCCATTCATCCATCCCTCCAGAATCTTCATTGTCGCTCATTCATTCTTTAAGGTACAGCACACCAGATAGTCAGCCAAACAGACTTCTGATCTGCCTACAAAAGTACCCACAGAAAGCAAGGAGGCCTATCCTAGTGAGAAGCAAGCACCATTGCTCACTGTTACTCATCCACAAATCACAGTAGGATGTGTTAAGGCATACTGGACTTTGTAGGAGGTGCTCATTAATGACTCCTAATCTAAGGGTTTTTGTGTTCTTAAAAAACTTCTACACTTCAAAAATCATTCCTGCTCCCAGAACTTAATACTTAGGGCCTTATTACGATGTCGGTCGGAAAGCATTACAACGAACTCCTTGTCGGAATGGTTTCTGACCGACTCGGGTTTGGGGAGTCCGACTGACCGATTACCATGTTTCCGAACACCATTCGGTCGGACTCCCATTGACTTCAATGGGAGCCTGTGTTCCGACCAAATCCATGGTGCCTGCCACACTGTGCATGGTTGTACAGAGGGGTCCCATGGGTACCCCCATGGGCCCCAACCGGAGACGAACGGGTGAAGGGGGGATCTGCTACAGGCCCCCAAAGTCAGTTTCCAACAGCTGTTTTGTGTCGGACAGACCGATTCGGAAAGGCTGTCAGAATCCAACATTGTAATACGTCAGTCGGAAACGCAGTCCATAGACCTGTACGATTCGGCTCCGACCGACTCGGAGTCTCCGAATGCCGGTTGGAACCAAGTTGGAAAGACCAAATAGTTACCGTCTATCGCAATCTGTCAGTAGTAAATGTTTCCGAGTCGGTCGGAAACTTGGGTTCCGACCCGGGTTAGGAAATTTCGAATGCCATTTGGAGCCTTTCCGACCAACATTGTAATGAGGCCCTTAGTATGCAAGGTTTTCGTGGTTCTAAGAGCTACAAAACCCTGAGCAAAACACTTGTGCGCCTAGTGCCCAACTCCTAAGTTAGAATAGCGGTATCTGTCACCGACAGAGGATGAGCCCTTCATTGGAACTCATCAAGCCTCAAGTGCCTCAAGACGTCTTTTGTTTGGTCCCGTGTTATGGAGAGGAGTTTTCCCAATGCCACATGATTCCTATCTGCTTCTTTCAAGAGTAGGTATTCTGACTGGATGATTTTCTGCCAAAATAGCTATTCTGGTAAGGAATGTGTATTGCACAGTCACCTTATTAGTTTTATTGCATGAAATTTTGCATCAGTAAATTTGGAATCACCACATCTGACCACACAAAAGTCTTATTATAATATATTTAGAGTAAGACCTGTAAACTTTGAGAATATTTAAAAGTTACCTTGATTTTTCTTGGTGTTTTTGCAGAAAAGTAAATAGTAATTCATTTTTTGCTCACATATTAACTTCATACAGTTTTAATTTCTTCGTTTAAAAAAAAAAAAAGATAAGCACATCATCATTGCGCGACATAATCCCTTTTAAAACTGGGAAGAAACATTCCTATTGTCCATTTCCTCATAAGAGCTGCAAGAGTGAATTTGTAACCTTTCCTGAAAAATGCAGCTGCTAAATCTATTCTTGCTTGTGTTCGTCATGACTCAGGGAAGGATTAGGTGAGGATTTGGCCAGAAGAGATGATCAGAGTTGTGGAGACTGTGGATACCAGTTTGTAAGCGGTTGGATTGAGATGCAAGAGCTGGGATTTCCATATCTAGCCGAGGAATACAACGAGTCAAGTCAACGGAAGGGCATTTCCAAGGTAATGTCAGCCCGCTAAAGGCTAGAAGAAGTTGCCTCACAACTACTTAGTTGTTTGCTCCCCGTTCGTTCACCACTTGGCATTACCTGCTCGTCCATCTTCCCTGATCCAGTCCTTACCTGTGAGATTCTATCTGCATCTGCCGAATCTGTTCTCTAGCTGACCAAAGAAGTTCCCCCAACATGGCTGCCTCTGCCCAGCAGCCAGTAGTAAAGGGAGGAACCCTGGCATGTGTTATTAGCTAGTTAAATGTTTAATAATATCCAGTAGTTGGAAGGGCTTATGCAACCCTTCCTAAGTCTATGACATTCCTTTATTTATTTATTTAAAAAAAAATCTTTTTATTTGCATTTTCAACCAACACAGAACAACTAGCATGTCACAATTAGTCACTCCCGCGCCAAAGCACTCGCCCACCACCCATCCCAAAAGACACATCGCCCCCTTCATTCCAGGAACCAGGAGGACACACAACCCCTTCATGAGTCGCAGATCTGGCAGGCTCCTCCCCACCCTACTTATCTTTTCCAAGGGTCAGAGACACGGGCTCAGTGGTCCCCCAGTCCAGAGACCAGGTAATTCCAAAGACCATAGTATGCTAGTCAGCTCCCAGGCCACCATCCAATCTATGATACTGTGTGGAGGTAAACGCTTCTCCTTCCTGGCTTCCAAACTCTGGAACTCTCTGCCCACACACCTGAGGTGTCTGCCTAATAGATCGGTTTTTAGGAAGAAAGTTAAAACTTTGCTCTTTTCACAACCCTGAACGGTTGGCCTGGGGCATTACATATCACTCAGCGCCAAGACGCCTCGGCATTAGTGCGCTTTATAAATACTTTTCAGTCAGTCAGTCAGTCAGTCCATTTCCCCCATATCTTACGGAACTTCCGGGGGCACCCTCTCGCTTTGTATGTAACCCTTTCCGCCGCCATATACATGTCCATTCCCCTCCTCCATTCTCCTAATTGGGGGGGTAGCGACGCCCCCCATGTGCGTGCCACATCCCTCTTTGCTACCACCAAGGCCATTAGTGCAAAAATAAGCTGTGGGCGACCCAAGTCAACATCTCCAGATATGCCCAGCAATATGAATTTAGGGTCTAGAGGGAGTGTTTCTTCTAGTACCTTACTCAGTTCTCCCACTACTTGTACCCAGTACGTGTGGATGACGGGGCAGTCCCAGATAGTATGGTAGAAGTCCCCCTGTGGCTGTCTGCAACGCTGGCTCGGCCCATCCGGTGGAGTCGGACCCTGTCAAAATACACCCTGTGTAATATCTCATATTGAATGAGTCGAAGGCGGGATTTAATCGCCAATTCCCTGTGGTGCATCAGGGCCGCCTCCCAATCTACTGTTTCTAACGTGCCCAAGTTCTGCTCCCATGTTTCCCTCAGTTTCCCCAGTCTGTCTGGCATGTTATTGTTCAGTGTCCTGTAAGTTAGGGAGACTGCCTTGTTAGGTATCTGCTCTTGCAATAGGCGTCCCTCCAGCGGGGCATAATCCGGCAGGGAAGAGGCGAGCAAGCTTTCGGCTGTCCAGGCATGTCGCAGTTGCGCGTATTTAAAAATTTGAGTAGAGTGCAGTCCAAACTCTGTTGCCAGTGTCCTGAAGGGTTTAAGTGCTCACTTCGCCACCACATCACCTAAAGTGGAGATTCCGATGGCATCCCATCCTCCAAAGCCCTTAAGTTTATGAAGTTCCCTCAACCAGGTGCAGTGCCAGATCAGTGTCTGCTTAGTCGGTTTGCGTGTCCAGCCCATTGC
Source organism: Calotriton arnoldi (assembly GCA_963921515.1). NCBI lineage: Eukaryota > Metazoa > Chordata > Amphibia > Caudata > Salamandridae > Calotriton > Calotriton arnoldi. Next base: position 3,053,324 of record CAWUFW010000041.1, read on the forward strand.
CTTAGTCGCCCTGTCCCAGACTTCTAGCGTTATTTGTGTGGCCGGGAGTAAGCGTCTCCTACCTTGTCCCCCATATAGATAATGTAAGCATGAACGGTGCGCCATAGTGTCCCTCTCTAGTCTATAGGAGGGGTGATCGACCGGAGCATGGATCCATTCGTTCACCGGTGCCAGATGCTCCGCCCAGTAATAGGCCTCAATGTCCGGCAGGGATATCCCTCCATTATATTGATTCCGCTGCAGCGTACCTAGGGCGATCCTTGGTTGCTTCCCAAGCCACAGCAGGGAGCGCAATTCCGCGTCTATCACCCGAAATGTCTGTCTGGGGAGGGGGAAATACTCATTTTGGAAGGCATACAGAAAACGGGGTAAGGTAATCATTTTGAACATCGCAGCTCGGCCAAGGACCGTGAGGGGGAGTGCTTTCCACCTCTGAGCGTCCGCTGCAAAGTTCGTTATGACCCGCTGGATATTGTTTTGGTAGGAGAGGTTTCCATCTGTAGTGAGATAGATCCCCAGGTACATGAACCCCGTCTGCGTTACCTGGAGGGCCCCGGGGAGAGGAGGCCAGATCTCTCCGGCTCGTGGGCTATATAGGACCGATTTATGCCAGTTTATAGCATATCCCGATAAAGATCCATACTTGCCCAGGAGTTCAAACAGTGCGGGGACCGTGACATCCGGTTGGGTAACATATAACAAGATATCGTCCGCATAAAGTGAGATCTTTTCCTCCCCTACGTCAGTTGGTGTAATCTGAAACCCCCGTATCTCTTTTGTCTGTCGTATCTCACATGCCACTATTTCGATTGTGAGAGCAAATAATAGGGGGGACAGCGGGCATCCTTGCCAGGTTCCCCGTCTAATGGGGAAGTTGTCAGACAACAGTCCGTTCACTTTAACCCGAGCTCGGGGGTCCGCATAGAGGAGTCCAACCCATTGTCGATATTTGGGACCAATGCCAAACTTGACTAAAGTCGCCTCCAGAAAGGGCCAGTGTACAGTGTCGAACGCCTTTTCTGAATCCAGGGAGAGGAACACATGGGGGTCGTCGCGGTCCTGCACCCCCATGAGCCATTTGTGGGTCCGTCGTAAGTTTTGTCTGGTCGCCTGATCTGGTAGGAAACCCGTCTGATCTCGATGTACCAAACCCGAGATTACTTGGCGCAGACGAAGGGCTAATATAGTCGCCAGGAGTTTAACCTCTATGTTGAGGAGGGAGATTGGGCAGTAGGATGCAAAGTCTTCGGGGGGCTTTCCTGGTTTGTGGATGGGAATAATCGTAGCCATCCTAAGATCTAAAGGCAGAATACCATCTTGGGCCGCGTCTCGAAACAGTGCTAAGAGATGCACCGCCAGGAGGTCTGCCCCCTTCCTATAAAATTCCGCTGGAAGTCCATTCGGGCCTGGGGATTTCCCAGGGCGTAATTTGGTTATTGCTTCTTTAAGTTCAGTTACCGTTATGTCCGCTTCCAATCCCTCCCTCTCGTCATTGTCTACGCTTGGGGTTTGAATAGTGTCTAGATATGCTAGGATCTCTGCCGGGGTACCCAGCTCCCTGACCTCATAAAAATCTTTAAAATAGGAGGCGAACGTTCGTACTATTTGTGCGTCTCCCCTTTGCGTCTTTCCCTGCTGGTCCACTACACTTTCTATCCATCGGGCTTCCACTTCCTTACGGCTGAGCCAGGCCAAGAGCTTACCAGACTTATCTCCCACATCGTATAGTCTATGCCGGGTCGCCTGCGCCTGCGTTTTAGCCTCCTCTGTAGCTAGGGCTCTGTAGCGTTGTTGGGTGTCTGTCAGCTGACGGAGGACCTGTGCATCTTTTCCTGCAAGATAGCTTTGTTCTAGCACCAGAATGTGGGTTTCCAGAGTGATCAGCTCCTCTTGTGCCTTCCGTTTTTCCCAAGCTATTCAGCTTTGGGCCCTATCACGGATCACTGTCTTATAGGCTTCCCACACAATAACTCCCAATTGTACCGAGCCTACATTTTCTGCAAAGTACACTTTCGTGTCAGCCCGGAGTCCCCGTAACACCTCCGCATTCTGCAGGTCCCAAGCCGACAGCCTCCAGTTCCCCTGTCTCGCCCGGGGCCACCCTCCCACCCTGACCAGCAGGGGGGAGTGGTCAGAGATCCCGCGTGCCAGGTACTCCGCCTCGCAGACGGTACCACAGACACTCATTGGGAGGAAGACATAGTCCAGTCGGGAGTGAACCCTGTGTGCCCCAGAATAATATGAATAGCTCCGAACGTCTGGATGCAGTCGTCGCCACGCGTCCACCAGATCACGGGTGTCCATCAGCCTAGCCAGTGGTGTAATCCGGGGAGAATCAGTACGATTCCCCGAGCAATCCACGGGGATGGACATGACATCGTTGAAGTCACCCCCTACGATGTGCAGTGTGCCCGGTGTCTCCAGTAAAATATCAGTCACCCCATGAAGCGTCCGTGCCTGTAGCTTTGGAGGGGCATATACCAATACCATAGTGACCTTCTGTCTTCCCCATGTGCCTGTCACTCCCACGTATGTTCCCTGGGGGTCCGTCCATGTACGTGTTACCTTAAAAGGGGAAGCAAGATGGCCACCCCTCGGGAGCCCGCTGTGTAGCCCGCATGTGCTAGGACTGTGTAAGCTCCCCTCGCCAGGAACCCACATTTTGTGCCCTTAAGGTGGGTCTCCTGCAAGAAGATCACGTCTGGGTGAGCTTGTTTTATGTATGAGGACACCAACCGTCTCTTGATTTTGTCCCCAGACCATTTATGTTCCAGGTGAGTATCGTGTATGAGTCAGACTCCAGACCATTCGTGGGGTGTCTATGGTCAGTCGATGTACCCATAATCATGGATGGTTATGCAGTGTCTCGAGTGGGGGAAGCAGGCGGGTGTGTACGACGCCGTGACCGTGTGACCGCTGTGCAATAAACCATAACACAACAAAACAAACCCAGCAATAGAAACTGTTGTGACCCACCCATCCCCTACCCCCACCCCACCTCCGCCCCCAATGTCGCATCCCCCGCCAGTCGCTGGAGAATGAGCCCTAGGGTGGTGGAAAACTATCACCCTCCCAATACCAACTTATGCCACAAGATCCAACTCTCGCTGCAGTCCCAAGGTCCTCTGGGAGGGAGCCTCCCTGAACAATGGAGGCCCGTGAGAGGGCAACTCTAAGACAGAAAAAAAGGAGGAGGAGAATAGACAGATAGAAGAATAGAGCAATAAAGTGCGAGCGTGGGAAATAGAAAGGACTGCAGAGAGCCCAAGTCTATAGCCACTCCAAGCCTCCCTCCTGCAGCTCCGTGAGTGTCTTCTAACACGTCGCAGGTTTCAGCAAATGGAGCAAAGGAATAAAAAGAAAAAGAAAAAAGAGGGGGGGGGGGGTGGGTGTCCAACTTGCATGCTCCGGAGTTTCAGTCCATGTCCACGGGCGACCTGGTCACGAGTGCGAGTCCGGCGGATCTCCTGTGAAAGGCAGCGAGTCTTCTAAGACCCTCTATGCTGCCCGGTGCAGGGTTCCACCTCTAATTCACTTTGGGTTCGCTATCAAAATAATGAGGCAAGCGCTGGAAGCTGGGAGACAAGAAGGTTTTTATTTCTCATGAGGAGATCGCGTCAACTGAGACACCGGGATGTCTCAGGGAGGTGTTCTGCTGGCAATGCTTTTGGCTCTTCCTTTTATACAGGTTTTACACAATGTATTTGTTTCATTTATCATGGTTACAAGCTTAGAGTCTCCGCCCGGGCAGGTTGTCACACAAGCCCGACATTGTTTCATCAACATGGTTACACAAGCCCAACATTAACTCTCCTCCCGCCCGGGTCAAAAACAGACAATTTAATTGCAGCTGGACCTTGCTTCAGGGTCTAAAAACGAGTGAGACCGGCCAGATCTAAGAGTCCGTTCTGTTGATAAAAACAGGTCCCATTGTTGGCAAAAAACAAGTCTTGCTGTGTGCAGTGCAATAAACCATGCTTGCAAGAGTCTGTTTGGTGTTTGTAACCTGTTTGTGCAGAGATGAGAGGAAAGACGAGTTTGAGGCAGCAGGTGATGTTGATGTTTGTCGTGGAGATAGTTTATAGCCCCCAGCACACATATCAGGTTTGGTCAGAGAGTCAGAAGGCTGAGAGGACAGGGTGAAATGAAGGTGACCAACAGAGTACAAAATGGCTGTGGTCAATCAGAATGACTGTAGTTTATGTGCACGTAGGAACTTTCATCAGACAAGATGGCGCAGAATGTTCATGATTGTTGTTTTGTTCTTAACAGTCGCCCCTTTGAACATAACTAGCCAGCTTGTCAGTCTATTTCGATCTCCATAATGTCCTGTATCTCTTGATCATACATTACTCTCATTTTTGTTAGCTGAGTGTCCATAGTCTTAGGGTGCAAGGTAGTTATGCAAAGATAACACAAAGGTGGTATACAGTGTATACCCAAACAACAACCACATATTGTCAATACTGGGACCAAGAGAATCATTGATATTTTCCAACCCCACTCCTTCAAGATGCCCCAAAGCCAACTTCCAATTGGCCAAGTCTCTGATCCTTGATGAATTTCTGAAGATAGTCTATGGAGATGTTCGATTGCTTCATAGACAGAAGGTGAATTATCAGGCTGCGTCGAGGAACTGTGATGAGGCAGAGTCTGTTTGATCAATGTCTTTAGAACGCTTTTCTTGATGATGCTCTGCAGGGGCTGTGTAGGTTGGTGGTAGAACAAAGGCGATGTAGCACGTGCCCCCCTAGTTTCCTGGGAGCCAGGTGTAGGCTTTGGTTCCACAAACAAAGTACATATTGGGTGATGCAACAAGCGCTGGGGGGTTGGCAGTGTTCAAAAGTCCTTACAATGTTACAAGTGCTGTGACCCACATTCTTAGTCCCATGGCCTTCAATGCATACAAGGCCTGAGACGTTCACCACAGATAGGGCCACAGTCGGTGTTGCAGCAGTTCTTTTCTTCAGGTAGGAAAATGTGGCTCTGACAGGATTATTGAACACTTGTATTTCCACTCGTTCTTTGGAGGGGACATTCATTGGGAATGTCGAATTGGAGGGGTGAGGGCAAAAGGGAGCTGCTGTTCTTCCTGTTTGGTTTAGCCAGAACTCGTTGTAGAACTGAGCGGTTGTCCCATCGGAAGTGGCATTGTCTTTGTAACTTTCTTGTGGGAGCATCATCCAGGCAAGGCAAGATCCATGAACAGAAAAGGGTGGAGGGATGAAAGGGATGGAATGTTCAGTGGCATGTGGTAGCAGCCCACAGACCCAACAGTTAGTGGCATTGGTGGCAAGATTGTGCTGGTGCAGCATCTGTACAAAAGAATTATTCCAGAATTCTTTGCGTCGTTCTCGGAGATGTGGCGGTAGTGATACCAGGTAGTGTTCTTTCTTTGTGATTGGTTGCATGGTTGGTGACAATGTTCTGTATGCAGGTGCATTCTCTTCAATGATCCAGAGTGTGACCATTAGCAGGAGGCAGGTGAGAAATGCAGCTACAAGTGCAATTGTCTTTGTACTGTGCAGTTCAAAAGTCTTGGTGTCTTTGCGGTGGCTTTGCAGGTGTTCCGTTTCTTCCATCATCTTCGAGGAGCTCACCAACTGTTAGGACCACAGACTTTTGTCTGGTGTTTTTCCTGGTAGCGTTGTTTGGCTGTGCTACCGATCTGAGACTCTGACTCAGTTAGTGGCCTGGTTGTTGGAGCTCCCCCTTTTCGTCGATCTTAGGTTGTACCCTTTCCTGGATGGCACCGTGGGGTCGGGAAACTCTGATAGTTAAAGGGTGTCTTCTTGTGGGTAGCAACTCAGAGCTGGTCGGTCTCTCACGAGTACTTCCTCTTGCACCTCCACCCCTTCACAGGTTGCCAGGGTTGGAGGGACTCGTTTGCAATGGAGCGTGCAGTCAGTTTCATTTTATTTCCACTCGGAGGGCAGTTCGGGTGGTGCTCAGGACTTGCCAGGGGCCCGTCCACCTAGGCTCCAGATTCTTCGTTATCAAACATGGTCGCCTGGCTTTATTTCATGTCCCGGGCCCCTGGATACGTCAGGCAAGGCTTGCTGCACCTGTTGGTGGATAATTGTTAGCTCGTTTGTCAATTTATGCAACTAATCTGCGTAGTTCTGTCTCCTGCCGTGGCTCGGGCAGTAACGTCTGCTAGTGCATTTCCCTGTCCAATGAGATCAGTCACTTTCCTATGTGCTTGGCATTTTATCACTGCTAACTTCTTGGGGAGGAGGACTGCTTGCGTCAAGGCGGAGACTAAATCTCCATGCAGGATGGGTGTACCGTGTGAAGTCAGGAACCCTCTTTCTTTCCATAAGATTCCAAAATGGTGAACCACCCCGAAGGCATATTGGCTGTCGGTGTATATGTTAACTGTCGTGTCAGTCGCTAAGATCGGTCGGGGCAAAGGGTTGGTGGAGGGCGTACCGTCAAATCCTATTGAGGTCACATGTGAGCCTGACAAGGGTGCCCTTGAAATCAGTCGTTTGGATATTGCACTACGTGTTGCTCCCGTGTCTACCAGAAATGGCGACTTTGTGCCCAGGACCTCAGCGGTAACATAAGGGCCTTGCTGATCAACATAGAGCTCGACTGGATCCCTCCCTTGCCCCTGGCTGTCCTATGCAAAGTCGTACGTATTGTCATAATCTGTCTGTTGGTACTGATTCTGTTTGGGATGGTCAAATGTGTTCACTCTTCCTGGCCTTTCCTTGCTTGCTTCACTCGTGTACCCTCTCCCACGTCCTCTTCCTCTCTGTCCACTTGCTATTTCCCTCGCCCCTCTGCCCTTACCAGCTCCTAGCAAAGCCGGGCATTGGGTTTTCCAGTGTCCATATTCTTTGCAAAATGCACATTGATCCTGTCCTAGGTCTTGGCGTCCTACATATGATGTTGATGAATTGTTACTAGGTGGCTGTACTCTAGGGGTATTCTGCTGGTATCTTCCTCATATTGCTCCCTTCCTGTATTCGCCCCCTGGAGTTGTGCTACCATTACCCTTTCCTTCAAGTCCTTCTTTTTCCTTTCTGTAGCCCTGTCATTTTCGTTTTTCTGATGCTCATAGTACTGGGCCATTTGGAGAATGGCCGCCGGTTTAGATGCTGCCCAACTACTTTCGCTGGCTTGTAATTTCTGGAATACATCTGGCAGTAGTCCTTTGACATAGTTCTGCACAAATAAGTGGTGTCCGGTTGCGGTGGACATGTCTTGTCCACTGTAATCGGAGAACACTGTTTCAAATCTGGAGAAATACTCTGAGACATCCTCTTGTGGTTTCTGGCGGCACGCGGTTACTATGGACCAGTCTATCTTTTTCTCTGGGATCAGCGTTTTCACTTTCTGCACTATTTTGTCAGGGAGGTCCAATATTGCTTTAACCGGTTTTTTACCAGGGTTCCGCTGTTTATCTAGTGTGTTAAGTTGTTCCCAGGTATGACCAAGCAGTTCGGTATGGTCTATTTTCCTAATCTGTTTCCACACATCTGCTGGCAAACATAACCCGAAGAACAAGTCTATGTCGGCAAGTGTCATTATTGTTGATCCCAGAGCGGTACCTAGCTCGGTGTAAAAGGGGTGGGGTTCTTTCGTAAATCCGGTAGAGATTTACGGAACGTCAAAATGTCCTGTCTGTCCCATGGTTGATACACCCAATTGTAGACCACCCTTCCTCTAGCGTCTTGATGGTTTATATCGTCATTAGTCCCTTGTCCTCTAGGAGGTACCCAGTAAGGGGCAGCTTCTTTTATTGGCATCATGCTATCTGTTTTTTCCACTGGGGGTCCTGCTACCTTAGTTGTCCTGTCCCTATCTATTTGTCCTTGTTCTATGAGATGACGCAATACTTCTAGTGTGGATGAAAATAGTTCTGCAACATCGTTGTCGTCTTCATCTCCGATGTCTACCTTCCTGTAGAGAGCCACTAATCGCTCGGGCCCTACGTCTTGGTACTTCTCTTCATATGCAGTAAGGGTGTGGTAACAGAGACGTACAATAAAGTATCGTTTGCGGTTTTCAACATAGGAGTCGCATATGTCAGTTACGTATTCTTCTGTTTCTTTCCTATCTATGAGGGTTTTAACTATTTTATCAATGCCTGCTCGCTCATTTTTACTTAATCGCGGGACCCTGGGCGCTCCTATTTCCTTGGTTCCTACCTCTCACGACTGCCTCCTTTGATGAGGCATTTGGTGTGGGTGGCTCGGTGGGAGCAGAGGCGGTGGAGACTGAGGCGATCGTGCCATCTCCAGCTATACTTTGGGGGTCCTGTCGTTGTACTACGGGATGAGTAGGGGCATAAGGGGGTGGCATGTATATCATTGGGGGACCTAACAATAAATCATCATCTACCCTTTGTTTTGCTGGTAACTTGGGGTAAAGAGTCGAGGGCGTACTAACAGGGCATTGACCTGATATTTTTGATTCCTGTTCCTTTTTATCAATTTCCTTTTCTTTTAGTTTTTCTTCTAATCTTTTACAGGCTTGGTAAGCTGATTTTCGCGTTTCTTTATCTTGTCTAGCTTCGTCCCTTTTCTTTCTTTGAGCTGCCTCTTTTCGCCATAAGCCAAAACTGTCAAACATGGCTGGTCTAGTTTTCTTTTGTGGAGAGCTAATTCTAACATTTCTATTTTAGCGGGATGGAAAGATCCCGTCAGTGGCCACTGATTTACCCGGTCCTTCCTAGTGTATTTATGCCATAGTTTGCTATAAGCTACGCTGGCTAATCCATACTTTACGTACATGTCCTTGTTAGGGGTGCCTTCCGGCGGTGCCGGCTGACTGACCTCTAACAAACGGTCTGGTCCAAAACAATTACAATCAAACAATCTAGAGAAAACAGGCATGACGTATTTATCGGTCAAAATGAATATCTCAATCAATCAATTTAGACAAAAAGTCTGCACTACCTGTCCTTCGCTGTCTGCAAAGAGAGAATATTCCTATTCTACGTTGTTTGCAAGCAGGGAATGTCTCAAATAACTCGATATCAAAAAAAGGAATACTAGTATTTCAATCAAACTATTCAACCAATCAATCAATCAATCAATCAATTTAAGTCATTTTTTTTCACGACCTTACCCGGACCGTATGGACAGTTCTTAGTCTTCCCCTTCCAGCGCCTGGTTGTCCTCTCACTCCAACAATCAATGCGGCATTCCTCTAAGGTCCCAGTCAGGACCGCAGGTCACTCAAGAGAGGTCCGTTCAGAACCGGTGAAGTTCAGTCGATCGGCAGCCAGACAAGGGTCTTCTCAGGCAGGTATACCCCAATCGTTTAGTTGTTCACTCCGTCGTTAGGACCTCTCTACTGGACCCACGCGTCGCTGATGGGCCCCACGTTGGGCGCCAATTTGTGAAAAGCAGCGAGTCTTCTAAGACCCTCTATGCTGCCCGGTGCAGGGTTCCACCTCTAATTCACTTTGGGTTCGCTATCAAAATAATGAGGCAAGCGCTGGAAGCTGGGAGACAAGAAGGTTTTTATTTCTCATGAGGAGATCGCGTCAACTGAGACACCGGGATGTCTCAGGGAGGTGTTCTGCTGGCAATGCTTTTGGCTCTTCCTTTTATACAGGTTTTACACAATGTATTTGTTTCATTTATCATGGTTACAAGCTTGGAGTCTCCGCCCCGGGCAGGTTGTCACACAAGCCCGACATTGTTTCATCAACATGGTTACACAAGCCCAACATTAACTCTCCTCCCGCCCGGGTCAAAAACAGACAATTTAATTGCAGCTGGACCTTGCTTCAGGGTCTAAAACGAGTGAGACCGGCCAGATCTAAGAGTCCGTTCTGTTGATAAAAACAGGTCCCATTGTTGGCAAAAACAAGTCTTGCTGTGTGCAGTGCAATAAACCATGCTTGCAAGAGTCTGTTTGGTGTTTGTAACCTGTTTGTGCAGGGATGAGAGGAAAGACGAGTTTGAGGCAGCAGGTGATGTTGATGTTTGTCGTGGAGATAGTTTATAGCCCCCAGCACACATATCAGATTTGGTCAGAGAGTCAGAAGGCTGAGAGGACAGGGTGAAATGAAGGTGACCAACAGAGTACAAAATGGCTGTGGTCAATCAGAATGACTGTAGTTTATGTGCACGTAGGAACTTTCATCAGACAAGATGGCGCAGAATGTTCATGATTGTTGTTTTGTTCTTAACACTCCCTGTGAGGCCAGTGCATCCGCCGCTGTGTCTTGTTCCATCGCCAGTATTTCAGCTGTCAAAGGGTGCAGGGAGGGGCCTTCGACCTCCTCCCCTCCGGAGGAAGAGTCCCTATTTTCAGTCTCTGTGTCTGGTGGTCCAGGATGATCGGGAAGGTGAAGTGTGCGGGAGCCCGCCGAAAGACGAGAGTCCAATGAGCAACCACTGCGCCGTCTAGGTCTGCCAGTGTCTTTTGGCGCATAGGGAGTCGCCTCCATAAGTCGATCCTTGCGGGCCTGTCGGGGTCTCAGCGATCTTTGTGGACCCGGTGACCGTCTGGCGTCCCCCGCTGATGACATATTTCGGCGCGGCGGTACCTCCGGCCTTTCCAGTGTGGGTCGTTCTTCCAGCCAGTGCAATGCATCTTCAGGGGTCTGAAAGAAAAGGGATCTGCCTTGGAACATCACTTTCAGCTTCGCGGGAAAGAGTAGTATATATTGGATCTTATGCTCTCACAGTTTGGCTTTTACGGAGTCGAAGGTGCGTCTCTGTTTCTGCACCTCCCTACTATAGTCGGGGAAGATCATTATGTGCATATTTTCATGACGGATCTCCCAAGCTTCCTGGCTTCCCTAAGGATCATGTCTCTGTCCAAAAGTTCAAGAAACGGGCTATTACTGGTCGTGGCTGTGCTCCTACAGGTGGACGGGCCAACAACGCCCTGTGGGCCCTCTCTATAACAAAGCAGGTGGAAAATGTATCTTTCGGGAAGGTGCGCAGGAGCCAGGAATGAAGAAACTCGGGCATGTTCGTTGCCTCAATTCCTTCTCTAAAGCCCACAAAGCGGAGGTTATTGCGGCGAGCTCTGTTTTCTGCATCGTCCACCCGCCATAAGAGTTCTTTATGGGATGATTGCAGTTCCGTCATGCCTTTACGCATTTCTTGTAGCGAATCTTCCGCCTCTGCCAGCCTGGTCTCCGACTCTGTGACCCTGTCTGCTAAGTTCCGCAGGTCCTGCCGCAGGAGCGTCACCTCCGTGCCCACTGCACCTATTTTCCCCTCCAGAGCCGTTCTGGAGGCGTGATTCGCCTGAAGGAGGGTGTCCGTGTCCGAGCGGGTGGCCGATCGCTCCTCCGGGGGGGGGGGGGTAATGACCTTCGTATAGCAGTCCATCTTGCCCTGTCGCGGCGGTTTTGGTTCTCTGTCTTTACCCATAGCCGTTGTTGTTGGGCAGGGGTTGCTCTTATTTAGTCTAAGACTTTCAGGGAGGTGTTTAGCTCCGTCTGGCAAACGCACCCCGTTCCAACAGGGTCCTCCTATGGCCCTTAGTAGGCCCAACCTTTCAGTGGAGGCCGCTGGTCCAGGCCGAGGGGATGAGGGGGTAGGAGAGGGCACCCCACGTCCAGCTCTAGGCACTCTCCAATCGTACAGGGCCACCACTACCAGTGTTTTTACGCCTGGGGTACCCCGCAATCCAAACCCCCCTCGTGTTTAGACAGCCCCCCAGAGTCTGTCGTGGTGTGTGACGTCTCCTGTGGCCATCCCAGGTTCAAGCTGTAATCAGGGTCATCTCCAACCCGGCACATCCGTGTCCTCAGGGGCCGTCAGACCTCCCCCAACCGGGAAACATCGGCCTCCCCCGTCGTCACATACATGTAATAGCCGCCCGTCTCACCATAGGCACTCACCGCCTGACCATCGGGTTGTGGTAATCCAGGGTCCCCAGCCGCTTCCCCGGGCCCCGCCGCGTTTTAGATGAAAGGATGGAGGGGCGGGAGGTCCGAGGCTCCCCTCTCCGACGCGACCTTCCAGGCCCCGGGGCACCGCCCGGGGTATCTATTCACCAGGTCCAGCACTTCCCCGGTGTACTCCACAGGCGCTCCACATAGGTCGATGCACCTCTCAGGGCCACTCCTCCGGCCGGCGCTATTCTCAGAGTCGTAAGTATGCCCGATGCGACCCGGGGCAACCGCGCAGGCCCAACACACGGGGCGCCTCTTCCCCGAGGCCGGTCCCTCTGAAACCACGGTACCGCCTTTGCATGCGGGGCGCCCCGGGCCTTCAGACACCCCCCTCCGTCTGCAGGCCTCTGGTGTCACGTCGTCGGGTCGTCGGAGGTCTAGCTGCTCGCACCCACACTCCTGGAGAGGGGGAGTCGGGCTCAATCGGCAACGGCGTCCCGGGCCTCCAGAATCCGCCCGCAAGCTCCTCACAACTCTCCGCACTCTAGCAGTCCCCGGAGAGGGTCGGAAGGGCGGCACACCTCCTCTATGCCCCTCCGATGCAGCCACGGCCATGCAGCTCTGCTCCGCAGCCGGATCTCTCCCAGTACGCCTCAGATCTTCCTCGGCGCCATTTTAGGATGCGATTCCGCTAGTCAGGACGGAGCGGTATTCGGCCCGTAATTATCCGTTGGGGCCTCCGCTTCCATTCTGCCGGTACCGGAGCACGTCTTGGTCCCCAGGGAATAAAGATTGATGTTCTCCGGGTCCGCGGGTCCCCGGATTCTCTGACGGATTAGGCTTTCAGCCGGAGCTCGGCGAAAGCACGTCCTACTCGGCCATGCTGCTGGCCACGCCCCCCTATGACATTCCTTTATTGTGCTTACTTTGGAGTGTAAATTGTAAACGTAATCCTTCCAATGGCCAACACTTTCCTTACTGTTGTTTAGATTAGAGTGGGGATAGTAAATCTAATGCAAAAAGAACAATTGATGGACAAAATGCAGAACGATGTCATACATTCACCCCAGTAAAGAGATCTGGGCCTAAATCCATTGTTTTTTTGCTCCCCTTGCCATTCCAGTTTGAACCCAGCCATATGCAAATCAGTCTTGACCCTGCTCCCTATGGGAGCAGTCCAGCCTGAACTACCAGGCCGGATCCTTCCTGGACTGGAAACAAGCATCCTAGGACCGGTTAGAGAGCACGGGACCCACGTCTGGGCATACCTGTCCCACTCGGGGTGACAAATGCAAAAAGAAAAATTGATGGACAGAATGCACAACAATGACATACATTCACCCCAGTACAGAGATCTGGGCCTAAATCCATCGTTTCCCCCCATGCCATTCCAGTTTGAACCCGGTCATATGCAAATCAGTCTTGACCCTACTCCCTATGGGAGCAGTCCAGCCGAACTGCCAGGCCAGGTCCTCCCTGGACTGGAAACAAGCATCCTGGGATCGGTTTCGGGGTTTCACTCCTCATCAGCCATGCTAGCTTGACTCCAGTGGCATGGAGAGCACGGGACCCACGTCTGGGCATACCCGTCCCACTCGGGGTGACAAATGCAAAAAGAAATATTGATGGACAGAATGCAGAACAATGTCATACATTCACCCCAGTACAGAGATCTGGGCCTAAATCTATTGCTTTTTTGCTCCCCAGTGCTCCGTCCATCATCTACTTGAGTTTGCTTTGTTCGCCCTAAGGTGGCAGGGTATGCCCAGACGTGTGTTCCTTGCTCACTTTGCCACTGGATTCAAGCTAGCCTGGCTGATGAGGGGTGTTACCCCGAAACCGGTCCTAGGATTCTTGTTTCCGGTCCAGGGAAGACCTGGCTTGGCAGTTCGGGCTGGACTGTTACCATGGGGCACAGGGTCAAGACTGATTTGCATATAGCTGGGTCTGAACTGGGATGGCGAAGTGAGCTAAAGAACGATGATGGATTCAACCCAGATCTGTGACTGGGGGTGAGTGTCTGAAAAGTTTCAGTGGTCCGTTGATCATCTCCTTGTATTTGATAGTAAATCTAAGCTATGTAAAAGCCAACACTTCCCTGATTTTGCTTACGCTGAAGTGGGAATATTGAATGAACCAATCCAAAGTCCAACATGTTCCCTACTGTAGCTTAGTTTGGAGTGGGAATTGTACATATATCCAGTCAACAATTTCCTTGCTTTTGCTTAAAATAGAGTTAGATTAGTGAATCTGACTACTTTGAGGCTCAACACTTTTGATAGTGTTGTTTATTTTTGATAGCAGGTATTGTAAAATATTTTGTTGTTTTTTTATTTACTGTTAAAATGACTTAAAAAAAAAAAAATCTTTATTTGTTACTTTTTATACTGTTTTAATTTTTTAACTTAACTGTGATATATTTTATTGTTAAGATATGTTTGTTAATTTTAATTTAAGTTATTTTTAATATTATTAATGTCATTTTTTAAATTGTTTAACTTTATATTTATAGAAATATATACATTATTTATATATTTATTTCATAGTTATAATTACAACTTTTTTATCTTAATTTAAATATTTAAATTATGTGACATATGTTTTCTTAAGGTATATTTCTGTTAATGTTTATTTTTTACTTTTCTATTTTACATTTTCATGTATTTTAAAATTATTTTACTTATAGTTTTTATATTTTTTAAATACATATTATATTCATTACTTATTAAAGCTAGGTTGGTGTTTCTAGGTCAAGTTTTTAGTCCTTACTGTTTTATTATTGATTCTAGTACTTTATCTTTGGTAAATCCAAGCCATCGACTTTCTTGCACCTTAAGTTATGATAAAATTTGACATATTTTAACTATGTGTAAATTTTCTTTCTTTTTATATTTTGTTTGTAATGTTTGTCGATATATTTATGTATTGTATGCAAGCTCTCTCTCGCTGCTCAGGTCTCGGGAGTCACCTCGGCCTGCTTTGCGGTCCTGAAGTGGTTAAAGAAAATCCTTTGGCTAATTCCACCAGCTGCTCAGCGGACTGTCTTGCAGGCCTTGGTGATCTCCAGATTTGACTATGGTAATGTACTGTATTTGGGTGCGGGCAAGACCTCTGTACGCCGTCTCCAGCTTATTCAGAATGCGGCAGCCCGCCTACTTTTTAGGTTGCCTCAGCACTCCTCTGTTTCCCCTTTGCTCCATCAACTCCACTGGCTCAGGGTTAGTAATCGTATCGAGTTTAAGGCCCTCTGCTACATGTTTAGAGCTCAGCACGGCCTGGCCTCCGTGTACATACTCAATCTTGTCAAGCCTTATCGACCCTCTCGCAACCTTAGATCGGCCAACCCTTTTCTCTTCTCAGGAACTTCGGGGCGTTTTCTAAGTGTGGACCTGGCGCCTCCCAATTGTACGCAATTCTTTCTGAGAGTTATCAGTGCGGTGCAGAGGTGAGGGAGACTAACACCCTAAACCCTCAATCGGGGACCCAAGACGAGGTCCACTGTAAACACAATGTAATCCTGTGCACACGCTATGTGTTAAGTACGTTATGGCGTAATTCCACCGGAGGGCGGAAGCACAGGCTGAGGGTTGAGAGCGGAGGACTGGGTAGTGTGTGTGTGAACTGGAGAGACCTCCATGAGAGCCGCTGCCACAGCCTGGGGAAAGCCGTGACAGCCAATTGGAGCAGAGAGGGCAGATTAAAAACCCCCCCTACATCATTGGGGCACTCACTTGCTAGGACCTCACCAGCTACAATAGGAGGACTTTTACCATGGAACAATAAGGAACGAAGCTACCCACTTACACCGAAACCTTGGATCCGGGGGTCAAGCATATTACAGCCGGGACGGAAGTAAAACCGGCGGGGAGAACTGGATATATTACATCTACCTGCTCTACAGCCCTGAAGAAGTCAGTTGGGAAATCTCCCATGACGAAACACGTGTTGGCTGGGCTATCTTACGGAATAAAGAAAGAAAGAATACTTTACAAATTTGTCGTGATTGCAAGAACAAAATACTTTTCTACATGTATGATATGTAACTAAGTTGGTGGAATTACGCCATAACGTACTTAACACATAGCGTGTGCACAGGATTACATTGCCTTTTCTCTTCTCAGTCCCCAGAGTACGGCTGGCCCGCATGGGTGGCCGCTCGTTTTCCTTCCTGGGACCAAAATTGTGGAACTCTCTTCCGCTAGAACTCAGGAATTGTCAATCTCTCCTCGCTTTACGAAAAAAGCTGAAGACCTTTCTTTTTAGTCAGGCCTAATGCCAACTGAGCTCCAATCTCGCTTGTCCCGCTTTCAGCGCCGGGAAACCCTGTTGGGTAGCTGCGCGCTTTATAAATCCTTTAAATAAATAAATAAATAAATAAATATGCTTATATGATTTTTGTCAAAATTGGAATGCATTTTTTAATGATATGATATGATACTCATTAGAGCTAGTTATTTTAAATTATATTATTATTTTCTATTTTTGTATTTTAAATCAAATAATTATAAAGGTATATATACAACATTTTGATATACTTACTTTATTTTTATGGTATTCTGTTTCACAGTGCTTTGACACAATATTTTGGAAGTGTATATTCACAGTTTCTAAACTTGATATTTTTGTAGACAATATTTTTGACATGATATTCTGGTAAGTCGATATTGTTGTTGTCGATATCTGTCATACAACCATTTAAGCCCCTTCGGAAATGCTCTATTCATGGACTTCTCCGATTTAATTTGCTGTCAGTTCACAAATATAGTTTATTCAAGAGCCTTTACATTTGCTTTAAGGCAAAGTATAGCAAAGGTTCCTTCTTTATTCAGCAATATTTCAACTTGTATGTCCAAGCGCACTCCTTGCAGTCAGCTTGTGCTTGTCTTTCAGTGGTACCTAAGGTTAGAAAGGTGTGCCAAGGTGGTCGGTCCTTCTCCGGTGGCTAACCTTTGGAATTCTCCGTCTGCGGATCTTTACCTCATGAACTAATCATCTGAACTTCAGAAAAGCTTTCAACATGCAGCTTTTTTCAGCTTTAGTCCCTTTTTTAAATGTAGGATATAGGGTCTGCCTCAGGATTTTCAGCCCTACTGCCTCATGCTTTAGAGACTCTGTAAGTTAAGTAAATAAATATATAGTGGATCTGTAGGGCGTGACTGGTATTATAGCTGCAGGTGCAGGAATGGTAGGGGTATGTGTGGGGTGTAGGCCTCATGTCAGGTCATGGTGTGGGTAATGGGTCCAGATGGTGTCCTGGAGAAGTGAAGCAGAAAACACATGCTCAGAGAAGCAGAGCTGCCTGCTTCTGGCCCCACCAGAGGCCACCAGGGCCCTTGGGTCCTGAAAGAGATGACACAATGTGTCCGGGGCTTGCAGTGGTCCTCTTGGTGGGTAGGCGATGCTGTTTGCCACTTCAAGGCACAGGCCCAGCCATGAGAAACAAAGGGGAAACAGGAGCTTGCACTGGAGGTGTAGGCAGTGAGTAGGGTGTAAAAGGTTCTGGAGGATGTAACTAGTGTAGGTGGTAATGCCTGTATTTGTAGGTATTTGTACATGTGGTTGCTTAGATACAAGGTACAGTAGAAGATGTAAGTGGCGTATGCCTAAGGTACAGTAATGATGATGTAGGGTGTTAGGTGTCGGCCTGGTCCCTCTCAGTGCTTCTAAAAGCAACTGTGCTTTTTTTCTTTTTCCTACTCACAGAACAGTGGATCAGGCCAAATTCTGATTCACAAGCAGAAAAAAAGGGCAAAATTCCTGCATTTTGCTTACCATGCAGGAGTTTCGCTCACATCTAGGAAGATGTGTACACAAGTTGTAGAAGTCTGTCATTGTTTACAGTATGAGAGTGAGGAATCAATTGTAGAATGGAAAAGTTTCCAAATTAAAAGCAGTCGTAGAGGAATTGAAAACTCAGGGAGTTGGGAGTAAAGAGTTGACTCAAGATGGGGTACGCTGAGAGTGGGTTAATGTCCATACCATCCATAGAGTTGAAGGTATATGGTAACCGGAAGTGTAGGTGTAGGGAGCAGCTGCAGACCAGTTACCACAGTGGGTCTACACAGGCTGAGTACAGACTACCTCTGGGACCGCAGCTGCCTCTCCGTCTCCGTCGAGGCGTCCATGCAGAATGCGGAGACTCACCAGCGCGGCCTTGGCCGCCAAAGAGCGGGAGCAGCAACGCGGCAAGTCACGGTAGGAGGGCGAAGGGGAGGGGAACCACTGTGAGCCACTAAGATGGAGGGCCGGTAAGAGAGGAGGTGGCACAAGGCGTCTAGCTGCAGGCCTGCACGTATTATTATTATTGTTAGTAGTAGTAGTATTATTGTTAATATTATTATTATTATTGTTATTATTATTATTATTATTAGTAGTAGTAGTATTGTTATTATTATTATTATTAGTAGTAGTAGTATTGTTATTATTATTATTATTGTTGTTTTTGTTATTATTATTGTTGTTGTTGTTTTTGTTATTATTATTGTTGTTTTTGTTATTATTATTATTAGCGTTGTTATTATTATTATTATTGTTGTTGTTTTTGTTATTATTAGCATTGTTATTATTATTATTATTATTATTATTATTAATGTTGTTATTGTTTACTTGTTTTGTTGTTGTTTACTTGTTGTCATTATTGTTTGTACTACTATATTCATATGATTATTTGTATTGTTCTATTTTAATATTATTACAGTAGTGGATTTGTGACCAAGGCGTTTTTATTTTATAATGAAGTATAAGCTTTATATTTTCATTCTGAATAACAACAGAGTTTACATTATTCATTTGATGTGACAATTGCTTTTATTGTGTTATTGTTAAAAAACATCACATTATTACAATGTTATTGCTACGTTTATCATTATTGTACATTTTGCCATTGTCGCTGAGAGACAGTAAACTAAACTATTGGATGGTTAGAGAACTCATATTTTTACAGTTATTTTAGCAACATTTTATTTAGTTTAAAACTTTATGGACGTATTACATAAAAGTACAGGCATTCATAGAATTGAGGTATAATTAAAATAAAATATTAAAAACAAATGAATAAAATGGAAGCACATATGCATATAAAATGTTAACATTGTATATCAGATTATACTCCAACAGATATATTATAATACAATATTTACCATTAATAATAATGATGAGAAATTCATAATAAAGGGGAGAAAAGGGGGAAAAAGGAAGAGGGACAGGAAATAAATGATGCATGTATTGGATGGAGCCATTTAACATGTATGCGTATAAATTATATACGATTAAGAAACTTATTGTTGGGGGCGTGGCTAGCGGCCGACGGGAATGGTCGCTCTCTAAGGCGGCTCCTCAGCCCTCGCCGACCTATCCGTTCATTTCTCCGCTTCTTGACCGGGAGACTTCCCAATTACATCGGGAAACGCTCCCAGACCCAATCCAGCACGAAGGCGCCGCTCGGAAAGGTGCTCCACCTGATTTTGAGCCGGTAGGAGCGGCCGACTTGAGATGCCCCGAGTGAGCCAAAATGGCGGCCGGGAAATAGGAGGAGAAACAGCCCCAACCGGGACCTGCGGGCCAAGACCGCACTGCCCCTGGCTGTTAGATCAACGTCACCTGGGTCTCCAAGACCCCCCCTGGGGGCCACTGAAGAGCGGCGAAGGTGTGGGCAGTGAAGGAGAGAGGGCGCATCGGCGAACTGCAGAGATCCGACATCGGACTGGAGGGCCAGCCAAATCGAGGTCCCCGGCTTTGCGGCCTACCTGCGAGACCGCCAAGACGTACCGTGGCCTGCTGCATCTCCCGGAAGCCCTCGAGCGAATGAGGTGAGAGGGTGCTGACTGGGGGCTGCAGGGGGAGAAGCTGCGATCGAGATACCCACGCCATCCATGGGGTGCTGGGAGCGAACCTGGAGGCTGGCATTAAATCGAGGCCCCGGATGTGCGGCCTACCTCTGGAGACACTGCAAAGCGACCGCTCCTTCCGGCGCTGTACCCCAGCGGGGACACCTCTTCACTACAATGAACACTGCTGACACCAGCCCCATATTCTCCTCATGAGCCCCTACACATGACGCGCGCTACAGTGGAGCTGGGTGAAAACCGGGCGGCCCTAGACACTTGAGGCCTAGACTGAGAGGCCTGTTCATAACACGACAAACTTGAACCGAACGTAGTGGACCCTACTCCACATCAACGACTGCAAGGGGTGTTGGATCCCTGACCTCCACTCACAGACGCGAAGGTGGGTGCTGCTGAGTGAAACGGCCCCCGCCATCCTTTGGCCTCTAAATCCCTCTATAGGCTACCGCTGCAGCAGAAATAATACAGATTCAGAGCTCGGTTGGCTCCTTTGGGGTCCGGGTGGTGTCGGAGAAGGGGCTCCCACCCAGGAAGACTGAAGTGCTGAACCGTTGCTCCTCGCAGGGAGAGCCCCGACTACTGTAGACATTGGCCCAATAACGAAATGAACTTTATTGCGGGCTGGGTTACCTTACCCAGCAGAACCACCTGGAAAACTGACAGGCCGGCGGAGGGCAGTCCTTTCCTCCGCGCAGGCGGCGGCAACTACAGGTGTGTTTCTCCAAATAGTTGCACCTCTTTGTCTCCTACACACTAATCATGGCCAACAACAAAGGACTCAAACCCCAAACCCAAAAACAACTGGCAAAGTTTGCCTGGACCAAGCAGGGGGAAGACACCGATGTAACGCCAGGAGACGATCTCAAAACCTCCCAACCTCGCCCCCCGCTAAAACTCTCACCCTTGAAGACGTTAAGGAGGCCAAAGCAGGTGTTCGGTCATCTTTGGAAATACGTATTGACTCAGTGAACATTGAGGTAACCCTCCTGCGAGCTGACCTAAAGAAAATGGACTCCAGGGTCAAAGAAGTTGAGACCACTACGACGGCCCTCATGTCCGACACACCTACCCTCCAGCAACAAGTTGCTCAGCTCCAGGACCAGCACAAATGGATGGAAGAGCTCCTGGATGATTATGAAGGGAGGGCGAGACGAAATAACATCTGTATCCTTGGGGTGCCTGAACAACTGGAGGGGCCGGCCGTAGACCTCTTCGTGGAAGACCTGGTGCTCAACAAACTCCAACCAAAACGTCTCTCCAGTTACTTTTCCATTGAACGAGCCCCTAGGGTTCCCGGGGGGCGTCCGAAACCCGGGGCTCCTCCGAGGCCCATAATTGCAAGAGTCTTCAACTTTCGAGACAGGGACGTCATCTTACAGACAGCACGAGCCGGCCCCCGTTGAAAATCGACAATGCAAACATTACATTTTTCCCGGATTTCACTGTTAAAGTTCAGGCACAAAGACACAGTTTCACAGCGGTTAAAAAAGCCCTCTGAGACAAAGACATTAAATACTCCATGCTGTTCCCGGCCAAACTGCGGATAGAATCAGATGGTAAGACCTGGTTTTTCCTGTGCCCGGAGGAGGCCTGGGAATGGCTGGAAGGATGGCGTCGAATAGGGAAACCGTCGGATGGCCGCAACAACAGAGGCCCCAAGAATAGCCAACGAGCCTCTACCGCGGCAACAGAGCAGCATCCAAAAGGAGACTCAGATGGGACACATTGACTCAGACCACCAGATCTTGTTGCTTGCACCAACATCTTTTAGTCAAGTCAGCCTTTTCAGGTTCCGAGACTTGCGATTTGCTTGCGACGACCCTCTGGGTAAATATCAACACTGTACTTGAGGTGTGACTCACAGTACCGAGCTTACGCCTCACAATCTCAAAAACGGCACGACGTATACATGAGGATTGGACTAGAATGAACTGCATTTAAGTATACCATGAAAATACTACGTTGATAAGGCGAGGGGTGGAAGTGGTTAGCCAGGCACCTCACAAATGGAGGGGTGGGCGACAGGCACTCTGCCTTGTTGGGGAGTGGATAGTTCGGATTCCAAAGGCAGGGGTGCAGGGAGGGGGGTTCAGAGAGGGGAAGAGGGGGTAGTTGGGGTTTTTGATGTTATAGTTTTCTTTGCACAGAGCATCCGGGTGCGCCTGATTTCGCCAGTCCAGAAGGTTAGGCTACTGCTATCATTTGTTTACTTGGAGGGGTGGGACGGGGGAGGTTCCGCCAACACTGTAGTCCGATACCATTCTTCGAACTGGGGTCCGCAATGTGTGCCACAAACAGTCGCACTGCATTCTTCTTCTGCTCTTCCTAATTACCAGACATGGCAGACTCAAAAGACGTGAAGCTATCAATATTGACGTGGAACGTTAACGGCCTGGGTAGTAAAATAAAGAGAGGAGTGGTCCTGCAATATCTTAAAAGACAATCGCCAGATCTGATATTATTGCAAGAAACTCATCTGGTGGGTAACAGTTGTAAGGCCCTCCACAGATGGGGATACAGGCTTGTGGCTCATGCAGGGTTTACGTCGGGGTCTCGGGGTACAGGTATCCGCATTCGTAAAAATTTAGCCCTTATGCCTATTCGTACATGGTAGATTTGCTGAACTGGAGGCGACTTGGGAGGGCAGGCCATTCAACGTGATATCGGCCTACCTGCCACCTGCGCTGGGAAAGACAGCACTACAAGACCTGGGCAAGATGCTAATAGATCTCCCCCCTGGTACTCTTGTGCTGGGAGGAGACTTTAACATGACAATGGACGAAACGCTTGACAGACACCCTCTAAAGTCGTCTCCCAGACGTGGCACATACATGGCGGACTTCACTCAAGCAATGGGACTTGCTGACATTTGGCGCACGCTGAATCCCGATAGAGTTCATTTCACACATTACTCAAATGCACATAAAAGTATGTCCCGCATTGACTATTTTCTTACCTCCCTTGCAGACATAGGTCGTTTCCAACATCCCCAGGGGCTCCCAAGAGGTATCTCCGACCATTCTCCCCTCAGGGTTGAACTTACTTTTCACCAGCAATACACCCGAGGCCCCATAGTCATTAACCCATGGCTTCTTACAATCCCAGATATCAAAGACGACCTAACTCAACACACAGACCATTATTTTACCGAAAACATTGGCTCCGTCGATTCGGCAAACACTATATGGGAGGCATATAAGGCAGTAATTAAAGGACGTGCCCTAGCACTAAAGATCGGGTATATTCGGAACCAAAACGAACAGCTGACCCAAATGGAGAGTGACTTGCTCCTCTTAGAAACAGAATACAATACCTCTCCCACTGAAGCCACGGCCACATACTCCGAAATAAGCAACTAGAATACAAAGCCCTAGCACGGGAAAAGACCCAGGCGAAACTCCTTCACACACGCCATAGAGTTTACGAGTTTGGGGACCGTGCCGGCAAAATGCTGGCGTGACTGGAACGGCGAGATCAAGCGGCTCGATGGGTCCCTGAAATCTTACTTGAGGGTGGGAGGCGAGTAACGGACCCCAGGGAAGTAGCGGAAACATTTGCGGACCACCTGGAGGCAGTATATACCTCCAGAACCACATCCTCCTCCGAGGACTCTCGTCAGCTCTTGGAGGAAATGAACCTACCTACGCTCCCGGACAGTGACAGGGATGCTTTAGACGCAGACATAACAGCAGAAGAAATCTGTACAGCTATCTTTGCCATTAATTCCGGGAAGGCAATGGGACCTAACGGAATTCCGATTGAATTCCTCAAGGGGATGGCCCTTAAAGGGGCTCCACACCTTAAAAACATGTATGACGAAAGTCTGGAGCGGGGTATCCTTCCCTTGGACCAAAGGCTGGCCTCTATAGTCGTCATACGCAAACCAGGTAAATCAGCAGTTAACTGTGGTTCATATAGGCCCATTTCTTTAATCAGTTCAGAAGCCAAAGTATTGGCTAAACTTCTCGCACCTCGACTAATCGCAGCCCTCCCATCTCTGGTCCACGAAGACCAATCAGGGTCTGTACCAGGTCGAAACACCGCCTTAAACATTCACCGTGTCCAAAATGTCCTAGGCAGACAGCCCTATTTACAAGAAGACGCGATTATGCTGTCCTTAGACGCCACCATGGCGTTTGACTCAATAGAATGGCCCTATCTCTTCGAAGTGTTGGCGAAGTTTGGTTTCGGCCCAAAGTTTCGACAATGGGTGGCACTGCTGTACACTGAACTGTTAGGCCAAGGCAGAGTGAACAATCACACGTCACGTACATTCACTCTGCAGAGAGGGACCAGACAGGGCTGTCCCCTGTCCCCCTTATTGTTTGCGTTGACTCTCGAACCGTTAGCCCACTGGATACGGCAAGATGTTTCTATACGGGGACTGCGGTAGTGCGAAGACAAAGAAGATAAAATATTGCTATACGCTGACGATATCCTTATATACTTGGCATCCCCTCGAGCCTCCATTAACAGATTACTCAATGTCATCACTAACTTTGGCAAATATGCAGGGTATACCATTAATTGGTCCAAGTCTGTATTGTATATATTACACGGCCCCCGCCTCGACTACCTCGCGGCTACACGATTGAATTGGCCACTGCAGGTTTTAAGTACCTGGGCTTTTTTATCGCACCCGACCCCAAATTGTTTTATGAGCATAATCTCCTGGGCCCCCTTAAGGGGCTACAAGACGATGTTAAGCACTGGAGGTCGCTGCCCCTGTCCCTTCTGGGAAGGGCGGCCTTATTTCAAATGCTTACACTTCCGAGATTTTTATATGTACTCCAAAACTGTCCATTCCCTATAGCCGACAATTATTTTACCACCATTGAAGGGGAACTCCGTACCTTGTTATGGGACGGGAAGGCACCCCGCATCGCCCTCCAGAAGCTGACGAAGGGGTGGTACGATGGAGGGATTGCCCTTCCGGATCTACGCCTCTACTCCTGGGCCTCACAGCTGGTGGCCATTAATCACTGGATTTATGGATCCCCGTCGAACCCATCTTTCCGCCTAGAACTATACCAAACAGGCCGGGAAGGGTATTTAGGTGCTCTTTACAACAAGGTCCGAAGAGGCCGATACTTAGGGCCTATGTCACAAACTGTGGCCATTTGGCACAAGGCCACTAAGCGCCTGGGATGGGCAGATAAATTCACAAATGCCACACTGTTGTGGTCATCTCTGCAGTTAGGATCACTTTGCTTCCACACAGGATTTGATAAGTGGGACACCATTGGCATAACCAGTGTGGGGGACTTGGTCAGCAAGGGGAAACTTCTCACATTTAAAGAATTACAAACTAAATATGCTCTCGCACAAGGAGAAGTCTTTTGATATTTACAGATCAGACATGCTCTTCTCACCAACGTTCCAGACCTAACCTCCTTGCCAGACTCCTCCCCCCTGGAGGACCACTTGCTCACTGAACAGCTCTTGACAAAAGCTATCTCCTGTACCTACCGTAAACTCTGCAATAATCTACCTGACTCCTTCCAAACCCTTCGAGACCGCTGGCAAACAGACATGGGGCCAATAGAGGACGAAGATTGGCAAACAGCATTAATGTCCCCCAGGGAAACAGCGATAAATCACCGCTTCCGCCTAATACAACTAAAAATACTCCACAGGTCCTATCTCTCCGGAGTACTCCTGGCCAAAATAGGTAGCCGTGCAGATGCGTTGTGCCTTAGGGGATGCGGCCAAGACAGTACTTTTACCATGTCCTATGGGAATGCCCCAATATGCGTCCTCTGTGGGACAGAGCAACCAAAAAAATGAGCGACACACTAGGTAAACACTTTCAACTATCGCCGCGACTGGAGATCCTAAATATATGGGAGGCCACCGACCTGACAGACATAGAACAGCAATGGGTGGAACTGGGGTACCTGCTGGTAAAGCGGGCTATAGTGATGCTTTGGGGATCCAACAAACGACCACTGACGGTTGAGTGGGTGGCAGAAATGGATAGCTGCATGATTGCGGAGAAGGAGGTCTATAAACAACGGGGCTGCCCTAAGAAGTGGGACAAAAAATGTCCCATGGGGAAGGTGGAATGCTTTTAGGGGGGAAATCTGCACTTCTCCAACAGAAGATATGGCGATAAGGAGAAATCGAAACAGTGACCTTCCAATTCATTAAATATCTGTAGTAGGTAAACACTGATGTACTATAATGCACGATAATCGGGCTGAAAAGTGGAGAGGTGTGGTGCAGCGGCCAGGGCAGCTGACTCCAGAGCACAGGGTTCACGGTTCGATCCCCGGCTCCGGCGGCAGCTCAGTTCAGCACCATGTGACTCTGGGCAATAGCTCACTTAATTTCCACACCAGCGCCTTGAGACCCGTAAGGGTGATTAGCTGCGCTATATAAAAACGGACTTACTTTTTACGATGACTCTGTGCTTTAACTTTAATAAAAATTGTAAAAAAAAAAAAAAGAAACTTATTGGTATATTAAGCAGCACTCATTTTTTAACAGCGTTGCTTCGGTTATATTTGTACAAGACCGATAAATTCACCCAAGTACACTATACAGTCACGTGAAGGCTAAATGCATAGCAAGGGCTGAGGAAGGTAATCCTGTCTCAACCATAGGACAACACATGAACGCGAACCACACGTGCCACCACACATGGACCATATCATGAGGGGAGTCACACCCCTTCCAAGCGGCGTCGAACCCCCGAACATGGTCTTCAGTATCAACAGGGTTAAATACCAATTCAGTATGAGTTTTGCTTGAGTTGAGAACAGATCAAAGTTGTTTTTAACAGTTGGTATCGCTACAGATTTGTTAGTTTGGGGCAGTGGTGTGGCAAGGGTGCCATGTGCCCTAATGCAGACTAGGAATGCCCCGTGTATCCCTTTAGTGGGTTTTAAATGGAGGTTCAATAGAGGTTCAGCCACGCCTCATGCCACTTCACCTCCTGCACCAGTGCTGGCCACGCCCCTGCTTGAATCATTGTATGGCAAGACCCGGAGGCTAACATTATGCATTCTCCTAGATTGTCACTACTCACGGTAGCCCCTTTAAAAGAACACAGAACACAAGAAGATGCTGAAGCACATAAAAGACCAGAACCCCCGCCATCTTCCTCCTCTTTTGCTGCTGCTCCATGCAGATAAGTAGTGTTGTGTGCTCTGTTGTTACTGGTTGAATGATTGTACTGAGGCCCCTGGCTTGGTGTGGGGAGAAGGGACAGGTGCTTAATGCACTATCCCTGGTGCCCTCACCCCTGCCCCTAGCACCTAGACACAGAGATCACCCAGAGTTCCTCTATGGTGTCCCTGAGGCTGAGGTCTAGCCTCAAGCCATGCCCTGAAGGATGAGAGATGGAATAGCGGGTGACTTTGAAGCTGTGGAACCAGGTGCAAGTCTCCAGCGTCAGATCAAACATTCTGTGATTCTGGGCAAATCACTTGATTTCCCCGTGCCTAAAAATGAATGTGTCCATCTGTAACACAACTGGTGCTCATGTAAAGTGCTCTGATACCTTCGGGTTGAGTTTGCACTACATAAAACTGCAACAACAACAAAAAAAAGAATCCCAGTAAACCATCAGTAGTCACTTTTAAAGTGTTACAAGCCGCTCGAGTCTTCGGCAGTGGCAAAATCTATACCATGAGAGCTTCACAGGGCAGGGCTCCGGGACAGACCCTCGCAGGGAGGGCTCCGGGACAGACCCTTACAGGGAGGGCTCCGGGGCAGGCCCTTACAGGCAGGGCTCCGGGTCAGACTCTTACAGGCAGGGCTCCGGGACAGACCCTTACAGGGAGGGCTCCGGGACAGACCCTTACAGGGAGGGCTCCGGGGCAGGCCCTTACAGGCAGGGCTCCGGGACAGACCCTTACAGGGAGGGCTCCGGGACAGACCCTTACAGGGAGGGCTCCTGGAGGCCTGCAGCCGAAGTTGGGCCTGCCTGAGGCACGACTTTAACACGACCATCCAATTTCATGATGCACTAACACAGTGTGTTGTGGACACAGACACAGCGACCTATGGGCCGGGGTGCTGCATTCCCTATGAGTGTTTGCTTTTTCCAAGATGTATTACGTTTTTTTATCAGGAAACATTGTATTGTATTTCCATTTATATAGCGCTTACTACCCCTGATGAGGAGTTGAAGTGCTTAGCGCTCTACTCCGGAACCCATGGTTAGTGGCTAATCTAGTGGTTAAATGTTGGTTATTGCTATAAGTCGTGCTCTCACTCTTGCCTAGTGCATAATTTGAATTGAGTCGCATCCAGGTGTTTATAACTTGGCACACTTGAGTTGCAGCTGAAGGCAGTGCCCATTTCTCTCAGTGCCTGTTAGGGGCAAAAATGTGCTCAGAATACGTGGTCATCCAATCTTTGGCCTCTCTGCAAAGCGCGCAGAGCAATGGTTACTTATGCCAGTTGCAGTTGTGATTCTACGCAAATGTGTTGGCAAGCTGGCACTCTACGCTCATTTTAGTGTATATGTTTAAGCCACGGCCTTAATTATATAGGCCCCACCCCTTTCAGGGACCCACCAGTTTTTTCATCCTACTTAAATCCCTGGGGGCAGCAGAGGTGCTCTGAGATAATGATGAGACACTGAGGCAGTGGTCTTCAAACGAATGTTTTGATGGTGCGCCCCCCCCCACCCTCCACGTGGGGGAAAAAATGATTGCCCCCCCTCCCCAACAAAATTGTTCAGAATTATTCTATTAAACTGGCAATGTTTAAATATGTCTAGACTTATTGAAACATTGCAGTTAAGTTCTGAACCATTTTAAAATTGCAATCAAATACATGATTGCCAAACATACTATTCTGGTCAGGCAGATCTTACCAATGTGTAAAAGTATCCAGTGTGATTATTAGAAATCGGGGTGTGGGGCGTTTGAAGACTATTTGGAGTCCCTTCTCCCTGCCAGGATATAAATGACAAAAGATGTCAGTGATGGCCCATTACAGAGCGGCTTGGTGCTGCTCATTTTTTCCTTCGCTGAAAGCAAAGCGCTGTTATCAGCATAATGCTCTTTTAGCCAGAGCCTGGAGCCCCCCCCGCTCCCTCCGGGAACACTTGAGGCCCCCCTGGGGGGGACCCGCCCCCCAGTTTGAAGACCCCCTGCACTAAGGGCCTGATTTAGATCCCTGCGGATGGGGTACTCCGTCACAACAGTGACAGAGATCCCCTTCGCCAAAATATAAATCCCATAGGATATAATGGGATTTATATTTCGCCAGACAGGATCACCATTATGATAGAGTAACCCGTCCGCCGAGATCTAAATCAGGCCCTAAGTTCAGGAGAGGGGGTGTCCAAGGCTCCCCTTGTAAGACACACGCCTGCTGGAGATTCTCCAAACCACCTCGCCCTGGCTCATTTTAAGGGTATACTAGGTACTGTCCACTCGTATTCTAAGGTATAGAATACTATACCCTATTTTAAGGATATAGTATGTACTGTCCACTCGTATTCTAGGGTATAGAATACTATACCCCATTCTAAGGGTATAGTATGTACTGTCCACTCATATTCTAAGGTATAGAATACTACACCCTATTCTAGGGATATAGTATGTACTGTCCACTCGTATTCTAGGGTATAGAATACTATACCCCATTCTAAGGGTATAGTATGTACTGTCCACTCATATTCTAAGGTATAGAATACTATACCCTATTCTAGGGATATAGTATGTACTGTCCACTCGTATTCTAGGGTATAGAATACTATACCCCATTCTAAGGGTATAGTATGTACTGTCCACTCATATTCTAAGGTATAGAATACTATACCCCATTCTAAGGGTATAGTATGTACTGTCCACTCGTATTCTAGGGTATAGAATACTATACCCTATTCTAAGGGTATAGTATGTACTGTCCACTCGTATTCTAAGGTATAGAATACTATACCCTATTCTAAGGGTATAGTATGTACTGTCCACTTGTAGGGTTCGTAGCATTATCACTGCTTCAAAGGAAACCACTGGGATACATAAGTGCTGTGTTAAAGACAGCACAAACACACAACCGACTACATAACATCCCACTACACCACTAGACAGTGCCATGCAATACACCATCAGGGGTAGTAAGCGCTATATAAATGCAATTATAATTACAATACGACACACCACCGCACACTACAACAGAACACAGCACATTAGGTAACACAGTGTCACACAACCCAGGACAGACCGCACAATACAATGCAACCCACCACAGCACAATATCACACAATGCAACAACACGATGCACTGGTATAGTAAGGACCTAGCACAAAAACAAAACAGATAACACACCACCACACTGTACCAGAAGACAATCCCATGCATTACAACATAGCGCAACCCACAGCACACCAGAAAAGGACACACAGCACAGGACAGCCCGTCCACTGTAACGCAACCCACCACATATTACACAACATAACAACACGATGCATCTGAAATCGTCAAAACTGCAAACAATATAATTTTCCTTTGTTCCCCCAAATTTTCCTTTGTTCCTGCCTCGCCTGTTCACAGGACTCCTGCACCATTTCACAAAAAGATGTTTTTACTTTTTTCGAAAATATTTTGGTTTGGCACCGTCACACAAATGGAATTTTCTGATCTAAAGTCAGAAAATAATACTCCCTGTGAAGCAGATAACTCGTCATTTTATCTGTGTGGCGGAGAGAGCCCTCGTCAATTATTTTCGTTCTCTACTTCCTTTCATTTATCATCTGAGCTGAGTTTGGCTCCAAGCAAGGCCTTGCAGGTGCAAAGTGCGTTATAATTGGACTTGGACTGACAACAAAGCCCTTCCATGTTTGGCAGCTGTAAATGCCCAGTTTTAGGTGTGGCCTAAACTAAAGCCAGTCTCATGTAATCCAAATATTCATAAATAAAAATACATACATATATTCGTACATAAAGAGATTCTGGGTCATCCCTCTTGGTCCATTGGTCTGTCCAGCTGTCACTCACATTTTGCCTCCACCCACCACAGCATTCAGTATGGGTAAATGGGTCTGCCACCGTTATTGTGTTCTTGCACTGTCAGCTACAGCATTGCACCTGATCACAAGTGCACATCCGTCTAAAAAGAAGTGCACTTCAATGTCAGGGTTGGTTGGGCAATACTTGCCAGTGCTTTTTTCTTTTCGTTCTTTATCCCTTTTTTTGTTCTAGTGAGCTTTGTGTCTTTAAATTCAGGATGCAGTAATTGAGACTCATTGGTACCTTTGCTTTGCACCAACAACTGTCAGCTTTTAATTCGAAGTGTTTTAAAATTAAAATGATTTCTATAACTTTTCTAATTATACCTACCTGCTGAGAAGCACCTGCACCGTTCTTACAAAATTATGCGATTATTAATTTATTTTTATTTTTTAAATTTGCATTTTAAGCATACAGCCTCCAGATTCATGCTGTCATGCTGTCATGTTTTCTTTTTTTAATCTTTTTATTTATGTGGCATATAGTTGCACTAAAACATGAAAAAAATTGCTATCTCGCCAGCTTGTCAAGGCCAGACCTACCGGCTTTGCCAAAGTTTATTTAAATACAGAGTATAATTTTGACACTAGTCTAATGAGAGAACTGAGGCGCCAGGACATACAGAGGATACTACACAATTACAGAATGTGTTCAAGTGGCAAAAGTTGCATTAGAACTCTAATTTTCCAGTGGCAGCGGTACCAATTTAGCCACTTGACTGAACCTCCATGGCAACCAGCCAGTTTTGCCATTAACTCAACTGGCTGAGCGGTTAATTCAGACTTGGACACCAGCATGAGCCAGTCCCCCTGCACACTGACTTGTGAAACCTCTTCAGCCTATGGGTCATTCTAAATAATGCTAAGGTATCCCTGCTCCCCCACCAAATTCATCAGTTTGTGAGACTGCTTTGAACACTGACCAGGACCTGCCTCTCCTCTATCTGTGCAAGATGGCTTTGGTCTAATGGTTCCACAGGACAGTGGCGCTGTTCGTCAATGTATCTTCCCAGGCCAGATGCGGCCAGAAGCGCTCCTGGAACATCCCAACCAGTTGTGCGAGACGGCTAACTTTGGCCATGGACGCTGCTCCAGCTCTTCTTCCAATAGAGTCTTACTGGGGTCTTAAGGGAAACATATCGAGGGGATTTTCTCTGCACCCTCAGACTCTGAGAGTGCAATCATAACAGTTGGAGTTTGGTTGGTGGGGCTGTTGTGGACTTTCTTGAGACCCATGGAATTAGCCCAAAGAAGGAAATAAGTTGCCGAATTATATCCAGGATTTGTAAAGCACGGCAAATCACCCATGGGGGTCTCAAGGTGCTGAATTGTAGGCACAGGGAGATTAGGTGATTTGCCCAGAATCACATGATGTTGACGCCGATGCGGAGACACGAATCTGGTTCCCACCGGCTCCAAAGTCGGCAGTTCAGGCCGTTAGCCACATCCTCTTCCTTTCAAACCTCGATGTCTGACCTCCTGCGAACTCCAGGGTGAGGTGGTCATAGCATACAACATCAGTGCCTTCTTCCTTCTTATCAGGGAAGGCAGATTCATTCCCATCCCCGTTGGCCGCTGATCATATAGCACAATGGACAGGTCCAGAAGCACCGCACCGCTCTAGTCTCATGATGGAGGAGGGAAGAAGAGGGCAAGGACAGCGTGAACTAAATTCATTGTGAACTGAATCCCACAGTCTCGATGTAGATATTCAGTATCTGGGATTTTACCAGTCACTTACCTGCTAGCAAGTAGAGTTGGAAGAATCAGCTCCCTAGGTGGACAAGCGGTAGCTAACCCCGGGGTACCTGCTTCTCCTGGAAAGGTCACTGGTGATTCAGAAGACACTCCTGAGGTCCAGTGTTGGCAACACCTTCACACTTAGGACAATCCTGGGCACCACTACATCTGGCTCTTTGACTCCTGTCCTCGCTGTGGGAGAAGTATCCTGGACCCAGCAGTAGGCTTTAATCTTCAGTCTCAGTTATGACAAAACTCCTTTCATTGCTGAGCTAGAAAGAGTGATCTGACAAGAACCCCTGTTTCAGCACCCTACCCTACCCCACTAAGCACTGAAGTCTTAGTGGTACATTTGAAGTACTTAGTCAGGTATCAAAATAAAAGTAATTGACTGAGTTTATTTTGGTCTATCCTTTGGTAGTACTCCACTCACATTCATATTCATGCTGAAAGGTATTTCAGATTTCCAAATCAATCAGGTGATAAACCTGTCAGTGTTTTTTTTCTAATGCACAGCATGGGGACAAAGAAAGGCCATTAGATAAATGTTTCTGGCAGGAAATCTTCCAAGGCATCCAGTTCTTGATGATTGTGTCTTATTTTTCCCTTTGCTTTGAGATTCAACGCATTCAATTATTCTCATAGTGGTTAATTCCCCTGGAAACACTTCTACCTGGATGGTAACCGGGGAGCAGAAGCTCAGGTTCACGAAATATCTTGTCTGGCTTAACCTGTAACTGCCATTGCATTGTTCCCTAGCTGACGATACGCCGTAAAGGGTATCTACTGAGTTCAGCTACTAAAGTAAAGAATAGATACTCACTTGTATGTCTACTGTGGCTTTACTCAAGTAGGTTCAGCCCTGTTACCAAAACCACTCACCTGCTCAAACTCACACCTACTATTGCTTGAAGGTGTTAATATAAATGAGTGAGAGTTTGGAAATGTGGTGTGTAGGAAGCATAAGATGGGTTGGGTCATAGACGCACAGAGTGTGGGACTCTGTGCATGCCTTGCAGCTTTAATATATATTTTTTTATAAACTCTAGGACACAGTATGCATTACACTTTCTAGAGGAAAAATTGAGCTCCCATGGTATGATCCCCCCTTGTTAGGACAACTGTAAACTGATTATAAGACTATTACCAATTTCAAGCAATCAAACGCCTCTGACTTGTAAGACAGTCTCGTCTCTTTTGTAAAAGGCCTTCTCACCTGCTCTTGCTGCGCCAGGAGCCCGGCTGATGATCCCTCGAGCACCGAAGGTCCATTAGCCCTAATGGGAGAAAGAAAGTGTGTTTTTTGCCATTTCTGAGCACTGAGCAGGTAAAGTGAATCACATCAATTTTTTCAAGATTGTTCTGACTATAAATGCAATATGTAAGCATTCTTCCATTTTCAAGGCTGAGGGTTAATGGCTGATGATCCCTTACAGAGTTCCCTGCCTGCCAGCAGTCTTTATTCTGAAGCACACACCAGCTCCTGACATCAGCCAGTGCTCCTGTGATAGAGGAGTCTCACACCTGTCTCCGGTGTACTGGGAAAGAACCAGTGTGTGGGCCACATCCTGAGGCCTATTAATCTCAGCCACCGGTAAATTACTCAGGCCCTCATCCCAGTCCAATATTATTTTGCACACCAGGCCACCTCAGTTTGAACCCAGCCATATGCAAATCAGTTTTGACCCAGCCATATGCAAATCAGTTTTGACCCTACTCCAATAGGAACAGCCCAGCCAGGCGAGCTCCTCACTGAACCAGAACACAAGCATTTCATCCATTACTTTTTTGCATTCCTCAAGATGATTGGAACATAACTCTGGCCGGACACTTTGGAAGAAAATGGACCATAAATCACATCTAAGTATGACCCTCAATTAGGAAGAGCCAGAGGGGTCAGCTGCACCCCCGACTTGTGTTTCGATACCCCAAGTGCTTGTTGCTACCCTTGATTTACGTACAAACACACCCCCCCCCAACCTCAGTTATGCATACAACACAATTATGGACCTCGTCTGTTCTTTGTTTCATACCTTCCTATGGGCAAACGTCTTAGGATTGAACCCAGATGTTTGGGACACTTCACTTTCTGTTGATCCCTGTGAATATAATTTTTTGCAGACATTGTCATGTGAATGTAAACATGCTGATGCTCTTGTACTGCAATTTTGAATAAATAAATAAATGTTGAAAAAATATATATATAATACATAATAAAATAGACTGATGTTAAGTCTTTTATATTATCAACTTATGTTAATTTTCTATATTTTATTTTGGTGCCTTGCACTTTTTTCAACTTTTATGTCTATGATGACTTTCGGTTGCTGTGACAACCGTGAAAGATGATGATGCATATAATGTCGTACCTTAATGGCGCCCGATGTTGTGAGCAAGGCGGTTCAGCCGTCAAAACGCGTCAGGGCTTTCTAGTGAAATAAATTCTGGTGTCACATATCCATGGTGTCGGCGCCTGTTTCTTGGCAGAGAAATGGGATTGGTTGCATATATATATATATATATATATATATATATATATATATATATATATATATATATATATATATATATATGTATATATATATATATATATATATATATATATACACACATATATATATATTCACCCAATCCGCTCACAAATTCCTTTACCAGGAAAAACGGGCACGGACCCAAGGTTCAGTGCTGTTTGTCGTTTATTCACTCGAGCAATCCGCCATTACGCGTTTCGGCCTCATCGACCTTGATCCCATGACAAGCTGCCTTAGCAAATCGTGATTTTTAAAGTGACATGTGCATTCTAAACTTGGACTAACATAGAAAACAGACTACATGGATTCAGTTTGTTGCACGTATTCCGGAAAATATATCCGGCCATATTTGGCAGAATAATCTATCACTCCCTTTTATCTGTAATTACATCATGTTTTTGATTTAGATGGTTGCTTAAATGCTTTCTTTATGAAAACAGATAAGTAGATGAATTTAATACATACATAAATGTATCTTGTTGTTCATGTATATTATCAAACTGTGTAAATGTAATATATATTACCAATAAATTTGTAATACAGTTGTGTTACTATGCAGATAATATAAGACCTTCTAAAAAATCCACATAATTCAATAAAAGAACCAGAAGTTTTTGTCACCGCCCTTATTCTAGAACCAACAATAAAGTGCATAGTGCAAAATGTGAGGTGTGATATTATATTAAAAAACAGTTGTTATTGTTACGGTAGCAGCATAAAAAATGGGCTTGTGCAAATATGTCTGTCCCACAATTGTCTTCTCATTTAGTTGATTAGGGAATATTGAATTTCATACATTTACACGATTTATACTGTGCAAAAAAAGCAAGATTAACATTATCTATCCAGGCGCAGACAGGAGGGGAATATATCATTATGAAGAAACTACACAATAAAAGTTCATTAAAACGATGTGTATAGATATCTATATATGTATATATGTAAATTAGTCCATTTCTTTGGCTATAACATGTGACTGTTGGTCTTAGCTCATCCTTAAAAATTCACTTTTTTGATCCTATATGATAATGTTTACATAAAGAAATTAATAAATATAAAAATATAAATATTGATATATCTAAGAGCATAAGATTTCTATGGAATATATTTCTATAGGAGAGCAAGATACCTAAATAGGGCATAGTGTATCTAGTCACATGATTAGGATTTCATATATATATTATTATTTCTAATATTTTACAAACAGGTATACAAGTCTTCAGTGGCATTCAGACCTCCTGGGCATTTGGTGTCTAGGTCCAGAATGTCCCTGGTTTCTAATCTTCTAAGTTGTAGTTCTCTATTGCCTCCTCTTCTATGCGTGGGAACTGAATCTATCAGAAAATACTGCAAATCTTTAACGTTGTTTTTGTGCACTTCATTGAAGTGCCTTGCTACAGGGTATGTGGGGTCTGCATTTTTAATAGCTCTAATGTGTTGCAGTATACGCTTGTGGGCTTGTAATTTTGTGCTGCCCACATACTGCAAACCGCATGTACATTGTAGTATGTATATGACATACTCTGTTTTGCAAGTGAGATGTTTATTTATTCTCTTAGTTTCTCTGCCAAATGCGGTAGTATATGTGGTTCTGTTCGCCCCATGTTTACACGCCTTGCAGCTTGAGCATTTAAAAAAGCCCTTCCTGGCATTTAACCATGTCGCCCCTTCTTCTACCTCTGGGCTACACTTGACTAAAGCGTCTCCCATAGATTTGGTTTTTCTAAAAGAAATCGATGGATTCTTTGGTAATAGATGTCCTATCACAGGATCATCTAGTATAAGGGGCCAGTTACGTTTAATAATGCTTCTTAGCTGTTTTTGTTGTTTGCAATAGGTTAAGATAATTCTGATAGATTCAGCATTTTGATCAACCTCTACATTTTATGCTCCTCTGATATAGTGGTTTTACCAAATAAGAGTTCAGTTCTACTCAATTGGTTAGATTTGCTAATGGCCATATCTATTATGTCGGGAGAATAGCGTCTTTGTAAGAATCTAATTTTACTAGCCTGCTGTGTGCGTTTCAGTTCTTGTTCATCACTACATATTCTTTTAAGTCTCAACATCTCACCGTAAGGTATACTGTTGATTAAGTGCATTGGGTGAGAGCTGGTGGCATGTAGGACTGTATATCCCGCTGTTGGTTTGCGGTGTAGTGATGTGACTAGTTTGTTTTCTATGATACTGACTCTTACATCTAAGAAATCTACTGAATTGCTGCTGACTGTTGCCGTGAGTTTCAGATTGATTTCATTTTCATTCAGTGAGGACACAAATTGTGAGGCATTATCTTCCGTCCCTCTCCACACTACAAAGAGATCATCTATATATCTTAGCCAGACTATGATATGATCTGTCATGACTTGATGGTAATCACCCTTGAGGACCAGCTCCTCCCACCAGCCCATGTGTAAACATGCATAGTTTGGGGAGAAGCTGGCCCCCATGGCGACACCACGCATTCGCCGGCATATCTGATTTTGAAATTAAAATAAATTATTTTCTAGACATAGAGTCATGTTTAAGAGCATTTTTGTGTGTTGTGTCATGTATGTCGGCCTGTTGTTAAGATAATATTCTAGTGCCCTGATGCCATCTTTGTGTTTTATACTTGTATATAGGGACGAAACGTCCAGAGACATCAGAATGTAGTCGTCTTGCCATTTCAAGTTATTGATTTTACGCAAAAAGTCACTGGTATCTTTTATATAGGACGGAAGACCTTGTACATGTCACTGCAGGAAGTAGTCGATGTATTTCAACGTATTCTCTAGCAAACCATTGCATGCTGCTATTATTGGCCTCCCTGGTGGCTGACTTTCATTTTTGTGGACTTTTGGCACAAAATAAATCACTGGCATGACAGGATGCTCTATTTTCAGGAATTTATATTCATCCATATTAAGTAATCCCGCACTTTTCCATGCCAATAATTTTGTGTGGAATTCATTGTATGTGGTCTTAACTTTTAGTGGTGAGCTTCTTTTATAGCAAGCTGTATCATTTAATTGGGATAAAGCTTCCCTCATGTAATCCTTCTTGGGCCACAGGACGATATTTCCTCCTTTGTCCGAATTTCTGATGACGATTTTTTTTGTGGAGTTTTATATAGCGCAAACTTGACCCAAAGGTATCGGGTATCAGAGCGCTTTACATGAGCACCAGTTGCGTTACATGAGGACACATTAATTCTTTTTTTTTTGGTTAGGCACGGGGAGATTAAGTGATTTGGCCAGAATCACAGGATGTTCAGCGTCATTGCCGAGACTCGAACCCAGTTCCCCAGATTCGAGGTCGACCACCCTAGCCGTTAGGCTAACTCCTCCTTTGTTCTTTTGAAGTTTTGTCATCAGTTGGCTATATCTCCATTCCATACTTGATTTTTTGTCTTTATATTTATATAGTTTGGAATTCAAATGCTTGATCTGTGCCACCACATGTTCATTAAAAATGTCCAATGAATCCCTTGGCATGATGGGATTAAAAGTTGATTTAACTTTGAAGGGTGTATTGGGTCTGATGAACATAGTTTCATTTAGATTTACTTGGGAATCTTCTTCATGGTTGGACTCCTGAGTTATACTTTCTTTGTGTAGATCTTGTAAGTCTCGTAACAGTGCCTGGTCACTAGCTGTAAGTTTCGTAGTGTTAGAAGGAAGTTCTTTCTCTTTCTGGTGTCACATATCCACGGTGTCGGCGCCTGTTTCTTGGCAGAGAAACGGGATTGGTTTTATATATATATATATATATATATATATATATATATATATATATATATATATATATATATATATATATATATATATAACCAACTGACGGTCGTCAGTAGGTAGTTATAGTTAAAACCATGTTTCTATTCAAAAATATATATATATTTTTTATCAATATCTTTGGCACCGGTTGACAAATCTTCGCTAAATTTTTAAAACTAATGGGGCGCTCAGGTCAGCTCCTGTCTTGAAAGTTTCGGGGGGATTCGTCAAGCGGGGGCTGAGAAAAAGGGGGGTCCCAAAACGTGTTTTCTCAATGTTAATTTCCATAGGAAACTTTAGACACGGCTACAGCCCGAACTGCTGAAAGGAATTACACCAAATTTGGCAAAAAGGTAGCTTTTGGTCCAGAAAGCACGCTTTTCTTTAAATGGTGTAAATCCGTTCAGTAGTTTTTGAGAAATTTAAACTTTTACAGATATTGATATTTGAGAATTGTGAGATCTGATTGGCTGAACCCTCCCGATCATGAGCTTGTTTCTGATTGGCTGCCAACACTTCAAACCAGGAAGTGTTGGCAGCCATCTTGTGACTCAGTACCGAGTCACAAGAAAAAAGTTGAGAAAAACATTACAAAACAAGAAAAGGGGGCAGGTTAAAAACACCCTGACCCACTAGGCCTGGTCAGGGGGTCCCACAGGGACCCCCTGGGCCAAAAAAGCATTTAAAAAAAAAAGATTTGGCCAGAGTCGTGTCGGGTGCGCGAATCCAGCACAAAATGTTTTAAAAAACGAACCGCGGTCTCCCGCGCTTTGTTTTTTTTAAGCCCCGGGTGGGCCAGGTCCCAGGGGAAATGTTTTATTGTGGTGCGGAGGCCCGCGGGGGCCCCTGCAGCCACCTCCATGGGGCTTTTCTGATAATGCGCAGGGGGCACGCGGCCCCCCTCCCCGCAGCCCCGGGGACTGCCACCTCCCGGGGCTTTCTTATTAAAATGCGTGGGGGGGGGCGCCTTCCCCCCCATGCTTCCCCTGGGACCGTCACCTCCACAGGGCTTGAAATTAAAAATGTTTTTTTCAGTGAATTTCTAAGGTTTTTAAATGCTAATTTCTAACTATAACGTCCCTGAAACCTATGTTTTTTTAGTGAATATATATATATATATAGTTTCTGTAGTTTACACACCCTTTGCTTCTGCTATTCCCCTCTGAAGCTAATGGGAGGGTATCTATTTCATATTATTTTTATTACTTATTTCTCTACCACTTCTGTACCTACACAAGGGTGTTAGTGTGCTTTCCATACTAACAGTAACATATAAACTCACTTCTCTTGACAATGTAATGATAATTGGATCAAATGACAGAAAGAAAGGGAAGAACAGGATGCGCAGGGCGTTGGGGTTGAAAGCAGGGAAGAGGGCTGAAAAAATTGGACTACAGGAGGAACAAAAAAGTATACAAGAGCCAGAGTTGTATACATTTGATATTAATTTCAGAGGTAGTGATTGCTTAAGAGATTGTTCAGTTGTCTCTTCAAAGGAAGCAGATTAACTTTACGCTTAAGTTCTTAAAGTGGAGAAGTCCAAGGTGTTTAGACTACTCTGAAGACGATTCTGCTGCAGCAGCTTGGATTTTGCATGTTCTCGTGTCCAGTCTTAGATTATTTTTACTTCTTGGTTGTATCATTCCACCGGAGATCTTCACGGCTGACACAAGGTTTGGTGGGTGCTTAAGATGGGATTCTCCGAAGATGATACATGCCACTTTGAACTTTATTTGGACTTTTATCGTAAGCCAGTAGAGTTCTTAAAGCACAGGTCTCATGTGATCACATTTCTGTGGCCTACATAGATCTCAGTCCTGCACTGAATGTAGCACAGCGTTGAGAGCGGCAGTGATCTTGGGAGCTAAATCAGCGCTGCATTTCAATAATCCAGGTGTGAGAGAGATAAATGCTGGATGACAGGACACAAGTAGTTGGGGTTTGGCAATAATTGTAATATCTGTACAAACTGGACTGTGACTCTAACATTTTGTAACAAATAATCCATATGCAATTTCTTAGCGGGGAGTTGATAGTTCTAGAAATCCAAGCATTTTACTTTGGGAAAATGATTTGCGAAGCAGCGGTTCATCTGGAGATCAGAGAGTCAGCCATGTTGAAGTTCATTTTAGTCTGTCATGTTACAAGAACAAATTCGATCTTATCTTGATTAAGACTGAGAAAATGAGTTGCCGTCCAGTTCTGGGCGAGATCTCAGTATGTGAATATTGCCAATGGACGAGTTTTTTATGTAGAGTAGGGTATCATCTACACGTTGGTGAATGGAGACACTGGCCTCCTCCATCATGACTCTGATGGCTCCCAATACAAATTGAACAGTTCAGGTCACAAGTATAGAACCTTGAGGGATACCACGTTACCGGGGCTGAGTCAGAGCAGGGGGCAGAAAACAAAAAAGGAGAACCTTTGCTGACAGGTCGGTAGATCCAAAGAAGTCAGTCACATAACCTATCCCAAGTCAATTCTATCACCTGCCTACTACCTAAATGTGAATAAGATATCTGTGCTAGCTAAACCCCAACTAATATTACCACTGATTTGATGGAATTACATGACATTATTTTTATTGTAAAGCACGTTTACGTCTCCACAGTGCGCACACACACAATCACCACCCATTCCACCAATGCTGGGATAGAAAAAGAGTGAAAATGCAGTGAGGTTCCCACGACCAGGCACAAACTCCGCACTAGCACCTGTGTTTGCTTGATGCAGTATGCACGGTGTGACCATGTGATCTGAGGAGGTAATGCGGATGACAAGTGGGTCGAAGAGTGATCCACACAAGCTGGCATGGGTACAGAGGGTGAGACTCCATGTGCAGTGCTAGTTACACTACTCCCTGGCTTCAACTCCCATCTGACATCATCTTGACTGGCACCAAGATAGAACCTAATGGTGGTGCAGCTAACTACTTTCAAGAGACATAGAGGTGAAAGCCACCCTGCTTTTCCATTTCAGTGGTGTGTCGGTGCACAAATCTTTTCTGATGTCACTTGACACTGAGCCACGGAAGGCCATAGCGTAGCAGTCACAGCTCTGAAGGCTCCTTTTGGACCTTTTCTAAATGCAGATTATTAAAGATTTGTTCTGCGCCGAGCAAGCACATTGTAGGAACATCGTTTGACATTTTCGATGAACGCCTGAAACAACTGACCAGTACCTATGCCACGGCAGACTGGTTCAGAGGTGCCAATCCCATGGTAAGGGAACCAGGCATGTCTCTAAAAGCCATGCTGGAGCTGTGAATGTTTAATGCAGTTTCATATGGTGATGTACCTGACGTGTGCTTCCATAACACAATGGCCATGGGACACAACGCAAAGGACCATGGAATGAAGCAATCAGGACAGACAGAGTGGTACACCCAATAACAAAGTAGGGTGTGGGTGCCACAGAGATGTGCTCATTCATGAGAGGAATTCTCAGATCATAAGTGTGTGGCAAGATGAACCTCTGCTCATCGCCATATACCATGAGCGACGAGGAGTGATCATGTTTGTCGGGAAAAAAAGATAAAACAACACTGGTGTCACCAAAAAACAGAGTAAATATGCAGATGATGACACTGGTGGCACCAGAAACCTGAGCTGGAATAATTGCCCTAAAGCTCTGGGATTTATTCTCGGAGAGAGGACTATGGACCTGCAGCCCACGCTCATTATTCGGAGCTGCACCTTGTCATCGATGTGTGTCATTCCATACACCTGTGAGATGACCGGCGGTCTGCAGATCACGCTTCTCCAATGAGTAGCTCATGTAAGTACCTGCATCCTGTAAGTAGCTCTCTTGCCTTCAGCCCAGCCAGCACCAGTTGAAGCTTTTGGTTGATTGATTTAATATAATGTAACGTAATAACGTTTATTGTATAGTTAATTAAAACCATAACAAATAGGCATAAAATCTTCAAAATAAAACAATATGAATCACTTCATCATCTAAGACTCAATAGATACTGTAATCGCATTATTCCATTCTTTGAATAACCTATACAGTACCCTTATTAAAATACCAATTGCCTCGTTCTAACCCAGTCCGACATCAGCTCCATCAGTCAGATTAAACTAATCTCATTAACCCCAAAATACATGTACTATATAATGTAATCCTAAAACAGAATCAGCTGTATGTACACCAGGCTAGATTATAATTTCTTGGGCTCAATTAAAATAATGCCATAGCCTTTACTTGAGGGCAGATGGGGCAATTCAATCTAAAGGACGAGATGTGTGTAGCCTCCAAAACTTGCCTTACTTAGACTACCAATACTTCTTTTGCGAGCAGTGCCTCCCAAAATTCCGTCTCGGAAGGATTGCCCTCAACACCAGTCCCCGTACGTCCTAAATGTCCACTGTCTCCAAGCTCAGCTCGAACGTACACATCTACAAAGCAACGCGGATGTTATTTCGGAGGTACTGCTCTTGCCCTAATATTCAACAGTAATTTGTTTAAAATATTCACAAATTGATTTAATATATGCAACCCAAAATTGAAATGTCTATATTCAAGACAAAAATGTGTGTATTTTCAGAACTCATAAGCTGGAAAAAAATTGTCGGATTTCCAAAATGTATTTAGCTGATATATGATAAGGTATTGGGGAGGCTAAGCATGATTATTAACTTGGTGCCAAAGCCATTGTAATTATGGCGCTCATGTATATACAATATTGAGGCATTATAAATTGATAAAGTCCTTTTCACAATAATGCTTTCAACCCTGCTGGATGAACTGAGGTAATCACTGCTGGTAATCTTCCATGGAGTGTCCATCTTGTCTGATGAGGTCACTGTTATCACACTAATGATATTTGTAGCTCAGTCAATCAATCATGACTTGTGAAGCGTGACTAATCACCCATGAGGGTATCCCGGCGCCGAGGATCTTGCTGCGGAGGCTCAGTCGAACAACCAGGTCTTGAGGTTTTTCCTGAATTCCAGTAGCGAGGGTGAGGTCCGGAGCTGAAGAGAGAGGTCGTTCCCAGACTTGGTAGCTCGCTATAATTAGGATTGAATATAAGTAGCTATTATTACAGAAAAAGTTGGCGACGCCTGCTGTAGATATTAGGGATGGGATCTAATTCATGTTGTAAGATCGCAAGACACAACTCTTTCAGAAGGAGAACGCCTGTCTCCCAAAATCTATAGTCCCCAACCGCTGACAAAAGCATTTTGTTGCAGTATTGTTGGATATGGTTGTGCAGAGGTTAGACGCACAGTGGTTGGTTAGACTGTGTCTGTTGCAATCTCCTTCTTTGTATGTACTTTGG
Source organism: Calotriton arnoldi (assembly GCA_963921515.1). NCBI lineage: Eukaryota > Metazoa > Chordata > Amphibia > Caudata > Salamandridae > Calotriton > Calotriton arnoldi. Next base: position 3,097,271 of record CAWUFW010000041.1, read on the forward strand.
GCAGAAATTTGAATAGTTGTGCAATTCCATCAAGTCTTCTGATCATGAGCTTCAAGGACAGAAGGGAGAGTTAGTTAAAAGTTCATGAGACCACTGTGGCAACCAATCTCCACTTGCAGTGAATTTCCCACTCAATCCACCTGAATGAAAAGACAAACCAAGCAAGATCTGACTTGTGGTCATTTAAAGGATACTTTTTGTGCCTTACTTTTAAGGACCTACGAGGCAGGGTCGCTTCACCAAACCCATTCACGTCAACTACCACAGTATTTAGTATTACCTAGCATAGTCCATCGATATGGACACGGAAATTTAAGACTTGTCAAAAACACTGCCAATTGAAAATGAAAGTAGAACCCCCTCATGATGAAGAGGAACAGGAGGTTGAATGAGCCCACCTCCAGACTAAACCTAAAAGGTACAAGGGAGAAGAGCTAAGACAAAGACACAATAAAAACAGGGCATTAAAGAAGGAAACAGAGCATGGACAAAAATAGGAGCTAGGGAGAAAATGCTGCAAATGAGTCTAGGGAAGCATTGGGGCTCTCCCACGTGTCGCTGTCGCAACAGGCGAGCAAAGAGTGCTGCACTCGGCCGGTCCATGTCAGATCTGCTGCATCGAAACATAAGATGCTGAACCGAAAGCAGCAAAACACACCAGTTTCCCAGGATGTTGGTGAACTACAGACTGAGGTTGCCTTCAGTACTGGGAGCACAGTTCCTCTCTAAGCTAACTCTACAATAAGAGTTGAATTCGTTTTTGTCAAACGTATCTTTTACCACCCTGGCAGGGTGAGGAAGCAGTGCATAATGTGGGAACATGACAGTAAATGTACATGTAGAGATTGAGAACCCCAGCTCTGATTGGATATTATCCTTGGTCAGTAGGGACAGATTTACCCCCAAATGTTGAGATATGTGCAGCATTCAAGGGCAATCGTATTAAAATTTATGAAGCCCCTCTAGTCCAGATAGACATGTACTTTAGGAGAACCTCGTATTCAAAGTATGGTTCTAAGCACAACGAGTCGTGTTCCCCTGTCCCAACGTGGACTGCGAGCGGCCTTACTGTGATTCAAGACAGATGGTCGATTACTTCCTGGTTGACTCACGTCAATGTGGCGTACACACTACATGGAACAAACACACAACTACTTACATGAAGTCCACTTTCTGTTAACACTCTGCTCGCTCTACACTGACTATGGAGCTAGGGTTTTTACTCTACATAGAGACAACTATTCAAGACAGATGGTGTAAAGGACAGAGTGGTCAGGACCACTAGAGTGTAAGAGGGCGAACAGGTGCAGGACTTTACTGTAGTCATGAAAGAGCGTGTAAACCATGAGGTCCCAAGTTCTGTGTCTATAGAGGTTCTAGACTCTGAGGTGACATTTACTACCTCATAAAGAGCGTAGCGGGGTACTTTAGTCTAAGTACCACCAAAGGTGAACTGGTAATGACAGATTCTTCGCCACCCCTCTGCAGCTCTCCTCTAGCAGCATCTAAGAACTATTCTAGATTATCAAAAATGTATACAACTCTGGTCCAGACAATACTGATTACACTGCTTCCTTTTAACTGTAATTTTATTTTTGGCAAATTCTCACTTTTCCTACCCATCCATGCTCTAATACTAATTAAACATTGTTCTGCGGTATCCCATCTCAGTTCTTTAAATGTTTTTTTTACCCATACCCATCCATTGCTTTGTTGACCCGTATTCGTACTGTACATATATGCAAAATATAGATATAGATAGATATATGGATAGAATATGTAGATAGATATTATACTTACTTGATAGATTTAAAAAAAAAAATCTAGTCTAGGTGCTCTTTCTGTGTGCCGAGCGCCACTATCGAGACCACCCCAAATACTACACTCGAGGGCAACATGACTTTTTGGGAAATTTTATATCGAAAACCTGGAAAAAACATATAAGGATGGAAAAAAATATAAAGGGATATGGATAAAAGTACAGTTAAGAAAAAGAGGAAAGCTAAGAGCACAAAGAATAAAGGGGCATATTTATGAGAGGCGTGTGTCGCGTTTGCGCCACGCAAAGTGGGACATGTGTGACACAAACCTCTAAGTCAAATTTTTGAAACCACACAAAGCCACTTTGCTTGGCTGTGAGTGGCTCTAAAAATTTGGAGTAACACAACGCAGTGCAAATGGCTGCGTTGCGTCACTGTGCCCTGGGAAGGCGTTCATGGGCGTTGCGTGGGTCTTCCCATTCAACTCCCATTGTTTTTGATGCATTCCCAGATTTACAAGAACTTATAAACCTGGGAACGCACCAACATCTTACACCTTCCCAGGGTAGGCGTAATGAGGGGAAATCTCTCTATTCCTCCTCGTTTTTCCTCTTTCTATGTGTGCTGCATTCTGAAGCACATATAGAAAGAGGAATTTGCCTCCCAGGATTTTTTCTGTACAGGAAGGTGCCCCTTCCTGTACAAAAACAATCCTGCATGAAATACAGGCATCTTTGCACCATGGTGCATGGGTGCCTGCGTTGGCGCAAGGCAGCCAAAACAGCGCCAGTGCAGGGGAAAGGATAGGAATGCGCCATATTGCCTAAAATACGGCACATTCCTGCCCTTTCCCTGTCACGCCATGCAGCTCAGCAAGGTGACGTGCTGCGCAGAGCTGCACGACTTTCTGATAAATGAGCCCTAAAGTGTACAGCTCAACTAAGGGTTGAATCGAGGTAGTATAGATATTCACCCTTCACTCCTACCAAATCCTGCAAAACGACCACCATACTATCACCAGTGTTCCTAAAGTCATCTTATCCCTTAGCCACTTCACCTCTTCACTCATCGTCACCGCCAACAAACGAGGCCTTCCACAGTGCTCAGTCATTTCACCCAGTCAGCCCCCACCACTACCCACACCATCTCCAACAGTAGCGGCTGGAAGGGAACGGCGGTGGAGAGGCGAAGGTGGCGGGGGGGGGGAGGAGAAAATTAAAAAAAATAATTTAAAAAAATACTACTTACCTTTTTGCCGGCTGCCACCTCTCCTCCGTCTTTTTCAGCTTCCTTCTTCCTGCAGTCCCGGCAGCAGGAAGCACCAGGCTCCCGGGTTCCCCTGAGCCAATCACAACGCTGCAATGCAGTGTTGTGATTGGTCTGAGCGCCGTGGGTCGGCACTCAGACGGGACAGGTAGGCTTTGCATGTTTCTCACCAGGCTGTGTAATGCAGCCTGGTGGGGAACAAACAAAGTGTGCAAGACTGTTTGGACGGCCCAGGAGGGCTGGCAAAACAGTCATGTGCACTTGGGGAGTGTGCAAACCACTCCTCCCCCTGTGCCATCAGCCGCGCCCGCCCTAACCCAGCCCCGCAGCCACAAAAAACAAAATCATAATAACGTTGTTATTATCATTTTATTTTTGCTGCTCTGCTCTGAGAGGAGTGGGGTGACGCTCCTCCGTCTTAGCGGAGGAGCCGCCCCTGTTATCCAACCCTTCCAGGTCACCTACAGACCTCACCCAGTTAACAATGTAAAAGCAGGTAGAGCCAACATGAAAACAACTTTCTACGCTCCAACCCTGGTTAAGGATCTCTTGTGGAACCTGCAGCCCCAGAACTCATGGAGCACACCTGCACTGTACTAAACGGTGTCCTGCTTCTCACACCACCACACATGTGCTACTTAACCATGTCACGCGGAGCAGCTGTAGACCACGTGGGCCTGGAGCTTTTGTCTGTCTCCTTTCCATTGTCCCAGTGTAAAACTGTAGAGTTCATCGAACTACCAACACATCGTCAAGCGGTAACTCCCACCTATGTCAGACGCACTGCGGACTCTTTGCAGCACCATGACGCAGGCGCTGCGGCTGAAAGAAACTTCAAATTCTTCATATCCAACTAGAGTTACATCCTCCATGAAAGGCTCTTTGGAACCTCATATATGGCCCTGTCAGAGATGGATGTCTCATGGTCTCAAAAGGTCTTCAGACTCCTATCTGAAGCCCTTCGACAGGTGCAGTATCACAGTAATGGTATCTCCCAGAAGCTTGTGGCTTTCTCCTTAAGAAGCATCTGCTTCAGACACATGTTGGGGCTTCAGCAGGGATGTGTTCCTTGTTTTCTGCCTCTGGGTTCATCTGAGGGCACTTTACCATTTTAGAGGGATTCGATCTTCCCCAGGGTTGCCACCTGTTTTATAAAAAATATCAGCCGTTTGTTGTTTTGCTTTTCTGAAACCACCAAGAGCTGATAGGGGAAAAATAATCTGTGTAAAATTGTCAGGATTCTCTTGTAACATAGTAATTACCCGTCTGTTTTCTCTAATAATCCTTCTGAAACAATTTCGACAGCTCTCAAATGCTTTTTTGCTGTTTTCTTTCTGCTTGTTGTTTTAGCTCCCTGTTTCAGATAGGAAAAAAATCATGTTTCGCTGCTTCACCAATATTTTTACCAGCTTAAACTTAAAAAGAGTGTCCAGGGCCGGTAAGGAATGGTCCTCTAGCCCTCCACCGATAACCTCCCCCCAGGTGAACATTTCCCGTTCACTGGCTTTAACTAAATCCTATTTCTCTATTGTGAAGTCCTCTGCTGAAGGGTAGACAGGATAGGCCCATTCAGAGCTGGAACTGGAAGTGCCCGCCCAGATGACCCCGGAAGGAGTTCAGGGGGATAATGAACAACAAGGTCGCATTTCAAGTGTTTCCTAAGCATCTGTCTGTTTGGAAACACAGCCGCAGGTAAATTGGAATGAGGTAGGAGAGGCCAGAGAACATGTTCTTGAGGACTAGTAATTATTCTTATATCCTTTAGATCTATGTTTACATTTGACTGATACTAAATAAAAACAATAAGTGGCGGTTTTTAGGGCAGTGTTTGTCTTGGAAGTGCTGCATGCTTTCAGTGCGTGTCATGCTTGCTCAGGCTGTGCTGTGCACACCCTTTCAGTGCGGTGTTTGCCTTTTTCTCCCCTGTGGGTATTTTGGCATCTGTGCAGTAGGTACATTAGAACACCCACACCGTTCATCAGGACTTACCTTGTGGTCAGAAGTCCTTTCACCCAGACTGACTGTAGGCCGCAAAGTACCACAAAACTCTAGATTGTTGGAGCAGTGTAAGTACAAAGTCTGGAATGATGCATTGTTCGTGATATACCTTCAATTATGCAGCACTTCATACCTCATAGGCACCAAGGCACTTTTAGAGGGGGCATGCCACCGTGTAAAGGGTGCTTGCTTGGTGTAGTGTGGGTTTGTAGTGTGGCGTATGGGAGAGTGTTTGTGGTTGTGTGTGATGACCAGAGGTGTGTTGTACTCGTGTTATATGTCACTGTCACTCGACCAAAAGGAGAGGTGCAATGCGTAAGCTCACAGGCGCTTGTGTTTTGGTGAAAGGTTGTGGAATGCAGTGTGGCCATGTAGGGCCTGCTGTGGTGTTATGTATGATCGACAGAGAATGCTTGTGTTACTGTGTAGCTGCAGTTAATTGTGGGCTCTGGTGAAGGAAAGTCCGAGACAGTTGCAGAGGTGTCCATGCCTACCAGCTTTAAGGGACCCTTGGCTCTAGTTCATGGGTGGGCGCGGTCCTAAGTACTATGACTTCTATGTCTCAATATAAAGGGAATATACAATCGTGCTTAACAATCCCAACACACTTTTAGGAGCTACAAAAGTAAAACATTGGTAATGCTTCTATCAACTTTTGTTGAAGTAAGTAAGAAATATACTTCTAAAAGCATTCTATAGAAGAAAATTGCCTCATTACAAGTGGAAATTAAAATTCCTGTTATTTCCCTGCCTCAGAATTACTGTCAAACCTGGGTATTATAAGAAGCAGACCTATGAGTGAGTTTATTAAATAGAGTAAGGTAAGATTTTGGAATATATCTGAATTATTAAGAGTAAACATAACTAGTAGATCGTAAAAAAGCAGAATTCTTAGGCGAGCCTGGATTTAACCTAGACCAGAGGCATGAGTGAGTCTGAGATTATCAAAGAAAGATGGTTTCATTTAGAGTATGGCGGACAGAGTTCTCGGTGACAAACGGAGTGCAGCACCCTATTTGCTATTTATAGTCAGGCGGACCGTCATGTTTCCGCTGCTGGCGCCCCCTCTGGGGCATTTAGAATATGGCGGATAGGGTACTCTGTGACAAACGGAGTGGAGCACCCTATTTGCTATTTATAGTCAGGCGGACCGACATGTTTCCGCCTGTGGCGCCCCCTCTGGGGCATTTGGAGTATGGCGGACAGGGCAGTCTGACAAATGGAGTGGAGCGCCCTGTTTGCCAAACCAACGGACCACCCACTTTATTTAGAGTTGGGTGGACCATCATGTTTCTGCTGGTGGCGCTCCCTCTGGTTCGAATGGTGGAACGCTTATTGTGACAGATTGGATCCGTCGGTGTAAATACCTCAGACTGTTCACTCTATTTAGGGTGGACGTTCTAATGTACTTCTTTTTCTGCTGGGACCATCATGAAAAGCCTGGAGGTCCTAAGCTGAAAATTATGGCCCCACACCCTGGGTGAAAACTTCCAGGGTCATTGCTTTTTTGTTTTACAGCAACAGTCTCCCACTCTGGAAGTTTGCTTTTATAAAATAAAATGTTGGCTGGGCGGCTGCGTGGATGATGGCGACTGCTCTGCAAACTTGCAGTGCTTTCAGGCGAGCCGAGGCATGGAGCTCTGCGCCCCTCTAAAGATGGAAGGATATACACCCTTCTGCTGCACTGGTGGACCGTGGTACAGCCTGCCAGTGTCTAGATGACCTCAAAGGTTTGAGAGATTCTGGCTGGTCCCAGGACCAGAGGCAGGAGTGGCAGGTACCTCTACATTTCTGGCTATCATTAATAGCAGATGTCTGAGGGATTCCTGGTATTTGAGTCATTGTGTTGCCGAGAGTAGAGTTAAGGATGAATTTAGGGATTGCCTAGAATAAAGCAATTCTATGATAATTTACAAAAAGGACAAACAGTCCATTCAAAGCTCAGTGTTGAACCTTGGAGGCATTTAGCATTTTATCTAAGCCTACATAGATGCAATGAACAGACTCAATGAAAAAGAGACATATTTTCAGAAAATCACTCCACCTGACTGTTCCACAAAGAGTCAGAGGTGGCTATTTCTGGCAATTTATTAAAAATCACGTGAGCTTGGTTGCCTGGAGCATCTGTTTTCTTGCCACAAGTCTGTTTTCACTTACCTAGTGGAATCCACAGGGGTGTCAGAACTGATGTTACGTCACCCAGTTCCAATCTGTACCTTGCACAGAATCTTTTCGGTAAATTATATCAAAGGGCGAGAGGCAGACAGGGGGCGAGGAGAGAAAACAGCAGAAGTGTTCCTGCTCAACAGATACCTACTCCCAGAAACCAGAGTCAAGATATGGGGAACCCTTTGTCAAAAAAAATGGAAGTATCTCTTAATGAAAACCTCAGGCTCACCTGACTGAGTAATGATGCGCTCGTCTGTCATTAAACATTAAAATGCTTCAAATCAATGGAACTTATGGCAATCTTCCCTCTTCGTGAAATATAAGCAGCTCATATAATTTGTAATGAATCAGTTATCTCTGTGAGTACTGGAATGAAAAGAAACATACGTGTAACCACAGGCTCTAGTGTCTGCATGCACATCTGTCTCTCGTTATCCCACCCAATGCAGCCAACGGCGTGGACCGGGGGCGGTGCAGTCCCTGTACGGACTTTGGCGCTCCCTGATAGGCCCGTCTCTTCTTCAGTGCAAGGCTCACAGGGGCATATTAGCAAGGGCACTATCGCCGCTTTAGCAGCACTTTTTGCCGCTAAAGCGGCGATATTCTTATCACCCTATCAGCAAACTGTCTCTAACAGCTGTTAGAGACAGTTTTCGGGCATTAGCGCCCGTGTTTTTACCGCTTTGCATGTCGCTAATGACATGCAAAGTGTGCGTTCCCGACGAACAAACCTGGGAAACACCCGCTAACAGGCCTATCGCCTATTAGCAAGGTGGCCATGGCCCCAGTTAGCGACGTGAAAAGTCACGCTAACCGGGGTCATCGCCATTTATTTAACACCTGCAATTAGCAGGTGTTAGCCATATGTAACATGGGGGGGTGGATTATGCTGATACGACCACAGGGTCGTATCAGCAAGGTTATCGCCGTTTTCCATGAAACATCGCTGGAAAACCAGCGATGTTTCATGGAAAACACCGCTATGGCTGGAATAATTATCGCCATAGCGCTAAATGTCGCTAATACAGCGTTAGCATGGCAAATTATTCCGACGATAGCCGGCGATAAAAAGTGCTCGTTAAACACGCTTTGCGATGTTTAGCGCACTTTTTAGATAATATGCCCCACAATTCTTTATTACACCAAGAGAAACAGCGACACTGATCACATGGTACATTATTACGACGTCACATCCAAGATGGAATAAAGCATGAAATCGACTTAGGTTAGTGTAAGCTTCATTTCTCGTCCGTAAAACGCTACAATTCAAGAAACGGATTCTACACTTGTAAAGTCTTCCATAGAACAGAAATGGCCCCACAACTTTCAACTCTGAAATACCAGCAGAGGGTTCTCTGTTTCTTCAAAGTCCTCTGTAATTATAAATTCGTAATGATTATCTGTTCTCCAACAGACCTGCTGTATGTTCACTATTGTTTCAAATAGTCATAACCTTTCCAAAACAGTGCAATTGTCAACATTATTTTTTTTAAAAGGATGTCTGGATTTTGGCACCAAAGAAACAACAAGAAGGTGACTCTAAACTCAGTTGCTGCAGGGAAAACCTGAGGAGGTCAAAAATTGCAAATGAAGAAAACCTTGGAGACTCCGATGAACTTAAATACTGAAGTCATATAACCAAAGAAAACCATGGATGTTCCAAAGTACTTGAAGGCTGAGACACACACAAGCGGAAACAAGTGGGAGGCAGAGCTCACCAACTTCCACTTCCTTTTCATGTAAATTCGCGATGCCTGACAAGAGCGTGTCTCTATCCGCGCTTCCTGCCTCATCCAAAATGGCCGCTTTTCGCAAGGCGTGAGAAGTGCTCTCCAATTTTTCTTTACACTTGTTAAGATCCTTATTTCTTGATTACTGTCCAGAAGTAAGACGTCCCTTATTTGCAACTGTTATTATGTAAAGCACACTGCCACCCACTGGGTATTGTCCACACTACATATCATGCATTGGCAAAGCGAACAGGTCTTGCCTTTAAACCCTTTATGCTTTACCAATTTTTTGGGGGATGTTGTATAGCATCAGTAAAAATCAAAATGTGTTTGTCAATGTTGTGCATAACTGACAAAAAAAATGTGACATGTGCATAGTGAGTATGCGTCATTTAGTGCAAGCATGCATGATGGCATATGCACATGCATGCGTCACTGCATATACGTATGCATACTGAATGAAGTAGGTGCCACTGTATTTATTTACTTTTTTTGCTGATCCAAGAAGATGGTGGATGGCACTTGGCGTGTCGAATAAAAAACTTTTTCATTGCGCTAAGGTGCAGTTCAGTCAGCGGAACTGCCCAGCAGCAAATGGGAGTTGCTGGACATGCCAAGTAATGCAAATCGAATTAATAGGACCATACGGGGAAGGGTGAGCAACGGAGGAGCAAGTGAGGGAGGCACCAGGAGTGGGTGGGTGTGGGGTTAAATTAAAAAATTAAAATTTGGGTGGCAGAGAAGGAGGAATGGAGGTGAAAAGTGTCCTATGAGAAAGAGAGCAACATAGGTCACCGGGGAGGAGCAAGCAGCACATGAGGAAGAGAGCAACATGGAGTCTGTGGGCAGGTGTTTGGTGGAGGGAGAAGCACTCCATGGAGAGAGCTGGAATGCACACACACTCTCATGGAGTGCTTAACGAAAAAGAAAAAAAGAAGTTCCCTAAAGGTGAGCAGCGGAAGGATACAGGTCAACCAATCAGAAGCATGGTAAAGAGGCTGTGATCCGGAGGTGGAAAAATGCATGAACGGGAAGGAAAGCTATTGAATAAGAAGCTATGGTTTAAGAGTGCCATTAGGCCAACCGATGGAGCTAAAGGGAGGGCTCTCAGGCCACTGTAAGTTTTGGGATAGTCCACAGACGGTCTTTTGCAAACAGACAAGACTTAAAAACAATAAATAAATTTAAAAAATGTGCTCTGCTGACCATCACCACCTAGATGGGCCCAGATTACTCCAGTATTTCCTCTTGCCTCTGGTCCTGAAGTCTATCAAGCACCCCTCCATTGGAATCAACTCCCCGGGGACTGCTCTCTAGGCTCACCTGAAGCAAAGGTGAACAAGTGCACGGTTGACAAGGTGCGCCACATGTCCCCGGCACGCCTCTGCATCACTCCCCTCGCTGACTCCCCTCTGTAAACAGGTACAGTTTGTACTATAGTTCTGTATGCAGTGGCACTGTTAAAGTCTCTTTCCACCTGACTTCTTTAAATATTTACCACTGGAATTACATGTCTCGCATACAAAGCCACTGTTAAGGTTTCTTCCACTTGCTGCTGTGTCCAACTGACGTCAGCGTCGCTTTGTACTCTCTGGCTGTACAGACGCTTCAACTCAATAAGTGCAAATAGAAGCGACAATCCGCTGCCCCGTCCTCTGCTCCGGTGGCAGTAGCTGCTTGTTATGGGCCATCTGGTGCCCCCTGCTCCTGGCGCCCTGAGCAGTCGCCTACTATTGACTCAGCTTAGAACAGAGCACACGCCCTCACGCTCTGCACACACTGCTCTGCCCTGAAGGAACCCTCAAATACTGGGCACACCCAAACCCCTTTAAGCAGATCAGCAGTGTAAGTTCTGCCTAAAATAAGCTTCAGATGCACTGGAGCAAGGCCATAACATGTCTGCCCTGTGCCAAAACTTCACTCCCAGCAGCAATGTCTGCCCTGTGCAAAATCTTCACTCAAAGCAGCAAGGTCTGACCTGTGTCAAGAGTTCACTCTGAGTAGCAAGGTCTCAGTTGTGCCACGACTTCAATCTCAGCAGCAAGGTCAGTCCTGTGTCAAAACTTCACTCTCAGCAGTAAGGTCTGTCCCGTGTCAAGACTTCACTCTCAGCAGCAAGGTCTGACCTGTGTCAAGAGTTCACTCTCAACAGCAAGGTCTGTCCCGTGTCAAGACTTCACTCTCAGCAGTAAGGTCTGTCCTGTGTCAAGCCTTCACTCTCAGCAGCAAGGTCTGACCTGTGTCAAGAGTTCACTCTGAGTAGCAAGGTCTCAGCTGTGTGACGACTTCACTCTCAGCAGCAAGGTCTGTCCTATGTCCAAGACTTCACTCTCAGCAGCAAGGTCCGACCTGTGTCAAGAGTTCACTCTCAGCAGCAAGGTCTGTCCTCTGTCAAGACTTCACTCTCAGCAGTAAGGTCTGTCCTGTGTCAAGACTTCAATGTCAGCAGCAAGGTTTGTCCTGTATCAAGACTTCACTCTCAGCAGCAAGGTCTGTCCCGTGTCAGGACTTCACTCTCAGCAGCAAGGTCTGTCCTGTGCCAAGACTTCACTCTCAGCAGCAAGGTCCGTCCCATGTCAAGACGTCACTCCCAGAAGCAAGGTCTGTCTTGTGTCAAGACTTCACTCTCAACAGCAAGGTCTGTCCTGTGCCAAAACTTCACTCTCAGCAGCAAGGTGCGATCTGTGCCAAGTCTTCACTCCCAGCAGCAAGGTCTGACCTGTGTCAAGAGGTCACTCTCAGTAGCAATTCCTCATCTATCTCACAACTTCATTGTCAGCAGCAAGGTCTGTCCTGTGTCAAGACTTCACTCCCAGCAGCAAGGTCTGTCCGATGTCAAGAGGTCACTCTCAGAAGCAAGGTCTGTCTTGTGTCAAGACTTAATTCTCAGTAGCAAGGCCTCACCTGTGTTACGACTTCACTCTCAGCAGCAAGGTACAATCTGTGTCAAGACTCGCTCTCAACATCAAGGTTCGACCTCTGTCAAGACTTCACTCTGAGCAGCAGGATGCGACAGCAGCCGACTTGACTGTACTGTGGTATACAGAGCATCTAAATACCAAACAAAGTGTATTGACTGACAGTCATCAGCCTGCTCCCAGCTCCCACAGTAAGGTTCCTGGAGCCTGTCAAAGGTAACCTTCCATCCGTCTGCTGAGGGCCTCATAGTCAGATCATCTGGAAGTGGAAACAAAGGTGCTAACTTTGTGGGAAGTGTTTTTCGGTGCATTTAACAGGGTTTTTGAATTTACAGAAAAGTGGTATTACCACATGAAGAAGTGTGGTAACTCCACTTCCTTGCACAGGAAATCTGTGCCCATTCGAACCAGCAAAAAGCTGCTGCTGATTCTTCACCTTTAAAGCGGAAACATTTTTATGGATGTTGCCTGGTGGTGAAAAACAAACATTTGTCTGCAAAATTTCTGTAATAGACTCCAACATTAAAAATAAATTAAAGGAAAACGATATTTAAAACAATCTGTTTAAGAATTATTCAAGGTCATCAGGACAGGAGACTCTGCAGAACAGAGGCGTCCCTATCATGGGGCCCCTGAAAGGTTGGGGCCCTGAGCCAGGACCCACTTTGCCCATGCTTTAAAGCGTCTCTGGGAGTCTGTAGATAATATACAAACAAGCATTTGTAATGCAATAGGTCTCGCATTACTGATAGTTTGAGGTATTGGCGTTGCAAATAATAATGCAATGACAATAGCTCATACTTTCAGTAATGCAAGACCTAGTGCATTTCAAATGCTTGCGTAGTGAGACAGGAACCAGCACTGCATGTCTTGGTGCAGTACCGCAAGCTGCTCCTAGAGGTCCCTAGTGAGCAAGGCACTCGCACTACATGTCTAGGTGCAGTACCGGAAGCTGCTCCTAGAGGTCCCTAGTGAGCAAGGCACCCGCACTGCATGTCTAGGTGCAGTACCGGAAGCTGCTCCTAGAGGTCCCTAGTGAGCAAGGCACCCGCACTGCATGTCTAGTTGCAGTACCGCAAGCTGTTCCTAGAGGTCCCTAGAGGTCCCTGGTGAGCAAGGCACCAGCACCTCATGTCTAGGTGCAGTACCGCAAGCTGCTCCTAGAGATTGCATGACCATAATTTCGCTCAAATTAGATATGGGAAAAACGGGGACCTCACCGATCGTATACCTATAGAGAGAGGTGTACGGCAAGGGTGCGTTCTGGCTCCGACCCTCTTTTGTATCTTCATCAATGGCTTAGTAGGAGCCCTGACAGCAGGAGGGGACATAGATGCTCCTAAGTCAGCGGGCCGCAAGGTACCTGCCTTGATGTTCGCAGACGATACCCTCCTGCTGTCGAGGTCACCGATGGATATACAAAGGGTTTTAGACATCTTTTACTTATTTTGCAAGAATAGGGGCTTGGAAATTAATACCCAGAAAACAAAATACATGGTTTTCAATGCAGGGTGCTCAACACGACCCAATCCACAATTAGCTGGGGAATCCCTAGAGAAAGTCTCTGTATGTGAGTATTTGGGATTGTCCCTTAATGAGAAAATGGAGTGGGTCGTTCAAATCAAGAAGGCTTGTCCTAAACTTGCTCAAACAACAGGGGGGCTAGCGAAACAGTAGAGGAAGTGTGTACATAAGTTCCTGGGGCCGGTGCTGGAAATATATAAGGCGCAAGCCAGAGGAGCTGCCCTATATGGGGCAGAACTATGGGGTCATCGGTCACCTGAACAACTTGTTAAGACTGAAAACTCATTTCTTAGACAACTTTTGGGACTTCCCAAAAGTACACCACTAACCCCGCTCCGAATGGATCTTGGAGTTAGCCCAATGGCACTGGAGGTTGCCCTCAGACCTCTGCTATACTGGCGCCGCTTATGGAGCACCCCAGAATTATCTATGTACAGAGAGGAACTGAGGGAAGTGGCAAACCTCAATGGTGCAAGTAAAATATCTTGGCTCACTTACATCAAGAATTCCTTGCTATCCATTGGAATGGGAGATTTGTGGGATAGTGCTGAAGATAGATGCCTGTTAACACCTAGGAAGGCTTTGATTAAGCATTTTAAGGACTACAATCTCAATCTACTACTGAGGGGCCCCAGGACAGGCACACTTACAATATCCTTCCTAGAAGTCAAACTGCAATATAGTTTAGAATCTAGCATAGATGATATACAGCCTTCTCTTGCCAAAAAACTCTATTTGCAGTTTAGGCACGGTGCACTTCCCTTATGTGCTGCTACTCACAAGTGGGGGGGCAGTTCCACTAAAGATTGTCCGACCTGCAAAAATTGTACGGAGACAGACCTACATGTACTGTTTTTTTGCCCAACATATAAGGTAATAAGACATCGCTAGCTACGACAGTTATGTAGGAACCTTGGAACCTCCCATTGCTTACAGGCCTATAGGATCCTAAAATATGATAGCAGTATGCCAATTGTTTTTTCAGTGTCCCGTTATCTGTTTTCAATGTGGTGTGTACGCCGAGCAGTTTTAAAGAAAGAGCAAGTCCAAACTATCCACCCTATGTCTCCACCAGGACCCGGGACTCTGCTTTTTAACTCCGCCTTTTAACTTATGAACTTGCATTACATGTCTGAGATACTCGGAGCCTTCTTAGGATATTTACTATACCTTCTAATCTTTTTAATGATCAAGCCTTTTAACGTGTACGCATAATTTTTATACTGAAATAGCTGTATCGATTGTACTGTATTTTTATATGTTTTACTTGTGCTTTTATGGCCTTATCAGGCCGAAATAAAGTATCTCTTGACTTGACTTGCGTACCGCAAGCTGCTCCTAGAGGTCCCTGGTGAGCAAGGCGCCAGCACCTCATGTCTAGGTGCAGTACCGCAAGCTGCTCCTAGAGGTCACTAGTGAGCAAGGCGCCAGCACTGCATGTCTAGGTGCAGTACCGCAAGCTGCTCCTAGAGGTCCCTAGTGAGCAAGGCGCCAGCACCTCACGTCTAGGTGCAGTACCGCAAGCTGCTCCTAGAGGTCACTAGTGAGCAAGGCGCCAGCACTGCATGTCTAGGTGCAGTACCGCAAGCTGCTCCTAGAGGTCCCTAGTGAGCAAGGCACCAGCACTGCATGTCTAGGTGCAGTACCGCAAGCTGCTCCTAGAGGTCCCTGGTGAGCAAGGCGCCAGCACCTCATGTCTAGGTGCAGTACCGCAAGCTGCTCCTAGAGGTCACTAGTGAGCAAGGCGCCAGCACTGCATGTCTAGGTGCAGTACTGCAAGCTGCTCCTAGAGGTCCCTAGTGAGCAAGGCACCAGCACTGCATGTCTAGGTGCAGTACCGCAAGCTGATCCTAGAGGTCCTTAGTGAGCAAGGCACCAGCACTCGATGTCTACAAAGTTAGAGTTATTGGCATTATAAATGGCAATGTTTTTTACCTAGCCATGTTGCAGGGTGCAGTACCAAATGTGGCCAAAAGGGGACCTCTTTTGGTCACATATGGTACTGCACCCTGCAGAGGATATGGTAAATCCACCCTACCCATAATGCATTGCGTGCAAGACAGTACTACGAGTACATTCAAATAGCTATGTCCATATATACAATTAGTAGCTTTGAAATGTGACAAATGAATTATCACATTAATTTCGGATTAGGTTGTACTCTGTGTGGACCTGATGAAGGGAAATTTATAGATGGTCTCATATAAATGTGAGATGTTCTAGTGAGTGAGGTAACCACTGCCAGTCTAGCTTAGGACTAAGTGTGTATCCTGCCTGAAGCCTTTTAAGAAAATAGTGCCTTGAGGCTGTAATTAAAACCTAGGGAGTAACAACACATGTAACAGGGCGTGTCCTCATGGGAGGTTACAAGAAAAGACAAGTCAGTACTAAGGAGGGACTACTAAGCCTATTGATCAATTAAAAGCCACCCTTTACAAAGGACAGGAGCCAAGTAAAAAAATGGTTGGAAAGTGGGCGGCGCTTTATGCCCATATCCTGAATACAGCATGTCTCGAAGAGACAGCGCAAGCGCTGCCTAGGCGAGTCCTAAAAAGGAGCTGATTGGTGCACATTTGTAACAGATGGGAAGGTGAGGCTGGGACCAAGAGGTGCTTAAAAGGTGCAGAGAGTAAGCGGCTAATTACTGAATTACCGTCATAAGGAAGGCGATAGGGCAGTTAGTGGTGTGGTGAGGTTTTGGTGCGTACCAAGCAGGGATCAGAATTCCAGGTGTTAAGAGCGCATTCTGAGAATGTTTGAGAGATACTGTGCAGTTTATTAAAAAAGAGTTTGCAGGAGCAGAGCAAGGGATTAAGTCCCCTGAGTTTTTCCGCATCTGTGATAAACACATGGGGCGGGCGGGAGTGTGTGTGTGGGGAGTGGGGGGGTCAAGGGAGGAAGCGTGCAGAACTCTGCACAATGCGAGCTGCTTTGCATGCGTACCGAGCTTCTGTAAAATCTAAGGGAGCTAGGACCCACTTTGAGAGACCTGGTGGCAGCCTTTGTTTCCACAGACTGGGCGAGTCCCTGCGTGCTGGGCAGATTTCAGAGGAGCCACATGGATTCTGCGCATTCCCAAAAGCAGGAAATACTCGCAGTCCGGCCTGGATAGCGCTGATCATTGCCCCCTTCCCTGAAAGTCATCTCCAAGTCAAATGTAATGTGTGGCAATGAGTTTTTTTGCACAAGAAAGATACACCGGGTCTAAATAAAGCCACCATTTGCAAGTCATTTGCTCGATGGTGACCTCAAAGATGTAAAATTAATCTTTTCTGCTGTTAATATATGATTAGATATTTATGCAGCGCATGTTCATCCAGAGGTGGTGGCACCACTGAGACTAAAAGGCAACACCACCCAGAGAAAGGCAGAACCTAGGACCCCGAAGCGCTCAAATCCTGCTTTTAGGACGTATAGGGTCTCTCCTCTTTTAGAAAAAAACATAAATAGTTTGGCTGCGTGCACTCTGCAAGGTCTTCCGTTGTGGCTTATCGGGTGAAAAACAGGCATTGTTTGGGCACAAAATGACTCAGGCCTTCATTTATGAGGAATTGGTTTAGGGCAGTGCCGCCCTACGCCAATGTGAAAGGGCAGAAATGCACCGTATTTATGAAATACAGCACATTCTTGTCCGTTGGCTTGCGCTGGTGCACAATTTGCTGCCTAGCACCAATGTAGGCATCCTTCCACCGTGGTGCGAGGGTGTCTGTGTTGTCGGCAGGATTGTTTTTGTGCAACAATCCCGGGAGGCGTTTGTAGGAGAGTAGGATCTGCTTCACATGGGTACCCCCACTTTTTGCTGATGCTTCACTGTTTTTCGACATTAGTCTGGCTGGGGCCCTGCTAATCAGAACCCCAGCCTAGCTGCTTCCTCTCTAAAATGGTTTCCATGTGCCTTAGGCACATCACTGATTGGATTCTGGAGTGCCCTTATAAGTCCCTAGTATATGGTATACTATGTACCAAGGGCATAGGTACCTCAGAGGCCTGCCAGGGGCTGCAGCATGTATTATGCCACCCCTGGAAGGCCATCCAAACTGACACCACAGGTCTGCTACTGCAGCCTGGGTAAGGTGGTGCATGCACCCCTTACGGTGATATAAGTTACCTATATCACTAAATACATACACACATATAAACCTATACGTCACTCCTAAGGCAGGCCTTATCAATCCTAAAGGCAGAGTGCATGGTTCCTATGTGAGAGGGTGCCCCTGCATGAGCAGGGCCCCTCTGCAGCGTTCGGAGACCATCTCTGATGCTGTTTGTAGTGCAGCCTGACCATATACTCTTAAGTGCATTATATCCTCGCGGTAAAATGCTAACTTTGGAATGGCTGCACCTAAACATGTCGTGTTTGGTGTCAAACATCTTGGAATACTACCCCCCGCCAATCCTTGCGGCGGGGGTAGCATTCCACCCTTCTAGAGGGAAAGACATGTTAACTCTGACTAGTCCGGTAACTTCTTTCCAGAGCCCTGGCATCACAAAATGGATGCTGCTGCCACAGACATGAGTCTGGCCTCCTGCTGCTGGACGAAACTCCGGCAGGGGAGGCCTGGACAATAGGTTTCCTGTCCCAGGGAGGTGTGACCACCTCCCCAGACAGGATAATGTGTATTGGGGCTGGGCGGGAGCACTTTCGGGTGCTTTGAAGTCCTGCACTGGGGGCACATTTGGTGTCCCTGTGCATACCCCAGTTCAAACCGGATCAGGGGCTTGCAGCCCCTGCTTTGGCGCGAACTGGACAAAGGGAAGGGGTGTAGCCACCCCTCTGCCCTGACCCACCCATAGGTGGGGCCACAGAGTAGTCCAACCCCTATCTTTAGTATAAAGATAGGAACCCAGTCCTTAGGACTTTAGATTATCCCTGGACGAAACTCTGAAACTGAATCCTGGACCTTCGACGCTCTACTCACGATTAGAGGACAGAAGAATCTCCCTTGGGGTCAAGGGGTGACTCCCCTGCTTGGCAGGCACCAAAGAAGCATCTGTCCGGTTCGCATTTCTGAAGCTCCCGTCGGACGCCGAAGTCATCGCATCACCAGAGGTAGATTCTCAGACTTCCCCGAGGCTACCCTGAGTCCCCAGCAAAGCTGAGGCCCGTGGCTATCGTGGGTGACTTGAGACCGTGACCCCTGGACACCGAGCACATTTGCAAGTGCATCCTCTTCTGGGTCTCCCAAGAAGTCGTGCTTTGGGCTCCAAGTAGCCCTAGCCTCCAGCACCACCTGCACCGAAGATCACTGGCCCCCACTCCACGAGTGTCCTGTAAGCCAGATCCACGTGCGGCGTCACGAGGCTCCTTCGCGGTCGCTAGCCCGTTGGCTAGTAGCCCTTAACGAAGGCCAATCCTTTTCTAACTTGGAATCCTGGTTGCTCCAGGCCTGCCCTCACTTACCCTCGCTGGGGGAGTTCCACAGACCTTGCTGGTCTGCACCATCGACGATCTACATCTTCACCGAGACTTGCCGTTGCCAAGGCTTGTTGGGTCCAATCCGGTCGCCGACACCTCAGCACTCGACAGACATCGTGTACCAGCCCGAATCCTGCTCCTGGTCGCCGACAACGCCTCCTGGACCTCGTGGCTGAAGAGTCAAGACGACCGTCAACGCACCTGAAGCACTCGACATCGGTGGGCATCTGTCCATCGCCTTCCTGGTCACTCGCTAGTGACCCAGACTCTGTCCCCTCTGCTTTCAGGTTCTTCAGAACTCCGATCCACTCTTGGATCCACCCGGACACTTTTCTCTTGGTCGCCAGCAGCACTTTGCAGCAGATCGCCATTCGAATCGACGACGAAACCCGACCCCGAAAGGCACCTATGCACCCGGCTTCCCTGGGTGAGGTAACACGAGTACTCCGGTGCTCCCGTGGGTAGAGACTCTTCAAAGTCCTAGATCTCAAAGGGTTTTGTCCAAGTCCTCTTTTAAGTGTCCCTTTTCTCTAATTTCCCGATCACGACTTTCTCCATAGAAGTCAACGGCGTATCGCGGTTATGTATTTACACTGCACGCGGCTCCCGTGGGTCCCCTGTGTCACTACCTTGGGTGGTTCCTTGTGGTCCAAGCACTTCTAGAGGCTCTAGGCCTAGTGTCTAGTTCAGTCGTGGTTCGCATACCACTTTATTGGTATATGGTTTGGTACGCCCCTAGGGCCCAAACGTGTATTTGTGCTATTACTGTGTTTAAATAACTTCTAACTTATGTACTTCGAACTCTAGCCTCATAAAGAGACTAGAGGGGTGTGTTTAGCAATAAATACATATATTTTGAATATATACCTGGTGTGGTGCTCTTTCATTTGGTCACTCAAGAGATTATAGACTGGTAAAACAAGCTGCTTTACATTCCTTCAAGACTTAGCCTGAAGGCTGCTCTCCATAGCTACCACTAGGATAGCTTTCAATAAGGTTGTCTTTAACCTATCTCCAATAAGGGGTTGTTTGGACTGGTGCAAGGTGCCCACTAAAATTAGTGGACAGCATATGCCAGGCCAACTTCTCACATTGGTGTGCAGCGTGTGGGATTCCAGCTTGCTATTGTTTTACCAGATAATCTCAATTGAATTGATCAACTGAAAACCACTAAAGGTACCTAAGGTACATATAATTTAAGCTTAGAATACAGTAAGTTCTACTGAACTTAGAGTTGTGTGTTAAGGGATAGCACAACCCTTTCTACAACTCAAGAGAGTTTAGTAGGCCACACTAGAGTAGGTAGTGCATACACCACACCACACTAGTAATGTCTTTAAGGGCAGGATCCAAAGAATCCTTGCAGGAAGCCATTGAGCTTCCACCCTCCAAGTATGATACACTCCCATTCTTGGAATTGAGAGCTTTATGCAACTTGAGAAAAATAAGGACAGGCCAAAGCCCCACCACCCAACACCTCAAGGAGTTGTTGGTGGCTTATGACCTTAGTAAGCCCTTGGGGACTGAAGGGGTAGGAGCTGAGGGTGGGGCAGAAGATGAGGAAGGGACCAGGGGTACCAGTACCCCTAGCCCCCTCTGAAACTGGCCAGGAGGGTGACAATGACCCTGACCTGGATAATCCAACCCCTCCTGAGGAAGAGGAAGAGGAGGATCAGAATGATGCACCCTTTGTCCCCCAGGAAGGATTATGAGTGTGCCCAGAAGGTCTAGGTCTCCTTCTCAGGAGTCTAACCACTCTGGCACCTCAATAGGGAGCTCTTTCTCATCTCATAGGAGGGAATCCTCTCATGAGAGAAGAAAGAGGCTGATTCAATATGAGGAAGCTCAGCTTGAACTCAGAAGGAAGCAAGTAGCCTTAGACAGGGAGTCCCTAGATCTCTTTAGAGAGAAAAGAAAGTTGGGACTAGAGTCCCATGGTGGCAGCCAGATCCCTAGAGATAGGGAAAGGTCCTATGACCATAGGAACCTGAGCAAGATTGTCCCTCCCTATCAGAATGGGGATGACATCCACAAGTGGATAACTGCTCTAGAGAGGGCCTGTAAGGTACAGAAGGTCCCTCAGGAGCAGTGGGCAGCAATCTTGTGGCTCTCCTTTGCTGACAAAGGTAGAGATAAGCTCCTCACTGTTAGAGAGGAGGATGCTGATAATTACAAGGTCTTGAAGAGTGCTCTTATTGATGGGTTTGGCCTAACCACTGAACAGTACAGGTTGAAGTTCAGAGACACCCAAAAAGCACAGACTCAAGACTGGGTAGACTATGTGGATTGTTCTGCCAAGGCTCTGGAAGGCTGGTTGATGGGCAGTAAGGTGTGTGACTTCTCAGGATTGTACAATCTGATAATGAGGGAGCAGATTCTTAATAACTGTCAAAATCAGCTGTTGCATCAATACCTGGTAGACTCTGATCTGACCTCTCCCAAGAATTGGGAAAGAAGGCAGACAAATGGGTCAGAACCAGGGTGAAGCAGAAGGTACAGAACCAAGGTGGGGAAACCAAGAAGCAAGATGCTAAGAACTCTGACAAGGGTGGGGAGAAGGGTAAAGATCAAAAGTCTTCATCAGGCCCCCAAAAATCTTCTTCTGGTGGGGATTCACAGTCTACCAAAGGGAAAGGCCAAAGAAAATCATGGTGCAAGGTCTGTAAGCAAAAGACCCACTGGACCAGTGATTGCACCAAGTCCAAAGACTCCAGTCCAGCACCCACCAATGCCCCTAAGGCACTTGTTCCCCCTAGTACAGTTGGTGGGAGTGCTCCAGCCAAGGGTTTAGTAGGGTTCACCCTGGGAACTGAGTTGGGCTCTGACCTAGTCAGAGAACTGACTCAGGCTGTGTTAGTCTGTGATGGAGGCATGGATGTGACCTCCACTGTGAGTCCCAGTAATCTGGGCAAGTACAGACAACAGCCTTTAATCAATGGACGTGAGGCTTTGGCATTTAGGGACACAGGGGCAAGTGTCACAATGGTGACACAAGACCTTGTGAATCCTGGGCAAGTTATACTTGGTGAGATGTACCAAGTGACCAATGCTAGCAATGTCAGAACAGACCATACTCTGGCAGTTGTTAACTTCTCCTGGGGAGGGGTAACTGGCCTTAAGAAGGTTGTGGTAAGTGCAAACCTACCAGTCGAATGCTTGCTTGGCAATGACTTAGAGACTTCTGCTTGGGCAGAAGTAGAGCTCAGGACCCATGCAGAAATGCTGGGGATCCCTGCAGATGTGTTTGCTGTGACCAGGTCACAAGCCAAAATGTCTAGCACTGAACAGGCCTTGGATTCTGGAAGAATGGACCAAGTGCCTTCCAAGAGGAGTAGTAGTAGGGTTAAGGCAGTGCCTTCCCCCTTGGCTCAGGAGGAAGATCAGTCCCTTGAGGGGGATGATCTCAGCCCTGAAGAAGGAACTGTCCCAGAGGAACTTGAACCTGACCAGGTTGAGTTCTTGGGGACAGGGGACCTTCTAGGGCAGATCTGAGCCAGGAGCAGCAGAGCTGCCCCTCCCTTGAACCCCTCAGACAGCAAGCTGCTGCTGAGGCTGCTGGGAAAGCTAGTGGTCCCCATACAGTGTATTGGGATGATGGACTCCTGTACTCAGAGAGTAGAGACCCCAAGCCTGGTGCTACCAGGAGGTTGGTTATACCTCTGAAGTTCAGGGGCTTCCTATTGACCCTAGCCCATGATATTCCCTTAGCAGGTCACCTGGGCCAGAACAAGACTTGGGACAGAATTGTCCCTCACTTTCACTGGCCCCACATGTCTGAAGACAGTAAGGAGTTTTGTCGCTCCTGTGTAACCTGCCAAGCCAGTGGCAAAACAGGTGGCACTACAAAGGCCCCCTGATACCACTACCTGTGGTGGGGGTGCCCTTTGAAAGGGTAGGGATTGACATTGTTGGTCCCATGGATCCCCAAACAGCCTCTGGGCACAGGTTTATCCTGGTGGTAGTGGATCATGCCACCAGGTACCCAGAAGCTATTCCCCTCAGGACCACTACAGCACCTGTGGTGGCAAGGGCCCTCCTGGGAATCTTCTCAAGAGTGGGCTTTCCTAAGGAGGTAGTATCAGACAGGGGTGCTAACTTCATGTCTGGGTACTTAAAAGCAATGTGGAAGGAGTGTGGAGTGACTTATAAGTTCACCACACCCTATCACCCACAATGCAATGGTTTAGTTGAGAGATTCAACAAAACCTTGAAGGGCATGATTAAAGGGCTCCCAGAAAAGCTTAGGCGTAGATGGGACATACTCTTGCCCTGCCTTTTATTCGCATATAGGGAGGTGCCTCAGAAGGGGTTGGTTACAGCCCTTTTGAACTTCTGTTTGGCCACCCTGTGAGGGGTCCACTGTGCTTGGTGAAGGAAGGATGGGAGTTACCTCTCAAGCCCCCAAAGCAAGATATAGTGGACTATGTACTTGGTCTCCGCTCCAGGATGGCTGAGTACATGAAAAAGGCAACCAAAAACCTTGAGGCTAGCCAGGAACTTCAAAAGGCCTGGCATGACCAAAAGGCTGTTCTGACTGTTTACCAGCCAGGACAGAAGGTGTGGGTGTTGGAGCCAGTGGCCCCAGCAGCTCTCCAAGATAAATGGAGTGGACCCCACACTATTGTTGAGCAGAAGGGTGAGGTCACTTATTTAGTAGACCTAGGAACACCCAGGAGTCCCCACAGGGTTCTCCATGTCAACAGGTTAAAACCATATGTGGACAGGGCAGACATGGGCTTGCTCATGGCTACTGATGAAGGGCAGGAGGAAGAGAGTGACCCACTCCCTGACCTGCTCTCACAGAACCCTGACGATGGGTCAGTTGATGGTGTAGCCTTGGCAGGCAGCCTCACTACCCAGCAACAAACTGATTGCAGGCAAGTCCTCAATCAGTTTAGACATATGTTTTCACTGACACCCAGTCAGACCACCTGGTGCACTCATGAAGTGGACAGTGGGGACAGTCTGCCTATTAAAAACAAGATTTATAGGCAACCTGACCATGTCAGGGACTGTATCAGGACTGAAGTCCAGAAAATGTTGGAATTGGGAGTTATTGAACCCTCAGACAGCCCTTGGGCTAGTCCAGTGGTCCTTGTACCAAAACCTCACAACAGTGGTGGAAAAAGAGAGATGAGGTTTTGTGTGGACTACCGGGGTCTCAATGCAGTCACTAGGACTGATGCCCATCCAATACCCAGGGCAGATGAGCTCATAGATACTTTGGCCTCTGCCAAATATCTCAGCACATTTGACCTAACAGCTGGCTACTGGCAGATCAGACTAGCTGATACTGCAAAGCCCAAAACAGCATTCTCAACCCCTAGTGGGCATTATCAATTTGTGGTAATGCCCTTTGGTCTGAAGAATGCCCCTGCCACTTTCCAGAGGCTGGTGAATACAGTTCTCACAGGTCTGGAAGCCTATAGTGCAGCATATCTATGATATTGCTGTCTTTAGCTCCACCTGGGAGGATCACCTGGTCCACCTCAGGAATGTTTTACAGGCCCTGCAAAAAGCAGGCCTGACTATCAAGGCCACTAAGTGCCAGATAGGGCAGAGTCAGGTTGTGTACCTGGGCCACCTTGTGGGTGGAGGCCAGGTTCAACCTTTGCAGAGCAAGATCCAGACCATCATGGACTGGACTGCTCCCACTACCCAGACTCAGGTGAGAGCCTTCTTAGGCCTGACTGGGTACTATAGGAGATTTGTCAAGGGGTATGGATCAATAGTGACACCCCTGAATGACTTAACTTCTAAGAAAATGCCCAAAAAGGTTCAGTGGACAGTTAGCTGTCAAAAGGCATTTGATGACCTGAAGCAGGCCATGTGCACTGCTCCAATTCTGCAGAGTCCTGATTACTCCAAGAAGTTCATTGTTCAAACTGATGCATCTGAATTGGGGGTAGGGGCTGTACTGTCACAATTGAATGAAGAAGGTCAGGATCAGCCAGTAGCTTTCATTAGCAGAAGGCTGACCCCTAGAGAGAAACGTTGGTCAGCCATAGAGAGGGAGTCCTTTGCTGTGGTCTGGGCTCTGAAGAAGTTGAGGCCATACTTGTTTGGTACACACTTCCTGGTTCAGACAGACCATAAGCCCCTCTTATGGCTAAAACAAATGAAGGGTGAAAACCCCAAACTGCTTAGGTGGTCCATTTCCCTACAGGGGATGGACTTTACAGTGGAACATAGGCCTGGGAGTAACCATGCGAATGCAGATGGACTCTCTAGGTATTTCCACTTAGAACATGAAGACTTAACTGGGCAAGGTTAGTTTAATGTCCCTACGTTTGGGTGGGGGTTGTGTAGGAGAGTAGGATCTGCTTCACATGGGTACCCCCACTTTTTGCTGATGCTTCACTGTTTTTCGACATTAGTCTGGCTGGGGCCCTGCTAATCAGAACCCCAGCCTAGCTGCTTCCTCTCTAAAATGGTTTCCATGTGCCTTAGGCACATCACTGATTGGGATCTGGAGTGCCCTTATAAGTCCCTAGTATATGGTATACTATGTACCAAGGGCAGCAGCATGTATTATGCCACCCCTGGAAGGCCATCCAAACTGACACCACAGGTCTGCTACTGCAGCCTGGGTAAGGTGGTGCATGCACCCCTTACGGTGATATAGGTTACATATATCACTAAATACATACACACATATAAACCTATAAGTCACTCCTAAGGCAGGCCTTATCAATCCTAAAGGCAGAGTGCATGGTTCCTATGTGAGAGGGTGCCCCTGCATGAGCAGGGCCCCTCTGCAGCGTTCGGAGACCATCTCTGATGCTGTTTGTAGTGCAGCCTGACCATATACTCTTAAGCGCATTATATCCTCGCGGTAAAATGCTAACTTTGGAATGGCTGCACCTAAACATGTCGTGTTTGGTGTCAAACATCTTGGAATACTACCCCCCGCCAATCCTGGTGGCGGGGGTAGCATTCCACCCTTCTAGAGGGAAAGACATGTTAACTCTGACTAGTCCGGCAACTTCTTTCCAGAGCCCTGGCATCACAAAATGGATGCTGCTGCCACAGACACGAGTCTGGCCTCCTGCTGCTGGACGAAACTCCGGCAGGGGAGGCCTGGACAATAGATTTCCTGTCCCAGGGAGGTGTGACCACCTCCCCAGACAGGATAATGTGTATTGGGGCTGGGCGGGAGCACTTTCGGGTGCTTTGAAGTCCTGCACTGGGGGCACATTTGGTGTCCCTGTGCATACCCCAGTTCAAACCGGATCAGGGGCTTGCAGCCCCTGCTTTGGCGCGAACTGGACAAAGGGAAAGGGGTGTAGCCACCCCTCTGCCCTGACCCACCCATAGGTGGGGCCACAGAGTAGTCCAACCCCTATCTTTAGTATAAAGATAGGAACCCAGTCCTTAGGACTTTAGATTATCCCTGGACGAAACTCTGAAACTGAATCCTGGACCTTCGACGCTCTACTCACGATTAGAGGACAGAAGAATCTCCCTTGGGGTCAAGGAGTGACTCCCCTGCTTGGCAGGCACCAAAGAAGCATCTGTCCGGTTCGCATTTCTGAAGCTCCCGTCGGACGCCGAAGTCATCGCATCACCAGAGGTGGATTCTCAGACTTCCCGAGGCTACCCTGAGTCCCCAGCAAAGCTGCGGCCTGTGGCTATCGTGGGTGACTTGAGACCGTGACCCCTGGACACCGAGCACATTTGCAAGTGCATCCTCTTCTGGGTCTCCCAAGAAGTCGTGCTTTGGGCTCCGAGTAGCCCTAGCCTCCAGCACCACCTGCACCGAAGATCACTGGCCCCCACTCCACGAGTGTCCTGTAAGCCAGATCCACGTGCGGCGTCACGAGGCTCCTTCGTGGTCGCTAGCCCGTTGGCTAGTAGCCCTTCACGAAGGCCAATCCTTTTCTAACTTGGCATCCTGGTTGCTCCAGGCCTGCCCTCACTTACCCTCGCTGGGGAGTTCCACAGACCTTGCTGGTCTGCACCATCGACGATCTACATCTTCACCAAGACTTGCCGTTGCCAAGGCTTGTTGGGTCCAATCTGGTCGCCGACACCTCAGCACTCGACAGACATCGTGTACCAGCCCGAATCCTGCTCCTGGTCGCCGACAACGCCTCCTGGACCTCGTGGCTGAAGAGTCAAGACAACCGTCAACGCACCTGAAGCACTCAACATCGGTGGGCATCTGTCCATCGCCTTCCTGGTCACTGGCTAGTGACCCAGACTCTGTCCCCTCTGCTTTCAGGTTCTTCAGAACTCCGATCCACTCTTGGATCCACCCGGACACTTTTCTCTTGGTCGCCAGCAGCACTTTGCAGCAGATCGCCATTCGAATCGACGACGAAACCCGACCCCGAAAGGCACCTATGCACCCGGCTTCCCTGGGTGAGGTAACACGAGTACTCCGGTGCTCCCGTGGGTAGAGACTCTTCAAAGTCCTAGATCTCAAAGGGTTTTGTCCAAGTCCTCTTTTAAGTGTCCCTTTTCTCTAATTTCCCGATCACGACTTTCTCCATAGAAGTCAACGGCGTATCGCGGTTGTGTATTTACACTGCACGCGGCTCTCGTGTGTCCCCTGTGTCACTACCTTGGGTGGTTCCTTGTGGTCCAAGCACTTCTAGAGGCTCTAGGCCTAGTGTCTAGTTCAGTCGTGGTTCGCATACCACTTTATTGGTATATGGTTTGGTACGCCCCTAGGGCCCAAACGTGTATTTGTGCTATTACTGTGTTTAAATAACTTCTAACTTATGTACTTCGAACTCTAGCCTCATAAAGAGACTAGAGGGGTGTGTTTAGCAATAAATACATATATTTTGAATATATACCTGGTGTGGTGCTCTTTCATTTGATCACTCAAGAGATTATAGACTGGTAAAACAAGCTGCTTTACATTCCTTCAAGACTTAGCCTGAAGGCTGCTCTCCACAGCTACCACTAGGATAGCTTTCAATAAAGGTTGTCTTTAACCTATCTCCAATAAGGGGTTGTTTGGACTGGTGCAAGGTGCCCACTATAATTAGTGGACAGCATATGCCAGGCCAACTTCTCACAGCGTTTTCCTCTTTCTATGTGTGCTGCAGAATACAGCCCACATGGAAAGAGGAAAAAACGAGGAGAAATAAAAATATTTCTCTTCATTACTCCTGATCTTGGGAGGTGGAAGGTTTTGGCGCTGCGCCAGGTTTACGTGATTAAGTAAATCTGGGACAGCGTCAAAATCAATGGGTGCTGCATGGGAAAACCCACCGCAATGCCCATGGAACGCCTTCCTGGCACAGAGTAAGGCAGCACACGATTTGCGCTGCTTTGCCTTACTCCATATCAATGAGGCCATGAAAAGCCACGCAGAGTGGCTATCTGTCGCCTCATAGATATGATTGAGAGGCTTGTGCCGCCGGAGCGTCAAAAAAAGTGATGCTCTCCTAAATTAGCCACTCAGTGTCAACAGGGACCACATATTTCTTTTTAAGGGGCTTGTAAGCCTGTAACCATAAGGGGAAATCTGAAACTACAATGCCCTGAAACAAACAATGCTGTTCGGTATGGGGCCACAGGGTAGTTCTGAAAAAGCACTATTAAGAGGCTAGCCCTGGCCGGAGGTGTTGTATATGGCATGTTGCCCCCTGGAGCCCACTGGCAGCTGGGTTCTATTTTTGTAAACTTCTGGGAAAGCAGCCAGTGAAGAGATTTTTGCTCTGGAGGGCTGGCAGTGATTAATTAACAGCAGTAATCAATGACCGTGTGAATCAGATACTGCAGCATCAATACCGTCCTGTAGTTATATTTCAATGTTGCCCCTTGGGTAGACCACTCAGAGAATCTTTTATCTTTCTTTGTAGGGAGGGCTCATGGTGACAGCCTTCTTGGGGCTTGGAGCCAATCGGCAATATATCTCAGCTGATGCATTGACAAGGACTGACAAGGACTGACTATGCGGGGGTGGACGATTGGCCATAGATCTCAGCTGATGCAGTGACAAGGACTGACTATACTGGGGGGACGATCAGCCATAGATCTCAGCTGATGCAGTGAAGAGGAAATGCTTGAGGTCGATCCGCCATGCACATAAGCTAATGCAGGGATGAGGACTGACTATGCTGGGGAGACGATCGGCCATAGATCGGCCATAGATCTCAGCTGATGCAGTGACGAGGACTTGCAATGCTGGGCGGCTATTGACCACAGATCTCAGCTGGGGGGCAATTGGCCATAGATCTTAGCTGATGTAGTGGCAAGGACTGACTATGCTGGGGGGTGACTGGCCATAGATCTTAGCTGATGCAGTTATGAGGACTGACCATGCTGGGTGGTGATTGGCCATAGATTTTAGCTGATGCAGTGATTAAGACTGACCATGCTTGGGGTCAGATGGCCATAGACCTTAGCTGATGCAGTGATGAGGACTGACCATGCTTGGGCTCGATCGGCCATAGACCTCAGTTGATGCAGTGTTCAGGACTGACCATGCTGGGGTGCTATTGGCCGTAGACATCAGCTGATGCAGTGATGAGGACTGACCATGCTGGGGGACGATAGGCCATAGACCTCAGTTGATGCAGTGATGAAGACTGACCATGCTAAGGGGTGATCGGCCATAGACCTCAGCTGATGTAGTGATGAGGACTGACCATGCTTGGCGTCAATCAGCCGTAGACCTCAGCTGATGTAGTGATGAGGACTGACCATACTTGGGGGCGATCGGCAATAGACTTCAGCTGATGCAGTTATGAGGACTGACGATGCTGGGGGGTGATTGGCCATAGACCTCAGCTGATGCAGTGATGAAGACTGACCATGCGAGGGGGTGATTGACCATAGACCTCAGTTGATGCCGTGATGAGGACTGACTGTGCTTAGGGTCGATCAGCCATAGATCTCTGCTGATGCAGTGATGAGGACTGACCATGCTTAGGAGCAATTTGCCATACACTTCAACTGATGCAGTGATGAGGACTGACCATGCTTAGGGTCGATCAGCCATAGATCTTAGCTGATGCAGTGATGAGGACGGACTATACATGGGGTCGATTGGCTATAGATGTCAGATGATGCAGTGATGAGGACTGACCATGCTTGGAGTCAATCCGCCACAGACCTCAGCTGATGCAACGATGAGGACTGACCATGCTGGGGGCGATTGGCCATAGAACTCAGCTGATGCAGTGACGAGGACTGACCATGCTGGGGGCGATTGGCCATAGATCTCAGTTGATGCAGTGATGAAGACTGACCATGCTTGTGTGGTCGATCGGCCATAGACCTCAGTTGATGCAGTGATGAGGACTGACCATGCTTGGGGTCAATCGGTCATAGACCTCAGCTGATGCCATCATGAGGACTGGCCATGCTTGGGGTTAATTGGCCATAGATCTTAGCTGATGCAGTGATGAGGACTGACCATGCTGAGGGGTGACCGGCCATATACCTCAGCTGATGCAGTGATGAGGACTAACTATGCTTGGGGTCAATTGGCCATAGATCTCAGCTGATGCAGTGATGAATACTGACCATGCTGGGGGGCGATTGACCATAAATCTTAGCTAATGCAGTGACAAGGACCGACCATGCTTGGAGGCAATTGGACATAGACCTCAACTGATGCAGTGATGAGGACTGACCATGCTTAGGGTTGATCGGCAATAGAGCTCAGCTGATGCAGTGATGAAGACTGACCATGCTGGGGATCGATCAGCCATAGATCTTAGCTGATGCAGTGGTGAGGACTGACTATGCATGAGGTCGATCGGCCACAGACCTCAGCTGATGCAGTGATGAGGACTGAGCATGCTTGGGCTTAATTGGCCATAGATCTTAGTTGATGCAGTAATGAGGACTGACCATGCTGGGGGGTGATGGGCCATATACCTCAGCTGAGGCAGTGATGAGGACTGACCGTGCTTGGGGTCAACTGGCCATAGATCTTAGCTGATGCAGTGATGAAGACTGACCATGCTTGAAACAGGACCAACCATGTTTAGAGATTGGAAGAAGAAGGCAGGTCATTATAATAGGTACCTGGTGACTGATACTGTGTGGGCATGCAAGGAGGCATTCAAGAAGAAACCTGATTTAGACTGAGACCAACATTGTGCCAAGGTCCCTTTCTCACATGCAGATCTTCTGTCAATCCTGGCTTTTTGCCATCAGTGCATCGAATTCTCGGACCTGTATTTTTACATTTTTATTAAATGAACTTAAATGTCACAGCATTTAAATGACTATTTAATTACAGCCTGCGCTGATTGATGATGTCACGTATGACATGGCTCCACTTGACAGCTGTGGTCCACACATGTGTAGGGTTGCTAGACTGGTGGTAGGAGCTTGTAATCCCAATCCTATAATTCCATTTAAATAGCTAGTGCATTCTGGGAACTGCAATATTAGTTTATTTTAGTTGAACCAATCAGATTAACTCACGTAAATGGGAAAACACAGGACTGGAAAAATAATGTCCCGAAGACGTGGAACAGTGTGGCTGCTATAGGTGTCAGGTGTGAGCTGTTCAACTAAAGTTACTGCATGTCACAAGGATAGGATTTTTTAGTTCAATGTTTTTTTTAAAAACAAATCATTGATTTTGCATGTATGTGGTAGACCATTGAAGTCAAACGACAACCATAGGTGCAGTATATTGAAGAATGTGAACAGTAAATAGTTCATTTGTATTATAATGTAATGAGGCCTTTCAAAGTAAAGCTTCTAGGCACATTTGACCGGGGAGTTGGGAAGGAGGATAGTCAAATTGAGGATATATAGCACTTACTACCCCCAACGAGGCATTCCAGTGCTTTACAATGAGTAGCACGCTACCCGGGAGCCCAAAGTTAGTGGCCAGTCCATTAATTATTGGAGTTAGTTTGCATGCTCATTCCATGCATTCATGCCAGTTTGTTTGTGGTACATTATTGACACAGGTGTGCTCATTCGAGGGGGCTAAGTGAGAAGCAATGGCTTGCTGCAATTAATGAGATAGTTATGGTTTCCAAAAAGAGCCTAAGACGGATAGGCATGAGAGTTAGAGTAAGTTGAACACAGAAGAAGCAGAAGGAAGGAAGGGAAACAGTGGTGCACTAAAAACATAGGGGATGAAAGTAAGTAAAAGTTTGATAGAATGTCAATTTTCAATGCAGGATTTTAAGGAATGCGGCAGGTGGAGAATTTCTGCATCAGATTTGTGAATGTAAACCTGTTGAAAATGAACACTTTTAAATTCTGCTCCTAGTAAATGTAGCTTCCACAATCTTTCTAGAGGCACTTAGGAGGTGACATAGATAAGAGTGAGAAGGAAGCCCAGTGCTTGTTGAGACGCCCTTTACTGTCAAGCAGTGCAGCAAACAAGCACATTCCATCCGTTACCTGTAATTACAATTAAAACACCCCAGAGAGACCCCTTTTATGTACCTACCACAGAGGTAAATTTAATACTGTAAAGAATCGTTACAGTTTATGCAAATCATATACACCTCGCATAAACTACACATATAATATGAAACATATGCTATGTAAACTCCCATCAACTTACAAATAGAACAAGGCAATATATTGCAGCAGTCATTGGTATATTCAGTCCATGTTTGTGGCTCATTCACTGCCTGGTTCAGAAGGAACGGCCCACTGCATCCCCCTGAAGAGGAAACCCACAGAACACACACCATGTCCAGCAGAAAGGGTGTTTCTGAGGTCAGCTTCACCCCTCCCAGCAGTAGTCAATGGGGGGGGAGGGGGTGTCTGGTGGGGCGGGTAAAAGGAGGGGCGAGGGGAGGGAGCAGTGGTGTGTCTTGTGTCATGGTTGCAAAGATGCCTGTGAGGCTATTGGCATTGTGTGGTCAATGCTTGTTTGATGGGCCGAGAGGAGAGTTATGGACTAGATGTGGAGGGAGGGAGGGGATGAGGGAGTGGAGGCAGGCGTGTATGCTGAGGCTGATGGCTAACTTGAGGGCACGAGGGGTATTTTATAAATGACTGCTTCCAGGTGAGCTGGTCCGATGGGGTGAATTAAACTGAAAGAAACCTGCAAGTCCCCGATTTGTACAATGAAAACCTAGGACTGGACACCGGATGTCCCTGTGACTTGGCATCATTTGGATGCCCCTTTTCGAATTACTGAGGTGGGTGTTTATGTCACAGGTGATGCAGGGCCGAGGGTGAGAGGCAGAGTACATAATGTGTGGTGAGCAGAGGATGCGTGGATGAATGAATCTAGGCAAAGCTGCAATGAGTGACTCAAGTGGGGCTGGGGTGGGGGATGGGTAGGACTCTGCTTGACCGCCCAAGGGAAAAAAACGCACCTTCTCCTACCTATCCAAAGCACCCTGAAATCCTTGGGGTGCATGCTGGCACAATATACACAATCAACACAATATATTCTCTATCGTCAATTACTCAGTGCCATACGAAATTGGAAAGTACAAACCAAGTTTGTTTAGTTGTGAGAAACAATGTATTTGAATATTTATGCTCTGACTTCAAGGAGGGTGAAAACATGTTTTGCATCATATTCATGACACAAATGGAATTTTTACCAGTGGCACAAAATTTGTTAATATCCTTTTTGAGGAAGCGGCGCAGGGATGGTGGTGCAAACTCTGCGGTTCTGTCTCACAACCCATGAATCCTTGTAAAATAATGATACGGCACGTCAGCCTCACACCTCCAGAGCAACACATCCCCTGAGTGTTGCATCCACAGCACACACAGCAGCAGATGTGCACGCGCCACGTGAAAGATCACGTGCATAACCTCTGATGATGCACATTGTAAGTCACAGATGCACCTCGCTGCTTGTGCCAAAGGGCCCACTAACAGTGTCTTTTTCTAGCACAATTTATGTCCCTGAACTCGTAAGAGCTGTAATATTCAATGTCCACACCGTGTGACGCCACAATTCTAGAGCACAGTGTACCCATGATGGCAGTTACTCGCCCAGCCCTCCTAGCACAACCATTCTGCTATCTAGATGCCTCAATATTGTCACAACAATGTATCCATATTCAGATACCAGTGCATTGTGGGGCCTGTAGTTTTTGCAAGAGTGGCGGTGAGAGGTATTGGTGTTGTCCCCTGTTGGTAACTCTTGTGCGCTAAGTCCACAGTTGTCACCATTACCACATCACCAGTGATGCAATCCGTGCAAGATCAGCTCCTCTCGACCCTGCTTCTCCCTTCTGCTCCCACAGGATGGCAGAGCCTCACAGGGCTGAACAGCACTGATGCAAGTGACCACCAGGAGGCTTCACAAGCCTGGTGAGCCGGATCCACGCAGAGACTGACCGCGCACACAGATGGTCTAGGATACGACAAGCGACACAGAGACACATCACTAGGATCATTCTTCCAAGAGCCCAAATCCCATCTTTACTGACCGTAGGGTCTGGCCAGGGCACCCTTGGGCTGGCAGGTGGGATGTCTCCAGCTGCCTTCTTCAGTATCCTGGAGCAACACTGCCTTGTATCAGCAGATATGGACCAGGTGTCCTCAATGTCACTGCAACAACCAAGTGAAGTCCAAATTCTACCTCCCTGTGGAAGTACCTGTGGTGGTTGGTGCCATTGACTGCATCTGTGCGACCTTCATCCGCTCCAGGGTCCAGGAACAGGTTATCTTGATACGTCATCAATGTGCAATCTGCATGTGGCATAAATCTTGCCTTCACCAATCGCTGGGCTCATTCGCCAGACTGCATCCCACAGTCCATGATCAGATGCAACACCAGCGTGCTATGAACGAGTCTGCACCAAAGGGAGGACATGTCTTCTAGGTGAGGAGAGCACATCACACGCAGTGCCACAGGTGGCATGACCAACGTGCGATGCTGTGTACCCATCTAGACTATGGGACGTGCCCGGGTGCGAATCCCAACTATTACGAGTTATTCCAGAGGGCTCAGACAAACACATGACACCAGGAGCATGCCTTTTCAGCTAAACACATAACACCAGGAGCATGCCTTTTCAGCCAAACACAAAATACCAGGAGCGTGCCTTTTCAGCCAAACACATAAAACCAGGAGCATGCCTTTTCAGCAAAACACATAACACCAGGAGCATGCCTTTTCAGCCAAACACATAACACCCAGAGCATGCGTTTTCAGTCAAACACATAACACCAGCAGCATGCCTTTTCAGCCAAACACATAATACCAGGGGCATGCCTTTTCAGCCAAACACATAATACCAGGGGCATGCCTTTTCAGCCGAACACATAATACCAGGGGCATGCCTTTTCAGCCGAACACATAATACCAGGGGCACGCCTTTTCAGCTGAACACATAAGACCAGGAGCATGCCTTTTCAGCCAAACACATAACACCAGGAGTGTGCCTTTTCAGCCGAACACATAACACCAGGAGCATGCCTTTTCAGCCGAACACATAACACTGGGAACATGTCTTTTCCCTCCGAAAGACACAGTTTTCTCGCCTTCTCAATGGTGGTGGTGGTGCCATGATACATGAGCCTCTCAGGTCTTTTATCCCTGTACCCCAAGTAAGGAGAAGGAGAAGGATGAGAGTGAAGAAAGAAGCAAGGATGTGCATGTGGGAGGGGTTCAACATACACAGGCAACGTGGCGTGAACTGATTCACAACTATTTGTAATGTGTTCGGAACATTAACCATCACCTGTGTATTGAATCTCTTGACACATTTATTGACTCACAATGTCACACATAGTGTGATCTGGCATTATAATTTGAGGATTAATGAACATAAACTTCATTATATAAAATAAGAGCATGAAATTAACAGTTTCAAAAGATCTTTGGACACTTCTCAGAATGTGTCACAACTAGTATCCCAGATTTCAGCAGCAGTAAGAACACCACCAGGGTGAGGGGCTACACTGATTACATTAAAGGAACTGTTGCTGGAGTATCGAGGGGCTTTATATCCAGATGGACTTAATAAGAGACTCGACCTTTCATGTTTATAATATCAGTTTTGGGGCAACTACATCAAAACGAAAAGTACGGCTCGGAAAGAGGCAAGTAGAAACATTGGCAACGTATGAGTAATAGATTATGTGGTGAATACAGACATGGTGAAACTACAAGCAATAGGAAGAAAGTCTCAAACACAGGAAATGACTTAATGAGTAGAAAGTCTCTGAAACGTTTGTGGGCAGATCATGAGGTCAATGGAGGCCGCAAAGGGATGCCAAAGGATGGAAGGCAAACGTGTAGCTGTCTTTGCAGTGAGTTTGAAAAATATCAAATTCAGGTACATTGTTTAATAATGAATTGCACGCCAATTCTGATCAAATCATATTTCATGTTTAAAAAGAAAATAAA
Source organism: Calotriton arnoldi (assembly GCA_963921515.1). Taxonomy (NCBI): domain Eukaryota; kingdom Metazoa; phylum Chordata; class Amphibia; order Caudata; family Salamandridae; genus Calotriton; species Calotriton arnoldi. Next base: position 3,133,321 of record CAWUFW010000041.1, read on the forward strand.
CACGTGCACTATTTGCACAAATAGTTCTTTTCAACACGAAAAATAAGAGGCCGTTTTCCGAAGAAGGGATTACCAATGATATCCCAAAATAGGTGGATATCTGCAAAGTGCTTTTCTCATAAAGTTGAATATTTTTTTAGAACTCTTTGAAACATAGCAGCTGACAAATGTGGTATGTTGATTCATAATTGGATATTAAAATATAGGAATTAATAAGTGTGTGTTGGGCACTCTGAGCTGTGTCCACTTGATGGATATGTCCCCCCCTTCTCTTCTCTATGTCTGCCCCGTTCTTTTTCTCTGTTGGTCTTTCTTCCTCCAGCTCGGTAGTAACTATTTGTAGTACTTTGGGCCTGTGTAATGTCGCTGCTCTAATACTATGTACGCAGATGCCTGTAAGCGCCTGGATACCCTATTGGGTGATTATCTGCGCTTTATAAATCCTGATTGATTGATTGATTAACTTATTGATCGATGCCCGGACTCCTGCCTATGTACTGCATTCATTCACTTCTTATATAGTGATTTCAATCTGAATATTCGCTCAGTGGTTTGCTGTATTTTTCCAGCCATACAGGGTTTTTTAACTTGTCTGATTTCATGCAACACTTTGCCCTTGATTGCTGTGTTATATCTCCGCCTCTTCACCAATCCTGTGTTTATTCTGCTGTATTGTTTTTGGTTTCTATGTTAGAAACCTAATAAAATATTTGAAAAAAAATGAATTGATGGAAAACCAGTTTGAGATCCCCTTTGTATGAGTGCAACACTTGTTCAGTCAGAGGGGCTGAGAAGGAGGTGAGGTTGACCTGGAGTGTGCCATGGTCCAGGGACATATTGCATCATATCCTATGATTTCCCCCGTCTCATATTAATACATTGGTTTTCCTTGTGCTTTTCATGTGTTTGTGATGTTTTAACAGGCATACCTCCTCACATACCTCTGTTACTCCTTCTGGCATGTCTTCACACTGCAGCTATGCATTAGGGGTTCTGTCATCTAGATATTTCCACTGTCCTGTTTTCTCAACTGCACAGGGATGGGGTGTTTGACATGCATTCAACTCTGTAGCCATGTTAGGTAGACCACAAGTGAAACACAAGCATTGAAGTCTCCTTCATGATATGCAGCACCCGTGATTGCCTTGCGGTCTCTTTTCCACTCTCTAGGTCTTTTTAGAGGGCAGGTGGTTGCAGGTGTTTCAGGCCTTGGCTGGCAACTCTTCGGCCCCCTATCGGAGTGGACTCCTGGGACATGAATTGTATGGATTTGAAGGTGGATTCCTGACCACCACACAGCCACAGAGAGACATTTTGGATGTCCCGCTTCTGCCAATCTAGGCTTTGCCCTAAGTCTGAAGATCCTTGGTGTCCATCCTGGAATTAAATTCATGCTGTGCTGCATGAAGGTGCCCCTCATTGCCTGATCGTGGCTTGTTTGGGTGCTGGAGGAGTAATCGCCAGCATCGCGTGGTCCCCATGGACACCGTATGGCAAAAAGTGCCTGGGCTAAGATTTTTTGCACAAATTTGTACTGCTTCTCCTGTGCCTCAGATTGTCACACTATGTCCACACAGTGGCTAGTTAGAGACAAATGCTGGCAGGAGGTCTACAATGGGCAAAAGTGATGAGCGCCCTTCCGGGGACGGCACCAAAGGCTTTGGAACAACGCTGAATGTAATTTTCTTGCCTAAGCAACTTGACACTTCCAAACCATCTGGTCATAAATTGGACCCTACTGGATGGACCTCCACTTCCTGTAGCATCTAACCTAACTTATTCCTGGTGAGTACAATACCGGTAACCTCTAGTCTACTTGCTGGGAGGGCGTCCACATTCCAAGCAAGCGTTCCTTAGGGTGGGCTTCCACCCCTGTTGTCATCAATTTTAGCTCTCCGAGTGTGCATGCAGTGCGGGTGCCTTAAACATTCACTCATTCTACCAGGTGGGTAACTGGTGATGGTTACCTCAACTTTTTACTCCTTCTGGATGGGTGCCCACTTTTGGCAACTTTCCATGAGTTGACTTTCTGTTGCTTCTGTCCTGTACACTTCCAGCACGCGCTCACTTCAGGGATAATGCTTGTTGGAATCTGCTACTTCCAATCATAAACGTGCATTTGTGAGGGTGGAGTGAGGGGCGTTCATTTCCACCCGAATGCCACCCAATGACTGCGTTCTCATCGTAAGTGCGCATGTGTCTGACATGGACATGTGTGTGTGTGTGTGTGCGCGACCATAATGACACGTAAATAATGATGCTGATGAAGTAAGTAGGTTTATTAAGACTGTCTGTCTCATAAACAGCAACCACAATATGCAACTTACTTTTCCATTAAAACAAATCCATTAAATCCTCCCCTAATAATACAACTAATTAAAAAAAATATTAGCATAATTTACTCTTAAATAAGCAGAAATGCTCAATGCCACACAAGAACAATGCAGAGGATTACAACACATTTTGTTTTCGTACCGACAAACTGGCCCAGAGAGATAGCTACATCCTCATAATACAAATGGCTTGGTAGATGAAGCGCTTTAGCTCTCATGGCACTATATTTTACAAATATGTGGCCCATGATATCACTTAAAGGACAGGCTTATAATAGAAAATAATAATAATAATATCCCCTCTCCCTTTCCTATTGCATAAACAACAATTACTCTTCTGATGCAACTCCCTCCTAAACCCTGGGATGTTTCCTCCTGGATTTACACTGCCTCTTACTCTAAAGAGTTCGGTCTTCCTCCCAACACCTCCCGCTGTGGGCACCTTTGCATTCCCAGCCATCCCCCCGACCATGCCACAGAGGGCTTTGCATTTACATGCATTCTATCCTGGAGCTGCTGATGTGGCAGCCGTCAGCCATGATCTGCAAGAGTGGGGTCCACCAGGACAGATGGTGGCCCACAGAGGGTTGAGAGGCGAGCTCTGGCCCTGGCAACTGAATCACCACTCAACATAACAAAGAGACCTTCTCAGCTGGTGCAAAATGAAACGAGGTGTGGAATCCCAGTGATCAGGGATGCGCGGGTAATAAACCAGGAAACTAGGCTTACCTCAAGCTAACTGCCTGTGTCCTCATCACTTGTCAGTTTCAGTAAGCGCTTCATACACACAGCCTCCAGACCAGCTCACTCCACAACTTCTAAACTTCGTGACTATTTTTTCTTTTGAGCATTTTTTCTTTTCCATTAATGAATCTTGAATTGATGCCTCGAACTCAGAAATTTTCATGCATCCATATTTAATAGGTTCCCACTCTTTTCATAAATGTGCAATTTAGCATGACAGTTTTTTTTAATACCACAGTTCATATCAAATCAGCTCTGACCGCTAAGACCCCACGGACTTCTCTCTGGCAGAATGTTTCATTTTATAGGCATCACAATTTTTTTTACCATAATCTGAATCAACTGTTGATACCATCTCTCTTCATTAAAGGGGCCATCCAGTGAATGATGTCATCTCAAAGCCCATGATGACATCATCAAAAAGGTGACACTCTAGAATTCCTAGTGTTGGTTACTGTTAGAGATGCAGGACTGGGAAAAGAGAAGTGTTTTAAATCTTTACACTGGAAGGCCCCCTCAATAGGACCACACAGTTTCAGCCCTAAGGTAAATTCACACTGGGCATTCAGCAGAGGTTGGATAGAGTTATTATAGCAATGTGTGTACATCAGGCAGGTCACTGACAGCGGCAAATATAACATAAAGAAAAATTGACAGAACTTTTCATACATTTAGACAAAGCATAACGATCACTGCTGCCAATCGATCTTTCAATTGTAAGTTAAGAAACCTAGTAATATTCTCTCCCTGCAGAAAAATACAATCGATGCACGTCAGACCCATTGCAAACAAGTGTGACTTTTCGGCATGTTCAATGAAGTATGACCATTAAAACACAGGGGCATATTAGCAAGAAGAGGCGATAATCATCGCTAACCCTGCTTAGCGTGATTTTTTTTATCGCCGGCTATCGCTGGAATATATCACCACGCTAACGCTGTATTAGCAACGATTAGCGCTATGGCGATGAATATTCCAGCGATAGCGGGGGAAATGGGACAACATCGCTGAAAAACCAGCGATGTTGCATGGAGAAGGGAGAACACCTTGCTGATACGACCCTGTGGTCGTATCAGCATAATCCACCCCCCCATGTTAGGTATGGCTAACACCTGCTAATTGCAGGTGTTAAATAAATGGCGATGACCCCGGTTAGCGCAACTTTTCACGTCGCTAACTGGGGCCATGGCCACCTTGCTAATAGGCGATAGGCCTGTTAGCGGGTGTTCCCCAGGTTTGTTCGTCGGGAACGCCCACTTTGCATGTCATTAGCGATAAATATCGCTGACATGCAAAGCGGTAAAAAAACGGGCGCTAATGCCCGCAAACTGTCGCTAACTGCTGTTAGAGACAGTTTGCTGATAGGGCGATATGAATATCGCCGCTTTAGCGGCAAAAAGTGCCGCTAAAGCGGCGATAGTGCCCTTGCTAATATGCCCCACACTACGGGGCATATTAGCAAGACCCACGTTAAAATTATCGCCGTTTTAGCGGCAGGAAACTGCCGCTAAAACGGCGATAATGGGCTTGCTAATATGCGTTATGGAATTCCAATAGAAGCCCAGGTTAGATGTGCAGGACATCTAACCTGGGATTCTATTGGAATTCCATAACGCATATTAGCAAGCCCATTATCGCCGTTTTAGCGGCAGTTTCCTGCCGCTAAAACGGCGATAATTTTAACGTGGGTCTTGCTAATATGCCCCTACATTTTTTGTGCTAACATTATCACTAATTTCTTTCATTCAACTGCATATTTAAAGGTAAAGTAACAAACTTTGTCAGATGTCATAAAGACTCGGGCAGTTGGAGAGAACTTCATCCCAGAGCTCAGAGTCCATCCTCACATTAAAGTCTCCGCCTACTATGGGCATGGCCCTGCATTAGATCACCTGCTGTAACTCTAACTCCAACATGGACAACTCTTGGTTGAATTTGGGCTCCGCCTCAGGTTATAGGTAAATATTGACAAAAACAAAACATACTTTTGTTGTTTTACCAAATGAATGGAAGAGATATCCAGTCACACTTTATCTTTAAGCACTTTATAGATTTTGCACACGTGTGGAAATCAGCATTAGGAGCCCCCTGCAGGACATCCACCGTTCTCAGGGGGATATTCTCAAGAACGTGCGATAAACATCGCCAAAATACGTTAACGCAAGTTTTCATATCGCGGGAAAATAACTCAGGTTTAACGTCGTATTCTCAACACGGCGGTAACATGCGATAGTCTCCCGAGAATGCCTCAAATGTCCGCGATAACATTACCGGGACGGCGATGAAAATCCAAACCCGAACGCGAAAAAAGTTGCGATGGGCCCAACCGCGATAAGACAATCAGCGAAAAGCAGCACCAGGCCTGCAAATCATACACGTCAGGCGGTAAAAATCACTACAAAAGCAGAAAAAAAAACCACAAGCAAAATCCAAACTACAGCAAAGCACGATGGAGGCAGCTGGAGCAGGTACAGAGGACGGCCAGAACCCCACAGGCCCCCAGGAGGAGCAGACAGGGGACAGGGAAGGGCAAGGACAAGAAGAAGAGGAAGACGCGGTTCAGTCCGCAGGAAAACAGGATCCTGATCACGGTGGTGATAGAACACCATCAACAACTGTTCGTCACCTCCACTGTGTCATTGGCAACAAAAAATGCAACATGGCAGTCCATTGTGGACAAGGTGAATGAAGTTGGAGTGCTGAGGAGGACAATGGAAGAGCTCAAGAGGCGCTGGAATGATGTGAAGCGTAAGACCAAGCAGAAACTCGCCAACAACCAGAAGGCAGCAATGCAGACTGGAGGTGGGAGTCCAGCGCCACAGGAGGAGCTGGATGAGATGGAGGAAATGGTGGCCACAGTCATCAGTGGGGAGACGGTGGCAGGAGTTGGGGGACCGGACACTGCTCAACATGACCTGACACAACAGCAACAGGGTGAGTAACCACCAGGGACTGGGGGGACGGGGGGAGATGGGCACAATGGCTCACATGCACAATCAAGCGGAGCACAGTGCACACCCACAATGACTCTGGATCATGTCCCTGATCCCCTTGGCACACTGCAGCACACATAGAAACAGCAAGTAGGCCCCCGTCGACCATGCGCCCAGAGGGGGCCCTTCCCACACATCACCAATCTCACAACCAACCCATGCAGATGTGCTGAACCCAACAAAGCTGCGGGTCCGTGAGCCACACTGACAATGCAAGTGACACTGCATGACGATTAGCATGGCTGCAGTCAGATCATCATGACATTTTGCACGCCACGACACTGAGGTGGCTGAGTGTGGACCACATCCGTAAAGGAGCAGGTCACACTCTGACACATCCACGTGCACAAACAACCCCTGACGTCAACAACACATCTGCGGACAAACCATGCCCCAGAGTCCCAACTCCCACCAAGAGCCCAATTTACCTAAGAATGCAACATCTCAGCACTGTATAAGCATAGAAGTCAAAGGCACACCGCCTGAAAGGGACAAGGGGCAGCAAAATCAGAGCTGCAGGGGCGACTCTCCCAAAATGCAGCACACACACGACATTCAGAGCACATCAACATTGACAACAATGTGGTACAAACTGCAACACGTTCACAACAGAACAGAGGACACAACTGGTGCCGTTTTTGTGTAGAAACTGGTCAATCACATTTGGCATAGCAGGGAAATGTGAGATGATAATGTACAAGTACAAACACACATCCGTGATGTTGTCGAAATGTCCACTGTCCCGCATCAAATAGGCAGCTCCTCCCAAACAGTCACAATGTACATTGTCATGCAGTTTGTATGTAAACTTGTACAATGCGTCAACATACATGTGAACACAATGTCAAACTGCACCTCCCCTTCACATTGCAGAGGGAGAACCAACACCTCCTGCAGAGCAGACCCAACAGCTCTTCACTGATGACGAAGAGAACCTCCACACCTTCGACACCGACGCCCTCCAAGAGTTCATGGACAGCTACAGCACCTCACCTCCAGGAGCAGGGCAGCCCAGCTGCATCCAGGAGACCCCACCCCCTACACAGACCACACAGCAGGAAGCACCTACCACCCCGGCTGTCTCCCAGGACCCCCACGAACAACACATGGCCTTCCAACGCCGTGTGTTAGAGGTCCAGGAGAAGATGGCTGATCAGGTGCGGTGGGGTTCGACCTCATGGCAGCCAAACTTGATGCCATACATGGGTGTCTGAGTACCATCAGGGACCACTTACAGTCCCTAACAGTCACCCACAGTCCGCTCCATGCTCTCCAACGATCCATGGCTGACATCGCTGGAGTCATGATACTGAGACAAGAACAACTGTCCAGTCAGAGTGGCTCCAGCGATGTCAACCGGGAGTTGGGACAGATGCGGGGGCTCATGGAGAACATGGAGCGGATGACGGCGGAAAGAATGGCTGCCACGGCTGCACACCAGCGAGATGTGGCTGGGACCTTCCATGCCCTGCAGCACATCGTCATGGCATTGCTGCCTCAAGGCCTTGCGCAGATGAATGCTGCTGCTGCTTCTACATCTCCGCCCCTGATGTGTCAGTGCCTCACAGTGCGGCAGGCAATCCACCACCACCCACGTGTGAGGCACATGTGACATCAGAGGATGAAGATGCAGGTGTATCAACCTTACTGGTAAGGAGGAGGCAGTAGCATTCATCTCCGCCATATGGCCTGTTTCTGCTTGGTTCTGCCCTTTGCATCATCACCTTCCACTGTCCCCCGATACACTCTACGACACTCACCTTGGACCTCGACATGGTCTGCCATTTTCTGTTTGGTTACCAATGACACAGCGATCATACTGCGGACTGAACTCTTCCTCTTCCGATGTACTTGTCATTCCCTGAAGGACTCTGGCTGGCCCTCCACGGGCCAATAATGTGAAGTGGGGTTTGCATGGCCCTGTACTGCTCCAGCTGCAACACTCCACTGGATGTGAATTAAACATTCAGAATCGCACAGATGTGTCATGCCTTTGATCATTCAAGTATGAGAGTATGGATGAATGTAGGGTCAGTGATTCCCCCTTACATCCATGTTGCTCATGTCGTGGGACTTGAGTCACAGGGTGCAACATTGCCGATTGCGGTCCGGGTGGCGTAGACACTACAACAGAGACACAAGCATCAGTTACTTCCTTGTCCCGCCCAGAACTGAAGCACGCCCAGAATCGTTATGTGTTCTGCTTTTGCCATAGTGGTATCCTCTGTGCGTTGGTTTACCAAGGATTATGTCAGGGAAGATACTTTGCAGTTCATTATAAGGCCAAATCATTTTCCAATTCATATGTTAATCCACTCTGTTAAAACGTATAAGACAGGGGAGAGGAGCAGGATTGTGGGTCAAGAAGAGATTAGTCACAATTTCGAGATCTGTCCCGTATAATGCCTGCAAGGCATGTTCTGTATAATGTTTGCATTCTAGTCTTATGCAGTCTGTTCTATGGTTAGTGTATAAGAACATTTGATCAACATAGGACTTAATTTACAAGGCCATTGCACCACCGGTGCGTCACTTTGTTTGACGCACCGGCGGCGCAGTGTTCCTGTCCATATTTACAAGTCAACGTAAAGCCACCCTTTGTGACTTTTCATGGCTTTGTAAATATGGGCCCCTTTCATGCATTACTCTGCGTGAAAGGGGCATTCCACGGGTGTTGCTGTGGGTGCCCCCACACAACATCCATGGAACCTGACACATTCCCAGATCTGAAAAGTTTTGTAAAGAAGGGAATGTGTCAGAATCCTACGCCTCCCCAGGGGAGGCGTTGGAGTTGCGCAACGAGGAGAAATACTTTTATTTCTCCTCATTTTTTCCTCTTTCTATGCGTGCTGCATATCCTTCCTGCACAAAAACAATCATCCCTGCAACGCAGGCACGTTTACAACATGACGCAAGGGTGCCTGCACTGGCGCATGGCAGCCAATTGTGCGCCAGCGCAGGGGAAAGCTCACAGATGCGTCCTATTGTTGTGAATATGACGCATCCCTGTGCTTTTACAATGAGGCAGCTCGGCGCATCAAAATGGCTTGCGGAGCCCCGCTGCATCATTTTCCTTTATAAATGAGGCCCATAGTTCAGAGTGCTGGTTGCGCATTTCAAATGTTCACATCATACGATTATCCCTGTCAGGTCCGGCCTTAACACTAGTGGCGCCCTGTGCAACAATGTCTTTTGGCGCCCCCCCCCAATGACCACCTCTGCCGCGGATTCCCTCACTAGCACCCTTTAACAGTGCCCCCTCAAGTCTCAGTAACCACCGACTCTGATTCATTTCGTTTTATAGCACCACTCATACCAGTGTAAGGTGTCAGAGCACTTTACATCACACACATTGCACAGAGACAAGGATATGTGTGTAAATCAGTGTATAGGAAATGTTACATCAGACAGTAGTACAAGTTGTAGTGTAGGAGTGACATGTCATCGATGCTGGTAGCCAATACAGTTTAAGAGTCCTTTTTCTGGTAAAGCGCAAATTCAGAATGTAAAACATAAGATCATTGTTAGGGGTTCTCTTTAATAATAAGAATTGTTTTCTAACCAAATGAACCCTTTTGGCAAGATTAGGATAATGAAGGACTGGGCAAAAAAACATATAGCTTTAACATATACCTTGCAGTTTGCATGCAGCTTTTTGATGACAGTTAATAGCTCAATGTTCTATATTAGAATTTTTACTTATAAAGGACATTTAACAAAAGGAGCTCTCTTACAAAAGCAGGAACCCACTGACCTATTTACATTATATGCACTTTGTTATCTGCATGGTACACGTTCTTAGCAGCAGGCATTTTAACCCTCTGCACTACCTTAATACGAGTCAAAACTTCCACTAGACAAACTTCCAGTCTCTTTTCAGGAACACGATTAATCACCGGAGTTCCTTTGACATTTTAATTAATGCCTGAAAATGGCTGGAGGCCAGGAACGCGACAGCAAGTGCTTTTAAAATGATAATATACTTGGGAAAATGACGCCTCCACCCCAAGTCAGCACCCGATGCGGTGGCACCGATCGCACCGCCCTAGAGCCGGCCCTGATCCCTGTCATGCGGCTGCCATCTTGGAATATGTCCAGTATTATTATAGGCTCAGTTCAGGGGATTGGGCATTTATGCAATTTGTTGTTTATGCAAGTTGTGTTAACAAGGCCTGTTAATATACACTTTGGTTAGATTCTAAGGGCCCTATGTGACAAGTAGTTGCGTTGCACTTGCACCACACAAGGGGATACATGCGCGACACAACTACTAAATGCAAATTATCGAGCCACACAAGACCACCTTGTGTGGCCCTGAGTGGCTTGATAAAGCTGGAGTATTGCAATGCAGCACAAATTGCTGTGTTGCATTACTCTGCCCCATGGAGGTGTTCCATGGGTGGTGCATGGATGTTCCCACACAACACCCGCGGATTTTGACATATTCCCAGATTTACCATAAGGGGGTAGACCTTGGAATGCACCACAATGCTGCGCCTCCCCAGCTGAGGTGTAAGGAGGGGAAATATGTCTATTTCTCCTCTTTTTTCCTCTTTCTATGCGTGCTGCATTCTGCAGCACGCATAGAAAGAGGAAATTGCCTCAGGGGATTATTTTTGTGCAGGAAGGTGTTCCTTCCTGCACAAAAATAATCATGCTTGCAACTCAGGCACCTTTGCACCATGGTGCAAGAGTGTCTGCGTTGGCACTAAGCAGCACATTGTGCACCAGCGATTTAAAAAGGCAGAAATGTGCCTTATTATGTTAAATACTGCGCATTCCTGCCCTTTCCCTGTCACGCATCGCAGCAAGGTGGCTTGCCGAGTTGCGCGGTGTGACATATTGATAAATATGCTCCTTATTCTATTACAAAAGAAACAATTGATGGACGGAATGCTGGACAATGCAAACATTCACCCCCAGTCACAAGGATCTGGGTTAAATCCATCATTCTTTTGCTTACCACACCACCCCAATTTAGACCCAGCCATATGCAAATCAGTCTTGACCCTGTTCCTTGTGGGAACAGTCCAGCCCGAACTGCCAAGCCAGGTCCTCCCTGGACCGGAAACAAGCATCCTGGGACCGGTTTCAGGGCATCACCCTTCATCAGCCAGGCTAGATTGAATCCTGTGGTGTAGTGAGCACGGGACCCACGTCTGGGCATACCCTTCCCACTTAGGGCAACATATGCAAAAGAAACAATTGATGGACGGAATGCTGGACAATGCAAACATTCACCCCCAGTCACAAGGATCTGGACCTCATCACCTTGCGGCCCCTTTTATTGTGGAGATCGATCTGGGCTAAAGAGGAAACCAAATTCACTCAAACCATTATTAAAGATTGTTTACTCCTGGATAAATGCTATAGCATCCCCTGGCTCAGAAATATTCGGGATTGGTTCAATACTTTATTCAATATCTCGATCCAGGGTGATTCAGGTTCTGTGATTAATATATCCAAACAAGAGATCAAAAATTCCTTACTGGCCCACCAAAAAGAGATTCGTGAGAGAGTGAATAGGAGGCAACAAACTTTTGTATTTTATCAACAGTTGGAGGTCGGGAGAGGTTTCCAGGATTATCTAACAGTAGTGACTAGGTCATCACATCGTTTTGTTCTGACCCGCTTGAGACTAGGTATAGTGCATCACTTGGTTGCTTTTCCAACTATGAAAACATGCCCGTCAATCGCATGCCCCTGCGACGGGATATCAAAACAGAGCACTAGTCACTTTATGCTATTTTGTAAGTTTTATTCTTTTTTAGGATTATTTTACCTAAAACCTATACTCCGAAAATTGAAAGTGAGAAGATTCCATGCTGCCATGAATATATTGGTCTCTCTTAATGATGCGGGTTTATGTTTCTATGCGGCTTCTTTTATTCTGAAATCAATTGATGCAAGGAAATCAATTACCCTTGATATTTGATTGGGCTGTCTTCATGTACCGGATAATTTGTATACAATTTGCTGCTAGGGAATGTATTATGTAATGATTAATTGGATTGTATATGTAACGAATGTTTTATATGTATGTTTTATTCTTGTTTGTCTTATGTAATATGATTATTTAGATTGTATATGTAATGAATGTTTTATATGTGTGTTTTAACTTTGTCTGCTTTTATGGTTGTTGCACAAACCGAATAAAGTATCTTTTGACTTTGAATCCAGTGGTGTAGTGAGCACGGGACCCATGTCTGGGCATACCCTTCCCACTTAGGGCGACATATGCAAAAGAAACAATTGATGGACGGAATGCTGGACAATGCAAACATTCAACCCCAGTCACAAGGATCTGGGTTAAATCCATCATTCATTTGCTCACCACACCACCCCAGTTTGGACACAGCCATATGCAAATCAGTCTTGACCCTGTTCCTTGTGGGAACAGTCCAGCCCGAACTGCCAAGCCAGGTCCTCCCTGGACCGGAAACAAGCATCCTGGGACCGGTTTCAGGGCATCACCCTTCATCAGCCAGGCTAGCTTGAATCCAGTGATGTAGTGAGCACGGGACCCACGTCTGGGCATACCCTTCCCACATAGGGCGACATATGCAAAAGAAACAATTGATGGACGGAATGCTGGACAATGCAAACATTCACTCCCAGTCACAAGGATCTGGGTTAAATCCATCATTCTTTTGCTCACCACACCACCCCAGTTTGGACCCAGCCATATGCAAATCAGGCTTGACCCTGTTCCTTGTGGGAACAGTCCAGCCCGAAATGCCAAGCCAGGTCCTCCCTGGACCGGAAACAAGCATCCTGGGACCGGTTTCAGGGCATCACCCTTCATCAGCCAGGCTAGCTTGAATCCAGTGGTGCAGTGAGCACGGGACCCACATCTGAGCATACCCTTCCCACTTAGGGCGACATATGCAAAAGACCTTGTGTGGCCCTGAGTGGCTTGATAAAGCTGGAGTATTGCAATGCAGCACAAATTGCTGTGTTGCATTACTCTGCCCCATGGAGGTGTTCCATGGGTGGTGCATGGATGTTCCCACACAACACCCGCGGATTTTGACATATTCCCAGATTTACCATAAGGGGTAGACCTTGGAATGCACCACAATGCTGCGCCTACCCAGGTGAGGTGTAAGGAGGAGAAATATGTCTATTTTTCCTCTTTTTTCAATCAATCAATCAATCAATCAGGGAATTGTAAGCGCGCTACTCACCCGTGAGGGTCTCAAGGCGCTGAGGGGGGGGGTCCGCAGATCTGTTTAGCAGAAGAGCCGGGTCTTGAGGGTCTTCCTGAAGGTGTTCAGGGAGGGGGCGCGTCGGATGTCTGCCAGAGCTCGTTCCAGGTCTTGGCTGAAATGTGAGAGAAGGATCTTCCGCCTGCTCTGGCTCTGTGGATGCGCGGGGTTTCGGACAGTGCGAGGATGGAAGATCGGAGGTTTCTTTTGGGTACGTGGAAGTTGATTCTGTCGTTGAGGTATTTGGGTCCGTTGTTGTGTAGGCATTTGTAGGCGTGAGTGAGGATTTTGAAAGTGACTCTTTTCTCCACGGGGAGCCAGTGGAGACTTCGTAGGTGTTGGCTGATGTGTTCGTGTCGGGGGATGCCGAGGACGAGTCTGGCGGTGGTGTTCTGTATTGTTTGGAGTTTGCGGAGTAGGGACTTGTTGATGCCGGCGTAGAGTGCGTTTCCATAATCCAGTCTGCTGGTGATGAGTGCGTGGGTGACTGTCTTGCTTGACTCAGGGGGGATCCACTTGAAGGTCTTGCGGAGGATGCAGAGGGTGTTGAAGCAGCTGGAGGTGACGGCGTTGACCTGTCGGTTCATGGTGAGTGATGAGTCGAGTACGATGCCGAGGTTCTTTGCGTGGTCTGAGGGGGTAGGTGGGCTTCCAAGGGCGGTCGGCCACCAGGTGCTGTCCCATGCAGAAGGGGTGGTACCGAGGACGAGGACTTCTGTCTTCTCGGCATTGAGCTTCAGGCAGCTGTTGGTCATCCAGACTGCGACGTCTTGCATTCCTTTCTGGAAGTTGAGTTTGGCAGTGGTGGGGTCTTTGGTGAGGGAGAGGATGAGCTGGGTGTCGATGGCGTAGGATACGATGTTGAGGCCGTGTTGTCGGACGATGGCTGCGAGGGGGGCCATGTAGATGTTGAAGAGGGTGGGGCTCAGTGATGAACCCTGTGGGACTCCGCAGGTGATTTTCGTGGGGTCGGAGAGGAAGGGTGGGAGTCTGATCCTTTGGCTTCTTCTGGTGAGGAATGATCGGATCCAGTCCAGGGCTGTTCCTTGTATGCCTGCGTCGTGTAGTCTGGCGACTAGTGTGCGGTGGGAGACGGTGTCGAAGGCCGCTGATAGGTCGAGTAGGATGAGGGCTGTGGAGTGGCCTTGGTCCAGGAGGCTGCGGATGTCGTCTGTGGTGGCGAGTAGGGCGGTCTCTGTGCTGTGGTTGCTTCGGAATCCGGATTGGGACGGGTCGAGGACGGCGTTCTCTTCAATGAATCGTGTCAGTTTCCTGTTGACTGTTTTCTCTGCAACTTTGGCTGCAAAGGGGAGGAGCGAGATGGGCCGATAGTTCTTGAGGTCGGTGGGGTCAGCTGTGGGCTTCTTGAGCAGGGGTCTGACTTCTGCGCGCTTCCAGTCATCTGGGAAGGTGCCTGTTTTGAAGGTGGTGTTGATGGTGCGTTGTAGTTCGGGTGCGATGGCGGCCGCAGCTCTGTGGTAGATGTGAGGGGGCAGGGGTCGGTGGGGGCCCCCGAGTGGATGCTTTTCATGGTCGAGGCGGTGTCTTCGGCCGTGATCGGTGTCCAGTTGGAGATGGTGGACTGGCTGGTGTTTCTGGGGGCGGGGGGCCGTCTGTGGCACCTGGTGGATGGTCGATGAAGTTGTCATAGAGGTTTTTGATCTTGAAGTGGAAATAGGTTCCAAGCTTGTCGCAGAGGTCTTGGGATGGTGTGATGTCTGTGGCTTCGCTGCGTGGGTTGGTGAATTCCTGAATGACACTGAAAAGTTCCTTGGAGTTGGTGGAGTTGGCCAGGATTTTGTTGTGGATGAAGTTCCTCTTGGTGGCTCTGATCTGGTTATGGTAGTCCGTCAAGGCGTCCTTGTAGGTGGTGTGGTTTTCGGTTGTCTTGGTGTTTCTCCAGTTCTTCTCCAGGCGTCTGCAGGTGCGTCTGGCTTCTTGGAGAGTGGTGGTGAACCAGGCGGCTTTCCTGGGGCGTTGTCTGTCGGGGTTGCGTAGCGGGGTGAGCTCGTCTGCGCAGTTGAAGATCCAGGTGTGGAGTTCTCTGGCTGCGTTGTTTGCGTCGTTTGCGTCGGGTGCCCAGGTGTGGTTGTATCGGGTGAGGGTGGAGTTAAGTTGCTCGTCAGTAACCTTGCTCCAGTTCCTTCGAGGTGGGCGTAGGGCTGGTTTGGGTGCCTTGGGTTTATTGATGGCGAAGTGTACACAGTGGTGGTCGGTCTATGGCGGCTGCGTTGTGTGGCTTAATTGGACGCTGTTTCCTGCCGCGAAGATGGGGTTGAGGGTGTGTCCTGCTCTGTGGGTCGGTGTGTTGACGAGTTGTTTAAGTCCGATGCTGGCGAGGCTGTCACGAAGGATAGTGGAGTTGGGGTCGCTGGGGTTGTCGAGGTGGAAGTTCAGGTCTCCAATGAGTATGTAGTTTGCTGAGGCGATGGCGTGGGGTGCGATGAAGTCGGTGATGGTGGTGGCGAAGGGTGTTCAGGGGCCGGGGGTCTGTAGATGAGGGTTCCTCGGAGTGTGGCTTTGGGGTGGTCTGGATCTGGAAGTGCAGGTGTTCGGCGGAGGGGAAGGTTTCGCTGGAGGTGGTGAGGCGGAGGGTGCTCTTGTGGGCGATGGCGAGGACCCCTCCTGGGTGGTTGGGGCATTCTTTCCTCTGGATCTTGTATCCGCCTGGGATGGCGGTGCTGATGTCGGGGGCGGAGGATGCATTGGTCCAGGTCTCTGTGAAGAAGGCGATGTCGGGCGAGAGAGAGTCGAGTAGGTTCCAGATTTCCATGGCGTGTTTGTGTACGGAGCGTACGTTGAGGAGGATGCATTTTAGGGTGTCCCCGGTGCTGGTGTCGGCGGTGTTGGAGGCCGGGGTGGCGGTGAGGGTCTGGCGGCAGTGGAGGCAGGAGAACTGGCCGTGGGTCGTGTTCGGCGAGGCCTGTTGGCATTCTCTATGTCTTCCAGCGTTGAGTGCGAGGAGGGTGGTGGTGTCGTAGCGATGGGTAGTGGGAGGTCCAGAGTTCCTGGCGCTGGCCGCGGTCGGGTCGCGGACGGGCGCAGACGGGCTTGCCTTTGGCGCGCCTTCGGCATGCCGGCGGCGCGACCGCTGCGCGCGGCCGCCATTAAGTAGGGGAGGTGGGAGGGAGGAGAGGCTGGGAGGCGGGAGTGGGGGAATTCCGGAGGGGAAATCCGGGGGGGAATTCTGGGGGGGAGGGGACGCAGGGGCAGCAGCGGCGAAAGGTGAAAGGAACAGGCAGGCATGAGAAAATAAAAACAGTGGTGGGATTAGAGCAAGACACAGATGGGCACAATAACAGTGGCACAACAGGGAAAAATTAAGAAAAAAAACGACTGAGAAAGGTTACGGTGGTTGCAGGCAGACTGGTCCCAGTTGGAGCGGGCAGCAGGCGCAGGAGCGGGCAGCAGCCTCGAACCTCCCAAGGAGGAGGTCGGGGTCTGGAGGCAAGAGACGGCACAGCGGAGCTGCGGGGAGAGAGTGGACCTAGACCGAGGGTCAGAGCACACATAGAAAGAGGAAATTGCCTCAGGGGATTGTTTTTGTGCAGGAAGGTGTTCCTTCCTGCACAAAAATAATCATGCTTGCAACTCAGGCACCTTTGCACCATGGTGCAAGAGTGTCTGCATTGGCACTAAGCAGCACATTGTGCACCAGCGCTTTAAAAAGGCAGAAATGTGCCTTATTATGTTAAATACTGCGCATTCCTGCCCTTTCCCTGTCACGCATTGCAGCAAGGTGGCTTGCTGAGTTGCGCGGTGTGACATATTGATAAATATGCTCCTTATTCTATTGCAAAAGAAACAATTGATGGACGGAATGCTGGACAATGCAAACATTCACCCTCAGTCACAAGTATCTGGGTTAAATCCATCATTCTTTTGCTCACCACACCACCCCAGTTTGGACCCAGCCATATGCAAATCAGTCTTGACCCTGTTCCTTGTGGGAACAGTCCAGCCCGAGCTGCCAAGCCAGGTCCTCCCTGGACCGGAAACAAGCATCCTGGGACCGGTTTCAGGGCATCACCCTTCATCAGCCAGGCTAGCTTGAATCCAGTGGTGTAGTGAGCACGGGACCCACGTCTGGATCTACCCTTCCCACTTAGGGCGACATATGCAAAAGAAACAATTGACGGACGGAATGCTGGACAATGCAAACATTCACCCTCAGTCACAAGTATCTGGGTTAAATCCATCATTCTTTTGCTCACCACACCACCCCAGTTTGGACCCAGCCATATGCAAATCAGTCTTGACCCTGTTCCTTGTGGGAACAGTCCAGCCCGAGCTGCCAAGCCAGGTCCTCCCTGGACCGGAAACAAGCATCCTGGGACCGGTTTCAGGGCATCACCCGTCATCAGCCAGGCTAGCTTAAATCCAGTGGTGTAGTGAGCACGGGACCCACGTCTGGGCATACCCTTCCCACTTAGGGCGACATATGCAAAAGAAACAATTGATGGACGGAATGCTGGACAATGCAAACATTCACCCCCAGTCACAAGGATCTGGGTTAAATCCATCATTCTTTTGCTCACCACACCACCCCAGTTTGGACCCAGCCATATGCAAATCAGTCTTGACCCTGTTCCTTGTGGGAACAGTCCAGCGCGAACTGCCAAGACAGGTCCTCCCTGGACCGGAAACAAGCATCCTGGGATCGGTTTCAGGGCATCACCCTTCATCAGCCAGGCTAGCTGGAATCCAGCGGTGTAGTGATCACGGGACCCACGTCTGGGCATACCCTTCCCACTTAGGGCGACATATGCAAAAGAAACAATTGATGGACGGAATGCTGGACAATGCAAACATTCACCCCCAGTCACAAGGATCTGGGTTAAACAGGCAGGCACGAGAAAATAAAAACAGTGGTGGGATTAGAGCAAGACACAGATGGGCACAATAACAGTGGCACAACAGGGAAAAATTAAGAAAAAAAACGGCTGAGAAAGGTTACGGTGGTTGCAGGCAGTCTGGTCCCAGTTGGAGCGGGCAGCAGGCACAGGAGCGGGCAGCAGCCTCGAACCTCCCAAGGAGGAGGTCGGGGTCTGGAGGCAAGAGACGGCACAGCGGAGCTGCGGGGAGAGAGTGGACCTAGACCGAGGGTCGGAGCAAACATAGAAAGAGGAAATTGCCTCAGGGGATTGTTTTTGTGCAGGAAGGTGTTCCTTCCTGCACACAAATAATCATGCTTGCAACTCAGGCACCTTTGCACCATGGTGCAAGAGTGTCTGCGTTGGCACTAAGCAGCACATTGTGCACCAGCGCTTTAAAAAGGCAGAAATGTGCCTTATTATGTTAAATACTGCGCATTCCTGCCCTTTCCCTGTCACGCATCGCAGCAGGGTGGCTTGCCGAGTTGCGCGGTGTGACATATTGATAAATATGCTCCTTATTCTATTGCATCGTTTATTTTGGCTGCCATATTGTGTGTGTCTAGTTTTGTTCAGTAGCTATGGTGGTATATCAGATGGGAACAAGGAGTGTACTGTTCCCATGTGGGTACCTAGGTCTAGAAATGTGGTAAGTGGAGGGGAGTGCTCCTATTAGGAGCAAGGGCCCTCACACACCCCAAGAGATTCACATTGACAAAAAACAGAAAAGATCTCCGGTGAAGAGCCCCCTCGAGGGGCCCGTTGGGCATTGCAGTGCCGGCCAAACGAGGAGCTTCCCGATGATGACGCATGACACTTCTTGGGGTGTGTGAGGGCCTTTGCGCCTAAAAGGAGCACTCCCCTCCACTTACCACATTTCTAGACCTAGATACCCACATAAGAACAGTACACTACTTGTTTTCATAGCTGTAGGGGCACATGTGCTGGACCTTATAAAAAGCCAGAGTCCCTCCATCCTTCTATTGGGTATATCAGATGGAGCATTAAGTGATTCGGTTGCTCTATGAAGTGTAACAAGAGAGTTTGTGTATAGAAATATATATTGATAAACGAGCTGGATAAAACCTTGTCTATGATCGACAATCTCTCTTGGGAAAAATGCAGTTGTGATCACATTGAAAAATCGTTTTAATGTAACTTAAATAATTTATATTATTTCTCACATGTATTTGTACCTTGGTTAACACGTGTGTAAATCTTATGAGTATTCCCAGGTATTAGCTCTGCTGGGTCAGGATCAGTCGCAAAAGCCATGAAGCTGCATAGAACTGTTTAGAAATATAGATAGTTTCAAAAAGTCTTTTGAGGTCTTGCAAATCTCCAAGTCATATTCTGTGCATTCTGACCCCTTCGTAATCAGCTACAGGAGCCTCTCAAAGTACTCATTTAACCCAGATTTCTTGACTGGGGGAGAATGTTTTGATTGGTTCTGCATTCCGTCCATCAATTGTGTGTCTTTTTCTTCCTTGCCCTAAGTGCGACAGGTATGCCCAGACGTGGGTCCTGGGCTCACTGTGCCACTGGATTCAAGCTATCCTGGCTGATGAGGGGTGAAACCCCGAAACCGGTCCTAGGATGCTTGTTTCCGGTCCAGGGAGGACCTGGCTTGGCAGTTCGGGTGGACTGTTCCCATGAGGCACAGGGTCAAGACTGATTTGCATATGGCTGGGTCCAAACTGGGGTGGCAAGATGAGCAAAAGAATGATGGATTTACCCAGATCTCTTGACTGGGGGGTGAATGTTTTGATTTGTTCTGCATTTCGTCCATCAATTGTGTGTCTTTTGCTTCCTCATTCTGCAGACCCTCAGCTCTGCAAGACAGGAGCCTCCTCACAGTACCTCTTCTACCAGACCCTCAGCAGCAGTACAGGGACCTCCTCACAGTACCTCTTCTATCAGACCCTCAGCAGGACAGAGACCTCCTCACACTACCTCTTCTATCAGACCCTCAGCAGGACAGAGACCTCCTCACAGTACCTCTTCTACCAGACCCTCAGCAGGACAGGAGCCTCATCACAGTACCTCTTCTACCAGACCCTCAGCAGGACAGGAGCCTCCTCACAGTACCTCTTCTATCAGACCCTCAGCAGTACAGGAGCCTCCTCACGGTACCTCTTCTACCAGACCCTCAGCAGCAGTACAGGGACCTCCTCACAGTACCTCTTCTCTCAGACCCTCAGCAGGACAGAGACCTCCTCACAGTACCTCTTCTCTCAGACCCTCAGCAGGACAGAGACCTCCTCACGGTACCTCTTCTACCAGACCCTCAGCAGGAGAGGAGCCTCCTCACAGTACCCCTTCTACCAGACCCTCAGCAGGACAGGAGCCTCCTCACAGTACCCCTTCTACCAGGCTCTCAGCAGGAGAGGAGCCTCCTCACAGTACCCCTTCTACCAGGCTCTCAGCAGGAGAGGAACCTCCTCACAGTACCTCTTCTACCAGGCTCTCAGCAGGAGAGGAACCTCCTCACGGTACCTCTTCTACCAGACCCTCAGCAGGAGAGGAGCCTCCTCACAGTACCCCTTCTACCAGGCCCTCAGCTGGACAGGAGCCTCCTCACAGTACCTCTTCTATCAGACCCTCAGCAGGACAGAGGCCTCCTCACAGTACTTCTTCTATCAGACCCTCAGCAGGACAGGAGCCTCCTCACAGTACCTCTTCTCTCAGACCCTCAGTAGGACAGAGGCCTCCTCACAGAACTTCTTCTATCAGACCCTGAGCAGGACAAGAGCCTCCTCACAGTACCCCTTCTACCAGGCTCTCAGCAGGAGAGGAGCCTCCTCACAGTACCCCTCTACCAGGCTCTCAGCAGGAGAGGAGCCTCCTCACAGTACCCCTTCTTCCAGGCTCTCAGCAGGAGAGGAGCCTCCTCACAGTACCTCTTCTACCAGACCCTCATAGCATGTCAGGAGGAGCCTTCTCCTCACAGTACCCCTTCTAGCAGACCCTCAGCAAGATAGGAGCCTCCTCACAGTACCCCTTCTACCAGGCTCTCAGCAGGAGAAGAGCCTCCTCACAGTACCCCTTCTACCAGGCTCTCAGCAGGAGAGGAACCTCCTCACAGTACCCCTCTACCAGGCTCTCAGCAGGAGAGGAGCCTCCTCACAGTACCCCTTCTACCAGGCTCTCAGCAGGAGAGGAACCTCCTCACAGTACCTCTTCTATCAGACCCTCAGCAGGACAGAGAACTCCTCCCAGTACCTCTTCTACCAGACCCTCAGCAGGCAGGAGCCTCCTCACAGTACCTCTTCTACCAGACCCTCAGCAGGACAGAGGCCTCCTCACAGTACCCCTTCTACCAGGCTCTCAGCAGGAGAGGAGCCTCCTCACAGTACCCCTTCTACCAGACCCTCAGCAGGATAGGAGCCTCCTCACAGTACCCCTTCTACCAGGCTCTCAGCAGGAGAGGAGCCTCCTCGCAGTACCCCTTCTACCAGACCCTCATAGCATGTCAGGAGGAGTCTTCTCCTCACAATACCCCTTCTAGCAGACCCTCAGCAAGACAGGAGCCTCCTCACAGTACCCCTTCTACCAGGCTCTCAGCAGGAGAGGAGCCTCCTCACAGTACCTCTTCTACCAGACCCTCAGCAGGAGAGGAGCCTCCTCACAGTACCTCTTCTATCAGGCTCTCAGCAGGAGAGGAGCCTCCTCACAGTACCCCTTCTACCAGACCCTCAGCAGGATAGGAGCCTCCTCACAGTATCCCTTCTACCAGACCCTCAGCAGGAGAGGAGCCTCCTCACAGTACCTCTTCTACCAGGCTCTCAGCAGGAGAGGAGCCTCCTCACAGTACCCCTTCTTCCAGGCTCTCAGCAGGAGAGGAGCCTCCTCACAGTACCCCTTCTTCCAGGCTCTCAGCAGGAGAGGAGCCTCCTCGCAGTGCTCCTTCTACCAGACCCTCATAGCATGTCAGGAGGAGTCTTCTCCTCACAGTACCCCTTCTAGCAGACCCTCAGCAAGACAGGAGCCTCCTCACAGTACCCCTTCTACCAGGCTCTCAGCAGGAGAGGAGCCTCCTCACAGTACCTCTTCTACCAGACCCTCAGCAGGAGAGGAACCTCCTCACAGTACCCCTCTACCAGGCTCTCAGCAGGAGAGGAGCCTCCTCACAGTACCTCTTCTACCAGACCCTCAGCAGGAGAGGAACCTCCTCACAGTACCCCTCTACCAGGCTCTCAGCAGGAGAGGAGCCTCCTCACAGTACCTCTTCTCTCAGACCCTCAGCAGGAGAGGACCCTCCTCACAGTACCCCTTCTACCAGACCCTCAGCAGGACAGGGACCTCCTCACAGTACCTCTTCTATCAGACCTCAGCAGAACAGAGGACTCCTCACAGTACCTCTTCTATCAGACCCTCAGCAGGACAGAGACCTCCTCACAGTACCTCTTCTACCAGACCCTCAGCAGGACAGGAGCCTCCTCACAGTACCTCTTCTATCAGACCCTCAGCAGGAGAGAGGCCTCCTCACAGTACCCATTCTACCAGACCCTCAGCAGGACAGGAGCCTCCTCACAGTACCTCTTCTACCAGACCCTCAGCAGGACAGGAGCCTCCTCACAGTACCCCTTCTACCAGACCCTCAGCAGGACAGGAGCCTCCTCACAGTACCCCTTCTTCCAGGCTCTCAGCAGGAGAGGAGCCTCCTCACAGTACCCCTTCTTCCAGGCTCTCAGCAGGAGAGGAGCCTCCTCGCAGTGCCCCTACTACCAGACCCTCATAGCATGTCAGGAGGAGTCTTCTCCTCACAGTACCCCTTCTAGCAGACCCTCAGCAAGACAGGAGCCTCCTCACAGTACCCCTTCTACCAGGCTCTCAGCAGGAGAGGAGCCTCCTCACAGTACCTCTTCTACCAGACCCTCAGCAGGAGAGGAACCTCCTCACAGTACCCCTCTACCAGGCTCTCAGCAGGAGAGGAGCCTCCTCACAGTACCTCTTCTACCAGACCCTCAGCAGGAGAGGAACCTCCTCACAGTACCCCTCTACCAGGCTCTCAGCAGGAGAGGAGCCTCCTCACAGTACCTCTTCTCTCAGACCCTCAGCAGGAGAGGACCCTCCTCACAGTACCCCTTCTACCAGACCCTCAGCAGGACAGGGACCTCCTCACAGTACCTCTTCTATCAGACCCTCAGCAGAACAGAGGACTCCTCACAGTACCTCTTCTATCAGACCCTCAGCAGGACAGAGACCTCCTCACAGTACCTCTTCTACCAGACCCTCAGCAGGACAGGAGCCTCCTCACAGTACCTCTTCTATCAGACCCTCAGCAGGAGAGAGGCCTCCTCACAGTACCCATTCTACCAGACCCTCAGCAGGACAGGAGCCTCCTCACAGTACCCCTTCTACCAGACCCTCAGCAGGACAGGAGCCTGCTCATGGTACCTTTTCTACCAGACCCTCAGCAGTACAGGAGCATGCTCACAGTACCTCTTCTCTCAGACCCTCAGCAGGACAGAGACCTCCTCACAGTACCTCTTCTACAAGACCCCCAGCAGGATAAGAGCCTCCTCACGGTACCCCTTCTACCAGACCCTCAGCAGTACAGGGACCTCCTCACAGTACCTCTACTATCAGACCCTCAGCAGTACAGGGACCTCCTCACAGTACCTCTACTATCAGACCCTCAGCAGGACAGGCACCCTCCTCACAGTACCTCTTCTACCAGACCCTCAGCTCAGCAGGAGAGAGGCCTCCTCACAGTACCTCTTCTCTCAGACCCTCAGCAGGACAGAGACCTCCTCACAGTACCTCTTCTACCAGACCCTCAGCAGGCAGGAGCCTCCTCACAGTACCTCTTCTACCAGACCCTCAGCAGGACAGGAGCCTCCTCACAGTACCCCTTCTACCAGGCTCTCAGCAGGAGAGGAGCCTCCTCACAGTACCCCTTCTACCAGGCTCTCAGCAGGAGAGGAGCCTCCTCACAGTACCTCTTCTACCAGGCTCTCAGCAGGAGAGGAGCCTCCTCACAGTACCCCTTCTTCCAGGCTCTCAGCAGGAGAGGAGCCTCATCACAGTACCTCTTCTACCAGGCTCTCAGCAGGAGAGGAGCCTCCTCGCAGTACCTCTTCTATCAGACCCTCAGCAGGAGAGAGGCCTCCTCACAGTACCCATTCTACCAGACCCTCATAGCATGTCAGGAGGAGCCTTCTTCTCACAGTACCCCTTCTAGCAGACCCTCAGCAAGACAGGAGCCTCCTCACAGTACCCCTTCTACCAGGCTCTCAGCAGGAGAGGAGCCTCCTCACAGTACCTCTTCTACCAGACCCTCAGCAGGAGAGGTACCTCCACACAGTACCCCTCTACCAGGCTCTCAGCAGGAGAGGAGCCTCCTCACAGTACCTCTTCTACCAGACCCTCAGCAGGAGAGGAACCTCCTCACAGTACCCCTCTACCAGGCTCTCAGCAGGATATCCGAGTTAACTCCTCTCTCTCTTGACATTCAAGGATAGTGGTGACCGGTCTGTGTTAACCACCTTCGTTTGTTTTCTCTCCCTCCGCTGCACTGTTTATCTATTTTTCATGTTGTATTTTTTATCTCTGTTTTTGCTTCCCTACTGCCTTCCTACTAAGTAATGCAATTTCCTTTGGTTTTGTACAGTGTGTATGTAAAGCGCTCTGATACCCACGGGTCTAGCTAGCGCTATATAAAACTTTTAAAATAAAAATAAATAAAAAGAGGAGCCTCCTCACAGTACCTCTTCTACCAGACCCTCAGCAGGAGAGGAGCCTCCTCACAGTACCTCTATTCTCAGACCCTCAGCTGGAGAGGACCCTCCTCACAGTACCCCTTCTACCAGACCCTCAGCAGGACAGGGACCTCCTCACAGTACCTCTTCTATCAGACCCTCAGCAGAACAGAGGACTCCTCACAGTACTTCTTCTATCAGACCCTCAGCAGGACAGAGACCTCCTCACAGTACCTCTTCTCTCAGACCCTCAGCAGGACAGAGACCTCCTCACAGTACCTCTTCTACAAGACCCCCAGCAGGATAAGAGCCTCCTCACAGTACCTCTTCTCTCAGACCCTCAGCAGGACAGAGACCTCCTCACAGTACCTCTTCTACTAGACCCTCAGCAGGAGAGGAGCCTCCTCACAGTACCTCTTCTCTCAGACCCTCAGCTGGAGAGGACCCTCCTCACAGTACCCCTTCTACCAGACCCTCAGCAGGACAGGGACCTCCTCACAGTACCTCTTCTATCAGACCCTCAGCAGAACAGAGGACTCCTCACAGTACTTCTTCTATCAGACCCTCAGCAGGACAGAGACCTCCTCACAGTACCTCTTCTACCAGACCCTCAGCAGGACAGGAGCCTCCTCACAATACCTCTTCTATCAGACCCTCAGCAGGAGAGAGGCCTCCTCACAGTACCCATTCTACCAGACCCTCAGCAGGACAGGAGCCTCCTCACAGTACCTCTTCTACCAGACCCTCAGCAGGACAGGAGCCTCCTCACAGTACCCCTTCTACCAGACCCTCAGCAGGACAGGAGCCTGCTCATGGTACCTTTTCTACCAGACCCTCAGCAGTACAGGAGCATGCTCACAGTACCTCTTCTCTCAGACCCTCAGCAGGACAGAGACCTCCTCACAGTACCTCTTCTACAAGACCCCCAGCAGGATAAGAGCCTCCTCACAGTACCTCTTCTCTCAGACCCTCAGCAGGACAGAGACCTCCTCACAGTACCTCTTCTACAAGACCCCCAGCAGGATAAGAGCCTCCTCACGGTACCCCTTCTACCAGACCCTCAGCAGTACAGGGACCTCCTCACAGTACCTCTACTATCAGACCCTCAGCAGTACAGGGACCTCCTCACAGTACCTCAACTATCAGACCCTCAGCAGGACAGGCACCCTCCTCACAGTACCTCTTCTACCAGACCCTCAGCTCAGCAGGAGAGAGGCCTCCTCGCAGTACCTCTTCTCTCAGACCCTCAGCAGGACAGAGACCTCCTCACAGTACCTCTTCTACCAGACCCTCAGCAGGCAGGAGCCTCCTCACAGTACCTCTTCTACCAGACCCTCAGCAGGACAGGAGCCTCCTCACAGTACCCCTTCTACCAGGCTCTCAGCAGGAGAGGAGCCTCCTCACAGTACCCCTTCTACCAGGCTCTCAGCAGGAGAGGAGCCTCCTCACAGTACCTCTTCTACCAGGCTCTCAGCAGGAGAGGAGCCTCCTCACAGTACCCCTTCTTCCAGGCTCTCAGCAGGAGAGGAGCCTCCTCACAGTACCTCTTCTACCAGGCTCTCAGCAGGAGAGGAGCCTCCTCGCAGTACCTCTTCTATCAGACCCTCAGCAGGAGAGAGGCCTCCTCACACTACCCATTCTACCAGACCCTCATAGCATGTCAGGAGGAGCCTTCTTCTCACAGTACCCCTTCTAGCAGACCCTCAGCAAGACAGGAGCCTCCTCACAGTACCCCTTCTACCAGGCTCTCAGCAGGAGAGGAGCCTCCTCACAGTACCTCTTCTACCAGACCCTCAGCAGGAGAGGAACCTCCACACAGTACCCCTCTACCAGGCTCTCAGCAGGAGAGGAGCCTCCTCACAGTACCTCTTCTCTCAGACCCTCAGCAGGAGAGGACCCTCCTCACAGTACCCCTTCTACCAGACCCTCAGCAGGACAGGGACCTCCTCACAGTACCTCTTCTATCAGAACCTCAGCAGGACAGAGGCCTCCTCACAGTACTTCTTCTATCAGACCCTCAGCAGGACAGAGACCTCCTCACAGTACCTCTTCTACCAGACCCTCAGCAGGACAGGAGCCTCCTCACAGTACCTCTTCTATCAGACCCTCAGCAGGAGAGAGGCCTCCTCACAGTACCCATTCTACCAGACCCTCAGCAGGACAGGAGCCTCCTCAGAGTACCTCTTCTACCAGACCCTCAGCAGGACAGGAGCCTGCTCATGGTACCTTTTCTACCCGACCCTCAGCAGTACAGGAGCATGCTCACAGTACCTCTTCTCTCAGACCCTCAGCAGGACAGAGACCTCCTCACTGTTCCTCTTCTACAAGACCCCCAGCAGGATAAGAGCCTCCTCACAGTACCTCTTCTCTCAGACCCTCAGCAGGACAGAGACCTCCTCACAGTACCTCTTCTACAAGACCCCCAGCAGGATAAGAGCCTCCTCACGGTACCCCTTCTACCAGACCCTCAGCAGTACAGGGACCTCCTCACAGTACCTCTACTATCGGACCCTCAGCAGTACAGGGTCCTCCTCACAGTACCTCTACTATCAGACCCTCAGCAGGACAGGAACCTCCTCACAGTACCTCTTCTACCAGACCCTCAGCTCAGCAGGAGAGAGACCTCCTCACAGTACCTCTCCTATCAGACCATTATCAGGACAGGAGCCTCCTCACAGTACCCACTCTACCAGACCCTCAGCTCAGCAGGACAGGGACCTCCTCACGGTACCTTTTCTACCAGACCCTCAGCAGGACAGAGACCTCCTCACAGTACCTCTTCTATCAGACCCTCAGCTCAGCAGGACAGAAGGCTCCTCACAGTACCTCACAAAGGAAACTTCCACTGTGGTCTTGATTGGTACTACAATACACACATTTTCTTTGGTTTTCAATGAATAGGTACTTAACTCATAATAGTGTCCACTACAAATACCAGAAACTCTTTTCGCTGAGACAGTATCATGATAGACTTTTCGATATTGATTATGAAACCTAACGATTCCTTCAAATCCTTTACCAAATGTGATTGACCCTTCAACTCCTCCAAGCTCTGATTCATTATCAAAATGTTATTGAGATTAAACAGTCAATCTTATACCCCTTTCTCTTAAAAAAACCCACTACTCGTCTTAATACTTTTGTAAAACACCATGGGGCCGCAGAGTAGCCGAAAGGAAGACACTGAAACTGGTATAAGTGTCCCTTCCTTCTGAATTACAGATACCTCTGACTCTCTAAGGATATTGGAGTCCTGAAATAGGCATCTTTGAGATCCAACTTCACCATCCAATCCAAATCCTGTAACAAGTCCCATATCAGATGCACACCTTCCATTTTGAAGTGTCTGCATGTCACATACTGGTTTGAGTTTCTCAAATTTATTACTGGCCTCCAACCCTTGTCCTTGTTTTCCACCAAAAACAGTGCACTTACATAATCAACCTGCTCAGCTTGTACCATTATTATTGCGTTTTTTGCAACCATTTAATGCACCTCCTCTGTTTCTATTTTGTCCAAATTGTTTTGAAATTTCAATTTGTTTGGTTCTTTTAATTGGTGAGTTTCTGTATCGAATTCTATTTTGTATCCCTCTACTGCTGACAAACCACAAAGGTCTTTTGTTATCACCTTCCTTTGGTCTTGAAATAATCTCAACCTTCCACCCACCTTCTTTGGGATAAAACAAGTTTCTATCTTCATACTCACCTGGATTGGCACCTTGACGTCATCCTCTAGATGCTCTACCTCTCCTCCTCTCCCTATTTGGGGATAAAAACTTGGGACACCGTTGTTTGCTCTGTAATTCCCAGTATTTTGGTATCCTTTATTTCTGGACTTATAACATCCTTGGCTGGGAGGTTGCCCCCTCCTCCCAGCCCAGCCATAAAAACTGTTTCCTGCAAAAACCCCTGTCATAGAAAACTGTGCTTTAGTGAAAGTCTGTACATATTCACTCAGGGACTCAGCCATTCCTTCTCCAAACAATAGCCCTTTGGCCTCCCCACTGGACTCTTTTATTGCCAAATCTCCCCATTTTGAGCAAATGAGCAGGAAAACTGTCTTGTGTCTTTCAGATAATAGACCCGCATTTGCATTCCCTAAGAGGCAAATTGTGCTCTGACACAATCCTTTCAGCAGGTGAATGTTCAAACCATTCTCCTTCAAATAAGCCTCCTCAACTAAATCAAATATTCTGCCTGATGCCCCCAGTATATCTAACAATTTATCGTAACACACAAGGGAGAAGAGGAGGTCAAACTACCGCACGTCCTCCTAAATCATACATCTATCACAAATAGGTGCGGCAGCTGTAGGTGGAATTCAAGTAACAATATTCCACAGCAGGCAGATGTAA
Organism: Calotriton arnoldi; assembly: GCA_963921515.1. Taxonomy (NCBI): domain Eukaryota; kingdom Metazoa; phylum Chordata; class Amphibia; order Caudata; family Salamandridae; genus Calotriton; species Calotriton arnoldi. Next base: position 3,162,534 of record CAWUFW010000041.1, read on the forward strand.
GTCCAATTTGGACGTTACAGAGGGGCATATTAGCAAGACCCACGTTAAAATTATCGCCGTTTTAGGGGCAGGAAACTGCCGCTAAAACGGTGATAATGGGCTTGCTAATATGTGTTATGGAATTCCACAGAAGCCCAGGTTAGATGTCCTGCACATCTAACCTGGGCTTCTATTGAATTCCATAACGCATATTAGCAAGTCTATTATCGCCGCTTTAGCGGCAGTTTCCTGCCGCTAAAACGGCGATAATTTTAACGTGGGTCTTGCTAATATGCCCCAGAGTTCCTATCCAAGTGTATCTTTGTACCAGTGGCAGAGAGCGGGCATGAACAGGCTTAATGGCACGATGTACCTTTTGAAGTAGTAAGTGGGTGTGGCACCCCCATGGGGTGCATATTTAGAATGCTTCAAGAACTGCCTCACTGTTGGAGCATAATTGCGTGCAGAGGTAAAAATATGATGAGGGCAAGCCTGTGACGACACTGAATACGTGTCATTGTTTGAGTGCGTGTTGAACAGGAGGGACGGGGGGCACACCTACCCACTTAGGGCCTCATTTATGAAAAGTGAAGCATCGCTGCGTGAAAACAGTGATGCGTCACTTTTCATTGCGCCCTCCTTGCGGCATGCTGGATGCGTCATATTTACAGTATGACGCATCATGTCGCAAGGAGTTACAGACTGACGTATCTGTAGGCGCAAAAATGACGCATTGCTGGAGTGTGTCACAAAAGTGACGCAACTCCATCAATGAGTCATTTCACATGGGCCAGTCCCATTTCAAATGTGCTCATGCGTCAGTCTTACGCCTGCTGTGAGGCAGGCGTAAGATATTGATGCATTTGCATCCTAGGAGTGCCGCAGTGAAATCTCATGGATTTCACTGCGTCACTTCTACGAGGCTTACTTGCGTCAGAACGCCCACCCTGCATACATTATACCTGGCGCAGGTATAATGTGGCACAGAGGTTTACAAAGTGACGCATCTACCTAGATGCGTCACTTTGTAAATATGACGCAACATGGCGCATTTTTTACCCTGCTGGTGCGTCACAAAAGTGACGCGCCGGCGGCGCAAAAGTGACGCAAGGGCTCATAAATATGCCCCTTAATATCTGTAAATGTTACGTTCTGGGCAAACAAACAATGGTGTGGCATGTGTATACGCAGTATTTTGGAGGTGTGCTCTCCTTTCTTGGTTATACGAGCCTCATGACAATGTGCCTCACATGAGAACACCGCATCTGGAGGTGTGTTCTCCTTTCCCCTTCATAAGAGCCTCATTTTATTGTATTGGCCAAGGGAAATTACTTAGTAGCAAAGTCGGTTTTTCAAGAGGGCGTTATTACGGACGTAATGCGCAAGTGATTAGTAACTGACTGCGGCTGGGTGCACAGCACATGTTGGCCGCAAGCGGCTAAACTTGAAAAATAACCCCCTCCCCCACAAGGCACAAGGATGTGTGGGTTTGAGGGCACCTTTTCTCTTGGAGCTATGGCTTTGGCATCTGATAGGAGGGGGTAAGAATGAGAGGTCACTTGTGGTTTACCCTCAATGCATCCCTGGGTATTTGATGACGGGCCGCTTAGAGGCAGAAGAAGTACCCCTTGTTTCCACGCGCTCTGGTGTACATATATTCATGGCATATATACCCCGCATAATGGTATAAACAAACTCTCTAAACTGAAACTTAAGAAATGAGGGAACTCATGTATGCACTTTGTGTAACATCTACACTTTTTACCTTTCCTTATGTTTTTTGTTGACCAGTGTGTGACTATAATGGAGATCGTCCCCCTCTTTGACCAGGAGACCAGTATGCCCTAAAGTTTAGTGCAAGGGATAACACCCAACAGATAAAGTTTATGAAGTGGTTATTGTATGTCAGAATTCTTGATTACTGTTGATAGTAAAATACTACTGTGCACGGTGCATGCGTGTTGTCCTTGCATGTGTTTTTGTCACATACCACGTGTGTTAAGTGTGCAGTGGCGTGCCATGCAGTGTCACTTGTATGCCCACATTACTATTTCCAAGTGTATCGAACTATGGAATTTTTTTTTTTTAAACATTGTTTTTGTGTTCTTTTCAATAGGTTAACAGTTTTTCTGTTCCCTCAGGTAGGGCTTACCTGAGTGTAGCATTACTATTGTTTGTCTCTGTTTTAATTTCACAAGACTAAGCATAGTGGCTGATAGGAGATGGTTATGGATCCTTGGCCCTGAGGAATGCCCCAGACGTGTTAGGGTTATTTAGGATGGCAGAAACATGTTAGCCTTATTATAGAGATGGTGTGAGTCATTGTTCTCAACAACCATCTCACCTATATTTTTAATCATACCTGCAGTTCCCGCGTAATAAGGGTATCCCGCAGGGGAACTGCAAGGAATTTTTAACTCTCTGATCTGAATCCGGCTGTTATCCAGTAGCTTTTTTTCTAAAAACTCCTTCCTGTTCTGAGTCCAACAGGAGGTCGAGTCCGCCCTGGTGGCATTGTCCGACCAGGATGGGGAGAGGTTGCCGATGATGAAGCTTGACACAATTACGTGTGTGAGGCTTCTTCTTCCATAAGAGATATCTTTCCTTCCCCGTTTCACTTGGATAGGAACTCTGTAAAGTCCAAATTGGACTTACATCTGCCTGCTGTGGAATAATGTTACTCGAATTCCACCTACAGCTGCCTCACCTATTTGTGATAGATGTAACATTTTATCTTGACATTATTTTCTTGATCTCTCCAAGGCTTTCTGTGGATCTCTTTCCAGTTTAAATAGGTAAGTGATTAATTCTGGATAAATGTTAGGAATATTAGTCACCTTCTCATCTATCACAAGGTGTCGACATTCTACCCTCATAATATTCCTTTCCTTTTTTTCTAGAGGTTTTCTTATCCATTGTTTTATATACTCTGCCAGATGATCCAATGGTCACCAATCTTTACTGCTTGGGTGTCGTATATCATTTGGGTCAAATAATTTTTCAGCCAATGCATCCACTACTGATTTCTTTCTCCTTAGACTTGTAATTAGCTCCCTCACCAAATTCTTCTTCGATACAATCTTTAAAATTTAAACCTAGGATGTACTCATCCAAATTTGCCTCTTCGCCTGTTTGATTCATCTCATCGTGTTGATTTCCATCATTTACTGTGTTAAACTGCCCCTCATGTGCGCCTCTTTGGACACCAGTTCCTTTTGAGACGCTTAGGACTTCTTTCTTATTAGTCGCATTCTCCATATGCCTTCTCTTTTTTAAGCATTTGTCTCCTGGCCCTCTATTACCTCTTTCGTCCTCCTCTAAGGCGGAAAGGTGCTCCTCGTCCTCCAGATTAATAAATCCTCTCTTATTACTAAGGACCTTCTTGACTGTCTCTTGAACTGCCTCTTGCAATTCTTTTGAGATTATTTTCCATTTGATAACCTCTTGACTGTTTTCCCCAGATTTCTGTTCTGCCATGTTATTACTTTTACTTTGTTTTAATATTTTTTCCTCACTATTTTAATTTATTTTAGGCCCCTATAGCAACGCTGTGTAAAAATCAGCCGTTTTCTATCCTCCGTCCGTTGGCAATGAGAAGCGTTGCTAAGCAACATGCTACATACGCCTACCGCCTGTAGAAACAAAGACTTTTTGTGTAAAACAAGCCCATTTTCCTTTAAAAACAATGCGCTATGACTTGTTGCATCATATGCGCATTGTGTCCTCACTAAACATTGCGGCAGATGCTAATACTGCAGCTGAAGTTAAGCTGCCCTTACTTCACACTCAATTGCCTGCTGAGCGCGTAAAGGAGCTCAATAAGGAGGATCAACTCTATTTAAAAAACGCTACGCGGCATTAGTAACATTTTCCAAATTTTAAATCGCTTGATCTCTGAATTATTTACTGTTTATCTTTTCCTTTACATATTTTTTGCTCATTTCAAAATCCTTATCCAAAAAACAAAATTTTCAACCTATGGATTTCCACATAGTACTTATAGTACAGCCTATTTAACTAATAGTATTAAATTAATAAATTCATATCTATGAGTTACACAGCATACAGCCCATAAATTGGGTTACTCACACAAACAAAATACATTCAATCAAATGCACAGTTCTTAATGCATTTTTCCTCCTTAGCTATGTAAGACTTATCTGCTCAGAGCAGCAAATAAAACAAGTATACATCAAACAAATGCAGAAAATATGAAATATTTTATTTAAATTCTCAAAAGAAAAAATATATAAAACTTGAAATTTGTGTTTAGATGGGAAGGTTGGAACTTTTCAGAATTTGTTTTTACTTTGAAACGACGAAGCAATATGCAAGACTTTAGCATACTACTTTGTCTGTTTTGCTCTTCGTGCATGCTGTCTTTTTGATGGTGCGTACCAGTGCTCCTATTGAGGCTATCAACCATCCATGTCCCAGAGTCCATGTTTGCTGTACTTGCACTTCTCCAGAGAATTAATCTAGGGAGACAAATACATTTTTAGTCTCCGATTTGAAATTTCATTCACATTTACAGAACATTTCTGATTTCAAATTCATTCATATTTACAGAACATTTTAAAATGTAATGTTTTTTATTTTGATTTTTTTAATGTATATATATATATATACTTCATTATTCTGCTAATCATATTTAATTTTCTAAACATTCACAGGCCCCAGTCGTGGACACTATGGGGTCTGTAGACCCAGGTCAAGAACTCCTATTTTAGTATATGCTGGTTTCATGTGACCCGGAATAGCAACAAGTGGTAGCCGGTCAAGTGGTCGAAACAAGGAGTGTACGGGTTGCTCTGCCTGTATGTGCCAACCTTTAGTGTGATGCCCACATTGGATACTGTTTGGTCTGGTAGCTGGCACTTTTGGCCCTCAGCCTATATGGGATCATGCGTTTGTTTTGTCGTTTTTAATCAGAATGTGGTGCCACGTCTGCTGTGTTTGTGGCAAAGTAGGTTGTGGTCAGTTTGTATAATGAACGATTGGAGTGCATGGGTTCTCTGTGGCTTGTTTATTTCATTTGTTTGTCGAATGGGAAATCATTTTGTAGTCTGTATGGGACTAATGGGTTTTGTTGTGATGGCACTACATGTTACGCTTTTGAGCCATTTAGCGTAATACTGACTAAGCTATATACCGTGTTTTGTTTACTTGTGATAGTCTGTCCTTCTAGGTTTGTTTGAGTTCTGGGTGACATTGGAGCTGCACACATCATCCCAAAAGAGAGGTATTTCATTTGGATTCTCCAACACTTCTGTGAGCTATGTACTGCAGCGTCAACACACCGATACACTTTACTATTAGAGTTGAAAGGCAGTGCCCTGGGAGCTCTGAGTGGAAACTGTGGTGGTCAGTGCAGGGAGCACCTCTTTCTGACCACCCTCTGTCTTAACTATCCACTTACATCTCTGCTAATATATCATAAAACATGTTTTAAATTGCACTTTGAGTGGGACATCATTAATGGGAGAGACGCCACAAATGGGTTTATTGGTAGATATTCTTCACTAATGATCAGGATTTCTTTAAATGGTCTTGAGGTAAAGTGAGGAGACTGAAATGGATCATTTTTCTGTCCTTGTTCTTCCCTTATACCTTCTTTGGGAGTCCCTCATAGGCTATAGGTGATCCTACCAATAACATAAGGGTATCCCTATGCCTCAAGAGAGAAAGGGTGCACTTCACGACGCCACATCTGCACGAGGTGGGAAAAATGAAAATGAATCCTTTTTTATATACAACCCTCACCCATTCTAGTAGTGGCATGCTTCGTTTTAGCAGTGGCGGCCGACGCATATAAACAGTGGGGTTTGGCGGGTGGAAGAGGCATGGGGGGAGAGGCAAGGGTAGCACGGGGTGGTGGAATAATAAAAAAATTAAAAGGAATCTTACTTAATACTACTTCTGCCGCCTTGCGCCTTGGAGCTCCCCTGCTTCCTGGTCCCAGCAGCCCTTGGGACAGCATCAGAGACTTCCTGTGCAATCCCTGCGCTGCTGTCATGCTGCATGAGAGCAGCACAGGGATTGGCCTGAACAGGCTTCTTTAACGCTCGCTCAGGCCCAGGTAGTCTGTGCTGTTTCTCCAATGTGCAATACAGCTGGGTTGGAGACACCTAAATGCGCATGTCTGTTTCGCTGGTCTATGATGGCCGTCCAAATATCACTCCGCCCCTCTCCCATGGCACGGCCCCGCCCATCACCACACACGCTGGCTCAGCCAGCACATGAAAAATAAAATAATATAGGGGTCTATTACGATGGCGGGCGGACTGTGTCTGCCCGCCACCGCAACGGCAAACGGGACCGCCCGCAAGAGGTGCGGCGGTCCCGCAATGACAATTAGGATGCCACCGCCATCGTGGCGGTGGCATCCTGCATATGTTGCATTGCGGCGGGCGGTGCTGTAAGCAGGACCCGCCACAATGCAATATATGCATGACGTGCATTGGCATGCACAACGTGACAGGCACCGCGCGGTGCCTGCCACCTTGTGCATGCCAAAGATGGGGGGTACCATGGGTACCCCCCAAGTGCAGGCATCCACCCCCCCCACCTCCCCAGGGGCCCGCAATGGGCCCTCGAAGGCATTCTCCGCATGCCTTTCCATGGCGGAGTCTCCGCCATGGAAAGGCATGTCACCGCATACATCATGATATGGATGGCGGTGTCTTGCAGACACCGCCACCATATTGTGACCCTATTCTGCCCGGTCGACAGTTCGAACGGTGGAAAAGCGGCGGACGGTCTTTCCGTCCGCCGCGGTGCCCCTCGCCATGCTAATATGGCGGGGGTGAAAAAGGATATTTGGTGGGCGGATCGCCACCGCAACGCCGGCGGTGGCGATCCGCCAGATATCCTAATAGGCCCCATAGTTTTATTTTTTAGCTGCTGGCTGAGCCAGTGGGGCGACGCTCCTCCGCCATCGCGGAGGAGAATCTGCTGTGTTTTAGTTACCAGAGTTTAAGTGTATAAAAATAGTAGACAAGCATTCTACATAACTTTTCTTGCAGTGGTTTGTTGTGTGGTGTTACACACAGCACCCTGGCACTCGAGCATCAATCAGGTAAGTGTCCTTATCGCACCGTTCACTCCAGTGACCAGGTCCAGGCGGGGGAGGGGGGCAGCGTAGCCTGCAGTCCAAGTCTGCCCGGGGCTTTGCAGCTCTGCCATTCCAGCTCTGGTCCATGCATGATGTCAGGGGCCTCACCTGAGTACCTACCTCCACAATCCTCTTTCACCAACATTTGTTCATTAATTCAATACGCCTTAAAAATGGGTAATACTTACCTTCCAAGTCATTCTTATAGCTTTGCGGCCTGGAATACTGAATTGTCACACTTGGAGGACTGTGTTGCTTAGTAGTTGTGTTGGTACCGTCACTGGCAGCGCTGGCACAGGCAATGGGTGGTGCAAGCTGCAGTAGCCTCCTGACGAACGGCCTGGCACTTATTTTTTCACAAATTAAGCACTGGGTTGACCCTTGGTCACAAAGCCAGGCTGCAAAGAGGACATCAGAACCATTACCTCCATTAAAGTAAAGTTATTCTCCTAAATATCGATCTCTCCATTTCTCCCTGTCCAACTAATTTTCAGAGCCATATGACTTTCTTTCATTTATGGACAAAATGTCTTCCCTTTCAGTTGCTGTTTTTATGGAAGCCCATCATGGTCCACACCTCACGAGGATATCACGAAAGTACACCGCCATCTAAAACAGACATGTGTTGAAATAAACACGAGTCTTTCTTCTAGTTCTTTGAAACTCGGAAGAGTCGTCCATTCTATTGGAATATGCTCCTGTCCCAGTTTCAGCGAGCGCCCCGCGTCTGATGTTAAGTAGTGTTTTTTGAAGGCCCAGCAGACATTTTTTTATTTGCATTGATAAACTTGTATCACACAGAGATGGACCACAGATGCCCAGTTTTATACACCGCGTTCTTTGAATTCAGTGTACTGTATTGAACCTTATTACTAAAATCTAGGAATAATGTCATCGGAACGTATAGACCTAAGAAGATTAGATGCTGCTGAAAAACAGGTTAATTTATTGAACAAGCATTGGAAAAGCTAATAGGTCTGGCCTTAGGAATCTATTGATTTTACCAATGGTTTTCAGCAAAGCTGTATGGCATCCCCAATGCTGTGCAGCAGGGCTAAAGAACAATTTAAAAACAAACTATGACACAGGTGCTTTTTTTTTTTACTTACCAGTCAAAACATGGGTGGGGTGACGAGGGGTGAAGCAATTCGGGGACGCGGGTGGGGATGGCGGCAACACAGAAGGCGCTAGCAGAGGAAGCAGCATGAAGAGAGCGGGTGGGGGGGTGACAAAAAGCAAATGGGTGAGAGAGAAAGCTACGTAGAGGACGGGGAAACAATTTGGCGAGAGAGGGAGCAACGTGAAGTTGGGTGGAGAAACACATGAGCGAGAAATCAACACGCCAGGAGCACATCATGGAAGGGGGTTGGGAGACACACATCGGCAAGAGAGAGCAACAGGGAGCAAGGAAGAACGATGAGAAGCACACTAGGGTGAGAGCTGGAAAACATATGCACTTGTGGAGTGATTAAGGTAAAAGAAAAAAGTATTCTGAGTGCGAGCGTGGCTGGGTTAACTTCTGCGCATAACCACAAAAATAAGTAAATTCCCCAAAAGTAGGCTTGGATTCTCTCAAGGATGAAGAGGAAACGGCCACCCACGTTCCAAGAATTTTTAAGGACAGAAGGTCCCAAAAATTTACACATACCAAACAGTCTTTATCCTGAGCAACAAACAGTAGTGTTCATGAGTACGTAGATCTTTTTCTTTAATTTCAAATGTTCTTTCCATAATAATCACATCCAGTAGTAGCATCATTACAATGGTAGGTACATTCACAACCAGGTGATAGGCGTGGCCAACACGTGTTTCGTCATAGGGTCATCACCCTTCGACTTCCTCAGGGCTACAACAACAGAAAGAACAAAATAAACCCCGTAACTATTAATGATGTCATGGTTTCTTAAGGTTAATCTGATTAGAGTGTCAGTAAAATCCTCTTGTGACAAGATTCCTCCCGTGAGTAGTTAGTCTATTCCCAGGAGCTTGTGTCCTGAATCTAAGAAAAAGCTGAGCACAAAGAGAGAAGGGTGTAGAGAGGGGGAATTCGGTTCATGCAAGTGAAGTGAAATAAAAAGAAAAAGAAGAGAAATTGAGAGGGGGTGTTCACTAAGGGCCAGATGTATGAAACCACAGTTTTGCAAGTCCTTAATAGCGATTTTTAGCGAATCGCTATTAAGGACTCGCAAAATGGGATGTATGTAGGAATCACAATAATAATTGCGATTCCTACATATTCCTTAATTGCTATTCACAAATTGCGAATCGTAATTAAAGAATACCTTCCCATTCATTCCTATGGGCCTAGAGGCCCATAGGAATGAACGGGAAGACATTCGCAATTTGCGAGTACCAAATAGGTACTCGCAAATTGCGAATGCAATTTCATGGGTGCAAGGGTGTCAAAAGGACACCCTGTGGCACCCCTGAAATATGTATGTGTGCACATGTGGCGAACATACATGCCCTAAGGGCATGTATGTGCGCCACATGGCACTTTGAAAAATGCTAAAAAACGCATTTTTCAATGAATTCGCAAATTACCACCAACTTGAAGTTGGTGGTAATTTGCGATTTCTTAAGCCAGAAATCGCACAACTTGGGTGCTTCCTGCATTGCATTTAAGGAATCGCATTTTGCGATTCCTTAAATGCATTTGCAAAATAGGGAATCGCAAATTTTGCGATTCCCTATTTTGCGAGGGACTTTTGGAATGATACATCCCAAAAGGCTTTTTACCGTTCGCAGACGGGCCGATTCTGAGAATCGGCCCGTTTGCGACCGGTAAAAAGCTTCATAACTCTGGCCCTTAGTAAGTAGTCCCTATCGTCGTGAAGTTAATTCATTTCATTCTGAGTTGTCATAATACTTGGAGCCAAACTTAAAAATGTCATTGTGCCTAAAAAGAACCAGAGACCCACCACCATGGTGGTATCCAAACATTGCAAAGGCTCACCAAACTTAAGTATAGGCAGTCATGTAAATTCCAAATTCACAGATCTGATCCAGGTTCCTTCAAACCTAGCCATAAAAGACGCACCATAAGTACAAAGCGCAGTGAGCACTACAAACTATATATCATAAACATTGGACTGGACAATAATTACACTAGGTCATACCTCCGTCTTCAAGTTATCCAAAGTACCATTGTATATATTTAAGGGATCTGAAATTAGAGATATAGGATGTTGTCAACATAAGGCCTGTCATTAAAATGGCAATAACATTCCCCTGAGTAAGAGGAGCTACGTAATCATACTGCGAGTTAGCACTACCGTAACCCCTTATATATTCGTTTATCGGTAACACACTAGAAGCAAGCCTGTGAGCCCAAGTATTGTGTATATCAGTTAAAAAGATCGAACCGTGTCCCATCAAGATCATACAAAGCTGACACAATAGATTACATAGTCAGCCCAAAGTTTCTAAAGTAACATCAACTTGACCACTGTCCCAAGAAACCGACTGCACATGCTCTCAGTATCTCACCTCAATATTCCGGCGGAGAGTACTCCCATCTGTGACCAGCGTCTCGCTATCATCAAGTCAAATGTTCTCCCTTTTGTACTGGGAAACAATCATATTCCCTCCAGTTACGCGGAAGGTCAAAAAGCCCGTAATTACGTGGCCGCCATCTTGTAGTGTGAATATGAAGTATATTTATTTATTTATTTTAAAGGTTTTATATAGCGCTGGCTAGACCCGGAGGTATCAGAGCGCTTTACATGATTATCAGACCATAGTTGCAGGTTACATCGTTATAAAGGTTACACAGTTATTAGAGCATGGCAACATAGTTACATGTAAGGTCGAGACAAACAATAAGGACGTATATGTAAGGGAAAAAAGCAGGTAAGGGGAGAGATTCAGGGGAGGGGGGTAGGAGTAGTGGAAGTAGAAAGAGAATGAATGAAGGAGGGAAGGAGGAGGGGAGGGTGAGAGACACAGCCTGGAAAGAGGAGGGGGAGGGTGACGGGGACACAAACCGGTAGATGAGTCAAAGCTGCGTCCAAAGTCCAGTAAGCTGTGATCCCAGGGGAAGTGGTATCATTTCCCCATCTCTGTTGCGAGAGGTTCCCTTTACGCAGTGGACTCTCTCAGAGGGATCTCTGAGACTCCAAGGCCTACATACTGGATCCTTCCCCAAAAAGGGGAGAGGGAGTGCTTTGGCAAGGGGTGCCATACCATACCTCAACTGTGAGTGGCTCCCTTGGCACTGTGGACTCTCTCAGAGGGATCACTGAGACTCCAGAGTATAAATATTGGCTCTTTCCCCAACAAGGGGAGAAGGAGTGCTTAGTCAAAGTATATAATTGTATCAATGAAATCCAGCGATAGCTTGAACATTCCAGGGGATCCTTGCCTGGTTTCGGGATCTCAGAAAATCGAGCTCTGAGAAATTCTGCAGAGAGGTGACCATCAACCAGGGCCTCATGATAAACTGAGACCAAAATGGGAATAACTCGAGCTTTTGTGGCCTTATAAAATTCAGCTGGAAGGCCGTGCTCCCTAGGTGCCTTCCCTGAGGGCATGGCATCGATTGCTGATACAATTTCCTCCACATTGATCGCACCTTCCAGTTGCGCAGTTGGTGCAGGGGATAGCCTTGGTATTTTAAGGGAATTAAAAAAGGAAGATTCAGTGTCTCATGCTGGATGTGTTTCAGCTGTGTTCAGGCATTCATAGTATTTCTGAAACTCTGCTACTTTTGCCGTCGGGTGGGTAATGAGACGAGCCTCTGGGTCTAGGATGGTGGGAATCATTTTGGGATGAGGCTTGCTGGCGGAATCGATAAGCCAAAAACCTACCTGGCTTCTCACCCCTTTTTTAGTGTCTCTGTCGTATACGGAAGAGACATTTCTCCGCCTCTGTAGTATAGTTGATATTTGGCCAGTAGAATCTCCCGGAGGAGTGATGATTTTGGACAGGAGTTATAGTCAGTAGTCAGGAATATGACTCGTGCTTTCAGTTCCCGCCTAGAATCTGTAAGCCTCCGTTTGATCATCGTGGAGTCCCTCATCAGCATGCCATGAAAAACAGCCTTTCCTGCTCCCCACAATGTCTGTGCCAAGTTCACTGATCCCTAATTGTCCTCCAAATACCTTTTTACGTAGTCAGTGAAGCAACGTTTTGCTTCAGGGTCTTGGTAATAGGAGGCATTCCGCGCCAAGGTCCTCGCGGAGGTGTATGCAAACCCAAGTCTATGTATCCATCTATAAGGTCATGATCTGAGATCCCACAAAGAATAATGTTCGCGTCTACTAAGTGTTGGGTCACCAAGGGGGTTCAAAGGAAGTAGTCAATATGGGTACGAATGTTGTGGAAACAAGAGGTGAAAGTATAATATCTTTCTCATGGATTCAGGAGTCTCCAAGGGTCCCAAAGGGCATAATCTTGCATTAGATCACGTAAAGCACAATGGTCCCCATCATTGTATATGTCCGGCCTACCAGATCTGTCCAGAAAAGAGTCAAGAGCTCCATTCCAGTCTCCTCCAATGATGATTCTTGAGGTGCCAAATGATGTCATTAACCTACTGATTTGAGAAAGAAACTCAGACTTAGTGGTCTGTGGCGTGTACACTGAGCCCACAATAACTGTAGTTCCCTGTATAGAGAATTTGGCAAACACATAGCTGCCATCTTTATCCAACAAAGTTTGGAGAATTCTATACGAGAGGTGCTTATGAAGAAGTATGGCAACGCCTAGTTTCCTAAGTGGACCACCTGTGTCATCCCGACCCTATGATGTGGCAGAAATGCTAGCAAGAAGGACCCGGACCACCCAGTCTCTCTGTGACTTGTCACACTCTGCTGGAGACAGGTGGGTTTCTTGAAGGAGGCAATCTCAGGTTTTTGATGACCTAAAAAAGTGAGAATTTTCGTCCGTTTAACAAAATGTATCAAACTGTGCACGTTTAGGGAAACTACCTTCAATGACCTTTGTTGCAATGGACGTGCCATGTGATTAATATGTGCGAAAGGGTCATGAGGCAAGTTCCGAGGGGTAAGACTGACTGGCAAAAAGGAGAGGGAAGTGGCAAATAGGAAATAGGTGCGCAAAGTGGGAGAGGTGGATAGCAATGAATGCTACCGAAACGCTCAGTGAGAATAGAAAAGCTGACAGTGCATTGTAGCAGGTTTCAGTAGCCCATATTTAATGTCTTTCTTCATAAGTCCGGTGCGGAAAGCTAAGAATTGTTTTCGTTTGGCCTTGGTTTGGACAGAGAAATCTTCCACAAACAGAATTTGAGTGTTCTCATATCAGTAAGGACCATGTTTTTGGGCTTCCTGGAGAATCTGCCTGGCATGCTGATGATGTACACAACATTCCAGGACATGGCATGGATGAAGATCGAATGCTATGCAGTTCAACTGGGTCCTATGACCACAAACAGAATTTGAGTGTTCTCATATCAGTAAGGACCATGTTTTTTGGCTTCCTGGAGAATCTGTCAGCACACAACATTCCAGGACATGGTGTGGATGAAGATCGATTGCTATGCAGTTCAACCGGGTCCTATGAGCCCTATGGAATTTCAATGGTGGATCGAAGGTGAGGCCTAATAGGTCAGGGATTAAGCTGCGCAAAAAGCCAGACAATCATCCTTTTCAATGTGCTCTGTTAAACCAATAATCCTGACATTGTTGCATTGACTGCGGTCTTCCAAGTCGATGACTTTCTGCTGGAGGTACTAGATCTCTTTACCCCAATCCGGGATAGCATCTAGCCATGAATTCACATCTATCTGTCTCCTCTCTACAGTGGTTAATCTGGTCTGAAAAGAACTGATGTAGTTTCACAAGGATTGGACCTCTGAATTGGTTACAGATCCAGCCAAAGTCATCTGCTCAATAGAGCCTTAAATCTCAGACAGCTCGTTTAGGAGAGTAGTGAGTGTGGCCTCTGGAAAAGTTGAAGTTGGAGCCGAGGGGGCATCTGTGGAGGATGCCCTGACCTGATGTGTGCTGACCATTGCTTCCGGGAATGTAAACTGATGCGTAAATTTGCTTTTCGGAATGAAAGGAGGTACTCAGACAATGCTCTGAGACTCAGCAGTAACAACAGCATTACAAATCAGGGTATTTCAGAAGTGAAGACTGTATCTGGACTGGACTGGCCCTTTGTATGTTCTCAGATTACATTCAGGATTTATATGTTTATATAACGTGTGAACTGTAGAATTGGCCAGGTGATCCATCCAGCTCATATGATTCTCCTACAGTAAGTTACTTGCTTTTTTGGGGGGGAGGGGGCCCACCTTTCTCAAACATACACAATAGTGCCAAATTAAAGGCCAGATGGTTGGAAGGATACAGAGCGTCTATTTATCTTGTGTAGTAATTACTGGGGCATATTCACAATATTTAGGCATGGGGCAGTGCCGCAAGCCTTCTAGCTGCGCTGCCCTATGTCAAAGAAAAAGGCAGGAATGCATCTTATCAACAAGATACAGCACATTCCTGCCCTGTCTGACCCGACCACGACCAGCGCCAACGACCCTGGTCCTCCAACCCGCCAGCGCTATAGCTTCTCAGCCCTCTTCACACTCAACACTGGCCAGGACAACAACTGCAAGTGTTCGTTAACCTATAGACACCCACGGACCATTCACCTGCCGCCACTGTCACCACTCCTTTGCCTTCACCGAGACCCAGCACCCACCTCAACCCTTCCGCCACAACTCCGCCACACCCCAAACCCTGCAATGCATCCTCCTCAACGTCTGCTCCCTCCACAGACACGCCGCGGAAATCCGGCACCTCCTCGACAGCACCACCCCCGACGTCGCCTTCTTCACAGAAACCTGAACAAACGCCACCTCGGGACCTGACATCGCTATCCCTGACGGCTACAAGATCACCCGGAAGGACCGCCCCAACTAGCCCGGGTGAGGCATCACCCACAAATCCAACCTCCAACTGAGCACCCACACCGACGGGCCCACAGACCTGATGGAACACCATCACTTCAAGATACAGACCAACCTGACCACCACACTTCGAGGCACCCTCATCTACAGACCCCCTGGCCCTCAAGCACCTTTCTACGACTCCATCACGGACATCATCACCCCGCAAGCCATCACCTCCACCGACTACACCTTGCTGGGAGACCTCAACTTCCACCTTGACAACCTCCAAGACCCCAACTCCACCTCCCTCCTGGACAACCTCCACAACATTGGACTCAAACAGATTGTACCAGAACCCATGCACTCAGCAGGACACACCCGCGACCCCATTTTCACAGCAGGAAACTCCATCACCTTCAACCACTCCTCCGAACTCCCATGGACGGACCATTGTTGCGTCCACTTCACCTTCAAAACTAGCATCACCCGCAAACGTCCACATCAGCTCCAGCGCAGGAATTGGAACAAGATCTCCGACGACCAGCTCACCGCCTCCATCAGCAGCTCCGCTCTCACCACCACAGATGACGACCCACCCACCACCACCCAAAACCTGCATAATTGAATCACCGACTGCGCCAACACCATCGCCCCCTCATGAAAACCACCAACCCACATGCCAAGAGAGCCAGCTGGTTCTCCACCGAACTCTGAGAATCTAGACAAACCTGTAGATGCCTCGAAAAGATATAGAGGAACTCCAAAACCACAGCAGACCTTGACAACCTCAAAGCAGCCACCACCGCCCACCACAAGCTCATCAGATACACAAGGAGGAAAGCACTCCAGGACAGAATCTCGGCCCACGCACACAACAGTAAGGAACTCTTCGGCATCATCAAAGAGTTCGCCCATCCCAACAGTGAGACAACCGACATCCCAGGGCCTCTGCGACAGACTCAGCGCCTTCTTCCATCACAAAATCAAGACCATCTATGACAACTTTGAGGACAACAACCTACAAGTGGAACCTACACCCACCATTCCCTACACCACGCAGCCTACACTTGACAGCTGAACCGCCTTCACCATTGAAGACACCCTGAAGACAATAAAGTCAACCCACTTCCGGGGCCCCCACGGACCCCTGCCCCCACCACATCTACCACAGAGCTGCCAGCATCATTGCCCCCGAGCTTCGATGAACCATCAACCGCTCCTTCGAGACCGCCTCCTTCCCCGACGACTGGAAACACTCCAAGATCAACCCTCTCCTGAAAAAACCCTCGGCGGACCCCACCATCCTCAAAAACTTCAGACCGATCTCCTTACTCCAGTACCCGACAAAAGTGATTGAAAAAGCTGTCAACAGCCAGCTCGTCTCCTTCATAGAAGAAAACAACATCCTATACTCAGGAAAAACCACAGCACCAATACCGCCCTTCTCGCCGCGACATCCGCTCCCTCCTCGGCAGAGAAGACTCTGTGGTCCTCATCCTCATGGACCTCTCCGCAGCCTTTGACACAGTCTCTCACCACACCCTAGCCCGCAGACTTCACGACGCAGGAATCCAGAACAAGGTCCTTGACTGGATCCCCTCATTCCTATCCGGCAGAACGCAACGGGTCAGACTCCCACCTTTCCTCTCGGATCCCACACCCACCACCTGCGGACTTCCCCAAGGATCCTCCATCAGCCCCACCCTGTTCAACGTCTATATTGCCCCGCTCACGCTCATCGTCAGATCCCACGGACTCAACATTGTATCCTACGCAGACGACATCCAACTCATCCTCTCCTTATCCAACGAACCCAACATCTCCAAACACAACTTTCAAGAAGGAATGGAAGCAGTCGCCAGGAGGATGAAGAACAACTGCCTACAACTAAACATGGACAAACCGAAGTACTCATCATGGGCCCACACCCCGACGCCTGGAACGGCACCTGGTGGCCCCCGCCCTCGGGAACCCACCCTCCCCCACTGACCATGCACGCAACCTAGAAATCATTCTGGACTCCAAACTCAAAATGGACTGCCAAATCAATGCTGTCTCTTCCTCCTGCTTCCACACCCTCTGTCTCCTACGAAAGACCTTCAACTGGATTCCCCTCAAACACGGGAAAACCATCAACCACGCCCTCATCAGCAGCAGACTGGACTACGGCAACCCACTCTACGCTGGGATCAACAAGAACCTCACCCGAAAACTCCAGAATGTCTAGAACGCCTCCTCCAGACTAGTCCTCACCTACTGCGCCACTGCCACATCACCCAACACCTGCCGATACTACACTGGCTCCCCGTCGATAAGAGAATCACCTTCAAGCTCCTCACCCACTCCCAAAAAACCCTCCACAGCACCGGACCTGCCTACCTGAACCACCGCCTCTCGTTCCACGCCCCTCAAAGCTCCCTCCGCTCAGCCCAACTCTTCCTTGCTATGGTGCAGCGTATCAAGAAGACCAGAACAGGAGGCCGTTCCTTCTCCTCCCTCGCGGCCAAGGCATGGAACACTCTCCCTCTCCACCTCCGACAGATGCCAACACTCTCCAAGTTCAGGAAGCGCCTCAAGACCTGGCCGTTCGACGAATCGCCGTGAACATCCGGGAGCTGTGCCCCCCCTCCGCAGCGCCTTGAGACCCTTCCAGGAGAGTAGTTGCGCTTAACAAAACACTGATTGATTGATTGATTGGTTTCTGCCGGAGCACAAACTGCAGCTGAAGCCGACACAGGAACCCTTGAAACATGGTGCAAGGGTATCTGTGTTGTTACCATGATTGTTTTTGTGCAGGAAGGGACACTTTTCTACATAAAAACAATCAAAGGAGGCATTTTCCCTGTTCTATGTGTGCTGTAGAATGCCGCCCACGTGGAAAGAGGACAAAACAAGGAGAAATGTAAACATTTCTCCTTACACCTGCTTTGGGAAGGCATTCGTGTTTGGCGATGCCCCTAATTTACGCTATGTTGTAAATTTGGGCCAGTATAAAAAACCATGGGTGTTGCGTGAGAACACCCACAGCAACACCCATGGAACGCCTTACTCCATATTTACAAGGCCGTGAAAAGCCAGGGTGGCTTTGATTGTCCTTGTAAATATGAGCTGGCACAATGCTCATCCGGACATCACAAAAGTGACGGTCCTATGACGTAAAAGTTCTTCAGACGCATTGTAAATATGCCCCACAGTTTCTCATACTTTACAAGTAAAATCCTCGAGTTTTGTAGTTTGGTGTTATTGTAACTCTTTTTCCCCAAAGAACTGCGGTAGCCCCCCCCAGTGGGGTATTGATGAATAGCGATGAAGAAGGCCCAGACTAGACCGTTGCTCCGCCCCTAAGCCATGTGGCGCTGCCTTGTTGTCTGATGATCCCAAAATACAGGAAATATGATGTCTCTATCACCACAGACCCTCCTCTTAACTTCAGCAACTGGTCACCAGTTACCGAGGATCTGTGAGCACCGGAGGGCCGTACTTCATGCTTTAACAGCCGCAATGGCAACAACGAAACGGACTGCCTTCTCATGCGTGTTTTGGCCGTTACAGCCAAGGACAGCAAAGCCTGATTTTATTTTTTGTAACGACCACCTCACCAGTCTTTCGGCAGTTCTTCTGCTCAAATTTAAGTGAGGTCAGCCTGTCTCAGAAGATACTGCAGACGCCATCTTCATTGGTGGAATTTTCATCCTTCAGTGTGAGCACAGCTAAGATGCATACTAGAGATATACTAAGGACCACGCAACTGATCTCTAAATATGACGAGATCAAAGAAATATAGGTCAACCCTCCAGAGTGTAGTTCCTTAAAAGTGACCAGTGAAAGTATACAAGTATATTAAGGAGGGGAGGGACAAACAGAGGATAGACAGGACAAACCATTGAATAAGAAGCAAGCAAAAGAGAGTGACAAAAAAAACAGCCAATGGATAAGCGACGGGTTGACTCAAAGACCCTCTATGTTCTCGCTAAGTCCACAATATGTATTTTGCAGCCAAACAACTGCTCTCTCTTGACATTTATTGTGACTTCTGTCCTCGCACAGCCAAGCAAAACCCTCCCACAATCTCAGAGCCCTTGTCCATGCCATGCTGAGTCAATCTCTCTCCTGAGGAGCCGGCCTCCCAGCAGGGGCACCACTATGGACCAGTGCACTTGATGACAGCCTTGGTGCCCTCTGGCACGGCTCTCCGGGCAGCAGCAGACGACGCATGGTGGTCTGGATCTCCCTGGAACGGATTATACACCGTTGGTTGTAGTGAGCCAGGTGGGATGCTGGTGTCCGGTGCACTTGCTTCATCACTTTGTAAATGTAAGTCGTGTAGCTTTGTTTCCTGGTCCTCTAGAGCTTCTTCCCATCCTTTTTGGGCGGCTTCGACCGCGCTTTCTTGGAGCCGGTCTTGGGAGCCGGCTCAGGCGCGGCTCGTTCAGGCATGATCAACACTGAGCACTCGCTGTGGGATCAAGAGAAAGAAACTGTCACTCTGGAAGTTCCTAGAGAACTCAAATCAACCATTTTCACCTCCTGCCCACTCAAGTTAGACTGACCTGAAGGAAACTCGGTCAGGTGCCTCGGAAACTCTGGTCAGGCTGAGGCAGCAGGCACATGTCAGGCATGCCTGACACTTGAATCTCAATACATTGGGCGCACAATCATTATAAAGGCACCAGCCTTTTGGCAACTCTTTCCTGATGTGACCAATTATGCTTCAGCCCTACTGGCCTTTCAGACACGCCGGTCTGAAAAATGTTCTCCCTATTTCCTATGGGGCATGTACATTTTGATTTTCTCTTAATGCTGCATTTACAATTTTATTTTACTTTCCATCTATTTTCTATTTGCTTCTAACTTCAACTTGCCATAGGATTTCTCTTTGTTAGTTTTTCACTTTTCAATCACTGTTATATCTTTGGTGCTCACCCAGAAACCCCATTAGCTCTCTTTCTTTCCTCTGCCCAATGTGTGTGTTTGCTGTTGGTAATGGATCCTGGCTGGTTCGCTGTGTTCTCTGTCCATGTTTACCGCTGTGGCCGTCTCTTGGCCTTGCTTTTTGCAGTGTTATGACACACCCAGAGGTGGGGCTCTTGCTGGCCCTCAAAATGAGGAAACGAGGAGAGATGAAAGCAGGCTCTCGTGCCAGACATCTGCGCTGCCCTGCCCACGCTTCCTCCTCCGCCATGCTTTGATGACCTCAGCGAACGGACGCCATCTTTGATAGCTGGCAGCCTTTGATTCCCAGGCCAGACCAGGGCCGGAAGCCAACTACTTCCGGGGCGAGACGCTTGAAGGGAGCCCTTCACATGTGTCATGACGCGGCACAGTATAAATGCAGAGTATTTGGGGACAGCTGTTTCACCTGGATTGTATTTATTAACGCTATATCATTAGCTTTTCCACAGTGGCCAACATGTGAAATGTTAATTTACCAGTGCTTTCAAGTTAAACCTCCAGGTGAAACCCATGACGCAGATTGGGATAGGTCTTTCTCACTCTCGGTAAGTCTGACACTACTCTGGCTCCGAAGAGGGGCCAGGAATCTCTGCTTCTTGTGAGGAGGGATCACTGGTGCCTGTGGTGTAGGGTGTGCAGTGCGATCCTGCTGTGAAGACTGCCCCCCCCCAACCAGGGCTCAGATAGATGAACTCCATCCAGTCCACAAAGTGCCTGCGCTTTGCTGTGCTAATAGAGAGTAGGCGTATGCAAGAATCCATCTGCTCATCAAAGTGCCTGCACTTTGCTGTGCTAATAGAGAGTAGGCGTATGCAAGAATCCATCTCCTCATCAAAGTGACAAACTTCTTAATTCAGAATAAGTCCATTTGCAGCCCACGCCTCCCCGTCTCACATCCTCTGCAAGTCTTGGAACAGCTGAGCTCTCCTGCTTTCTCCATAGTGTCCAGTAGTGTCACAAAAGCCCCCGCAGTCCCCACGATGCGGGGGGGGGGGGTGCGAGCTCCAGCAGGCGCCCTTCCAGCACTGTGCATGGGCTGCGGACCCCTGGTCTGAGAGCTCCTGACGGGGTCTGAACCGTGGGGGGGGGCCCTCCATGAACTTTGCAGGGGGGTCCCCTCAAGTTTCGTTAGGCCACTGATAGTGTCCTACTAGTACTGTGCTTCTCTCCAGTGGACTCGACAAGGCTGCAAGTCAATTTGAGGGAGTCCATCTTTTTCCTTTACTATTCAGAGCTAGGATACTCCCAGAGTGTACCTCCTTTCTGAGTGGGGTGCCCCCTCAGCCCAGGTGGTGTTCTGCCACTGGTATTCGTGAACTGATCTGATCGTGCAGGAGGAAAGGCCTTTTCTCAGGTACCCCTGTAAGGAGATGACCTGCTGACTCTCTCCGATTAAAGGGGTCCATCTATTCC
Organism: Calotriton arnoldi; assembly: GCA_963921515.1. Taxonomy (NCBI): domain Eukaryota; kingdom Metazoa; phylum Chordata; class Amphibia; order Caudata; family Salamandridae; genus Calotriton; species Calotriton arnoldi. The sequence continues at coordinate 3,183,848 of CAWUFW010000041.1, forward strand.
CCATAGCTCAGGTCCTTCACCCAGTAGTGGCTGCTACCGGGGAGTAGTGGTGGGGTGGAGGGGTTAAAAAAAAAGACAAAGGCACTTACCTTCCCAGCAGTCGGCTCTTCTCCGTCCTCTTCGTCCACAAGTCGTGCAGGAACAGGAAACACCCAGGCTCCCCTTGCCAATCACAACGCTGCCTCACAGCAGCATTGTGATTGGTCTGAGCAATGTGGTGCGACGCTCAGACGGGGAATGGGTGCCTCAGCATGTTCCCCACCAAGCTGTGTATTGTGGCCTGGTGGGGAACATGCAAAGTGCGCATGACTGTTTGACGGGCCAAGACACCCGGCGAAGCAGTCATGCCCACTTTAGAGTCTGCAACCACTCCTCCCCCTGCTCTGTGCCAGCACAACCCCGCCCCGCCTGCACCTTTACAGCATCAGATAATAGTGAAAAATAAAATGATAATAACACTGTTATCATCATTTTATTTTTCTTGTGGGGCAACGCTCCTCTGCCTTAGCGAAGGAGCCGCCCCTGCCTTCACCTTCATCATGTGTGAGACATGTATGAAGGCATGTGTGCGTGCTTGCATGTGTGTGTATGTGTCGGTGTCAATCAATCAAACATTTGTAGAGACCGGCAAATCACCCGTGAGGGTCTCGAGGTGCTGGAGATGTTTAATGCTTACTACTGCATGGTGGGTTGTTTTTCGAACATCCAGGTCTTGAGTTCTCTTGCGAATTGTTGTAGAGACGGTGCGGTCCTGAGGTGCAGGGGAAGGTTGTTCCATGCCTTGACTGCCAGGTGCAAGAAGGAGCATCTGCGAGGGAGAGGGAAGCAGATCAAAGGTGTCTGGTCAGTTGGTGGAAGGTAAGGCGTATGTTGATGTATACTGGTCCCTCATTATGCAGGGCCTTGAAGGCATGGGTCAGCATCTTGAACTGGCATCTGTGTGTGTGCAAAAGAGACACTCCTGCCTGCAGTCCAGACAACCAAGAGAAGATCTGCTGTATCTGGATCACGGAGCTGCAGCACAGCCTGTCTTTTACTACCCAGTGAGTTTGCGCTGCCCTTCCCCATAGGGTGATAGTATTGTCGACTGCCTAGTCCCAGACGGCTCAGGAAATCATTCATCTTCCCAGCCCTGACATGGGGTCGCTTCTGTTGGCTGAGGGATGAAGGGAGTGACCCGATTAGGGCCACCCGGGTCACTAGCGACCACCTCTCAGCCTTCCATACAAATGAAGAGTCGGTCAGACAGTAGAAAATACAAACCAAGTATATTTATTCAGATACACATTCGAGCGGAGTCCCGTCTGACCAGCCTCCTGGGATTGCTGCAGAGGGACTGACTTCAGCAAGCATGGCGATACATTATGTACAATTCAGATTCAATAAAGACATGCCCTGGCTGGAAATTTCCAGTTGGTAGCAGTTGAACAAAGGAGATACAGAAGGATGAGTTTCGATCCTGAGACCGGGCACATGCTATCTCAATGCCAAGGTCACTCTGCCTGTGCCCGCCACTCTAAGGGTGGGAGCCGGCCTATCTAGTGGGAAAGGTATGCGCTAACAAGAACAGTGTATTCATTAGTACAGCAAAGCTCAACCTTGGAGAAACGAAATCTAACGCAGCTGCTTTTAAGCAGAGGCAGAGAGACAGAAGCTAGTTTCGATCATGGCTCAAAATGGCAGCTAAACATAAAATGGTGCCGCAAATGCTAACTTAAGACATACAATGCATAAATAACACGGCTAAAACATTTTTTTTCCAACAGACCCTCCTTTTAGCATTCGCTAAACCTTTATATTACTACCTAGGAATGGATAACATGTTGCGGAAACAAGAAATAGCACCAGATGCAGATATATACACAGTCAGCATTCAAAGATACCTTCGTCAATGTGCATAATCTCATCAATTTGTTTCTGCAGCATGATCGCCTCATTGGTGTCATGAACTGACGTATTTGGTCTAGGGGTCAGAGCACGTATACAACAGGTGCAACAAGCCGGAAGGCAGTGTATGCAAAGGCAACATGTAAAGATAATACCAGCAACAGCAACCAAAAAGATAAGGATCTTCCAACCCCACGTTGTTAGCATATTCCAGAACCACCCCGATAATGTCCAAGCACCTGTCTCTTGGTGTAGGTCTGATGACAATCTATGCAATTTTTGTATTGCCTTATACACACTGGGGGCGTGGTCAGGTATGTAAACGCAACAGCTACTGCCAATGATGAGACAGGCCCCTCCCCTATCAGCGAGGATGACGTCTACACCATCCTGTTTTGTAATGTAACGAGCCTCGTAGCCTGGAGCTCAGCAGTAATGTTGGTCAGTATCCCAGCTGTTGTATTAATAACCCCTTCCACAACTCTTGTGAGCCGACGAAGTTGGAGGCTATTAGCCATGGGGCCTCAGAAAGGTAGAAGACCCCTTGCAGCATCGTCAAACTGCTGCCAGGTGGTATCTGTCTGATCTATATCCTCAGTGTCCACAACCCTTCTGACTCGGGGCAAGTATATACTCCTACGTTGCAGCTGATGGTCTTAATGGTAATTTGATGGGGCAATATACACAGGGGGAAGGAGGGAAGAGAGATAACATCTGCCAGACCACTCCCTCGGAAGCCAGACATAAGCTTGGGATCCACAGACAAAATAGACATTCTGAGGTAGGACCAAGGGTGGACTATTAAGCGTTACCAGTCCGTAAGTGAAATTGCATCTACTTTCCCCCACCTTTACCTCCCCTGTTCCCTGGACACTTTAACTAGCTGTGGTGTTAACCACGGACTCCGGCATGGGCTTGTCATTAGTAACATTCCGATCTTGGAAAGATTGGAAGTACTCGGAAGCGTTGAATCTTTAGAAGTCAGACATTTCCATTCTGAGCCATGTTTCGTTTTGTATTTTATCATATATCCTCATACAAGATGTTGGGGATAGTGTACCGGATGTCCCATTTCCCTCTCGACCTAGTGGAGTAAAAACGTGGTGGAAACTTATATACTGTATCACAGTGCGAGAGTCAGCAGATGTCCTAACCTGAGTAGATAATTGGAAATGATAGTGCACCATAACGAACAATTGAAACCATCCCTCACAACTACCAACATATGACAATGGTAGAGACAACAAATTATCACTCTTTTGAGTAATTGAGGGAAGCAATCCACAAACCCAACAATTCGTTGTATTGGACACATCATGAGCTTGGTGTAACATTTGCATAAACACATTATCCGTGTAAGTCTTTCGGTGTTCTTCTTTGTGAGGGGCCAAAGTAACAAACATATGCTCAGGGGAAGTGGGCGTTGTACCAACCAAGGAATGTACAGGATACTTTTCCTCCAGAAACCAGGATAATCCAAGTATTGCTACCAGGGCAATCACAACTATTAATGCAAAAACTATTTTACTTTTTGTAGACCAACCCCGTACTGGACACGGTGGTGCAAATGGCTGTTCCTCCTCATTAATAGGCCGACCAAACGGATACATTGTGAAACAAGGAAAAGGGAATGCAATAAAACTGATGGCAAGTGTTCCCAGTGTCCGTCTGAGCCTCACTGGTAGGCTCCTATTGTTCATCAACGTTGGCGCTCTTGAGCACCGGCGGTGGAGCTGCTCAGTCCTAGCTCTTGAGGAATCCCACGTCATCCAGGATAATGTACCCCACCCCAAAATGGGAGCACATTCAAGCTATCCTGTCCAATGTCAGAACAGTGCACCAATCTCGCCTCACCCTAAACTAACACCATTGGTACTATGACAAAGTACACCCTGACTTGCACAGTCCATCCCTAACTAATCTGACTTCTCCTTTGGTGCACCATTCTTCAACCGAGGGCGCAAATTGTACCTGGTGACTCCAGGCACAGATGGGTCAACGAAGAGGGGCTCTTTAATGGCTCTGATTTCAGGTGGGACTGCTGCATTTAGTACATCATCGTTCTCTGCATCCGTTTGGGTCCATATTAGCTGTGCGTCACTGAAGGGGACAAACTGAGGTATCTTCTCTCCCTCAGTGTCCCCAATACCATCCCTCACCCACTCGTCATAGGGTAAGGGCAAGGGTACTCTGTGGCAGTGATTGCAATGTATCCAATTCTTTTGGCCAGCGACCTTCACACCTTTCCTGGTAGGGAGGAGTACCAGCTCGGGCCCCTTCCAACGGGGCTCGAAGCTCTTTTTCCGCTGAAGGTTTCGGAGCAACACCCAATCCCCCGGCTGGATGTTATGACCGGGCCCCTCTGGTATTGGCGGAAGCGTTTCTCATATCTGTTGGTGAATAGAACACACATTTTCAGTTAACTGGCACAGATAATCGGTCAATAAAGGGTACTCAATCTCTAAAAATCTACGCGGACGAGACACGCCTCAAACATTTGCCGGGCGTCCAAATACGACAGTGTAGGGTGACAATCCTGTCCTAGAATGTGCTGTAGTTCTTGTGGACAAAAGAGCTAGGAGTAAAGCATCTGGCCACTGCAACCCTGTGGTCTCCTGAATCTTTGCCAATTTCAGTTTGAGAGTACCATTGTACTTCTCAACCAAACCTGCTGACTGGGGGTGGTTCGCAGCATGAAACTTCTGTCTGATGTGTAGTCACTCACAAACAAATTGGATAACCTTGGCATTGAAATGACTTCCGTTATCACTCCAAATCAAACGGGGCAAGCCGAAGCGAGGAAAGAATTCCTTCAGGAGTGCCTTTGCAGTCGCAATGGCCGTGTTCTCTTTAGTAGGGTAAGCCTCAACCCATTTACTGAATGCGCAAACAACCACCAGCACATACCTCAAATTGTTGACCCTGTCCATTTCAATATAATCTAGTTGAAGGACCTCAAAAGGGAAAGTGGGAGGTGCAAAATTGCCGGGTGTTGTAGGGGTACCTTTGCCAGGATTGTGCATCATGCACACCATATAATACTTTAGTAGGTGTGCAGCCGTCTTTGGAATATTATCATTTTGCCATACGGGGTCTTATAGTTTGCAAATATCCTTAGCACTGATGTAAGCTGGACCATGGGCCATAGTAACTACAGGAAGAACATATGCATCTGGCAACATCCATCTCTGCTTCCCTGACTTGTCAATCCAACATCCCCCATCATTCAAGTTTGCTGTACTCTCTTGCCACACTGCTAACTCCTCCATCTTGGCCTCACTCTGTATCTCCTTCACATATTTTCCAGTGTATCCTCGAACATTGTGACCTTGGGAACCCACCTAGCGGGACCTGCTACAAACATTCTTTTCATCTTTGTTCGGGCTGTTTCCTTAGCTGTCTGATCTGCTAAAGCATTCCCCTTACCCACATTGTCAGTAACTCTCTTATGGGCACTACACTTCACTATCGCCAATTTCATAGGGAGGGCCAAAGCAGACAAAAGCCTATATATGAGAGGACCATGCTGTATTCTCATCCTGTGGGAAGTAAGGAACCCTCTCTCTGCCCAGAGCCGCCCGAAATTATGAGCGACTCCGAAGGCGTACTGGCTGTCAGAGTAAATATATAAACAACCAGTCCCTCACTCAATTCACAGGCTCGAATAAGGGCGACTAACTCAGCTGCCTGGGCGGACTGATAGGGAACTCGTGATATCTCAACTACCGTGCGCAGCGTAGTAATCGCATACACAGCTGTTGTGGTGCCATAAGGTAATTTAAAACAAGAGCCATCGACATATAGTTCTCCTTGGGGGTCAGATAAGGGAACATCAGTCAGGTCTACCCGTCCTTTCATCTCTTCTTCCGTCCGGAAGATACAATAATGTATGTCAATGTCCTCATTCTCAGACGGGAGGGGTAGTAACGTGGCTGGATTCAGAGTGGCACAGCATTTAATCGTGATGTGCTTTTGAAAGAGCGTTAGCTCGTAACCTGTCAGATGTGCACTGGTGAGGTGCTGTGTCCTTGTCTTATTCAAAGTGTGTCCACAGCATGGGGTACCATAACTGTGAGGTCAGTATCGAGGACGAGTCCCGCCGATTGTCTTATTGAGACAGCCACAGCCGCGACCGCTCTTAGACAGCTCGGGAGGGCTCGTGCGACAGGGTCAAGCACAGCAGAGAAATAGGCACACAGTCATTGTTTATCCCCGAATATTTGTGTTAAAACAGAAAGCGCACAACCACCTAGCCCATGGACGTACAACCAAAGCATTTAGCATAATTAGGGGTACCAATCAATCAATCAATCAATCACAGAATTTGTAAAGCGCACTACTTACCCGCGAGGGTCTCAAGGCGCTAGGGAAAAAAAGGGGGGGGGGTGCTGCTACTGGTCGAACAACCAGGTCTTGAGTAGCCTCCTGAAGGTCAGCAGGTCTTGGGTCTGTCGTAGGCTTAGTGGAAGGGTGTTCCAGGTCTTGGCGGCGAGGTGGGAGAAGGATCTGCCGCCGGTGGTAGTTCTTCGAATGCGAGGGACGGTGGCGAGGGAGAGGTCGGCGGAGCGGAGTTGGCGGTTGGGGACGTAGAAGAGGAGTCGTCTGTTGAGGTAGGCTGGGCCAGTCTTGTGGAGTGCCTTGTGTGCGTGGATGAGGAGTTTGAAGGAGATTCTCCTGTCGACGGGGAGCCAGTGCAGGTTCCTCAGGTGGGGGGTGATGTGGCTGTGGCGTGGTACATCGAGGATCAGGCGTGCGGAGGCGTTTTGTATGCGTTGCAGTCGCTTGATGAGCTTGGCCGGGGCTCCCGCGTAAAGGGCGTTCCCATAGTCAAGTCTGCTACTGACGAGGGCCTGGGTGACTGTTCTTCTTGTGTCTGTCGGGATCCACCTGTAGATCTTGCGAAGCATGCGGAGAGTGTTGAAGCAGTCAAGCACTGGAGCAGAGCAAAGCGCAGTTTTTAATTGCTCAAAAGTAACCCTGGGCATAATACTTCGCTACGCTCACGGAGCATGCAAAGTTTGTGCTACTACACAACTTGCACGTAGCAGAGTGAAAAACTGTACTAATTGGCGTAGCAGCAGTATAATAAACACCTACAAATGCTTTGATAAAGCAATTTTCTATGCTAAAATGCATATAACCAATTCACAAAAGTGAACTTTGACAATAAAATATCAAGCAATGAGAGAGGTGAGGATTTTGGGGTCCCCCTAACCTAGGGGAGGACCAAGCAGATGCCTTGAACACAAAAAGCATATCATGTGAACGATTCAGTGGTGGTCCCTTCCTCCTAGGACCACTCCAAGCACAGTTATGGGCAAAAATACAATCCCAACCAAAGGCCCTGCAAAGCATTATGGGACGAGATTAGCAGTGGGCAATGAATATTATAGTGTCCAATATCAAAATAATTCTACAAAGAGCTGCAGTTCAACTAGTCGTTACTAGATGTCCCTCATGAGTCAAATGCAAAAGCATTGAAATTATTAATACATCAAGCTGCAGTTCCACTAGTCGTTACTAGATGTTCACGAGTCAAATGCAAAAGCATTGAAACCCTTTCATGAAGCTTTTGCATTTGACTCGTGAGGGACATCTAGTAACGACTAGTGGAACTGCAGCTCTTTGTAGCATTATTTTGATATTGGATACTATAATATTCACTGCCCACTGCTAATCTCGTCCCATAATGCTTTGCAGGGCCTTTGGTTGGGATTGTATTTTTGCCAATAACTGTGCTTGGGGTGGTCCTAAGAGGATGGGACCACCACTGAATCATTCAAAAGATGTGCTTTTTGTTTTCAAGGCATCTGCTTGGTTCTCTCCCTAGGTTAGGGAGGATCCCAAAATCATCACCTCTCTCACTGCTTGTTAATTTATCGTTTTCACTTTTGTGAAATGACTATATGCATTTTTAGTATATAAAGACAGAGATGTTTATTTTATCTTAACTTGCACTGTGCAAGATGCCTTTGGCAATTATTGTACAGTGCAGTCAAGCACACAGCTACGCACTACACAATTTGCATAGCTACGTGTAGTTCAAAATGTACTTCACGTAGCTACGTGAAATGCTACTACGCAAACTATGCCCAGGCTTACTCAAAAGACTGCTGACACTCTTGCATCCAAGGCAGGGATTCATGCACATCTTTTAGTGTTAGTGCAAGCAGGGGCTTAACAAGCAGTGAGTAGCTAAGTATCCACTGTCTGCAATAGGAGGTGATACCTATGAGAGCACGCACATCTTTCTGAGTTTGCGTGACAGACATTTTAACAATGGTACTAATACGCTCAGGGGTCAATTTCCTACCCTCCTTCGACAGTAGGTGACCTCCTGTCGACAATACTGAAATTTGGAAAGAGATACTTTATGGCCATGTTGAGCTAAATGTAGCAGCAATTTAACTGTACTGTCTCTGCAACCTTGTTCTGTATCCAAAGCGATGAGTAAGTCATCGACATATTGAAGCAATACATTACCTGTAGGGAGGGACAAGGAATCCAACTGACCTTTCAATGCCTGACTATAGATACTCGGACTTTCTGTATAGCCTTGAGGAGTGCGACAGAATCTAAAACTTCTACCGGCGAGGGTGAACCCGAACACATACCTGCTATCACGATGGATGGGAATACTGAAGAATGCATTTTTCATGTCAATGACAGAAAAGAATGTAGCAGAAGAAGGAATTATCGTCAAAAGAGTCGTAATGTCAGGGACCACTAGGAACTGGGGAATCACTATTTTGTTAACTTCACGCAAATCAATAACAAAGCGATAAACATCTTCGTGATACTCAGAGGGACCTTAATGTGTCCTTTTAAGAATGGGAAGAATGGGGCTATTACAGACATTAGCAGTCGTTTCCTCAACCACTCCTTTCTCAATCAAATCCTGCACAATCTTTATCAAAGCTTGCTCACCTGCCTGCGGTACCTTATACTGAGGAATAAGGGGTAAGATAGCACCTTCCTTTGACACGTATCGAAACAGGCGATATCTGCAACAAACCCACATCTGTGTTGCCCGTAGCCCACAATGTGGGTGGCACATCTTTAAATTCAGCAGGGAGGGGCACATCTTTGGACAGTAACTGCTTTGCGCACACCACATCAGAACCCATCGTCATATTGACGCCGGCCGGGGAGCAGTAAATCGTAGCATGCAATTTCTTCAATAAGTCCAAACCCATCAAATTCTCTCCACAACTGGACGTCAACAAGAATGGTGAATCCACAATGAAAGGACCAATAGTCAACGCAAGCTGTTTAGAAATGGGGCTCACAACCGGTACACCAGAAAATCCTACCAACACATTATTATGGCCAGACTGAGCCGCCCCAGGGACCAAGGAACGAGAAATAGAGCTGTTCGTTGCACCTGTATCTACCAAAAACTCCTTAGTCGAACCATGGACATCCGCACTAACATACGGACCTCGTTGGTCTACAGGTATCAAAACTGGTCCCTCACCCTGTCCCCGGCTGTCCTAGCTGTAAGACAACCCGGTCACCTCATCCGCATCATAGTCATCATGATAATACTGTTTGCCCCGAGGGTCGTCAAAGTAGTTTTGATCAGTACGACCCTGGGATGCCACAGCATTCTGAGCCCTATCCTGGCCACCATCTCCACGACCCCGTCCACGAGACCCCCGTCCTCTAGGAGCCGCTACCTTCTGCAAAAGCACCGGACACTCGCTACGCCAGTGTCCCTCCTCTTTACAATATGCACACTGATTCGCCCCCAAAGGCGCTGTATTACTGGGCCTGCTAGTGCGTGGAAGCTGTCGAGCCATACCACCTCATCCTCTACCGTTCACTATAGAACTCATGTAGGGTCATGCTACTTGTGTGAATGTGTGTGGCACTCTGCTTCTTAAACATAACACTGCCAACCAGGACCTCTAGCCCTCCTTGGGTTCTGTGGCGCTCTCTCTGCACTACTGTGCCTTTCACACTCCTAAGGGGACACCCATGCTGCAGGCACAGAGAGCAAAATGACAGATGAGCTGGCGCTGCCTAAATTTAAAATTAAGAGTCAACACAGCTGACTCGTGGACACCGCCATACACAGGCACGGGCATTGATTAGGCAAGAAGTAGCACTAAGCAACTGAGGGACACAGGTCACTGACAGCCGGCGGCATTATTTCAAAAATTACCCCTCAGCTCACTGACACCAAAAATAATTATATCACCGGCGCGGCCCAATTAAAACGAGTTAGTAAATGCTGTGGGACTTAACTTATCACGCACTGCGGGCTCGCTACACTCCAGGACTCCTGAAAAGTACTGTATAACTAACACTGCAGCCAGACAGAATAGTATAGGAATATAGAAAGCGACGGTCACCGGTTGAGACTGGTGTAAATGCAGAGCTGAATTAAGCTCATTTCTGTGCTCCCGAGTGATGGCTTGAGCGTGGGGTCATCATGTGAGGGTGACGCAGTGCTAAGAAGTGACCAAGAAAAGATCTCTGAAGATCCCCGGCCTGAGTGAGGGCCTTACCGTGTTGCCTGAGGGAGCAGCACATTCTGTGCTCCCTGTGAACCGTGGATGTCGGTGTTCACAGGGCGGGGCCGGAGATGAGAGAGCCCTCAGACTCTGAGGTCCTGTGTCACCTCAAGACACAAGAAGAGGTGGGATGGGCAAGCAGTGAGAACGTGAGAGAGAGATATGTACTAAAGTCAGTCACGGCTCTGCCTGGCGTGCAGCGCGTTGGACAAAGTAAGTAACACTTACTTAATGAACTAGACGAGTTCAGACTGCTGTCTCTGCGTCGTCCCGGTCCGTCCGGCGGCCGCGGCATGAGCCGCACAGGGACCCGCGGCCGCACAGCTGCAGCACACTGCATGATGCACTCTGCTGCAGCAGTCTTCTAAGTTCTCCCAGACACTGCCTGACTCACTCGTCCCGGCGCCCGGCCGCACTAGTTTGTGCCCGCGATCACCGATGCCTCTGATGCGCGGCGGGCGGCCATAAGTGTCCTGTCGGTGAGTGACAGAAATTATTCAGTCACTCTGGTCTCGATCTGGCCTCGGCTCTCCGCCGGTCTGGCAATGTGAACGCCGGGGGTTTTATTGCGGCGCTGCGCACCGCAGACAGTCAGCAGTGCACTGCACCCCAGGACTCACTCGTCGACTCAGATTGAGTCCCCCGCCGCTTCTGCCTCACTTCCTCTTCCTCCAGGACGTGACGAGGCACTACGGTCACATCCGGATCCTGGGCCCCCCTGTGTGCCACAGCCAGTAGCAACCACTGCTGAGGGCAGGCCCCGTCTTGGTAATTGGCAGCAGTGTCAAAGCCGCGCGGCGCCACAGCCAGAAATATGCAGCCTGGAGCCAGGCACGACAGGCTGGGCAGATTTGATACATTGTAGCACTCTCAGCCACTCCAGAGCTGAGAGCAGACAATCTTTAACTATTTACTTACTGAGCCCAGCAGCTACTGGCAGCACGTCTCGGAGCAGCAGAGCCGGGCGCACAGGTGCACAGGTGCTGCCGGCGGCGCGCGCTGGCACCCTGCGTAGCCAGAGTTTCAGAGTGGCATAAATGCGTGACAATGCATTTCAGTGCGGTGATGCGGAACACCACACTGAAATGCGTGAGCATCACACCTGATGCGTGATATTTGGCAGGCATGAACATGATCATGTTGATCCCTTAGCTCCGGTATCTCTGAATGGTAGATGGGATGAACCACCCGCATAGGAAACTGAGTTACCGGGGTGGGGCTATTCCCCAGCAGTCTCTCCCGATCAGCAACTAACGTCGCAACATTACCAAAGTCATGGGCAGGTTCCATATCAGTAACATACACATGATCCCTAATATTGTATATGATCTGTGGTGCTGCACCCTTGAAACGCTGCTCCCAAAGACTGATCAAAGTAGCCGACATATGCTTAAGGGCATGTTGTTATACAAAAGGCTCATAATCTTTCATGACACTCCACACATCTTCCACACCATAAATGGGGTTACAAGCCCACTGCAGGATCAGATTTTTGTGTATTTGTGGTCCTGAGCTGGCATGGTTGGAGGGAGAGAGAGAGAAGTGAAGAGATCTACTGGGGTGGGCAACAATAATAAAATGATCGGGGGGGCCTGCATGGCCCCCCTGCAGCCCCGGGGATCGCCATCTCCTTGGGGCTATTTATTAAATTAGTGCCTCCCCCGCAGCCTTGGGGACCGCCACTTCCCCGGAGCTCTATATATGAACAAAGCGGAGGGGCTGCGTGGACTGCCCCCACAAACCCAGGGGCTGCCACCTCCCCGGGGCTTCAAATTTGAATAATGCAGGGATCTGCGCAGACCCCAGCCCAGCCCCAGGGACCGCCACCTCCCCGGGGCTTTAGCCAAAATAAATTCGGGGGGCTGTGCAGACCCCCCCAGCCCCGGGGACCGCCACCTCCCCGGGGTTTTAAATTTGAATAATGCAGGGGGCCACGCAGACCCCAGCTCAGCCCCAGGGACCACAACCTCCCCAGGGCTTTAACTTTAGTTATTGGGGGGGCTGCACAGACCTCCCACAGCCCCGGGGACCGCCACCTCCCCAGGGCATTTAACATAGTAATGCGGGGGCCTGCACAGCTTCCCCACAGCCCCCGGGACCGCCACCACTCCAGGGCTCAAATAATATAATGGAGGGGGTCTGTTCGGATCCCCCGCCCCAGGGACTACCACCTCTCCGGGGCTAAAGTAAAGATGGGAGGGGGGCTGCGTGGCCACCCTTCTGGAGTCAAAGATGGCCTTGGGGACCCCAACTCCCAGGGACGGCTCCTGCTATGTCCCGGGGTGCCCACCGCCGGGACATGGCTGTTTACTATGACTTGGCAGAAGCTTTACCGCTCCAGCTGAACCATAGCAAACTGTGCTCGCTTTCAGCAAGCAAGAGTACAAAAAATGCTCTCGCTTGCTGAAAGCGAAGCACAATTGCTTTGACAGAGAGGGAGCTGGATGTTAGCAGCTCCCTCTCTGTCAAAGCAATGCCGGCTCCCGCAGGAGGCGGGGAGCCGGCAGGGACCATGGGGGCCTTGAGGCTCCCCCCGCGGTTTCCATCATTATCGAGTGGGTGCCCTGGGTGGGACCAGGGCACCCACAACAGAAGCCGGGCCCCTGGGGACGGGGTCCCCGCGGCTGAAATTGGTCCTGGAGGGGGGTCACATGGCCCCTCTCCCCTCATTCTTTTTTTATGCAAAGGCCGGGCCCCAGGGGATGTGGTCCCGAAGGCCGAAACAGGCATGGGAATGAGCCACACGGCCTCCCTCCTTTGAATGTGATAACATTTTTTTTTAAAAGGCCAGGCCCCGGGGATGTGGTCCCCGGGGACGAAATCAGCCCAGGGAGAGGGGCCGCTTGACCCTCCTTCCTTTTGAAAAAAGTTATGGCCCCGGGTGATGAGGTCCCCAGTGCCAAGAAAGGTCCAGGGAGGGGGGACATGTGGCCCCCCTCCCCTGATTATTGAAAAAAAGAAAAAAAACAGCAAGTCGCTGGAGGCCTGCCCCCTTTTACTACCACTCTGCAAACGCACCTCCTGGCGCCTTACTAGTTGGTGGATGAAGTCCCCTTTCCTCCAGGGGGTCCTTGGGGGCCAACCACCCCTCCTGTTACCTCCAGGATTACCCACACAGTGGGATTGCTGAGAGGTTGTTGGAGGCCACACCCCCTTTCTCCACCACTCTGCAAATGCGTCTCCTGGTGCACTAGTAGTTGGGGCATGAAGTCCCCTAGGCGGTTGAGGGTCCTTGGGAGCCAACAACCCCTCTTTTTACCTCCAGTAAGTCCCACAGTGGAGGATTGCTGAGAGGACTTCAGAGGCCATGCCCCCTTTCTCCACCACTCTGCAAATGCACCTCTTGGTGCAATGTTGGTTGGGGGATGAAGTCCCCTTGGCTGCTGACGGTCCTTAGGGGCCAACTACCTCTCCTGTTACCTCAAGTAAGTCCCACACAGCAGAATTGCTGAGAGGTTGTTGGAGGCCACGCCCCCTTTCTCCACCACTCTGCAAATGCACCTCCTGGTGTAGTGTCGGTTGGGGAATGATGTTCCCTTGGCTCCACAAGGTCCTTGGGACCAAATACCCTTCCTGTTACCTCCAGTAAGTACACAGAGCACAATTGCTGTGAGGAATTCAGAGGCCACGCCCCCTTTCTGCACCACTCTGCAAATGCGCCTCCTGGCGCATTACTGGTTGGGGGATGAAGTTCCCTTGGCTGCTGAGCGACTTTGGGGGCCAAGACGCCCTCCTCTTACCTCCAGTAAGTACCTTACAGCAGGATTCCTGTGAGCTGGTCGGAGGTCCCGCCCACTTTCTCCACCACTCTGCAAACACGACTACTAGTTAAAAAGCCATAGAAATTTACTTAAAAAACCAAAGGTTACAGGGATGTTATAGTTAGTGGAGAGGTGTGGTGCAGCGGCCAGGGCAGCTGACTTCGGAGCACAGGGTTCATGGTTCGATCCCCGGCTCCGGCGGCAGCTCAGCTCAGCACCATGTGACTCTGGGCAATAGCTCACTTAATTTCCACGACGGCCCCCAGCGCCTTGAGACCCGTAAGGGTGAGTAGCTGCGCTATATAAAAACGGACTTACATTTTTTTTTAGGAAATAGAATTTGAAAAACCTTAGATATTCACAGACAAAAAAGGTTACATGGACGTTATAGTTAGGAAATAGAATTAAAAAACCTTAGAAATTCACTGAAAAAACCAAAGGTTACAGGGACATTATAGTTAGGCTCAGATTTCACTGGTACAAAACCAGTGAAATTCAGCAGTTTTAATTACCTGAGCTAACTATAACTTACGCCCCCGCAATGCACTGCTTATGACCTCAAATGTTACGCCACTCATGACATGGTCAGTGACATCACTGATGACATAACTGATGACATCTCAAATGACATCACTGATGATATCATCCACAGAACCACTCACACCCCATAGAATCTCTCATATGCCCACTGACACACACACACACAACTACTCACAGCCACTATTACAACCAGTCACTCACATGTACAGCCACTCACATAGCCACACACTCACCCATACAGCTACTCACACAGCCACGTATTTACCAACACAGTCACTCACACACCCACTCACTCACCCATAGAGCCTTTCAACACAGCCACTCACACTCCCATATAAGCACTCAGACACTCACTCACAAACCCACACAACCACTTACATACCCCTTCACACATCCATACAAGCACTCACACATCCACTCACTCACCTATACAGCCATTCACACAAACACTTACTCTCCAATGCAGTCACTCATAACCAAACACCCACTCAAACAGCCACTCACTCACCTATACAGCCACTTACACACTGAGTCACTCACCCATACAACCATTCAGACACCCACTCACTCACCCATACAGCCACAGACACACCCATTCACTCACCAATACAAACACTCACACAGCATCTCACTCACCAACAAAGCTACTCACACATCCACTTATACACCCATACAGCCACTTACACAAGAATACAGTCACACAGCCACTAACATAATATATGTTAGCAGTAGTATCACTCAGTAGTAGTGCACCTAGTATACTAATTTAGTGTTGTAGTAGGTTACTATATATATTTAACACTCAGAAACTCTTAAAACACTTACTTGATGATGTCATAATTGATGTCATTTGAGATGTCATCGGTGATGTCATGAGTGATGTCACTGACCATGTCATGAGTGATGTAATATTTGAGGACATAAGCAGCGCATGGCGGGGGCGTAGGTTATAGTTAGCTCTGGTAACTATAACTGCTGAATTTAACTGGTTTTTAACAAGTGAAATCTGAGCCTAACTATAGCGTCCCTGTAACCTTTAGTTTTTTCAGTGAATATACATATATCTCATGCAAAAATCATCAAAAGGAGTTAGAAACTTCCATTTTATCTTTCTTGGTCCTTCTTCATCTTTTCTTTATAGACATATCTGAAGATGGAATTTTACTGTCCGTTCACATCAAAAAATTAATAATCCTTTCTGGAATATTATCCCAGAGTACTTTACTAAGGAAGGGTTCGTAGAAAATAACTAAGAATAGAATTCATCCACCTTGAATTCTTATTAGATATGTAGAAAAACTTAAATAAGAAGGAAAATAATTATTAAAACTGTGGGGAAAGAAAGAGAATAGAATATCATTATGATATAATTTAAACCCCAGTTATGTTGCACATAATCAGCCCAATTAACAAAATGTTGTTTATATATATATTTATTCATTTATACACATTTTTATGAAAAAGATTAACATCTCTATCATATAAAATAAAATATATTTCTGACTCTATTTGCACTTATTTAGCAAGCACTCACACTTTATAGATCATTGATATTTTACCTCATTTGTAGATAGATAGATCGATACTATATTTGTAAGTATAGTTTCCTAAATTTTAGCTTTTGATTAATTGCTAAACATGTTGTCAGAATGAAATTTTGCTTATTCATGATGTATTGTACTTTACAAGAATGGAAAATGGCAAGTTGAAACTGCCAGTAAGCAAAATTAAGACTCGCTGTCTAGTTGTTTTTGTAAAATGAACATCAACAAGGGGTTATAGCACGAGAGCACTTTAAATGACGATCTAGACAATGGGACTCTATGGTCCAGTAGAAGGCTGTGTGCCGAAACGCGTAAACCGTCTGTCCATTTTATGCACTATTGGTGTTTTGAAATAATAATAAAAAAGAATTGGAATTGTACCTGAGTTTGCAGTGCCATGTGTTCTCGTCAGGGAGAAGCGAGACAGAGTGCAGCTTATTTATTTATATAGGTATATACACATATATATATATATGACAGCAACTCCTTTCGCTTTTCCAATTCACCACGGAAGACAGGAGCTCGGACCACAATTTCGTGCTGCAAGTATTTTTATTATTGTCTGCTCAACACAGCCATGACGCGTTTCGAGCCCGTAGGCCCTTGATCACATGACGCGATACACTGCCGGTACTGGGCTTTTAAGCCATTTTTTTACCCTTACATTTTTTTTTTTTTTTTTTTTTATATATATACATGTAGATAGATAGATGCTAAACTATTTAAAATTGAATTCATATATATGCTTGTTAATTTTTATTTTCAACTTATTGTTAATATTTTTAATTGATTTTTTTAAAAATGTTTAATTACCATTTTTTTATGTTTTAAGAATATATTTACATTACCAATTAATACTATTTGTTTTTGATTATACTATTATGTTGGGTGTTAACATTTTAAATAAATAATATTTTATGGCATGAATATTAATTGTTCGATATGCTTACCCTATTCTTGTTTATATTTTTCCATGATATTGTTGACTTGATTATTTGGTAGTTTACATACAAAATTTGTAAATTCAATATTTTCATAGACAATA
Source organism: Calotriton arnoldi (assembly GCA_963921515.1). Lineage (NCBI taxonomy): Eukaryota > Metazoa > Chordata > Amphibia > Caudata > Salamandridae > Calotriton > Calotriton arnoldi. Next base: position 3,201,144 of record CAWUFW010000041.1, read on the forward strand.
TTTTTGACATAATATTCTAGTGTCAACATTGCTGTTCTTGATTTACTGTAGTACGACCTCACAGGATATTAATGCCAATTAACGCTGACAAAATGGTGGCTAATTATGCTAATTTCTCTCCTTCTCGAAGCAGATAAGCAGGCAGGAGCACTCTTTCTGCATGTTGTTCTCAATTTAATCCTAAAATCATTACAACATAATGATTATTGGATGTGGGAACGCAATTCACAGAATTGTAGTGCTACAGCAAATAGCCTGACCTCTTAATGAAGGCCTATGTGCGTAAATTAATCTGACAAAAAAGTTTGCACCCTGAAATCCACCCTCACCAAAAATGCATCGTTTTGCTGTCGGCCATTTTGGAATTGGCAGTTTAGCGCTAGCAAGGAAAGGGGGACCCACCTTGAGATTGCTCCAATCCTACTGACATGTTTGGAGCTATTTTAGCCTGACACACTATCATCAGGGGCACTTTTGGCTCAACAACTGAAAAAATAAATATATGCTAAAATTCTAATGTGGCAGATGTAGACCTATAACAGTGGGAGAAGCAACATTCATCACCACACAAGCAGAAGGAAGAGCATAAAAAGCACAGATACCTGCAAGCTACAATCTAATGACTGCACATCTCCTTAAAGCAGTTAATGCAATTAGTGGCTCATAAAAAAGTAATTAGTCATTTAATGCTTCACTAGACAATAAAACAATGGTAACAATTACTCATATCCTGAGGTGCTAATATTCTGATTTACAGTGACCTTCATCCTTCTGCTGTGTGCCTTTCACTACCTCATCTGTTCTGGGACAGCTTAGGACTTTAAACAGCAGGTACCGCCTTGGCCAACCGTAAACTATGTAAAAGATGGTCAGTGTAAATTGAAACTGAACATCTCCTGCACCTGTGGGAAACATTTCTTAGATGGCTGCCCCTTTCCTGATGCCTTCTTTCGGAGACTAGCTTTGCCTTGGTGAGTTCCCACTGGTCGCACATTTAGCCAACATTGCACCCCTATTCACCAGTGGCATGTTCTGGAAGCAACCACCCATGCCAAAACACATGGCGTACTCTTGACTTTCAAATCTCTCTCACACCTACGTAAACTATTGGCCAAGTTTCAGCCATTTAAAATAACATAGAAGGCTGAACCCTTGCCTCGCCCCAGCCACTCAACATTAGTCACCCAAGCAGTGGCGACTCCCCCATTAGGGCAGAGGGGCGTCGCCCCCCTGCTGCTAGTGCAGCAAAAGTGAAAAAATGGTAATAAAAAGAATTACCATCTTATTTTTCACTGCTCTCAGCCCAAGCAGTGTTTGGGGGTGGGACATTGCTGCTGACTGGCAGCAGGGGCGCGGTGTTCACTCTCCCAGTTTACCCTGCGCATGTCTCTTTGGCGGGCTGTCTTGCGACGGCCAGCCTGACATGCGCCAGTATAAACCTCTCCACCTAGCTGTCCAGACAGCTGGGTGGAGAGCAGGCACAGGCTTCCTGTGCCTGCTGGAGTGTCGAGGCAGCCCGCTCCAGCCAATCCTGATGCTGCTCTCATGCTGCCCATCTGCAGCATAAGAGCAGCATCGGAATTTGTAGTCGGGGTCGCCTGAGGCTCTACGAGGTGCCATTGCGCTGAGTAAGAAGAAGACAGAAGACAAATACGGAGGAGAGTGGAACACAGGTAAGTACATTTTTCATTCTTTTTGGCCCCCACTGGGTTTGGCTCTAGGTCCCCTCAATGCCCCTCCAGTGTTGAGGGTCATGGCCCGCCACTGCAAACAAGCACTGGTCCTGGCCTGATGGCACTATAGCAATCCGTGGAGCGCAGAAGGCAACCAGTGAACAATTAATCTACTAGTCTTCAGGCCAGCAAGAGCCACTGAGGCATCATCATATCCAAAATGTGCAGTTTTCATTTACCTGCCAATAGGGCCTCCAAACAATCAAGTATCTCTGCAAAAGGCACAAAGCTATCCATGCAAAGTGTCACAGCTTTTCTCTCTGGCGTCAACGAGATTCTGTCCTGAACGATATCTCATCACCTGAAACTCAACCCGCTAAAAGCAGAATTGACGCTCATCTCCAGACTCAGGTTCAAGACAGGCTAAAAGGAGAGAACAGTTCTTGACAGCTTCCTGAAACTGGTAGAATGCACTAAATCCCCAGGATTCACCGTGCGCAAGCACCTGGACTTTCAAACACACAGGAATCATTTTGCACCAAGAGCACAAACCCAACTTAAACTGCTCAGAGGCAGCACCACACAGATCCAGATGCAGCTCCTCCGTAATGGCGGAGGAGCGTCGCCCCACTCGTCAGAGTCAGTCACTGAAAAATAAAATGATAATAAAACAATATCATTTTATTTTTCTGTGACTGGCTCTGGCATAGGCATGTGTGTAGGGTGGGATGGGGCCGGCCCATGACAGGGAGGAGTGGTGGGCACTTAGATGTGCACATCAGTTTGGTAGGCAATCTAGTCTTAGACATGCGCAATTCTATTTCTCCAACCCAGCTGTGTTGCACAGCCGGGTTGGAGAAAAGCCGCTGGCTCCCAGGCACTGTCTGAGCAGCAGACCAGGCTGCTCAGACCAATCCTGGCGCTGCTCTCATAGCTTGAGAGCCGTGTCTGGATTGGGTGGGGAACTGTGCTTTCCCAGAGAGTGCCGGGAATGAAGCACCGAGGTGGCCGTCAACGTCGGAGGCAACAGCAGCGAAAGGTATGTTTTTTAAATTATTATTTTCCTCTAAATTACCCATCTTCCCCGCCCTCCCACTTTCGTTTTATTGCTACTTCTACTGAACAGATCATATTAGAGCCTGATATCAAACAAGTATTTGAGGCAGTAGTTGCATCAAGATTGGACTATGGGAACTCCTGCTGGTGGGTATGTGCAAACCCCCCATGAGCTCCCTCAAGCAGCTTTACAAGCAGGCACCAGACTGCTCACGGGATCCAGGAAGGTAGACCATATCTTGCTCAGTCTTATCCCTTCAAGGTGGCAGTCGAAAGAAGCATGGAATATCTTCAGACGCGTCATCACCACGTACCAGGCAGTACACAAGGACACTCTTTCCTTACAGAGGACACCGTAACCTTGAAATTACAGTATCTAGGGGTCAGTGCAAGATCAGGAACTCTGATAACCTTCTCCTTGAAGCACCACCCACAAAGAAATGCCACAACACGTTTTTCTGTTTCTCCAAGCCTCCCAGAGGTCTCAGGGAATCTCTGAGTCCTGAAGACTGTTACAGTTTTATTATAGCGCTGGGTACTGAGTTTTCACCTGCCATTTCATGAAGGAGGTTGGTCGCATCCTAATGTTCTTACTGCCTCATGAGTTTCAGATGGAAAGTGTAAGCCCAATTTCTTAGGAACCGCCAGTCTTAGTTGTTGAATTATTTTGCCAAAGGAGCTCATTTTGCGATGGTGTAGAAGGCTGTAGGGAGAAGGCAACTGGAAGTTGCCAAAAGTAAACAAGAAATCTCAAAGTCTTTGAGAATCAGGGACCTCTATGTTTATGCCACCATCTTCACAGGACATTGGACATGGGCCGTTCCCAGTCTCCTCTCCAGTGATACCGGCCACAGGCAAGACATCTTCACAGGACTTCAGGACATGGACTGTTCCTGGACTCCTGTCCAGTGATACCGACCACAGGCGAGATATCTTCACAGGACTTCAGGACTAGGCCTGGGTGGAGTTCGCAGAGTTTTACTCCGTGGAACTCCGCGAAGTGCCAGAAAAACTCCACTGCGTTCCGCGGAGTTCTGCCAGCAGCGGAGTCTGTTATGTTGCGCTGCTCGCACTGATTATTAGCACCGGGAGTTTGTTTCACGCTGTAAAATCAGGGCGAACGGCACTACGCGTCACGCCAGAGGGCGCTGCTGCTTTCTGCCGCTCGAGTAGACATTCTACCCGAGCACAGCTTCCTCAACGTGAATGGCAGATTTCTCAACGCGAGCGGTCACGACCTGCCGTGACTGCCCGCGATGAGAAATTGTGCCGGGAGGAGGTCTAGCGTGTGATTTTTTTCTCATGAGTGCTCGCCAACTTACTGTTGGTGAGCCGCTCAAGAAAAAAAACTCCACTCCGCGTCACTTTGTGGAGTTTTTCGGAACTCCACACTCCACATACAGCGCGGAGTAGGCAAAACTCAGTGAACTCCTCCGGCGGAGCAGAATTCTTCACCCACTTCTATTCATGACATGGGCCATTCCCAGGCTCTTGTCCAGTGATACCGGCTACAGGTGAGACATCTTCACAGGACCTCAGGACATGGACTGTTCCCAGGCTCCTGTCCAGTGATACCGGCCACAGATGTGGGGTGGTGAACTGAGGTGAGGGAGCCCGAAGATCAACTAAGTTCACATTTGTTGATTCAAGGACTGAGTGGTCCAAGGGTGCGAGCTCTCTGCTATTCTTTCTATTCACTGTTGCTCAATCCCTGATTGTCCCTAATCCTTGACCCTTTGCAGCACCCTCAGTCTGTGGGGCAAAGCTGGTGGGCATTCCCTTGATTCTTACTAATTTCCTTTCCCTGGGGGTTTTCTCTGCCACCTTCAGGCTTCTCTTCAGCAGGGAGCCGGGTAGAGCTCAAGCAAAGATGGAAATGAGCCCTTGACGTTTCATGCCCAAGGAGCACCAGAAGCAAGTCCTACAAATCAAGATGGGATCAAGAGCTCCCCACAGCACTAGGCCAAAAGGGTCCAGTCTGTGCTTTTTTTGTTGATCTAGACAGGGGCCCAGGTTCAATCGGTGGAGATGATTTTTTCATGGTACTTGGTGGGAAGAAACAAGAATAGTCATGGTTCACAGGCCTATTCCCTGAAATTGACATCTTTGAACCAATTTCTGTTGTCTTTATCCTGGCTGAGAATGCTTTCTGCATTCAGTCCAAAAGCTAGAGTATCCAAAATAATGAATGAATAGGTGAATACAAAGACCTACCATGATTAAAGTCACAGATGTGGCGGGGTTACACTGTGGCTTCCTACAACACCACGTGGGGTCACGTCGCTGCATGTTCCATAACCTGGTCCACACTGAATATTTTTTGTACTTATACTCTACTGAATGCTGGGTAGTAATTTACTCTTGAAAGGCAACTACACACCCATTATTGTCCTTTGCTGTGTAATTAGAGACAGGATGAGGTAAGACATGTGCTGTATTGCCGACTGTGTAACTGGGAAACCTGGGCTCAAGTCCCTGTTCGCCATTTGGCAACATTGTGTTGTCTTGGGCAAACCATTTAACCTCAGTATGCCTTACTTCCAGTATTTATATGTGGGTTCTGCGTTCTTTATAGCTTAGTAGTGTTACATTGGCTCAATTATCTGCATTCCTCAACACATCTTGCGACTTAAGAGCTGAGCTCAGCAAAGTGTCAAGTGGCTGTGGATAACTGAGGTTGTGTGCTGTGGTGACCCTGGGGCAAACCTGCAGCCCCTTTACTCTCTGTCCAGCCATTTCCTCAGTGCCACGTATATTGTGTCACTTCTAGTGACGTCCTTTCTGGTGACGTCATAGGTCATGCTTTTCTACTCTTTCCCGCCCAACTACTGGAAATTTGGAAGTTAGCTCCTCAGATCAAGAGCTGTGAAAAGGTCACAGAGGGCTCCAAAGAGTGAGGAATGCGGGAGGAGGTGTCAAGATGGCGGCGCATTCATCCACAGTGGCCACCCCCTCAGGCTGAGAAGCTGAACATAAGTTTGTAATGTGAATAGAAGGGCCCCCATACCTATTCAACCTTCTGTGTCTGTAGCACTTGGTACCTACACTGCTCCATGGCGCTAACTATTTCTAAGCGCATGAAAGGAACAGGCAAGCAGGCACACACCTCTACAGCCTCCTCAAAGAGTGATTACACAAGAGCACTTCCGTACTCTACATGGTATGGGATGATTATTGATTTCTTTCTCTTTTTTTGCAATTTTATATAGTGCGAACTTGGTACGAAGGTATGGAGCGCTATACATGAGTACCAGTTACATTACACAAAGACACATTTATTTTTGGTAGGTGCGGGGAGATTAGGTGATTTGCCCAGAATCACAGGATGTTGAGCTGACGCCGAGACTCAAACCTGTTTCCCCAGCTACAAAGTCGGCAGCTCTGGGGAGTCAAGTAGGGAACCAAGTAGGTGGGTTTGTGGATGAACGTGTGACTACAGGGACAGTCTCACCCCCTAACCTTATGATGCCTGACAGATACATAGTCGTGTTTAGAAGACAAAGGTCACCCTACTCACATGGAACCAGGGTATCAATTATATAACGAGGAACAACGGTTCCTGCGGACAATGTATGTGAAATATAATAGTGTTTAGCTCAATGGCATTTTACATGGGTAAAGAGATGTCAGAGAGAGAAAAAAAAACATATACAACAAGACAATTCATGAATCTTAGCTGTTTATGTAAATACTTAGTCAAATTAATCATAAAAGTGCATGGTGTCCCAAGTGAACATAGAACCTATATATCAATTAAGTGACAATCTGTGACATAAAAATAGGTTTCTAGAATACAGAAAACGACCATAACATAAATGTTCAATAGTTATTCACAGCCTTCTAGTACATTGGTAGGGGCTAGTGAAGGGTTCGTTTTTACAGTTTTGTCGACGGCGTTTGGACCCCACCATCACTAATGGGTCTCTTCAGGACCTAACAATGAGTGACACCTGAGCAAAGTAATGAAACTGTCCAAGTGTGAGGTGCACACCACGAAGACGTGTATATGTTGAAAAAGGGAAATTACTCACGTTGAGCCCAGCCGGGCGCCCCTGTGAGGGGAGCGGACTGACAGTTCTATTGATGTATTAATAACTTTCGTGTTGTGGACGAACACGACAATGCGTGTTAAGGATGTTTGTCCATTGCATCAGCGCTTTGAAATCCAGAGTATGTGCTGTGCCTGAGGCTGCCGTAGTCAGTCTCACACGAGCTCCAAGGATTTGGAGTGCAATCCAGAGAGACCGCCGGTGTCAGTCTCTGTCGTTCGAACGAACACATCCTCCACATCCTTGGAGCTAGTTCCTAGGCAGCAGTCTAAGCGCTCAACTTACAAATGCGTTGAGCACGCCCACCCACACTATGTGAGTAGGGTGTGGGTCCGATGATGAAGCTGGCCACAGGTGGTACCTGTGGGTGAGGACCCAACAAAATATCCTAGAGATGTGCGGATCACACAGATTCACTTGGGTGTAGATCTCACACTCTGAAGAAATATACTATGGGCCACGCAACAATCTTGTGGAACGTAATGGGATTGAAATAGATAGGTCAACTCTCTATAGTAGAATAACTTCAGAAAATTTGGTAGGCTGAAGGTTCTTACCTAATTATAGCTACTCGCTCCTCCTAAGTGTTGGCATAAATTCAATTGAGGCCATCAGCCGTGCCATATTCTGTTTTGATGCACTTGCACTGCTCCCACAAATCAATTTGAGGATACCAACTTAATTTTTACACTCTAATTCAAATTCCTTCACATTTACTGAATGTTTTTAAATGTTCAACTTTACATTTTGCTTTTTATTTATAAACACTTTATTAATCTGCTAATATTATTTAATTTCCTAACAGTCACGGAACCCCCTAGTATGCTACACGGACCACCAGGGCGGCCCGGACTACAGGTTAAGAACCACTGGTCTAGTGTTTAGATTTGTGTCAGTGTTGATAGCGAGAAAGTGGTTTCTGTCTAGTATTTAGTATTTATTATTTAGTGGTTACTGCTTACTGCATTAGACCATCCAGTGGCGGACATTTTGGGGATGGTTGATATTTTAGTATTGCACTTCGAGTTGCTGGCCGGAAGGAGTCTTGTAAGGAGAAATCTGTGTGGATTAGTTAGTTTGTTTTAATGGGTATCAGGTGCTTTCGTCGTTGACAGGTAAACAAGGATGCAGAATAGTGGTCATGCTTCTGTAATATGCTGGAAACAGAGGCTGGTTGGTTGGCCTAATACGTGGATATTTCTTGTTTTATTAGTCTGAAGGGTAATGTGTGATTGAACTGTAGATTCTCGTTGATTCAAGTGGGAACGTCTTTAGTGCCTTCCTAAAGACCAGGTGGCCTTTGATCATATCTTGCTGGGAGTGAGTTTCAGTGTGGTTTCAGCTTGATCTGAGAAAGAGGTGCCATTGATTGATTTTTTTGTAATTTGGAACATGTATAGAACCAGTCTTGAGCTCATTATCCTTTACTAAGAATAATTGTTATTCTTCTTTTGTAAGATGATTGGTTCTTTTCCATTTATGGTCTTCTGTATAATGCAGAGGATTTTGAATGAAGTTCTTCTTGCAATGGGGAGCCAGTGAAGAGCCTTCGGAGCAGGACAGATGAGATGTGATCTCATAAATTTGCAGACGAAGCTGTCTTGCAGATGTGCTCTTGATTCTGTGCAGACTTCTAATGAATAAAGTTGACAAAGACAGGTTGTGATAGGACAAGGAAGCTTGATACTTGAATCTTCTAAGGGACTCTTAGGTGAGGGGAAAGACACCTGGGTGTTCTCATGGTATCTTATGCAGTCTTTATTAGCTGGTGTTGGTTTCATAGAGATCGCCAAGTCTGTAATTAATTCTAGGTTCCTTAATTGTTTTCATATTGTTGGTGGTTGTCCACGTTCTTCGGTCCAAATAGAAAGAGTCTCAATAGGCCAATAGTGCTTTGTATTCATCCAGTGGTTCATGCCTTTGAAGCAATCACTCAGGTTTGAGGCTTCTATGTCATTAGGTTTCTCCAATTCAATGGTTATTTATCTGTGTATCATCGGTGAAGCTGTAGCACATGTGCTGGAAGGTTTTTGTTGTGTTCCGGTGCTGGTTTGGTGTATATATTGAATAGGAATGACAGTGCAATGGATGCTTGAACAGCCCTTGTCTTGGTGTTGCATGGTGGGGATGTAAAAGGGGGCAATGAGATCATATTTGACATGGCTTGGCAGTTCGGGCTGGACTGTTCCCATGAGGCACAGGGTCAGACTGATTTGCATATGGCCATGTCTGAACTGGGGTGGCGGAGTGAGCTAAAGAATGATGATGGATTAAACCCAGATCAGTTGACTGGGGGTGAGTGCTTGCAATGTTCAACACTCCGTCCATCATCCCCTTTGGTTTTGCTATGTTCGCCCTAAGTTGGCAGGGTATGCCCAGACGTGGGTCCCTTGCTCACTTTGCTACTGGATTCAAGATAACCTGGCTGATGATGGCTGTAAGCCAGAAACCGGTCCCAGGATGCTTGTTTCCGGTCCAGAGAAGACATGGCTTGGCAGTTCGGGCTGGACTGTTCCCATGAGGCACAGGGTCAGACTGATTTGCATATGGCCATGTCTGAACTGGGGTGGCGGAGTGAGCTAAAGAATGATGATGGATTAAACCCAGATCAGTTGACTGGGGGTGAGTGCTTGCAATGTTCAACACTCCGTCCATCATCCCCTTTGGTTTTGCTATGTTCGCCCTAAGTTGACAGGGTATGCCCAGACGTGGGTCCCTTGCTCACTTTGCCACTGGATTCAAGATAGCCTGGCTGATGACGGCTGTAAGCCAGAAACCGGTCCCAGGATGCTTGTTTCCGGTCCAGAGAAGACATGGCTTGGCAGTTCGGGCTGGACTGTTCCCATGAGGCACAGGGTCAGACTGATTTGCATATGGCCATGTCTGAACTGGGGTGGCGGAGTGAGCTAAAGAATGATGATGGATTAAACCCAGATCAGTTGACTGGGGGTGAGTGCTTGCAATGTTCAACACTCCGTCCATCATCCCCTTTGGTTTTGCTATCATATTTGATCTGTCACTGAGAAAGGAGGGGCTCTACAAGAGGATTTTGACATCATTTTCTTTGCGCCTGCTTAAGAGTTTTCCATGGTGGTGGTCTCGAAGGCGACAGATAGGTGCAATACCAGCAATGCCTCTATCCCGTTTGCGCCAACTGTGGTATTTAGAACGTGCCAGGTGGATATTAGGGCCATTTCCTTGCCTTTTTCTGGATGGAAACCTCTGTTGATCTGATATTAAGTTGCGTTTGCCTATGAAGTTAATTTGAGATCTGATTAAAAAAAAACTGCCCTTTCTATTATTGATCCATACAATGGGCTGGGGTGAGACTAGGATATTGAGGTGAAAGTGAAATCTTCTTCACTTGTTGTATGGTGCTCTCCATTTGCATTTGATGATGTATTTATAAGCTTGGTTGTGTTTCCGTAGGCATATTTTACCTTGATAGTATCTTGATATGTGCCATTGGTGCTGTAGTTTGCCCAGTTATTTTTCTGTCTTCTTTATTTCATGAGTTACCCATTGTATCTTTTGTTTTTTCTATGCAGTGATGAGGTTTTCCGGGGAATAATTTTAATTGCAGCTTTATTTATCCTAATATATAGATTTTGTACTGTGATGATTTCTTCAACAATTTTCCTACTGGCAAGGTGCGGTTCATCAATGTTCAATTTATTTCATCATCAAGTTCTATATATAGTAGGGGTATTTGCATCTTTTATTAGGGTACGATAAGCGAGGAGAATGAGGTAATGATTGTCCCAATGAACATGGTGATATTGTTAATCCTGATTGATTCTGATATGTCGAAGACCGTGTCTAGTGTATGTGCTGCGGTGTATGTAGTGTGAGGAGAAGAAAAACGTACCCATAGAAGGAGAACCACAAGGCCATTTCTCGGTGATCCAGCGTGTTCCAAGGATTCCTCTAGAAAAGAAAACACTTAGGCAGGGTATAGTAAATAAAGAGAGGACTAGACAGGAGAGTGATAGACAACAGAGAAACAGAAGAAGGAGAACCTCATTTGAAGACTAAACAACAACTAATAGCATCTCAACAAGAGGAGAAGGAGAAGATAGCAAAGAGCACTAACGCCGACACAGATGTCGGGTGTCTACATGGATCTGGGATGCAGAGAATTCTTCACCGGGACCAAGGACTCGCCAAGGAGAGCAGAGAAATACATTCAATGAAGAAACCGTCTTCAGTCCTCAGAAGCAAGACTGGACTGCAGAACCTAAAGAGGCTGTGGAGTCGAAGACCCGATCGAGAACTGGTGGTGTCCACTCTCCCATCAGTGAAGGAGTAAAAGCCTTACAAGGTCCGAGAATGGACCGTGCCTTAAACTAGTGTGTGATAGTACCAGAGCAGTTTTCAGACACTAAGGGAGGTGAACAAGTGAGACTCAAATAAGATGAAGAAATGGCTGTTTTATGTTGAGTTATCGCCACCTTTACTGTTTGGCTTCAGTTTTCAGTTTTTCTATTTCAGTTCCCAGTTTTTTTAGACCCTCTTGAAGCAAAACACCTAGGTTCTTTTTGGAGATTGTTTGTGGTGAAAATACATAATAATATAGTTTCTCAAATAGAATATTGGAAAACCTAGAGAAGAAAAGAGGAGGTCAAGGAAAAAAAGAGAGCAGACATTTCCTAGGAGAAAAGTGTAAAGAATAGATCACAGGAAACAGAAAAAACAAAAGCCTAAGAATAAAGGACAGAAAAAACAGAAAGCAGAAAAAAAGACAGCTCTATTGTTCATCTTTTATATATTTTCTCTAGTTTAGGAAATGGGTACTTACCTGGTTGTTTTCTGAAGAAATCCTACTGGTGGCGAGTCAGTGAAGACATACCTGGAGGAACTCACGGATGGACTGGAGGAGGAAACAGAATACATAGGGGCATATGTACAAGGAAGTGGCGGAGTGAGGCGTTAGCCGTCATGGCTTAACGCCTCACTGGGCCACTTCAGAAACGCAAGGCTGGACTATATTTACAACAATATGGTGCAGCCCTGCGTTTCCCCTACGATGGCGCTACACTTAACAGTGTAGCGTCAACGCAGGCACCCTTGCACCATAGTGCAAGGGTGTCTGCGTGCAGGGGAAAGATTGTTTATGTGCAGGACAGTCCCCCTTCCTGTACATAAACAATCTTTAAATGCCATTTTGTCACTTCTATGTGTGCATCTTAATGCAGCACACATGTAAGTCACAAAATGTCATTTTTTTTAAAGATTGTTTATGTGCAGGAAGGGGGAGCTTCCTGTACATAAACAATCCAAGGCTTTTTTCTTTTTCCATGTGTGCTGCACAAGGCAGCACACATGCAAAAAGCAAAAACGAGGACAAATAAAGCATTTCTCCTCGTTTCGCCAACTTAAGATCAGGTTTTCCCTGGTCTTAATTTTGGTGCTGCCTCCTATTTACGCTGCCCTTGTAAATAGGAGGCAGTGTCAAAATCAATGGGTATTGGGGTGGAATGCCCACCGCAATACCCACTGCCCACCCCTTTCACACTAAGCATTGCATGAAAGGGGGCCTTATTTACAAGGCAGTGTTAAGCCACGTTAAGTGGCTTAACCTTGCCTTGTAAACAAGGCAAAGCCCCTATCGCCACGGAAACGTCACAAAAAGAGACGTTCCCGTGGCGATAGGGACTTGTACATATGCCCCCTAGTGTGAAACCTATTTTGTTTAAGGACTGGTAGAAAACTGAGTGACATAAACTGTAAATTTATTTGACGAAAATAAAAAACTTGCTTGCTGTTGAATTAACTGAGACCCACCATAACATGACGGTTTAAAGATAAGTCGGTGGAGGTTATGTCTTTGTAGCTCTTCCATAATATAAACAGGTGGTTCTATTTTTGGTTTGCCAAACCATATGTTCAGATCGCCAATGAAACTTAGCAGGATGAGGTTTGTGTATATATGTACGCCATCAAGCTAGAAACAAGATCTGATGACAGACGGAGTTGGCAGCATGCGCAACGCAAGATGGCTGCCGCATTCTAAGCTTCTAAGCTCCGTCCTCACCTGTCTTATCGACGATTTGTTCCCGACGAAAGGGGAATTAAATTGGTCCCATCTTCACCCCAGCTGCTCTTTGTTGCTTGGGGGAGGCTGCAGGCTGAAATTCAGGAGTTTGGTGCACTCGTATGCAGCGCGGTAGGCACATTTCTTTTCTCCTCAGGAAGGGCTCCTGTCACCTGCAGGGCTCTATGTGAACTGTGAGGAGGCGGGCATATCTTCCTCGGCACCTCCTCTCTTCAGAAGCCTTCCACCCCTGTAAAGGGATTTTTTGCCTCCTGGTTTGCTTGGATTCTTCACTTTCCCAAGTTTAAAGGGATTTTCTTCTTTTTTTGTACATCGGAACTTTATTGAAACCTTGTTCAAGTCTTTCTTGCTCTGTTTTTTCTTCATTAATCGTAATATTTCGCCAGGAAAGCCATAGCATACTTCAAGGTCTCTGTTTATTATATGCTATTTGCTTTGTAATGTATGTACTATTATTTGCCTGCTCTCTATATAACAAAATGGAGTCCAAATCGGTGTCAAATCATTCAAATAAGTGTAAACAAGCTGTTTCGCCACCTCCTACCAAATCCAAAGCTATAGATTCACAAGACAATTCACTATCAAAAATTTTGGAGCAAATTCAAGCTATTCATATAAATACTGACACAATTTGCTCAGATATTAAAAATAATCAGAGAGATATGGCCTCCCTATCTATGAGAGTAGCAGATAAAAATTTGTGACAACACTAAAGTTATTACAAATATGGCTCCACTTATCCCTCAGGTTGCTTCTCTCCAACGCTCATTGCTAGACTTGGAAAATAGAAATAGACAATACAACCTACGCATATTTAATGTCCCAGAGGGAGTTGAGGGACAGAGTTTCTGTTTTTTACAAGAAATGCATGTGGATGATAAAATGTTACATACTATGTCCAATGGCTGGGTAGGACTTATAGTTTCATCTCCTACCTGCAAAACGTAAAAATGGGGTAGCTATACTTTTCTCACGTAGAGCTCATGTACAACTATTGTCTCATCACCATGACTCAGATGGTAGATTTGTTTATGCTCGAGTTAAAATTGACAAACTTATTTTAAACTTGGTCAATACATACGCTCCTACATCTGATGATCCTGCTTTTTGGTCATATGTTTCTGCTGAAATACTAAAAATAGGTAACATGTCCCTTATAGTGGGTGGTGATTTTAATCTCATCAAGAATCATTTGTTGGACCGTTTGTAGTGTAGTTCCTATTTCCCTAATAGGCTCTGCGCATTGGAATAATATACCCCATAGGTTTGACATAGGACTGAGGTCAGTATGTCCCTATTGAGTATATTAAACTTAATTACTTTGTGCCAGCTAACTCAGAGGCCACTAGAAACTCCTTGTGAACAAGAAGGGAGTAGTTTCTGGCAACCGCATAAACATGACAACTTTGTTTCCCTTTAGAATTGGAACGCTCTCAGAATCGTGGAAACAATAGATAACAGTTTCACTCAGCTAATCGTGCATGCTTAGTTTCTTCAGAGTTACACAGAAAGAATAGACGGGCGTTTCAATAAAAGGATTTATTGAACAGTCTTGTTTCTCGTGTAAGAGATATGAGCTGTTATGATCACAAGACAGTATGCGAGATATATTATGTACAGCGTAAGCAGTAGAAAGAAATAATACTGCGCTAGCATTATCTTTTAGCTATGACACATATATTCATATACATAAATAACATAAGCTAAAAATGCGAGTACTCATAAGATGCTTCTCTAAGCTAGTTCTACCCCAGTGTACCTAACCTAACCGAAGTGTAGTGCAAGGTGAGAAGTAGGTGGAGTATTCTATAGTATGGTATGCTATAGTCTAGTATGCCAAGAGTCTGGTATGCCAAGAGTCCCTCTAGGTTCTAGTCAGCTCCATACCTTGAGAATGAGAGAGGTGGGAATCTCCTTCCGGGTCTCGAACTCTAACACCCCGTGAAGGGAGTCAGAACACTGGAAGCTGGATTCTCTGCGAGCAGGGATGACAGCGTCTCTTGTCAGTGCGTCAGGCCGGGACACGGGCTCCTCTAAAGTCGAGGTCTCCTACTAACTTGCTTGGGCAAGGGAAGGTATATTTATACCCGGTAGGTGCCTTGGAATGTTAGCATTGACGTGAAGTCGGACAGAGGAAGACATCAGGAATGAACCCTTAAGGAATAGCGGTTCATGCATAATAGATGAGTTCTTGGAGAAATCAATAATCCTGTGCTTGGGGAATTCCCAAGAGCTTAAGGGTCTGGTTTCTAAGAACTCGTTGTGACGTTAGGTTGGACGGATGTCGGTGACCATGCCTGTATTTGGAGTGCATGGCTAATGCCTAAATAAGGACTGGGATTTTATGCCTATATAAGGGCAATGCGAATTGTGCCTATATAAGGACATGTTTCAGGAAAGCCTATATACAGACACCTAAAGCGGAATACAACACCCACTCCACTTTCGAATGAACGATAGTACTAAATGCTAAACATTAAATGCTAAACATTAAACTGAGTACCACATGTTGCTAAAAACATTTCTAAAAGCATATTAAAAAGAAGTCTTTAAAAGAAACTGTTGCTAAAACATGTAATGCAATAGGTACTGTACATTTCAAAGCATTTTTTCATTCTAAGCATATATTATAAATAAAATGCCACATGAACGAATAAACAGAAATATATACATATGATGAAATGGTTGACAAGTTTTCAAAAATCAAAGCCATTGCATATAATGAAATTTTGGTAAACAAGGTGACAAAGTGTCCCTGGAAGTATTCAAAGAAGTCTGTTTTATATAAATAGTTCTACTGTAAGCAGATTGATTTGCCATGTACCTTAAAAAAATAAAGAAAAAGAAAAAGTTCAATTTTTAGGAAGAGTTCCAAGTTTTATTCTGTTTTGAAAATATGGAGGCCAAATTTCATTGTGTCCCCGGTACACTGTGAGCCGCATCAAAGTCAGTGTATGGGTCTGGTGTAAACATGAAATCATCTATTTCTATAGACAAAATATCGTCTGTTGGTGAAATTTGGAACACCTCGTTCAGAAGGTTAACTGCACAGAGATGAGAAGCATCGCCTTCAGCATAGGATGCCGCAGCAATGTTCGTGTCCTTGTTACCTGTGTGCCTGTTGATCCATCTCATACCTCAGCAGCAGCAGGAAGCGTCTGTGAGATCTCAATGAATGCCGTCATCAGGATTGGTAGCCTCTGGGGACAACACAGAGCATGGGCCGTTATCGGGTCCAGCAGAGTATCGATATCCGTTGGCATGACTGATGGGAGTGTTAGACAGGTGTCTAGCACGCATTCTTCACCGCAAAGCAGGCAGGGAGAACAGGTAAGATGCAATCTTGCCAGATTGGTCTAAATGACAGAAACCATGTTGTATTGAGTTCCCGTAGACGAGGTATGCCCAAAAGTTGCACTATGCGCTCACGGCACTTCCGTTCTAGGAGAGCTTTCTCCACATCGCTCGGAGTGATGCCGGTGAATAGGCTTGCCATAGCGTAGTAGTAGGAATAGAAACAGGATTCCTGCAACAAGTGCTAGAATTAATGGCACACCACCAAACACCGAATGTGCGAAGTTTGGAATGATTCCGAGGACTGCTTGAAAAGGTGCTAACAGTCCTGAACAGATGGTCTTAAATACATGTACAATCCCGCTCGTATCAGACATGTTTAAGATACGTCCCAACATTTCTGCGAAATGTATAGGGCAGTTTGTACGAATTAGAGCCTGTATCTCAGCCGAAGTCCTTGCAATTTGTAAATCATAGGTTTCTTTGGCCGAGGTCAAAGGCACGGTCTGTTGTAAAAGCATGGCTTTCATTCTGCTTAAAGTATCAAAACGTATAAAAGAAACATTCAATGAAGGCCATAGAGGCGACTCCCTGACTGTCTCTGTTTGGGGGAACAATACTTGCATACAACAAGTAACCCTGGAGCCGACCGTTACCAGATATGGGATGCCTGGCAACATGCCACAGCAACTCTGATCATTCAACATGAGGTAACTCCCATTAGAAAGTTGTCAAAACGTTGGATTAATCACAGCAGCTGGTGTACGCTGCAGGTGGCAGGACAAGTTTGCCACAGAACCATTACAAGCCCCGTGTAAAGAAATGTTCTGACATATGAGTGAACCGCTTAGTGCATTTTCACAGTGTGTACCGCTTAGAAACACTTCACGATCCCCACTCCAACATCTGTATTCGTAATGTAAATCCCAGGATGTCTTAATGTATTCTTTACCCAACCTTTCATATTTGCCTGCTTGCATTTGTTTAAGGCAATACCGGAAATGAAAAGTAGAGACAGGCAGAGTTATTTTGCCATGAATAAGCCATTCTGTAGCTGGTTTTTCTGCCACTGTGAATGGTAATTTTTCCAGTTTTTCAATGCTCAGCACTGTATACTTTGCTCCCCTTTGTGCCAGTTCGATCTGTTTATCTGTTAGATTGTATTCTGCAAACAGGGACGATGTGTTGATAAAACGCCAAGGCACATAGCCCGCACGCAAGGATTGCAGCGTCCAGCTTAATAACATAATAGAACGTAACAGAGATTGGCCTTGTTGTAACATGGCTAAATCTTGTTCCAGTATGTCAATAGCAGAGGATACAATGTTGTCCAATGAATAAATTCTGGATGACAAAGTTGTTAACCCATTGTCGACCACAGTGAGAGATTTCTCTAAGTTAATACGATCAAGTTCACGTATTCTTTCTGCGGCCACTGCCTGTGAAACCTTCCATATCTCATTATAAGTAGCATAGATGCCGGCATATATGAAACGTTTTTGACACGGTTTTCTTGATCCTAGCAAGAATTCCCTAAGGTCTGCGTCTTCTTTAAGTAAAGATAAGTGTTGTTTCACATCCTCGAGTGTAGATTTTTGTAACCAGTCAAGGCACAATTTTCCTACACTGTATGTTGTTACTACCCCTGGATGTTGTCGTTGAACATAACGTGGGTCTGGCCTATGGATAGTAAAGCCCTGTATTCTATTCAGGAATCTTTCTTGACAGATGTTTGTGTCTGTGGGCCAGAGTAACCATTTTTTCCAATCAGGATCTGTTCTGTTGGTTTGTAGTATTGTGTCTACTGTGACCGCTCCCTGTTTAGTGCTATTACTTGCAGGTGTTGGTACAGAAGGTGTATTCATGTCTTTGATCTTGGCTAAACCAAGGCAAGACGTTTGTTGCACAGTGTCATTCAAAAACATTATTTGATGTGGGATGATACATGCTCTAAACAAAGCTTCAATCCCCTGCACTTGCCAATCTTTAGAACCCCAGACAGTTTTTGTGTCTATTGTGCTTTCCAAAAGTCAAATCCTTGTCTAGACAGTTGAGTAATAAAGGCTGCAGAATAAATCTGTTTTGTATTAGTCAATATAATTTTCTGACCTGTTTTGTTTACATTCTTATAGTAAAATGATTCTGGATCAGATATATTGTACCCTGAGAAATATGGAAACTTATTTGCAAACGTTTTTGAACTACCTTTTGGTGGTGTAGGACAATGTTCCCATTGATTAAACATAAACACATTTGTAGGTGTTGCAGATTTATGCAAGAAATGATGACCATAGTGGTTATAACAATAAAGCTGTTTATAGTCTGATGAACCCTCTAAGTATTCATTGTTAGAGAACGCTGCAGACTTTTCTAGATCAGACATCATATCATTAATAGTCTCAAAGTCCCAATCATCAGAATAGGTACTGGAGGTAATAAAATCACTTAATGAAATTTTAAATAAATGTGGAATGTTCAAAAGTTCCGTAGGGCCGAATATGTCAAAATCGGTTTTGTCCCACACTATACCATCCTGTATAGGAACGGCTGTGATGTTCACTGCTGACAAGCCTCTTGTTTCACGATGGGAAGATTTGTGTGGTTTTAAAAGTAAGTTCACATTTTTACTTTCAGTGTCCAAACGAATGTATCTGCCATTTATTAGCATGCTAAGAGTCATAACCAAAGCTAGCCAAAACAGAAAGAAAAATATTCCAGAAATAGTCCATAGTTCAATCCATGGTGAAACCAGATAAGTCTCTTTCAGAAAATGAAAAAGGTCTTGTACTTGTTGTTTGAAAGTTTTTGATGCTGGCGTCGTTTCAGGCTCACTTGGATCCTCAGAAAACGTATTACAGTTAATGAAATAGCCAGAAGCAGTTTGGTCAATTGTTGAAATTGCATCAGGATTCGTTGAAATCGCTGGAACCAGTTGATCACGTGTTACGTTGGTGTAGACAGGTGTATCTGGACGAACTGTTACTTGAGTTTCAAGAGGGATGAGTTCCATAGCATTGTTGCTCAGTCCTTCATCTGTTACTGCTGAATTCTCGATGGTTATGAGTCTTTCAGTCTGAACCTCTTGGATAGTAGCGAGAGGAGTGCGTCTGCTACTAGGTCGGAGTCCACGAGGCCTACCATTTAGTATTGGCCACATTCTGTGGTTTAATGAGGTCGATTGACACAAATCTTTTCTCCTTTTTTCCAGCAAGGGGCGGCAGAAGTACTGTTCTTGTTCCGTGGACGGCTAGGACAGTTACTGGTTGTCTGTAAGAAGGTCCAAATTCCTTCTTGTCCGCAATCTTCTCTCTGACTAGATCCCCAACTTTTGGGATCCAGACAGGCCTTGCTGGGACTGCCGGTGTTTCCCCAGTGGTGGTTGGCTTCAGGAACACGTTGCTTTGTTTCGATCTTAGTTGATTTAGATCCTATAAAACAGCCAAACGATCTTTGATATCAAAGGGTTTATTTTCCACCACTGTGCCTTTACATTCGAGATCGGGAACCCACATTCTTGTCCAAAATAGGACCTCATATGGAGTGAACCCCTAGAGAACTTCTTGGCAAATTATGTAATGAGCGTTGGACCCCATAAAGATGTTTGACCCACCCATCACCTGAACCTAATACTCTAGCTGTTATAGACTGCTTTATGTCCCGGTTTTTCCTTTCCACAACAGAATTTCCCTCAGGATGAAACGGAGAGGAGTACCGCAATGCAACTCCCAAACTGGCCATGGCTTCTTTGTAAGCCCGAGAGCTAAACGCAGGGCCGTGGTCAGAATGTAGTGTGCCTATTGCGTATGTGCCGATAAAGACTCGCAAATCTTTTATAACAGTTCGAGCGTCAGCCGAGCGCTGAGGCCATATCCATAGGAACCTTGACTTAGTATTTTTGGGATTGCATTTGTCCAAAAGGACGCCTGCGCGTAGATAGTCTAATGCTGTCTAACAATGGTGTCTGTACTGGGCAGGCTACTTCGTAGTCTGGTGTCTGATGGCGTTCTGCACCACGCTGTCTAACGCAGTCTCTGCAGTCATCGATGAAGATGTGAATCTGTGTATTCATTCCAGGCCACCAGTACATCTCTTTTAATGTTAATATTGTTTTAGAGATCCCTTGATGTGACAGACCCTCCCCCAGATGTGCTTCATAAATCAAAGCTGCTCTACGTTCCATGTTTGGAATTACCCTATCCCCCACTCCAGGGATTCGAGCAAACGGAACGTTGTTCGCATCAATTACATAAGAGAACTTGAGTGGAAATTTCTTTGGTAACGCTGCACCACTGCCTTTGCTTGAAGCATTGACAGCCAACAATATCTCACTGTCTATTCTAGTTTTTGAACGAGTGATCGCAGCTACGGAAGCCGTCTGAACAGCCCCTTTTGCGGCTTCATCAGCCAATGAATTCCCTGCAACGTGAACGCCATCACGTTGGTGACTCAGCGTGTGTGTCACGTGAGCTTTTGGTAGTTCGTTTTTCAACTGAACTACTTGTTCCCAAAGCGTTTTATGCTTTATTGTGCCACCTTTTGCCTCTTTGAACCCGTTTTCAAGCCAATTTTGTATATATTCATTATACGACTGAACACAGTAAAAAGAATCGCACACTATAAGTGTGAGGAATTCGCGATCTGTATTTTCAAGTGCCAGTTTGAATGCTTGTAGTTCAGCTCGCTGAGCTGTACAATCTCCTAGAGATTGAGTTTTAGTGACCATTGGTCTGAAGTTACCATCTTGCATGCGACCTTTAACGATTGCGCACGCTGCACTGTAAGCTTGCTTACTCCCTGTAGCGGGTTGTGCTGATCCGTCAGTATAAATTATAAATTTGTACTGATCGAGAGGCAGAATTTCAGTGGGCAGAGGACATTCATGTTCATATTGCAGGAACGCTTGTGTTTTTAAATCAGGATCAAAAACATATTCAACATCTGTTGCAGCAAGAGAATTAACCCATTGTATCCATCTTGGATGTAAAGCTTTTGCATTTGGAATGCTCGCTTTAGTAACCGCCTCTAAGGCTGGTACTGGGGTTACGACAATAATGCGTTTTCCTTGAGCTAGAGCTCTTTCTTTTGCTACAGCGGTTTGAACTGCTGTCAGTATTTTTTCTGTTGAAGTGAAGCGCATTTCTGCTTGTGTATACAAATGTGATTTGTATGCTATTGGTACTTTTTCACCCTCATTAAATGTTAAATAGGTGAATCCGCATTGACCCGAAATTATTCGGATCACTAATTGCGTGTATTTACGCGTGTTTGTAAGTGATTTGTTGCTAACATGTTAGCTTGAAGTGAACGCAGGATTTCTGTGTGTTCCTGAGTCCAATGTTTTGTTGAAAATGCAGGTTTTATTAATTCGTAGAGAGGTTTAACCCTTTCTGCGTAATTTAGAATGTAAGTTCTTCCAAAATTTAGGAAACCCAAGATGGATTGTAAATTTTTCAGCGTTTTTGGAGGTTGGAGCAGCGCGCACTTTTCTAAAAAGGTAGCTGCTAGGCTCTTGCCTTCACTTGAAAGCTCACATCCTAAGAAAAGGACATTGAGATGGGCAATTCTAGATTTTTTAAAGTTGAATTTATAGCCTTCAGAGGCGAAGCCCAATATAATGGTACTCACCCTGTTCAAGTGCCTATACAGGTCATCGTCTGTCAGATAGATGTCATTGACATATGACAATGCCTCATTATCATAAATTTGTAATAACTCTGTTACCCTTGCTGAGAACAACCCTGGGCTATTTTTGAACCCTTGTGGGAGTCTACAAAATTGACGCTGGGTCCCCATTATTGAGAAAGCTGTTAAGTACCTGCTTTCAGGTGCTATGTTTTGACAAAAGAAACCATTTGAAATGTCCAATGTGGTTTTATATTTTTACGCACAATGTTATTCATTAATGCTGTACAATGTGCATTTTGCACTGCAAATGTTTTAGAACAAGTGTTCAAGTGTCTGTAATCCAAAACTAGACGATATGTATTGTCTGGTTTGGATACAGGAAACAAAGGATTTTTCATTGATGAGGTGCATGTTTCAATCACCCCTTGGTATTCAAGTTGATCTAAGATCTCCCTGACCTGTTTTTTAGCTTCTTGCTTTATTGGGTACTGCCTTTGTGCAGTAGGTTGATTTTTTAACTGTATTTTGTGGTGAGGTGAGTCCTCATCCCATCCTACATGATTTTTATATAATGCTGGGGCCTGGGCAACTGCCCATTTCCTGGCATAAGTATATTTTAGGTGAATTGGAATATGGTTGGAGAAGGCTGGCATAATGATGTCTTCGCCATGTGGGCACTCCCTGACAAACTGTGGTGGCCAGTCTTTTTCTGCTAGAAGTATATCATAACCCCTTGAAAGTTTTTCCCAAAAGAGTGTTTTCACTTTTCTTGGTATGTCTCCCTCCATTTGGAGTGTTATTTCATATAACTTTTGTGGAGAACTAACCCTGGTGTCTACAGTTTCTACTGTGATGTACTCATTCAAGTCCACTATCTGCAGAAGTTCCTTCAGGTTCTGGCGAGCTATTGTGACTTCTACCGCACTGTCCAGCATTGTCTGAGCCCATTCTCCGTTCTTGAGCTGTGTTCTCAGTATTCTCGGCATGTCTGATCTTCAGACCTGCTACCTTCTTTTTTGAGAATTGAGGTTTTGATTTATTTTTCTGAACGTGTTTATCGTCTTTGGATTTCACGCGTTCTTCTCTATGTTCTGACGTCCTCTTCTTTCCGATGTCGGTGACGATATCTGAAAGGTACGAGAGGAACCTGTCAGGTTTTCTTAAATTATCCCTATTCCTGAGGTTATACCTCCTTTCAGAGGGCTCCTTTTGAGGAGACCTACCTCGGGATTGAGAATGTGTCTCGTTTGAATTTTGTTTATTAGTTTCCCACTTCTTTTTAGAAGATGTAGGAGTTTGTTTAATAGAGTCCTTCTCAGGACTTTCAGATAGTTTTGGCTTCAAAGGTTTTCACCCAAACTATCTCTGCCTAATTCTGCATAAGATTGTTCTATTATTCTGGGTAGTTCATGTTGATGTTCTGTTACATCAAATTCCCTTAAGCGTTGGCGGATCGCCACTGATGCTGCCTCCCCTTTAATATTAGATAATATTATTGTTGAGACCTGGTCGAAGTTTTTCAGTAATTTCATACCTAAATTCAGAGCAGGCTCTGCCCCGTATTCGTTTTGAATTTGTTTCAGGACATCTGGTATTACTGCAATTGATGGAACACCATGTGTTTTAGTATAGATGGCAGCAAAGACTGCGCCCCAAGTGGTGCAATCTTCCAGTTGTGGTGTGATCCCCATTGGTAAAGAGATTGTTAGGATTCTGAGTTTCTCATAAGGGCTAGTATTAGGAAATACTGCTTCGATTTGAGTAATTTTTTGAGATATCCAGAATGGAATTTGCTCACGTTTTGTGGGCATTTTACCCATGACTGCGTGTAAAGTCTGTGGAGTAATTTTTAGTGTATTCCCCTGAAGAGGGGTTTGACTTGGAATGGTCATTGGTGGTTGGACAGTGAAAGTCCGCATGACATATTGGACTAATTGTCTGTAAATTTTTATTAACTCTTGTAGTTGAGTAAGTAATTCCTCGTCTGACATCTCTTCGATGTCAGGATGAGGTGTGTAGCCGGCTAGAATCGGCCATGTTGCTCCTGGTCTACCTAGTGGACTGTGCCTGGTAATGTTTTTGTGATGTTTTAGGGCGCCTTTAAACCAGAGATGATGCTCCTGGTATGTGAGTGGAATTTCAATATCCTCAAAAGGAATATATTCCTCTGGTGGTTCATCTTCTTTAAAGAAGTGAAACACTTTTGTTGCTGGATTTGATTCTGAGAATACTATCCATGAATAGAATACCTCTGTCTGAAAGGATTCGTGTGCCTCTATCACGAAAACTGCTCTACCACCTCTTGGTGATAGGCTGTGTTTTATAAGTTTTAGAGTGATGGCTCTCCTTAAGTTTGGAGGGATGTTTATAACACCCTCATCGGTTTCATTTAAACCTGTAAAGTTAAAAGCTGTTACGACTGAATCAGCCGCAGCTACACCGTTCTCTGTGCCATTTTCCCCATTCAGGGACATTTGTTTTTTGAAAAATGTAGAACAAGTTTCAAGGAAACAAAAGATAAGGTGCACAATATTTTGGAACACTGTATCCTTCAACATTGAACAAACCAAACAGCTAATATATAGGATTTTTGTCCTATTTAGCTTTGGCGGATACTTAACCCTACCCACTCCAGACGTCTTATGGAGTATGTGAGTAGGGGTCTCTGAGAGAAAAGCACGACTGAGTTACTCAGTATCTAGCGTTAAATTAGTGCCTTACCAAACCGTTGGGTGCCATGTAGTGTAGGTCCTATTTCCCTAATAGGCTCTGCGCATTGGAATAATACACCCTATAGACTTGACATAGAACTGAGGTCAGTATGTCCCTATCGAGTATATTAAACTTAATTACTTTGTGCCAGCTAACTCAGAGGCCACTAGAAACTCCTTGTGAACAAGAAGGGAGTAGTTTCTGGCAACAAAAGAAGGTGCACAATATTTTGGAACACTGTATCCTTCAACGTTGAACAAACCAAACAGCTAATATATAGGGTTTTTGTCCTATTTAGCTTTGGCGGATATTTAACCCTACCCACTCCAGACGTCTTATGGAGTATGTGAGTAGGGGTCTCTGAGAAAAGCACGACTGAGTTACTCAGTATCTAGCGTTAAATTAGTGCCTTACCAAACGTTGGGCGCCATGTAGTGTAGTTCCTATTTCCCTAATAGGCTCTGCGTATTGGAATAATATACCCCATAGGTTTGACATAGGACTGAGGTCAGTATTTCCCTATTGAGTATATTAAACGTAATTACTTTGTGCCAGCTAACTCAGAGGCCACTAGAAACTCCTTGTGAACAAGAAGGGAGTAGTTTCTGGCAACCGCATAAACATGACAACTTTGTTTCCCTTTAGAATCGGAACGCTCTCAGAATCGTGGAAACAATAGATAACAGTTTCACTCAGCTAATCGTGCATGCTTAGTTTCTTCAGAGTTACACAGAAAGAATAGACGGGCGTTTCAATAAAAGGATTTATGGAACACTCTTGTTTCTCGTGTAAGAGATATGAGCTGTTATGATCACAAGACAGTATGCGAGATATATTATGTACAGCGTAAGCAGTAGAAAGAAATAATACTGCGCTAGCATTATCTTTTAGCTATGACACATATATTCATATACATAAATAACATAAGCTAAAGATGTGAGTACTCATAAGATGCTTCTCTAAGCTAGTTCTACCCCAGTGTAGCTAACCTAACCGAAGTGTAGTGCAAGGTGAGAAGTAGGTGGAGTATTCTATAGTATGGTATGCTATAGTCTAGTATGCCAAGAGTCTGGTATGCCAAGAGTCCCTCTAGGTTCTAGTCAGCTCCATACCTTGAGAATGAGAGAGGTGGGAATCTCCTTCCGGGTCTCGAACTCTAACACCCCGCGAAGGGAGTCAGAACACTGGAAGCTGGATTCTCTGCGAGCAGGGATGACAGCGTCTCTTGTCAGTGCGTCAGGACGGGACACGGGCTCCTCTAAAGTCGAGGTCTCCTCCTAACTTGCTTGGGCAAGGGAAGGTATATTTATACCCGGTAGGTGCCTTGGAATGTTAGCATTGACGTGAAGTCGGACAGAGGAAGACGTCAGGAATGAACCCTTAAGGAATAGCGGATCATGCATAATAGATGAGTTCTTGGAGAAATCAATAATCCTGTGCTAGGGGAATTCCCAAGAGCTTAAGGGTCTGGTTTCTAAGAACTCGTTGTGACGTTAGGTTGGACGGATGTCGGTGACCATGCCTGTATTTGGAGTGCATGGCTAATGCCTAAATAAGGACTGGGATTTTATGCCTATATAAGGGCAATGCGAATTGTGCCTATATAAGGACATGTTTCAGGAAAGCCTATATACGGACACCGAAAGCGGAATACAACACGTTCTTCTGTATTTAAATTTCGGCCTAACAAATCGTTCTTTGCTTTGAAATCTTTTCTTTCTGTTACTAAATTGATTGATTTCTGGAGATTAGAACATCCTACAGACAAAGAATTTACTTTTTATTCTAATGCACATTCTGATTTTTCTAGGATTGATTACCTATTGACTTCACATAATTTATGCCGCATGATTAGTGAGTCTGTTATACACCCTATTACAGTTTCTGATCATGCCCTAATTTCTTTTTCCTTATGTATTTCTGACCCTCACACTCCTAATAAAAGATGGAAAATGAACTCTGAAGTAGTTTTTAATCCAACTAATTCTAAAAAAATTGCCTCAGCCATTAGTGAATATTTTTTGAATAATAGTCCATGTGATACCTCCAAAGTTATCCATTGGGATGCTTTTAAAGCTTATATTCGAGGAGTTACAATTTCTATTATGGCGCATAAGAATAAATCATTTTACTCCAACCTCTCCAAATTAGAGAAGCATATAGCAAATGTGGAAAGACTTTTCATTTCATCTCACGACCCGCAAAATAAGAGCCAACTTCAGAAATATAGATACGAATATAATTATATGCTAAGTAAAATAGCAGGTTTACTTATTTCAAAAGAAAAATCAAACTTTCATTTTAATTTAAACAAATCTGGCCGACTATTATCTAACTATATATGCATCAAGCGAGACAGAATTCAAATTCCGGCCATCAAAACAAATAATGGTACTATATTGACAGATGTTGAGGAAATACTGAGAGAGTTCTTATCCTTTTACTCTTCCTTATAGCATGAACCTCTCGCTCTTCATAATAATGTCATCATTGACTTCCTTAACCCCTTCGCTGCTAGGCCTTTCCCCCTCTGTGCTAAGCCTTTTTTTGGCTATTTGGGGTAGTTTGCGCTTAGGCCCCTGTAACCTTTTGACCACATAAGGTATCCACGCCAAATTTGCGTCTTTTTTTTCCATCATGATGGGGATTCTAAAGGTACCCAGGGTTTGTGCATTCCCCTGGAGGGGACCCAGAAATTTTCCAAAATACAGCTAAATTTTTTTTTTTCTCGAAAAATAGAAAAGAAGGGCTACAGATGAAAGCGTCTGGTTTTTTCCCTGCAAATGGTATCAAAAAAGGGGTTGTGGTGCTGAAATCACCATCTTCCCAGCTTTCAGGGACAAGCAGACTTTTGTCAGAAAACCAAACTTTTTTACACAGTTTTGGCGTTTTTCTGGGACATAGCCTATTTTTGCTATTTTTTGCGCTTTCAACCTCCTTCCAGTTAATGGTAGAAATGGGTATGAAAGCAATAATGGATCCTGGAAGGCTATACATTTTAGAAAAGTAGACAACATTCTAAATTCAGAAAGGGGTCATTTGTGTAGATCCTTCAAGGTTTCTTTATAGAAACTAACAGTTAAATATAGGAAAAATTGAAAATTAGTTGAAAAAAACAGCCATTTGTGTCAACATTTTCACCTGTAACTTCTTCTAATTATGACAGCTGTTTGAAAGCAATATACCGTTACATCCACTGGACCTTTCTGGTTGTGGGGATATATAGGACTTGTAGGTTCACTAAGAAGACCGACGAACCCAGAGCCAATAACTGAGCAGCGTCATGCAATGGTTTTTTATCACGTACCAGGTATATAGCAATTATTTTGGGAAAATGTATACATGGAAAAATCGGTATGAAAGACACCTATGTATTTCTGAAATGGGAACAAAATACAGAGTTTAGAAACAGTAGATATTTGCACATTTCCGAAATTGGGAGTACCCATACTAGCATGAGAATTATAGGTCATTTTTCAAAATGACTTCTTTTTACACATTGTCTTTCATTTGGAAGGCAGAAATGCATCGAAAGTCAATAGGTAATAACAGTTGCTCTACAATTCTGTGTTACCCTAAGTCTCCCAATAAAAATGGTACCTCACTTGTGTGGGTAGGCCTAGTGCCCACGACAAGAAACGGCTCAAAACGCAACGTGGACACACCACATTTTCACAATGAAAAATGACCCTTTTTTTGCAAAGTGCCTAGCTGTAGTTTTTTAACCCTAGCTCTTCCGGCACCTAGGGAAACCTAGCAAACCTATACATTTTTGAAAACTAGACACCCAGGGGAATCCAGGATGGGGTGACTTGACTGGCTCTCACCAGGTTCTGTTACCCAGAATCCCTTGAAACCTAAAAAATTGTCAAAAAGAAACACATTTTCCTCACATTTCTGTGGTGGAAAGTTCTGAAATCTGCATGGATCCACAAAAATCCACCCACCCCGCATTCCCCAAAGTCTTCCGAGAAAAATGGTACCTCACTTGTGTGGGTAGGCCTAGTGCCCGCAACAGGAAACGGCCCAAAACGCAATGTGGACACACCACATTTTCACAGTGAAAAATGACCCTTTTTTTGCAAAGTGCCTAGCTGTAGTTTTTTAACCCTAGCTCTGCCGGAACCTAGGGAAACCTAGCAAACCTATACATTTTTTAAAACTAGACACCCAGGGGAATCCAGGATGGGGTGACTTGACTGGCTCTCACTAGGTTCTGTTACCCAGAATCCGTTGCAAACCTAAAAATTTGCCCAAAAAAACACATTTTCCTCACATTTTTGTGGTGGAAAGTTCTGGAATCTGCGTGGATCCACAAAATTCCACCCACCCCGCGTTCCCCAAAGTCTTCCGAGAAAAATGGTACCTCACTTGTGTGGGTAGGCCTAGTGCCCGCGACAGGAAATGGCCCAAAACGCAATGTGGACACACCACATTTTCACAGTGAAAAATGACCCTTTTTTTGCAAAGTGCCTAGCTGTAGTTTTTGAACCCTAGCTCTGCCGGCACCTAGGTAAACCTAGCAAACCTATACATTTTTGAAAACTAGACACCCAGGGGAATCCAGGATGGGGTGACTTGACTGGCTCTCACCAGGTTCTGTTACCCAGAATCCCTTGCAAACCTAAAAAATTGTCCAAAAAAACACATTTTCCTCACATTTCTGTGATGGAAAGTTCTGGAATCTGCGTGGATCCTCAAAATTCCACCCCCCGCGTTCCCCAAAGTCTTCAGAGAAAAATGGTACCTCACTTGTGTGGGTAGGCCTAGTGTCCACAACAGGAAACGGCCCAAAACGCAACGTGGACACACCACATTTTCACAATGAAAAATGACCCTTTTTTTGCAAAGTGCCTAGCTGTAGTTTTTGAACCCTAGCTCTGCCGGCACCTAGGGAAACATAGCAAACCTATACATTTTTTTAAAACTAGATACCCAGGGGAATCCAGGATGGGGTGACTTGACTGGCTCTCACCAGGTTCTGTTACCCAGAATCCCTTGCAAACCTAAAACATTTTTAAAAAAAACACATTTTCCTCACATTTCTGTGGTGGAAAGTTCTGGAATCTGCGTGGATCCACAAAATTCCACCCACCCCGCTTTCTCCAAAGTCTTCCAAGAAAAATGGTACCTCACTTGTGTGGGTAGGCCTAGTGCCCGCGACAGGAAACGGCCCAAAACGCAACGTGGACACACCACATTTTCACAGTGAAAACGGACCCTTTTTTTGCAAAGTGCCTAGCTGTAGTTTTTGAACCCTAGCTCTGCCGGCAACTAGGGAAACCTAGCAAACCTATACATTTTTGAAAACTAGACACCCAGGGGAATCCAGGATGAGGTGACTTGACTGGCTCTCACCAGGTTCCGTTACCCAGAATCCCTTGCAAACCTAAAACATTGTCACAAAAAACACATTTTCCTCACATTTCTGTGGTGGAAAGTTCTGGAATCTGAGTGGATCCACAAAATTCCACCCACCCCGCATCCCCCAAAGTGTTCCGAGAAAAATGGTACCTCACTTGTGTCGGTAGGCCTAGTGCCTGCGACAGGAAACGGCCCAAAACGCAAAATGGACACAACACATTTTCACAGTGAAAAATGACCCTTGTTTTGCAAAGTGCCTAGCTGTAATTTTTGAACCCTAGCTCTTACGGCACCTAAGAAAACCTAGCAAACCTATACATTTTTGAAAAGTAGACACCCAGGGGAATCCAGGATGGGGTGACTTGACTGGCTCTGATCAGGTTCTGTTACCCAGAATCCCTTGCAAACCTAAATAATTGTCAAAAAAACACATTTTCCTCACATTTCTGTGGTGGAAAGTTCTGGAATCTGCGTGGATCCACAAAATTCTACCCACCCCACGTTTCCCAAAGTCTTCCGAGAACAATGGTACCTCACTTGTGTGGGTAGGCCTTGTGCCCGCGACAGGAAACGGCCCAAAACACAACGTGGACACACCACATTTTCACAGTGAAAAATGACCCTTTTTTTGCAAAGTGCCTAGCTGTAGTTTTTTAACCCTAACTCTGCCGGCACCTAGGGAAACCTAGCAAACCTATACATTTGTGAAAACTAGATACCCAGGGGAATCCAGGATGGGGTGACTTGACTGGCTCTCACCAGGTTCTGTTACCCAGAATCCCTTGCAAACCTAAAAAATTGTCAAAAAAACCACATTTTCCTCACATTTCTGTGGTGGAAAGTTCTGGAATCTGCGTGGATCCACAAAATTCCACCCACCCCACATCCCCCAAAGTCTTCCGAGAAAAATGGTACCTCAGTTGTGTGGGTAGGCCTAGTGCCCGCGACAGGAAACGGCCCAAAACGCAACGTGGACACACCACATTTTCACAGTGAAAAATGACCCTTTTTTTGCAAAGTGCCCAGCTGTAGTTTTTGAACCCTAGCTCTGGCGGCACCTAGGGAAACCTAGCAAACCTATACATTTTTGAAAAGTAGACACCCAGGGGAATCCAGGATGGGGTGACTTGACTGGCTCTCACCAGGTTCTGTTACCCAGAATCCCTTGCAAACCTAAACAATTATAAAAAAAACCACATTTTCCTCATATTTCTGTGGTGGATAGTTCTGGAATCTGCGTGGATCCACAAAATTCTACCCACCCCGCGTCCCCCAAAGACTTCCGAGAAAAATGGTACCTCACTTGTGTGGGTAGACCTAGTGCCCGCGACAGGAAACGGCCTAAAATGCAACGTGGACACACCACATTTTCATAGTGAAAAATGACCCTTTTTTTGCAAAGTGCCTAGCTGTACTTTTTTAACCCTAGCTCTGCCGGCACCTAGGGAAACCTAGCAAACCTATACATTTTTGAAAACTAGACACCCAGGGGAATCCAGGATGGGGTGACTTGACTGGCTCTCACCAGGTTCTGTTACCCAGAATCCGTTGCAAACCTAAAAATTTGCCCAAAAAAACACATTTTCCTCACATTTTTGTGGTGGAAAGTTCTGGAATCTGCGTGGATCCACAAAATTCCACCCACCCCGCGTTCCCCAAAGTCTTCCGAGAAAAATGGTACCTCACTTGTGTGGGTAGGCCTAGTGCCCGCGACAGGAAATGGCCCAAAACGCAATGTGGACACACCACATTTTCACAGTGAAAAATGACCCTTTTTTTGCAAAGTGCCTAGCTGTAGTTTTTGAACCCTAGCTCTGCCGGCACCTAGGTAAACCTAGCAAACCTATACATTTTTGAAAACTAGAGACCCAGGGGAATCCAGGATGGGGTGACTTGACTGGCTCTCACCAGGTTCTGTTACCCAGAATCCCTTGCAAACCTAAAAAAGTGTAAAAAAAAACACATTTTCCTCACATTTCTGTGATGGAAAGTTCTGGAATCTGCGTGGATCCTCAAAATTCCACCCCCCGCGTTCCCCACAGTCTTCAGAGAAAAATGGTACCTCACTTGTGTGGGTAGGCCTAGTGTCCACAACAGGAAACGGCCCAAAACACAACGTGGACACACCACATTTTCACAGTGAAAAATGACCCTTTTTTTGCAAAGTGCCTAGCTGTAGTTTTTGAACCCTAACTCTGCCGGCACCTAGGGAAACCTAGCAAACCTATACATTTGTGAAAACTAGACACCCAGGGAATCCAGGATGGGGTGACTTGACTGGCTCTCACCAGGTTCTGTTACCCAGAATCCCTTGCAAACCTAAAAATTGTCAAAAAACCACATTTTCCTCACATTTCTGTGGTGGAAAGTTCTGGAATCTGCGTGGATCCACAAAATTCCACCCACCCCACATCCCCCAAAGTCTTCCGAGAAAAATGGTACCTCAGTTGTGTGGGTAGGCCTAGTGCCCGCGACAGGAAACGGCCCAAAACGCAACGTGGACACACCACATTTTCACAGTGAAAAATGACCCTTTTTTTGCAAAGTGCCCAGCTGTAGTTTTTGAACCCTAGCTCTGGCGGCACCTAGGGAAACCTAGCAAACCTATACATTTTTGAAAAGTAGACACCCAGGGGAATCCAGGATGGGGTGACTTGACTGGCTCTCACCAGGTTCTGTTACCCAGAATCCCTTGCAAACCTAAACAATTATAAAAAAAACCACATTTTCCTCATTTCTGTGGTGGATAGTTCTGGAATCTGCGTGGATCCACAAAATTCTACCCATCCCGCGTCCCCCAAAGTCTTCCGAGAAAAATGGTACCTCACTTGTGTGGGTAGACCTAGTGCCCGCGACAGGAAACGGCCTAAAATGCAACGTGGACACACCACATTTTCATAGTGAAAAATGACCCTTTTTTGCAAAGTGCCTAGCTGTACTTTTTAACCCTAGCTCTGCCGGCACCTAGGGAAACCTAGCAAACCTATACATTTTTGAAAACTAGACACCCAGGGGAATCCAGGATGGGGTGACTTGACTGGCTCTCACCAGGTTCTGTTACCCAGAATCCGTTGCAAACCTAAAAATTTGCCCAAAAAAACACATTTTCCTCACATTTTTGTGGTGGAAAGTTCTGGAATCTGCGTGGATCCACAAAATTCCACCCACCCCGCGTTCCCCAAAGTCTTCCGAGAAAAATGGTACCTCACTTGTGTGGGTAGGCCTAGTGCCCGCGACAGGAAATGGCCCAAAACGCAATGTGGACACACCACATTTTCACAGTGAAAAATGACCCTTTTTTTGCAAAGTGCTTAGCTGTAGTTTTTTAACCCTAGCTCTGCCGGCACCTAGGTAAACCTAGCAAACCTATACATTTTTGAAAACTAGAGACCCAGGGGAATCCAGGATGTGGTGACTTGTCTGGCTCTCACCAGTTTCTGTTACCCAGAATCCCTTGCAAACCTAAAAAAGTGTCAAAAAAAACACATTTTCCTCACATTTCTGTGATGGAAAGTTCTGGAATCTGCGTGGATCCTCAAAATTCCACCCCCCGCGTTCCCCAAAGTCTTCAGAGAAAAATGGTACCTCACTTGTGTGGGTAGGCCTAGTGTCCACAACAGGAAACGGCCCAAAACGCAACGTGGACACACCACATTTTCACAGTGAAAAATGACCCTTTTTTTGCAAAGTGCCTAGCTGTAGTTTTTGAACCCTAGCTCTGCCGGCACCTAGGGAAACATAGCAAACCTATACATTTTTTAACACTAGATACCCAGGGGAATCCAGGATGGGGTGACTTGACTGGCTCTCACCAGGTTCTGTTACCCAGAATCCCTTGCAAACCTAAAACATTTTTTAAAAAAACACATTTTCCTCACATTTCTGTGGTGAAACGTTCTGGAATCTGGGTAGATCCACAAAATTCCACCCACCCCGCTTTCTCCAAACTCTTCCAAGAAAAATGGTACCTCACTTGTGTGGGTAGGCCTAGTGCCCGCGACAGGAAACGGCCCAAAACGCAACATGGACACACCACATTTTCACAGTGAAAACTGACCCTTTTTTTGCAAAGTGCCTAGCTGTAGTTTTTGAACCCTAGCTCTGCCGGCAACTAGGGAAACCTAGCAAACCTATACATTTTTGAAAACTAGACACCCAGGGGAATCCAGGATGAGGTGACTTGACTGGCTCTCACCAGGTTCCGTTACCCAGAATCCCTTGCAAACCTAAAACATTGTCACAAAAAACACATTTTCCTCACATTTCTGTGGTGGAAAGTTCTGGAATCTGAGTGGATCCACAAAATTCCACCCACCCCGCATCCCCCAAAGTCTTCCGAGAAAAATGGTACCTCACTTGTGTCGGTAGGCCTAGTGCCTGCGACAGGAAACGGCCCAAAACGCAACATGGACACAACACATTTTCACAGTGAAAAATGACCCTTGTTTTGCAAAGTGCCTAGCTGTAATTTTTGAACCCTAGCTCTTACAACACCTAAGAAAACCTAGCAAACCTATACATTTTTGAAAAGTAGACACCCAGGGGAATCCAGGATGGGGTGACTTGACTGGCTGTCATCAGGTTCTGTTACCCAGAATCCCTTGCAAACCTAAATAATTGTCAAAAAAACACATTTTCCTCACATTTCTGTGGTGGAAAGTTCTGGAATCTGCGTGGATCCACAAAATTCTACCCACCCACGTTTCCCAAAGTCTTCCGAGAACAATGGTACCTCACTTGTGTGGGTAGGCCTAGTGCCCGCGACAGGAAACGGCCCAAAACGCAACGTGGACACACCACATTTTCACAGTGAAAAATGACCCTTTTTTTGCAAAGTGCCTAGCTGTAGTTTTTGAACCCTAACTCTGCCGGCACCTAGGGAAACCTAGCAAACCTATACATTTGTGAAAACTAGACACCCAGGGGAATCCAGGATGGGGTGACTTGACTGGCTCTCACCAGGTTCTGTTACCCAGAATCCCTTGCAAACCTAAAAAATTGTCCAAAAAAAACCACATTTTCCTCACATTTTGTGGTGGAAAGTTCTGGAATCTGCGTGGATCCACAAAATTCCACCCACCCCACATCCCCCAAAGTCTTCCGAGAAAAATGATACCTCAGTTGTGTGGGTAGGCCTAGTGCCCGTGACAGGAAACGGCCCAAAACGCAATGTGGACACACCACATTTTCACAGTGAAAAATGACCCTTTTTTTGCAAAGTGCCCAGCTGTAGTTTTTGAACTCTAGCTCTGGCGGCACCTAGGGAAACCTAGCAAACCTATACATTTTTGAAAAGTAGATACCCAGGGGAATCCAGGATGGGGTGACTTGACTGGCTCTCACCAGGTTCTTTTACCCAGAATCCCTTGTAAACCTAAACAATTATAAAAAAAAAACACATTTTCCTCACATTTCTGTGGTGGATAGTTCTGGAATCTGCGTGGATCCACAAAATTCTACCCACCCCGCGTCCCCCAAAGTCTTCCGAGAAAAATGGTACCTCACTTGTGTGGGTAGACCTAGTGCCCGCGACAGGAAACGGCCTAAAATGCAACGTGGACACACCACATTTTCATAGTGAAAAATGACCCTTTTTTTTCAAAGTGCCTAGCTGTACTTTTTTAACCCTAGCTCTGCCGGCACCTAGGGAAACCTAGCAAACCTATACATTTTTGAAAACTAGACACCCAGGGGAATCCAGGATGGGGCACCTAGGGAAACATAGCAAACCTATACATTTTTTAAAACTAGACACCCAGAGTAATCCAGGATGGGGTGACCCTTGGGAAAACTGCGCATGCGCGCTCGCCCGCGCATTTCTTGCGAGAAATGCGCATGCGCGGGTGAGGTGCATGCGCTGTTTTCTCAAGGATTACCCAGACGGCGAGGAAGAGGAGGAGGGCAGCCCGGGGACGCCGCAGTACAGGTAAGTGATTTTTAATTTACTTTTAATTAATGTCGAATTACTTGTTAATAGGGGGGGTGGAGGCGGGGGCTGGCCAACTCCGCTCCACTGCGGAGTGTGCGGAGATTTGCCTTCTCTGCGTTCTCCGCATTTCCGCACACACCGCAGGCGGAGCGGAGGTCTCCGCCCGGGCTTATAAAATATGTGAAAAATCCATTTAATAAAAAAAATGTAACAGAAAAAAAAAAGATCTGATGACAGACCGCCTTGAGCACCAAGTATGGAAACACCTTACACGGTTCGGCCCACCCTCTCTTGTGCCTTTTAAAGCCAGCAGGTTAGGTTGTCGACAGTGATGCATACATTCCTGCTGGGTGGGCAGAAGGCATGGAGCTGGTACCAAACAACGAGGAGGCATGGTGGGCAACGGGCGGCCCCTATAATGACTGGAGGAGATGGGTGTGGGTCGGAGGGGGTTGGGGGCGGCTCTGGTGGGGCTCGTTGCACAAACTAAGTGACATGAATGGAGGAAGTGGGGTCAAAAGTTGTTTCTCCCTGGGTCCGCCAGTTCCAACTCAAGGGATAGTCACTACTCAGCCTAGAACCAGTGAAGGACTACCTGCAGTGCTACAAATGAGGGGATGTGGGGGTGAGGGTGGGGCATTTGTTTGTGCTAATGTCCCCTTCTCCTAAGCATGTTTATGCAATGTGCTTGTAAACTGTAAGTTTACATAAGAGGTATTTAAAAAAAATCTGACATGATGTCAAGAAAGAGATTCAGCAAAGGTTTTGTTTCAGGTGGAGCTCTGAAGAGTAATTGAAATGTGCAGGAAATGGTTTCTGGGAGTGTCAAGGGCAGGCCTTCTAGGCGACAACTGGGTGGGCTTTCTATCATGGAAAAAATGCTTACTGCTCTCAGAAGCAGTTCCTGCTTCCAGATTGTACAGGGTGCCCGGAACTAACATAGGAGAAGAATAGTTCGTGTAAGGAGAAAAACTGGAGATCAGAAAAACCTTCCAGGAAACTCAGGCTGATAAACTCGGATGAAGCAAGAGAAATTCAGAAGAGGCCGGGTCCCAGCAGGAGAAATCATGGGGCCAGCAAGAGAAAACCAGCAGTGCTGCGAGCGAGCACAGAATATCAGAACTAAAAATATTGTGGCAGAATATCTTGTCAAGAATGTTGAGGACAAAAATATTGTGAAGATAAGTTTCTATAGGTAAGTAAAGTTTTACCATATATAACTCCAAATATATGCACCATGACGATATATATATATTCAAGGTAGGCAGATGTGGAGTGAAGAATAGTAGAACTATACTTACCTGTGTGCACTTACCTTCTCGCTATTCTGTCCTCAATATTTTTGATGCGATATTCTGTCAGTGATCGCTTTATAAATGTACAACCTGGGTGTAGCCTTCTCAGATCTTATGGCTTTGAGTGCTATTCAAGTGCTGACCACACTCAACTTCTGTTAACCTTTGACCAGAGGTCCACTAGTTCTATGGGCGGGCTGAAAGAATGTCTCCTAGGAATCAAAAGTTGGATGACTGGGAACTTTCTAAAATGAAATGGGCAGAAGACAGAGCTGCTGATTATAGTTTGAGATGTAAACCATTGGACCCCTGATTACTGGCCTATCCAATTACTAGTCTCCCCCCTACCAGATACGAAGGTAATGAATTAAAGGTGATTTTTGATCGAAACTTGACCTTTGTTGCCTAAATTCAAAATACTAATTCTTAAATCATTTTGAAACAAGCATTGGCATAGCCAATAGGTCTCGCCTTTGGGGCCTTATAAGTGTTTAGGCAGAGCTATTGACTTTGCCAATGTGTTTAAGCTGTGTTGTAGAGAAGTGTGGCTGCTGTGCAGCATGCTGAAAAGTTGTAATAAAAAAGTGCCAGAAGCATTTTTGTTACCTTATATATTACCAAAAAGGCATTATGTCCAACAGAACGACCATATTAAAAAATTATGTACAATAAAAAATTTCCTCATTTTTCTTTTGTTCTTGCAATGCTGGCAACTTGTTTTTGCCTATTCCAATGGTTGTTTGTTAAAGTTTTTTTTTGAGGGGGCATAAACAATTGGAGGTTGAAGGTTGTGAACTAGTACCTGTATTATAACACTAGCAGCAGCCAGACGCTAGGGGAAAATCAACAGATGGCAGATTTCGAGAGCAGGCTGAGGTGGTGTTGAGTGATGTTGAGGTGGTAGTGGTGGTGGTGACTGGTGCTGAGACGATGCTGAGGTGATGCTGAATGATACTTAGGTCTTGCTGAGTGATGATGATGTGGTGGTGTACTAGTGCAAAGGCGATGCTGAGTGATACTGATGTGGTGTTGAGTGATGTTGTGGTTGTGCTGAGTGATGCTGTAGTGGTGCTGAGTAATGCTGTGGTGGTGCTGAGTGATGCTGTGGTGGTGCTGAGTGATGCTGTGGTGGTGCTGAGTGATGCTGTGGTGGTGCTGAGTGATGCTGTGGTAGTGCTGAGTGATGCTTTGGTGGTGCTGAATGATGCTGTGGTGGTGCTGTGGTGGTGCTGTGGTGGTGCTGCATGGTGGTGTGGTGGTGCTGAGTGGTGGTGTGGTGGTGCTGAGTGATGCTGTGGTGGTGCTGAGTGATGCTGTGGTGGTGCTGTGGTGGTGCTGAGTGGTGCTGTGGTGGTGCTGAGTGGTGGTGTGGTGGTGCTGAGTGGTGGTGTGGTGGTGCTGAGTGGTGGTGTGGTAGTGCTGAGTGGTGGTGTGGTGGTGCTGAGTGATGCTGTGGTGGTGCTGAGTGATGCTGTGGTGGTGCTGAGTGATGCTGTGGTGGTGGTGCTGAGTGATGCTGTGGTGGTGCTATGGTGGTGCTGAGTGGTGCTGTGGTGGTGCTGAGGGGTGGTGTGGTGGTGCTGAGTGATGCTGTGGTGGTGCTGAGTGATGCTGTAGTGGTGCTGAGTGATGCTGTGGTGGTGCTGTGGTGGTGCTGAGTGGTGCTGTGGTGGTGTTGAGTGGTGGTGTGGTGGTGCTGAGTGGTGGTGTGGTGGTGTTGAGTGGTGGTGTGGTAGTGCTGAGTGGTGGTGTGGTGGTGCTGAGTGATGCTGTGGTGGTGCTGAGTGATGCTGTGGTGGTGGTGCTGAGTGATGCTGTGGTGGTGCTGTGGTGGTGCTGAGTGGTGCTGTGGTGGTGCTGAGTGGTGGTGTGGTGGTGCTGAGTGATGCTGTGGTGATGCTGAGTGATGCTGTGGTGGTGCTGAGTGATGCTGTGGTGGTGCTGAGTGATGCTGTTGTGGTGCTGTGGTGGTGCTGAGTGGTGGTGTGGTGGTGGTGTGGTGGTGCTGAGTGGTGGTGTGGTGGTGCTGAGTAATGCTGTGGTGGTGGTGAGTGATGCTGTGGTGGTGCTGGGTGGTGCTGAGTGGTGGTGTGGTGGTGCTAAGTGGTGGTATGGTGGTGCTGAATGGTGGTGCTGAGTGGTGTTGTGGTGGTGCTGAGTGGTGTTGTGGTGGTGCTTAGTGGTGCTGTGGTGGTGCTGAGTGGTGGTGCTGAGTGATGCTGTGGTGGTGCTGAGTGATGCTGTTGTGGTGCTGTGGTGGTGCTGAGTGGTGGTGTGGTGGTGCTGAGTGGTGGTGTGGTGGTGCTGAGTGATGCTGTGGTGGTGGTGAGTGATGCTGTGGTGGTGGTGAGTGATGCTGTGGTGGTGCTGAGTGTTGCTGAGTGGTGATGTGGTGGTGCTGAGTGGTGGTATGGTGGTGCTGAGTGGTGGTGCTGAGTGGTGGTGCTGAGTGGTGATGTGGTGGTGCTGAGTGGTGGTGTGGTGATGCTGAGGTGGTGTTGAGTGGTGTTGTGGTGGTGCTTGTTTCTTTGTCCTGCCACAGCTGCTTGTTCCAGGACAAAAAGTTACAAAAAGTAATGCTACAGAAAGTGACTGGGGTGCGATCGTAGCCTTTGGAAGCGGGTGAGCTGAGTCAGCGAGAACTGAAGGAGTGCTGCGAGGAGGGGTCCGGGTGGAGGAGCTGGAGCATAGAGACATTCATTTGTGCAAAGTGCCGAAATGCTACAAGGAGGTGCCGAAGTGAAGGAGCGCAATTGTAACAGTGTTAGTATATTTTCCGTAGTGCAATCTTATTATACAAATCGTCCCAATAGTTATATCTGGAAGGTACGTACAAGATTTAAGTACTGTTAAATATGCAAAAGTACTTATTTCCAAGTTATAGTATTGCCGTTTACACAGGAATTCCTTTATCGTATGCTGCTTTCGTTAAAAAAGCATTAACAGTCTTTATCGTATGCTGCTTTCGTAAAAAAAGTATTACACAGACTGTTAAATATTGCAAAAGTACTTATTTCCAAGTTTTAGTATTGCCGTTTTCACAGGAATTCCTTTATCGTATGCTGCTTTCGTTAAAAAAAAAGCATTACACAGAGATTGGGCAGTAGAGGATGCCTGGGGTCGAGCAAGTGAGATGAAAGCCAGATGGCGCCTGGAGCGATGCGAGGAATGCAAGCGCTGGCTCAGGGCGAGACCTAATGAAGCTGACGAGAAGGGAAGGGGGAGAAGGGAGGGGGTAGTGCAAGCAGAGGAGCCTGAATGAAGCTGACGAGAAGGGAAGGGGAGAAGGGCGGGGGTAGTGCAAACAGAGGAGCATGAATGAAGCTGACCAGGAGGGAGGGGGAGAAGGGAGGGGGTAGTGCGAGCAGAGGAGCCATTACGGAAACCCAGATGGCAGCTGTGCACGTGCACGCCATCGTGAACGCAAGCTGGAGGCCAGCAAAAGCCTGTGGGTAGCACTTTGAAAACCCACTTACTAAATGTCTCGGCCAGGGCAGCGCAAGCGCTGGCTCAGGGCGAGACCTAAAAAAAAACCTATGCCCCCTCGTCCTGAAAGAAAGGTTTGCTTATGTTGTTGCAGCATGCTTCTTACCCCCGTGTTCATCATTTCAGATCCATCTACATGGGCCTGCCCTGCAGCGCCTTATCGACACTTCAGCGATTACAAAACATGGCCGTCAGAATTCACGATCACATCTCAGCAGCAGAGAGAGGCTACAATGGCTGACCGTGTGTAAGGGGGTCAATCTTAGGGTAGGTGGTCTGGTACATAGGGCACACTATAAGACGGTCCCACATTTCTTACCGACCTGATACTCCCCATTCTCCTGGCAGGAACCTCAGATCCAGCGCTCACTTCTGCTGAAAGTCCATCGTTTTAAGACCGGCTGGCAGGAATAAGAGAGGCCACCGTGCCCATCAGGCTGACAGCCAGTGGCTTATCAGCTGTGACTGACAGGGTGTAAGCTCTATGCCATCTATGTGACTGACAGTAATAGATTCCTTGAAGGTTATTGGACGTCCACCTCCATTTTGTGTTTGACATCTGTATCCTGGTGGCATTGTCTCCGGGGGAACTGGCCCCATGTCATCTCCTAGACATGTTTCAGTAATGACCAGTAAGTCTGGCATATGATCCATTATCAGGTCATAGATGTTATTTCTGTTCTTGCCCCTGGTGTGAGGATTTCTAAGCAGACACTTTAGGGACTGTTTGTGGTGAGAAGTGGAATTGCTGATTGAAAATAGGAGGTATTGGGGAGTTTTGGTCTGGTGTAGTTGTGAAGTGGGGGTGGTCTGTGGGTGAGCTGTGCTCCTGCTGGAATGATGTTTGTGGCAGCTCGGTCTGGTGCATGTGTGGGCATGGTAGTTTGAATCGGTGGTGCTATCTTGGCTGGGTGAGGCTGGGATTGTGGCACCGCTAGGCGTGTCAACAATGCTGTTTTAATTGGTATTTGAAAAGTTCCAGGATGTGTGGTAGAGATTTGACAGGGCTTTGGATAGGGAAAAGACACAAGGCTTCTGGTTGAGGGAATGTGGGCTGTTGAGTGATATATATATGTCTTGTTTTTGTCTGTGTTTTGTTAAGGTGTATGAGTGGCGACCAGAAGCACTCATATGGATAGAGAGGAGTCATGCTGTCGTTTGCAGTGCCTGGGTGTGAAGGTGTGAGCATTAGTGGTGAAGATGCAGGTCTGGGATCTGCTGTGAGAGCTCCATATGCCGCAGTTGAGATTAATCGTGGGTGCTTTTCTGTCTCGTCTGCAGGTGTTAGGCAGGTGTTGTTTATTTTATGATTGTTGTGTTTGATGAGTGTGCTGTTGGGTGGTTGGTGTTGGCAGGTGGTGTGGATTTATTTGTTTGAAGGGCGTGAAGTTAATTTTATGTATTGTAGATGTCGAGGGTGATGAGGGTGAGCTGAGGGTCGGGGTGTGGAGTAGAGAATGGCAATGAGGGTGTAGTTTAGAGCTGATGCAAGAGGTGGCAGGGTGGACGCTTCCCCTTCTCTGAGTTTGCTCCTGGGGAGCAGTGTGCAAGCATCGCCGGAGATGGAGTAGGCATTCTGGTGGTCAGCACTGAAAGGAAGGGAGTTGAGAGAGGTTGGGTAGAGGTACAGTGGTGAGTAGTGTCAAGGGTGTGGCTTGGGGGTTGGTTAAGGTAGAGGAGGGGAAAGGAGGTGAGATGAGAGAGTGCGTAGGAGTGAGTGCTTGTTGGGAGGTGAGCACAGACGGAAGTGGAGTGAGAGAAGTGGATACATTGTTGTCGGGTCTGTTGTACTGTCATTGGATGAAACTGCTGTGTTTGCCCCGCGCAGAGCTTAACATAGTTGAAAAGTTGTTGCAGTGGGTCTGAGGGAGCTTGAAATGTGCACCTGGTTCTCAGAATATTAGAGGGGTCACGTGGGCCACTGGAAGTGGTGAATCTTATGAACTGTACAGAATGTTATGGAAGGCTTTTATTTACCATTCAGCACACCATGGCTTACATGATGTGGTAGTGAGAAGGGTCTGTAGAGGATTAAATAGCATTGAGTACATAGTTATGGTAGGCGAACGGGCAGCCTTACTTTACTCGCTCCCTGCAGAGCAGTGCTTCTGGCCCAAAGTTGGTTTATCAACTAACTTCGCATATACATTCCTTTTGGCAACCTTGCTGAACCACATGTTACCAGCGCCTAGACTCCCATGGGCAGTTGTGCGCTTTATAAATGTTCAAATCAAATCAAATCAAAGCCCTTAAGAGGTCCTAACAGACCCAAACAGGCGACGCCCTTAACCTGTCTCTCTTTACCTGGATACCTGGGCCAGATAGCCTCATGCTGTAAGTTAGCTTAGAGATAACCCTGGTGATCACGTGACCCGGGTCCAGTTACAGCCTAAGTTTGGGTGAGGAAGTGTAAGGCAAGAAGCTAGGCCTTAATGCACAGACCTTCCCCCATTAGTTGGAACTCCAGGGGCTGCTTTGGCTCAGATGTGAGGTGCATTAGCAGAACTGTACGGCTCCTAGTACTGGAATACTATGGAGTACGGTAGGACAGGATGGAGGTGCACTGGCAGAGCTGTGTGGATCCCAGTACTGGAAGCACAGGGTGTTCTGCAGGACAGCATGGATGTGAATCGGCAGAAATGTTACTGATAGAGCGCAGTGATATTCTGAAAATTGTAGGGGTACATTATATTCATGAATAGCCCGTACCCGCATATATTCTTATGTGTGCGTTAACCTTAGTTAGAATTCGTGTTGTAATAATGAGTGGTAAATGAAATGTTAAGATGAGTTGTGCCATTCAAGAAACGTAGAGTGGGATCACTGACATAATATCGACAACCAAAATATCGTATTGACAAAATATCGTCGTCATAATATCGACTACAATAATGTCGACTACCAATACTTATTTATAAAAATACAAAAATATCGAGTACACAATATCGTCGATAAAAAATATCGTACACCACAATATCGAAATATAAAATATCGTTAAATAAAATATCGATTAATTTTAAAAC
This sequence comes from Calotriton arnoldi, assembly GCA_963921515.1. Classification (NCBI taxonomy): domain Eukaryota; kingdom Metazoa; phylum Chordata; class Amphibia; order Caudata; family Salamandridae; genus Calotriton; species Calotriton arnoldi. The sequence goes on from CAWUFW010000041.1 coordinate 3,244,705, forward strand.
ACATACAAAATATCAAAAATATCGAATACCAAGATATAGACATCAATATTATCGACTTTTTAACAATATCGACTATTGAAAAACAGGTAAATTAAATATATGTTTAGCACCAAATATAAATTGACATTATAAAACAATACAAAACACTTAAATAACATAAAATAATCATTTGCAAACCCATCAATATATAAAACTTAAACTTTTTTCCAAAATAACAATTATAATAATAAAATAAAAGCTTTGAAAAATATAATGCGTGCATCATGTCACATTCAAAACAATCTTTAATATATTTTAAAAAGAAAAACGAAAAAATAATCACTTTTTACTACCAAGTTCTTAATTAGCGTTTCCCTTATATGGAAACAAACAGCCAAAACAATAAAAACAATTAACTTGAACGAATCAAATGCTCACATTTTAAAATACACCAATGACATAAAGCAACCAATTAAATAAACACTATGGGGCCGAATAGGATGGCGGGCGGTGGCACCACCGCGGTGCTGGCGGTGCGGAAAAATGCATGTTTCTGCCCGCGAGCAGCGGTCCTCACGCCCGCCATATTAGTATGGCCAAACATAGCCCATTTCCCGTCCGCCGCGGTGCGGCGCGAACCGCCATCAAAGTGCGCCCGCCACCGCGGCGGTGTGAGCCAATGGAGAATCACCGCCGTGCGGAATGACGTCCACCCCGCTCCACAAATTAGGATGCCCCAAACATGCAGACGCACCGCAGCGGAGAAACCGCCCAACCATAGACGGCGGAAGCTCGACAGCGGAGCGCGAAACCAGAGTCCCGGTCCCTTCCACCCGGTCCCGACCGCCATGGATCCAGCTCTACACGTTTTCCGGTGCTGTACCTGATACATCACCAGCAAATCATGGACCGCCGCCGCAGGTACGCAATAACACAAACACAACACACAACACATGGGCTGATACAGGGTCCAAATCCACATCAGACACCCTGGTGGGGACAGGAACACATCCACAAGTGCACCCACACATGACCCACCTGCCACCAAGTCACCCCTCCGCATCCTGGACACACATTTTCCGCGATCATGCAGCAATGTCCCGGTCACGTCAGAAGACAAGGGAATACATGCGCACAATGCAGAAGGCAGGGCCACCACCAGGCATGGGCAGGGCACAAAGAGCACAGGGCCACACCTCCACCCACCACACACTAGCACACCCCCTGAAGGCACATGCCATGTGCCCCTCCTGTGCACCCCCATGCACAACAACAAGCCAGGTGAATACACACCCTGCACCACACAACAAACAACCAGGGAGACAGCCACTGCAGGAGTGGCTGCAAAGGAACACACAGCACAGTAGCACAGGGCCAGGGAAACACACACACCACAACACCACCACACTCAGGGCAATAAAAATGAGCACAAGCACCAAATGAACACACACACATACAAGGAACAAACATCCTACTGGACACACAGCCTGCCAAGTCACACAGACATACCCATACTGACACACAGACACATACACACACCACATGCCAACAGCAATGGAGCACAACAAATAGGAAAGCCAAAGTGGGGTGCACACAAATGGAAGGCCATGGAGACAAACAACAAGCATGTGTACATCACATCAAGACAAGGAACATAGAACAACACACTCAGCCCATCAAAGCACACATGGCTGGCACAGTTAGTGAAGTCAAACCACAGACAGCTCAGTGCAACAACACAGGGAGACAGCAAGGCAACCCATGTATAGGCACAAGGATGAAAGGAAGGCCCTTAAGTCAAACTGTGAACAGCCATACATGTACACAACTACTTCACAGGAGTACACCAGCAGCACAACACACAGGGCCCATTGACACACTCCATGACTGCCAAACACCAGTAGGAATCTACACACATACCCCCCCTCAAACCAGCAGCACACAACACCAGTGTCAAACACACTGAAGGCTGGCAATACTTGCCAGTCAATACACAGACAAACAATCACACACCCTGGGGGTAGCCACAAACATCACACACACACAGGGATGCCAGAACAAATGTCTGCACAAAAACAACAGACAAACACATAACCCAACAAAAACACACGCAGAACCACAACAAGAACAGATATGCCCTGTGCAGCTAAACTGTGGTAAGGCAATGGGAGCACAGACACAACAGGAGTGCACAACCCCATTACTCAGGAACAATGCACAGACAACATATCACAACACACACAAGAAGTGCACCATCATAGAACAACACAGCCACATCAAACAAACAACAGATGCACAGGCAAAAAAATCACATAGCAAACACAGCAGGACATCAGGGGAAGTACACCAGGCAATGAGAAGCCAACATACACACACAGCACTGCATGCACAACAAGCAGTGTGTGCACACCAAGCATACCAGCCCCACACAGACATGAGTGACATAACATTAACCCACACAACACCAATCAGCACAGCACAAAGACAACAGCACACCCAGGAAGTGAAGCAGTACCACAGCCAACACACATACATCCAACACAACACCAACAGATGCACAAGTCTGGGACAGAAAGGTGGAAACAACTTGAACAGAGGACTGGGCAGCACACACATTTGAACTGCATATGAGCAACCATGACTGCCAAACAGCACAAGAACATCACATATAACCCATTGGGGAAATGCCCTGAGTGACACATTGATCCTGGCCAAAGAACTGCACCACAAAGCACAGTGTCACAAATGAAGTGATGGGGAGGCACACACACATGTAAAGCAAGGGGACAGCTGACATCAAAGTGAAGTGTACTGCATGTCAGTAGGGGATATGGCAGGAGTGTACCATACACAAACAGAGGGAGTGCAGACTCACAATGGGTAGGCATCTAAAGCACAGATAGGGGATGGTATGACAACACACACAACATGCCATACTGGAGGCAAAAAGGCACCATGTGACAGCAATGCATGAGAAAACACAACCACAATGGCAGTGTGGAGCAGCAGGTCTGCACAGTCTCCACAAACAGTAACAAGACACATGGATGAACAACAAAACACAACACTGACTTGCCAGTCACACACTCTGCATACTCACAAGTGACAAAAACAACAAGTAGGAGTCAGCTAGACCTGCAAGGACACACCAACACACTGCACAGTGCACAACATACAACTCACACATGTGCATACAACCATATCCACAGGGCTGAACAATCAAAACAACAGGCATACAACTCCTGGGTGACACATGTGTGTATTTGACAATGCAGGGGCATGCACACATCAACACCCCATCACACTGCACACTTCTTGACCACACAAGAGCACACATTGTAAGTAAGCCATGGGACTAGGATGAGTGGCCATCACAAGATGACCACACACACACACCACTGGGCACACATAAAGGAAGAATACACATACATGATGACCCTGGCCAGCCTGCCTGCAATACTGTGGATAGAATCCCACTCTGTGCTGGCAGTGCCCCCCAACCTGACATGTGTACAATATAGCCAACATGAACAAATTAAGAAAATGACAACTGCTTGCCATTTAAAATTGACATCATTGCCCCCACAAGTATCTGGGTCAGGAAGAACAGAAGTCCCTGTAACCCCTGTAAAAAATAGAGTAAGTGAGCCAAGACATTGGCTATGTTGAAGTGGCACACAGACCATGTGGCACAGTAAACCATATACACACAGCAAAAGAACTTTATTCAGTAAGGACACTGACAAAACAGACAACAGGAGAAACTGTCTTTATTCACATATTGCACAGATAGGCACCATGAGTAGAGAAGAGCAAGGCACAAAATGCAGAGTATGTCCATGAGAAGCTGCACAGGCAAGGGCAAAACAGCAAGGCCAGTGGCCAGTCCAGGGTGCAGAGTATGTCCATGAGAAGCTGCACAGGGAATACTTGAACACAGCAAAGACCAACAAGGCCAGTGGCAAAAACGAAGTGCAGAGTATCTCCAGGAGAGGCTGCACAGGGAATGTGTGCGACTGTACCTTTCCATGGTCAGCAACACAGTCAGTAGGGAAACAATGTGTAGTACAGGCCCACCTGTGTGAGAGACAGATGTGTGAGGGTGAATACCACTCAGACTTGGCTGTCAGGCGGACTGGGAGCTGGCTGTGTCTCGGGGACTGTCGGGGCACCTGACTGGGGAGAGAGCGGCCCAGCTGAGGTAGAGCTATCAGTGGCTTGGCAAGCCGGAGGGCTGCTTGGACCAGGTGGTGTAGTGGCACGTGGACGCGGAGTCATGCAGACGGGAGACACGGTGTGGCAGGGAGATTGTGGAGGGGTGCCCTTCCACTTCTTGGGGATCCAAAATGGCTTCCCTGCATTGTGATAAATTAGAAGTGGTGTGGACACAACAGGAACACTCACCACCAAAGCTGCATCAGGTGCAGACGCTGGCACTCCCTCTGGGGATGTGCTGGATCCAGCGGAACGCTTTGCCTTGCTTTGCCTTTGCCCCTCCATCCCCTGTTTACTAGGTGTTACCCCTTCAGTGCCCTCCTTCCCCTGCTTCACTGGGCTTGGAATGGGAGTCGAGGTGATGTGTGAATCTGCCTTGGAGCCCTTCCTAGGTGTACCCTTGGCATGCACCACCTTCTCGGTGGGCACAGAAACTGTATGCTTCTCTTTGCGAGATGCTTTAGGGACAGGAGAGTCCTTGGATGGGGATGCCACTGACGCATGTGAGCCTGAGGTCTTCTTCTTAGCATTTTTGCCCCTGGTGTCGCCTGACGGGCTTTTGTCCTTGCGCTCTGTGGTGGCTTTGGTCTTCTGTGGGGATGGTGTCTGCGCCCGTGCCCGCTTGGGTTGTTGCTGCAGTGTGCTTCGTGTGCTGTATCGTGACTTTGAGGTATGTGGACCGTGGTCACTATCGTCAGACGTGGCCAATGCCAGGGGGGTGGACAAAGGGACCGGAGCTGGACTGTGAGTATGTGCCTGTTGAAGGGCTGATGTCACGGTGGAGGACAAAGCCTGGACAGTCCGGTGCAGCCCACCCACGTCTGAATGTATGCCCTCCATGAAAGCAACCACCTGTGCCAATTTTTTGTCGTGGTCACTGAAGGCATTGAGGAGAGCTGTCTGGCCTACAGACAGCTGGCGCAAAAGGTCCACAGACTCAGCACTGATGGCAGCAGGGGGGACAGGGGCAGGGGCAGCGGTGCCCGGGGTGAAGGACACTCTTCCCCTCTTACTGAGGTGAACACGGGCAGCACCAGAGGAAGTGGCTGGGAGGGTGGGCACTGGCCGCTGTGTGGGGGAAGATGATGCAGAGTCCCCGTTCCCTGTGCATGCCAACATGGATGCATCCCCGCTGGCATCTGATGATGTGGTACTTTGCGTCTCAGGCTGGGATTCCTCCAGCAGACTCCTGTCCCCCTCTGAGGCGCTGGTGACATCTATGTCACTGGGCTCCTGTGCAGCTGTTGTGCTTGTTTCACCCCCACTGGTGTCCGTCTCCTGTCCCTCCGTGACCACAGGAGATGCTGCATGAGAGAGAGAGATGTAGGGTCAGTTCAGTGGCAGCAACAGAACAAACATATGCAAGCAATGCATAACAAAAGATGACCAAATCTACATGTTGCACACCACCCTGTGCAATCACATTGTGCTAACTCACTATATTGCCTCAAACAGTGTGTGGAAACTGGAAATTCAGGCATAAGTGAGCCATGTGATGACCACACAGCACAACACCCTGCTAGTGGCTCCGTTCAAACAGACACACAAGTAGCTCTGAGCACACCTAGGAACATGATGGGGACACACTACTTGTTGCCACTGACATATCTGGATGGAACAGGAGTGGACAACACAGACACAGACTACAACATGACATTCCACAATGGCCATTAGCCCATGCCACCCACCATATTGTACTTTGGGGCCCAAAGACTGGTGCACATTGTTGTCAGATGTGTAGGCCTCCCAAATATGAGTGCATGCAATGGACACATTGATGAAGGCACACTCAGATCGGGCACACTGCTGTTCCCTCCCATGGGATTCCACAGACTAGCCAAATGCAGACGATACCTGAAGACCACGACTCAGAATGCAATGGGAATGCACAGTACTCAAATTACCTTAGTAAGTACAGGTAGGGCTAATGCGTAACACCTGCACCCAGCACAGCAGCCACTTACATGCCACTGCATCACACTACCAACATCACATAGGCCAGCGCTGGCACAGGCTCTGAACACAAGCAGCCACTCCCAGCCAAAGTCACCCTTCCCAGAATACTCACCCCTAGCTTGCTGCTGATGCTCCTTCAAACGTGCATCCAGCTCAGGCTGTGTCACGGCCAAGATGTGGCCCATGAGTGGTGTCATGCTGCGCTGTGCCAAATGCCCAGTGCGAGGAAGCAGCCCCAAGGTCATCTCCGCCACGTTCTTTGCCAGCCGGCTGATGTCGTCCCACCTCTTGTGGCAGTGGGTGCGCTGTCGGTTGGAGACACCCAGAGCCCGCACCTTGGCCGCAATGGCCCTCCACATGGCCTTACGCTGGTGCACCTTGAGCTGCAGGCATGGGAGACAAGAGGGGCAAATGATCAGTGACACAGTGTTATGTACCTACATCTCTCAGTACAGCAGCAAGATACAAACTCATCACTAATCCAAATATAAGTCTAACAGAGACAAGGATACATCTCACATGGTACATCTGCATGGGAAAAGTTGATGTAAATGCATACAGGTGTGAGGGGGAACACAGTCCCTGCACATCTCACACACATGCAGGATGCCAGCACTGAAAGCCCTGTGTAGCCAGCCCACATCTCCAGTCCATTTCTAGGTTGAGCAACACATACATCACATGTCAACCTGTGTTTGGGGGTAGAGTCACTGTGTCCAAGACTGCGCAGCCCTCAATGTCCCTGCCCTGTGAATAGATAACTGTGTCATGGATGTCACATTGAGGGACATGATCTCACAAATGCAAAATCCTCATCACAAGGCCGGTCGTGTGCAATCCACAGTGCTGAGATGGCTCATAGCTGGAGTGCAATGAGAAAATACAGATGTAATACTCTGTAAGTGAAGTGATGTGTCCTTGTCTTATTGGGCGGTGACTGTGCAGGCCAGGTGGGCTCACACTGAGATGGACAACAGGGGCACACACAGCCATTCAGCCAAGCAATCACTGTCCTGACTCCTGCATGAACAACTTTCGGCGTCACTGTATGGCTGACAACACAACACAGGTCACTCAAACATACATGTGCAGGCAGGGAAACCTATGGCATTGGGTACACACACCTTCCCCCTGGAGACAGCATGTTAGGCAGTGCATGACACAACCACACACTCTCAGGCACATACTGCATCAGTCCAACTACATGTGTGCCCCCCCCTGCCCCACCCCCAATGTTGAGGACTTACCACGACATTTGGGGCACCATATAGCCTTGGGCACTGTGTGAGCACCTCGTCCACCAGGACCTCCAGCTCCTCGCTTGTGAAGGGACTGGCACGGATCTTCTCTGTCCTTGCCATCACTGCGGACATCAGACAACAGCAGCGGAATTTGGTGGTGAGGGGTCTCTGGCAGCAGTCCCTGGAGGCAGCAGCAGGTGAGGGGTCTCTGGCAGCAGGCTCTGGGAGCAGTGGAAATGTGAGGCTCACTCCCACACATATATAGCCCCCTGGGGTCATTTCAAAGGTGCAAAGCTGCAGCAATTGGTGGTCCAGGTCTGCCTCTTTCAATTGCATCCAATGACCGGCTCCGCGGTGGAGGAGCACGCCTACCGCGATTTTCAAAATTGCATCATGCCACCGCAATCAAGGTTCCCATTGGCTGTAAGGGCATGCTCCATGGCGGTGACATACCGCAGGGGCCAGGCGGAAGCTACCGCGATGGTGCATCTTTCAATTGCATCCAATGACCAGCTCCGCGGAGGCGGAGCACGCCTACCGCGATTTTCAAAATTGCATCATGCCACCGCAATCAAGGTTCCCATTGGCTGTAAGGGCATGCTCCATGGCGGTGACACACCGCAGGGGCCAGGCGTGCGCTACCGCGATTTGGGCGGCGGAGCATGCCAACCGCCATTTGGGAATGTCTCCATGCCTATCACTACCGCACTTGTGTAAATGGGCAGTGCTGGGGACACACCGCTGGGGACAGGCGGTAGCTACCGCGATTTGGGTGCCATACATTCACATGAGGCACCGCGATTTGGGCGGCGGAGCATGCCAACCGCCATTTGGGCATGTCTCCATGCCTATCACTACCGCACTTGTGTAAATGGGCAGTGCGGGGGGGACACCGCTGGGGACAGGCGGTAGCTACCGCGATTTGGGTGCCATACAATCGCAATGGCCATCTGGCAAACATCAACAGTGCACAGTGCCCACATGGTCAATGGCACATCATTGTACACACAATGCCAATGTTCCATTTACTCCACTGGTGACTACACATGCCATGTTTGTGTATGTGATTTCGTTGATTGGCCTGTACTCCCGCACATGTCACTTATGATATTGATGGTCGTGTACGCAGGACAGTGTTGTTCTGGACTCTACAATGTGTACACATGTCAATGTGTTGAGGTGCAGTGACAATCACAGCAATGTTCGTCTCAATGAATGATGATCTTTTTGCATGTCCTCTTATGTCTGATCATGCACTCAATCATCATTTCTGCTCCGACTGTGGTCATTGTGTTGTGGATGTGTGCCAGGTTCAAATGACGCATGAAGGTGTGTCAGGTACAGCAGCTAGGTATGAGACAGTGGGGTTGATTTGTTACACATATGCTGGATGCTATACTCCCAGGCGTGCCCATGGTAAATGTGGCCATATGCCTATGTGCATTCACATTGATCGAGGTGGTGTCTGAGGTACTTGTTTTGTGTAAGTTGACAGGTGTGCCATTTGTGTAGCTGAAGGTGTCCCTACATGTAAGCTGGTCTGTAACTCAATTTTGATGACAGTCATTGTTGGCGTTGTTTCATCCAGAACGTGAGATGCTGTGCCCATCTCATGATGTATTGCATTGACATGTGTCCACTTTCATCTCAACTAGGGCAGACGTCACTTGACAGTGCTGGAGGACATGGAGGATGAGGCGATCATCCGAAAATGCCGTCTGGATAGAGCCACCCTAAAAACCCTTTGTGATATGTTGGAGCCCCACCTGCAGCCTCGCAGGACATATCCAACAGCTTTCACCCCAACTTATAAGGTGATGGCGGCCCTGCATTTGTTTGCTACAGGATCGTTCCAGCACACGGTGGCCAGCGCAGGTGGGATGTCACAACCGATATTCAGCATGGTGCTGCGTGATGTTCTGTCCGCCATGATGATATACAAGGACAGATGTATCCATTTCCCCTGGAGTCCGGATTTGGCAGCTGTGAAGGGAGATTTCTATCCCCTTGGACAAATCCCCCATGTTGTTGGTGCCATTGATTGCACCCATGTTGGGCTTTGGCCACCACAGGCACGTGAGCACATTTACAGGAATCGTAAACATTACCACTCCATAAATGTGCAAGTGATGTGCCTGGCAGATATGATCATCTCCCACGTGTGTGCCAGATTCCCAGGCTCAGCCCATGACTCCTATATCCTAAGGAACAGCATTGTACCCCAGCTGATGGCTAATCTGCTTCCCGAGCGTGCATGGATTGTGGGTGAGTATGCCTAGTCGTATGGCGTGCTGGGTGTGTGCCCTGCTGCCCTCTGCCTCAGCGACATTGCAATGTTTATTTGTGTTTTTCATACCTAGGTGACTCTGCATATCCCAACCGTCCCTGGTTGCTGAGCCCACTGCGGAATCCCAGGACCCCGGCTGAAGTCCGCTACAATGATGCCCATGAGAGGACACGTCGTGTGGTGGAATGGACTTTTGGTCTGCTTAAGTCACGTTTCCGCTGCCTGGACAAGACCGGAGGTGCACTCATGTACTCGCCCAGGAAGGTGTGTCAGATTGTAGTGGCATGCTGCATGCTCCACAACCTAGCCATTCGCAAGGAGATTCCTCTGCTCCTGGATGATGATGAGGACCCAAGGCCCCCACCTGCAAACCAACCCGTGTCCAGTGATGAGGACAGTGGAGAGGAGGAAGGTGTTGACCTGCGTCAACAGCTCGTCACCCGCTACTTCACTTGAAGGTGGGTGACAATGTACAACGTACCCATTGTCTGATGATGTTGCTGTTGTCGTGAAGGGGTATGTGAGAATTGTAACAGCAGCCAGTTGTAGACTCAGTGGTGGTTGGCAATGTTTCTGGGACAGGTCATTTAGGAACATCTACAGGATGTGTATGTTGACACTTGTTGCCCATTGTGACGTGTGCATGTTGGATTATCTTGATGGTAGGTGTTGTGTGATGTCTGTGATGCCACACCCAGACCAGTGAATGTTGTTCTGTTGTGTTTTCCTAGGTGCCTTCAACTTCTCCTTGCCTACATACAGTCCATACTCCTTGTACATTGTGATCATGTTGAAGACTGTACATCCTGCAATAAAGACGGAGCAGACACAACAACATGTGTGTAAGGATTTTTTTATTTACAATGGTGACATGTGAGGGGGGGTGTACATTTACATTGAGGTGATTGGTGGAGCAGTGAGTTGGCAGTTATGGTAAATGAGATAATCGAGTAGTCACCACATTGATGTGGTGACCCAGTCCAACAGACAGATGCCATTCACAAGGCAGTGTGGGGAAGGACAGTCTAAAAAGTCAATGCAGTGGTGAAGAGGGTTGCCATCAGGGCTGGCTCCGTGACTGGTGCTTGGCAGGTGCTTTGCCAACAGATACTCCCAGGGTTTTCTTAGGACGGCCCCTTCGTCGCTTGGCAGGGGGGGCCCTGCTGCAGGGCCAGTGGGGTCTGAGGACTCACCCCTCCCTGTGGCCGCAGGGGAGGATGGTGAACTGTCATCCTGCGGCCCACCAGAGGGAGGTGGAGGTGTTGGTTGTGGCGCAGGCCTGTCCCTCAGTACCGCCACTTGCTGGCCCAAGAGGTCCACAATTTGTCCCATGCGGGTGTCAATGGACCTCATCAGCAGGATGAGCACGCGTAATAGTTCGTCCGACCGGCCCGTTCGTCCCTGGGCCTGTTCATATGCCCCAAGGACTCTGGTGATGTGGTCCAGGGATTGGGTCCCAGCCTCTTGGTGTCTGTGGGTGACCCTGCACCTCCCAACTACCCTGCTGCCACGGACCTGTTGCCTCACCATTGTGGGCACCCGCATCCTCTCCCTGCCCTCCTCTGTCGGTGGTGTGGGGTGGTCATCCTCTGGGACAGGGGGAGTGTTGCAGGCAGCGCTGGTGGTGGTGGTGGTGGAGGACGCACAGGCCGTGACAGCAGGGGTCTGCAGAGGCGTTTGTATTGCAGCAGATGTGGTGGTGGGGACGATGGGGTCCTGGGACCTGTTGCACCCTGGCACACCAGATGGGCCGGCTTCGAGCTCATCGTCCAGAGAATCCCAGGAGTCAACATCCGAGAGTCCATGTACCGGGGGGGGAGACTGGCTCTGCAGGTTGCTGGTGTTGTCCTCTGCAGTGAGTTCTTGGTCACCTGTGGGTCAGATGGGAAATGGTCATTGTAGTGCACCCCGCAAGCTTTGTGTTAGCTGTGTGTCATTCACTGTTTGTACACTACACAGTTGACTGATCATCACATTGTTTTCTATGTGCACTACTGTGCCTCCTGACATGCAGTGGTACATGCATTGCTTGTCCATGGTGTGAGGTGTCAATACATACCATGCGCCACATGCATAATTTGTGATTACAGGGACCTGTTGACATCTAGGGACTGGCGCAACATATTATTTCATTGAGGACTCTTTGTTGATTTCTCTGACCTGGCAGACGTCACATCTGGCCATGGACTGGCCATTGTCATCTCCTGCATACGTTTGTCCTGTCATGTGCATATCTTGATTTGTACCACCAAACATGCTTTCTTATTTTTCGAATGGTCCTTGTTGCTCTGGCCCCATGGCACAGCACATGTCAATAGGTGCTGTGCATGATTGTGCCCAGACTTTCTTCTACATGTGCATTGGTGTGTCACACTTCGGTAGCTGTGACAGTTTCCTTTGCTTACCTGTGTGCACACTGTGCGTGTCAATGGGGTCGGTGTGCATATTTGTGCAATGAGAGGACTGGTGTTGTCATATGGCACCATTTCTTTTGTGACGAATGGGTGGGTGCACGTACTGGCTACTTACCTGTAATGTGCTCACATTTGGCTTTGTTATGTGACACATCTGTGTGTGTGTGGTGGAGGCTTACATCCTGCTCAGTGGGGTCACAAGACAGAATAAAATGTCTACCTACCTGTTAGTTTGTTTGAGGTGGGCCATTAGATGCCACATGCATCTGGGTGGTATGGAGAGCTCCATCTTGCTGTACTGGGGGACAAGGGTGCATGGTGGGAGTAGTGGTACAGGCCTCCCACCCACAAACACCCTCCCAGGGAAGATGGCTACCTACCTGTAAGTTTGTTTGGTGCACTGCAATGGCTTCCAACTGCTTCTGGGTGGGGTGGGGGAGGGATCCATCTTGCTAGGCTGTGGGACAGGGGGCATGGTGGGAGTAGTGGTACAGGCCTCCCACCCACAAACACCCTCCCAGGGAAGATGGGTACCTACCTGTAAGTTTGTTTGGTGTACTGCAATGGCTTCCAACTGCTTCTGGGTGGGGGATTGCTCCACCCTGCTGAGGTGTGGGCCAGGGGGCATGGTGGGAGTTGTAGTGCTGGCCTCCCACCCCCAAACACCCTCCCAGGGAAGATGGCTACCTACCTGTAAGTTTGATGAGGGTAATGTAATGGCTGACACATGTTTCTGGGTGGGGTGGGGGAGGGATCCATCTTGCTGAGGTGTGGGACAGGGGGCATGGTGGGAGTAGTGGTACAGGCCTCCCACCCACAAACACCCTCCCAGGGAAGATGGCTACCTACCTGTAAGTTTTTTTGGTGTACTGCAATGGCTTCCAACTGCTTCTGGGTGGGGTGGGGGGAGGGATCCATCTTGCTAGGCTGTGGGACAGGGTGCATTGTGGGAGTAGTGGTACAGGCCTCCCACCCACAAACACCCTCCCAGAGAAGATGGCTACCTACCTGTAAGTTTGATGAGGGTAATGTAATGGCTGACACATGCTTCTGGGTGGGGTGGGGGGAGGGATCCATCTTGCTAGGCTGTGGGACAGGGTGCATGGTGGGAGTAGTAGGGCAGGCCTCCCACCCCCAAACACCCTCACTGTGAAGATGGCTACCTACCTGTTGGGTGGAGGTGAACAATGCAATGGATGCCACATGCTTCTGGGTGGGAGTGAGTGCTCCATCCTGCTGAGGTGTGGGACAGGGGGCATGGTGGGAGTTGTAGTGCTGGCCTCCCACCCCCAAACACCCTCACTGTGAAGATGGCTACCAACCTGTAAGTTTGATGAGGGTAATGTAATGGCTGACACATGCTTCTGGGTGGGGTGGGGGAGGGCTCCATCTTGCTGATGCTGTGGGACAAGGGGGCCTGGTGGGAGTTGTAGTGCTGTCTGCCTGTACACATGCCCCATGGTAATGTTGCTGGCTACGTTTGGGGTGAATGGGAGTGAGTGAATGTTGGATCTGTGAGACATGTTTTTGTGAGTGTGTGGTGCAGATGAATGGAATTTGTCCTGGGTGGTGTAGCTTTGTAGTTGTGCAAGACAGTACATAGCAGTGTGGTGGTAGTCATTTGTTTGTACTTACCAGCCTCCACTCCCCCGGGTATTCCTGTGAGACTCTCTGGATGCAGTATGGCAAGCACCTTCTCCTCCCATGGTATGAATGGTTTTGGTGGAATGGGAGTGCCACCGCCAGTCCTCTCAGCCAGCTCACAGTTCTTGCTTCTCCTCTCTTTGACAACCCTCTTCAGGTCATGCCACCGCTTCATGATCTCCTTTTTGGATCGCGGGGTGGTCCCTACTGCATTGACCCTTTCGACTATCCTTGCCCACATTTGTGTTCTTGTTGCTAATGGTGTCTGTTACCCCAGGGTACCAAACAGTTGTGGTTCCACTCTGACTATCTCATTTACCATGACTGTCAACTCACTCTCTGTGAATTTGGGCATTTTATGTGTTGACATGGTGTGTGGTGTGCAAAGTGGTTGTGGGTGCAGGGGTGTGAGTGGTGGGTGTGGTTGTGATGTGTATGGTGTGTGATGTGCAGGGGGGTTAGTAGTGCAGGTGTGGTAGTGATGGTGGTGGTGGTGGTGATGTGTGTGTGTGCTGTATTCTTTTGCCTCTCCTCTCTGATCTGGTGAATGCCCTTCTCTTCCGGAGTGTTGCAAAGGATTGTTGTCAGGGAAGGGGCTGGTTTTATACTCAGCTATGTGGGTGTGTCCAAATGGGGTATTGCTGTCAGGTGTGGTGTGTGTGTTGTCCTGGGAATTGTATTTTTCTTTTTGCCATGTGGTTGTGTCATTGGGGTGTGTTTTGTGTTTTTGGGGGCATGGCTAGTTTGCTGTGTGCACTTTTTGGCCTTATTGTGGGTTTTTTCATTCGTCCGCCATTTTTTTCACGGATCGTCCGCAGCGGTGACTATGCTGCAGCTCTTCCGCTGTCTCTCCCATTCATCCCTGTGTGCGACCACGGCGGTCAGGAACAGCGGAACGTACCGCGGGACCATCGGGGATATCCTAATTTCCCGTGCGGTGTCTCCGCCATACTTGCGGCGGGTTGGTGTTTTTCCGCTGCGAATCCGACCGCTGCGGACAGATTTTGGCCATCTCCGCCCGCTACGGGCGGTTTTTCTTGGCCCCGTTCCGCCACGGTCGGTGTTTTTTGGCGGTTGATCCTAATTTGGCCACCGGTTTTTCCACGGTACAGGCGGGTGGTGGTTTTCCGCTTCCATGGCGGTCGGGGTGGTTTTCCGACCGCCATCCTAATAGACCCCTATATAAGCATGAAATGTTTGCATCTCTTTTACACTTCTAACCTACAATAAAGAAGAAGGTGAAACTCTGCCCGACTGTTTCCTGAAAGAAAATTTTCATTACTGAAGAAATCTTTAAAACTGCACTAAGTAAAACTGTATTTAAAATATAACCATACTACTAGCCTTCAACCTAAATTACTTCTGACACATAATTTACTAATCTTTCATTTCTTACATTTATATCTCCTCTACAGATATCTTATAAAGCCAGCAAAATATTTTCAACATCCTCACCAATAAAAGAACAATCATGTAAGTATATTATATTTTTTTCCTATCCACCTAAAAATAATTTTCAAACGTAATTCACTAATGTATATTTTATTTCTTATCTATCTCTTCTACAGAGAACTGCAAAAGCATCCAAAATCATTTTGTAAACACTCACCAACTAAATAGAATCAAAAAGTAAGTATATAATTACCCCCGCCATCAAAGTGCGCCAGTCTACGTAGCGGCGCGAGCTAATGGAGACACACCGTCCGACGAAATGACGTACCGCCCGGCGTACAAATTACGATGCCACAACCAAACAGCTCCACCGGCTAAGAGACACCGCACGAGATACCAAGGCGGAAACTCGACTGTCCTGTACGGAGAGTAAAAAGGCGGACCACCCAGAGATGAATCCTGCACTCCAGGCCTTCCCCTTGCTCTACCTGATGCACCACCTAGGAGTGAACGCACCACGACGACGCAGGTAGGCAGACACACAACAAGGGTACGAAAACAATGCACACAGTGCAAGTGCGGGAAAACTGTACATGGCCCCCCCAGACACCCCTGTGTGGACAGGACACATCCACCACTGTACCCACACATGTCCCACCTGACAAAAATAAACAACTCGCAACATCCTGGGCACCCACGACACGGGCCCAGGAAGTGACGTCCCTGTCACGGCACCGCAGCGTAGCATCGATGACGCAGGTACACATGTGCACAACACAGTGGCCAACGACTGCGCCATAATTGGGCTGCACACAAACACCACAGGGCCACAACTACACACCCCTCACACCAGCCCCACCCTGAAGGCACATGTCACGTGGCCTTCATGCATCACTCATGTCCCCAACCGACAACTCACAGTTGTCAACTTCACGTCACACAAGTGTCCTGAACAGGGGAGTAACGTGAATGCAAAATAGGACACACCCTTGTGTGTAAAACATGGATAATCACACGGTGGCTACCACATAACAGCGCAGAATATCGACAATGTCCGGAAAAGGCACGCCAGTCTCAACAAGAAATACCAATTCCATCCTGCTCGCAATAACAACACATGCAATGTACAAAATAGAAAAACACTGCTGCCTGAGAACAGGTGTGCACAATCACTACACCCACACAGAAGCCGCAATGTACAGCGGCAACGGAGTGTTCCCGCCCACACACGGGAGAGCAGATAGCACTGAATGGCCTTCCATTCCTGCTCCGAAATAACATTGCAACAAATTATGCTGGAGAATGGAGCCATTGTACCAACCAGAAGAAAAACATAGCCATGCAGAGCAAAACGTCCACTGGCAGATAGCGCACAACATGAAAGAAAGATAACACCACAAAATGCAATAATACCACCCCTCCATGAGGAACAAATGAAAGTAATGTGGAAAGAGTCACACACCACTGGCCTTGACTATTCATAGAAGCAAGTGGGATGAGGGACTGTGTCCTCCGCCCAAGCTATACCCCAAGTCCATCTGCCGTACATCCATTCCACAATTCCCAGCATCGTCGGAGGCTGCACTCTGCTGACTGCTCAGGCAGACGGAGCACGCCATCATATCACCCTGTAGCAAAATGGCTGTTGCACCACTGACCCTCAGCTACGACGGACAGATCAAGCTGTACAGTGACAGCATGCTACACATAGTGGGCTGCTCAAATCTGGCAATGCTGAATGTAAGTTACCGACTAACTTACCGCATTGCAATGTTCAGCTGCGTCATCCCCGTATTCTACTGTCGGAGGTGTCCGTTTCACTGGCCTGTGGATTTATGTCTCTCCAACCCGGCATGTCCAAAGGCGGACTTGGTACACTTGTTTGCACCCCTGGACGACCACGACAGGATCTGTTCAGTGTATGGGGGCATGGCGTTTGTGGCTGCAATCGGGGACACACTGCAATGGGACCAGTGTGCCTCCACACAACGTCTTCTGGATCACAGTTTCATCGAATGTCATCCAACATGTCCCATCAGGATTCTACAAGGGACAACTTACGACGAACACCTTGCCACCCACCATCCGCTTCATTGGATGACATCCATGTTCACCATCAATGGGATGGATACCCTGCTGGAAGGCATCGCATACACGTCAACTTGTCAATTCATGGGTCCCCGACTCAATATCCCCAATTGAACATAGATGTACAACACCGTACCCATGCTTGGCTTTCGCACGGAGTGGGCAGGTAGCTGTACAAGAACTATACCATGTCATCTGCAACTAACCCCTTACCATCAACTCCACTGCCATGACAACTGACATTTCCGGGACATGCACCCTGTTCCTCACCATATCCCGTGTCTCTGCATGAACAGGGGGAGGCAGAGGTATGGGACTTGTGTACAGTAACCACATGGGCAATACAGCATGAACAACTATGCCACAATATGTATTCTGCGCACCTGGGCACATGCACCTGTCAGTGCACACTTATCTGTCTGCTGTAGTACGTGCGAACTGTCACCTCACCTTCGTCTGTACTTCCGTGCCAGGACTCATGCATGGACAACAAATGCAACCCCCTACAACATGGCCCTAGCAACAGTGTCATGTTCAGTAGCCACCACATTGCAACAACTGGTGAGACTCTGCTGCATGCAGGTGGGCACATGCCCTGATGTCACCTCTGACGCAGGTGTGTCGGAGTCACTATTGTATTAAACCGGTACCATGGAACTGAGATGAACTGTCCCTATGATGTCAAGCTGTCTGGTAGGCTGAATGAATACTGTCTGTGTCAAAGCCCAGAGACCATCAGTAATCAGCAAATGTACTGTAGCATAGAAAGGGCAAGGCAGCTGTAACCCTGAAGCCTCCATTCCACAGTCAACAACTAATTACATCTACCTGTACCCCCTTTCGTATGTGTAATCATGCTAAGTATATCCTCCACATGCATTTTGCTGCCAGTAGTGTCCACTATTCTGCATCCCAGAGGAAGTAAGTCCAAATACATGCCTCGAAGCAAATATGCGACTCTGTAGAATTATTTCCAGAAGACAAGTACGAATGATAGAGGATGAGAGTGTGTGAAGTACACGAGAGCCGTGAGATGACCATGTAGTCCAGTGACATTGGATGTCAATGCATATGAGTTGCCGCCACAGTGGACCTAGTGAAATACTACAGGTCGTGGGCCTTTGATTGTCAGACTCTGACGTGGCCCAATAGATCATCACATTAACACTGACGGGCTGGTCACTTCAAAGCACAGTCCTACATATGTGTATAATTACCTTCGCAGTCGGACATCACACTCATCAAGCAAAATTGGGACCCATGCAAGAAGCATGCTACAGCAATGCATGTCAAAACCCACACAGGAAATCAGTGTGGGTGGGCAGGTCCACACAGTGAGTACGAACTGCTGAAACTCACATGCATGCTTAATTAAACCAGGCACAATCTTGACAGTCACACACCCTGCAGACCCACAATGGCCAAAACATATTAAGTAGGAGCCATCCTGAACTGCAAAGACACACCCACACACTGTGCAACATACAATACACACATGCGCTCACATCCACAGACCTGAACACGGATACAAACACCCACCATGCCCCTGGGTAACACATGTGTGTAATCGACATTGCCAGAGTGCACACACCAACACTACCCCAAAGTCACACACTTCACACCACACACACATACACCTCCCAAATGCACACTTTGAAAGTAACCTGTGTGCCCAGGCTCAATGTTCATCACAAAATTAACATACACCTACACTGCTGGCCACACAGAAAGTAAGCTCACACATACCCGCACACTATGCACATGCTACCTGTCATCCTGTGGCCAGACTCACACCCCGTGCTTTGCTTGCACGCAAACATGACACGTATACATTTACCATGGAAATCAAGCAAATACATGCAGACAATCCGTGTCACTAAAAAACTTCTTCATCACACACACAAGTGGCAGAGTCTGAAAGAAGTGAAGTCCCAGCCACGTGTAAAACACATAGGAATGTGAGACCAGACATTGCAATTGTTGAGGTACCTTACAAGGCATGTGCCTCACTCAACTATGCACACACAGTAACAACTGCAATCAGCAACTACACAGACACAACAGACTACAGGAACAACAGCATCCAGTCACAGATTACATAGACAGGCGGCAAAATTGTTCCACACCAGGGACAGTGGCCAGTCCGATGTGCAGAGTAGTGACACGAAAAGCTGCGTATGCAATGTGTGTGAGTGTACCCTGACATGGCCACCAACACTGCCATGGCAGGCACAATAGCCATCACAGCCACCACTGTGTCACAGGTAGATGTGTGTTTGTCCCTACCATTCAAACAGGATGGCCCATTCAACTCGGTGCTGTCTATGTGCTACGGGACAGTTGGAGGTCCGCCCCTGAGAGAGAAGCACAACTGTGGAAGACACACATGTGGCATGTGAAGCGGGAGTTCCGCTTGGGCCAGGTGGGTGGGTGCATTGTTGAAACAGACTGTGTGGGGAGGATTCCGGAGGGCTATATTTCCACTGTGTTGGGTACTTGGAAAGCACACCTGTCTGGAGATGAATGTGAACTCGTGTGGGCACAACAGGCGGGCACACGATCAATGCTGCATCAGGTGTAGACGTTAGCCCTCCCTCTGGGGACATGCTGGATACTGCTGTGCGTCTGCCAGGCCCTTGCCAAGGCACTCACATCCCCTGTCCACCAGGTGTACCCCCTACATTGTCCACCTGCACAGGCTACCCAGGGCACGGGCTGGCAGTGGAGCTTGGTGGGTGGGAGCTCATGGTGCCCTTCTCCTGGTCACATCTCGCAGGCAACACATTCTCAGTGAGCAACAGGGCACAAGTCCTAAATATGTAGTGGGGGGACGCAGACGTCACGACAGGAAGTGACGTCACGAAAGGTGGCTTGCACCATCAGACTTTTTGCCTCCCTTTGCCCACCCCTTACATGCGATTGCAACAGAGAAGCCAGCACGTGCAGAAGCAGCACCGAGCTCGCCGCAGAAGGGCCAAAGAGTGAATGTGTGTGTCCATTTGCACCAGTTCCCTGGCTCGCGGTAAAATCAGTGGTGGGACGCCGTCCACCCGCGTGGTACCCTGACTCGAGACCTGGTGTGCAGGCAAAGTGTCCTATTGGCTTTGCGATATGTGGGAGATGCATGACACTCATTGGCGGGGGATGGCTCGGAGGCCCGTCACCCTGAGGCCCATGTCCCACCACATGGGTCCCTTGTCAATGGCAGCGGTTGTAATGTCTATGCGCGCAGGGGTGGGTCAACCTTACGTGTGGGATTGTGTTTGCGGCCTGGCCCGCTAGGGCAGCCACAGCCTCTGTGTGTTGCATGTGGTGTATCCGGACTCCGGAGGCTGTCATGCATTGTCACTGTTGTCCAGGTATCGAGTCGGGGTACCACGCGGGTGGACAGCCTCCCACCACTCATATCACCGTGAGACAGATAATTGGGGCAAATGGACCCACACATTCACTCTTTGGCCTCTCTGGGGCGAGATCGGAGCTGCTTGTGCACGCGCTGGCTTCTATGATGCAACCGCATATAAGGGGTGAGCGAGGGAAGGCAATGAGTCAGACGGTGCAAGCCACCTTCCGTGATGTCACTTCCTGTCATGACGTCAGCGTCCCCCCACCCCTTATTTTAGGACTCGTGCCCTGCTGTTGTCAGATGTGCCACTGCCCAGGGGGTGGAGAAAGGGTCAGGAATGTCAGCCTGATATTGGCCCAGTTGAAGGACCACCTTGACTGGGGGGGACAACCATTGGACAGTCCGGCGTAGCCCACCCACGCGTACATGTGGGCCCTCCATGTACTGTGTCACCTGCGGCAAAGTGATGTCATGGGCAATGACGTCATTGAGGAGAGCTGTCTGCCCCACGCAGAGATGGCGCATGAGCTCAACAGACCCAGCACTGAGGGCAGCAGGGGTCACATGTGCAGGGGCAGCTGTGCCTGGTGTGAAGGAAACTCTACCCTTCATGCCGACACCCTGTGGAAGTAGATGGGAGTGCGGGCATTGGCCTCCGCATGGCTGAAGAGGAGCCAGAGTCCACGTCCCCTGTGTTAGCAAACATGGATGCATCACCTCGGTCCTCAGATGACTCAGAAATTGCCATCTCGGCCTGTAATTCATCCAGCACACGTCTGGCACCTCCGAGGCGCTGGTCACATCTGACACACTCAGCACCTGTGCAGCTGCTACATCCGATGCCACACCACTGTTGACCATCCCCTGTCCCTCAGCACCCACGGGAGATGCCACATGAGAGAGGTGGCCTCACTCATCTGGCATCAATTAAACAGACATGTGCAAGGGAAGTAGCACAGAACATCCACCAATCCACATGTTGCACGATACCTGTGCAATTGCATACAGCCACCACAATCAACACGTAATGGCTGGCGTACAGTAACTGAAGCCGCCAATAAGTGGCACATGTGTTGTGCACATAGCACTACACCCGGCCTGTGTCACCCTGCGACCATTGTCCCAAATCGCGGTGTGCACACCCACTGTCCTGATGGGGCAAGGATGAGCACTACGTAATTAGGCCAAAGACATACCTGCATGGAGCAGAATGGGAAACCACTCACACAGACTGCAACATGATGGGCCACAATGGCCATGAGCCCATGCCATCCACCTGTCGTTCACATGAGCATTACTGCTGTAGCACAGTGTGCCGGATGTGTAAGCACCAGAGATATGAGCTGAGGCATCGCAAACATATGACCGAACGAAATCAGAGTAGGCACAGTGCCTCAAACATACATGTGAATTGCCAATCCAGGCCACTACAGGTTGTTCCTGAGGGCTACGACTCTGAGTGCATTGAGAATGCAGAGTGCTCAAATTACATCTTGACCCTCAGGAATCGCATATGCATGTCAGGTGCACACAGCACAGAGTACACCTACAACCCACTGCATACACAATATACGTCGCATCACCCAGATTATGGTAAGGCTGTGGACACATGCTGCCTCTCACCGCAGAAGACACCATCCCACATTACTGTACACTTGCTTGCTGCTGATGCCCCTACAAACATGCATCCGGCACAGGCTGTGTGACTGTCAAGATGCAGACCATTACTGGTGAAATGCAGCGCCGTGCTGACCTGACAATACGAGGGGGCATCCCCCGATCCGTTATCGCCACGTAGTAGCTCATCCGGCAGATGACGTCACACCCTTTGTGGAATTGGCTGCACTGTCGGTCACACATACACAGAGGCATCAACTTGGATGCAATGCCTCATCACACGCCCTTGGGCTGGAGGACTTCAAACTGCAGGGATGGTACACAAGAGCCTTGGAATGTCACTCATACACTTCTCAACATCACCCACATCCACCAATCACAGTGGCATGCTGCTGACCCATCCCAAATACTCAGAGACGTGCAACAGAGCCAGGAAGTAATCGGACATGGCCCAACAGCATGTGTACAACACACGTGAATGCATGCTGCTGGGAGTGTGTACACAGTACCTGTCACATGCAGGTTGCCAGCACATTGAGCAATGTGTAGTCTGCCCACATCTACTGTCCATTGTCAGGTGGACCAACAAATAGATCACAAGGCAACACATCTTTGTCGGGTGGACTCACCGTGTCCAACACTGCGCAGCCCTCAACGTACTCGCCCTGTGAATGGCTCACCACGCAATGGAGGTCACATTCAGTGCCACTATCTCTCACACACATCCCTATCACAAGGCATGGTGTGTCCAATCGACAGGGCTGAGTTTGTGCATTTCAGGAGAGACCTGAACAAAAGACACATGTAACCCACTGTACAGTCAGTGTTGGCTCCTTCTAGGATTGTGCAGTCAATGTGCAGCCCAGGTCTGCTGCCACTGAGGAGGCCAGCAGGGACCCAGGCAGCCATTCACACAAGCAATGACTGCCCTGAGTCCTGCATTGCCAAGTGGCTGCGTGACTGGATGTCTGACATGGAAATGCCATGTACCACCACTCATGAGGGACATGCATGGGAAAGCGCCATATAGCCTACATACCCCTTACACCTGTAGTTAGCATGGTGAGCAGTGCATGTTGGAACCCCACAGGCTCAGAATCATAGTGCTGCGGATCAACGACATGTGTCCCCCACATGCACTCCCACACACACTGTAGTTGTCTTACACACACAAGTTTTGCTATGAATAGCCTTGGGCAGTGTGCGTGGAGCTCGGAATCCATGATCTCCAGCTCCTCGCTGGTGAGTGGACCTGGACATATCTTCAGAGTCGTCGACATGTAGGTGGACATGTGGCAGCAGCGGCAGGTGTTGTTGAGGGATGCCAGGCAGCAGTCCCTGTAAGCTGTGGTAATGCCTGTCTCCCTCCCACACTCATATAGCCCCCTGGGGCTGTTCCAGTGGGTCCAAGTTGCTGCAATTGGTGTACCATGTCTGCCTGCTTCAAATGCACACAATGGCCTGCACGGAGCTGTCCCGGTACGCTTACCTCTATCGTCGAGCACGCAGGATGCAGTCGCGAGGGCCATTGGAATTGGCCTCAAAGGCCTGGGCCATGGCGGGTACAGTCCGCTGGTGCCATGTGGAATCCACAGTTGAAGGTGCGCCATGCATTTGCAGGTGTGGCCATGATTTGTGTGTGGGAGCATGTCCACACTGGACAGGGCCACTTCATGCTGTGTGCATTGGCATTGACGGCCAGTGCTCAGCCTCCACATGTCTGTTGGCACATCATCATGTACACATTAGCATGGGTGCATGGGATGTGCATATGCACACACATGCCATATTTCTCAATGTACATCTCCCACTTGGCAAGTGCAACGTTACGTGTCACTTGTGATGTGTGTTTGCATTCACACAGCTGTGTTGTCATGGAGTTGTCAATGTGTACACCTGTCAATGTGTGTTGGAGGTGTGATACGTACAGTGCTGGACATTGGGTGGACTAGGGACATCATTGACTGTCTCATATCCCATTGTGCAACAGGACCCACTTGTTTTGGCCGCTCAGCCTGTGTACATTGTGTTGTTGGTGTGTGCCATACTCACCCGGCTTCGGAGGCTGTGTGTGACACAGCAGCTAGGTATATTGCCGTGGTGTTGTCGCCTCCCACCTATGCAGTCTGAAACCATCATGATGCCTTTCATGGTATTAGGGCCTAAATCCCCATTTGCATGCTCATGGCAATGGTATGTGTCAGTAGCCATTGCTATTGGTAAGGGGACCTGTGTAAGAGTATTGTGGCTGTGCTGTCCCTACTTGTCAGCTGTTCTGTGATTCTATAGCTTCGCCAGTAATTTGTGGTATGTGTATGTGTAAGTGCCATGTGGTGTGTTGCATTGACATGTGTCCACTTCCATCTGTCCTAGGAGGAGACCAAACATACATCGCCCCTACCAATTGCTGTCAGACATGGAGGATGTGGAGGTCATTCGTAAATTCCGGCTGGACCGACCCACCCTGCATCACCTATGTGCCATGTTGGAACCCGACCTTCGTCCTCGCAGGGTGTATCCAACAGCATTCACCCCCACGGCTAAGGTGATGGCTGCACTGCATTTTTTCGCTACCGGATCTTTCCAACACACGGTAGGCAGTGGAGGTGGAATGTCCCAACCCATGTTCAGCATGGTGCTACGGGATGTCCTGGCAGCTATGATGCTGTACAGGAACCGGTACATCCTATTCCCCAGGGCTCGTGATTTGGCGGCAGTGAAGGGTGCATTCTATGCACTTGGACGCATCCCCCACGTTGTTGGTGCAATTGATTGCACACATGTTAGCCTTGTTGCACCACAGGCCATGGAGCACATCTTTAGGAACCGGAAACATTTCCACTCCCTGAATGTGCAAGTGGTGTGCCTGGCGGACATGATCATCACGCACGTGTGTGCGAAGTTTCCCGGTTCCACCCATGACTCGCACATCATGCGCCACAGCATCCTCCCACAACTGGTGTCTAATCTTCAACCGGACCGTGCATGGAGTGTTGGTGAGTATGCATACTCGTGTAGCGTGCTGGGTGTGACATGCTGTCTTGTATCCTGTTGTAATTGCAAGGATTCTCTGTGTTTCTCACACCCAGGTGACTCTGCATATCCTAACGGGCCTTGGCTGCTGAGCCCACTTCGTAATCCCAGGACACCAGCTGATGTCAGATACAATGAGGCACATGGGAGGACCAGACGTGTGGTGGAGCAGACTTTTGGACTCCTGAAGTCCAGATTCAGGTCCCTGGACCGCACCGGGGGTGCACTGGCATACTCCCCACAGAAGGTGTGCCAGATAGTAGTGGCATGCTGCATGCTGCACAATCTGGCTATTCGCAGGCAGATCCCCCTGATAGTGGATGACGGTGATCAGCCAGGACCCCGCCTGCAGACCAGGCCGTGTCCAGTGACGAGGACAGTGGAGAGGAGGAAGCAGTGAATGAGCGTCAGCAGCTCATCGCACGCTACTTCACTTGACGGTGAGTGACCTTGTACGTCGGCTGATGTTGCTGTAGTTGTGTAGGTGTATGTGTGCATTGTCAGGCCGGCCTATTGTTCACTGAGTGCTGTGTGGCAATGGTCCATGTCCAGGGTAGTATGCCACTGACAGTGGCTGTGGCATTGTGCCCTGTTGCTCTGTGAGATGTGTGTACATTGCTTGAACTTGATGACAAGTACTGTGTGATGAGTGTGTGACACACACATTCAATGGACTCTTGTTCTGTTTTTCCCCCTAGGTCCCTACAGCCTCTCCTGGCCTATCGACATACCACACTACAGATGCATTTCTGATCTTGGGGACGGTTGCACATCTTTGATTAAACACAGAGCAGATAAGACAGAATGTGATCCAGGTGTATTTATTTAAAGCAGTGACATGTGAATGTGGGCAAGGTGATCACACAAGTGGTGCATGCTGGAACAATGAGTTGACGGACATGTCCGCGTGATGGTCAAGGTGTAGCCATGTTGTTCTGGGTCCACAGTCCGACAGACACATGCCATTCACATGGCAGTGTGGGGTAGGATAGTAGTCCAAGTGAATGCAGTAGATGGCCACCGTGGCTGGCTGACTCACTGGCGTTTGGAGCGTGCGAAGTCTTCTGTGGACACCTGTTTCCTCTTCGGACGACCCCTTCCACGTTTGGGAGGGGTGGGTGCTGTTGTGGGCTGCTTGTGGTGGCTGAGGATTGCCCACTCGCTGTGGACGCAGGGGAACTGGATGTTGCACGACCCTGCGCCCCAGCAGGTGGTGTCGGAGGTGGTGTGGTTGGCCTTGATTGGGCCCTCACCACCACCACTAGCTGGCCCATGAGGTCGACTAGTTGGCCCATACGGGTCACGAATTGGCCCATATGGGCGTCCATGGACCTCAACACCCCAAGGACTTCCCGCGTATCGGCAGATGAACGGGTCCATTGTCCCTGGGCCTCTTCATAGGCCCCAAGGACTCTGGCGATTTGCGGCAGGCCTTGGCTCCCAGGCTCGGATGGCGTTGGCCTGACCCTGCTCCTCCCACCTGGACTGCTGCCACTGACCTGCACACTGGCCACAGTGGTCACCCGGGGCCTCGTTGCCGCTCCCAGGGTCGATGTCGAGGTGCGTACAACACCTTGCGCAGGGTGAGTGGTCAGGGAGGCCCTGGTGGTGGTGATGGTGGTGGTGGTTGCGGCGGTGGTGGTGGTGGTGGCCGCAATGACCGTGGCAGCAGGGGCCTGGGACTGGTCACCAGCCATGGGAGATGGGTTGGTGGGTAGGAGGGGTCCTGGGGAGCAGTTGCGCCGTGCCACACCAGATGTGCCTGGTCGGGTGTCCTCGTCCGAAGAGGTGTCCAAGTCTTCCACATCCGTGAGTCCGTGTGGAGGGCTTGTGGACTGGCTGTGATGGCTGCTGTCTCCCTCTCCAGCATCATGCAGTTCGTCACCTGTGGGGCGGAAACGAAAGGTTATTGTGTTGCACCTTGCAAGGTTTGTGTTAGATGTCTGACATTCACAGTTTGTGCACAGTTGTGCACTGATTTCCCAGATGCGTGTGAATGGCTCTGCAATGTGTGTGCGTGATCAAGGCAATGGAATAGTGTGATGGGTGCATATGGCATGGGACGGATTTGGAATGCCAATAGGTGTGTGTTGCAGTACCCCTACATTTTGTGGCTTTGGTGGAAAGGGGGACAGCCCCATGAACGCTTTTGAGATGAAATATGTTTTTGGGGTTCTTTTGAAATGCTTAGAAACGCAGATGGCAAACGGGGTACAGCCCCATGAACGCTTTTGAGATGAAATATGTTTTTGGGGTTCATTTGAAACGCTTAGAAACGCAGATGGCAAAAGGGGTACAGCCCCATGAACGCTTTTGAGATGAAATATGTTTTTGGGGTTCATTTGAAACGCTTAGAAACGCAGATGGCAAAAGGGGTACAGCCCCATGAACGCTTTTGAGATGATATATGTTTTTGGGGTTCATTTGAAACGCTTAGAAACGCAGATGGCAAAAGGGGTACAGCCCCATGAACGCTTTTGAGATGATATATGTTTTTGGGGTTCATTTGGAACGCTTAGAAACGCAGATGGCAAAAGGGGTACAGCCCCATAAACGCTTTTGAGATGAAATATGTTTTTGGGGTACATACTGTGACATATGGGTGCAGTAGGGGACATGTGTTTTGGCCACACGACACTGCAGGGACAAAGGTGTGTGTATGTCTGACGAACCAAGCATATCTGCTCACTGTTATCATTTAGGGACATTACACTGCAAGCATTGTAGTGAGTGAGTGATGGTTATTTGCCACACAATGTATTGCAGATGGGACAATTCCTTTGTGTGCGTGCTACCCTCAGCCATGTGCAGCAAAGCAGTGCTCTTGGTGTGTTGACTATATTAGGTATGTTGTGAATCACAGTGTGACGTGCGCTTCAGACACTACAGACACATTATTGGTCATCGGCGAGAATCTTTGCTGAACTACTGTATATGGGACAACTGATTAGATGATATACCTTTCATGTCACTGGGGCTGTTAAGATGTGATGGATGAGACATTGAATGTGCATTGTGTAGCTGTGTGGTTCATGGGTCCAGTGGTGTATGTGACATTACTGTGGTTCCACCCAGTTACATTGAGACGGGATAGACTTACATGGGTGATGTTGTAGGATGTCAACGGAACAAGCAGACACGACTACATGGACAAGACTTCGATGGTGTTGCTGATGTGTGTGATGACTGGCACAGTGCACGGCATGTGGGTCAGTACTCCAGTGAGACTTGTGCATGCAGACGTGACTCCTTACGTGTTGGTGTATTTGTGATGGCTCATGTGGGCTATGACTCTGTAATTCATGTCCGTGTGCACATTAGTCACATGATTATGACAGGGGGCAGTGCTACCTGTTTCTCTGCTACGTGACATGTCCCACATGTTAGTCGTAGTACAGTCCTCATGCCTACAGACACCCCGCCCTGTGCAGTAGTCTACCTACTTGTTGGTTTGTAGGGAGAAATGCAATGGCTGTCACATGGTCATGAGAGGGAGGGGTGCTCCATCTTCCTGGTCTGTGGCAGTGGGGGCCGTGTTGTGGGTTGTGGTGAAGGCTTACCATCCAGAGACACCCCTCCATGTAGGGGAATATATCTACCTGTCGGGTGAAGGTGTGCACTGCAATGGCTGTCACATGGGTGTGGGGAGTGCTCCATCTTGCTGCGCTGTGGGACTAGGGGCCTGGTGGCGGTTGTACTTCTGCAGTCCCCCCTCCGATACTCGGAGTTCGTGGTAAGGCTACTTCCCTGTTACTTGTTGGTTAGTGCAGCTATGGCTGACACATGGGTGTGGGTGTGGGGAGTGCTCCTTCCGGCACATCTGGGGTACAGAGGGACCTGGTGTGAGTTGTGGTGCTGGCTGCCTGTACACATGCCCCCATGGTTTTGTTTGTTGGTACCTTTGGGCTGAGTGTGTGGGAGTGTCTGTTGCATGTGTGAGAGATGTCTTGTGTATTGTGTACTGGACATGGGGGTGTTTGTCCCTCGGTGCTATGGCATTCTGGTAGTGCATGACAGTACATAGCGGTGTGCTGGTATACATTTGTTTGTACTTACCAGCCTCCACTCCCCCTGGTATTCCGGTGAGACTCTCCGGATGCAGAATGCCTCGCACCTTCTCCTCCCACGCCTTGAAGGTCTTGAATAGCGTGGGATTTCCGCCGCCAGTCGTGGCAGCCAGCTCACGATTCTTGGCCTCCTTCTTCCTGACCACGCTTTTCAGGTCGTGCCACCTCTTTGTGATTTTGCCCCGGTTGCGTGGCACGTTCCCAACTGCATTCACCTGGTCTACTATCCTTCTCCACATTCTGTTTCTGGTGGCTACTGGTGTCTGTTGGACCTGGTTCCCATAGATTTGTGGGTGCACCTTGATGATCTCATCGACCATGACCGTCAACTCAGTGGCAGTGTACTTTGGCATCCTATGGCTTGCCATGGTGTGTGGTCTGCTATTTGTTGAGCTGGTGTGGTGGGTGTGTGGTGTGTGGTGTGTGATGTGCAGGGGGTTCATGGTGCCGTTGTTTCAGTGGTGATGGTGGTAGTGGTAGTGGTGGTGATGTGTGTGATGTGTGCGTGCGTGTGGTGTGCTGCTTTCCTCTGTGTCTCTCTGTGTTGTCTGATGGCGTCTTCGCTTTGTCCTCGTGCAAGGTATTGTGGTCTGTGAGGAGGCTGCTTTTGTACTGACTTATGTGGGTGTGTCATGATGGTCTGTCGTTTTCAGGTGTGTTGTGTCTGTTGTCCTGGGATTTGTAGTTTTTTAGTTTTGGCAGGGGGCATGTGTCATTGGGATGTGTTCTGTGTTTGTGTATTTTGGCGTAGTTTGCTGTGTGGACTTGTTGGCCATGTTGTGTGTATTTCTTTGTCCCGCCAATGGTTTCCGTGCACGGACGTGTCCGCCAGGCCTTCCGCCGTGTCAGTTATTCATCGCTGTTGTTGACCGTGGCGGGCGGGGAAAATGTGGATTTTCCTCGCTCATGTCGGGGAGATCATAATTTCACGGTCGTTGTCTCGTTCGTCAGGGCGGGCGGATTTGGGTTTTCTGGCGGGATTGCGTCCGTGGCGGACGGTTAATCTTCTACTCGGACATGTACGGGCGGAATTTTGTGTGTTTTTTCCACCGCGGGCGGAGGTTGCTTCGCGACATCATAATTGGTCGGTCGGTATTCCCATGGTGCAGGCGGGCGGTTTATTCATGCTATAGTAGATGGCGGATTTTTTACCGCCGGTTATCGTAATGGGCCCCTAAGTTAGATAAAATAATTAAAATTCCCCTTACCTTGCTCGACGCGACGCAGCTTCCAACCGCGAGCTTCTCCGGTCCTGAATGACCCAAAATAACATTACGCGGTTACAAAATACTCCCTGTGAAATAAAAATGGCTGCTTAAATAAATAAAAAGAAATGAATAACGTTAAAAACATGCATTATAGTAAAGTGTAAACGTTACATATATTTTTCTTAGATTGTACAATTTTTTCTGAATATTTAAAAATGTGTTTATATTTTATTATACTTTGTAAAGTTATAATAATAATTAATATATTTATTATTATTATAATTATATATGTTTTTTTTAAAATTATAATCAATATTAAAAATACATATTAATTATGTACAAATGTAAAATTAAACTTACATGTTTAAAAGAAATATTGTCATGCAATGCAACAATGTAATAATTAATATTATTAATATTTTATATACTAATAATATTAATTAAAATTTTAATTACATGTAATAAAGTTATTATTTTCTCAAAATGTAAAAGGATGTTCACTACAGCATTATAATGTTACAATATTAAATAATTATTAAATATACAATCCTTTATGTTATGTATATATATGCAAAACATGTTTATATTAATTGTATAAATATATTATGATTTTCCAACAACTGTTCTAAAATAATAAAATAATATGTTTTGTATATCAAAATATGAATACTTGTGTTACAAAATTTGATTATATCATAAAATGTTCTTTTCCTAAAAAAATTCCATTAACTAATAAATGTTTGCAAAATAATTTATGTTCCTTAAATAAAAATGTACATGTTTTCTGTGTTTTTACTAATGTGTATTCCATGCTGTAAATAAAAAAAAAAAAAATTTCTTTCTACAAAAATAAAGCTTGTTTGAAAATTATAAATGTCTAATTTTTTTATATGTATATATTATTATTTAATATTTTACTTAAATGTATTTATTTGATAAATGTACCATTTTAAATTACTATAAATAAGCATATATTTTTTTTATTAGTAAATTATAAAATATACATCAATTACACAATAAAAATACATTATCACTGCACATAATAAAAACCTCTTATATTTGTTCACATATAAAAACACATACTGTAATTTTCCTACAGCTATTTATATAAAATTAGTAAATACACAGCAAATAACATATATGTAATATAAAAATCTAAGATAAATTATAAATTAATTTAAAAAGTTTTTGTACATAAACATATATCATTTACTATTCCCAATCCAGTTAAATAATAGTCAGGGAAGGTGCTGGACATTAACCATATATAATTTACTATTCCCACTCCAGTCTGTATTAAGTCAGGGAAGGTGCTGGACACTAAACATATATAAATTACTATTACCACTCCAGTCAGTATTAAGTCAGGGAAGGTGCTGGACACTACACATATATAAATTACTATTCCCACTCCAATCAGTATTAAGTCAGGGAAGGTGCTGGACACTAAACATATATAAATTACTATTCCCACTCCAGTCAGTATTAAGTCAGGGAAGGTGCTGGACACTAAAGATATATAAGTTACTATTCCCACTCCAGTCAGTATTAAGTCATGGAAGGTGCTGGACATTAAACATATATAAATTACTATTCCCACTCCAGTCAGTATTAAGTCAGGGAAGGTGCTGGACACTAAACATATATAAATTACTATTCCCACTCCAGTCAGTATTAAGTCAGGGAAGGTGCTGGACACTAAAGATATATAAATTACTATTCCCACTCCAGTCAGTATTAAGTCAGGGAAGGTGCTGGACACTAAACATATATAAATTACTATTCCCACTCCAGTCAGTATTAAGTCAGGGAAGGTGCTGGACACTAAAAATATATAAATTACTATTCCCACGCCACTCAGTATTAAGTCAGGGAAGGTGCTGGACATTAAACATATATAAATTACTATTCCCACTCTAGTCAGTATTAAGTCAGGGAAGGTGCTGGACACTAAAGATATATAAATTACTATTCCCACTCCAGTCAGTATTAAGGGGGTCATTACGATGACTGGCGGATCGCCATTCCCCTCCGCCCGCATGCCATTTCCCCCCCGCCACATTACGATGGCGGGAGGGAGCCCGGCGGACGGGAAGACCGTCCGCCGGTTTTCCGCCGGTCCAACAGGGGACCGGGCAGAAAAGGGCAATAATATGGTGGCGGTGTCTGCAAGACACCGCCATCCATATTAGGATGCTGGCGGAGAGCTGCATTTCCATGGTGGTAATGCCGCCATGGAAAGGCATACGGTCTTCGCAGTTGGGGGCTGTAGCAGGCCCCCAGGATGTTGGGGAGTGCACATGGGGGGTACCTATGGTACCCCCTGCATTGGCATGGGCAAGGTAGCAGGCACCGCGTGGGACAGATTAATGGATTTCCTTTACAGATACTAATGAAGACTAATATAGACGTTGGTGCAGTTATTGCTTGTTTAGTATTCCTGGAATTGCTTATTCTCTTTATCCTATATCGGATTAGATTGGTTCGTAGGATGGACTTTGTATTAGTGCCTTTGTATTTTTACAACCTCGTCCTGAGGTGTCTGTATGTTCAATTATTTTTGGTTTTGTAATAAACCCCTAAACTTGGAATTCGGAGTCAGTGATCTTTTCCGAGATTTTCTTAAATTGATTCATGCCAGTTTGGAACGATTGTATTGTTTCTCCCCTTTACACTTCTCAGCAGGTAATAAAGGTCCAGTCGACCGAGGGTTCCTAGTAATTTGTACGGTGGAATCCGTGCTTATCAGTTGGTAGTGAGAGGATGGTTACCTCTGTAGTAAGGGGAGAAGTAGAGAAGGGTAGTCATTGAATCCCCATAGAGCCCAAGTGATGGTTATCCAGTGGATTGTGAGCGGAGGACGAAGGCGTTTGATGGAAATCGACGGCGAGTGATGGTGCGGCGGAAACAGCAGTTCGTGGTGGAATGAGTATGAACAGGGATGTGTGTCTGTTAGATTGCGGTGTTGTTTTGATTGTGTGATGTCTTGCGGAGTTGGAATGAGAGTTGAGTGATTGTGGTTTCGGGCCGAACGCGTGCGGTCCATGAGATTTGATTATTGATATCCCGGGATAAGAGATTGTGGTGTAGAAGACACCCAGAGTTGAAATTGTCTGACCAAAGATTGTGGGAGTCATGAGACGTCGTTGACTAACCCACCGGTGATAGGGAAACGTGTGTGTGAGTGTGTGAGTAACCGACGCAGGTCGTGGGTTACTGCATGTGGAACATCGAGTGATTGGATCCTATCGATTAAGTACGACTGTCCGGCCGTTCATGGGCAGATAGTCTGGGGCAATTGTCCGGTCGTTCGCGGATAGACGGTTGCCAGAGTTGAGGTCGACAATTGCGAGACTGTCCGGTCGTTTTGTGGACAGACAGTCAGAGAAGTGACTGTTCGGTCGTTTGGTGGACAAACAGTTATTTCAGCGCATGAGTGAGACGCGTGAGTGTGCGAGAGATGAATTGTAAATGAGGGAAACTGCTGCATGAGGAGAAAGAGTGACGTCAGAGAGTGTCGCACTGTGATAGGTCGGTTGGTGTGAAGCCGCGCTGGTATTGGTGGATTGTCATCAGGAAGTGGAGTGAAAACAAGTGAAGAAAACGTTGATTTCATCATGAAATGTTTTAAAGTTTTACGAGATATGTGTAGAGGAGACAGACGAGTGGTTACTCGGGGGGGAGAAGAAGCTCCACCGAGGATACCCCAGCCCATTATATGGCTACGAATGTGGGGTTGCATACTATAATTTTGCTTGAAAAATGGCATAAAATGACTGAAAATGAGGGAGAATTGACTTTTCCGCGTTATGGCACTTTCAGGTTGAAAGTGTTGTACCAATTGAAAACGGTGATGTCCTCATTGCGACCTCTACCCAGACCAACACAGTTTGAGGCGCTACATGCATGGTTAAGAGCAGCACATGATAGGAAAAGAGACAGAAGTCAGGAAAGGGTAAAAAAGTCAATCAGGGCGTTTCAGGATGCGCGATGGGACGCACTGGAGAAGAGATGGAGGGTGGAAACTATCAAAGGGGATAGGCTATTTCCGTTGATGATAAAAGTAGGAGAGGCCCAGAAGAAGTGGGGTGAGGAAGACGATAGTGACACAGATGATAGCTTGCTAGACAGACTGCTATCAGAAAGACCTCCTCTATATAATCCAGATTCCGTAGAGGGAAAGGCAGTATCAACAGAGGGAACTGGAGAATCGCAGAGTCAACCTAGTGCGAGAGTAGTCGGGAGAATATCAACAGGAACAGAAGGGATGGGAACACACACACCAGCAAGTATCGAAGCTAATGGAGTTACAGTGGTTACAAGGCTACCGGATGCTCTTACAGTAGCGGTTACCATCAGCCCCATAGTGTCAGTATATGACCCAGAGCAGGCAGGAAATGGAAGTCTAGCACGATCAGTAGCAGGAGAAGGGACAGGCTCTGGAGGGAATGGCATAGTGAGTGGAATAGGTCACCTTCCGAGACCCATGGAATCAAGTACTCCTTTGCCAGCCACGGCAGACTCCTCTAGAGGACAGGGAGAAGTAAGAACGGCGAGACCAAGGTCTTTGGCCGACTCAAGATCTGACATAAGGATGTGGGAACCACCAGTGAGAAGCCTTAATGATAGGATGACAGGAGACTGGGATCGCGGGAATACAGGAAGCCGACCAGCCCTAGGGAATATAGTGGAAGGGAACCGATGTGAGGATCAGGACAGTGAGAATGGAGAGTCGAGTGATGCATCAAGTCGAGGGACCCTTAAAACTGCTATAAGAGCAAAGATGTTGGATGTGATGAGGTTAAAAGCTGAGGTAGATGAGATAATTTGTGGGAACCTGCCATTGGAAAGAGTAGAGCTTTACGGACCAGATGAGTTGCTGTTTGTAGCAAAAGATGTAACTCGCAAGGCGAGATCAGCGCATGAGAAACTGACAGACTTGGCAAAGAGACACGAGGTGGATCTGTCCAAAACTAAGATGTTGCAGGGAAGTCACAGGTTACAATACAGTGACCAGGAACTGGAAGAGAAGAGAGTGATAGGGCTGAAAACTCACATTCGAGAATTGATTGTAGGGATACGTGCATGGAGCATGCTTGACAAATGGGAGGAAAGATGGTCCAAAAAGAAGAGCAACAAAAAGAGTGTAGGAGAGACACCGCCTCCAGGAGGGGGAATGATAGGAGTGGGAAATTTTCCTTTGCGAGAGGTACAGAACGGAGGGTATGTACATGTGCCTTAGGCGATTTGGCAGCGTTTACAAACAAATTTCCTCGGCTGAGGGAGAAGCCTGTCGAGTGGTACAAGCAGGTCGACCGATTCGTTAAAATCTCGAAGGTGTTGTGGGTTGACCTGAACACATTGTTTGATATTGTAGTACCAAGCGATTTGTGGGCAGCTTGTAAAGTTGCAGTTGATTGGCCAACTTCTGAACCAGACAGTGATTCTGTTACCAATGGTCCTTCACCAATTGTTATGAAAAAGTTTGAGCAAGTAATTACATGGCTGAAATCCAAAATCTCACCACAAGACATTGATTGGGTTAAGATAGATCGAACTGTTCAGGAACCAAAAGAGTCCGTACATGAATATTACGAGAGGCTCTTACAAGCCTTTAAGCAGTACAGTGGGCTAGACACGTTAGACCCCAAAGACATGGGAGAATTCGTTTCCAAGTTCGTCTTGGGTCCGAGACCACAAATCAGCTTCATGATTCAGCAGCATTTGATCTGCTGGCAGAACAAGTCGGTGGACGAAATACTGCGGTACGCCAGGTACTGCAGCGATGAAGTGGACTCGAAACACAGGAAGCTTAAAGATAAGCTAATGCTAGTCCAAATGCAAAACGCTGACAGGGAAGTTCAGACACAGACAAGTGGAGGGACGCTAGGGAGAAGACAGGGAAACAATCAAGGAGGGACCCAGAATGGGCAGGGTCCGGGAAGGGGGAAACCTGTACACCCTAAGACAGGGATGGATGTGGCAACACTGAAAAAGACAACTGCGTGTCACCTTTGTCACAAGATCGGACATTGGAAGAGCGAGTGTAGATCGAATCCAGTGAACCAAGTGCAACAAGAGGGAGAGACGGTGCAGGTATCCGAGGTTGTCAATCCAGTGACGAGACCCATGTCCATGCAAGGGGGGACATTGTGCCCGCAGGTGCAAGTTCTGCAACCTCCGAGAATTCCGCAGGGAAATCGAACGTACCAGCAGATGCCCCTTTTCGAGGATTGTGATGATTACAGCTCGGACCCGTTGACATGACGGTGCCTGAGGGGGGAGGAAGACTGCACTCTTGGGGCAGTCTTAGAGGTAGACCAGAGGGGACCGTTTGTAGAGGCGAATGTTGACGGTCATCCCACCACCTTTTTGGTTGATACTGGTGCTACCCGTTCTACTGTGAGATCTGCAGTAGTTCCCAACCTACCACTCTTTGGACAATCAATCCAAGTAGTAGGAGTGGCGAATAAGAAGATGACTAACCCATTGACTGAGCCGATTCCTGTGAGAATAGGAACTTTCCGAGATTGACACCAATTTGTGGTGTGCGACTCAAGTCCAGTTTGTTTGCTAGGACGCGATCTCTTGTGCAAACTGAATTGTACCATCTATTGCACCCCCAAGGGAGTGGAATTACAGACAAATGATGATGATGCCACCTTCAAGGTTGCATATCAGCATTTCTGCATAGAGATGTACCCTATGTTAACAGTGGAAGAGCTTCCACTTGACTTAAGAGACTCTGTTTCATTGGATGTGTGGGATTTTACAGGAGAAGAGAATGGACTGATCAGAGGTGTTGAGCCAGTTAAGATCCAGGTCAAACAAAATGTTGAGTTTCTGAGAACACCCCAGTATAATCTGTCGCTTGAAACGATCACAGGGATTAAACCTGTAATCAATTCCATGATTCAGCAGGGAATTCTGAAGGAGATAATGGGCAGTCCATGCAACTCACCCATTATGGGATTGTAGAAACCAAGTGGGAAATTCAGAATCGTGCAAGACCTGCGAAAGGTCAACGCGATTGTGGTTCCGTGTTGTCCAGTGGTACCGAATCCATCAGTGATACTATTCCAGATTCCATGTGAAGCAGAGTGGTTCACGGTGATTGACTTGTGCCAAGCATTCTTTTCGATACCTTTGCACGAGGAGAGACAATTTTTGTTTGCTTTCCGTCTGGAAGATCGTGTGTTAACGTGGTGTCATATCCCTCAAGGGTATACAGAGAGTCCATCAATATTTAATCAGATCTTGAAGAAGAATCTCGAGAGTCTTGTACTACCGCAGGATTCTGTTCTCATGCAGTACTTAGACGATCTCCTCATCGCGTCAGAAACGGAGGATGCTTGTAGGATTGATACGATCGCCTTACTGAATCATCTAGGGGAGAATGGACACAAGGTGTCCCCAAACAAGTTGCAGTACTGTCTGAGTGAGGTTCAGTACTTAGGTCATCGAATTGAGAAAGGCAAGAGAAAAGTGTCACCAGATCGAATTGAGGCGATCATGAACATGACTGTGCCTACCACTCAGAAGGAAGTCAGAATGTTATTGGGAATGGTTGGTTACTGTCGCCAATGGATTCCCAACTTCTCATTGAA
Source organism: Calotriton arnoldi (assembly GCA_963921515.1). Taxonomy (NCBI): domain Eukaryota; kingdom Metazoa; phylum Chordata; class Amphibia; order Caudata; family Salamandridae; genus Calotriton; species Calotriton arnoldi. The sequence goes on from CAWUFW010000041.1 coordinate 3,282,799, forward strand.
GGCGAAGCCTCTGCAGAGGCTGACGCATAAGGACGTGAGTGATCCGGTACCATGGGACAATGACTGTCTGATTGCGTTCTTGGAGTTGAGAGAGGGCTTATGTCGTGCTCCGGCTCTGGGAATGCCTGACTACAACAAGTCCTTTTCATTGTTCTGTTATGATCGAGAAGGTTGTGCATTGTCAGTTCTGACTCAAAGTCATGGAGGTGTCCGTAGACCAGTTGCCTACTTTTCAGCTACTTTAGATCTAGTAGCTTCAGCGTTGCCCGGATGTCTCAAATCCGTTGCTGCAACGGGTGTCAGCATTGAGAGGTGTGAAAGCATCATTATGGGTCACCCGCTCATGGTATATGTTCCACATTCTGTTGAACTTTTGATGACAAGGACTAAAACACAGCACCTGACAAACAATAGACTCACACGCTACGAGCAAGTCATACTTGCCGCGGAGAATGTGACTCTGAAAAGGTGTTCTGTTTTAAATCCTGCTACATTGATGCCATTGCCAAATGCAGATGATGAAGATTGTGAAGACCATGATTGTCTTGATGTGACTGAACTTTGCACCAAACCGAGACCTGACATTGTTGATGAACCTCTGTCTGACCCTGATGAAATTTTCTTTGTCGATGGTTCATGTTTAAGAGACAATGTGGGTCCTTTGAGAGCAGCGTTTGCTGTATGTACCATTACTGGAGTGGTTGAAGCTGCTTGCCTAGAAGGAGTATACTCCGCACAAGTGGCCGAAATCATTGCTTTGACTCGGGCCTGTTTGGCAGCTGATCAGATCCGAATCACCATCTACACCGACAGCCAATATGGGTTCGGTGTGGTTCATGACTTCGGACAGCTATGGTCTCAGAGGGGTTTCTTGACATCATCTGGATCTCCCATCAGGAATGGAGAATATGTGAGACACATGTTATAAGCGTTGCAACATCCCAGGGAATTAGCAGTGGTTAAGTGCGCTGCACATGGGAGGGGGACGGACTTTGTTTCTATCGGAAATAAGTGTAGTGTAGTTCCTATTTCCCTAATAGGCTCTGAGTATTGGAATAATATACCCTATAGACTTGACATAGGACTGAGGTCAGTATGTCCCTATCGAGTATATTAAACTTAATTACTTTGTGCCAGCTAACTCAGAGGCCACTAGAAACTCCTTGTGAACAAGAAGGGAGTAGTTTCTGGCAACCGCATAAACATGACAACTTTGTTTCCCTTTAGAATCGGAATGCTCTCAGAATCGTGGAAACAATAGATAACAGTTTCACTCAGCTAATCGTGCATGCTTAGTTTCTTCAGAGTTACACAGAAAGAATAGACGGGCGTTTCAATAAAAGGATTTATTGAACAGTCTTGTTTCTCGTGTAAGAGATATGAGCTGTTATGATCACAAGACAGTATGCAAGATATATAATGTACAGCGTAAGCAGTAGAAAGAAATAATACTGCGCTAGCATTATCTTTTAGCTATGACACATATATTCATATACATAAATAACATAAGCTAAAAATGCGAGTACTCATAAGATGCTTCTCTAAGCTAGTTCTACCCCAGTGTACCTAACCTAACCGAAGTGTAGTGCGAGGTAAGAAGTAGGTGATGTATTCTATAGTATTGTATGCTATAGTCTAGTATGCCAAGAGTCTGGTATGCCAAGAGTCCCTCTAGGTTCTAGTCAGCTCCATACCTTGAGAATGAGAGAGGTGGGAATCTCCTTCCGAGTCTCGAACTCTAACACCCCGCGAAGGGAGTCAGAACACTGGAGGCTGGATTCTCTGCGAGCAGGGATGACAGCGTCTCTTGTCAGTGCGTCAGGCCGGGACACCGGCTCCTCTAAAGTCGAGGTCTCCTCCTAACTTGCTAGGGCAAGGGAACGTATATTTATACCCGGTAGGTGCCTTGGAATGTTAGCATTGACGTGAAGTCGGACAGAGGAAGACGTCAGGAATGAACCCTTAAGGAATAGCGGTTCATGCATAATAGATGAGTTCTTGGAGAAATCAATAATCCAGTGCTAGGGGAATTCCCAAGAGCTTAAGGGTCTGGTTTCTAAGAACTCGTTGTGACGTTAGGTTGGACGGATGTCGGTGACCATGCCTGTATTTGGAGTGCATGGCTAATGCCTAAATAAGGACTGGGATTTTATGCCTATATAAGGGTAATGCGAATTGTGCCTATATAAGGACATGTTTCAGGAAAGCCTAACTACGGACACCTAAAGCGGAATACAACACCAACTCCACTTTAGAATGAACGATAGTACTAAATGCTAAACATTAAATGCTAAACATTAAACTGAGTACCACATGTTGCTAAAAATATTTCTAAAAGCATATTAAAAAGAAGTCTTTAAAAGAAACTGTTGCTAAAACATGTAATGCAATAGGTACTGTACATTTCAAAGCATTTTTTCATTCTAAGCATAAAATAAAATGCAACATGAATGAATAAACAGAAATATATACATATGACGAAATGGTTGACAAGTTTTCAAAAATCAAAGCCATTGCATATCATGAAATTTTGGTAAACAAGGTGACAAAGTGTCCCTGGAAGTATTCAAAGAAGTCTGTTTTATATGAATAGTTCTACTGTAAGCAGATTGATTTGCCATGTATCTTCAAAAAATAGAGAGAGAAAAAAAGAAGTCAATTTTTAGGAAGAGTTTCAAGTTCTGTTCTGTTTTGAAAATATGGAGGCCAAATTTCATTGTGTCCCCGGTACACCATGAGACGAATCAAAGTCAGTGTATGGGTCTGGTGTAAACATGAAATCATCTATTTCTATAGACAAAATATCGTCTACCGATGTTGGTGACATTTGGAACACCTCGTTCAGAAGGTTAACTGCACAGAGATGAGAAGCATCGCCTTCAGCATAGGATGCCGCAGCAATGTTCGCGTCTGTTGTTACCTGTGTGCCTGTGGATCCGTCTCGTACCTCAGCAGCAGCAGGAAGCGTCTGTGAGATCTCAATGAATGCCGTCATCAGGATTGGTAGCCTCTGGGGACAACACAGAGCATGGGCCGTTATCGGGTCCAGCAGAGTATCGATATCCGTTGGCATGACTGATGGGAGTGTTAGACAGGTGTCTAGCATGCATTCTTCACCGCAAAGCAGGCAGCGTAGAACAGGTAAGATGCAATCTTGCCAGATTGGTTTAAATGATAGAAACCATGTTGTATTAAGTTCCCGTAGACGAGGTATGCCCAAAAGTTGCTCTATGCGCTCACGGCACTTCCGTTCTAGGAGAGCTTTCTCCACATCGCTCGGAGTGATGCCGGTGAATAGGCTTGCCATAGCGTAGTAGTAGGAATAGAAACAGGATTCCTGCAACAAGTGCTAGAATTAATGGCACACCACCAAACACCGAATGTGCGAAGTTTGAAATGATTCCGAGGACTGCTTGAAAAGGTGCTAACAGTCCTGAACAGATGGTCTTAAATACATGTACAATCCCGCTCGTATCAGACATGTTTAAGATACGTCCCATCATTTCTACGAAATGTATAGGGCAGTTTGTACGAATTAGAGCCTGTATCTCAGCCGAAGTCCTTGCAATTTGTAAATCATAGATTTCTTTGGCCGAGGTCAAAGGCACGGTTTGTTGTAAAAGCATGGCTTTCATTCTGCTTAAAGTATCAAAACGTATAAAAGAAACATTCAACGAAGGCCATAGAGGCGACTCCCTGCCTGTCTCTGTTTGGGGGAACAATACTTGCATACAACAAGTAACCCTGGAGCCGACCGTTACCAGATATGGGATGCCTGGCAACATGCCACAGCAACTCTGATCATTCAACATGAGGTAACTCCCGTTAGAAAGTTGGCCAAACGTTGGATTAATCACAGCAGCTGGTGTACCCTGCTGGTGGCAGGACAAGTTTGCCACAGAACCATAACAAGCCCTGTGTAAAGAAATGTCCTGACATATGAGTGAACCGCTTAGTGCATTTTCACAGTGTGTACCGCTTAGAAACACTTCACGATCCCCACTCCAACATCTGTATCCGTAAGGTAAATCACAGGATGTCTTAATGTATTCTTTACCCAACCTTTCATATTTGCCTGCTTGCATTTGTTTGAGGCAATACTGAAAATGAAAAGTAGTGACAGGCAGAGTTATTTTGCCATGAATAAGCCATTCTGTAGCTGGTTTTTCTGCTACCGTAAATGGTAATTTTTCCAGTTTTTCAATGCTCAGCACTGTATACTTTGCTCCCCTTTGTGCCAGTTCGATCTGTTTATCAGTGAGATTGTATTCTTAAAACAGAGACGACGTGTTGATAAAACGCCAAGGCACATAGCCCGCACGCAAAGATTGAGGCGTCCAGCTTAATAACATAATAGAACGTAACTGAGATTGGCCTTGTTGTAACATGGCTAAATCTTGTTCCAGTATGTCAATAGCAGAGGATACAATGTTGTCCAATGAATAAATTCTGGATGACAAAGTTGTTAACCCATTGTCGACCACAGTGAGAGATTTCTCTAAGTTAATACGATCAAGTTCACGTATTCTTTCTGCGGCCTTTGCCTGTGAAACATTCCATATCTCATTATAAGCAGCATAGATGCCGGCATATATGAAACGTTTTTGACGCAGTTTTCTTGGTCCTAGCAAGAATTCCCTAAGGTCTGTGTCTTCTTTAAGTAAAGATAAGTGTTGTTTCACATCTTCAAGTGTAGATTTTTGTAACTAGTCAAGGCACAATTTTCCTACACTGTATGTTGTTACTACCCCTGGATGTTGTCGTTGAACATATCGTGGGTCTGGCCTATGAATAGTAAAGCCCTGTATTCTATTCAGGAATCTTTCTTGACAGATGTTTGTGTCTGTGGGCCAGAGTAACCATTTTTTCCAATCAGGATCTGTTCTGTTGGTTTGTAGTATTGTGTCTACTGTGACCGCTCCCTGTGTAATGCTATTACTTGCAGGTGTTGGTACAGAAGGTGTATTCATGTCTTTGATCTTGGCTAAACCAAGGCAAGACGTTTGTTGCACATTGTCATTCAAAAACATTATTTGATGTGGGATGATACATGCTCTAAACAAAGCTTCAATCCTCTGCACTTGCCAATCTTTAGAACCCCAGACAGTTTTTGTGTCTATTGTGTCTTTCCAAAAGTCAAATCCTTGTCTAGACAGTTGGGTAATAAAGGCTGCAGAATAAATCTGTTTTGTATTAGTTAACATAATTTTCTGACCTGTTTTGTTTACATTCTTATAGTAAAATGATTCTGGATCAGATATATTGTACCCTGAAAAATATGGAAACTTATTTGCAAACGTTTTTGAACTACCTTTTGGTGGTGTAGGACAATGTTCCCATTGATTAAACATAAACACATTTGTAGGTGTTGCAGATTTATGCAAGAAATGATGACCATAGTGGTTATAACAATAAAGCTGTTCATAGTCTGATGAACCCTCTAAGTATTCATTGTTAGAGAACGCTGCAGACTTTTCTAGATCAGACATCATATCATTAATAGTCTCAAAGTCCCAATCATCAGAATAGGTACTGGAGGTAATAAAATCACTTAATGAAATTTGAAATAAATGTGGAATGTTCAAAAGTTCCGTATGGCCGAATATGTCAAAATCGGTTTTGTCCCACACTATACCATCCTGTATAGGAACGGCTGTGATGTTCACTGCTGACAAGTCTCTTGTTTCACGATGGGAAGATTTGTGTGGTTTTAAAAGTAAGTTCACATTTTTACTTTCAGTGTCCAAACGAATGTATTTGCCATTTATTAGCATGCTAAGAGTCATAACCAAAGCTAGCCAAAACAGAAAGAAAAATATTCCAGAAATAATCCATATTTCAATCCATGGTGAAACCAGATAAGTCTCTTTCAGAAAATGAAAAAGGTCTTGTACTTGTTGCTTGAAAGTTTTTGATGCTGGCGTCGTTTCAGGCTCACTTGGATCCTCAGAAAACGTATCAAAGTTAATGAAATAGCCAGAAGCAGTTTGGTCAATTGTTGAAATTGCATCAGGATTCGTAGAAATCGCTGGAACCAGTTGATCACATGTTACGTTGGTGTAGACAGGTGTATCTGGACGAACTGTTACTTGAGTTTCAAGAGGGATGAGTTCCATAGCATTGTTGCTTAGTCCTTCATCTGTTACTGCTGAATTATCGATGGTTATGAGTCTTTCAGTCTGAACCTCATGGATAGTAGCGAGAGGAGTGCGTCTGCTACTAGGTCGGAGTCCACGAGGTCTACTATTTAGTATTGGCCACATACTGTGGTTTGATGAGGTCGATTGACACAAATCTTTTCTCCTTTTTTCCAGCAAGGGGCGGCAAGGGGCGGCAGAAGTACATGTAGTGTAGTTCCTATGTCCAATGTTTTGTTGAAAAATCAGGTTTGATTAATTCGTAGAGAGGTTTAACCCTTTCTGCGTAATTTAGAATGTAAGTTCTTCCAAAGTTTAGGAAACCCAAGATGGATTGTAAATTTTTCAGCGTTTTTGGAGGTTGGAGCAGCGCGCACTTTTCTAAAAAGTTAGCTGCCAGGCTCTTGCCTTCACTTGAAAGCTCATATCCTAGGAAAAGGACATTGAGATGGGCAATTCTAGATTTTTTAAAGTTGAATTTATAGCCTTCAGAGGCGAAGCCCAATATAATGGTACTCACCCTGTTCAAGTGCCTATCCAGGTCATCGTCTGTCAGATAGATGTCATCGACATATGACAATGCCTCATTATCATAAATTTGTAGTAACTCTGTTACCCTTGCTGAGAATAACCCCGGGCTGTTTTTGAACCCTTCTGGGAGTCTACAAAATTGACGCTGGGTCCCCATTATTGAGAAAGCTGTTAAGTACCTGCTTTCAGTTGCTATGTTTTGACAAAAGAAACCATTTGAAATGTCCAATGTGGTTTTATATTTTTTACGCACAATGTTATTCATTAATGCTGTACTATGTGCATTTTGCACTGCAAATGTTTTTGAACAAGTGTTCAAGTGTCTGTAATCCAAAACTAGACGATATGTATTGTCTGGTTTGAATACAGGAAACAAAGGATTGTTCATTGAGGAGGTGCATGTTTCAATCACCCCTTGGTATTCAAGTTGATCTAAGATCTCCCTGACCTGTTTTTTAGCTTCTTGCTTTATTGGGTACTGCCTTTGTGCAGTAGGCTAATTTTTTAACTGTATTTTGTGGTGAGGTGAGTCCTCATCCCATCCTACATGATTTTTATATAATGCTGGGCCCTGGGCAACTGCCCATTTCCTGGCATAAATATATTTTAGGTGAATTGGAATATGGTTGGAGAAGGCAGGCATAATAATGTCCTCGCCATGTGGGCACTCCCTGACAAAGTTTGGTGGCCAGTCCTTTTCTGCTAGAAGTATATCATAACCCCTTGAAAGTTTTTCCCAAAAGAGTATTTTCACTTTTCTTGGTATGTCTCCCTCCATTCGGAGTGTTATTTCATATAACTTTTGTGGAGTACTAACAATGGTGTCTACAGTCTCTACTGTGATGTACTCATTCAAGTCCACTATCTCCAGAAGTTCCTTCAGGTTCTGGCGAGCTATTGTGACTTCTGCTGCACTGTCCAGCATTGTCTGAGCCCATTCTCTGTTCTTGAGCTGTGTTCTCAGTATCCTCGGCATGTCTGATCTTCAGTCCTGCTACCTTCTTTTTTGAGAATTGAGGTTTTGATTTATTTTTCTGAATGTGTTTATCGTCTTTGGATTTCACGCGTTCTTCTTTGTGATCTGACCGTCCTCTTCTTTCTGATGTCTGTGACGATATCTGAAAGGTATGAGAGGAACGTGTATCAGTATCTTGATACCTGTCAGGTTTTTTTAAATTATCCCTATTCCTGAGGTTAATCCTCCTTTCAGAGGGCTCCTTTTGAGGAGACCTACCTCGGGATTGAGAACGTGTCTCGTTTGAATTTTGTTTATTAGTTTCCCACTTCTTTTTAGAAGATGTAGGAGTTTGTTTAATAGAGTCCTTCTCAGGACTTTCAGATAGTTTTGGCTTCAAAGGTTTTCCCCCCAAACTATCTCTGCCTAATTCTGCATAAGATTGTTCTATTATTCTGGGTAGTTCATGTTGATATTCTGTTACATCAAATTCCCTTAAGCGTTGGCGGATCGCCACTGATGCTGCCTCCCCTTTAATATTAGATAATATTATTGTTGAAACCTGGTCGAAGTTTTTCAGTAATTTCATACCTAAATTCAGAGCAGGCTCTGCCCCGTATTCGTTTTGAATTTGTTTCAGGACATCTGGTATTACCGCAATTGATGGAACACCATGTGTTTTAGTATAGATGGCAGCAAAGACTGCGCCCCAAGTGGTGCAATCTTCCAGTTGTGGTGTGATCCCCATTGGTAAACAGATTGTTAGGATTCTGTGTTTCTCATAAGGGCTAGTATTAGGAAATACTGCTTCGATTTGAGTGATTTTTTGAGCTATCCAGAATGGAATTTGCTCACGTTTTGTGGGCATTTTACCCATGACTGCGTGTAAAGTCTGTGGAGTAATTTTTAGTGTATTCCCCTGTAGAGGGGTTTGACTTGGAATGGTCATTGGTGGTTGGACGGTGAAAGTCCGCATGACATATTGGACTAATTGTCTGTAAATTTTTATTAACTCTTGTAGTTGAGTAAGTAATTCCTCGTCTGACATCTCTTCGATGTCAGGATGAGGTGTGTAGCCGGCTAAAATCGGCCATGTTGCTCCTGGTCTACCTAGTGGACCGAGCCTGGTAATGTTTTTGTGATGTTTTAGGGCGCCTTTAAACCAGAGATGATGCTCCTGGTATGTGAGTGGAATTTCAATATCCTCGAAAGGAATATATTCCTCTGGTGGTTCATCTTCTTTAAAGAAGTGAAACACTTTTGTTACTGGATTTGATTCTGAGAATACTATCCATGAATAGAATACCTCTGTCTGAAAGGATTCGTGTGCCTCTATCACGAAAACTGCTCTACCACCTCTTGGTGATAGGCCGTGTTTTATAAGTTTTAGAGTGATGGCTCTCCTTAGGTTTGGAGGGATGTTTATAACACCCTCATCGGTTTCATTTAAACCTGTAAAGTTAAAAGCTGTTACGACTGGATCAGCCGCAGCTAGACCGTTCTCGGTGCCATTATCCCCATTCAGGGACATTTGTTTTTTGAAAAATGTAGAACAAGTTTCAAGGAAACAAAAGATAAGGTGCACAATATTTTGGAACACTGTATCCTTCAACGTTGAACAAACCAAACAGCTAATATATAGGATTTTTGTCCTATTTAGCTTTGGCGGATACTTAACCCTACCCACTCCAGACGTCTTATGGAGTATGTGAGTAGGGGTCTCTGAGAGAAAAGCACGACTGAGTTACTCAGTATCTAGCGTTAAATTAGTGCCTTACCAAACCGTTGGGTGCCATGTAGTGTAGGTCCTATTTCCCTAATAGGCTCTGCGCATTGGAATAATACACCCTATAGACTTGACATAGGACTGAGGTCAGTATGTCCCTATCGAGTATATTAAACTTAATTACTTTGTGCCAGCTAACTCAGAGGCCACTAGAAACTCCTTGTGAACAAGAAGGGAGTAGTTTCTGGCAACCGCATAAACATGACAACTTTGTTTCCCTTTAGAATCGGAACGCTCTCAGAATCGTGGAAACAATAGATAACAGTTTCACTCAGCTAATCGTGCATGCTTAGTTTCTTCAGAGTTACACAGAAAGAATAGACGGGCGTTTCAATTAAAGGATTTATTGAACAGTCTTGTTTCTCGTGTAAGAGATATGAGCTGTTATGATCACAAGACAGTATGCAAGATATATAATGTACAGCGTAAGCAGTAGAAAGAAATAATACTGCGCTAGCATTATCTTTTAGCTATGACACATATATTCATATAAATAAATAACATAAGCTAAAACTGCGAGTACTCATAAGATGCTTCTCTAAGCTAGTTCTACCCCAGTGTACCTAACCTAACCGAAGTGTAGTGCGAGGTAAGAAGTAGGTGATGTATTCTATAGTATGTTATGCTATAGTCTAGTATGCCAAGAGTCTGGTATGCCAAGAGTCCCTCTAGGTTCTAGTCAGCTCCATACCTTGAGAATGAGAGAGGTGGGAATCTCCTTCCGAATCTCGAACTCTAACACCCCGCGAAGGGAGTCAGAACACTGGAGGCTGGATTCTCTGCGAGCAGGGATGACAGTGTCTCTTGTCAGTGCGTCAGGCTGGGACACGGGCTCCTCTAAAGTCGAGGTCTCCTCCTAACTTGCTTGGGCAAGGGAAGGTATATTTATACCCGGTAGGTGCCTTGGAATGTTAGCATTGACGTGAAGTCGGACAGAGGAAGACGTCAGGAATGAACCCTTAAGCAATAGCGGTTCATGCATAATAGATGAGTTCTTGGAGAAATCAATAATCCTGTGCTAGGGGAATTCCCAAGAGCTTAAGGTTCTGGTTTCTAAGAACTCGTTGTGACGTAAGGTTGGACAGATGTCGGTGACCATGCCTGTATTTGGAGTGCATGGCTAATGCCTAAATAAGGACTGGGATTTTATGCCTATATAAGGGCAATGCGAATTGTGCCTATATAAGGACATGTTTCAGGAAAGCCTATATACGGACACCTAAAGCGGAATACAACATAAGTACGCGGATGAAATTGCACGTTTTTGCGCTGAACAAGGGTGTATATTTACTGGAGATTACACTGGAGAGAGCCAAGGAAGAACCGAGCTCAGCATGATGTTAGCCATGGCAGACACTTGGGAGGAGCTCAAGAGCCTGCAGGAAGGAGCTTCAGATCAGGAAAGAGATGTATGGATCAGATCAGGGTGTGAGAAGGGGGATATTGCCATTTGGGTTTCAAGTGATGGTCGAGCAGTGTTACCAGATGACCTATTGAGCCCGATGGCAAGGCAAATTCATGGTGCTGTGCATCTAGGAAGAGATGCGATGGTGCGAGTGTTCAGACAAACGTGGTACAACCCACGGTTTTGTGCGTTTGCTGAAGCAGTGTGTCATAGGTGTGTTACCTGTCAACAAATGAATGCTGGAAAGAAAACTGTGGTTGCACTGAGTCACATTGGGAGGTCGGGAGGACCTTTCAATAGGATACAGCTTGATTTTATCGAAATGCCTAGGTGCAACGGACTGAGGTACATTCTAGTGGTGGTATGTGTTTTTTCACGATGGGTGGAAGCTTACCCAACCCGAAGGTGTGACACCCTTACAGTAGCGAAGCTATTATTGAGAGAGTTGATTCCAAGGTTCGGTTTTCCAACTTCATTGGAATCGGATAGAGGAACACACTTCCACAGTGAGATCATGAAATTGCTTTGCGCTGCTTTAAATGTTGATCAGAGACTCCATTGTAGCTATCGACCAGAGGCTTCTGGGATAGTAGAGCAGATTAATGGAACTTTGAAAGCACAGATGGCAAAAGTGTGTTCGTCTACATCTCTGAAGTGGCCTGATGCATTGCCTCTGGTGTTGATTAGTGTTCGCAGTGTCCCAGATAGGAGGACCGGTCTTTCCCCGCATGAGATCCTTATGGGGAGGGGGATGCGATTGCCAGCAATACCATTCTCAGCCTTGATAAACATCACTGATGACTTAATCCTTGATTACTGCAAAGGACTAGCTGATGTGGTCCGTTCTATGTCTCAGCAGGTGGAAGCTGCTGCTGTTCCGGCTTCAAGAGATCTCTGCCACGACCTGTGCCCGGGTGACTGGGTGCTTGTCCGTAAGCACGTGAGGAAGAGCTGTTTGGATGCTCGGTGGCGAGGCCCTTACCAGGTGATACTTGTAACGAACACAGCGGTGAAGTGTGGAGGGTTGCCGAATTGGATACATGCTTCCCACACCCGCCGAGTTTCAGAACCCTTGGAAGAAACAGCTCCTCTCGAGAATGAAAATCCAGCTGTGGCGGCAGGGCCATGAGAGAGGACAAGCCAAGCTGTGACCAGGCTGAGGAGGGTTACGCTACACAAAACCCAGGTATTGACTCTGAGGAAGAAGGTAACGTTGCGGGTGATATAGAGTCAGACTCAGCCGAAGGAGGTGTTGCGCAGAGTGTTCGAGAGGAGAGCAAAAGGGCTGACCGAGCAAAAGAATCGTGGCCTGAAAGACAGAGAAGGCTGAACCTACGATTGGCCCCCGAAAGAGATCTTGCCCCTGTGTCTGAGACATCTGAATCAGAAGTGAGTGAAGAAGAGCAAGCCCAAGGAGGCCTGAGAAGGTCGAGAAGGACAAGAGTGCCTTGCCAGAGATACGCTGCCCCGGAGTGGACTTACGTAGTAACTGATGCCGGGAGTAGTGAGTTCCGGGAGGCTGAGGTCCGTGCGACTGATCAGCAGGAATCCTCTACTGAAAATTGATGTGGGACTGATAGTTCCAGGACTCGAAGTTGAAGGAGTGCTGACAATCACGGTCCCAAAACCTCCAGTTTTGAGCAAGGTGCGAATTCTGATATTGCATAAATTAGTTTTCCCAATGTTTGGATTTGAAGCATCACCTCATGAACTGGTAGATGTTCGTCTTGAGATATTGCAACATGTTCTAGCTGCAATCGGATCTGAACTTATCGTAGATTGCGAGTGAGCTGTGCGTTGTAAATAGGTGCTACAAAGAAGATAACCTAGGCCCGAGTGTTGAAGAATAAAATTAGGGTTTTTCAGTAGAAGAAGAAAGAGGGCTAGGGAAGTCTTTTTGGACTGTGTAAATAAATCCAGAAGAACTGAACTTTGAACAAATTTCCAGGATTTCCATGAACTTTGTTTGAGTTTCTGAGCAGCAAATTGAGGTGGAAAGAAGAGACTTTTGTGTATCCTCTAATTTGAACTGTTGTAACGAGAGAAAATGGAGTCTGGAAATCCGAACCGTAGATCCAAGTGTATGATAGGTGCTTCCATAGTGGGAGTGATAGTTTTAATAGTCATAGTTATTGTAGTGTCAGTTATTGTTCCACATGAGGTAGAAGTCGTAGCGGTGAAAGGGACACCTACACCCAGTACTTCTAGCAAAAAGGAGGATATCATAGGAGCTGAAAAGGCTATGCTAGATCAAAATAGTCGTAGATTGCATGTAGATTTGTCTAGAGGTGATTTTAAGCTTAATGCGTATGCCAAGCTGCTATATGAGTATATCGAGACGATGGATGTGAGTGACTGTTATGTATGTATGCAATTGCCTGCATCAGTGGATGAGGGCATTAGATACCATCATCTTCCGTTGACTTATGGGATTTCATGTAGTTTGTTGCTTAGCATGTTTTATGGGAGAGGTCATTATGAATACTTCTTTTCCAATTACGATGCGGTGCTTTCAGAGGTTCCAGCATATAAGCACCTGAATAAGTACGATTATTATAAGCAGGAGGATAGAATTGGGAAGTATTTCATACCAACTATAACGTTAGATACCGCTTATGCACATAGACATAACCTGACGTGTTCACTAACAGAGATAGAAAAGAAGTTTGTAGATCAAGTAGAGGATAGATATAGACAGCTAACACAAACACGTAACACTGGAGAAAGTCCATTAGATTGGACAAAGGAGGAGTTGGCTCACAGAGCGAAAGGGAGCTATGGCCCTATAGCGTTAGATCTGGTGCAAAAAGGGAAGCTGTGTGTGAAACGTGTCCAGACCTATCATGATAAGGTTTATGTGGGACAGAGTGCGTGTGATCACGTTTTCACCATGGAAGAGTCAGCGAAGAACTTTTTGCATGGTCCGGTACAAGTGGTGCCAACAGTATACTTTGTATGTGGGAAAAACGCATATGTGAGATTGCCTGCCAATTGGTACTGTACTTGTTACCTGGCAGCTGTTTTCCCTAAGATTTACCATGTAGAGGAGCTAGGACTCCTGGAAGGGGGAATGCATTCTAGGGTAAGGAGAGATGCAAGTGCAGAAGGAGTGATTGGAGATATTTTTGGAGCTGTAATACCAGGTTTAGGAGTGATTTTGAATGATGTGAAGATTAGAAAGCTGGCGACTGTTGTGGACAAGTTGTCGACGAATACAGCTAAATCACTATTGCTTGTGGATGGAGAGATGTTGTCGATAAGGACAATGGTGATGCAGAACCGTCTTGCTTTGGATGTCTTATTGGCAAAAGAGGGCGGAGTCTGTAAAATGCTGAAGGTGCAAGAGTGCTGTACTTATATACCAGATAATAGTAAAGATCTGAAGAAGTATATAAGTAACATCACTGAGATTCATCATGAGATCCAGGATCTGACTGAAGAGGGTGTTTAGGAGAAAGTTGGAAAAGGGTTTGGTAGAGTGGGGAGTTGGTTTGCAAGCCTGGGAAAAGGTATCCTTGGTTACATTCTGAGACCTATCATTATAATCGTGGTCTGCGTGATTTGCCTGTGGGGTTTTGTGAGGGCTTATCAGTGGTACAGGGCGAATCAAGTTGAAAGATCCTTTAGGGAGAGGGAGGTAAGGATGTCTAGACTGCAGGACAGTCATTATGAGAATATCAAGAATCTGGAAAGGTTCCGACAGGGAAGGATGGCTACAAGCTCTGTTTAGGTCGGTTCTTTCTCCAGGGAATTGTGATTTTGTTGATGACACTAGTCATCAGAGGGGCGAACTGATAGAGCGCAGTGATATTCTGAAAATTGTAGGGGTACATTTTATTCATGAATAGCCCGAACCCGCATATATTCTTATGTGTGCGTTAACCTTATTTAGAATTTGTGTTGTAATAATCAGTGGTAAATGAAATGTTAAGATGAGTTGTGCCATTCAAGAAACGTAAAGTGGCATTTAGAAGGAATTATGTAACTTTCGATGTTCATTGCAAATGCATAATGAGGTAGTTATATGTAATGTAATGCAGTAGATTTAAACGTGCATCATGTTGAAGTTGCACACACATAGGTGACTAATTGTGTTTAAATGTGATGAAATGTAGTGCTTACAGATGTAACATTTTAAATGTGTTTAAGTTGATGTTAAAGGCCTAGATGGAGTATTTGCTCCTTTGCGTTAAGAAAGGCCTATTCGTTTTCCTTATGTTAGCTGGTTTATGTAGGCCCGAAACGCATTTTCCCCTGGTGAGGCTCTCATTTGGAGACAGTCAGCGAAATTCATGTGCGTGCAAGGTTGTTCTGTTCTCATGCTTCTGTTGCAGGTGCAAGGACACCGTCCTCGTTAGTTAGAATAACGCTTTTGTTTTAGGAGTTAGGTATGGAAGAAACCTGTTACAAAGTCCTCAGGAATGCCGATAATTGGGAGTTGTGCCGAAGAAGCCTGAGACCCAAGGACACACCAACCGTTGCTGGAACGAGTACATGTTTTGGTGGAAAGTTACCTACGAGAGGTGCCTGGCCAGAGGAGGTGTTTCAGGAGGCGTGGTTATTAAGTGTCCATTTTGTATTTGGGACAGTGCCCCGAGGGATTGAGAGCAGAGAGCAGAGAGAAGAGGGCAGAGAGCAGAGAGAAGAGGGCAGAGAGCAGAGAGAAGAGGGCAGAGAGCAGAGAGAAGAGGTCAGAGAGCAGAGGGAGAAGGAGAGAGCTGTTAGAGGGTAGAAGGAAGGGATCGATTCTAGAATGAAGACTTGGGGGGCATATTCTCAAGGACTTATCGCTGAGTTAGCGGCACTTTATCGCAGCCAAAGTGGCGATAAAATCATCGCACCATTCACAAGCTGGTGTTAACAGCCCAGAACACCATTTTACCCGCGATAGCATCCGCAAAAAACATCGCCACAGATGACCCCCGCAACTATCGCTAATGAGATGCATAGTAGGCGTACCCGTGCAAAAAGCCGCGAAAACACCACTCCGCAACATTCTCAATGACCAGCCAGATCGGCGATAAGACCACAAAACAGGCGATAAGGCCCGTTAGCAGCAGGAAACTAACACCTGCTCTGACCTGGTGCAAAGTCGGACCACAGCCTGCACCACAAAATGGAGCCCAGCCCAGAGCCATACCTGAAGGGCAACAGATGCCATGGAGCCACTGATCATGCAGCTCGGAGCCCCAACAGGGCCACAACACCCACCGCCACCACCCCCAGGACCTCCCACAGGGCCCCCCCCCTGCCAAAGACATACCACATCAACTATACGGAACATGTACCAAATAATACGCCAGATGTTGCACAATCACATTTGGTGGAATGCATGTGTCTTCACAAAAATGAGCATCACACATCCACCTTCGATGTAACAAATGAAAATGTATTCAAAGAAACACAGAATAGAAATGAAGACACATGGCGGCTCCCCTCGGGACAATCCATAGGTCACAGCCTGCAAGACAAAAATCATGATGAGAAGGTGTGTCTTGCACACATCAAAGGACTGAGAGAGAGCGAAGGAGAGAGAGAGAGAAAGAGAGGGAGCGAGAGAAAGACGGACAGAGAGGGGGAGCCAGAGAAAGACGGACAGAGAGGGGGAGCCAGAGAAAGACGGACAGAGAGGGGGAGCCAGAGAAAGACGGACAGAGAGGGGGAGCGAGAGAAAGACGGACAGAGAGGGGGAGCGAGAGAAAGACGGACAGAGAGGGGGAGCGAGACACAGATAACAGAAGAGACGGACAGGGAGAGAGAGTGCCGACAATGCGCACCCAGGCCACACTGCTCACCTGCTGCCACCGGTGTGTCTCCAACCACGTGCCGGTATGTAGTGCAGTTCACCAGGTCACACATCTGAAACAGATCCGTCATCTGTAACGGAGTACAGATACCTGAATGGCAAAGTACATACAATTGCACAAGACATCATCGCCTGTCTGCCCCTGCGCACCCAGGCAGATGCACCCCAGCCCCTCCCACCGCCCAGCGGTGCATGCCCGCCCCTGCGCACCCAGGCCTCACTGCTCACCTTCCGCCCTTGGCGTGTAGCAATGAGGGCCCACCACGTGCCGCTGAAAGCCACATGCCCGGGGCCCGTGGACATGGCACCCTCCACACCATGCAGCCCCGCTCCGCAGGCCACCAGGTCTCACATATGATTCTGGGTCTTGATTTCGCCATGGCAGAGGACATACCAGTGCACCGGGCATCATCGCAGGCTGCACACCCGCTCAGCCCTTGAGGTGCCACTAACTCTGTGATCCGGGATGCGAC
Source organism: Calotriton arnoldi (assembly GCA_963921515.1). NCBI lineage: Eukaryota > Metazoa > Chordata > Amphibia > Caudata > Salamandridae > Calotriton > Calotriton arnoldi. The sequence goes on from CAWUFW010000041.1 coordinate 3,299,892, forward strand.
GCCACGAGGTGGTAGGCCCGCGCTGCCCTCTGGCTCTGGCCTACACTGCGGTCCAGCAGGGCACACAAATCCTGAGAAGTCCGGACGGCCGGGACGGGGCATCTTCGCAGGTTGCACACCCCTCAGCACTTAAGGTGCCCCTACCTCAGTGCACCCAAAGTCACCGTCCCGTGGCGGTGTGCCTGTGCCGGCCGCAATGTATCCGGTGCTACCAAGTCTGTGTCCCAAAGTCATGGTCCCTGTATGATTGGGTATCGTGTTGCGGATGCCATCATGTCACCTCCGGTCCTGGGGAATGTGATGTTGCAGGGCCCGAGGCCATCATGCCTACATTGACACCTCACGGGTGCACCCAGATAGAGAGTGGAAATGGCGTCGAGCACGTGCGCCCGTCCCTTTTCATTGGCAGGGTCACATGTCCCGTGACGCGTGTGCTGGATGGGTGTGGTGTGGGTGTAAACCAGCCGTGAGGGAGTGGCTGTGGCATGCTGACAACTAGACCTGTGAGCAGCAGATCACCACAGGAAAGACAGGGGACATGTAGCATTGCCGTCCCCCCCTGTGAGCGTAAGCAGAGTGGCCTGGCCTGGCGTATGCCAGTCCAGCATAAGGGTCTGTATTTGACCCCGGGGCCCTGGGCGTGGTTCCGTACTGGGCTGGACAAGGAAGTAACTCATGCGTGTGTCCCTGTTGTTGTGTCAGCGCCACCCGGACCGCATTGGGCAATGTGTCACCTTGTCACCCCTGTTCTACGACATGAGCCACATGGACGTAAGAGGAGTCCAGTGAGCCCACATTCATCCATACTTCCACACTTAAAAGACCATAGACATGACACATCTGTGTGTATATGAATGTTTAATGCACATTCAGTGGAATGTTGCATCTGGAGCAGTACAGGGCCAAGCAAAGCCCACATGACGATGTTGTCCCGTGGAGGTCCAGCCAGGGTCCTCCAGGGAATGACAAGTCCAAAGGAAGAGGACGAGTATAGTCTGCAGTCTGATTGCTATGTCAATGGCGATCAAACATCATATGGCAGTCCATGTCGAGGTCCAAGGTGAGTGTCGCAAAGTGCATCGGGGGGACAGTGGAAGGTGATGATGCAGAGGGCAGTACCAAGCTGAAGCCGGACCTATGGATGAGATGCATGCTGCTGCGTTCTCCTCACCACGAGGGCAGTATCATCCGCATCTTCGTTCTCTGCTGTTTCATGTGCCTCACGTGTGGGTGATGGTGTTCTGTCTCCAGCACTGTGTGGCAGTGACACATCTGTGGCCGGAGGTGGAAGGTCTGCCGCACTGTGTGGCACTGACACTTCAGGGGGCGGAGATGTGGATGGAGTGGTGGCAGCAGCATGCATACGCACCAGGCCTTGTGGCAGCAATGCCATGAGGAGGGTCCTGAGGTCATTGAGGAACCCAGCTACCTCTCGCTGGTGTGCAGCCATGGCAGCCGCTCGTTCCGCATTCACCCGCTCCATGGTCTCCATTAACCTCCGTATGTTTCCCAACTCCCGTGTGACATCGCTAGAGCCACTCTGACTGGACAGTTGTACTATTTTCTGAGTCAGGGCTCCAGCGATGTCAGCCATGGTCCGTTGGAGAGCATGGAGCGGACTGTGGGCGTCCGTTAGGGACTGTGAGTGGTCCCTGATGGGACATAGACACCCACGTATGGCCTCTAGTTTGTCTGCCATGTAGTCAAAGCCCACCCGCACCTGTTCAGCCAGATTCTCCTGGCACCCCAAAACACGGCGTTGGAAGGCCATGTGTTCTCCGTGGGGGTCCTGGGAGGCAGCAGTGGTGGTGGGTGCTGCCTGCTGTGTGGTCTGTGCAGGGGGTGGGGTCTCCTCGTAGGAGCTGGGCTGCCCAGCTCCTGGAAGTGGGCTGCGGAGGCTCTCCACGAGCAGTTGGAGGGCGTCAGAGTCAAAGCTGTGGTCGTCCTCTTCGTCTCCAGAGAAGAGAGGCTCGGACTGCTCTGCAGGAGGTGTTGATTCTCCCTCTGCAATGTGAAGGGGAGATGCAGTTTAACAATGTGTCCACATGTATGTTGTCGCATTGTACATGTTTACATACAGACAGCATGACTGGGTACATTGTGGCTGTTTGGGAGGAGCTGCCTATTTGATGGGGGACAGTGGACATTTCGACAATATCACGGATGTGTGTTTGTACTTGTACATTATCAACGCACATATCCCTGCAATGCCAATTGTGATTGGCCAGTGTCTGCACCCAAACAGCACCAGTAGTGTCCTGTGTTCTGTTGTAGGTGTTTTGCGGATTGTGTCACATCGTTGTCAATGTAGATGTGCTCTGTATGTGATGTGTGTGCTGCATTTTTGGGGAGTCGCCCCTGCAGCTCAGATTTTGCTGCCCCTTATCACTTTCATGAGGTGTGCCTCTGACTACTGTGCTTGTACAGTGTTGACATGTTGCATACTGGGGTACGTTGGTCTCTTGGTGGGAGTTGGTGGTCTGGGGCATGGTGTGTCCGCAGATGTGCTCAAGTTAATTGTGCATGTGTGCCATTGTGCCCATCTCTCCCCGTCCCCCCAGGCCCTGGTTGTTACTCACCCTGTTGCTGTTGTGTAGGGTCCTGTTGAGCAGTGTCCGGGCCCCCAACTCCTGCCACCATCTCCCCACTGATGACTGTGGAGACCATTTCCTCCATGTCGTCCAGCTCCTCCTGTGGCGCTGGGCTCCCACCTCCAGTCTGCATTGCTGCCTTCAGGTTGTTGGCGAGTTTCTGCTTGGTTTTGCGCTTGACATCATTCCAGCGCCTCTTGACCTCGCCCATTGTCCTCTTCAGCACTCCGACTGCATTCACCTTGTCCACGATGGACTGCCATAATGTATTTTTTGTTGCCAATGACACAGTGGAGGTGACGAACAGTTGTTGATGGTGTTCTGTCACCTCCGTTATCAGGATCCTGTTTTCCTGCGGACTGAACTTTGTCTTCCTCTTCTTCTTGTCCTTGCCCTTCCCTGACCCCGAAGTCCCAGGATGGTCCTCCGGGGGGCTTGTGGGGTTCTGGCTCTCCTCCGTACTTGCTCCGGCAACGTCCATTGTGCTTCGCTGTTGTTTGGCATTTGTTTGTCTGTTTTTTTTCTGCTTTTATGGTGATTGTTCCCGCCTGACGCGTGTGGATTGCAGGCCTGTAGCTGGGTTTCGCTGATGTTCGTATCGCGATTGGCCTCATTGCAGCTTTTTTTGCGTTGGTGTTTCGCATTTTTGCGGCATGGCGTTGATTCTAACGAGGTCAGTTGGTGCATTATCTGGGGAGTATCGCATGGGGCCGCCGTGTTGTGAATACTTGGTTAACAAGGTGTTAATTTCCGGCGATGGACTGCGATATGCAAAGTTGCGTTAAGCTAAATTTGCGGTGGTTATCACACGTTCTTGAGAATATGCCCCACAGTCTGGCTTTTACAATGCGAGTGTACTTCTTAGGAAGTCTTCACGAGCTGACACCTTTTCTTGATCTTGCTTGGGTAATGTTAAGTAGGGATGCCACTTTAGAATAGTGTAGGGACAGATTAATGGATTTCCTTTACAGATACTAATGAAGACTAATATAGACGTTGGTGCAGTTATTGCTTGTTTAGTATTCCTGGAATTTCTTATTCTCTTTATGCTATATCGGATTAGATTGGTTCGTAGGATGGACTTTGTATTAGTGCCTTTGTATTTTTACAACCTCGTCCTGAGGTGTCTGTATGTTCAGTTATTTTTGTTTTTGTAATAAACCCCTAAACTTGGAATTCGGAGTCAGTGATCTTTTCCGAGATTTTCTTACATTGATTCATGCCAGTTTGGAACGATTGTATTGTTTCTCCCCTTTACACTTCTCAGCAGGTAATAAAGGTCCAGTCGACCGAGGGTTCCTAGTAATTTGTACGGTGGAATCCGGCCTTATCATTACTGTGCATGTCACAGTACTGGAACACCAATGGGTGCTGGGGAGGTGAATCAACAAAATTGTGTGTGTGAGTCTGTATGCTTGTGTATTTCTATATGGGTTGCGCATGTGTGCATGTGGGTGCTTGTGCATGTTTTTGTCAGTCTGTGTTTGTGTTGCACATCAGTGATTATTTCTCTTTGTGTTTATGTGTGAGTACATGTACCTTTGTGTTTTTGTCTGTATGTTGTGTGTGTGTGTGTGACAGTGTGCGTGTGTTTGTATGTGTTTGTTTTGTGTTTGTGTGTGTTTTTTATGCGTATGTTTGTGTATGTGTCTGAGTTGTACATGTATGTGTTTGATTCTGTGTGTGTATGTGTTTGATTCTGGGTGTGTGTGTGTTTATTGCCTCGCTCTGTTTTATAACAGATGGCCGGTTCTCATAATGATTAGGGTGGGGGTGGTTGTGTGTTATGTGTGCGGTGTGTATGGTGAGTTTGTGTGTGAATATGCATGTGTGTGGTGGGTCCCTGTGTGTGTGTGTGTTAAGTGGTGTGTGTGTGTCTTTGTGTGTGCGTGCGTGTGTGGTGTGTGTGTGCATGCATGTGGTGTGTGTGTGTGTATGCATGTGTGTGAGTGTGTGTGTGTGCACGCACATGTGTGTGCATGTGTGTCTGTGTATGTGTGTTTATATGTGTGTGTGAGTGTGTATGTGTGTTTGTGTATGTGTGTGTATGTATGTGTGTGTATGTGTGTGCGTGTGCATGTGTGTATGTGTGTGTGCATGTGTGTGTGTATGTGTGTGTGCATGTGTGCATGTATGTATGTGTGTGTGAATGTGTGTGTGCATGCATGTGTGTGTGTATGTGTGTGCGTTTGTGTGTACCCCTGTATGTTTCCCAGTGCAGCAGAGGCCTGGCTTTGTGAATCTCCCACCCTTGGGCTCACCCTGCATCGAGATGGCTCTGGAATGCGCCTATCAGTGAATGTTTCACATTCCTCCTCTCAGGCTCCACTTCAGACAGCTCAGATAAGAGGGATTGGTCCAGCGCCTGTGCCTGGAGTGCCTGGAGTGCTCGTGAGGAATCCCCCGCCCCCTCTCGAATACCACCGGGTGAGGGTGGGCAGTGGGTGCCTGAGATGTCTCTCACCCCGAGTACACGTGAGGGCTGCAGCTTTCTTACCACTGCAGACATGTCTCTTACATGAAAAGGTGGGAGACATTCATGCTGCCGGTGACTGCAAGAGATGTCTGGTACCAGGTGGACAATGGAGGGCATCAGGCTGTCTGAGAGTGGGGTATCTCTCCCCCACACGGAAGGGATGAGACACTCTCAGGCTGTCTCTGAGTACATCCCATGCTTCTTATAGTTAAAAGATGGTACGAATTCCTGATGTCTGTGAGTGCAGTAGACGTCTCTAAGAGTGAAATCCTCAGAGAGGGGAAATCACGTGCCCGTGAGTGGCTGAGATGTCTCTAACAGTGGACAGATGTGCGGATGTCGGACCGTCAGTCAGTAGGAGAGGTCACGTACACTGGGTTCATAGGAGGATGCGTTGTGTCTGTGAGTCAGAGGTGTGTCTTACAATGAAATAATGAAGGAATTAACTGCTGTCTCTTAGCGCCGAGAAGCCTCTGATGGTGAGTGGTGAGGCTCAGGTGCCAGGATGAGACCCTATGAAGGCCTCTAGCGCTCACCAGGATGAAATGAGGGCTTAGTGTCAGGCGTTTATTTATTTATGCGTTTTTATATAGCGCGGACTTTACCCGAAGGTGTCAGAGCGCTTCACAATAGGAACAGTAACATTACATGAGGAGAAGGTTACAGGTGAGCATAATACAAAAGCAAACGACCCTTACAAGGGGCCTCTCTGTGGACAGATGAACCATTGGTGTCATGCTGGGCTCATCTGATGCCCTCCTGCACTCCAAGGTCCAGATGCCAGGCTGAGACCCTTTGAGGGACTGTGGAGCCCACCATGTTTAACTGAGGACTTAGGGGCAGATTTACAAGCCCCTTGCAACACTTTTGTGCCGCCGTTGCGTCACTTTTTGTGACGCAGCATAAATAATACACCATGTTGCGACCTATTTACAACGTGACGCATCTAGGGAGATGCGTCACGTTGTAAAGCCCTGTGTAACATTATACCTGCATCAGGTATAATGTATGCAGGGTGGGCGTTCCCCCCCAAAAAGCCATGTAGAACTGACTCAGTGAAATCTACAAGATTTCACTGCGTCACTCTACGCCTTTACTGCGTCAAAATCCCTACGCCTGCTAAGACTAGGCGTAAGGAACGATGCAGGGCTTTTTGAACGGCACTCACCTATCTGCTGTGGCGCATTGCTGGAGTTGCGCCACTTTCATGAGCAACTCCAGCAATGCGTCACTTTTGGGCCAACAGATGCGTCAGAATTTCTGACGCATCTGTTAAGCCTTGCACCATGGAGCGCTGTATTGTAAATACAGCGCATCCCTGGTGGCGCTGGCACAAGGAAACTGACGCATCTTTGCAGATGCGTCAGTTCCTTGTCAATGAGGCCTTAGGGACTTATTTGAAAGCCCTGTGCGCCGCTGGTACGTCACTTTTTCGCAGGAGTGGCGCAAGGAGCTTGTACATAAGCCCCTTAGTGTCATTCTCGGACCATCACATGATCCAAGGGACCCTCTGTCCTTAGCTGAAGTTCTGATGCCATGCTGGGCTCGCCTGAGGTCCACGGGCACCCTGAGCTCCCTTACTACCCACGGCGCATGAATGACAAGGACCCTTATGCCACTCACGGCACATCTGTGGGTAACAGAGCTCTGGTGCCAGTTTGAAGTGCTCTGCCTGGCCAAGATGCTGTCAGTAACTGAGGCCTCAGAGTCAGGCTAGCGCCCTCCCCATCAGTGCGCCCTTCTGGCTACCGCTCATGTTGGTGCCAATCTGAGCTCCTCTGACTGCCAGTGGCCCATGCTGTCAGTGTCTGGCTGGGACCCTCACACTGCCCACTGGCACATGTGTGGATAACTGAAGCCTTGGTACCAGGCTGTACAAAGGAAACAAGGGGATCCCCAGGGCCACTGTAATTATGCGATTATGCGGCCACAGAGATTTTCGCATGATTATCGATTATCCACATGTGCCATGTAACCCATCATCTGCTGCAGAATCTGAAGATTTAACAAAAAAACTTTGTTTTTACCTCAAACGGTCAAAAAGTTACTAAAAACGCAGCAACACGGGTAGCTGCGCAATATAAGGCAGCTTGTAGAGGTCAACTGGTTGCTTATTGCGATATGTGGGTGTTAAAATACGGTGCAACCAATGCCCAGACAGTGTTAATCAGTGTATAGATGACAAAATAATGAAGTAATACTGTCACAAAATGTGGCGCATTACGCCACATAATTTGCCTTTTCTTGTCGCGAAATTTACTAAACTCTGCCGCATAATTTGGCCCTTCCCTGCCACATATTTCCAGTGGCCCTGGGCATGCCCAATCTGCCAGACCAGGAAACGGAGGCAATCTGGGATTCACTCAGGGAACGCGCTATCTCTGAACACTCGCTTGTGTAATCAATGGCTGCCTTCTCTCTTAATTTACTCATTCTTGGGCAGCGTACAGCCTCCCTTGTGCCCCCTGACTCATTCATCTGATGGTTCAGCCTTGACTCATTCTAGTTCTGTCAGAGGCCTTCCACCACTAACGCAAACGCTCTAGAGCAGAGGTCTTCAAACTTTTGTAAGTTGAGCCCCCCAGCTGAATTTTTTGAAATGTCGGGCCCCCCCACCACCTGACAGAAATTTCTGGAATCTGGTACACTACATAATTGACCGCCACTCGCATATCCCGGGCCATATCCGGCAAATAATGTTCAACGCAATAAGAGTTTAGTTAACTATAGATTGCAGAGTGAACAGTGAGGGGGACAGGTGAGTGAAGTGTCACATGAGTACAGGGTGAGTAGTGTGCTTGTGTGACTGCAGGGTGAGGTACAGGGTGAACAGCGCAAGTGCATTGTGAGTGCAGAGTGATCACTGTGAGTGCAAGGTGAGCGGGTGAATGGTGTGAGTGCATGGGGAACAGTGTGAGGGCATTGTGATCGCTGTGAGTCCAGGGTGAGCGTGAAAGTGAAGGGCGAAAATGAGGAGTGTGTTGTCTGAATGTAGGGTGCATTCCCAGACACTTGAAGTATGTCAGCATGTTATGGACGGCGGCGTAGGATTTCACATAGAAGTTAAACTATTGCTATTATGGCATTAACCAGGGATCGAGGAAATAAATAACGTGCTGATCCTGCAACAAACTTCCAGTTTTATGATTAGGGTTGCCAGCTCCTTATTTTGATGTCCCAGGCGGTACAAAAATAAGCAGTCAACTAAAGCGGTATTTTCAGCACTTATCTGTGCATACTTCGAACAGCAAATATAAATAGAAAGCACTTTAAATTGTGTTCTAGGGCTGCCTGAAAGATCCATGACTGAAAGGGAACAAAGACAGAAAAGTCACATTACAAATGAATACATACTTCTTTATTTTTAACCCGAATTTAGTGCCAAGACAAGCAATTTGCAGGGTGTTCATACAACACATGGCTGGCATTTTTCTTTTGGCAACTTGAAGCCCTTCTAGCCCTGTGGGTGTTGCTGCCTGCCTGTATAATTCTAAAAGAAACTACTAACTTTCCAGCTTGGCTGCTGTGCTCTTCTAATGCAGCCCAAGTGCAACATTCTACACAATTGCCTGGGAGGCCTATGTAATTGTTGAACTCCAGTACGGGAGTATTTTAGAGAAAGTTAAACATTCCCCAAATATTTACAAACAGGTTTGAAATGGTGTAATTTAGCTTCTCTGTGCAGACCCAGGGGCTGCTGCCCTAAAGGTGCCTCTGAAGACATCCCCTGGGATGGTGGCGCGCCCCCTTGATTGAAGAACTCTGACTTAAGTGTACCCTAACACCTCATTCCACATTGTACACGTCACACCATTGCCCCCAAATCTTTTGGTATTTCCATGTGTGGGACTCTTAAAGTCAACGGGTCTCCGGAGAAGTGCAGAGCTGCCAAGGTTTCAGATTGCTATGTGTGACATTTTCATAATGTTAGTGTCTTATGAGTGACATTTCAACGACTATGAGTGACTTTCTCGCAAGCAAAATTAAGCAAAGAAGATGAGGGAAACATAAATATCAGAAATCACACCCAGTTGAGCAACGAGAAACTCTTAAGAAGTCACTGAACTAAAGTGTGCAACAGGACTCAATACTTCATGACTAGGTAAAGCACCTGGTACATGTTTCATTGAGAGTTAGATGTGGTCCTAAAATCTTACCAAATAAAACAATAAAAAACACTTCAAATTTTTGTTTGATTCTTGAGTTTTATCCCATACTTGCCATGTTAAAATCGAAATTACGAGTCCAAGAATGCAAAACTATCTTGACTAAAATGGCAGGAATAGCCAATATGTTATGAATGACATGGAGGCTACTTGGAAGCTATTCAAAACAAACGTTTTCACCTCTGCTCAAATGGGCACGTAAAACTGCTTTGAAAATTGTGTGCAACAGCTAATAATCCCCAGTGGTTGCTACTGCTAATAGAAAGCCAAAACCAACATCATTGCCAGCTCCACACCATCCCTTTGCAAACCGTGCAATGATGTTGGTTTTGGCTTTCTATTAGCAGTAGCAACCACTGGGGATTATCAAATAAAGATTTATTGATGAGGATAGTAGGTCTGCAGCCGCACACTCGGCAGTGGTCTAGCAGCTTCATGCGAAGCGTGTCACCTGAGAAATCACCAACATAAATACATTTTAAAACAATTTAAAAGGATGGTTTCCTTGGACATTTTTCAAATAAAAAAAAATCAGTGACATGTTGAACACTCAGGTAAAAAATAATGATCGTTTGCATTCTGATATGTGTAGTCCCTCATACTTAACTGGAAAAGACAAACCAGATTGTGAGAAACACACAAGCACTGTACTCACTCTGGACATGGGACTGATCTCAAAAGTTCTTCAGCCTTCTTACTCTTGACCTCGAATAAGACTATGAGCCTTGTAAGCGCTACAATAGGCTGCTATCACATGCCAGACGTGCGCTATATGGCTGACAGTAAAAATACAGGCTTGGGTTTGCAAAGGCTGCACTGTGGGATGATGACATATGTAAGTGAAGAAAAAAGCAATGTATGGGGTACCATTGCAGGGACCACATTCTGGCTAGAAAGCTTCCCTTCTGTAACATTCATGTGCTCTCCGCCTCGGACGCTGATATAATGAGTAGGCAAGGGACTTGTGTGAGCTGCGAGAGGAATCTGAACCACAGCAAATGAAAACTGTGGAGCGCCGTGAGTCAAAGATCAAATACAATAGGAGCTAATTAGGCCTATGTGCAGGCACAGAATACAAATTTAAAGAAGGTGGTTTGAGTGAGAATATGGTTGAACACTTTAGCGAAGAGATAATCCAAACTCATGGTAAGCGTATCAGGAAATATATCGGTTAAGATATTTACACACTAACAAAATCTAATTACAAGCAATAACATGCTCACATTTTAAAACAAGCCTCAAACACTTCCCCATAGAATTCCGCCACAGCTCCTCCAGATTGTCGAATTTCTCTGCCATGTCGACCGTCTCCTGCCTGACTGAACATCTTCCTGGGTCCAGTATAAACCAGTGCAGGACGAATGCTCAGACTGCCCTTGATGGGAACATGATCCACAACACCACAACAAACACAAGGCTGTGGTGAGCGTAAGGGGGAATCATCTGCAGCAACGGGGGAAGTGTTAAGGTAGCAGGGGCATAGTGAACTGGGCGCATCAATAGTAGGCATCGAGGTGATGGATATACGACTGAAACAGTGCAGCATAAGCACTGAAATCCGACAGCACAGAAGGGTTCCAGAGTGGGTGAACGATCACCACGTTGCAGGACGGCCCTGTAGCATCCAGGACATAAGTGCCAGCCCCCGTCCACCTGCCCTGCGGAGCCACGTCTTGAGGCACTTACATTTTGAGGCTAGATTGCTTACCGGCAGTGCAGCAATGCGCAGATAAAGCGCTGTGCGCGAGGATGCTTTTAGGCGCACACTGTGATCAAAACCTCCGCTATGGCCGAATATCAGCCCAACATTCCCCCTCCCCCCGACTTCGAGAAAGCCCTCTTACCTGTGCAGATTTCAGCAGTCCTTCACAGCGAGGCGACAGGAAAACGTAGGAAAGCATTCACAAGAAACAGGAAGAAGAGGCAGCAAAAGTGGAATGCAGGAGCTTTATTTATGCCTGCAAATTTCGCGGCACTTCCTGCTATCTCAGCTGCTGTCCCCCTCATTGGTGGAACGTCACTGGTGACGTTCCTGCGTGCTGATTGGAGAAAGCGGGAGCAGCAGCCAATTAAAATCCCCATTTGAAATGGGAGATAACTTACGACGTGGGACGGAGGAAAAACAAGACAACAAAGGTAAGAATTTCGGGTGGAGTGCGCGCCCCCCCTGGGATGGTGGCACGCCCCCCCTGGGGGGCGCGCCCCACAGATTGAAGAACACTGCTCTAGAGGAATGCTTCGCTGAGTCCTACTTGACAGGTGCTGCTACATCCCCAGAAGTCCTCCATGATTGGTTTCTCTTTCCTTTTCGCCCCCACTCAGCAGCAGGCTTAACCCTGCTAGAATCAAGTGCTCATTCCTATCTCTCATGTCCTGATGCTGACCTCCTATTGCCTAGAGGTCGAAACGTGGTGGACTGCAGAATTCATATAGGCTCCCGTTTTTTTATCCCATTTCTATAAATCGCTTGAAGAATCAGAGTCATAGGTCTTTTATTCCGCTGCATCTTTCACTCTCACATTGGCACCCCTTCACGTTTTCGAGTACTTTTTCACACATAGTTATTGCTTATTTCATTTGCTAATTTTGTGAAACCATTTCATTAGTTGTAATTTGTTACGGTTGGTTTGTAAACTCTTTAGTCAGAACACAGAATGTCTAAATTGTAAACAATTCTTGATTTATGCATCTCGTGTGAATATCAGCTGCACTCACTAAACCATAGAATTGTTATCTTTCGAATGAGCCTGCAGTGCACTATTGTTGTCTGCTATATTGGTACCAGACTGAGCTCCAGTGACGGCCCAGGGTGTATAACCTCTGTGACTGAGGTCTTGGTACCACACTGAGCTCCTGTGATGGCCCAGGGTGTGTACCCTCTGTGACTGAGGCCTTGGTACCAGACTGAGCTCCTGTGACGGCGAGGGTGTATATGCTCTGTAACTGAGGCCTTGGTACCGGATTGAGCTCCTGTGACGGCCCAGGGTGTATAACCTCTGTGACTGAGGTCTTGGTACCGGACTGAGCTCCTGTGACGGCCCAGGGTGTATACCTTCTGTGACTGAGGCCTTGATATCAGGCTGAGCTCCAGTGATGGCCAGGGTGTATACCCTCTGTGACTGAGGTCTTGGTACCAGACTGAGCTCCTGTGACGGCCCAGGGTGTATACCTTCTGTGACTGAGACCTTGGTACCGGACTGAGCTCCTGTGACGGCCCAGGGTGTATAATCTCTGTGACTGAGGTCTTGGTACCGGACTGAGCTCCTGTGATGGCCCAGGGTGTATACCTTATGTGACTGAGGCCCTGATATCAGGCTCAGCTCCAGTGATGGCACAGGGTGTATATCCTCTGTGACTGAGGCCTTGGTACCAGAATGAGCTCCTGTGACGGCCCAGGGTGTATATGCTCTGTGACTGAGGCCTTGCTACCAGACAGAGCTCCAGTGACGGCCCAGGGTGTACAACCTCTGTGACTGAGGTCTTGGTACCAGACTGAGCTCCTGTGATGGCCCAGGGTGTGTACCCTCTGTGACTGAGGCCTTGGTACCAGACTGAGCTCCTGTGACAGCGAGGGTGTATATGCTCTGTGACTGAGGCCTTGGTACCAGACAGAGCTCCTGTGACGGCCCAGGGTGTATAACCTCTGTGACTGAGGTCTTGGTACCGGAATGAGCTCCTGTGACGGCCCAGGATGTGTACCTTCTGTGACTGAGGCCTTGGCACCAGACTGAGCACCAGTGACGGCCCAGGGTGTATACCCTCTGTGACTGAGGCCTTGGTACCAGACTGAGCTCCTGTGACGGCCCAGTGTGTATACCCTCTTTCACTGAGGCCTTGGTACCGGACTGAGCTCCTGTGACGGCCCAGGGTGTATACTCTCGGTGACTGTGGCCTTGCTACCAGACTGAGCTCCTGTGATGGCCTAGGGTGTGTACCCTCTGTGACTGAGGCCTTGGTACCAGACTGAGCTCCAGTGACGGCCCAGGGTATATAACCTCTGTGACTGAGGTCTTGGTACCGGACTGAGCTCCTGTGACGGCCCAGGGTGTGTACCTTCTGTGACTGAGGCCTTGGCACCAGACTGAGCACCAGTGACGGCCCAGGGTGTATACCCTCTGTGAATGAGGCCTTGGTACCAGACTGAGCTCCTGTGACGGCCCAGTGTGTATACCCTCTTTCACTGAGGCCTTGGTACCGGACTGAGCTCCTGTGACGGCCCAGGGTGTATACTCTCTGTGACTGAGGCCTTGGTACCAGACTGAGCTCCTGTGACGGCGAGGGTGTATATGCTCTGTGACTGAGGCCTTGGTACCAGACTGAGCTCCAGTGACGGCCCAGGGTGTATAACCTCTGTGACTGAGGTCTTGGTACCGGACTGAGCTCCTGTGACGGCCCAGGGTGTGTACCTTCTGTGACTGAGGCCTTGGCACCAGACTGAGCACCAGTGACGGCCCAGGGTGTATACTCTCTGTGACTGAGGCCTTGGTACCAGACTGAGCTCCTGTGACGGCCCAGTGTGTATACCCTCTTTCACTGTGGCCTTGGTACTGGACTGAGCTCCTGTGACGGCCCAGGGTGTATACTCTCTGTGACTGAGGCATTGGTACCAGGCTGAGCTCCTGTGACGGCGAGGGTGTATATGCTCTGTGACTGAGGCCTTGGTACTAGACTGAGCTCCTGTGGCGGTCCAGGGTGTATACCCTCTTTCACTGAGGCCTTGGTACCGGACTGAGCTCCTGGGATGGCCCAGGGTGTATACCCTCTGTGACCATGGCCTTGGTACCGGACTGAGCTCCTGTGACGGCCCAGGGTGTATACCCCTGTGACTGAGGTCTTGGTACCAGGCTGAGCTCCTGTGACGGCCCAGAGTCTATACCCTCTGTGACTGAGGCCTTGGTACCCGACTGAGCTCCTGTGACGGGCCAGGGTGTATACCCTCTTTCACTGAGGCCTTGGTACCGGACTGAGCTCCTGTGACGGCCCAGGGTGTATACTCTATTTGACCTTGGCCTTGGTACCAGACTGAGCTCCAGTGACGGCCCAGGGTGTATACCCTCTGTGACTGTGGCCTTGGTACCAGGCTGAGCTAAAGTGACGGCCCAGGGTGTATACCTTCTGTGACTGAGGCCTTGGTACCGGATTGAGCTCCTGTGACGGCCCAGAGTGTATAACCTCTGTGACTGAGGTCTTGGTACCGGACTGAGCTCCTGTGACGGCCCAGGGTGTATACCTTCTGTGACTGAGGCCTTGATATCAGGCTGAGCTCCAGTGATGGCCAGGGTGTATACCCTCTGTGACTGAGGCCTTGGTACCAGACTGAGCTCCTGTGACGGCTCAGGGTGTATACCTTCTGTGACTGAGGCCTTGATATGAGGCGGAGCTCCAGTGATGGCCAGGGTGTGCACCCTCTGTGACTGAGGCCTTGGTACCAGACTGAGCTCCTGTGACGGCCCAGGGTGTATACCTTCTGTGACTGAGACCTTGGTACCGGACTGAGCTCCTGTGACGGCCCAGGGTGTATAATCTCTGTGACTGAGGTCTTGGTACCGGACTGAGCTCCTGTGACGGCCCAGGCTGTATACCTTATTTGACTGAGGCCCTGATATCAGGCTGAGCTCCAGTGACGGCTCAGGGTGTATATCCTCTGTGACTGAGGCCTTGGTACCAGACTGAGCTCCTGTGATGGCCCAGGGTGTGTACCCTCTGTGACTGAGGCCTTGGTACCAGACTGAGCTCCTGTGACGGCGAGGGTGTATATGCTCTGTGACTGAGGCCTTGGTACCAGACGGAGCTCCGGTGACGGCCCAGGGTGTGTACCTTCTGTGACTGAGGCCTTGGCACCAGACTGAGCACCAGTGACGGCCCAGGGTGTATACCCTCTGTGACTGAGGTCTTGGTACCAGACTGAGCTCCTGTGATGTCCCAGGGTGTGTACCCTCTGTGACTGAGGCCTTGGTACCAGACTGAGCTCCTGTGACAGCGAGGGTGTATATGCTCTGAGACTGAGGCCTTGGTACCAGACAGAGCTCCAGTGACGGCCCAGGGTGTATAACCTCTGTGACTGAGGTCTTGGTACCAGACTGAGCTCCTGTGATGGCCCAGGGTGTGTACCCTCTGTGACTGAGGCCTTGGTACCAGACTGAGCTCCTGTGACAGCGAGGGTGTATATGCTCTGTGACTGAGGCCTTGGTACCAGACAGAGCCCCTGTGACGGCCCAGGGTGTATAACCTCTGTGACTGAGGTCTTGGTACCGGACTGAGCTCCTGTGACGGCCCAGGGTGTGTACCTTCTGTGACTGAGGCCTTGGCACCAGACTGAGCACCAGTGACGGCCCAGGGTGTATACCCTCTGTGACTGAGGCCTTGGTACCAGACTGAGCTCCTGTGACGGCCCAGTGTGTATACCCTCTTTCACTGAAGCCTTGGTACCGGACTGAGCTCCTGTGACGGCCCAGGGTGTATACTCTCGGTGACTGTGGCCTTGGTACCAGACTGAGCTCCTGTGATGGCCTAGGGTGTGTACCCTCTGTGACTGAGGTATTGGTACCAGACTGAGCTCCAGTGACGGCCCAGGGTGTATAACCTCAGTGACTGAGGTCTTGGTACCGGACTGAGCTCCTGTGACGGCCCGGGGTGTATACCTTCTGTGACTGAGGCCTTGATATCAGGCTGAGCTCCAGTGATGTCCCAGGGTGTATACCCATTGTGACTTAGGCCTTGGTACCAGACTGAGCTCCTGTGGCGGTCCAGGGTGTATACCCTCTTTCACTGAGGCCTTGGTACCGGACTGAGCTCCTATGATGTCCCAGGGTGTATACCCTCTGTGACCATGGCCTTGGTACCGGACTGAGCTCCTTTGACGGCCCAGGGTGTATACCCCTGTGACTGAGGTCTTGGTACCAGGCTGAGCTCCTGTGACGGCCCAGAGTGTATACCCTCTGTGACTGAGGCCTTGGTACCGGACTGAGCTCCTGTGACGGGCCAGGGTGTTTACCCTCTTTCACTGAGGCCTTGGTACCGGACTGAGCTCCTGTGACGGCCCAGGGTGTATACTCTCTTTGACCTTGGCCTTGGTACCAGACTGAGCTCCAGTGACGGCCCAGGGTGTATACCCTCTGTGACTGTGGCCTTGGTACCAGGCTGAGCTAAAGTGACGGCCCAGGGTGTATACCTTCTGTGACTGAGACCTTGGTACCGGATTGAGCTCCTGTGACGGCCCAGGGTGTATAACCTCTGTGACTGAGGTCTTGGTACCGGACTGAGCTCCTGTGACGGCCCAGGGTGTATACCTTCTGTGACTGAGGCCTTGATATCAGGCTGAGCTCCTGTGATGGCCAGGGTGTATACCCTCTGTGACTGAGGCCTTGGTACCAGACTGAGCTCCTGTGACGGCCCAGGCTGTATACCTTCTGTGACTGAGACCTTGGAACCGGACTGAGCTCCTGTGACGGCCCAGCGTGTATAATCTCTGTGACTGAGGTCTTGGTACCGGACTGAGCTCCTGTGACGGCCCAGGGTGTATACCTTCTGTGACTGAGGCCTTGGTACCAGACTGAGCTCCAGTGATGGCCCAGGGTGTATATCCTCTGTGACTGAGGCCTTGGTACCAGACTGAGCTCCTGTGATGGCCCAGGGTGTGTACCCTCTGTGACTGAGGCCTTGGTACCAGACTGAGCTCCTGTGACGGCGAGGGTGTATATGCTCTGTGACTGAGGCCTTGGTACCAGACGGAGCTCCGGTGACGGCCCAGGGTGTGTACCTTCTGTGACTGAGGCCTTGGCACCACACTGAGCACCAGTGACGGCCCAGGGTGTATACCCTCTGTGACTGAGGTCTTGGTACCAGACTGAGCTCCTGTGATGTCCCAGGGTGTGTACCCTCTGTGACTGAGGCCTTGGTACCAGACTGAGCTCCTGTGACAGCGAGGGTGTATATGCTCTGAGACTGAGGCCTTGGTACCAGACAGAGCTCCAGTGACGGCCCAGGGTGTATAACCTCTGTGACTGAGGTCTTGGTACCAGACTGAGCTCCTGTGATGGCCCAGGGTGTGTACCCTCTGTGACTGAGGCCTTGGTACCAGACTGAGCTCCTGTGACAGCGAGGGTGTATATGCTCTGTGACTGAGGCCTTGGTACCAGACAGAGCCCCTGTGACGGCCCAGGGTGTATAACCTCTGTGACTGAGGTCTTGGTACCAGACTGAGCTCCTGTGACGGCCCAGGGTGTGTACCTTCTGTGACTGAGGCCTTGGCACCAGACTGAGCACCAGTGACGGCCCAGGGTGTATACCCTCTGTGATTGAGGCCTTGGTACCAGACTGAGCTCCTGTGACGGCCCAGTGTGTATACCCTCTTTCACTGAGGCCTTGGTACCGGACTGAGCTCCTGTGACGGCCCAGGGTGTATACTCTCGGTGACTGTGGCCTTGGTACCAGACTGAGCTCCTGTGATGGCCTAGGGTGTGTACCCTCTGTGACTGAGGCCTTGGTACCAGACTGAGCTCCAGTGACGGCCCAGGGTGTATAATCTCTGTGACTGAGGTCTTGGTACCAGACTGAGCTCCAGTGACGGCCCAGGGTGTATAACCTCAGTGACTGAGGTCTTGGTACCGGACTGAGCTCCTGTGACGGCCCGGGGTGTATACCTTCTGTGACTGAGGCCTTGATATCAGGCTGAGCTCCAGTGATGTCCAATCAATCAATCAATCACGGCATTTATAGAGCGCGCTACTCACCCGGGAGGGTCTCAAGGCGCTGGGGGAGGGGGTAAGTTACTGCTCGAACAGCCAGGTCTTGAGCTGCTTCCTGAAGGCGAGATGGTCCTGGGTTCGCCGAAGGGGAGTGGGGAGGGAGTTCCAGGTCTTGGCCGCCAGGTAGGAGAAGGATCTTCCTCCGGCGGTGGTTCTGCGGATGCGTGGTACAGTGGCGAGGGCGTGGCTGGTTGATCGTAGCTGGCGTGTGGGCGTGTAGAAGGACATGCGGTCGTTGAGGTACTTTGGGCCCAGGTCGTGGAGGGCCTTGTGTGCGTGGGTGAGGAGTCTGAACGTGATTCTCTTGCTGACGGGGAGCCAGTGCAGGTCTTTCAGGTGTACGGTGATGTGGCTGTGTCGGGGGATGTCCAGGATGAGTCGTGCGGAGGCGTTCTGGATGCGCTGGAGTCTCTTTTGAAGTTTGGCTGTGGTTCCGGCGTAGAGGGTGTTCCCATAGTCCAGTCGGCTGGTGACGAGTGCCTGGGTGACGGTCTTCCTGGTTTCAGTGGGGATCCATCTGAAGATCTTGCGGAGCATGCGCAGGGTGTTGAAGCATGAAGATGAGACGGCGTTGACTTGTCTGGTCATCGACAGGGAGGAGTCCAGGATGAAGCCCAGGTTGCGTGCGTGGTCCGTTGGCTTGGGTGCGGTGCCCAGGGCCGGGGGCCACCAGGAGTCGTCCCAGGCGGAGGGTGATGAGCCCAGGATGAGGACTTCCGTCTTGTCTGAGTTCAGTTTAAGGCGGCTGTTCCTCATCCAGTCGGCGACGTCTCTCATCCCGTCGTGCAGGTTGGCTCTGGCGGTGGTGGGGTCGTTGGTGAGGGAGAGGATCAGCTGGGTGTCGTCGGCGTAGGAGATGATGTTGAGGTTGTGTCGGCGTGCGATGGCTGCGAGGGGGCTCATGTAGACGTTGAAGAGGGTCGGGCTGAGTGAGGATCCTTGTGGAACGCCGCAGATGACTTCGGTGGCTTCGGATCTGAACGGGGAGAGGCGGACTCTCTGGGTTCTTCCGGCGAGGAACGAGATGATCCATTCCAGTGCTTTCTCTCGGATTCCGATGTTGCTGAGGCGCTTCACTAGGGTGCGGTGGCAGACGGTGTCGAACGCCGCGGAGAGGTCCAGGAGGATGAGGGCAGCTGTTTCCCCGTTGTCGGTTAGGGTTCTGATGTCGTCGGTGGCTGCGATAAGGGCGGTCTCGGTGCTGTGGTTGGCCCGAAACCCGGACTGCGAGGGGTCGAGGGATCCATTCGTCTCGAGGAAGGCGGCAAGCTGTCTGTTGACGGTCTTCTCGATGACTTTGGCCGGAAACGGAAGGAGCGAGATGGGGCGGTAGTTCTTGAGGTCGGTGGGGTCCGCCGTTGGTTTCTTCAGGAGGGCGGTATACCCATTGTGACTTAGGCCTTGGTACCAGACTGAGCTCCTGTGGCGGTCCAGGGTGTATACCCTCTTTCACTGAGGTCTTGGTACCAGACTGAGCTCCAGTGACGGCCCAGGGTGTATAACCTCAGTGACTGAGGTCTTGGTACCGGACTGAGCTCCTGTGACGGCCCGGGGTGTATACCTTCTGTGACTGAGGCCTTGATATCAGGCTGAGCTCCAGTGATGTCCCAGGGTGTGTACCCTCTGTGACTGAGGCCTTGGTACCAGACTGAGCTCCTGTGACAGCGAGGGTGTATATGCTCTGAGACTGAGGCCTTGGTACCAGACAGAGCTCCTGTGACGGCCCAGGGTGTATAACCTCTGTGACTGAGGTCTTGGTACCAGACTGAGCTCCTGTGATGGCCCAGGGTGTGTACCCTCTGTGACTGAGGCCTTGGTACCAGACTGAGCTCCTGTGACAGCGAGGGTGTATATGCTCTGTGACTGAGGCCTTGGTACCAGACAGAGCCCCTGTGACGGCCCAGGGTGTATAACCTCTGTGACTGAGGTCTTGGTACCAGACTGAGCTCCTGTGACGGCCCAGGGTGTGTACCTTCTGTGACTGAGGCCTTGGCACCAGACTGAGCACCAGTGACGGCCCAGGGTGTATACCCTCTGTGACTGAGGCCTTGGTACCAGACTGAGCTCCTGTGACGGCCCAGTGTGTATACCCTCTTTCACTGAGGCCTTGGTACCGGACTGAGCTCCTGTGATGGCCCAGGGTGTATACTCTCGGTGACTGTGGCCTTGGTACCAGACTGAGCTCCTGTGATGGCCTAGGGTGTGTACCCTCTGTGACTGAGGCCTTGGTACCAGACTGAGCTCCAGTGACGGCCCAGGGTGTATAATCTCTGTGACTGAGGTCTTGGTACCGGACTGAGCTCCTGTGACGGCCCGGGGTGTATACCTTCTGTGACTGAGGCCTTGATATCAGGCTGAGCTCCAGTGATGTCCCAGGGTGTATACCCATTGTGACTTAGGCCTTGGTACCAGACTGAGCTCCTGTGGCGGTCCAGGGTGTATACCCTCTTTCACTGAGGCCTTGGTACCGGACTGAGCTCCTATGATGTCCCAGGGTGTATACCCTCTGTGACCATGGCCTTGGTACCGGACTGAGCTCCTTTGACGGCCCAGGGTGTATACCCCTGTGACTGAGGTCTTGGTACCAGGCTGAGCTCCTGTGACAGCCCAGAGTGTATACCCTCTGTGACTGAGGCCTTGGTACCGGACTGAGCTCCTGTGACGGGCCAGGGTGTATACCCTCTTTCACTGAGGCCTTGGTACCGGACTGAGCTCCTGTGACGGCCCAGGGTGTATACTCTCTTGACCTTGGCCTTGGTACCAGACTGAGCTCCAGTGACGGCCCAGGGTGTATACCCTCTGTGACTGTGGCCTTGGTACCAGGCTGAGCTAAAGTGACGGCCCAGGGTGTATACCTTCTGTTACTGAGACCTTGGTACCGGATTGAGCTCCTGTGACGGCCCAGGGTGTATACCTTCTGTGACTGAGGCCTTGATATCAGGCTGAGCTCCTGTGATGGCCAGGGTGTATACCCTCTGTGACTGAGGCCTTGGTACCGGACTGAGCTCCTGTGACGGCCCAGGCTGTATACCTTCTGTGACTGAGACCTTGGAACCGGACTGAGCTCCTGTGACGGCCCAGGGTGTATAATCTCTGTGACTGAGGTCTTGGTACCGGACTGAGCTCCTGTGACGGCCCAGGGTGTATACCTTCTGTGACTGAGGCCTTGGTACCAGACTGAGCTCCAGTGATGGCCCAGGGTGTATATCCTCTGTGACTGAGGCCTTGGTACCAGACTGAGCTCCTGTGATGGCCCAGGGTGTGTACCCTCTGTGACTGAGGCCTTGGTACCAGACTGAGCTCCTGTGACGGCGAGGGTGTATATGCTCTGTGACTGAGGCCTTGGTACCAGACGGAGCTCCGGTGACGGCCCAGGGTGTGTACCTTCTGTGACTGAGGCCTTGGCACCACACTGAGCACCAGTGACGGCCCAGGGTGTATACCCTCTGTGACTGAGGTCTTGGTACCAGACTGAGCTCCTGTGATGTCCCAGGGTGTGTACCCTCTGTGACTGAGGCCTTGGTACCAGACTGAGCTCCTGTGACAGCGAGGGTGTATATGCTCTGAGACTGAGGCCTTGGTACCAGACAGAGCTCCAGTGACGGCCCAGGGTGTATAACCTCTGTGACTGAGGTCTTGGTACCAGACTGAGCTCCTGTGATGGCCCAGGGTGTGTACCCTCTGTGACTGAGGCCTTGGTACCAGACTGAGCTCCTGTGACAGCGAGGGTGTATATGCTCTGTGACTGAGGCCTTGGTACCAGACAGAGCCCCTGTGACGGCCCAGGGTGTATAACCTCTGTGACTGAGGTCTTGGTACCAGACTGAGCTCCTGTGACGGCCCAGGGTGTGTACCTTCTGTGACTGAGGCCTTGGCACCAGACTGAGCACCAGTGACGGCCCAGGGTGTATACCCTCTGTGACTGAGGCCTTGGTACCAGACTGAGCTCCTGTGACGGCCCAGTGTGTATACCCTCTTTCACTGAGGCCTTGGTACCGGACTGAGCTCCTGTGACGGCCCAGGGTGTATACTCTCGGTGACTGTGGCCTTGGTACCAGACTGAGCTCCTGTGATGGCCTAGGGTGTGTACCCTCTGTGACTGAGGCCTTGGTACCAGACTGAGCTCCAGTGACGGCCCAGGGTGTATAATCTCTGTGACTGAGGTCTTGGTACCAGACTGAGCTCCAGTGACGGCCCAGGGTGTATAACCTCAGTGACTGAGGTCTTGGTACCGGACTGAGCTCCTGTGACGGCCCGGGGTGTATACCTTCTGTGACTGAGGCCTTGATATCAGGCTGAGCTCCAGTGATGTCCCAGGGTGTATACCCATTGTGACTTAGGCCTTGGTACCAGACTGAGCTCCTGTGGCGGTCCAGGGTGTATACCCTCTTTCACTGAGGTCTTGGTACCAGACTGAGCTCCAGTGACGGCCCAGGGTGTATAACCTCAGTGACTGAGGTCTTGGTACCGGACTGAGCTCCTGTGACGGGCCGGGGTGTATACCTTCTGTGACTGAGGCCTTGATATCAGGCTGAGCTCCAGTGATGTCCCAGGGTGTGTACCCTCTGTGACTGAGGCCTTGGTACCAGACTGAGCTCCTGTGACAGCGAGGGTGTATATGCTCTGAGACTGAGGCCTTGGTACCAGACAGAGCTCCAGTGACGGCCCAGGGTGTATAACCTCTGTGACTGAGGTCTTGGTACCAGACTGAGCTCCTGTGATGGCCCAGGGTGTGTACCCTCTGTGACTGAGGCCTTGGTACCAGACTGAGCTCCTGTGACAGCGAGGGTGTATATGCTCTGTGACTGAGGCCTTGGTACCAGACAGAGCCCCTGTGACGGCCCAGGGTGTATAACCTCTGTGACTGAGGTCTTGGTACCAGACTGAGCTCCTGTGACGGCCCAGGGTGTGTACCTTCTGTGACTGAGGCCTTGGCACCAGACTGAGCACCAGTGACGGCCCAGGGTGTATACCCTCTGTGACTGAGGCCTTGGTACCAGACTGAGCTCCTGTGACGGCCCAGTGTGTATACCCTCTTTCACTGAGGCCTTGGTACCGGACTGAGCTCCTGTGACGGCCCAGGGTGTATACTCTCGGTGACTGTGGCCTTGGTACCAGACTGAGCTCCTGTGATGGCCTAGGTGTGTACCCTCTGTGACTGAGGCCTTGGTACCAGACTGAGCTCCAGTGACGGCCCAGGGTGTATAATCTCTGTGACTGAGGTCTTGGTACCGGACTGAGCTCCTGTGACGGCCCGGGGTGTATACCTTCTGTGACTGAGGCCTTGATATCAGGCTGAGCTCCAGTGATGTCCCAGGGTGTATACCCATTGTGACTTAGGCCTTGGTACCAGACTGAGCTCCTGTGGCGGTCCAGGGTGTATACCCTCTTTCACTGAGGCCTTGGTACCGGACTGAGCTCCTATGATGTCCCAGGGTGTATACCCTCTGTGACCATGGCCTTGGTACCGGACTGAGCTCCTTTGACGGCCCAGGGTGTATACCCCTGTGACTGAGGTCTTGGTACCAGGCTGAGCTCCTGTGACAGCCCAGAGTGTATACCCTCTGTGACTGAGGCCTTGGTACCGGACTGAGCTCCTGTGACGGGCCAGGGTGTATACCCTCTTTCACTGAGGCCTTGGTACCGGACTGAGCTCCTGTGACGGCCCAGGGTGTATACTCTCTTTGACCTTGGCCTTGGTACCAGACTGAGCTCCAGTGACGGCCCAGGGTGTATACCCTCTGTGACTGTGGCCTTGGTACCAGGCTGAGCTAAAGTGACGGCCCAGGGTGTATACCTTCTGTGACTGAGACCTTGGTACCGGATTGAGCTCCTGTGACGGCCCAGGGTGTATAACCTCTGTGACTGAGGTCTTGGTACCGGACTGAGCTCCTGTGACGGCCCAGGGTGTATACCTTCTGTGACTGAGGCCTTGATATCAGGCTGAGCTCCTGTGATGGCCAGGGTGTATACCCTCTGTGACTGAGGCCTTGGTACCAGACTGAGCTCCTGTGACGGCCCAGGCTGTATACCTTCTGTGACTGAGACCTTGGAACCGGACTGAGCTCCTGTGACGGCCCAGGGTGTATAATCTCTGTGACTGAGGCCCTGATATCAGCCTGAGCTCCAGTGACGGCCCAGGGTGTATACCCTCTGTGACTGAGGCCTTGGTACCAGACTGAGCTCCAGTGATGGCCCAGGGTGTATACCCTCTGTGACTGAGGCCTTGGTACCAGACTGAGCTCCAGTGACGGCCCAGGGTGTATACCCTCTGTGACTGAGGCCTTGGTACCAGACTGAGCTCCAGTGATGGCCCAGGGTGTATACCCTCTGTGACTGAGGCCCTGATATCAGCCTGAGCTCCAGTGATGGCCCAGGGTGTATACCCTCTGTGACTGAGGCCTTGGTACCAGACTGAGCTCCTGTGATGGCCAGGGTGTATACCCTCTGTGACTGAGGCCTTGATATCAGGCTGAGCTCCAGTGACGGCCCAGGGTGTATGCTCTCTGTGACTGAGGTCTTCGTAAGGTTACTGAGTAGTGCGCTGCTGTTGTTTTATCGCTTTTTACTGATTTTAAACTGCAACTTTTTACTTTCTGCTCTTTTGCACTATGTTTAAAATACTGTTACGATACCTGATCAGCTGGTTGTAGCACGCTGATCTCGTTAGTCCTGCCCTGGTCCACCCCGGCTGTGTGCCGTTTGTGTGGAGGGCGTGGCCTAGTAATTCACTTCCGGGGGAAAGGCTGAGGGGGAGTCTTCCTTGCCCGGTACCTACTTAGAGCGGATGTGCCGGCGACCGCGCAGAGACACTCAGAAGTAAGGTTACTGAGTAGCGCGCTGCTGTTGTTTTATCGCTTTTTACTGATTTTAAACTGCAACTTTTTACTTTCTGCTCTTTTGCACTATGTTTAAAATACTGTTACGATACCTGATCAGCTGGTTGTAGCACGCTGATCTCGTTAGTCCTGCCCTGGTCCACCCCGGCTGTGTGCCGTTTGTGTGGAGGGCGTGGCCTAGTAATTCACTTCCGGGGAAAGGCTGAGGGGGAGTCTTCCTTGCCCGGTACCTACTTAGAGCGGATGTGCCGGCGACCGCGCAGAGACACTCAGAAGTAAGGTTACTGAGTAGCGCGCTGCTGTTGTTTTATCGCTTTTACTGATTTTAAACTGCAACTTTTTACTTTCTGCTCTTTGCACTATGTTTAAAATACTGTTACGATACCTGATCAGCTGGTTGTAGCACGCTGATCTCGTTAGTCCTGCCCTGGTCCACCCCGGCTGTGTGCCGTTTGTGTGGAGGGCGTGGCCTAGTAATTCACTTCCGGGGGAAAGGCTGAGGGGGAGTCTTCCTTGCCCGGTACCTACTTAGAGCGGATGTGCTGGCGACCGCGCGCAGCGGGCGCGCCGCCGGCGCGCCGAAGGCGCGCCTAAGGCAAGTCCGTCTGCGCCCGTCCGCGCCTGTTCGTCGCCTCTCGCCAGGAATGCTGGCCAAAGCATCTTGGGTCGCCATACTTATTCTAGGGCGGAGCTATTGGCCGCTAACTCCCTGGGTAAAGTTTGCAGCGGGCCTCGGTTGGGTCCCTTGGAAGGGCCTTTCTGTTGTCATGGCTGCAGGTATGTCTCCTGTATGCCGCTGCATCCTTCATCTCCTCCTCCCCAGACTAGACCACCAGTGAGAATTCTCCAGCTGAATGTGCGGTCTTTGGCCAAACACTATCTTGAAATTCATGATTTGGTCCTTGAGGAAGCTCCGGATGTGTTTTTTATCACGGAGACCTGGCTTAATGTAGAGATGATAGCCGAACCCAACCTAGCACTGCCTCCTGGCTACACCATCCTTACTGTCAACCGTGAGTCTCGAGGGGGTGGGATTGCGGTCATTTTTAAATCGTGTTACTCTTGCAGCTTTGTCAAAGAAGATATGGAGGGCTGCGAATGTGCACGATTCAGTATCACTCTCAGTGCCCATCTGACCATCTCCGGGCTACTAGTATATCGCCCTCCGGGGCCAGCTACGTATTTTAAATCTGCCCTTCTAGAATCTACCTATGCTCTTGCAATGGGCACAGCCAATTTTACCATCTTAGGGGACTTCAATTTGCATTTTGACCAGACGCAAGACGCCGCAGTTATCAGCGTGCTGGCGGATCTGGCAGCCTGCCAACTTTATCAATTGGTCCCTGGCCCCACTCATTTAGCGGGTCACTTGTTGGACCCTATTTTTTCTAATATTCCATTTGCTACGGTAGAGATTCCTAAACCTGTGGGATGATCCGACCATTCTTTGATAACCATGCTTTTTCCGGCACCTGAACCTCTTGTTAGGGACATACATCCCCCCGTCTTCAGGCGCCCTTGGAGTAAACTGAGGTTGGAGGATTTCCATGCGCTTCTCTCTGCGAATTTTCCAGCACCTCAGAACGATGCCGATGGGGCCTACAGTGATTTCTGTAACTGGATTGTCCAATCTTTGGACTCCATCATCCCAGCTAAATGGATGAAAGGCCGCTCTGCGGACCCTAGCCCATGGTACAATGACACACTGGCCTCTCTACGGAAAGCATGTAAGAAATTAGAGCGCTTGTGGAGGAAAGACTACGACACTATAACAAAAAAAACCTATTTGGCTGCGATTAAAAACTACCATAGAAATGTCTGCATCGCCCGGGCTGCCTACTATGCTTATGAAATACAATTGAGTTCTAACCCGTCTACATGTATTTTTAAAATTCTCAAAGATCTGAGAGTAAGAAATAAACCCCAGGCCTCTGCGATCATTTCTGAGCAACAATGTGAAGACTTGGCGCTGTTTTTTGTTAACAAGGTGGATACTATCTATCGTTCCTTTCCACAAAAGCCGTCTTCTACGGCCACTTGCTGCGGACCCTCCCCTTTGCATTTTCTGACAGCTATCCCCAGTACCTCACAGGAAGAGCTCACTCTTCTGAGTAAGAAAGTTAAATCTGGCTCTCCGGCTGATCCTCTAAGACCTGCCCAGTTTAGGGACTCACTGTCTCTTTTTTTGTCACCTCTGTGCCAGATTATTAACACCTCATTCACCACTGCTGTGGTTCCTGTGCTCTGGAAACAGGCTAGGGTCTCTCCCATCCTTAAAAAACCCTTGTTGGATCCAGCAAAGCTGGAACATTTCCAGCCTATCTCCCTCCTGCCGTGGGTGGCTAAGATTGCTGAGGCCCATGTTAATAACATCCTTACTAAATTTCTCAATACTAATAATATTTTGGACCCTTCGCAAAATGGTTTCCGTGCGGGTCACAGCACAGAGACAGCTCTGCTGGCAATGACTGTTCACCTACGGACCATCCTGGACTCTGGTCATACTGCGGCTCTGATTTTACTTGACCTCAGTGCCGCGTTTGACACGATTTCACACGCGATTCTGCTACAACGTCTGGAGGCTGCCGGAGTAGTGGGCCTCGCACTCGAATGGCTTAAGTCATTCCTGTGCGATAGATCCTTCCGCGTGTCAGCCCCCCCGTTCCTCTCCCAGCCCCATTCCATTGGGCAAGGGGTACCCCAGGGCTCTGCTCTGAGCCCCGTACTGTTCAATTTATATGTCCAGCCTCTTGCTACAGTGGCCAAGAAGATGGGCCTCACTATGGTCTCATATGCTGACGATACGCAGCTAGTGGTGGCCCTATCTGATGGTTCCCCTCTGGACGCCCTTAGGTTTAGGAGCGGCCTGGCCGCCGTGGCAGAGTGGATGAACTCTAACTGCCTTCAGTTGAACGCCACTAAAACGGAGGTATTGTTGGTAGGGAAGGACAGGAACCTTTGGAATGAGCAGTGGTGGCCAAGTGTGCTTGGAGACACCCCCACCCCTAAGTTGGCGGTTAAGAACTTAGGGGTCTGGATGGATTCCACCCTCAGCTTCCAAGAACATACTAAAAAAGTCACGGGCACCTGTTTTGGTCTCTTGCGGGGTCTCAAGCCGCTGCTGAGGTTTTTCAATCCGCTTACTCGCCAGCTGATTGTCCAGTCTGCTATTCTATCCAGACTGGACTACGCTAATTCGCTCCTCTTAGGAGCAAATCAGGCTGAGGTAATGCAATTACAGCGTGTGCAGAATGCGGCTGCCAGAGCCCTTTTAGGGCTCCCACGTTACTGTTCCGCCACTGAGGCCGTTCGGCGGCTTTCCTGGCTTCCGGTGGCCAAACGGATCCAATTTAAGGCACTTTGCCTATCCTTTAAGATCCTGAAACTTGCTTCACCCTGCCTCCTTGCCAATACGCTAACCCCCTACAAACCCACGCGCGAGCTGCATTCCTCGGGGCAGTATTTAGTTACTGTCCCCCGGGTGAAGCGTGTACGGGCCGGTGGTCGATCTTTCCACTACACGGCCGATAAGCTATGGAATTCTCTGCCCCCTCAGATCCGCTGCCTAAATTACTTGTTGGCTTTCAGGAAAGCCATTAAAACCTTCCTCTTTCCACTAGATTAGGCCGCCTTCCCTCTTCTTCTGCTGCCTACCAGTCTCTCCTTTACCCTGCTACTCTCTGTTGCTGGTAGCGCCGGGACGCCTCTTTGCTGGGGCAGCTACGCGCTTTATAAATCTGGATATCATAACATAACATAACATAACCTCCAGTGATGTCCAGGGTGTATACCCTCTGTGAGTGAGGTCTTGGTACCAGGCTTGCATCTTCATAGTCTGTTAGCCTCCCTATGGGTACAGTTGGCACTGGTACCAGACATGGTCCCACTGAGATGCCCCTCTCTGGGTACTTGTGGTCTTGAACCTGACTGACCTCCCTGACTGACCTTTGGCCTCACAGTGAATGCTGATGAAAGATGTTATTAGCATTGTCGGTCCCTTCCTATTTTGTGCAACCACTTTTCATGCAAAATTCAATAAAACTCCTCTAAAAATACATTTCCGACCTTTAAAAACTGCTTCAGTAGAAGTTGTTTGCTGTATAAGACATTTGATAAGCCAACAATTAATCAGGTCTGATAAAGGTGATAAAGAGACAGTCTAGAAAGAGGCAGCTGAAAGAGTAAAAAGAGACATCTGAGAGAAAGGAGACAAGGTGAGAGACAGATGAGAGACGGTTCAAAGGTACAGTGCAGGAAAGTAGGAGACAGGTGTAAGAGAAGCAATGGTGTGAGCAGTGGCAGCTCCTCCGCTGTGGCGTAGGAGCCTTGCCCCCTCTGCCAGCAGCCTCAAAATATGAAAAATACAACAATTATAAAACGTGTTTATTATAGTTTTATTTTTATTTTCCTGCCGTGTCTTGTGGGCGTGGCCATCGTGGGGGTGGGGGGAGTCACAGGAGGAGTGGTGGCACTGCACTCAGTGCACATGACGGCTTGGCCTAATGTCTCAGGACGGCCAAACCGTCATGCGCACTATCTCCCCAACCCGAGCTACATTGCCGGGTGGAGAGAATAGCAGGTGTTGGCTCCCAGTCCCCTTTGGAGCGGAAAACAAGCCCACTCAGGCCAATACCAGCGCTTGTCTCATGCAGGTGCCAGCATGAGAGAAGCGCTGGGATTGGCTGCAGGGGAGTCTGTGATCCTAAGCAGAAAGGAGAAGAGCGGCGATCGGCGCGGAGAAGGTAAGTTCTTTTTTTCCTTTATTTTTGTCGTCCGTCCATCTCCCCAACTCACACTCCTCCCCCACCCCACCATTCTGCCGTGAGAGCAGCCACTACTGAGAGTGAAATAATTCAGAGAGAGAGGGATACGCATGCAAGAGACAGAGAGGAGTAATGAGATAAACAGGGTAGAAAGAATAGCTGAGATGTGAGAGAATGGACAAATGGACATCGGTTAGGGGTTGCCACAGGTCACAATAGCGAATTCTAGATTGCCCTTTGCACGCCCTGGCCTCTCAAGTGACAAAATCAGTGGCGGGAACACAGGGTGGTCACCCTTGTGGCAGCGGTGCTGGAACAATTTTGAGAGTGGGGTTCCTGCCATTAATGTCATATCACCGAAGTCATAGGGATTGTGAAAAATCGAATCGTCATACAAAAAACACAAATGCCACAAATGTGCCACGCCCATTCAGTAGGAGAGGGGTGAGGGTGTGTTATGTAGCTGGTGGTGCATTTAGGAGCACAGTTTCACAAAAAATATTACTAACACACGGTGGGGCAGCCACTGCCATTTACAGACAGTATAGTTTCCATTTAAATGGCCACGAAATCTGCATGAACCTGCAGTTTTACAGGTAAAACTCTATTGCACACAAACGATAATGTGTAGAAATCGGGTTTCAGCGAATATTCACAATTTGCGCGTCACCAGATTAGGGGGTCGATTCCGATTCGGGCCGGAAATCTCTCCGACCGAGCCGGACCCGGAGAGATTTCCGACCGAATCGGACCCGTGCAGTCCGACCGAACGAGTACGATGCGTCCGTATGTTATCGGACACGAGTCGGTCGGACTCCCATTGAACTCAATGGGAGCCGGTCGTACAACGCGTACGCGGGCTCCCATTGCCTCAATGGGTGCGAGGCGGACAAGGGCGCCTCTACAGCGAGTACGCCGCGAGCGCTTCGCGGCGTACATGCACAGGTAGGGGGACCCATGGGTCCCCTGTGTGCGCCTCGCACGGGTACGCCGTACAGGGGTCCGACACGGACCCCAAAGTACGGCTCCGACAGCGAGTTCGAGTCGGACGGCGCGAGTCGGTCGGAGCGGTCGAGGTGCGCATCGTACTTACCCGGCCGGAAAACGTCTCCATTGCGCGGTGCGAACCGGGTCCGACCGAGTCGGTCGGAGCGGTTCGAGTCCGAGCGAGTCGGTCGGAGTTGTCGGGACGCCCGGACGAGTCGGTCGGCGATCCGCATCGTACTCGCTCGGCCGGACTCCGCGTACGGTTCGGTCGGGAAACAGGCTTTCGCATGGCTTTTTTCCCGACCGAATGGTATTGGGTCCGCCTCCGACCGAGATCGGAATCGGCCCCTAGGTGTCTAGATTTGTTTTGATCCTACTGAAATCTTTGTTTCCACCACACTTCAGAATTACATAAATTGTGCCTCATTTGTGCTTTCCTAATTGCTGATTTAATTTGAAATATATGTACAGTTCATTTACTCATATTTAAATGTGTGTTAGAAAAAAACTAGCACCCTATAGTCTTCCTTTAGTTTCCTGTTCCCCAGCAGGATTGTCACCTAAGTTACATTTACAAAATCCTCTCACCTTGCAGTCAGAGAAATCAAAGTACACTTCAGTTTCTAAATAAGCAGCGATTTGTCAGAAGACATAACCTGACATTTTACCTTTGTTTTTGACAATGTGACAAGATAAAGACAAAATTTAAAGGCATCTTTATTGCTCATTCACCTTCTGAACTTCAGCATGATTATTTCTGGGGGTGCTGCAGCACCCCCAGCACCCCTACTACCAGTGCCTATGCCTTGTGGGTGTCAGGGCTCACCCCTTCTTGTTTTCTGCCCAATTTGTATTATACCAATAATGATCAAGCATTGGCAAAGCAAATAGTTCTCACCCTTGGGACTTATACGTTCTGCCAATGCCTTTATGTGACGTTGTACAGCACAGTGAAGAAGATGCTGTTCAGCATAGCAAAAAAACTATTAAAGATAAAGGCACAAAGATACAGCTGTATGATTTTGTAGCCGCGTGAATGCGTGATGGCACATGTGCGTGCACCATTACACATGCGCAGCTACAAAATGGTATGGGTACCGTTTTTTAAATTTATCGATCAGAGATGGAAGTAAAGAAAAAGTGTGTGTGGGTTTTTTTTAAGTTGGAGGGGCTGACAGTAATTTACAACCGGGTCCCCCCCGCCCCCCCACAAAAAAAGAAATAAAACATTTTTTTTTTTTTAAACTCGGGATGTGGAGGGCACGCTTGCAGCAGCAGCCTTAACAGCCCCTCCAAACAATGGCAAAGCATTAAAACCATAGAAAAGCCAATGGTTGAAGGGACTGTCAAAAAGTGTGCTCTCTCTATGAACTTCTTAACTATATATATATATTTTTTTTTAATGATTACATGAGGTCTTCAGCCAGACAAAAGAAGGCATATATGTCATAAAAATACATCAGATTAAAAGGATCACCTGAGAAATAGGAAGGACATCTACTTGACCATTCAGCTGACACTATTGCATGCAGTGGGCCCAAAGAGTGTGAAAGGAATTTTCAAATAGAATCGGCAAGTGTGATGTTAGACAAGCAGTACACACTCAATACCAACACTAACAAAGCATTATGCCTTTTATGCCAGCCATTTGTATTGTGGCTGGTAGATAGTATTGCAAACACAATAAGTTGATGGAGGGGGTGATGAAACGTTTCAACCACTCACCCCCAGTCAAGAGATCTGGGTCTAATCCATCGTTCTTTTGCTCACTTCGCCACCCCAGTTTGGACCCAGCCATATGCAAGTCAGTCTTGACCCTGCTTCTCATGGGAACAGTCCAGCCCTAACTGCAAGGCCAGGGCCTCCCTGGACCGGAAACAAGCATCCTGGGACCAGTTTCAGAGTGCCACCATTCATCAGCCAGGCTAGCTTGAATAGAGTGACAGAGCGAGCAAGGGACCCATGTCTGGGCATTCCCCATGGCCACTTAGAGTGAACATAGCAAACACAACAAGATGATGGACGGAGTGACGAAACTTTTCAACCACTCACCACCAGTCAAGAGAGATGGGTTTAATCCATCGTTCTTTTGCTCACTATGCCACCCCAGTTTAGACCCAGCCATATGCAAATTAGTCTTGACCCTGCTCCTCATGGGAACAGTCCAGCCCGAACTGCTAGGCCAGGTCCTTCCTGGACAGGAAACAAGCATCCGCAGGCCAGTGAATCAAATCGCACAGATGATTCAGCAAATTTACACTTGTTTCGTCACAACTTCTTTATTTTATGCATTGTATATGCAAACATTCCTTGTTCCTAAAGTCCGCTCTTTTCCTTTGTGTTTTTTCACTCTGCCTCTCTTAAACTCGTTTCAAACATCAATGCATTTGGAAACTGAGAAGGAGCTAAAACATAAGAAATGCAGTGCTTAGGATAAGAAAAGAAGCACAAAGATGAATGAAAATGTATACCAACCACATAAGGAATCTGGGCACTCTGGATAGTTTGCTAATGTATAAAGCTGTGCAATGAGGGTTGCGGATCTTTAGAAAGATTAAACGCAGCGCCGATGTAGCTTAGTCAATTGTAAGTGTCCGATCAGTGAGTGTTTTTATAAATCATTAATGTAGAAAGGACTTTATTTTAAGCATGTCATTATTAATGCTCATTGTGAATGTAGACACATTTACAGGCTTCCCCTTGTATTGCATCAGATTATTGTATTACCGTCTTTGCTATAGAGAGCCTCCTGACGAAGAACCACATGGGCCTGAGATCCATCGAGACAGCAACAAAAACCAAGCTGCATGGGGAATTCTGTGGAATTTGAAACAAGGTTAACATAGGTGGGGAGAAAAATACAAATAGGAAAACAAAGGAGTGGACATGCACTGAAACAACAATCCCCTAAAGACTAAACGAATGAGCAATTGTAAACTACAGGAACATGTGGTGAATAAATGAATTATATGAGAAAAGAAATAGAACCTCAATCGCAGAGAACGAAGCGGGTGTCCAGCAGAGGGACTCTAAATATACTTAATTAATCTGTACTTGGTCCGTGCGCCACACAGAGAAAAGGAATTGACCATGGCCAGTGCTGCCCAATGAGAAGGCAGCACAGAACAGCGACAATGATGCCAACGAATGGTAAACTATGGGCGGGTTCCAAGCCCATTATTAGATACAAGAGTCTCGCTAGCAAGAGCGCAGGCGCTAGTGCATGCTCTCACAGGCTCGGCCTAAAAATAGTGTATTAGTCACTATTAGTGTAATAAAAGAGAAGCCCCAGGAGCTGTAACAGGACATTCACTAACAGCTGAGCTAAGTTAAATAAATAAAATGCTTTTAAATTTATGTTGTGTCCATTAGTGTTGGTGAGAGTGTGTTTGTGTGAGAGGGAGAGCCTGTGTAAGTGTGAGCATGTTTGTGTATGTGAGCGAAAGGGAGTGTGAGTGAAAATGCATAAGAATGAGTGAGTAGCGTGTTAGAGGGAGTGAAGGATTGTGAATGAGAAGGAATGTGAGTGAGAATGAGTGAGTGGCAGTGAGTGAACGTAAATGTGAGTGAAAATGAATGTGTCAGAGCGAGTGAGAATAAGTGAAAATGAGTGACAGAGTGAGTGTGAGCAAAAATGTATGAGTAAGAATAATAGAGAATGTGAGTGAGAGTAAGTGCACATGCGTGAGTGAGATTAAGTGAGACTAAGTGACAAAGAACTGAGCAAGTGAGAATAAGAGTGATTCAAAGAGTGTGAGTGAGAATGTACGAGTAAGTCCAAGTGAAAGTGGGTGTTAATGAGTGAGAATGAGTGAATAGAAGTAAGGGTGAGTGAGCACAAGTGTGTGAGAAAGAATGAGTTTGAGTAGAATGAGTGAGGGTGAGCGAATGTAAGTGAGTTTGAGAGAGAATGAGGTGGGGAGGAACCCATGACAAAAAGCACATATTTAAACAAGTTGTTGCCATGTTTCATTATTATGAATACATAAAAAATTATATGTTTGTGTAAAACCGTAACATAATGTAGGCTCCCAGTACAGGTCAGTGTTTTGTGTCACTATATACTCTTTAGATGAACACCTAGTGAGCACATCATTTTTCATTTGATACAACGAGAAAGGAGTAAGGTTCCTCTAGCATATTTTATCGCCACCCTAAAATATGTGGTGCCTAAAATAGATATTTGTGTTGTTATATTAATCAGTTTCTATTGACCTTCAGCGGTGTCAGTTATTGCAATCTAATCAAGATCACGTGACATCACTTCATGGGAAAATTCATGGTCAATGGTCATGATGATGCCACCTCTGTTGTGTCATTAAGGTCAAAGGTTGTATGATGTCACTTATGCTACCCTTGGCATTTTGGTGAATGATCATCCATGCCCCGTGTACAGAGACACAACTCCCTGTGCCTTAGTGGCTTTTATTTATTGTTTATCCACGACAAACCACAACTTTGGGTTTTTTTCTTCTGGAAAGCAAAAAACGCTGCAGAGCACAACAAACATGGCGCCCACTCTGCATCATCTACAGCAGTCTTTACTGTAATCCCTCCATCAGGGGTTGCAGTGACGGCGTCAGAGGATGAGAGGGTCTCACCAGGCTGGCTGAGATCTCTAAACAGGGCTGGTGTTCCTCTGCCAAGGGTAGCAAAGACCATAGCCACTCTGCCTCCCTGCAGGGACCCTTCAACAACCTCCACCTCCCCAGGTTCTAAATAAACCCACAAGTTCCTTCTTTTCCACCCTAATGACTAAAGGGTTCATGTAGATCTCAGTGGGCAGGCTGCCATGCCGAACTGTGCACCTGGACAGGGGGTCATCAGAGCGTCAGTGAAGGAAAGGCCTCCTCTGGCCCCTCGGCAGGGAGCTTTATTCCTAAAGTGCTTCCACAACATGGTGGGGCCATATTCAGCACAACGTCACAATGCCAGCTGGCCCCACGTGCCTTGGGGAGTACACCAGATGTTGACTCACCAGTCACAGAAGTGTCCTGTCTACCTCTGCGCACCTGTCCAAGGTACCAGCCCTGGCCTGTGCCTCAAAACTGTGCAGGGCGCTGCGGGTCAGGATGAGAGGGGCCGGGAGCTCCCAGGGCCACCACAGCCTTTGCAACCAGGGAGAGGCCGCAACGCTCTGACTGGCACAACACTGCTGGTGCCAGTGCATGGACCATTGCGCACGGCCCCACAAGACACCCCTCCACCCCACCAATGTGA
Source organism: Calotriton arnoldi (assembly GCA_963921515.1). Lineage (NCBI taxonomy): Eukaryota > Metazoa > Chordata > Amphibia > Caudata > Salamandridae > Calotriton > Calotriton arnoldi. The sequence goes on from CAWUFW010000041.1 coordinate 3,335,681, forward strand.
AGCCAAGTGCAGTGATGGAAGTACAAAAGGTCTCGCAAGTGACTTGGCTATTGGTGGAACCCCAATTACAGGAACCAGTGTGATGTGGTGATGTAATAGGGTGTCACAACATCCGACCCATACCGAGAGGAATTGGAACAGGGCTTCGGACTGCCGCCAGCAGGAAGCTGGAAGAAGGGCGGTCCCAGGGCTTCGAGTGGGCTGAAAAAAGTGGGGGGTCTTTAAAGGGGGTGTGGCCTATGTAATGTAGGGTGTGCCTTAAACACAAACTACATTTCTGTGTTTCCCATAGTGTGCCCGCCCACCGTTATTTTGGTTCCTCTGTGCTTTGTTATTGATCCAGAAATATAAGACAACTACTGACATACACCTAAAACCAGCCAGAACTATTGGCTTTGTTAATGGATGCTATCTGTTTAAGTGAGTAACAACAATCATTTTGTTGTAAATAATATTGAAAACATGTACGTTCTGAAATTGTGAGACTGTGATTTAACATGACTGAGGCCACTGGAGGGGGTAGTGGTCTCCGGAGTGTCTCAGTCACTCCTGTTATGGTCACTCTGTGTTAGACATTTATGCCCTTTTATGTACACCCTTTTCTCTCTACATCTCCATCTCCGATCTTACACCGCATCTCTTTCCTAATCATCACCCTCTTTTCACTCTCTCCTGAATGCACTTCCTCGCGTCTCCTTCATCCCACCACCCCCCAAACACACAACGCATGCACTCACCTGTAAGCACTGCATTTTCTTTTACTTTTGCCTTGTCATTGTTTTGGTGACTGTACACCTCCTTCAAATACATTTGTACAGAATAACAATTCCAACTAGAATCCAAGGCCATTGCTGTGTGCGGCTCAGCAGAGAGGCCAAAGATTGGATGACCATGTGTTCTAAACACCTTTTTGACCCGCTGACACCCACTCTGAGACCTCATAGTGCCTTCAGCCTCAACTCTAGACTTCTCAATCGCTGCAAAAAAATAAATACAGAAGCCTAGCATCCCGGAAATAGCTAACACTTTTAGGAGTTGCAAAATTAAATAGGATTTCTAGCCGGCCGGAGACTGGGTGTATCGCTGTGCCGCCACGGTATTTGTGACATGCTAACACACCCTGGGCACTGATGTAGGGCCGCTTTTCATTGAAACCTACCAGCTCTGGTGGAGAATTGATCCAAGTTACATATGCTGTGGTATTACTCTTGCCACTCAAATTGGATTTTTGACCTATGCGTTACTATAAAAGCCCTGGTGAAGTTCAATGACAATTGAACGAAACGCGTTGGCTGGATGTTGTACGTTGATACAGAAACTCAGGGGCATATTAGCAAGACCCACGTTAAAATTATCGCCGTTTTAGCGGCAGGAAACTGCCGCTAAATCGAGCGATAAGGGGCTTGCTAATATGCGTTATAGAATTCAATAGAAGCCCAGGTTAGATGTGCAGGACATCTAACCTGGGCTTCTATTGAATTCTATAACGCATATTAGCAAGCCTATTATCGCCGCTTTAGCGGCAGTTTCCTGCCGCTAAAACAGCGATAATTTTAACGTGGGTCTTGCTAATATGCCCCATAGTTCTGTTCTAATAAAGGAGAAACGTGAAAGGAACATTTGCCATTACTTATTGCATTATTGAATCTTGGAAGAGAAGCTCAGTGGTACAATCATTTCAAGGGGCAGATGTACAAGTTTGCGCCACTTTTTGCGTCACTTTTAACATGGGAAAAGTGACGCAAAGTGGCGCAAGGGGCTTGTAAATCTGCCCCCAAATACTCAAGATTCTTGATCTGCGCTGCAGTTGCGCCAAACGACGGCAGGTGCAGGATCTGTTGTGCACACGTGTATGGAAGATTGAAACATTGACACACAAGGAACGAAATAGTGAGGTGTGGCTTCTATAGTCCGCCGTCGTTTTGCTCGTTTGGTACATGTAAAATGTAAACGGGAACTAAATCACTGATGTGAATTATCTTTAAGTTTCTTACATTTATTGTTCAGAAATCCATCAGTGTTTTTGAAAGCAAAAAGCTATTGACATGAACAGAGAGCCCGATAGGGATCTGTTTCAATGTCCATTATTAATTACTACCGGATCTCAGACCCAGAGGGACCTGGCCCACTTAAGGCCAGAAATAAGTGCCGGTGATGGTCTCCGGCAACCACTGGCACACATCACCCACTGCTGCCATCATTGTGTTTTTTCCGGAATGCCATGTAAGTGGGAGGAGCTGCATGGAAACAACTTGCGGTCACCCGGAGATCAGTCAAAACATAGCCAGGAGGGAATAAATGGCACGCTAGGATGGGTTGCCTTTGCCCCATGCCCTCACCCTGCTGTATCCGCTAAGCAGTCAGTATGTGGTATGTAAGATTTTTCTCTTCACCGCATATCTGAAAGGGGCATTAGTATGCGGTCAGATGTGTGGTGTAATCCCACATCACACCCAAAAGCAAATATGAGCAACTCGGAAGGAGCCTGAACCATTTTTCACCTCATTTTCCTCTTCAAGACCAAGGAAAACTTTGCAGCCTCCTTCAAGCCCCGAATTTCAACACCATAGAAATAGCTTAGTCAACTCCAGGCTGCAGCTATCAACACGTCATTACAAGCCCTACGACATCATAGCTGCTGGCTGAGCTTTACTGCTAACTAACGTAGGGGCATATTATCAAGAAACGGCGTTAAAAATTATCGCCGGTTTAGCGGCAGAAAACTGCCGCTAAAGCGGCGATAATGGGCTTGATAATAGGCCCTTGAGAATTCCAATAGAAGCCCATGTTCTGGTGTGAACCCGGGCTTCTATTGGAATTCTCCAGGGCATATTATCAAGCCCATTATCGCCGCTTTAGCGGCAGTTTTCTGCCGCTAAACCGGCGATAATTTTAACGCCGTTCTTGATAATATGCCCCGAAATGTGATCGGTGCATTTCCACTTGGTGCAGGCAAGAAAACACATTGTCCATGTTTAACTTTCCAATAAAAGCTTGTTGGTTTTTATTTTTTTGGAAGCATCTGTCGAATTTCAGGTTTTTGGGGTCACCTTGATGTTGCTCTCATTGCAGTGACCTCCCAGTGGCCCAGCAGGGAGTTTGGGGTCCCTGCCTTGATGACAGAACCACAGCCCACGGTAAGCCTGGTGTCTCCATGGTGGCCTCCTTCGGTCAGTCGGGTGAGGCCCTGAGAACATCTGATTACATATCGTTCAGTTAGTGAGAACACAATGGTGGCAGGAAAGATAGCTCTGGCTCGCGCCTCTGTGGGTCTCAAACCCAATGCTTCTCTTACCTGTTGCTTCGGATGCGCCCGGGCCTCACTGTCTGCACTGTGGGGATGGAAGCCACCATCAGCCCTGCTAAAAATGTTCAAACCAGCCTCACACTGCAGGAGACCATAACTAGAAGGGGGCCCGCGGGCATGCTTGGCTAATGGTAGCGGTGAGGAAAGTGGTCACAGTGCTTAATTTGAGCCGGTGGTTTCCGGCGTGCGGCACCAACCCTTAATTCCCAGCATTGGCGCTTTTGACAGCGACCACATGGTGGCACATTGTGTGTCATCTACAGATAAGCAGATTAGTTCAATATACATTGAAAACAACTAATACTTGCTCCCAAGCCAGTCATAGAGCTGTGGGGGCCTCAAACAGTCTGAATTGTCACACTTGTAGAAGTGTGACAGTTAGTAGTTGTGTTGGTACTGTCATTGGCAGCTCTACCACTGGCAATGGGTGGTGCAAGCTGCAGTGGCCTCTTGGCGAGGTCCCTGGCATTTTTTTTTTTAACAAATCAAGCACTGTTTTATATGGTGTGATTGTGAGACCTCACTGGGAAGTACACTCACAATACCATCTTGGGTCCAGTTTGGCTCATAGTTCAACCCTAGCTAGCTGTGGCTTCGAGCAGCAAGGCATAAACAAAGGAACACGTTTAAAGCATTTAGAACTAGCAAAGTAATTAAATAAGAAAGCTACACAGCATAAAAGAGTGACACCAATTTATAAAAATTGATCTTATTTTTATGAATTTTTAGACACCAAAACAAACAAAATCCACCAGTGGGTTCCGGAGATATAGATTTTTAAGAATGCCGTAAATCACTGCTTTGCCCACAAAATTTCAACAGCATTGGTAAGCAGAAAGTTTGAAAACTGTAAAACTTTTATAAAGTTGTGTTTTCCGTCTTTTGGTGACTAACTGTAGGAGGGAGGAGGTCAAGGGGGCCAGTAAAGAGTTGTAGGACAGTTACCTAGTCACCAAAGCAGTCTCCAGTCCACTTCCAGCTCTATGGGTGAAATCTCTGGGCGAACCGCTTTAGACTTTAATGGTGTGGTCCTGATGCAAGGGATGCAGGATGCTTAAGATGCTGTAAGATGCTGAGGATGCTGTGAGGGCAGTGGGGGTCTTCCTGGGGTACTCCTAGGTCCATGGGCCATGTGCGGAGACTTTGGAAACAGGGGGTCGAGGTCCCTCGAAGTTCTCTTTGATATAGCAGAAGTCCATTTGCCACTGGACTACTGGTCTCTGGTCACAGCGAAACAAACGGTTACTTTAGATGAAGGCTAGTGTCTGTCTTGGGCAACCAAACTGCACTCCGAGGACTCTCCCAGGTCCAGCAGACTCGGGTGCAGCTTTTGACCATCAGGACTTGGTATCCCCAGCTGCACATCAGTGATCAATGGCGGTCAAGCAATTATGGCTACTGGCTAGCCAGGACAGGCTTCCTCAGCTTTTGTGGCACTGGTGCTGTAAAAGGAAGTCAGCCAACTGACACATGGAGTTCAACTCTTCTGTCTGGGGCTTGGGAGGGATTTTTCCACCAGCCAGGTACCACAGTCCTCTCTTCGGTAGCGCAAGGATCAGCAGGTGCAGTCCAGTGGTTTGTGATGCCTCTCTTGCCAGGTCCTTCTTCAGTCCTCTCTCTAGTCCAGACTTGAAATGAGGTCTGGGTACAGGGATGCCATATTTATGACCAGAAAGTGCCCTTGGGGAATGTGGCACTTACTAGTCAATGGGCTACTAGGAGCTTACCTGCCTGATGACAACTCCCTCCCAAAATGGCCGAACCCTTCTCTCGATGTGTGGAGCTTGGTAGCCCATCCTAGAGGAGTGGCTACTTGCAGGCTACATGCCCATGGAAAAACCAGTTTGGTAACTAGTCTACCCTCTCTATCCCCGACACCAACCCGGCTACCTGAAAAAGGAGCAGCCCCTTTTGTTTGTCATGTGTGTCCACCATTTGTCCTTCAAAGGCGGCTCACATCCAGTGTGGCTTCCTGCCCAAGAGGGGTGACACCTCTTCCAATGGCAGATCTCTATTGTTCCTGCTCCTGGGAGTTGGTCACACTTCTACCCAGGAGGGCAGAAGGCTGTCTGGTGGTCAGCATCTGCGCAAGGGCAGTGGAAACCTTGGGTAACAGAGTGGCAACTTTCTAAAAGTTGCATTTCTTCAAAAATGACAATAAATTTGACTTGTGCATCAAGTCAGGTTTAATGTAACAATTATTGTAATACCTTAAAGTATCAATTTTGGTAGTCACATTCAGAAGTTAGCACAGCTGAGTTGTCAGCATGTGACCCTGTACTTGCCAATTTGGCTACTAGTCTTTCCACAGTACAAAACACAATTTGGTTTTTTTACTGCTAGGACATGTCAAAACATATGTCCTACTTCTTAATACAATGCACCCTGCCTTAGAACATAATAGGCCTGCTGTAGGGGTGACTCATATGTATTAAAAAGGACAAAGTCGAGTTAGCAGTTTAAAATTGCTCTGCCAGTCGGCTACAGCAGGCTGGGAGACATGTCACGTTGTCATATCCAGGGTGGCACAATCAGTGCTGCAGCCCTGGTGGGGCATTTTAACTTACAGACCCTGGTACTATATACTAGGGACTTATGAGTATGTAAAGTTACTCCAATTGGGTATAAGTCAATTAACCATATACTTTTAAGAGTAAAGGCACTGGCACTGAGGTCTGGTTGGCAGGCCTCAGTACACTCTCAGAGTTGAGAAACCAGCAACATCAGTTCAAAGCTTTGGGGGGATCATGCAAAAAGAGGCATTTCTATACCGTAGGGCAAATAGCTCTGAAAGCAGCATCAGCCTGCTGCTCACCAGGAATGGCTAGTCTGGCCACGTACAGCTCCAGCCCACTGACAAGATCGGCTTAGCCCCTCCTTACTTCTTTAGCTTAATCAATACTTACTCCTGGCCCCCAGAGTCCAGCATCAACGAGAAGCCACATATTGGGGACATCATCTGTGGTAGAATGCTGCAGTAGTGGACTCCATGAAGAAGGAGGACTGCCCAGTGTCACTCCTTTGAGAGTGTTTAAGACCATAGGGCCAGGCGAGCCCTGACTGCCTCTGCTCCCTTCTGTGTGCTCCTGGGGTCTTGGTGCTAGTCTGACCATTTTATCTGCCAAGGATCACACTGTGAGCAGATGAAGCCTTGGTGCCAGACTCTGTTCTCAGACTGTCTGCTGGTATCAGAGGCCTTTCAGGCAGGCCACTCCTCGCTGACTGTGCTGAGGCCTTACTTTCAGGCTTTTTCTCCCTGACTAGCCTATGCCCCTCTGACGTCTTACAGGCAGGCTAGTGCTCGCTGACTGTTCTATGCCCCTCTGAGAGCTTACAGGCAGGCTAGTCCACTCTGACTGTCCTAGGCCCCTCTGAGGGCATACAGGCAGGCTAGCCCACTCTGACTGTCTTAGGCCCCTCTGAGAGCTTAGAGGCAGGCTAGTCGACTCTGGCTGTCCTAGGCCCCTCTGAGGGCTTACAGGCAGGCTAGTCCACTCTGACTGTCCTAGGCCCCTCTGAGAGCTTACAGGCAGGATAGTCGACTCTGGCTGTCCCAGGCTCCTCTGCTGGCATATGAGGCCCCACAGACAACCTAGTTGCCTCTGACTGACCTAGACTCCTCTGTTTATACCTGAGGCTTGACGCCAAGATGTGACCCTCTCTTTACCTTGTGCACCCGTAGTAGATAGTTACACTTTCATGCCGAGCTGGGTCCCTCTGCCTGCACATAGGTCTTCTTGGTGGTACTTGAGGCCTTTCAACTAGGCTGTGACTTACTGACTAACTCTGGAGCCCTCTTTGGGTACTTGACACCTTGGTGTGCACTGAAGCCCCTTTGACTATCCCTGGTGCAATCAGCGGGTTCTTGAGGTCTTTGAGACAGAATGGGCCCACTCACTGCCAATGGATCTCTCCCCTCTGTGGGAATGTGAGTCCTTATAGTTAGGCTGTCCTACAGACTGTCCCTGAGCTTCTCTTGGGAGTACCTGAGACCGTGGTGCAGACTGGGCCGCCCTCTCATTGTCCATATCCCTCACCTCTGTGGATTCCTGAGGTATTAGATCCAGGCTGGGATCTCTGATTCCCCCTGCATCCTCTGCTGGGACCCAAGACTTGTCTTGCTGACTGTTCCTGGTCCATCTACAGGTACCTGAGATCTCAGAGTCAGGCTTGGTTAGCACTCCACCCATGTGTCCCTTTGCGGGTACCTGAGACTTGTCTCTCTGAATGTCCGTGGTCCATCTACTGGTACCAGAGGTCTCATGCTGGGTCCACACTTTGCCTGTAGGACCCTCTGCGGGTACCTGAGAATTTTCTCTGTGAGTGTCCCTGGTCCAACTACTGGTACCTGAGGTCTTGAAGTCAGAGTAGGTCCACACGCTGCCCAAGGGTCCCTCTGCAGACACCTGAGACTTGTCTCTCTGACTGTCCCTCTTGTACCTGAGGTCTTGGAGCCAGGCTGGGTCCACGCACTGCTCCTGCCCCCCTCTGCTGCGGATACCTGAGACTTGGTTCTCTCACTGTCCCTGGTCCATCTACTGGTGTCTCAAGTCTTGGAGACAGGTTGGGTCTACACACTGCCCATGGGTCCCTCTGCTGGTACATCAGACTTGTCTCTCTGACTGTCCCTATGGTACCTGAGGTCTTTGAGACAGGCTGGTGAACAACTTAGAGACAGGCTGAGTCCACACACACTACCCAACGGTCCGTCTGCGGGTTCCATGAGACTTGTCTCCCTGACTGTCCCTCTGGTACCTGAGGTCTTGGAGACAGGCTGGGTCCACACACTGCCCAGGGGTCCCTCTGGTGGTACCTGAGACTTGGTTCTCTCACTGTCCCTGGTCCATCTAATGGTGCCTCAGGTCTTGAAGTCAGGCTTGGTCCACACACTGCCCAAGGGTCCCTGTGCAGACACCTGAGACTTGTCTCTCTGGCTGTCCCTCTGGTACCTGAGGTCTTGGAGACAGGTTGGGTCCACACACTGCCCAAGGATCCCTGTGCAGACACCTGAGACTCGTCTCTCTGGCTGTCCCTCTGGTACCTGAGGTCTTGGAGACAGGTTGGGTCGACACACTACCCAAGGGTCCCTCTGCAGACACCTGAGACTTGTCTCTCTGGCTGTCCCTCTGGTACCTGAGGTCTTGGAGACAGGTTGGGTCCACACACTGCCCATGGGTCCCTCTGCTGGTACCTGAGAATTATCTCTCTGACTGTCCCTCTGGTACCCGAGGTCTTGGAGACAGGCTGGCTGAACATCTTGGAGAAAGGCTGAGTCCAAACACACTCCCCAAGAGTCCGTCTGCTGGTACCTGAGACTTGTCTCTCTGACTGTCCCTCTGGTACCTGAGGTCTTGGACTCAGGCTGGGTCCACAGACTGCCCATGGGCCCCTCTCTGGGTATCTGAGGTCTTGGTGCTTGGTAACCTATTTGACTGCCTTCGGGCTTCTCTTTGGGTACCAGAGATCTTGGTGTCAGACTGAGGTATCTGATTGCCATCCTGGTTTTTCTGGTTGTTCCATCCGCGGGGACCTGTGATATTGGTGTCAGACTGGTATTTGATGGCCGCTCTCCATTTCTGGGTACTTCAGGCACTGGTGACACTGAGCCAGCTTTAGCGGTGGTAGTGCCCAGTGTGACAATCAGGGTTGGTGCCCCCCCTCCAAAAACCTCCTTCTCCACAAATGTCCTCTCTACCACACTCCACCAGTGCCCCTCATCTCTCCATAGCTCCTCTCTCACATGCATTGAATTTGTTTTATAGTGCTACTCATACCAGTGTAGGGAGTCAGAGCACTTTACATCACACATACGTTATACAGAGACAATGTGTGTAAATCAGTCTTTAGGAACTATTACTTAAAACAATGAGGATTACAAGGTGTGGGAATCACATGTTACCAATACTAGTAGGCAGTATATTTTAAGAGTGTTTGGTCTGGAGACACACAAACTCAGGATTTAAAGCGTAGTACAGTGGTTGAGGTTGGCTTTAGTAATAAGGATGTATTTTTACCCAAATGAACTCTTTTTAGCAGCATTAGGATAATGAAAGACTGGGGAAAAACGGAACGCTCTAACCTATACCACACACTTTGCATGCAGCTGTTTGATGACAGTTCATAGTTCACTGTGCTATGTTAGGGGTGTAACTTATGAACTGCATCTCTGAGACAAAAGCAGTAGCCCACTGAGCTATCCACAGAAAATACAGTTCTGTGATCTGCATCAGGCGCGCAAAGCGCACTGGGCTAAAAGGGCTTTAGATTCTGCCCCTGAGCTGCTGTGATGGGCAGTGTCAGGAGTCTTATATCAGCCACACCAGAGTTTTTCACATATCTTTAAAAGACCTTTTACATGCCTTTTGTGAACTGGTTAACGATGCTTTGTTTGTTTTGTTCACTGGTTCCAGTACCCCTGGGAGACCCATTCTGCCTATTTCTTACACTTGTATTTTATTTTTACTGCCACAGTGGGAGAATGCATTTAGTAAAAAGGCATCTCATGAGTCAGGATGCCACCTTTCCAAAAGAAAAATACTGTCTATTTGTTATTTAAGGAGTCTGCTAAGGTCTCGCCTTGACAATAAATAGGGTTGTAAATAAAACGGTATGTATTAATTTATAACATGGCTTTTCTGTCTTTGTTTCCGTCTGTTTAATTAAGCTTAAACTGTAATTATTAGTCATGGATCATTAATGCAACCCTAGAACACATTTAAAAGTGCTTTCTACTTATATTTGCTGTTTGACGTATGCACCGATACCAGCTTTGGGTAATGTTGCTTATTTTTGTACTGGTTAGGACACAAAATACTGGTGATGCCAGTAGAAATCCGATCAGCTGGGAACCCAAATCCGGAGACTGAAAGTTTGTTGCAGGATCAGCACATTATTAACCCTGGGCGGAGTTTGCGTAGTCGCGCTACGCGGAATTCCGCGAAGCCGCAGAAAACCTCCGCGAGCTACGCAAATTTCCGCGAGCGCGCAGAGTTGCTTGTTCCGCCCGTTCGCGATGCGTTTTTCCTGTTCGGGAACGCATATTACGTGTTCGGGGACGCTTTTTGCATGCTCGGGGGGAAATATCGCGCGAACTTCACCACGCGGTCGCCAATGGGCGCGGCCATCTTGTTTTTCACTTTTTGCTATGGTTCTGGGCCTGTTTTTCTATCCTCCCTATATCTTTTCAATCCTTTGCTTCTAGAAACTTTTTTTTGATCTTTTTTATTTATTATCTATCCCTCTCTATTCCTGATTGTATATTTTGCGTTTTTTCCTACTTTTTTAGTGTTTTTACTGCGTTTTTCACTCTTTTTCTATTACTTGGTTTTTTCATTTCTTTTACTTTTCTTAGTACCTACCTTTTCTTTTCGGCCCCCTCCTACCCAGAACCATGGCAAAGGGCCAGGGGAAGAAGAGTCGGAAGACTAGGAGGTCTCGCAGTGAGAGCCGCGACCGCCTTCCTTGCGGAAGGCGGCGCCCACATGGGGTGCAGGCACGGGCCTTATTTAGTGAGGCGGCGGTGGCCGCCCTGGTTTTTTTTATCCAGCGCCACCTCCCCTTAACCCTGGCAGCAGGCGGCAGGCCTGGGTCCGGGTACGGGCTCCGGGAGCGTCACCGGCGGTGGGCAAGGGTGCGCCGGGCAGTGTTTCGCTGCTCTGGGGTCCGGCGCACCCATAACCAATTGACGCACCGGTGGTCCGATATCCTTGACCGGGAGCATCACCTGCTGGACCTGCTAGGTGTTGAGGTCCAGGGGCTTGGTGAGTAGCTATTTATTATATTACTATCTTGTGTTCTTCTGTTCTGACTGTTACTTATTGCGATTGCAAATATTATTTTTTTCGCAAATAGCTAACATGCTGCTGCTGCAGTGCTTACATGCAGGTAAGGTAAACTATGTTTAAAAATGTTATATTATGTGATTGTTACTTCCAGACAGGTGCTCAGCGCTACTAACTAATCGTCGTACTTGTTTGCAACTTTGCGCTCACTTGGACTGGTTATGTAAGAGAGGTTAGAGAATTTAAGTTAGGTAGGTATTTATTTTAATCCACATAGGAAAGACTCCAATCCTTTCCTTTGTCCTGTCAGGCTGTCCTGTCTCCTCCTGTAACTAAGATAGTGGTAGTAGTTAGTTAGTTAGTATTATTTGGTAATTTAGCGGCCTGCGTCGTGACCCGTGAGTGACGCGTCCTCAGGCTCTTACATGACTTCAGTCCTACTCCTAGTAGAACTTTTTGTAGTTCTTACAGTGGGTGAATAATAGCAACCAATCAATTTGGTGTATGCTGCAATTATGCATGCGTCCATCTATGCATTAAGAAGAATAAATGCAGACTTAGGGGCATATTATCAAGCCCCAGCAATAATTATCGCTGAGCGCGCTTAGCGCGCTTTTAATTATCGCCGGCTATCGCTGGAATATATCGCCAAGCTAGCGCTGTATTATCAACGCTTAGCGCTATGGCGATAAATATTCCAGCGATAGCAGGGTTTTCCATGGAACATCGCTGGTTTTCCAGTGATGTTCCATTGAAAACAGCGATAAGCTTGGTGATAGGCTCTGTGGCCTTAGCCCCACAATCCACCTCCCATGTTGGGTATGCCTTAGTCAGGAATTTAACAGACGTTAAATTCCTGAGTTAAGGCAGAGTTAGCACAATTTAAATTATCGCTACGCCTCGTTGTTAATATCGCAAAGCTGCCTTCGCGATATTTTCCCATGTTGTTTTCACAGTCATGCCTACTTTGCATCTCATTATCGATGCGAGGCGTGTGGAAAACGGGAGCTAAGTCAAGGAAACACGCGCTAGCGTGTCCTTGTAAATAATGCGATATAATTATCGCCGCTTTGCGCCTGAAAAACGGACGCTAAAGCTGCGATAATTGTATCGCCGGCCCTTGGTAATATGCCCCCTAGTAATTGGCCCATCAAAGGGGATTGTTGGAGTTGAGACTGAGACTGTCTGTGAGATGATTGGGAATGAGATCTGAACTTAGAAGCAAAATGCAAATATAATTTTTTTGCAATTCATTCCAAAGTCAGGAATAGGCGGGCTAGGTATGTTTAGGATTCAGGAATCGGAATTGAACTGTGGAATAATAATGATCGGATGGTACTCGACTGCGATACATACTAGTCGACTACTACTAGTCGAATAAGTCGATCTGATTGATTTAGCATAGGTCAATGTTATTGCAATTGCCGTTTCCTGTCTAAAAATATTTTTAGAGCAATTATATTTATATATTTAACACAAATCATTTTTTGTTTCTTTACATGATCAGCATCCAGGGGCAAGAAGAAGACTGGGTCAGCTGGCAGTGCGGCGGGTGCGGGAGCTGGAGGGGCCTCCCAGGAACAGCAGGAAGCGGGCTCAGGCGCAGCCGCAGATGGCTCTGCTGCTGGCCCCAGTAAGTCCTCCTGGTGTTTATATTAATATTTCCCTAACTTTTACCGCTCTATTATTTCCATTTCCTAATTTAAATTTTTCCAAAATCCTCTTCAATCTATCTGCTTCTAAATTCTTGTTTTTGCTCCACCGTTACCTACTACTAACTAAGTACTACTACTAACATTGTTTCTTCTATTGTCTGTTTTTATTTTTACATCAAATCAAACTGCATCTGACTAACCTCTGCTCTGACTCTATTAGACAGTCTGTCTGTAGCTTTCTTTCTTCTGGGTTTCACTGAGCTTTCTCTCTCCCCTTATGTGGATTCCCTAGTAGTGGTACTGTAAGACTCAGAGAACCCATTGGTCCTAGCCTAGGCTACTACTAGTACTAATAAGGACTCCTTACTACTACTAGTAGCACTAATGTGCTGTGCGGACTGCAGATTGCATGCCCAAGACAAGTAAGGTATATCCACAGATGAGAAGGCTTTAGTTTCATTTACTGTCTCATCATGCTCAATCAGTAATGGTGGTCACTCACGTTGGACAGGAGCAGGACCCCCCAAAGTGGTGTATTTTACTTTTTCTAATCCAGGCCTAGTACTTTTTTTAGTAGCAGCAATTGATGGTGAACACTGAACAACTGTTACCGTGCACCATGGCTGTAAGGAAGCATATGAGAGGAGTAGGAGGACAGCACCATTTTCCAACTAAGAGAGACCTCATGTCCGCCCAGTTGGCCACTCTTTCTTCTTTTCAAAAAATGAGATGCACCATTGCTCTAGTCACTGAGTCCAGTCCTATGGGTTGTCCTCTTCTTGAGAGGCTTTTCAAAAATTGCTACCAACAAAATGCCCAACCGGATATTATTTAGTTATTTTTGATAGGACATACTGTCTACTGTACTGGTATCCGAATTGTAGATAGTGATGTGTGTGGTGTATATGTATTATTAATTATGTATTTTCAATCTTGCTAATTAAAAAAATAAATAGGGGAGGCGTATATGGCATCTAAAAAAATGGGAATTGTTTTTTCCAGGTGTACCGACCACCAGTGCCGGGGCTAGCGGTGAGGGCCACCATGCCACTCCGGAGAGAGCGGATGCGGCAGCCACAGGGGGTGAGCCAGCAGCAGTGGCGGGCGGTGGTGTCATATTCCTTACTTATTGAGAATGATGAATACACTTGATGCAAGGGTGTACACTCAGTAATAGTAGTACACTGTACTTCTGCTGAGGCTAAGTTGTTGCTTGTGAGAACACTGAACAGTTGAAGAAGACACCCTGGCCTTTACTTAAACATTAGCATTAGCTGCGGGGGTTGAGTAACTAATGGCATATTTTATCTTCAACTCAGCAAAGATAGTTTTACGATGAAGACAAATAGTCAGACGACATGTATGACTGGCAGAGAAGGATGCGTGGGTGAAGGAAGGGGCCCCGGGATGCATAGGTGGCGGATTAAGATGATAGGAATAGGATGCATGGGTAGTTGAAGGATGGGTGAAAAGGTGAAAGAGAAAGCAGAAAGGATGCCTGTCTGGGTGGGTGAAACTGTATGGGTGAAAGGAATCCTCTGGGGGGGTTTGAGGGGTCAAACTCTAAGGCAAGAAAGGACGCATGGCATGGGTGGTGGTTGGTTATATATCTAAAATGTATGTTGTTGTCGGTGAAAGCCGGTTTATGATGATAGACATGTTTGGATGGATGGATGCCTGGATGGTATCATAGTAGGTGAAGACAGAGTCAGACTGGATGAAGAGAATGTAAAAGAAAATTAAACCATGCCAGAGTACCAAAGCCAAGGGTGAAGAATATTATGAATAAAATAATAATAATGCTAGAAGAGCAATGCACTGAATGTAAATGAAAAACAAGCCCTGGGAAGAACAAGTACTGTTTTTTTGCAAGGTTTTTGATTCAAAGGTTTGAGGTTGTACTTGTATTTCAGAATGGAATACTCCCTTGACTCACAGTAGTTTGCAAGCACAACATATATATTGTGCATGACTAAATATTTACCCTACCCATAATCGCCTCCCTCCGACTCCGAGGCCCACTTCCGCTCCAGTCCCCTCCCTGTGTCAGCCATGGGTGGCCTATCGGCTGCATGGTAATTGGTAACTACTAGTACTTACAAATCACTCAGTGTGTCATCATCATCACGTGATGTGAGTGACATGATGTCGTGCCGCCGTTTCTCATCATCCATAAGCATGTGATGATCATTAACCATCATCATGTGCCTTATTGCAGTAGTGCAGTCAGGGTGAAAGTGAAATTGTCTGAGCATTTGCCATTGATTTAACAGAGTATGGCCATAATGGAAATATATAATTGTGTAGTACAGCTGCCCCACATGTAGACAGTAGTAAAGTGTAGGAAAGTGGGTTTCTGTTGCAGTAACCCCCCCACTTTTTGCCTGATAACTGATGCACTTTTCCTTGGTGTGCCCTGGGTCTCTGCCAATCAGGTACCCATGGCATGTGTTCCTTCCCTAAAACTGCATTACAGCCTAAACCCAATTGGCCTCTCTGGCCACAGGTAAGCCCCTGGTAAATGGTACCCTAGGTACCCAGGGCACTGTGACCAGAGAAGGCCTCTAAGGGCTGCAGCACTTATTGTGCCACCCTTGGAGGCCCTGTATCCTGACACACACACACTGCCCTTGCAGGCTGAGTGTCTTGGTGCAGAACAAAACAGAGAGTCGACATGGCACACATCCCTGTGTGCCATGCCCACAAACACACTGCCCTGGCATACCTCAGTCACCCCTCTAGCTGGGTGCCCTATGCCAGTGGTGAGGGTACAGGTGCATGAGCCCTGTGCCCCTACAGTACCCAGGTCCATTCCTGGGCACTGTAAGTGCAGTGCTGCCATTTCAGTATGTGGTGCTGAGAGGTCGTCAGCACGAACTCCACAGCACCATGATGGCTGCACTGAAGACTGAGAAGTTTGGTATCAAACTTCTCAGCACAGTAAACCCACACTGATGCCAGTGTGGGATTTACTGTAAATGCACAACAGAGGGCAACTTAGAGTTGCCCCCTGAACCTAACCTACAATCCACGTCTTGTCTGAGGGGCTGCCTAGGCTGCCACACAGCAGACATGTTGCTGGACCCCTGGGTAGAGAGCCATCCGCTCTCCCGGGCCTGCAGCAATGCACGTCCTGGGCGAGGTGCTAGGCCTCCTCCCCCAGGATGGGCAGGGGAAGCTTCAAAGGCATTCCGCCTTGTGAGCTTCCCCAGACCACTTGCTGTACTCAGCAACTGGTCCCCACCGGTTCCTCCCCTTCCTGGCGGGAAGACTGGCGGGAAACACCAAGGGAGGAAAGGGGTGTGCCAGCCTCTGCCAACCCCACCCCTCAGGTGGGGAGGCGAGGTGAAGCACATCTCCGGGCTCTCGCCATCTTGAAGATGGGGAGCCATGCCCAATCAGGACTAGGCTCCTGCCCCCTCCCACAGGAGAGTGGCAGGATAGGGGGTGTACCCACCCCAGGGCAGGGACCCATTGGTCCCTGCCCTTTACCTACCTGTAACGCCCCTAAATCTAGTATTTAGGGGCACCCTGAACCGTCCTTCCTTAGATTCAGCAACAACAAGAAAAGGAAGAAGAAGAAGGACGAGAAGCCGTGCAGAGCTAACAAGAGGACGACGCCCACTGACTTGGCCCCAGCCCTACAGGCCTGTCTCCCCTCGAACCTGCTCCTGCAAAACCCCGGCGTGTCCAGCGGCCAGTAACCTCAAAAACCCCGGAGGACCTGCCTGCCTTCACTTTCCAAGCTGTTTCTCCCGTGAACACCGGACGTGTTTGAACTGCAGCTTCTGGTGCCAGCCAGGAACCGCGAATCCCGCACACTCTGCACCCGCCGAATCCGGCCCAAGCTCGAGTGGGCAAATACTCAGAGGAGGTCCCCCCGGCGATCCTGACCCGAGATCCGGCGACCCCTGACCTGCCTCAAGCCTCCTGACGACGCCTGCAGCCTCAATCCAGAGGACCCCCCCTACCGCGACCAGAGCGGGTAAGAAGATCCGACGTCCAAAGGCACCCCTGCACCCGACGCCCCACGGCCTTGTGTGCCCAAACCAACGGTGCCCAACCAACCCTCTACATCCCAACTTACCCCTCGAAGTGGTGGTTGCTCCTGGAAGGTCCTCGTCCCCGAGCCTGCAGTGTTTCTTTGTCCCGGAGAATCTCCATTGAAATCAACAGGGCACCCGACCTCAAAACAGCACTCTGCACCCGGCCGCCCTAGTGCCGCTGAGGGTGCCCCTTTGGCGCTAACTTGGTCCCCAACGTGCCCTGAGCTTAACCCTAGGAGCTTTGCTCCCACAACCCCGTGGCCTGCTTGCCAGCCGCCACCAACCGGAGTCCCCCTATCCTCCATAGGATAACATTGGGCCTCAACACTCTGCACCCGGCCGCCCTAGTGCCGCTGAGGGTGCAACAACAGTGCATCACTGACCCTGGGAGACCCCTGAGTTTAACCCCAGAACCCTAACTCAAAAGACCGATTACTTACCTCGAGACAGATAACTCATTTTTCCTCATAGGATAACATGGACACTTTTTCTTCCAAAAAGTTTCTAAGTGTCGACTTTTGAAAACTAAGAATATTCCTTAAAAATTGCACAAATAACCTAACCGAATTTTCTCAACTGTTTGCAGGAAAGGTCCCAGTGCCGAACCTAGGTGTCCAGCACTGCGTAACAAAAGTAATTAAAAAGTAACTTACCTGTGAATTGAATTTCCTTCCATAGGATAACATTGGTGGTTCTTTGTGAAAAAGTTTCTAAGTGTCAACTTTTGAAATACAAGAATATTCTTTAAAAATCGTACAAACTACAAAAACGTAATTACTTACCTGTTTTAAGTAAATGTCCCAGTGCTGAATCTAGGAGTCCAGCACTGGATTACAAAAGTAACGTTAAAGTAACTTACCGGCGAATTGAATTTTCTTCCATAGGGATCCATTGACTGGTTTTCTGTGAAATCTCTTCTAAGTGTCCACTTTTGAAATACCAAAATATTGCTTAAAAATCACAACAGTAACGAATTCCGAATTACTCACCTACTATCAGGAGAGACCTCAGTACTGCATCTTTTAGTGCAGTACCGACCATGAAAAGTAATTTTTACCGTACTTACCAGTGACTGGAAATTCCTCTCATAGGATATCATTGCCTGCTTTTTGTTGAAAAAGTTTCTGTCGATTTCTGAATCTTACAAATATTCCTTAAAAATCGTACAAACTACAAAAACGTAATTACTTACCTGTTTTAAGTAAATGTCCCAGTGCTGAATCTAGGAGTCCAGCACTGGATTACAAAAGTAACGTAAACATACTTTGCTTGCAAACTGCATTTCCTTCCATAGGATAACATTGGTAATTTTACCCAGAAAAGTTTCTAAGTGTCAACTTTTGAAATACAGTAATAATCCTCAAAAATCACTACTATAACCAAAACGCTTTTTCTCACCTGTTTACAGGAAGTGTCCCGGGACTGAATCCAAGATCCAGTCCTGTGGTTAGAAAAGTAATCTACAAAGTAATTAATTGCATTTAACCAAACTTTCCATTGAGCTCAATGTTGCATTGTGTTTGAAATTGTGTTGCCTCTTGCAACAACTGTGACTACTGTCATCAAAAAGTCTATTGCCTATTTGTAAAGTGTTTGAACAAAGCATCTCATTCTGAGAAAGTATATTTCGATACCTATTGTTGGTTCTAAAATAAAACAAGCATATATTTTTATATACAAACCATTGGCCTAGAGTTCAGTTCTTGAGTGTGTGGCTTCATTTGCTGACTGTGTGTGTACAACAAATGCTTTACACTGTCCTCTGATACTGCCTTACTGCTCGACCAAGCTACCACTTTAGAGAGTACGGTTATATCTAACTTTAGCCTCTGCCAAACCTCTGGGGACTGTGGACTCTGTGCACACTGAACCTTACTTTGGTTCAGTATATACAGAGCCACTTTCTTACATAAAGTACATGAGTCTGCAAGACTGCGACACGAGTATGTCTGTCTAGGACACAAGCTGACTGAGCTGGCATGCCTACAAGATTAATTGTGCTAAACAAGAGAGAAAAAGAATACTTCTACTCTACTCCATACTTAGTGCCTGAAAGTATAATCATCACATCCAAATCTTAGGGGCAGAGGAAGGGAAGTGAGGAGGAGAGGAGGATGCGACAGCTGCTAGTGCTACTACTGTGCCACTATAATTTTTATGTGTGGACTGTAATTTAATTTTGTGCTACTGTTTTGCTAAGAGTATTGGTTACAACAATTCTTTTTTTTCCTTTCTTGATATAGCTACTCCTTCCCAAACCACTAGGCAGGAGTTGCCGGCCAGGGCCCGGCAAAGGAAGCTGGAGGCCATCCGGGATGAATATCGCCGGCTGGTTGTCCTGGCGGAGGAGGAGGAGGCGGCAGCTTCTTCCTCCAATGCCCCGGGGCCCAGCCAGCCCCCCTGTGCCTCCGGTGGTACGGCACCGTGGTCTGGCAGCCGCCCGCCGCCCATCACCATTGGCAACAACATCTACTGCTGCACACCCCTGTTGTTCCTGCAGGAACTTTCGGCGCCACGTGCTCCGCAGGGTGGCGCGCCTGGAGGCCCATATGGAGGAGGTCCTAAAAAAAAAATAGCCGGCACCCCCGCCGCTAGACGTCAGACTCTCACATCATGACCTCAGTCTTCTTTGACTCTTGCCCCATTATTAATCTTTTTTTTGGTGGGTGGGATGTTGGGACTAGTTGGGGAACCTTGGGGTTTACTTTTTCTTGAAACAAATAACTTGGACATGGACATTACTGGACATTGGTTGGGGTTAGGGAGAGGGGTGGGTCAGGTGTTATGGGTTTTTCTTATAGTTTATATTTGTTAGGGTAAGAAATAATTTATAGTTTTCCAATACATATGATATGATGCAAATCTTTTCTGGGGGGGTGGTTACTCTTTTACATCACCTTGTTTGTTTTTGTTTCCTCCTTTTGCTGCAGGGCCGCAGCCAGTTTTTAAAATCTGCCAATAGTGTAACACACAGACAGATAGATGCAGTACCCACACTTGTCCTACTACTGTCAGTCTCTCCTCCTAATCAATGCATTCTGCAACTAAAACCCCTTTGTAGTATGTACTCGGAAGGATGTGGGTGTGTGAATTAATTTCCATAGGATATACATTGACTCCCCCACACTTCTTCTCTTACCTGTGATTGATGTTTAGCCGAAGCAATGGCTGCATGGTGATGGTTTGGTTTCCTAAGATGCCATGGTGGGTGGTGGTAGCAGTAGTAGACAGTTGCATTTGCAAAAAAATAAAATGAGATAGGTCAGTCACCTGAGTGAGACTAGGGAACTAGTAGTAGAAGTACAGTAAGTAGTAAGTAGTAAGTACACAAGAAGAAGACTGCCAAACAAGAAGAAAGTGATGATGAATGATTATTAATAAAACCGGGCGGAGACCTCCGCTCTGCCCGCGAAGTGTGCGGAGAACGCGGAGAAGGCAAATCTCCGCACACTCTGCAGCGGAGCGGAGTTCGCCAGCCCCCGCCTCCACCCCCCTATTAAGAAGTAAGTTAACATTAATTAAAAATAAAGTTAAAACCACTTACCTTTGTACTGCGGCGTCCCCGGGCTGCCCTCTTCCTCGCCGTACCGGTAATGCTTGAGATAACTGCGCATGCGCGCGCGCCCGCGCATGTGCATTTCTCGCAAGCAGTTTCCTCAAGCATTACCGGTACGGCGAGGAAGAGGAGGAGGGCAGCCCGGGACGCCACAGTACAAAGGTAAGTGGTTTTAACTTTATTTTTAATTAATGTTAACTTACTTCTTAATAGGGGGGTGGAGGCGGGCGGCAGAGCGGAGCGGAGTTCCACGGAGTTTGTTTGCAACTCCGTGGACCTCCGCGTAGCCCCGCTACGCCCACTACGCCCGGGGTTCATTATTAATGCTAAGATAAAATAAAACATAATGCTGGCAGGGATAGCCTAGTACAAGTTACAACAAACTGAAGTAGTGGACTCGACCTATGAAGTGGACAAGCGTAACCTTTAGTGCTGGAAGGATGAAATCCATGACGGCAATTAATAATTAATAATGGGTTAATAATATAATTATGTTCCTCTGGAAAAAAAAGAGAATAGCGAATACTACTGAGCATGGGTGGGCACTGGGCAATCTAATCTGTTGCCAGTGTGGCCGACGATATATATATATACTTAGAGCAGAATTAGAAGATCCTCGACCTGCCTTGAATTAGTGTTGCTTACTTGCTTGAACCACATCCGCCCCAGCAAGTGTGTGATAAATTATTGGTGTAAATTTAATTTAGTCACACCTCAATAAATCACACAGCCCGGGGGAAGAGGGTTAGGGTTTGATGAATGGTTGGGAAGGGGTATTTGAGGGAAAGGTTTGACAAAGACAAACACTACACGTGGACAACACACAATCTTGGCAGACGACCATCATATTCATAAATCTGTTAAGGGAGAAAAAGGAAATGCATGCATGATGTGGTTAATGATAAGTAGTACTACTACTACTGAGGGGCCGATTCCGATCTCGGCCGGTAGGGCTCCGAATCGGATACGGCTTTACCGGATCCGATTCGGAGCCCTGTTTCCCGACCGAACCGTACGCGGGTCCGGCCGAGCGAGTACGATGCGAATTCGCCGACCGACTCGTCCGGGCGTCCCGACCGCTCCGACCGACTCGTTCCCGGCTCGAACCGCACCGACCGAGTCGCTCGGACTCGACTCGCAGCGCGCAATGGAGACGTTCCCGGCCGGGTAAGTACGATGCGCGCCGCGAGCAGTCCGACTGAGCCGCGCACTCTGGCTCGAAAGAGCTGTCGGAGCCGTACTTTGGGGTCCGTGTCGGACCCCCCTGTATGCGTAGCCGCGCGAGTCGCACACAGGGGGACCCATGGGTCCCCCTACTTGTGCGTGTACGGCGCGAATCGCTTCGCCGCGTACCCGCTGTAGGGGGCGCACTTGTCCGACTTCGCACCCATTGAGTCAATGGGAGCCCGCGTACGCGTTGTACGACCGGCTCCCATTGACTTCACTGGGAGTCCGACCGACTCGGGTCCGATGGCATACGTGCGCATCGTACTCGTTCGGTCGGACTGCACGGGTCCGATTCGGTCGGAAATCTCTCCAGGTCCGGCTCGGTCGGAGAAATTTCCGGCCCGAATCGGAATCGACCCCTAAGTAGACTAGTAGACACAGGGCAGCAGTATATTATTAATTATTATTATGCAATTGCATTGCCTATCTGCCCTCAGAGAGACCCAAATTTCATACATTTTATTTATGTTATGTTGTACCGGGCTTCCTTTTAAAGCTAGCAAAGAAAATAAAAAAATAGCTGTAGGGATATAAGCAAAGACTAAAAGCAAACCAAATAAATAACAACACCCAGTCGTAATGATTGAAGAGAAAAAATGAATCAAATTAATTAAAAGATGATGAATGATACAAAGTTACTGTATTATCCTGGTCAAATTGGGAAGTTGCATCTCGTTATTCCTCTTGGTCTCCTCCCTTCCATGGATGCTCCGTCCGTCAATCTTGGGTGCACCACTGCCTGCCTGGTGGATGCGGATTGGTAAGGTAAGTGTGAGTTTTTTTTCCCAGTATAGCACAGGGTAAAGGCCAGCCTGTAAGTGTAGATGGAAAACCCAAAGGGATATTGAAAAATCAAGGAGAAAAAAAATGCATAAATTACTGAGCAGTGCAACAAGAACAGTTTCAGAGGCGGCATGGCTACATCATGTCTACTCTGTTTCCAGCATTAACCACGCTACAACAACAACAGGACAGAGCATGCCCACGGCACCCACCAAAACTCCAGTTAGCTTAGATTTTGACTGAGCTAGACAGAGCACACATATACAGCAACATAGCATTTTCCAAATTAAGTAACTAAATCAATGCACCGCTGTCAGTCATACCACTACACTACACTGACTCGACTCCACCACTACACAGTCACAGACATGTAGGTCTGCTGTGGTTGGTGTTGATTGACTTGTTTACCTTTATGCCACTTCATGAAACGCCCCGAGTTATTCCATCAATCATCTCCGATCCTACTGACTGACTGCGAAGAGTATAGAGTATGTGGTCATCATCATCATCATGGTGTCCAACTCAGTCTGTAGTGTTGTACCGAGTGAGTCCAGATTCCATATTCAAAAATGCAATGGATCGCCCTGCAGTAGAAGTAGGCCTGGGCGTTGAACTCCGCTCCGTTCGCGAAGTTTTCTGCACTCCGTGGAGCTCGCGGAGTGCAAGAAAACCCCGCTTCGCGTAGTGCAGCTCGGGTAGAATTTCTACCCGAGCTGCAGAAAGACCAGCACGAACAGCAGTTCGCACAACACTCCCCCACTTGCGGAACTTCGCAGAGTGTTTTTTG
Organism: Calotriton arnoldi; assembly: GCA_963921515.1. Classification (NCBI taxonomy): domain Eukaryota; kingdom Metazoa; phylum Chordata; class Amphibia; order Caudata; family Salamandridae; genus Calotriton; species Calotriton arnoldi. The sequence continues at coordinate 3,358,823 of CAWUFW010000041.1, forward strand.
TAACTTTGCGAAGTTCCGCGTAGCAAAACTCCACGAACTACGCCCAGGCTTAAGTAGAAGTACAATTTGTTATTAAACAACAAGAAGGGAAACATTGACTTGAGTCACTTTGTTTTAGTGTAGATTAAATACTAGTACACTTCATGCACAACAACAACACAAACACACCAATAACTCAGAGTCAGCGTCCAATGCATGCCATCAGATTCATCATTACCTGTTCGCATCTTAAGGGGCAGTCCCTCTTGGCTCGGAAAGGAGGATAGCTATAGTCATGTTCTTTTAGAGGGACTCGACGAGGCAGGCACACATTTCTTGTACTATTCTCCATCCAATGTCTGGCTTGAGGGAAATGGATTTAGGGAGAGTCAGGATGGATGGAGCAGGACTCGGAGAAGTGGACTTCTTTAATAAATGCACACAGTTGCAACGCCAATACGGCAATAAAAAGACAAGACAGTGGTGATGGATTTGTTGTGATACGAACCAGAAAAACAGAGACACACTCAAATAATAAAAGTAAATAAGGAAGAAAGAAAGTAACAAGTTGAAAGCCTAGTTGTCAGGGAAGTAGAGCTCGTCCTCAAACTCTGGTGGTTCACCCAGAAGTAGGTCATCTACCACACTACTTTCGTCACCTAAGTCACTGTCCTCCTGTTCCTGCTGTGCTTCAGGTATGGTGTAATCCGGTGGGATAAAGTGCTGATTCATTTTGATCATGGTTAACCTCTCCACGTTTTGGGGCGAGAGACTGGTCCTTTTCACTGTTACAATGGCACCAGCAGCACTGAAAACACGCTCAGAAAAGACACTTGGAACAGGTCATGCCAGATAATTTATCGCCAGCCTGCTGAGCAATGGCCAATGGCGACTTTTCCCATACCCATACAGCAATGGGTTTTGATCAATGTAGACCTCTGTTCGCTCATCCAGATAGGCCTGGACCATCCGCTCAATGCTCAGGGGTGCTCCGCTTTGCCCGGCCTCTTTTGCCTTTGCATTTGCATCAGCACTGGACCTAACAAGCCCTTGCTGTAGATACCATTCTTGTGCCGGTTTTACTGGGGCTGGTGATGATCCTGTTCTTGCTGTTGTTGATGTTGGTGGTTTTGACTGCTGTGAGCCAAACGGAATGCCCTCAGGCTCTGAAGTTGAACTTGTGGGCTGGAGTAGTGGGCCTCTAATTTCCAGCCGGTCTTTTTCAAAGTCACTGGCTGTCGCAGCTATCCAGGTTTTGTACTTGGCAACATCCACTTGTGAAAAAGGAATGTGTTAGTGTTTAGTACTGATATGTACTGTGGATCCAGAATTGTGGCAGAAATGTAATGGTTGGATGACACAATCTCAGTTTGCACCCTTGTATTTTCAGCTAAGCGAAGAGATAAGCTCTCCACCAACTCATATGCTTCTTTTTTCTCCTCCTCACCTGCGAACATTGCGGACACCCCCTTCAGCTGTTCCTGTAGCATGTGCAACAATGGGATAGCTTGGCCCATAGTACAGTCCTCCTTGCTGACTTCAGGTGTGAAGAGCTCGAAAGGAAGTAGCATCTCTGTCAGGCATTTAACTAGGCCCCATTGGTCCATCTCAACGGTCATGCCTTTCACACTAGCATCCCCTAGTCTTCGCATGACATATTCATTGATTGGTCTGTACTGCTCAAACAGATGGTCAAGCATGTAATAAGTTGAGTTCCAACGTGTTGGCACCTCCTGGATGAGTGCTTTAACTGGCACTCTATACTCACGTTGAATGATCTTCAGCTGCTTCCAGGCTTTACAAGAATGGCTGAAATGTGTGCATATTCTTCTGCAGGTGGTCAGTAAGTTGCTGACTCTGTATTCTTTTTTCAGAAAGTCTTGAACAATGATGTTAATGCAATGCGCCAAACACAGGACCCTGAAATAGCCACCATCGCCCATAGCCTTAACTATATTACTGCCATTGTCCGTGGCAACAAAACCAATGTTAAGCCCTCTTGGGTGCAGCCATTCAAAGACTGTTGTATCCTCTTAAGTGTCTTTGAATGTAGTCCAGCCTAGCTGTCTCCTACTGCTCAGCCAGAGTGAGAGATGGTGACGGAATGTTGGTGTGACTGTGATGAATGGAATGCTTGAGTGCCTGTGTGGATGAGTGGTGACAGTTGGAGATGGGCTGAGCAGCAGGGAGGCTGCTCCTGGTGGGGCTGGTAACAGGGCTGATGTAGAGCTGAAATAGAGCTGAAATGGACTGATGTACTTACCTGGAACCAATAAAGAACTCTTCAAATTATACATGGCTACTTGTGTCTACATGTGTGCAAGGGCAAAAAACCTTGCCGTTAAACTCTTCCAAAATGTTTGCAGCAGTTTGAGATTTCTCCATGGCGAACATGGCTACAGTTGCATGTTTCCGAGTGGCATTAAAAATCTCAGCAGTGTCAACACCTGCAGATATCTTTTCTCTAACCCCCACAAAAGAGATCCAGTGTGCAGTGATGCACATGTAATCAGTGGCTTGGCAACTGGTCCACATGTCTGTTGTCATGTGGATACTGTGAACAGCAATCTGCCGCAAAGCTTGTCTAAGCAATTCCAGCACGTCGTGATGTAGTGCTGGAACAGCAACTCTGGCAAAATAGGACCGGCTGGGAACTTTCCATTTTGGGCAGATGGCTGTCACAAATTCAAGAAAACCCACCCCTTCCACAAAAGAAAAAGGAGAAGGTCCAGCGCTAACATTTTAGCCAGCTTCGCATTGTACAAACGTACCGTTGGGTGGTTGCGTTCGTACTGCCCCTCCGACCTAAACATGCTGAGAATGGTAGGCTGGATTTTTTTCCTTTCTGGTGCCACTGATGCAGGTGACTTCTTGATGCCAGATGTTGTTAGGCTCAATGCTGCACTTGTTTTCGTTGCGGTACTCTGTTGCCTTGGTGTCTCACTCTCAGCCTGACTCTTACTCTTGTGCCACTGAGATGTTGCTGAGGCTGATGATGAGGATGTGGGCGGTACCACTGCACTGCTGGGGACAGGGCTACTTTGTGTTCCAGAGAAAATGTCTCCCTCTTGTTCACCTTCCACCGCGATCGTATCTTCTACTTCTTCATCACCACCTACAGCAATGGGTGCAGTTTTACTTTTTTGGCCTTTAAGGTGTTCCTCCCACTGGATCAAGTGATGTGTTTTCAGATGGGTTGTTTGGCCTCCGGTACCATAGTTTGTACCAAGCTTACCCCGACTAACATCTTGTTTACAAATGGAACATATAGCAACGTTCTCCTCCTTACTGCTAACCGAAAAGAAGTCCAAAACTGGGGAGGTGAACTTTCTGAAGCTGCTGGAGGTGCCACTTGCAATGCCGGATGAACTGGAGGGTGGGCGTGGAATTTGACTCTGTGCACTACCACTACCTACTTCTACTGAGGTGGTTGTGCTGGATGTAGGTCGCTGCCGGGCCTTTGCAAATGCAAATATGGAAGCTGGTGGAGGTGGTGTTGGTGTTACCTGTGCTGGTGGTATCCGTGCCACATCCCTCACAGCAATTTGGGATGGGGTAATGTCGGTCTCACTCTCCACTGGGGCGGGACTGATTTCCATGATGACTGACTCGTCATCATCCTTCTCTTCTACATCTACCTCAATAACTCTAAGGCTTTCTGGAACCTTCCTTTTCCCTAGCCTTGTCTCGAGGCGTCTCTCACTCTCAGACTGAGGTGGTGGCTTTCCAGTGGCATCTAGATCATCAGAAGGGGGGCTTTCAGAAGAACTCGATGGACTAACCCTCCTTTTCCTTGCTGGGGATCTGGAAGACAATGGATCTTCTGAAAGAGTGGCTTGCTCTTCTTCCTCTGCAGGAAGCTCGATTTCCTGAACTGCCCCTACTTCGGGAGGAACAACTACTATTGTGGGCGGTGGTTGCAGCTGTTGTTGTCCACTTATCTGAGTATCCTGCGTTGATTGGGTACTACTTTGCGATAATGATAAGTCAATTTCAACATTGCTGCTCGTTGGTGTTGTCGTAATGAGACTGGCTGCCTCTACGACAGACAAGGGCTTGGGCCTAGGTTCGTGGGGTAGGTCCACTGATGCGGGGGTGCTGCTCCCAGCTTGATCCCCAGACACCGCTGCTGCAGGCACAATGTTTGGTTTCCCAAACAAGATCTTGGTCGGCACACCAGAAGTGGTAAGTGGCACTTCCTTCTTCTTCTCACTGGCAACTTTCTTGGTACTGGAGGACCTGGTACCTTTCTTTGGGGCCATCTTCTTCAGATGTCAGCAGCACGCAGTGGCACAAGTTGAAGAGATATCTGTGGTCACACGTCACGTGATGTCGGGCGCAGCAGGACTTCTGTCTGGCAGTACAATGGGTGATGACGCCTCCTCCTCTTTTGTGCACCTAAATGCAAAGAAGCAAGAAGAACATCAGTGAAACGTGGCATTTATTGTTGTGGTTCAATTTACTACTGTACAAACAAACAAATATAATATGTAACTTAGTGTGTGGTCACACTTGTTAGTGTTATTAATAATATTAATAAATTGTATTAACTCAGTTATTAAAAAAACATAACAACAATGTAGCAATTTGTGAGACTTTGACAACAAGGGCTTTCATGGTGCACTGTGTACACTCAGGAAGGATAGGAAAGAAGAAGATCAAAAACAAAAATACAAATGTAATGGAACCTGTTTGGCATTGTGATTTATGAATGTGATTGTGCATCACGTGGGATGCAGCATCATTCAGGAAGCTGCAGCTGGCAATGGGGATGGAAGCAGTAAGCCAAGAGGAACAAAGGAAAGACATGCAGGCCTATGGCAAAAGCAGCACACTAACTACCACCACAAAATGGCCACCAGCCACATGGTCACTCACACAACAACAAGCAGGAGGCCTGTAAAACAATGAACTCAAGCAGGCCTATATGGCCAGACAAAGGAGGCATGCTAAACAACACAGCTTTAATGCAACAATGCAAAAACGAAAAACCACAGGGCTAAAAAAGGTTTGCAAGTTACACAACAACCACACCACACACATTCAACAAAGGCATTTATTTAACACACACGAAAAAAGTGAAATACCCCCAAAAAAACACATTTTGCAATTCAATCCAATGCCATCCATGCCCTAATTGATGTTTAAATTCAACAGACACCACAGAAGCAGTTGTTTCATGCACACATGAGTAGCTCTGGGCCTACTGGCTGAAAAAGGCCTATTGGCAGACTACTGGGCTAGTAAATTAAATAAATGTTGCAAATTAATTGCAAAAGTTGGAGAAAATGTAGTGAACTTTGCAACATGTTTCCTTTATAAAAAAAACTAGAAGAAAAATTACATACAAAGAAACAACTAGGCCCCTACTGAAACTACAGGCCACCCACTACAATACATTGAAAAAAACCAATGAAAAGTACAAATAAATGTAGGTGCAATGCCCCAATCAAACAAACAACACCAATTTTCCAACTTACTTGTGAAATCTCAAATCCAAAAGTGCTCAAATCCAATGATATATGATGCAGCAGACAAAAAAAGGGATCCTTCCAGCCCCAAATCCAAATGAAAAGTGAACAGGAGATGGACAAAGCACTGGGAGGAGCTTTGCTGGACAGGAACAGGAAGTTGGAGACACTGGGGCACTTCCTTCCTCTTCAAAAAATAAGTAAAAAAAGAAAAAGGACTCCTTGCACAAGTACAGCCAAATGTCAATCTGAGGAGTTTTTTTCATCCAAATCATCATTTCGAGAAGGTTTTATGCTGCTTGAGAGATATTCTTCTCCAGCTTGCAAATTCTGTGTGTTCAGCATCGCGATCTTCAGAAAACTTCCGCCGGAAGTCCGATGGCGCGTCCGAATGACGTGTTTGCGATCGCAGATTCTCGCGGGACCGTGCGGCCGGCTACCAAATCTCGTGGCGCACGCGAACGGATAGGAAATCTCGTTAGTGAACGCAGGCATCCCGGGAAGTCGCTTCCGCACGCGCGAAAACGCATTTTGAACACGCGAACAAAAAAAAAACCTTCGCTCCGTTGCGGAGTGCGGAGTTTTCAGTAACGACGCGTACTACGCGGAACGCGGAGTTACCAAAAATCTGCAAACTCCGCGAGCGGAGCGGATTTTTCCGCCCAGGGTTACACATTATTCATTTCCTCCACCCTCCATCTCTAATTGATGCCTTAATGGCAATAGTTTAACTTATATCTGAAACCCCTACGCCAGTCGCCAATACAATGCTGAGTCACTCCAAGTGTCTGGGAATACATCCTGCTTTCAGAAAACTCACTCCTCATTCTCATCATTCAGCCTTCTCTTTCGCACTCACTCTGGACTCACAACAATCACACTGCACTCACAATACTCACCATGCGCTCACACCCTCCTCCTACCCAGCACTCACATGAGCACACCGCTCACCCTGCATGTACATAACACTCCACTCACTTGTCACTTTCACCCTACACTCACAGCGATCACACCACACTCATGTTTTTACCCTGCACTCACACCCTTCATCCTCCTTTTACCCTGCGCTCACATGAGCACACAGCTCACCCTGCACTCATAGCGACCACACTGCACTCATGCCCCTCGCCATGTACTCATGCAGCTCTCCCTCCACTTGCCCTGCGGTCACATGAGCATACCTCTCACCTTGCACTCACAGTGATCACACTGCACTCACACCACTCACCATGCACTCATGCTTTTCACCCTGCACTTACACGAGTACACTAATCCCCCTGCACTCATCTGACATTTCACTCACCTGTCACTATCACTGCTCACTCTGTAATCTCACACAAACAAGCACATCACTCATCATGCATTCATTCCTCCCACTCTGCCCTTTCACCCGCACCCAAACTCATATGTCACATCACTCATCCTGCAGTCACTTCTCTCATCCTACTCTCACACTGTGACATCACTCACTGTGCATTTACGTGGGCACTCCTGTCACTCACACAGCTCACCCTTTAGTCACATCTTCATTCACATGGGCAAAGCATACACCCTGCACTCACACCATACAAACAAGCACAGCACTCACCCTGAAGTCACAGCAATCACCCTGCACTTTCTCCTGTCACCCTGCACTCACACGAATGAACCTCTCAGTCTGCATTCATACAAGCACTCTGTTAATTCTGTTTGCAAACAGGGACAATAGTCCGCTGGAACCCATAGGAACACACCACTCCCTCTGCACTAACTCCTCTGACCATGCACTCACCACTCACTCTCAAAAATCACCCTTCCCTCTTGACGCTCACCCTGCACCATAAACAGGCACACTGCTCACCTTGCATTTACACTGCTCACACCAGCCTGCACTCACTCCTCTCACTCTGCATGCAGTCCTATCACATTGCATTCATACAGCTCACCCGACAGTCACATCAGCACATTTTTCACCCTATACTCGCACCACTCACATTACACTCACTCACACTATTCACAATCACCCAGCACTTACATGAGCACATCTCTTACTCTACACATATAAAACTTTCACAGCTCTCATAAATATATACATATTTCTACAAAGGCACCCACAGAATACCTGCTCTTTCTGTGGTACTAGATGCCTACTTAATTCCATCTGCAACAACGGGGCTGGTGCTAGAGGGTTAGAGTGGACGGAGAATGTGGGATGGCACGAGGAGGGAGACAAGGGCTGAGGCTTTAGGGTATGGTGCTGGATTGAGGATCGTCTGACACTTTCAGCCATTCCTGGCTTTCCAACCACCACAATGCTTCATTATGGAACATGTAGTTTAAAAATAAATGTAAGTTGGGTCTCAAAAACCCCAAAATGCAAAGTGTTACTGGATGTAGGGCCATATGTATCATTCGAAATTGCGATCGCAAACGCTGAAATTCGCAGAATTTAAGCGTTTGCGATCGCAATTTTGCTGTGTGCAATGTATCACACACAAACCCACTCGCAAAATAAGGAATCGCAAATTGCGATTCCTTAAATGCAATGTATGAAGCACCCAAGTTGTGTGAGTATGGCTTAAGGAATCGCAAATTACCACCAACTACAGGTTGGTGGTAATTTGCGATTTCCTTGAAAAATGCACTTTGTTGCATTTTTCAAAGTGCCATGTGGTGCACATACATGCCCTTAGGGCATGTATGTGCGCCACATGTGCACCCATGCTCATTTCAGGGGTGTAACAGGGTGTCCTTTTCACACCCCTGCACCCTTGAAATTGCATTCGCAATTTGCGAGTACCTAATGGGTACTCGCAAATTGCGAATGTCATCCCATTCATTCCTATGGGCCTCTAGGCCCATTGGAATGCATGGGAAGGTATTCCTTAATTGCGAATCGCAATTTGCGATTCGCAATTAAGGAATATGTAGGATTCGCAATTTTTTTTGCAAATCCTACATACATCGCGTTTTGCGATTCTCAAATAGCGATTCTCAAAAATTCGCTATTTGAGAATCACAAAACCTAACTTTGATACATATGGCCCAAAATCCATGGTTGCACAAGAAGTCAAACATTTCATAAGATCAGTTGGATGCTGTGATATTGCATGTTAGAACCTGGATTAGTATATTGCCAATACTGTAACTGCTTGAATCACACGTGAAACCAAATATAAGCACCGCACAGATATTTTAAGGAAGCGCACTTCTCATTCACATCATACTTGTAACAAACATTGACAAGGCAACATATTATTATTTTCAATAACATATAGAGAATCTGTTTTTATTAGGTTTCACTAAAAGGCAAGGCAGGTAAAGCAGAAGCAGCAGGGCAAGCTTTTCTAACACAATAAAAGCAAATTTACAAATGGAAGTGTGAGTGGCAGTGTGTGTGTGTGTGTGTGTGTGTGTGTGTGTGCGCGACAGAGTACAAAGGTACGAAAGAGTACAAGAGCTATAGTGAGAATGTGCGTGTCATTGTATGTGTGTTATGCGGGCAAGTGTGCTGCTGGTCTGGCATACTGGAGGTTATTCTTGCCTTATGGACAGGGGCACTAATAGCATATGGATGGGAGGTGTTAACTATGGCAAACAGCAAACCCTGACATTCTTCTAGGCAGACACCATCATTGGCTGAGGGGACTCGGACTGTCTAACTGAGAAAGCCGCATACCAGGTCACACGCAGGTGCAGGGACACAGAACACACGCCACCACACCTGCCCTAAGGCCTTGACATGATGCATGTAATTCTTAGGATATTGGGTGGATCCATAGCAAAATGTTGGAAGTGCTATTTGAGGTAACTCTTGTCATAAGATTCCCAGTACTTATTTCTTAGGGGGTGTCCATGGCAAAATGCTGACCCTTGTATACAGAAAGGAATTTTTAGAGGTACCCACAATTGTGGCTGAAGTATCCATGGTAAATTTCTGGTACTGTCGTAAGGGTCTCACCCATGAAAAATGATGACTTTGGTATGTTGGAAGTAATTTCTGACTTGAGACATTTGAAAAAAATGAGATCTACTCGTAGGAAAGGCCAGGCTTCCCTGGTGCACCACGAAAGTACTGGAAAATGTCATGAATGCATTTTAGAAATTTGATCCCAAAAGTTTCAGAAAATTCTCAGGGGAGAAGTCTACTCTCCCTTAAATCACCTCCAAGAAATCAGTTAAATTGTTTTTCTTGCTGGAATTTGGGGGAAGTATCACACCCCACCACTTCCATGGATTATTTCCTCATATAATGGCTATGATGTTAGCTCTCACCCCATTTCTGGGAATGCTTGTCCTGCCCCATTGCTGGGAGCAGGACTAGCTTTAGGGCGGTGTGACTGGTGCAGCCTCACCTGGCACTGACTTTGGAGGGGGGCGCTGTGTTTTAAAATAATTTTTGGTTTAAAAGCACATGAACTTTCTTGTGCAACAGGCAGTTTTCAGGCAACAATAAAAATGTCAAGTTAACTCTGGTGATTAATGTTCCTACTAGTGAGAGTTCGGAATTTTGACCAGTTGCAGTTTTGGCTGATCTTGAAGTAGCCCGGAGGGTTAATGTGCCTGCTGCAAAGAACGTGTACCATGCAGATCACAGAAATGAGTATGAGTGAACTGTGAGTAGCACTATAAAAAAAATGAAATGTACGGCAGAGACAGGCTATGGAGAGATGAGGTGCACTGTTGGAGAGTGGTAGTGAGGGAATTTATGGAGGAGGAGGTTATGGGGCAGGAGAGCGCTAAAAAGACTGTCATAACGCAGCTACCAGTGCTCGAGCTGGCCTTGGCTGGGAGTCTTAGCCACTGCCCCCCCCCCAAAGTTCGGGTCTAGTTGCGCCCCTCATCTGCATGGTAAACATTCTTTGCAGCAGGCACATTAACCCTCTACATTATCACGAGTCGGAAACTACCTTTCTCTCGCCATTAATCACCAGTTATCGTGACATTTTTATTGTTGCCTGAAACCGGTTGGACACACAAGGAGCTCTGCAGCAGGTGCTTTTTAAACTCGTGTTATTTCTAAACACAGCGCCTCGCCCCCATATAAGCGCCAGAGGCGGCTGCACCGGTCGCAGCGCCATAGAGCCGGCCCTGGGTGCCAGCCGAGTTTCTCTGACTGCCCCATGCCCCTTTATGAGCACCAGAGACTTTGGTGCCAGGTGGGGCTCCATGACTGTCCCGGCCTCCTCTTGGATGAGCTGAGGTTTCAGTGCCAGGCCGGCTCTCTGCCACATGCCCTCTGCCAGTCCTCTCTGTGGGCTCCTAAGGCATCCATGTCAGCCGAGGCCTCTTTGACTGCCCTATGCTCCTCTGTGGGTACCTGCAGATTCGATGCCAGGCAGGGTCACTCTAACCACCGCGGATGCAGAAGTGCCCTCAGATGTGGCACAAACTCTGAATGGGCCTGATAAAGTGCTGAATTCGTCCTCAATTATTTCAGTGAGTTCAGACGGCTTGCGCTGGCCCAGACCTGCAGGAGCCTGCCAAGGTGGGCGGTGTCGGTGCCAGCCTGTCCTGAGCAGGAGATAAGGCATACTCTGTGGAGGCACTCACTGGTGGGCACCGTGCCACCATCTTTCAGAGGATCTGAAAAGGACGGGGGTCAGGGGCCTGCACGTGAATCTGATAGTCTTTTGGGGGGTTTGAAGGCCCCGCTCCCTTTCAGGTGCTACACAAGGCGGCAGCCCGGTCAGTGAGTTCCCACGCTGTGTGACCTGCAGATCACGAGTTCAAATCCCGGCACGACCAAGTCAGCCTTTCATCAATTGGGATGGATGAAAGAAGTACCGTTAAATTGGGTAACAGTAACACCTGTTGTTTTCAGTTCTTAAAAGCAGCAGAAATCCGGCGGGAAGGGCTTTGTAGGAACAAGTCGTTCTTGTAATAGACAAGATAAAGCGGACCCCTGCTTCAAGCTCACGCATCGCAGTTCTGCTACTCACATAATTCTGCGGGGTCCCTGGTACTGTTGTGTGAGGAGTACCGCATAAGTAGGACACCTCTTCAAAGTGTTAAACCTTTTTTGAGCACTTTAGGTGTGTTTTTCACGTCTGCTCGCCCACTTGGATAGTCCTCAAAGTTAAGAAGCGGGTGGAAGTAAATGCTCTTGCACACCCGAGGGTGTTTTTTGACTTCTGTGAACTGTGTGCGTGCTCATGCGTGTGCAAGCTAGTGCGCAGGCGGAGCGGTAAGAGGAGGGGTTAGTGGCAGGTGGGGCTAGAGTAATCAACATTGAGCTGTATCTTGGATAGCAGACGGAATAAAGGACCCCCTTGATGTACGTGAAAATTATTGCAAGCAATTACATAATATTCCATGTTTCAAACAAGAGGGAGATGAAAATATACTTCTAGGCAGAAACTAGATGCTGTGCTAAACGTTTAAACAAATACACACATGGAGTTTGTGCTCAATCGCTGACTGTGTAAACGTTCATAAGGAAGCGGTGCCCTAGAGGCATAAAGGTGCCTTCACACACTGGTTCTAAAATGCCAGGTAGAGAGAGCCAATGCTGCAGTGCTTCATTTGTAAAAACATAAGTGCCCGGGCCCACGTCACGAGGCCACTGCAGCTTGTCCCACCCATTGCCCCTGCCAGCACTGCCAATGATAGTACCTACACAGCTACTAAACATCACACTCTTACAAGTGTGACAATTTAGGTTATTCCAGGCGTCCAATGCTAAAAGAATGGCTTAGGCAACAGGTGCGAGACCTTTTTAATGTATATTGAATTAATAAACAACTGCTGTTGTGCCCATTTCTAAATTAGACAGACAGCGTCACCATGCGGCAGCCTGCCATAAGTGCCAGTGTTGACAAGTAAGTGCCGGTGCTGAGCACCGGAAAGCACTGGCTCAAATTAAACACTGCAATGCAGTATGAGAAAGCCTGTGCCTACCAGTTTTAGACTGGTATTTTGGGCGCTCTGTCACTACCAGATGGGTCATCTTGAATGGGCGAGCATGTGTTTTTTGGTCTTATCTTGGCCCACAAGACTTAAAAACCAGCCTCCATACTGACCCTTTCAAGTTGGCCTATCTGGCGTTGCGTGACTACCCGAAGGTCCAGTCCAACACTAGTCCCTACCTACTGGTTGTACTTCAGAAGGCCGGTTGGACCTGCGCTCCATAGTAGATAAGCTCAGTGCTTAATTCATAAAAAACATAACGTCCAGCCATTGCTATATAAATACTTGTATGGCCGTGCCGACACCCGCGCTCTCCCTCCGGCTACTATGTGGTGTTGGCCATGTGGCGCTAGTCTCTTCGCCGCATTGGCTGGCAGAAGCGGCTTACTGGTGAGGGTCTGCTGTGGTGTAATCGCTTTCTTCCACAATTGCAACACCTACAAAGTTTTCAGGGATGGGACCGGATTGGGATCTCAACACTGGGGGATGTTCTCCGCGATCTCACTCTTAAATCCTTTTCAGATTTACAGGAAGAGTACTCTATGCCGCATACCCAATTTTGCAAATATTTACAGTTTCGCCATGCAGTCGCCCCATATTTAAGGGATCTTACAGCCCTTCCTGAATTCAGCCCATTAGAGGGGCAGCTCCTCATGGGGGACTTAGAGGAACACACAATTTCTAAAATATATCAAACACTGATCACCCACAGCGCGTCAACACTTGAATCCCTCCGAGAGTCCTGGTAAACAGACATAGGACCCATTGATAATGATGACTGGAGGGAGGCTCTGGAGTCCCCCAGGTCGGCTGCCATCTCCTTGCGCCAGCACCTTATACAGTTGAAATATCTACACAGAACATACTACACTCGGGTGCGGCTTTTTAGGGCAGGTCTCATTGCTTCCCCGGCATGGCTGCGCTGTGGGGTGGAGGACACCACTTTTATCCATACGGTGTGGACATGCCCAGTCTTGGACGGGTTTTGGAGGGGCGTTCATAGATGTCTGGGGGAGGTGCTGGGGTGGACAATACACTGCACACCACGGCTAGCATTACTACACATTACGGAGGACATCGGGGGCAACAGATATAAACACCACCTACTTTTCTTGGTTTTGACCTTGGCCAAGCGCAACATAACCCATGCTTGGAAAGCACAGTCCCCTGTTGGATCAAGAAGTTCTGCCTCATATATAGTGTAATTTGTACATGTACCATTACCGAGTTGACGAGGTAGATGATTTCTGGGACAGTATCCAGGGACATGATCATACTTCCAAGATTCTACCTTTTTCCATCACTACTGCAGCCTGTTCTTTTCTTTCCTTGTTTTTCTTTTTCTTTTCTTTCTCTTTGGTTCCCCTTCTTAATGTACATAAATTTTATTTTCCATATGTATGCCATATTGTGTCCTGTTTAAGCCTGGGCGTAATACTCAGCTCCGCTCACGGACTTTGCGTATTTTTGGCAACTCCGCGTTCCGCGTAGAACGCAAAGTTACCGAAAACTCCTCACTCCGCACCGGAGCGTAGTTTTTTTTGTGTTTGTGCGCTCAAAATGCATTTTCGCGCGCGTGGGAGTGACTTACCGGGATGCCTGCGATCGCCAATGAGATTTCCCATCTGTTTGCGAGCCCCACGATATTTAGTAGCCGGCAGCACGGTCCCGCGAGAGTGTGCGATCGCGAACAGGTCATTCAGGCGCGCCATCAGACTTCCGGCGGATGTTTGTGAAGATCGCGATCCCAAACATGCAGAATTTGCAATCTGGAGAAGAATCTCGCTCAAGCAGCATCAAAACCTTCTCGAAATGATGATTTGGATTAAAAAAACTCCTCAGATTGACATTTGGCTGTACTTTTTGAAGATGAAGGAATTGCCCCAGTGTCTCCAACTTCCTGTTCCTGTCCAGCAGGCTCCTTCCAGTGCTTTGTCCATCTCCTGTTCACTTTTCATTTGGATTTGGAGCTGGAAGGATCCCTTTTTTTGTCTGCTGCATCATATATCATTGGATTTCAGGACTTTTGGATTTGAGATTTCACAAGTAAGTTGGAAAATTGGTGTTGTTTGTTTAATTGGGGCATTGCACCTACATTTCTTTGTACTTTTCATAGTTTTAAAAAAAATGTATTGTGGTGGGTAGCCTGTAGTTTCAGTAGGGGCCTAGTTGTTTCTTTGTATGTAATTTTTCTTCTAGTTTCCTTTTATAAAGGAAACATGTTGCAAAGTTCACTACATTTTCTCCAACTTTTGAAATCAATTTACAATATTTATTTAATTCACTAGCCCAGTAGTCTGCCAATAGGCCTTTCAGCCAGTAGGCCCAGAGCTACTCATGGGTGCATGAAACAACTGTTTCTGTGGCGTCTGTCTGCCCGAAATGCATCGGGATTGATGTAACAGCATTTATGTGGATGTCTTATTTCAACACAGAATGAATCATGACATGAAAAAATAATTATCTTGGATGTGAATTAAACATCAACTTTTCGAACAGAACTGTTTACATGTGAGAACTATTTGTCGTGTTTAAAATTGTTACCCATTCTCATTTGGGCTACTACAGCAGTGCACAGGGGGACATCTCCTAGTCAGGAGATGCAACTTGGTCTGTTGAATTTAAACATCATTTAGGGCATGGATGGCATTGGATTGAAATGCA
Source organism: Calotriton arnoldi (assembly GCA_963921515.1). Taxonomy (NCBI): domain Eukaryota; kingdom Metazoa; phylum Chordata; class Amphibia; order Caudata; family Salamandridae; genus Calotriton; species Calotriton arnoldi. The sequence continues at coordinate 3,373,825 of CAWUFW010000041.1, forward strand.
AAATGTGTATTTTTGGGGGGTTTTCACTTTTTTTCATGTGTGTTAAATAAATGCCTTTGTTGGATCTGTGTGGTTGTTGTGTAACTTCCATTGCAATTTGCAAACCTTTTTTAGCCCTGTGGATTTTCGTTTTTGGCATTGTTGTTAAGCTGTGTTGTTTAGCATGCCTCCTTTGTCTGGCCAGTGTGTGAGTGTGTTTGTAATAGTGGGCCAGCATTTGCCTTGGCTAGCCTCTCCGTGTGGCCAGAGGCCATTTTGTAAAGTCTGTGTCCATAATAGGCCTGCTTGAGTTCATTGTTTTCCCGGCCTCCTGCTTGTTGTTGTTGTTGTGAGTGACCATGTGGCTGGTGGCCATTTTGTGGTGGTGGTAGTAGTGCTTTTGCCATAGACCTGCATGTCTTCTTTCCTTTGTTCCTCTAGGCTTATTGCTTCTTGTTGTGGCCTGCCTGGCCATGTGGCTGGCGGCCATTTTGTGAAGGCATCCAGTGTGCTTTTACCATAGGCCTGCATTGTCTGTCTTCCCTTTCTTGTTGTTGTGGCCTGGCCATGTGGCTGGCGGCCATTTTGTGAAGGCAGAGAGTGTGCTTCTGCATTAGGCCTGCATGTCTTTCTCTTTCCTTTCTTCGTCTTGGCTTATTGCTTCTATCCATTGTCATCTGCAGCTCCCTGAATGCTGAATCCCACGTGATGCACAATGCCAAACAGGGTGCGTTACATTTGTATTTTTGTTGTTGTTGTTCTTCTTTCCTATCCTTCCTCAGTGTACTGTGCAGTACACTAGTACACCAACCATGAAAGCCCTTGTTTTTGTCAGTCTCACAAATGTCTACACTGTATTGTTGTTTTTTTAATAACTGAGGTAATACATTTAATAATAATATTAATGAGTGTGACCACACACAAAGTTATATATTATATTTGTTTGTTTGTACTAGTAGTAATTGAACCACAACAATGAATACCACGTTTCACTGATGTTCTTCTTGCTTCTTTGCTTTTAGGTGCACAAAAGAGGAGGAGGCATCATTAGCCATTGTACTGCCAGAGAGAAGTTCTGCTGCGCACGACGTCACGTGACGTGTGACCACAGACATCTCTTCAACTTGTGCCACTGCGTGCTGCTGACATCTGAAGAAGATGGCCCCAAAGAAAGGTACCAGGTCCTCCAGTACCACGAAAGTTGCCAGTGAGAAGAAGGAACTGCCACTTACCAAGACTGGTGTGCCGTCCAAGATGTTTTTTGGGAAAACAAAAATTGCACCTGCAACAGGGATGTCCGGGGAGCAAGCTCTGAGCAGCACCCCCTCATCAGTGGACCCACCCCACCAACCTAGGCCCAAGCCCATGTCTGTCACAGAGGCAGCCAGTCTAATCACGACAACGCCGACGAGCAGTGATGTTGAAATTGACTTATCGTTATCGCAAAGTAGTACCCAATCAATGCAGGAAACTGAGATAAGTCGGCAACAACAGCCGCAACCGCCCCCAATAGTAGTTGTTCCTCCTGAAGTAGGGGCAGTTCAGGAGATAGAGCTTCCTGCAGAGGAAGAAGAGCAAGCCACTCTTTCAGAAGATCCGTTGTCTTCCAGATCCCCAGCAAGGAAAAGGAGGGTTAGTCCATCAACTTCTTCTACAAGCCCCCCTTCTGATGATCTAGACACCACTTGGAAGCCACCACCTCAGTCTGAGAGTGAGACACACCACGAGAGAAGGCTAGGGAAAAGGAAGGTTCCAGAAAGCCTTAGAGTTATGGAGGTAGTTGTAGAAGAGGAGGATGATGACAAGCCAGTCATCATCATGGACATTAGTCCCGCCCCAGTGGAGACCGACATTACCCCATCCCAAATTGTTGTGAGGGATGTGGCACGGATACCACCAACACAGATCATACCACCAACACCACCTCCAGCTTCCATATTTCGCCGGCAGCCACGTACATCCACCATAAGTACCACCTCAGTAGAAGTAGGTACTGCAGAGAGTCAAACTTCATGCCCACCTACCAGTTCATCTGGCATTGCACGTGGCATCAGCAGCAGCGCCAGAAAGTTGACCTCCCAAGTTTGGGACTTCTTTTCGGTTAGCACGAAGGAGGTGAACGTTGCTATATGCTCCATTTGTGGAGTAGGTGTTAGTCGGGGTAAGCTTGGTACAAACTACGGTACCGGAGGCCAAACAACCCATCTGAAAAAACACCACTTGATCCAGAGGGAGGCACACCTTAGCCGCCAAAAAACTGCACCCATTGCTGTTGGTGGGGATGAAGAAGTAGAAGATACAATAGCGGTGGAAGAGGGAGACATTTTCTCTGGTACACAAAGTAGCCCTGTCCCCAGCAGTGCAGTGGTACTGCCCACATCCTCATCAGCAACATCGCAGTGGCACAAGAGTAAGAGTCAGGCTGAGACACCAAGGGGTCCCAGGCAAGAGAGTACCGCAACGAAAAAACATGCGTTGAGCCTAACAACAACTGACATCAAGAAGTCACCTGCATCAGTGGCACCAGAAAAGAAAAAAATCCAGCCTACTATTCTCAGCATGTTTAGGTCGGAGGGGTAGTACAAACGCAACCACCCAACGGCACGTTTGTACAATGTGAAGCTGGCTAAAATGTTAGAGCTGGACCTTCTCCCTTTTTCTTTTGTGGAAGGGGTGGGTTTTCTTGAATTTGTGGCAGTCATCTGCCAGAATTGGAAGGTTCCCAGCCGGTCCTATTTCGCCAGAGTTGCTGTTCCAGCACTACATCACGTCGTGCTGGAATTGCTTGGACAAGCTTTGCAGCAGAGTGCTGTTCACACAATCCACCTGACAACAGACATGTGAACCAGTTGCCAAGCCACTTATTACATGTGCATCACTGCACACTGGATCTCTTTTGTGGGGTTAGAGAAAAGATATCTGTAGCAGGTGTTGTTGACATTGTTGAGATTTTTAATGCCACTCGGAAACATGCAACTGTAGCCATGTTAGCCATGGAGAAATCTCATACTGCTGCAAACATTTTGGAAGACTTTGACTTTCTGGCGCTGCTGGTGTCACTTGCAATGCCGGATGAACTAGTAGGTGGGCGTGAAGTTTGACTCTCTGCAGTACCTACTTCTACTGAGGTGGTACTTGTGGTGGATGTACGTGGCTGCCGGCGAAATATGGAAGCTGGAGGTGGTGTTGGTGGTATGATCTGTGTTGGTGGTATCTGTGTCACGTCCCTCACAGCAATTTGGAATGGGGTAATGCCGGTCTCCACTGGGGTGGGACTAATGTCCATGATGATGACTGCCTCGTCATCATCATCCTCTTCTACATCTACCTCCCACCGCCGGTGACGCTCCCGGAGCCCGGACCCGGACCCAGGCCTGCAGCCTGCTGCCAGGGTTAATGGGAGGTGGCACTGGACAAAAAAAACAGTGCAGCCACCTCCACCTCAGAGAATAAGGCCCATGGCTGCACCCCTTCTGGGCGCTGCCAAGGCGGTTGCGGCTCTCGCTCCTGGACCTGGACCTCTTCCCCTGGCCCTTAGTCTTTATAAGACTCTTCACCATGGTTCTGAGTAGGCAGGGGACGGAAAAGAAAATGTAGGAAGTAAGAAAGTAAGTAAAAAAAATAAAAAATCAAGTAATAGAAAAAGAGTGAAAAACGCACTAAAAACACACAAAAAGTAGAAAAAACACAAAATAAACAATCAGGGAATAGAGAGGGATAGATAATAAATAAAAAAGATCAGAAAAAAGTTTCTAGAAACAAAGGACTGAAAAGATATAGGGAGGATAGAAAAACAGGCCCAGAACCATAGCAAAAAGTGAAAAAAAAGATGGCCGTGCCCATTGGCGACCGCGTGGTCAAGTGTGGTATTCGTAGTTTCTTCACCCTGTTTGTAATCCCTGTTGTCCACCTCCCATGTCCCTCCACCTGCGTGTGGAATGCCCTGCGCAAGGAGCTCTAGAATGTAGAGAGCTCCTTGCTGCCTAGTGACAACACTGAGTTCAGTTGCTGCTGTGTCACCTGTGGGTAGGACGCTATTATTTCTCCTACTTATCCAACTAATAAAGGCCTGTTAATACATCTTCCTGGATTCGTACCTCATTACACTGGCGACGACGAAGAAGAAGAAAGAACCCTATTCTACAACACCAAGTTGCACAAGGAAGACGGCAGCTGTACGTTCCCCAAGCTCGACCTGCCTCCGTTGGATTACCTCTCTTCAGCGTCCTAACACAGTAAAGTTCTTAGGAAACAAGAACTTGAAGGTACTTTGCGCGCTTACCTATTTCGCCGAAAAGATTAGATTAGAGGCTGCGCAACTTCGACACACCCTACATCGGATCCACTTGCTGTGCGCACCCTCCCCTCCCACTCCGGGCAACCAGTCTACTAGAATGCGACATGTTTTCTTGCCTCTTTCACTCTAAATTAGGCATTAAAGCACAAACGCTTTAAAACCGAGATCGTCAAACAGCGCATTGGTCAAATAGACATTAAAGCACAAACGCTTTAAACAAAGATCGTCAAACAGCGCATTGTTCAAATACCTGCTCGCGCCGTGTTCCCACAACGATCTTCTCTCCATTTCCCGCATCGTGTTGGTGACTAGAACTCCTCTCTATTACGTCACACGCACTCTGTCTTCTGGCTGCAAGCATACGCGCTGACGCGCACAGCAACAGTTCCCTAGCAATTACCGTGGCATTTCTCCTCGCTTTCAATCCAACGCGCTGACGCGCACAGCTACAGTTCCCGATCAACTACGGTGGCATTTCACCTATCTTTAAACTCAACGCGCTGACGCGCACAGCTACAGTTCCCCAGCAAACACTGTGGCATTTCTACTTCGCTTTACAATTTAACGCGCTGACCCGCACAGCTTCAATTTCACGCTGATACACACAGCCTCTCATTTGTGTATCATATATACATGAACAGGGTGCAAGCAAAATGCTTTTAGCTAATTTCTTCATGTGCTGTTTACGCTGGCACACACAGCTCACATCCTGCTGACATACTTACAGCATATTCCTACAATTTCACGCTGATACGCACAGCCTTCCATTTGCGTATTAAATACTCATCATCCTGGTCCTGGTCTTCGCCAATTTCTTCGTGTGCAGTTTTCGCTGACACACACAGCTCGCTTCCTGCTGACACACGTACAACCTATCACAATTATAGTGCTTTGTCCTCCATTTTCACATCTAAAAATACCCCTATGATTTGAATTGCTTGTGTTGCTTCTCCTACAACTTTTTTGCAACACTGTTTTACTGTCAGTAATTTTTACACAAGCCATGCAAAACGTAACACCCCCACCCTTTTTCCTTTCCAGTCCCGGCAACCCAGCCTTGCGCTGGTCAAAATGGAAGAAAGTGTTTCTCAACTATGCGAGGGTGTGTGGTGTATCCCTAAGTTCTGAAAGGAAAAGTGCTCTTTTACTACATTGCCTCGGCTCAGAAGGTCAAGATGTATTCGAACACCTCCCTGACCTAACTGATGCCGAATCGTACAATCTCAATGAATTTGAAATTTGTCTCAAAAAATTAGATAAACATTATCTTCCAAAACTTAGCACTATTCTCGAACGCTATCACTTTGGGAAACGTTTACAAAAGCCTGAGGAGTCTGTTGAAACTTACATCACAGCTCTACGCAAACTTGGTGCAACTTGCAAATTTGATGCATCTCTTGAAGAACGCATACGTGATCAGTTCATGCTTGGTTGCAACGTAGAGAAAATAAAGGATGAACTGTGGCAAAAGGATGATCCGAAACTTGACGAAGTCATCATTCTAGCCAAAAGAATTGAACATTCCTTGGCTTGCGTAGAGGTGATCAAGAAAGAGAATGGAGCGCATGAGGAAAAGGTTCATACCATCTCAAATAAACCTACGAGACCTGTTTGGAAACAGCGTGAGCCTGTCTGGAAACCACGTGAACCCTCTAAAACTGCCTTTGATTCAAGATACAAAGACAACGGCGTGGTAAAGTGCTACAGATGTGACCTCTTTGGCCATCTTGCTAATGACAAATCGTGCCCTGCTCTCAACTCTAAGTGCCGTAACTGTGGCAAAGTTGGTCATGTTGCTAAAGCTTGCAGGACAAAGCAGATCAAGCCTAAACGTGTCAAAGAAGTAGTCTTGGATAACGATAGCGATTCTGACTTTGATTATGACGATTTTCATTGTGGTGAGATTGTCACACCTACTGAAAAGAATAAATGCAAAGGTCCAGTTGATGCCGTTTTAGTCAACGATTGCAACATTAGAATGCTCTTCGACTCTGGTGCAAAGATTTCTCTTATTCCAAAAGAATTCTTTGACTTGAAATTACAAGGAAAAGTAAAAATATACAAACCTGACATTAGGCCGTTAGCTTATGGGGGCCAACCCATAAAATTATTTGGTTACTTCATTGGCAACATTGAATACAAAGGGAGGTTTGCAGCTGGGAAAATTTACGTATCTTGCAGGGGCGACAGCATAATCAGCTGGTTTCACCAAGCTGATTTGGGTGTATCATTGGTTCCTGGTGCAGATCCCTGCATCATTCTGAGAGACATGTCACAACAGATTGACATTTCCCCACACATTCATTCATCTAATGTTACTCTAAAAAATAGAGATTCACATGCTGTCTCCTGTGTTAGTAATTCGACCTTGACTTTACGATCTGAGTTTAAAGAAGTTTTTAATGAAAAACTGGGTTGTCTCTCCGGTTACGTTCACAAAATCACTCTCAAACCCAATGCTGTCCCCGTCACCTGTAAGGTACGCAATGTTCCCTTGGCCATGAAAGAGTCTATGCGTGCAGAACTAGAGAAATTAAAAAGTGAGGGAATAATTATTGAGACTGAAGCGAGTCAGTGGCTCGCTCCAGTTGTTCTTGCACGCAAGGCCTCAGGTGAGGTACGTCTATGTGTGGACTTGCGTTCTCTCAACCGTGCTGTTGTTGCAGACAGATATCCCCTCCCCAACATCACTGAGATGCTTGCACAGTTGAGAGATGCATGTATTTTTGCCACTTTAGATCTACGCGCAGCATACCATCAAGTTAAAATAGATGAGGACTCCATGGATTTAACAGCGTTCATCACCCCTTTTGGAACCTACAAGTTCACACGTCTCCCAATTGGTTTAATTTCCGCAGCCTCAGTATTTCAGAGGGTGATGGAAGACGTTCTGAAGGGGGTAGATGGAGTCAAAGTCTATCAAGGCAGACGTTTTGATCCATGCCACCTCACAAGTTGAACATGATTCAAGGCTGATGTGTGTGCTCGAACGCTTTCGTTCTAGGGTCTGACACTCCGTGAGAATAAGTGCAAGTTTAACCTCTCTGAAATAGACTACTTAGGTCATCGTTTGACTTGCAATGGCGTGAAACCTAAAGAACGCCTTGTAAACGCAATAGATGATCTTCCTGTACCCCAATCCAGGGATGAGCTCGTTACTTTCTTAGGTATGGCAGAATACTACAATAAATTCATACCATCGTTTGCTTCTCGAACACATGACCTGAGGTCTCTCCTAAAGAAAGGTGTGAAGTTTTCTTGGTCGCCTCAGTGTCAGTTGGAGTTTGAGGGGATCAAGAAAGCTCTTCGTGTTGCTCCCTCCTTACAAAGTTTTGACACCTCCTCGAGCTCCACACTTATCACTGACGCGAGTTCAAAAGGTTTAGGGGCTGTTCTTAAACAAACCAAGAATGGTAAAGTGACCATCATGTTTTTGTCTAGAGCTCTAGTTGGTCCTGAGCTCCAATACTCTGTGATCGAAAAGGAAGCGTTATGTATCTTTTGGTCCATAAAGAAGCTAAAGAAGTTTCTCTGGGGAAGTTCATTTGTGGTACATTCGGACCACAAGCCCCTTAAAGATTTATTTTGCAAAAGGGGCTAGATGCTGTTTCGTCTAGAATTTGCAAGTGGATTATAGCACTTCAAGAATTTGATTTCGTAGTTAGGTACATCCCTGGAGTAGACAACAAGGTTGCGGATTGTCTCTCTCGTCTCGTACCTAAACAGTTGGATGGTCTCGCCTCTGAAGACACATGGGAGATAGATAATTTCAATGTGTGTGAGGTTGTTGAAGATGTCGTGTCTGAAGCTGAATGGAGGGATTCGTTGCAAAGTGATCCTGTCTTACATGAGGTCCGTAAACTAGTTTCTCATGGGTGGACGGGCATCAAAACACTCTCTGAAGGGGCAAGGAAGTTCTGGAACGTAAGAGATGAACTTTCACTGTGTAATGATCTGTTGTGGAGAGGAACACGCCTTGTTCCTCCGTCATCTCTGAGGAGAAAATTGTTCAGTTAGCACACGATGGACACCAGGGCATCTCGAAGACTAAAGAGAGAGTTCGCTTACATTTTTGGTGGCCAGGTGTTGACATCGTTGTTGAGCGATTGGTCAGAGACTGTGCTGAGTGTAGAGCTTGCGATAAGATTTGTAAAACCCGGAACCAACCAATGATAATACGTGAATCTCCTACTCGGTGTTGGCAACACTTGGCCCTCGATCTCTTAGGGCCAGTTCATTGCAAGGCAGGACAACATTACGTTTTGGTCTTAATAGACATGTACTCTAGGTGGCCTGAGGTGAGGGTCACCCAAACTGTAGAAACAAAAGATGTGGTAAAATTTTTAGAGGATGTATTCTGTAGGGAGGGCCTTCCTGAATCTCTCTTGACAGACAATGGTGCACAACTAGTGTCAAGAGAGATGGAACACTTTCTAGCTAAAAGGAATTGTCCATAAACTGTGCTCTCTCTATCACCCAGAATGCAACGGAATGGTTGAAAGATTCAATCGCGTTTTGAAAGAATCTATACAGCTCGCTAAAGAGCAGGGACGTGATTGGAGAGCTGCAATATTTGAAAGAGTGAAGGCTTACCGCCTGACTCCCCACTCCACCACGGAGAAAGTTCCTTTTGAGCTATTTAGAGGGCGCACTCCTAACACTCTTTTGTTTCAATCATGGATGAGAGGGAAAGGTGGCGATATTGAGATTCCCGAGGATCCCCGTTGGAGGGCACTTCAGAATCTCAAGTCAGCTAAAATGAAAGCTAACTTCGATGTGAGGCACGCCGTCTCTCGCACCAAAGTTGACTTAGGTGATTTAGTGAGAGTGCGTTTTCCGCAGAAGTCTGGGGGCGCCAAATTCTCTACCCCTCGTAAGGTTGTCAAGCTTCTTCTTAATGCTGTAAAACTTGACGACGGACGGATCTGGAATTTGAATAGGATAGCGATCGTACGCTCCCTCAATCCCTCCAATTGTCATACCAACAGTTCTTCTTCAAGATTTACTTCTCCTCTGCGTAGGAGTACTCGTTTACATAAAGTTCCACTAAGATTGCGTGATTATACTGTTGGCTAAACATGTTGTCAATCTAGCCACCACTTTGTATTGGGGGGAAGGTGTGTGGTATTCGTAGTTTCTTCACCCTGTTTGTAATCCCTGTTGTCCACCTCCCATGTCCCTCCACCTGCGTGTGGAATGCCCTGCGCAAGGAGCTCTAGAATGTAGAGAGCTCCTTGCTGCCTAGTGACAACACTGAGTTCAGTTGCTGCTGTCTCACCTGTGTGTAGGACGGTATTATTTCTCCTACTTATCCAACTAATAAAGGCCTGTTAATACATCTTCCTGGATTCGTACCTCATTACATGAAGTTCGTGCGATATTTCCCCCCGAGCATGCAATAAGCGTCCCCCAACACGCAATACGCGTTCCCGAACGTCAAAAACGCATCGCAAACGGGCGGAACAAGCAACTCTGCGCGCTCGCCGGAACGCCGCGTAGCTCGTGGAGTTTTTCTGCAGCTTTGCGGAATTCCGCGTAGCACAGCTACGCGTACTCCGCCCCAGGTTAATCCTGTTATGTATGCATAAAATGGCTCTCCGAGCATGTTTTTGGCAGAAAAATTCAAAAAAGTTTGTTTATAAAAAAAAAAAAAATAACTGCCAGGGCTCTCGTCAGGAGTCCACCTCAGCTTCCACCACACATTGCACCTGCCATGCTGCCAATGATAGTAACACAACTACTAACCATCACACACCTAGCAGTGTGACAATTCAGACTATTGTAGCCCCCCAAAGCTATAAGAAGGGCTTGGGAGGTAGGTAATACACATTTTTAAAATATATTGAATTAATAATTAATTGTTGATGTGGTTATCTCTAAATTAGCCAGACAGCGCCACCTTGTGGAAGACTGTCACAAGCGCCAGTGTTGAAAACTGGTGCCGAGCACCTGAAACCACTGCCACAAATTAAGCTCTGGATAAACTGCCTTCATGCCATCATACCCTCATAGCAGGTGTCACTTATCAGTTATAGGGGCAAAGAAAACACTCTCCTCGCACACTGAACCATAACCTCCTGGCAATGATGCTCGACAAATGTGTGGCCTTAGAAGTCAGTTTGCGCATCTCCAATAGCAAAGTCCTAGAGCCCTTTTAATTGGGATTTAGATCAGAGTAGGGCTCCAGAACTAGCACCCTAAAAGTGGTAGGTGACTCCCTTCCGCTCCTTGACAGTGGAACTATCCCCTGCTATTCCTGCATGACCTGTCCTTGCACTTTGGAATTACTTCCCACAACACCTTCTGTCAGAACATATGAGCTTCACAGATCTGAAATGGTTCAGAATCTTACCTCACGAACTGCAGCTTCTGAACGTGAACAGGGACACTAAAATTATGCAACAGGGGAGGACCCAATTATGTGGCAGGGTTTACTTAATTATGTGGCAAGAGAAGGCAAATTATGTGGCGGAATGTTCCACATTTATGATAGTATTACCTTATTGTTTTGTTGTTTTTACACGTTAACACAGTCTGGCTGAAGATTTTACCTCATTAGTACCAGCCTGACACCAAAATATAGGAATAAGTAACAGAAAAATGTCCAGTCACCCTTTACAACGGGCCTTCTCTGTGATGCAACGAGGGCTGCTGCGTTTTCAGTAGCTTTTGCTACCTTTGAGCTATATATATATTTTTTTCTGTTAAAATCTGCAGATTATGCAGTAGATGATGGGTTATGACTGATGTTTGGTGTTTGGACTCCGTACTGTGGTCTCCAGCCATCTGTGCGCAGCTCACCATTCCTGCAGAGAGTTTCACCCAAGATTCTGCGCTTGTCCTTTAAACATCTGCATTTCCTGACAGGCGCTATCTTGCGGACAAGAATAAACCTTATATGTCCATACACACTCTTAGGTCTGGTGACCGACATCCAGGTGCAGGTGTAGAGGAGACCAGAGGGTTTCTGTGTGCGCTCCAAAGCCGCAACGTGGCGGCCCGCCTCTTTGTCGGGGCTTCTGCAGGGCAATGAAAAACCTGTGCTTTGTCAACAAGATTATCTTTAATGTGATCATCATTTCGTTTTACGTGGTTTACTATAAATTAAAAAATAGGGATCCTGTGCCCTGTGCTCTTTTAACATAACGTTAGCCATTTCTTCCAAGAGGAAACTCGATGTAAATATCAGAAAAATAAACAGAGCCATTATAGAATTTATTTAAAATTGAAAAACTCAGACAACTTATACAATAATGTTCACTGGATGTACACCTTCAGGGTTCACCTTTTTAATTAATGACAAACTCTACAAAGGTCATTGATCTAGGCCATAGGTACTCACAAACCTTTTCCCAGGGGCCACAAATTTGGTCTTTCATGTGACCGAGGGACACATTGATATCAGCAAGGTGGCGGTCGGGGTCTGGGGAGGGGCTTGTAGTAAGGTGGGTGTAAGGGAAGCTAAGCGTATACATCTAGTGTCTGAATTATACAATGTGAAACAAGAAAGTTGGGATTAATCCCTGCTTCTACGCTTAACTAAACTGTGTAATCCTAGGTGATTATTTTATTTCACTTTCCCTCCTTTTTCTTCATTAACACATAAGGACCTCGAAATACATGACTTCTGGATGAGTGCTGTACAAAACCTTCTCCAGTGTTTGATTTAATAAGCTATATGTTGTTCATGTTTAATAGAAACCCCAGCCCCCAAAAGGAGCTCATGACAACTGACTTGCCTCTTCGTACACTATTGGCATTGTTATCAGGGTGTAGGGAGAATAAATGTTTCTCAATTCATGTTTGAAAACTATCACTGAGAAAAAAAATACTTCTCAAAGCGCTGATAATCTGATGTACGAAGGTGAAACGGTTCTGCATGTTAATGGATTATTAACACACTTTTACTGCCAGATGTTTTTTATAAATGATGGTGTTCCTAAAGTTAAGTGGTTTAGGATACCCTAGTTACTTCCTTTCTTTAATTTCAATTAACCTTTAAATAAATGCTGGCAGGTTTTTTTTAACATATTTTTTATGTTAGTGCTGAGTCACGTAAACATTGGCTCAGTGTTTCTCTTGACCAGGGGGCCGCAGGTAAAGGTCAGGAGGGACGCATGCGGCCCTCGGGCCGTACTTTGAGTATCACTGATCTAGACAGACTTTTGAACAATGATATAATATTTATACATTTATTTTGTCAATCCAAACAAATCTATTAGATAATTCAAGGTGTGGTGAGGTATGTAAGAACAAGTTTCATAGTGCTAAGTGCTTCACTCTGTAGTGGCTTTTGCTTAGGCCAGTTGTGGTTAAGTGCAGAGATAGAGGTCTTGCTATCCAAAGACTGTCTGATGCTGATGTGTCCAGTGCCTAAAGCGTATTGACTCCCACCAGCGCTAGCCAATGCTGCATCTCAACACCGTATCAGGTGCTTGTAGTTCATACCCTCACTTGCCCTGTTGGGTGCATCAAGCGTGTGCTGCTAAAATCATCAGTTAAACAAATATAGTTGCCCTGATGAAGGCCTTGCAAATGTCCCCAGACTGCTGAAACGTTGACAGCTGCCTATGGATTAACATGCACAAGATTTACATAGGATATTTGCAGCTTGTACCGGACCACTGAGCTTTTTAAAGTTCTATGCGTGATCCCTGTGACTGAAGTGCCTACACAGTGTGTATTTTTTGTATGTTACATGGATACTGCAGCCAGCACGCACCGTCGTAGCTCCAGCTAGACTCTCAGCCCTGCGCGACCTCCCAGTCGTGCAGTGAGGGATAGGCCCTCTTCACCCATCAATAATGTCCGCCCTCGCTCTGCCCCCGCCCAGCCTCCTTTGGACCATCAGTCCTACCTCCTTGCCTCTGCGCCCCCTAAATCTCGGCCTACCTTGAACACATCATGCCCTGACTCCAGCCTCATATTTACAGCCCTGGACCTGCAGCCATATATAAAGGGATATTTACGGGCTCTGGCGCCATATTTTCCCTTGACAAAGCCTCTCTTTGTCTTCAGTGTAAATCACCCGTTCTACCCGGGGTGCTCTTCAAAGCGAAATCGAAAAATGACAAGGAACGAACAACAGGCCACATGCCCGGCTTCTTCCCACTTCTATTTCATTTCCGGTCTGAAGTGTGCGTCTCTTCAGATGTGCAGAAAGAGTAGACGGCAGTGGCATATTGTAATTGGGATGATCATGTCCATTAAGGCGCTGGTGTGTACATCTAGGCTGCAGCTGAGGGTGTACACTGGGGGGGGGGGAACTTGGGACCACCCACTGGTGATAGTATTTCTACAGACCTCAGATGGAAATCCACAAAATCATATATATTATATCATAACAAATATTCATGCGCACCACCTTTGCACATACAAACACACACAAACACCCACGCGTATCCCCTTCTTACACATCACACGGACACATGCACGTGTGCTCACACACACTGCCCTTATCACATGCACACAATTCCTTCTCACACGTTATACACCCACCACATACACACAGTACCCTGACCCCTTCACACACACACACACACACACACACACACATACAGCCCCTTCTGTATCTCTCCCACACACACACACAAACACACGAACCCATCTCTTTTTCAGATAATTGAACTCAGACACACAAATGCATAGGCGTGCACACACATACACAGACACAAGAAGATAATTTGCACACATTATACTTACACAAACTAACTGATGCTCACAGCTTCCTACACATGAATAATTACACACACAGTCCGTTGCCTCTCACACAAACACACCCACCCTTTCTCATACATCACCTAAACATACACATACATGCACTCACATGCACACACAGCTCCTTAGCTTCATCTTATATATTAATATGTATCCACACAGTCCATTCTCCCTGTCTCTCACACACAAACACATCCCTTCTCACAGAGCACCTACACATACACATACATGGACACACATGCACAGACGGACACAGACAACCCTTCAGCCCCCTCTTATGCATTGTACATACACGCACACTGCCCTTTTCCGGCTGTATCTCACACACATGTGCTATTCCCTCACACACTTCCTGGTTCTAGACCTTACAGTTACTTGCACCCTTCGTGCCTACCGCCTTCCCCACACTTTCATTCTTCCATTTATCACCATCCACCAGAAACACGTCAGTGGCCCCAACATTTCTAATCCTCTGACTTTCAGAGAACACAGACCCCCCACTGATAATGCCTGTCCTAGTGACCTACTGCCAATATTCTGCCCAGTCCTGCCCTCCAGACTGTTAACCATCCCACACACTAGAAGGGCAGCGCCAGCAGCTCGCGCTGCACCCATTCAAGGAGGTGCCCATCACATTGGTGTTTAGGCGCTACATCGAAATCATACCAACCTCTAGGCAGAGGACCGGCTCTTCACGGGGGCGTCAGTGCTGTGCCTTTCCTCCATCTCTCTGTGCTTTCTCATGCTGCCCCCATTGATCTGGTAAATAACATCTTGTTTTATCACGGCCTTTATGTTTCCAGTGAGAGTTAATTTTAGGTCTTTAGCACCGCGGTGCCGTCTTTGCATTTGAAAGGCGGCCTCTGGCCTTTCGCCCACTGGGCTGTTTAGCCCCTGGTTCCCTACAAAAAAGACAGAAAGTCAGGCGCTACATTTTATTTTACATTTCACAAGTCTTCCAAGTGGCTCTATGACATATGATACCGTCATCCATCCCTGGCTTTTCAGTCAACAGCACGTTGCATTGTGGAACTTATAGTTTTACAGTTAACACTTCCACTGTAGATCCAAACCCGAAAATGCAAAGGGGCATATTAACAAGGCGGCGTTAATGAATTATCGCCGCTTTAGCGTCCGTTTTCGGACGAAAAGCGGCGATAATTTTATTGCCGAATTAATAAGGACACGCTAGCGCGTGATTCCTGACCTAGCGTCCGTTTTCTGCACGCCTCCCATCGCATCGCTAATGAGATGCAAAGGGGCGTGCCTGTGAACTCACAACAGGGGAAATATCGCTAACCCAGGTATCGCCATATTAGCAACGTGGGTTAGCGATATATTAAATTGCGTTAAGTATGCCTTAACGCAGGAATTTAACGTCTGCTAAATTCCTGACTAAGGCATACCTAACATGGGGGTGGATTGTGTGGCTAAGACCACAGGCCCTATCGCCAAGTATATCGCCGTTTTCCATGGGACATCGCTGGAAAACCAGCGATGTTCCATGGAAAACATCGCTATCACTGGAAAATTATCGCCTTTGCGCTAAGCGTTGTTAATACAGCGCTAGCATGGCGATAATTTCCAGCGATAGCCGGCGATAGGATTCCTCACGCTAAGCACGGCCAGCGATAATTATCGCTGGCCGTTGTTAATATGCCCCAAAGTGATGTTAGCAAAAATACTTAAAGTAGTGTATATAACATTGAAACACTTGGCAGCTAAGTCTTAAACTTTTACAAAGTTTTCTAGTCCGTTTCAAACACGGATTGTTTCTTGTGTATAACTCAAAGTAAACTCTGCTCATATATTTTGTGAGGGTTCAGTCTTTCATTCACATCATGCATTAAAACAAGCATTGGCAATGCAAATCGTTCTGTCTTTTGCATAGTGGAAAGTTTTATACTGTGCTCCACTATACAAAAAATCGTACAACATGGAAAGCAGTAGCACAACCTTCCCTGAAACAAAGAATAAGTGAAGGGCAGGTGGTAGTAGCAGGAGGAACATTGCACGATTCTCTCATACATACCGGTAGAAAACACATTAAAAATGGAGTGAGACATGTTAAAGGTCTGTGGTATGCTCTCCATAAACATCCATAAAACCACGTACTCACAGAGGAGGATGAACCCTGCATTAGTGGGCTCCACGGCATCCAAGAGTGCCCCTGTTCACTGGCTGTACAGACTCCGAGATTGGCACTCAGGGTTTTTACCCAAAAGAGAAACAGAGATGGCCTTAATGGAAATTTCATCTTTGATCTTGGACATCCTGAGTAAACACGATTCGACCTCTCGGCTGCCTTTGACACCCTCAACCAACCCCAGGCAGCTGGCGAGAATCGAGGCGGTGATGAGGGGGTCACTCAGGGGGACCGAGTGGAGTCTAGGATCACAGAGGGGATACTCCTTTCTGATTTACTGGGGTTCCACTGGCTTCACGCCTGTGGAACCCCAAGACCCCCCGTGTGCCACCTCAGCATCATTTACTTCGGACTCATGGTGTAGCAAGGGGTGTCATGGGCCTAAGTTCATGGAAGAATAGTTAGGTTGTGAAAGACAGGTATAACTGGGGAAAGGGGTGCGCCCTCACACACCTCGACACCAAAAACACTGCTGTTGTTTGCTAGTGAGAGGTACATCCCTTGGTACTGTGGGAGCCTAGTCGCAAATATGCAGACGATACCCAGATAGTGTCCAAATCATCAAATTGTCCTGGATCAGCCACATTGTACCGGAAGTACAGTCCTGGATGATTAAAAATGGTGGAGCTGACATGGGACCAAGTCCCAATTGCCTCTTATGATTATTTGTGTTCAAACATTTTTTCTTTTCAGAAGCATAGAAGGAAAAAAAAGTCTGTTACATAGTAGAAAGTATATGCCCACTACAGGGTGAAGCATAAAACAGCATACAGTTCTGTTGGCAAGAATTGAAAGGGTGAACAAGATGTGATATGTAGGTAGGAGTTAACAATAAGAGGAGAGGTGACTTCGGAGTCGCCAGTATTGCGGAGTAGGAGCAAAAGTAGAGGGACCAAATGGTGGGGGAGAGAGCAAAAGCATCTTATGTGGGGCAAAAATTGAAAATTCCTGAGTGTGAAGGAAGTTGGAGCAGAAAAGAAGACAGAAAAAGGCAGGAGAGACAGAAAGAGAGGAAATACAGGGGTGGGGTGGGGGCAGGGTCCCCTGGTGTGTGGTGAAGGCAGGTGAATGTAGGTCTGCAAGGCGTTAGATGAGTGAGCATCATTGAAGCACTGAAGTTCGGGGTGATGTGAGTGGACGTGATTGACTCACTGGTATTTGGGGATTATGGGGGATCCACTTTTTGAAGATATAGGTTGAGTGTATTCCATAGGCCATGCATGTGTGAGCTGTTGTGTACTTTCTTATACTAAATGTTGTCTGTTCTTCTGGTGGCACATAAAATGTTCCACCATTTCTTGAAGGGGATTTCTGTGATGGATTACCTTTCCAGTAGAATGACTTTTGTTCCTAGAGCTAGCATAAGGTCGAGTAGAAGCGAGTCATGGGTGGATAGGTTGGTGTTAGGGTGGCGTGCCATGAGGCCAAGTGTCGACGTCAGAAGGGTTGGAGTGAATTGGATTTTAAAGATATCTTGAATGGTTGGTTGTATTTAGGACCATAGCGGTTGGACCAGTTTACATGTGAGGAACATATGTTCAAGTGAGCCGGGGGATTCCCCATAGCGCCAGCATTTGTCAGATTGCAGGATCCTAAGTTTGTGTAGCCTGAATGGGGTCCAATAGGATTTATGTATTGACAAAAATCTGGATTGTGCAATTGCAGGCGTAGTTTAAGCTAGGAAAGGAGAGTGCCAGATTCTATGCCAGGTAGAGTCTGAGAACTAGGTTTACTGGTGAGGACCAGTTCTTGTTTAGGTTTTTGAGGAGATGCAGTCTTGGAGGATCTAACAGTTTATAGATGAGACATGAGGTATGAACTATTCTTTTGAGTTTCCTCAGAACGTCGGGAGGTCTAGATTGTGCAACTTTAGGGACCACCTGATGGCTCTTTTGAGTTTTAAGAGGTTGTAAAATGTAATCGGGGGAAGGTCATGCTGTGAGCTCAGGTCAGTGAATGGGATGGGTTAAGTATTGTGCCTAAGTCTCCAACAGAGTAAACGTCTTTTTTTGGCCCATTGTTTCCAGAATAGGGATCTGCCTTCTAGTTTAATTTTGTGGTTAAGCCACAGGGAGGCCATGGTAGAGTCAGTGAGATGGTTGGTCAGTGTTTTATCAACTGTAAAGGGGCCAATACCGGATCTGCTATTCTGGGGAGTGAATGGGCCCTGGGTAGTTTTTGGAGACCGGGAATGGTCAGCTTGGAATTTAGCCGGATGGGGTAGAGTAGATGGGATTAGATTTGGAGCCATGGGGGGGAGGGGCCAGTCGAATAATTAAACCACCAGCTACCCTGGGCGGCCAGGAATGCCTGTTGGTATCTGTAGAAGTCAGGTATGTTTATGCCTCCTCTGGTTTTGTTCCTTTTTTAGGATGGGACCGATGATCCTAGCTCTCTCCCATATGAAGTACGAGATAGCCTTCTCCACAGCTTTAAAGAAAGAATTAGATAAGTTTATGGGAAGCATGCTGGAGCGGAAATTGACTAGGGGCGCTATCATCATTTTTGATGAATCAACCCTACCCCACCATGTTAGGTGTTTGGGAGGCCAAGAGTTTAATAAGTCGTTAATTTTGGAAAGTGTTTTGCTTTCGTTGATCGAGATGGTGGCCTGTAGGTCTTTTCCAAACCAAACGCTTAAATATTTGAGCGCCTCAGGTTGTCATTTCAGGCTGGAGTCACCAAGAATCGTGGGGTGCAGTGGATATTCATGGTGAATATCTCCGTTTTGGTGCAGTTAAGAGTGTAGCCAGATACCTTAGAGTAATTGTTGATTTACGATATGATGTGGGGAATAGCTTTGTCTGCATCTTCAATGATGATTAGAACGTTGTTGGCGTAAGCTGCAACAAGTTACCAGCTGGTTGAAATTGGACATCTTTGATGTTGTTATTCACTTTTAGAGACCATAAGAGAGGTTTGATAACTAATAGGAACAGGAGTGGGGAGAAGAGGCATCCCTGTCTGGTTCCTTGGCCTAATGGGAATGAGTTGGATAATCAGCCGTTAATCCTGACTTTTGCCACTAGTGTTGCAAAGAGAGCCGTCACCATTTGGATGAAATTCTTGCCTAGTTGAAATTTGCAAAGTGCCTCGTGTAGGAAGGTCCATGAGGCCTTATCAAAGGCTTTTTCCACGTCGACAGCCATCACCGCGGTTGGCAACGGTGATGACCAAGCTTTTTCAAGAGCATGGCAGAAGACTCGATATTGTCAGCAGCTAGCCTACCTTTCATAAAACCAGTTTGGGTAGGGGCGATGAGTTTTGGTATCACTTTCTCTAATCTTTTTGCCAGGAGTTTGGTGGATATTTCACAGTCACTATTGATTAATGATATTGGCCTGTAGTTTTTGATGTCCAATGCGTCCTTTCCTTCCTTCAGGATGATAACTATCAGACCTCAGAGGTCGAGCCAGAAACAGGACCAGAGGAGGCGTATGATTGGAATAAGGACAGTAGAGGTTCTGATAGATGAGTGAGGAATGTCTGTAAAAAGTCACTGAGTACCCATCACGTCCTAGGGCCTTACCTGGCGTGAGGGATTTAATGGCCGAGTGGATTTCCTGAGAGGTGATTGGGGCGCTGAGTTGGAATCTGTCTTCTGCAGAGGCTGATGGGAGTGAACAGGTGTTCAGGTACGTAACACAATCTTTGGGGTTGGTTGTATTGTTTGGGGTGTATAGGTCCGAGTAGAAGTTATGGAAGACCTCCAGAATCTCCGGTGGGAAAGTAACTGTAACACAAGATTTGTTTTTGATGGCTGTGTGATGGTTTTGTTTTTAGAGTAATTCAGATAGTTAGCAAGGGCCTTCCCGACTTTATTTCTGGTGGTCGATTTCTCCACGTTGGCAATGTCCACCCATTTCTGCGATCTTACACTTAGTTTTTGGTTGAAGTCATATTGCAGTTTGCGCAGTTTAGGGACGTCCTGGGAGCTAGCATAGTGTCTGATGGATTCATTTAGGACTGTGATCTCTGATTCAATAGAGTTGATGCGCTTGTTCATGTATTTGTTTCTGGTAGCAGCTAGCTTCATTAAGGTGCCTCTGAGAGTTGCTTTCAGGGCATCCCACTTAATTGAATCCAAGGTGCCCCTGCTCTGTGTTCCAGCAGGAATTGTTGGATTGTTTCACTAAATTTGGCTTTTGATATGTCATCCTCCAAGAGTGCATCATTAAGGCATCAAACTTTTGGTGGTAGGTGAATATCTGTGAGTGAAAGATCAAGAGATATGCATGCATGGCCACTTTTTTGAGTAGTCCTTCCCAATTGTGATGCGGGACCCATTCCATATGATTTGTTGATTTTCCCTCATGTAGGTGAGGATTGTTTCAGTGTGACGATAACGTAATGGTCAAAGATCATTGTCCTTGGGCAACTGGAAGTATGAGGTGTGGTGTTTGGCAGTTTGTTAGGGGAGATCCTGTGTGTCCATTCGATTTCGATCTCTTTATCGAACTTGAGGCCCAAGATGAGGGGAATCCAAGCTTCCAGGAATTCTACGCAAGAGTTGGTGTCATTTTCAGCATTCTCTGGTAAGTCAAACATATGTAGATTTCCCATCCAATTAGGGTCTTTGAGTTCTGAGAGATCTCTCATCATCGTCTTCATTAAGCGGTATGAGTGGTCTAGAGGTTTTACAGTCATGGGGCTTGAGTCCTCCATGGAGCTAATTCTTGACTCGGCTTCAGTGAGTCTGCTGGAGAGACTCCTCATGTCATCGCGAAGACCTTGAATATCTTGTTGCACGGAGTCAGTGCTGGATTTAGTATCTTGGGCTAAGTCATGGAGAGCACCCAGGTGCTGAATGATCACTTCAATGCTGGCAGACATATCTCCTTTGGGCTTAATTGGAGAGTCAGAGATTGCAGGTCAGGCTTGGATCGTTTGTGAGGAGCTTTGCCGTCCTTGTGCTCTTTGTGATCTTTTAGGTCTTTCTTATGGTCTGCCATCTTGAAAGAGAGGCAAGGCATGAGTCAGAGTATGAGCCGCATAGGTAGGTGGGTATGAGCACTGTGCCAGGACGGAGATGAGTTGTAGAGATCACAGACAACGGATCGCCTTGTTTGGATACTCAGAATGGGGGTTGTTGTCTGTATGCCTGATAGTACTCTGCTAGGGTACTGCACAGAAAGCATGTGGGGGTCAGTGTTACCACCCACTGGCTACTGTTGTTGGAGTCATTGCCTACTGGCTGCTGGTCTCTGCCTAGTCTCTGTCAATTGCCTCTGCCAGTCTCCGGCTGTTGCCTGTTTTTTTCTGCTTGGGTACTTGCACAGAGAGCACGTAGTGCTCAGTGCTACCACCTGCCGGCCACTGTTGCTGATGTTGTCACCGACTGGCTGCTAGTTTCTGTCTGGTCTCTGTCAGTCTCTGTCAGTTGCCTCTGCTGGTCTCTGGCTGTTGCTAATTTGCCAGCTGGTAGAGTTGTTATTGCATACTGGCCTCTGCCTGTTGCCTGTTTGTTTGTTTGCCTCTATTCCTTGCTGGTGTAATTGCCTAAAGGATTGCTTGTTAGGTTGCTTGTCTGATATCCTGATAACCTGTTAGTCTGTTAGCCTGTTTGCTCATGACCTGTCGTTCTGTTAACAGTGCCCAGCAGAGCTCAAAGTTAGGACATAATCGGCACAAAACAAGCCGCTTCGGTATGGTATGCTGCCATTTTAGGGTCAGGCATCACGTGGTGCACCTCAAGTGAGCTGCAAGGAGATTTGATGAGGGCCTGTTGCCAAAGGGTCGGGAGAGACCATAGATAAGGTAGAGAGAGAGAGAGCTCACTTAGCTCAGGGAGGCCACGGGGGCCGTGCGGAGGATACAGAGATCAAGATGCCGGAGCGTTGGGAGATTGCTTAGGCCTCTAACGGTTGCCACATGGCGGGCGAATATCAAAAACACATAATGATGTATGGGAACAAACGTGGTGGGTGAAGGCACGCTGGCCGATACTGAGCAGGAACTCCGCTGGGTCTCAGAAGGCGACCTCCAGGCGTACAATGCAGTGGCACATAGTTGAGGACACAGGGAAAGAAGAGTAGCACCGTAGCAGGGCAGGTAAGCCTCTTGCAGTGGGAGAAGATCCCGCTACTTATCTAATGCCAGAGGTGTTGTTCAACTGGCGAGGTGCGGCAGGGGGGGTGTCAGAGGTGTAGTGTTGTGGCAAAAGTAGCACTGACCACTGCAATTGAGATGTGATGTGACCACTACAATTGTGGGCCAGTCGATGGTCGCAGGTCATGGGTCCCGTTTGGATCTAGGGAGCCACTGAGGGAGGCTAGCAGAGGTGGCAAATGCCATTTTGGGCAGCGATGTCATCTGGGACCTGGGGGATAAAGGAGGCTCCCCAGTTGAACAGACCACTGAAATCATCCTTCAGTGAGACTGCTGGTATGCTGCATTGTCTGGCCAGGGATGGCCACTTTATTTGTCCGGATGGACGGTCTGAAAGTGTAAAGTGAATGGATGGAGCACGGAACCGACAATCTAGGCAGCCATCGTTCTTGGGCACAAGCCCCGCCCGCCAAATTGTCTCTTATGATAAGCTTTTGGTGGGATATGTAGCAGCTCTTTCTCCAGCTCAGGAAGATGTAACATTTGTTGTGCTGTTTGATGCTGACATTCCCCTTGGACATTTATGCGTTCTTCATGGACATCGATGCACCAAAATGCCAGGGGTAGCCGAAATGACATCACACACCCTTTTGACCTTGATGACAACACGGAAAGTGACATCACATGAACTTTGATCCAGAATTTTCCCATGAAATCACATCACATTACCTTAACCTGATGACATCACAATAATTGGCATAGCTCAAGTTCCATAATAACAGCATAATTAATATAACCACAAAGCACAGACAAATGTCTCTTTTAGATGCCACCTATATGAGGGTGCTGATATGATCTTTGAAAGTGGTGGGGTGTAGTACTTGCCCTGAATTTCAACAAACAAGTGAAACGGGTGAGTCAGACCTCTTCTAAGAGGGTTATGAGGGTTGTACCTCCCCTTCCCCGTGAATCTTTTGAAAAAAATTGAGTCAAGTATTGCATTTTAAAGCATAATTTTCACATAAATATGCTTAAAAAGCCATAAATGCGGAAAGGGTACTCATTAAGTATTCAAGATTTTTAGTGGTGTGCCATACCTATGGAATCTGACACTCCCTGGGAGTTAACCCCATTTTTTCCAAAATGTGCCATTGGTGCCCCCATATAAAATTACCGCTATTGTTGCATGGCACTCGTTATGTAACGGGTGCTGCCAAATATCATGGGTTTCCTCTTATGGCAAAAATTCAATTCAATATGCCAGTGCCAGAATTTTAGCATTCATTTCATCTACACACCATAGCTGACCCTTATGTCATAAATTACCTCTTGAATGTCATAGCCGGCATTTTATCATGGTTGTTCACCCTCCATATGCCACCATTTTCCTATCTAATACCACGAATTTCCCTGCTTTAGGGCAGGGGTTCCCCATATCAATAATTTCCTCAAGTATGCCAGCATTTTTCCACGGGTGGCACAAATGCCAAAAATATCTGTACTATGCCAGTACCAGTATGTTGCTCATAATTACCTCCAGAGTGAAAGTGACAGCATTTTGTCACAAGTGCCTGTCATGCAATTATTTTCCTCCAGTATGCCAGCGACAGTATTATGCCATGTGTGTCTCTATAATACATTACATTCTGTATGTCAGGTCCAAAAGCATACTTGCAAGCATAACACCACATTCTCACATATGTGCAAGCATAACACCACATTCTCACATATGTGCAAGCATAACACCACATTCTCACATATGTGCAAGCATAACACCACATTCTCACATATGCTCACTTACAGTTACTCACTCACAATCATTTCCACTTACTTTCAGTCATTCATTCTCACTCATTTTCACTCATTCATTCTCACTTCCTCTCTTGCTTTCACTAACTCATTCTCATTGATTTGCACTCGCTCATTCTTATTGTAACTCATTCATACTTTCTCACTCACTCACTCACATGCATTTGTACCCACTCATACTCTCACTCCCTCATTCTCACCCACTCTCACTTATTCTCAATCACTCTGTCTCACTCATTCTCCCTCACAGTAACGATCACTCATATTCCCACTTAATCTCACTCACTCATACTTTCTAACTCATTCACACTCATTTGCCCTCACTTATTTTCATCCTCTGACTTACTCATTCTCACTCATAGTTACACCCACTCACTACCACTCATTCACTCATTCTCATTCATACTATCTTATACTTCCTCACACTCATTCTTACTTATTCCTTCTCTCCCACCCAATCTACCTCACGTGCAGTAACTCTTACTCTCACTCACTCATTCTTACTCACTCATACTAACTGACACTCACTCTCACGCATTCTCATTCACTACTTGTCAATGACTTTTATTCACTCACTTTCATACACAAACAGACATTTATGCAATCATTCACATGTTCTCCATACGTAAACATACTCTCACCTGCAAGCACACACAGAACATACATTTAAAGCATGTTTTACTTAACTCAGATGCCAGCAAAGGTTCTGCTCCAGCTATTTGTGCTTCGTTTTTTATTACACAATAATGAATAATACAATATTAGCCACTCTAGTGTACAGAAAATTGGCAGAAAACAAGGATGCTGGATCTCTGATGCCCCTAAGGGCAAGCTGCCCCTGTGTTCTTGTTAAGGGTTTTGCTCCCCCTGAGGGCTGGGGTCACAAAGAGAGCGGCCTGGGTTGCTTTGGGTGTCAAGGACCTTGATTTCTTGTGAAATTCTCAGTTGTCTTGTGTGTTCCAATCTATTTCTACCACCACTCTGTGCAAGTCTAGTGCACTCCCAATGGCATTTGTAGATATTCCTCTTTCAGCCTGTTCACTCGCTCCACCACTCTATTAGGGGCATATTATCAACGGCCAGCGATAATTATCGCTGGCCGTGCTTAGCGATAATAGTCCTATCGCAGGCTATCTCTGGAAATTATCGCCCTGGTAGCGCGTTATTAACAACGCGTTTCTCCAGGGCGATAAAAATTCCAGAGATAGCGAGGTTATCGCCGTTTTGCAGGGAACATCACTGGTTTTCCAGCGATGTTCCCTGCAAAGCGGCGAGTACTCTTGCTGATACGACCCTGTGGTCGTATCAGCAGAATCCACCCCCTATGTTAGGGATGGCTAAGTCAGGATTTTAGCAGAGGTTAGATTTTGGCGAAAACTTCAGTTTTTGCCAAAATCTAACCTCTTCTAAAATCATGTGGGCTGCCTTGTAAATATCGCGATGTGAACATCAGCGATATTTGCAACGTAGTCCATCCGGGGTACGCCCAGTAACGCCCACTTTGCATCTCATTAGAGATGCAAAGATGGGCGTTGGGGAAAGGGCGATAATGCAAGGATTCACGCGATAGCGTGACCTTGCTGATTAGGCGATTAAATTATCGCCGCTTTTCGATCCGAAAACGGACGCTAAAGCAGCGATAATTGTTTATCGCCTCGTTGATAATATGCCCCCCAGATTCTAGATCATTCAAGACATCACTCTGCTGTGCTATCATGTGCCCCTTCCTAACTACTGAATGACCTGGAAATAAAAGGTAGCACATTTATCAACACAATTACCGTTGGGAACTGTTGCCTCCAAAATAACTTTGCCTAATAAGTTATCAATCTGGAACCACCTTGAACATAAATCTAGTGTCACACTGGAATACATGTTCCATATAACCCTGGGCATAGTACTACACTACGCTCTCAGAGAATGCGTAGTTTGTGCTACTACGCAAATTACACGTAGCAATGAAACCCTTTCATGAAGCTTTTGCATTTGACTCGTGAGGGACATCTAGTAACGACTAGTGGAACTGCAGCTTGATGTAATAATAATTTCAATGCTTTTGCATTTGACTCGTGAGGGACATCTAGTAACGACTAGTTGAACTGCAGCTCTTTGTAGAATTATTTTGATATTGGATACTATAATATTCACTGCCCACTGCTAATCTCGTCCCATAATGCTTTGCAGGGCCTTTGGTTGGGATTGTATTTTTGCCAATAACTGTGCTTGGGGTGGTCCTAAGAGGATGGGACCACCACCGAATCGTTCAACAAGATGTGCTTTTTGTTTTCAAGGCATCTGCTTGGTTCTCTCCCTAGGTTAGGGAGGATACCAAAATCATCACCTCTCTCACTGCTTGTTAATTTGTTGATTTCACTTTTGTGAAATGCTATATGCATTTTAGCATATAAAGACAGAGATACTTATTTTATCTTAACTTGCACTGTGCAAGATGCCGTTAGCAATTATTGTACAGTGCAGATAAGCACACAATTACACATTTTGCGTAGCTACGTGTAGTTACGTGTAGTGCTACTACGCCCAGGGTTAGTTCCATATTCCCAGAAACTCCACCCTTCTTCTCGCAAGTGGTGAATGCAGTGTGTGAACTGAAGTGAATATCAGTGTTATTGTTGTTATCAGCTGGTTTGGAGGGTCAAACCTGAAGAAGTATTAAAAATACCTTGTAATTCAAAACACCGCTACACATGTAGACAAGATACTTCTTTAGAAAACTATCTATGAAATGAATTAATGAAATGAAAAGGGATTTGTTCATTTGTAGAGCGCAAACAAATGGCCAAAGGCATCAAGGCACTAATAGCTGTTAGTCCTGGGGGGCGGGAGCACAGCCGAAAAGGGGTTTCAGCGTTCAGTGACCTTGAAACTTCCTATACAGGATGAAGAGCCAAGTTTTTAAGGCCTTTTGGAATGGGGTATGAGCTTGGAGGCTAGTGATGAAAGGGGGCAGTGCCCGGCCACCGAGAAAGTTCTGCCTCCCTATCTTGCCTTTCGACATTTGGGGACAGTCACCCGGTTATGGCATGAAGACCGGAGATGTTCTCTATGGAGTGTGCCATTGAAACATGGTTTTAAGACCTCCAGACCCAATGTTGTGCAATGCCTTGTGAATAATGCATAGAGCTTTAAAGACAATACGTTTGCTCACAGGTAGCCAGTGGAGCTTAGATATCCCTGCATAGACTGATTGATATTCAGGAATATCGAGAATCAGTCTTGCTGCTGCGTTTTGTACTAGTTGTAACTTGACAACAGCAATCTTGTTAATATCCAAGTAGAATAAATGGCAATAGTCCAACATGGATGAGATCAACGCAAGAGCTACTTGCTTGCATGCTGAAAGGGGGAAATAGAGAAAAACCTTCCTGAGAGTTCTGATCATCTAAGAGCAGGCTGAGACCGTCCGATTGAACTGCAGGTCAAACGACAGATTGATGTTGACCAACATGTCCAGAGGGAGTGGGTAACATGCCCAGCTTTTCCAGCCACCAGGAATTATTCCAAATGGATGGCTGACTTCCAAAGATCAAGAGCTCAGGCTTGTCTCCACTGAGTCTGAGATAGTTTTTGCCCAACCAGATGGATACTGCCTGCATGCAGTTTCTGAAGTTGGTGAAAATAGTCTCTGTATCTTTGGTGATTTACATGATTTGAGTGCCATCGGCATACGGGAGAGCCTGAAACCCAAAAGACTTTATAAGCTTAAGCTTAGCTAGTGGGGAGACATATAGATTGATTAAGGGAGGATCCCTGAGAAACCCCGCATGGCAGGATGATAGGTTCAGAAAAGAATTGATCTAAGATTACCATCCAGGACCTGTCACTGAGAAAGGAAGTTAGAAGCTTGAAGGCTGAGTCTGTGAGCCTCAGTTCCTTCAGCTGTCCCACAAGCAGGGTCGAGCAGTGGTATCGAAGGCTGCGGAGAGATCCAAAAGGATCAATACTGCAGTCTGCCTTTCATCAACCATGGTTTGAAGGTTGTTAACTGCCGGAACCAGTGCAGTTTCGGTCCCATGGTTGCTCCTGAAACCAAACAGTGAGGCATCCAGAAATTCGTGTTGTTCCTGGTACGCCATTCTTCCAGGATTTTGGAAGGTATGAGTAACAGGCAGACAGGACCATCATTTTTTAAATCAGAGGGGTCTAAATTGTTTTTTTATAGAAGAGGCTTCACCACAGCTTTTTTCCATAATTGTGGGTAACATCCTGAAATGATGGCTCTATTCAGGTTTGCTGTCAGATGAGGGACAATGGTTTTGGCCGCCAGCTGCCAAATCTTGGCAGGGAAAGGTTCAAAGGGTGAGCCTGACTCCACACTAAGTAGATGAGACACCGTCTCTCAGGTGTCAATTGGGTAAAGCAAGAGAGGGATGCTATCGGATTGGCTGTGTGACAGAACCACGCATGCCATTACCACACATACCAGTTCAACGCAGTCTTAACCACGCATGTCTTAACTACGCATTTGCCTTTACCACACATGCCTTTAGAACGAAATGTGTGTTGTTTAGGCATGTATGGCAAAGACATATTCGTGGTTAAAACTTATCTATATACCCCGACCCCTGTCCCCTGCCCTGAGCCCTAAAACGCCTCTAGGGCAAAAATCTCCCCTGACCCCAGTCTCTCCCTGCCCTGAGCCTATAAACACCCCCTGGGCAAAAATCAACCCAACCCCAGCCCCCCCACCCAAACAGCCCCCAAGCCCAAAAAAATAACCCGATCCCTTTCTCCCTGCCCTGAGTCCTAAAACTACCCCCTCCCTCCTGAAACTACCCAGACCCCTATGAGCCCTAAAAACTACTTCGCCCACCCCTGAGTCCTAAAAACTGCCATGACCCCATGAGCCCTAAAAACTTCCTTACCCCCCCTTGAGCCCCAAAAACTTCCCCTGACCCCTCAACTCTGAAAGCTACCCCTAAACCTTAAAAACTACCCCCACCCAATACCCAGCTCCAGCCCCACTTACCTTACCGCGCTCTCTCCCGATCCTTTCTCTTCCTGGGCCCACCCATTCCAGCTATCTAGACCCTGCATATGTCTGAACCATGCATTTGCGTGGTTAAGGCATATGTGTGGGTATGGCAAGCATGGTTGCGCTTGCGTGGTTTGGGCACGCGTGGCTGAGGCTGCAGTGTTCCAACCATTTCCCTATCGGACTATCCCTGGTTACAATAGTCTCTGACGCACTTAGCTCTGCATAGGTGTCCCCTTGGGGAGAGTTGGGGACTCTGCATTAAAAAGATTATGTTCTTAATAGATATTCTGTATTTAAGTATGAAAAAAACTTGCAATTCAATTACAGAAATCCTGAGATACTTCTGTGCTGGAGGAGCCTGATGGTGTGGAGAGCAGGTTGACCAATTTGAAGAGATCTCTTGAAAATGTGGCTGATTCAAGCTTAATGGTGCAGCAGAGGGATTTCTCTTCCTTAAAGCCAGCTTTGTATTTTCCCATAGCCGACTTGTATGTGGCCCTTTCCTGAGGGTCATAGCTTTTTCGCCAAGCCGTTCTTGGCGATGACAGGACTGTCTTAGGAGTCTAAGCCTCCCAGAAAACCACAAGGAAGTTGGCAACTTCCGCGTGTGTAGGTTTCCTTGATGGGAACGAAAGTATTGACAGCTGAAGTGAGCAGGAGGAGAACTCAATGACTGCTAGTTCCATGTCCTCATGATGGGTCATGTTGCAGCTGTTTAAGGCCTGGGAGAGCCCTTTTAAGCGTTCTGTTGTTCCCACAGTTAGGACCTTCTTATATATGGGGTCAGGAAAGAGAGAAGGGAACCGCATGGTGGTTGGACCAGATTAAAGTAGGCCCTCGCAGACCTTTAGGTGAGAGTTGTTGGAGAAAACGCCATCCAAAGTATGGCCTGCTCCATGTGTGGGTTTTGTGACAAGTTGTGAGAGTCCGGTTTGATGAGAGCGGACCTACACCAGGAGACAGGGAGGCACTTCTAATTTAGAGTGGGCCCGTGTCGACAGTGTATTAAAAACCAACGTGGCATCCTAATTCCTATTTATTCACTGGACAGGATACTTGGTATTAAAAAGAAAATGTGGGGATAACGGGAACTAGTACACCATCACCACTATTGCCGTCGTCGACATGTTTCTGCCTGATGGCTCAACTGAGTCTGCAGCATTCTTCAGGACCAGTAAACGGGCTCCTAATTAGATAATTTTGTATTCAGAATTGCCTCGTAGGTAGGGTGACCTATGTCTACCTCTTACATGAAATGGTTCATAAATACCTGTGAAAACATAAATAACTTTCTTAGATACCATTTTTAAGGAAAGGATACATAAATAACGCCTATATGGTATGTAAGCATGCATCATACCCATGCTGATGTGATATTGTGACACTTCACACACAAGGAAATCGTGAAAAAAGCTTTTCTCTACTAAATTGAGAGACCAGCTCACAACCTTACCCCAACGTAGGGTCCTCCACGCCCATGGAGGAAGAGCTCAGAGACCCCCGTAGTCACACTCTAGGGATAGTAAGTTTTGAAGAGATATCAAATTAAACCAAATCAAACACACTCTCATTCAGATATATCCAGGGAACAGTTACCTTCACTCATTCAATCTCTTACTGCCTCAAGGTGTGTCCCTCGTGATGAACCTGCATGCGTCGCTCCTCCCTCCCGACGATGTTTGAGTGGAAGGGAGGATGCGTTTTTAAGCTGAACTCCTTTCGCGGGAGTGCGAGATGCACTGCACCTGTGGCGGAAGAGGGGCTGATTACTCGAGCCAGGGTGTTCGCATTGGAGACACCTGTGTGTGTTTCCGGTGTCTCCAAGCAAAACCTGCCTGGGGTACGTGTAATGACGTAACGTCCCGGCCGTCGCTTTCTCCCATTGGATCATGGGAGTGGTAGTTTCTGGGTGCCGGTCGGCATTACAAAGTCACGTTTAATTGTCTTGAGCAGTGTAAAATAGTGCCAGGAGGCGTCCGATTTTTGCTGTTTGTTGTGTTTGGGGATATGCCCATTTTCATTTTTTATTAATATTTAGTCATCCCATAGGGGGAGGAATTGGGTATATACATATATATGTATGCACATAATCACTGTATGCTTGTATTGGGGCCAATCCGATCCCTACGCGTTGGTGTCCATGTGTGATTTATCAACCAATATTATACACCGCGGTTGATGACAAGATGGTGTCATCAGGAATTAAATCAACCACTGCAACGCCACATGGTTTGTCTGTTTGACCCGACATAGGACACATGAAGTCATGTCTACATTTTTATATAAAACTCCAGCCAAGTTGTGACCCAGAGCAAGGTGGCTTAGTACAGTTGGGACTATGTGTTCTTTTCCGATGTCAATCTCATTTTATGTGAGTTGTAGCCATGGGATCTCATTGTTCAGTCCTTTCTCCCCTGGCCTCAGGCGGTACACCCATCGCTGTTCACGAGACAAACGTTTCTTCTGGGCGTCTGAGTGTTTAGTGTTAACTTTCTCTAGGACTACCCAGGTCATATCCACATCCTTAAGACCTTGCTCTAGGTAGTGGTGTGTCAGTTTGGTATTCCGTTTGCATCGTATCGTGCTTCTGTATTCATTAATTCGTACTTTTATTTTACGTGTGGTCATTCCAACATACAATAAACCGCATGGGCAAGTGATCAAGTAAACAACATTTTCGCTATTGCAGTTGGGCAGGTTTTTTAGGATTCACGGTCTCCCTGTCTTTATATGCACCTCTTTTGTTGCTTTTGTGAATTGGCATGATACACAGTTGCCACATGGGTAGCGGCCTACGGTTGGTTGGTTGTCCCAAAGTACTGTCTGTGATGATGGTGTCTTAGTGTGAACTAGTTCATTGCGAAGATTGGTGTTTCTCTTGAAGGCGAAGAGTGATTAAGACCAGTGTTTTGCTCTTCCATTCAGGATCTTCCAGTTCCTTTTGATGATATTCTGGACTTTGTTCGAGATCGGTGTGTATGTAGTGACACATACAACCCTATCACTGTCTGGTTTAGTGTAAATCTCCAACAAGGCCTCCCTATTATTGTTACTAGCTCATTTCTTTGCTTTTTTCACTGCTCTTTTCTGATAGAATCGGGCCACTAGTTTTTCTTTCAGAGCCTTTGCCTGTATCTCAAACGTCTCCATGGTGGAGCAATTCCATCTGACTCGTACAAATTGGCCTACAGGTAGGTTCTGGCGTAATGATCTGGGGTGGAAACTTTTGTACAGAAGTAGGCTGTTCTTGTCTGTGATTTTTTTGCGGACTTTAGTTCTGATACCTTCTTGATCCATAGTGATCCCTAGATCCCAAAACACTGCTTCCTCCTTGCACACTGTGGGGCAGATTTACAAGCCCCTTGCGCCACTTTTGCGTCACTTTTAACATGGAAAAAGTGTCGCAAAAGTGGCGCAAGGGGCTTGTAAATCTGCCCCCGTATGTGTAAATCTCAGGAGTCTGTCCCTGGTGTTAACCCACTCTATGAATTCACTGGCAAGTTGTTCACTGCCATGCCATATTATTATTATTACATCATTGATGTATCTGCGCCATAGTTTGATGTGATCCTTGTAAGGATTTTCCGAATTTAATATATGGTCTGTCTCGACCTGGTGGGCCTGCCTGTATGTACACCACTTCGAGACAGACCCTACGTTGGGGTAAGATTGTGAGCTAGTCTCACAATTTAGTAGAGAAAAGCATTTTAACGATTTCCTCACTTGTGAAGTGTTACAATACCACATCAGCATTCATATGATGCATGCTTACATACCAGACAAGTGTTATTTATGTATTCCTTCCTTAAAAATGGTATCTAAGAAAGTTATTTATGTATTCACAGGTATCTCTGAACAATTTCATGTAAGAGGTAGACATAGGTCACCCTACCTACGAGGCAGCTCTGAATACAAAATTGTCTAATTAGGAGGTATTTACTTGTCCTGAAGAATGCTGCGGACTCAGATGAGCCATTAAGCAGAAACATGTTGATGACAGTAATATTGGTGATGGGGTACCAGTTCTCCCTATCCCCACATTTTCTTTTTAATACCAACTGTCTTGTCCAGTGAATAAATAGGATTTAGAATGCCACATTGGTTTTTAACACACTGTCAACACGGGCCCACTCTAAATTAGAAGTGCCTCCCTGTCTCCTGGTGTAGGCCCGCTCTCCATCAAACCGGGTTTTTAGAGAGCGAGGGTTGTCCTATCAGGTAGCTCAATTTGTGTGCATATAGTAGGTCGGAGGCCGGCTCACCCTTGAGACCCCATAGCCTCTAGTTCCCTACCCTGGGCATCCCTAGGGGTTTGTGTTTACAAGTTGTGAGATTCCGCAGCATGTCATCATATCCCTGAGTGCCTGGGAGTCTTTGCATGCATTGTCTTCTAGATGGACGATAAAATCACCTAGGAGCATGAGGTTGTGTTCCGCGAGTTGTGGTTCCATTAGATGAACACAGTCAGATATAAGGGCAGATCTAGGTACAGGAGGTCTATGGGCCAGGACCCCAGAGAAGGAGCTGGTAGGCATTATTTTTATAGACAAGTGTAATGCTTGACAGGAGATCGAAG
The DNA here is from genome assembly GCA_963921515.1 of Calotriton arnoldi. Classification (NCBI taxonomy): domain Eukaryota; kingdom Metazoa; phylum Chordata; class Amphibia; order Caudata; family Salamandridae; genus Calotriton; species Calotriton arnoldi. The sequence goes on from CAWUFW010000041.1 coordinate 3,407,393, forward strand.
TCTGAAGGGGTTAAATGAAGCATGAGTACTCAGTTTTATGAATTATTTGCCAGCCCGCACCTACCGCAGACCCTAAAATCCCCACTAACTATCGTCCTATCTCGTTGCTCCCTCACTTCGGGAAGATGCTCGAGTCACTGGTCAACCAACAGCTCGTTATCCATCTTGAGAGCCATGAACTACTGGATCCGTCACAATCAGGCTTCAGGGCCGCCCATAGCACAGAAACAGCTCTGGTAGAAGTAACCGATAACATCAGGTTAGCATTGGACAGAGGGCAGTCATCTATTCTCGTCCTGCTAGATCTATCAGCAGCTTTTGACACCATCTCCCACAGCATCCTCGAACTTCGGCTCTGGGAGATCGGTGTCAGAGGGAAGGCCCTGAAGTGGCTCAGAAGCTATTTAATGGACCGAGCTACCACAGTACAGATAGGCGACACCGTCTCATGTAGTAGGCCAGTTAGGATGGGAGTGCCGCAGGGCTCCATTTTGAGCCCAACGCTCTTCAATCTATACGTGACTCCGCTGGCCAGGGTGATCAGATCCTTCGGCTTTGATGTTGTGTCATACGCCGATGATACTCAGATCCTGATCACCCTTGGTCCAGATCCAACTGAAACAAAATCACGTTTTAAAGACTGCGTGTCCCATGTTGATAGGTGGATGAGCACAAATCATCTGCAACTAAACGGAGGCAAAACAGAGATCGTACTGTTTGGCAAGGCACACAAACACTGGTGGCCTCTAAATCTTGGCCCCTGCCCAATCCCTAGACAGACAGTACGGAACTTAGGAATCCAAATGGATAACCAACTATCAATGAAAAATCAGGTCAACAATATAATTGGCTCATGTTTCGGCATCATGCGTAACTTACGCAAAGTCTTCAAATGGATTCCGATAGAAGCCAGGAAACCACTAGTCCAGGGACTGATCATCAACCGTATGGATTACGGAAATGCCCTGCTGTCCTCAATAAATGAAGATCTTCTCTCCAGGCTTCAGGTTCTGCAGCCAGGCTTGTCCTTAACCTCCCGTCAAGATCCCCTTCAGCCCCGAATCTGAGATTCCTCCACTGGCTCCCTGTCAGGAAGCGAATTCATTTTAAGACCCTATGTTTAACACATAAAAATATGTACGGTAGAGGTCCGAGTTATTGGGCCAAAAAACTAAGCTGGTACCAGCCTCGCAGGACTCTGAGATCCAGCAATAGATCACTTCTCACACCTCTCAGAATCCGTACTATTAGAAATGGAGGACGGTCATTTTCTTTTCTCGCACCCGCTCTCTGGAACAAACTGCCCCGCACCTCCGCAACATCACTGATCATAACTGTTTTCGCAGAGAGCTGAAGACATGGCTGTTCGAAAACTAACTAGCCCTCCCCTTCCAAGCTGACCCCTGAGCTGTCCGTAAGCGCCATGAGACTTTCGGGTGATTTGTGCGCTCAATAAATGCCCTTTGATTTGATTTGATTTGATACTCTGCCTTTCCTGTTGAGTCTAAGGATTGCGAAGCCTGGGGGATGGCGTGCACCAGGTCAGGACCGAACGCCTCTTTGGCCCAGGTTTCAGTTACAAAGACCCAATCAGAATCCTGTGTCCCGATAAAATCTGCAAACTCCACTTTGTTCTTAACCACAGACCTGGCATTGATCAGGCATCCCGTAATACTGGTCTTCATCCCAGGGGGCATGGCAGGTGAGATTTTTGGGAGGGGCAGAGACTGATCTACGGATGAGTGTGGAGGGAGTGACCTTAAATCCACATGAGGGGCAGCTTTTATTATTGCTGTGGTAAAGTTAATTGAATGCCAGAAAAGATGGTCATTTCGATAAGTTACCATAGTTTTGCAAGTTTAGGAGCTGCTCTATAGAATAGATCAAGTCAGGGGCTTTACCCCAGACAAAACTGCCATGGGTTCTGGTGCAAGGTGCAGTCAGGGCGCCGATGGGCTTGCCAGAGGCGCGCAAGCTGCGCACGTCTGAGTGCACATCTGGTTTTATGTGCATTCTCCTACGCAGGTCTAGCTTGCTGACTTACAGTCCCTGGAAGTAGTTTCCCTATGCGCAATCGGCAAATTGAAAAGCTGTGGCAGATCATTAAAAGGTGAATGACTCCGGTATTTACAAACAGTAAATGCTGCGCAAATAAAAGTAATTATATGGTAAAGATACTCAAGTATTTAAAACAGTAAATGCGGTGCAAATAAAAGTGATTGCAGGGTAGAGATAAAAGTACAGAGGCTCAAATGGGAGCTGCTTACCATCAGGCTTGTGTGCAGACAGAATATCGAGTTGGAAATACAGACCTACAGAAATACCGAGTCCAAAATATCGTGAGTCAGAAATATCGACAGAGAATATCGTGGTCAAGAATATCAATTTTAAGGTAGAAATATTGTTTTTAAAAATATAGAAGTCATTAATATCATTTGCATAAATATTGTTGTTTAAAATATAGATTTTTTAATTAGTGTTATGTATTTTAGTATATATTTTAAATGTATGTGATGTATTTTTTTTTGTATAAGATTTGTTTATGTTTTTTAATATGTGTTACATTTTTAGTAGTTATCAATTTTATTTTAATTAAATTTTGCGTTTTTTAGTTCTGTAGCGGGTTGTTGGTTTATAGGGGAATAGGGTGGGAAGTAATTTAATTATAATAAATTAATGATTATTCTTTATTTATTAATATTTATTTAATTGAGATTTATAGTGTTAATTGTGAGAAGTAATTTATTAATAATTCATTATTAATTGGTTGTTAATCAATATTAATTAATTATTTGCTAATTAATTATGGTAATTGTGTAATTTTTTTAGGTGCGGGTTGTGGGGTTTATAGGGGTAAAGGGTGGGAAGTAATTTATGTTTCATTAATTAATAATCAGTTCTCAATTAATATTAATTAATTAATTGAAAATTAAATATGGAAATTGTGTAATTAATTTTAGGTGTGGGTTGTGGGGTTTTTAGGGGTAAAGTGTGGGAAGTAATTTATGTTTTTTAATTAATAATTAGTTGATCATTAATATTAATTAATTAATTGATATTTAATTAGGGTAATTGTTTATATTTTTTTGTGTGTGGGTATTACTTTTATAGGGGTAAAGGGTAGGGAGTAAATTAATTTTACTTACTTTCTAATGCATTTTTAAATACTATTAGTTTTTTAATTAAAAATAAGAGGGCCATTATAATATCGGGCGGATCGCCACCGCCCGACCGGCGGTGGCGATCCGCCCGACATCTTTCCCCGCCCGCCCTCCATTTACCCCCCGCCACAGTACAATGGCGGGGGGTACAGCGGCGGACGGAAAGACCGTCCGCCGCTTTACCGCAGGCAGGCAATCGTTACGATTGCCTGCCGTGCAGTCCTGGGCCATAATATGGTGGCGGTGCCTAGCAGGCACTGCCCGCCATATTACGATGTGTGCGGATTTGTGCCTTTCCATGCCGGCGATGCCGCCATGGAAAGGCATTCGGTCTTTGACTTTGGGGGCCCGTTGTGGGCCCCCGGGGTGTTGGGGGTTGGGGGTGCACTTGGGAGGTACCCATGGTACTCCCCTTCATTGGCATGCACAAGGTGGCAGGCACCGCGCGGTGCCTGTCACATTGTGCATGTCAATGCACAACATGCAACCTTTACATTGCGGCGAGTGCTGCTTACAGCACCGCCCGCCGCAATGTAAAATATGCGGGATGCGACCGCCAGGGTGGCGGTCGCATCCTAATGGGCCTAGCGGGACAGCCGCACGGGCGGTCCCGTTTCCCGTTACGGTGGCGGGCGGACTTTGTCCGCCCGCCATCGTAATGGGGCCCGAAGTTTTAATTGTGTAATTAATTTTTTTACAGTTTAATTTTAGCTGTGGTTTGTGGGCATTATAGGGGTAAAGTGTGGGAAGTTTAGTAATTTCTATGAGTTTTAATTTGTGTTTTAATTAATAATATTTCTTTAATTGGTAATTAATTATGTTAAAAATATGTAAGTACATTTCTTTTTAAATTTAGATGTGAGTTGTGAATTGTATGGTGTTATGGGGTAGGAAATAAGAAAAGGAAATTTATGTAATAATGAATGTTTTTGTTTCTAAATAATTTCTAATTAACAATATTTATTTGTTTGAAAATTATTTTTTCTTTTATTTAATATAATATTTGTAGGTATGTGTCATATGCATTTAACATTATAATATGTTTTTTAAATTTGTAATATTAAATATATTTGTATTTTAATTTTTAACATATTTATATATTTTTTTATTTATTTAGTGTTTTTAAAATATTTTTGTTGTTAATATTTTGTTTGTTTTTAATTTTGAACTGACTGGAGTGAGAGTATTAATTGTTACCCCTCCGCAATCCAACACTTTCCCTACTGTTGCACTGATTGGAGTGGAAATAGTAATTTTTACTTGTCCGCTATCCAACACTTTCCTAACTGTTGCACTCATTAGAGTGGGAACAGTAATTTTTACCCCTCCGCTATCCAACACTTTCCCTACTGTTACAATTATTGGAGTGGGAATAGTAAATTTTATCTCTCCGTAATCCCAAAAATTCTCTACTGTTGCACTCACTGGAGTGGGAAAAGTAGTTTTTACCCCTCCCCTATCCAACATTGTCCCTACTGTTGCACTCATTGGAGTGGTAATACCCCTCCGCTATCTAACACTTTCCCTACTGTTACACTTATTGGAGTGGGAATAGTAATTTTTACCCCTCCGCTATCTAACGCTTTCCCTATTGTTGCACTCACTGGAGTGGGAATAGTAATTTTTACCCCTCCGCTATCTAACACTTTCCCTACTGTTGCACTGACTGAAGTGGGAATAGTACATTTTATCCCTCCGCTATCCAACACTTTCCCTACTGTTTCACTCACTGGAGTGGGAATAGTAAGTTTTACCTCTCCGCTATCCAACACTTTCCCTATTGTTGCACTCACTGGTGTGGGAATAGTAATTTTTACTCCTCCGCTATCTAACACTTTCCCTACTGTTGCACTGACTGGAGTGAGAATAGTAAATGTTATTCCTCCGCTAGCCAACACTTTCCCTACTGTTGCACTCACTGGAGTGGGAATAGTAAGTTTTACCCCTCCGCTATCCAACGCTTTCCCTATTGTTGCACTCACTGGAGTGGGAATAGTAATTTTTACCCCTCCGCTATCTAACCCTTTCCCTACTGTTGCACTCACTGGAGTGAGAATAGTAATTTTTACCCCTCCGCTATCCATCACCTTCCCTACTGTTGCACTGACTGTAGTGGTAAATTTAAGTTTAAAGCTTTTTAAATAGTTTAATGTTTTAATTTATAATAGAATGTTTTTAATAGATTTTATGATATTGGTATATATATATATATTTATATATATACATATATATATATATTTTTTTAATTTTATTTATTTATTTGAGGTTTTATATAGTGTGAACATGACCCGTTAGGGTATCAGAGCGCTTTACAGGGATAAACACGTTACGTACAGGAAAAGCAAAGGCAAAATACAAGGAAGGGGGTTAGGGAATTGACTACAGTAGGACAAAGCCAGAGTTATGTACAATAACATTACAGTACCAAAATCAGCGAGCGACATGTCATCGATAAAAAGAGGAAACCAGCAAATGTATACAAGTGATAGTAAAGGAAAAGAGAACCGGCACAACATTAGGAGGAGTGAGAATTGGTGCACGGAGTGGGACAAGCAATACGGGAGATTATGCACAGAAACAAAGCCATGAAAAAGGCGGTATGCGCAGAGAAGGAGAGTTATTGGATGAATTTGCTCATTAGGAAGGTTTTCGCTTCCTTTTTGAAGAGCGACAGAGAAGGTATTCTTCTGCTGGAGGTAGGTAGCGAGTTCCAGATTCTTGGTGCAGCCACAGAGAACGCTCGGTTATATGTTTTTTTATTGCAGAAGCGGGGTGGTTGGAGCACACGGTCTCTGGCGGACCAGGAGTTTCTGGATCGCCCAGATATCACAATTTTCTGGGCGAGATATGCCGGGGAGTTCGTGTACAAGGCTTTGTGAGTGATGCAGGCCAGCTTGAGCTGGATTTTGCCTTCAAGAGGAAGCCAGTTCAAGGCCTTTAGATGTGGTCAATTTTTTTTTAACCAGATAATAATCTGGCTGCTGCGATGAGGCAAGCTTTTAGAGGGGCCGTTGAGGACTTTGGTAGGCCAGATAGGGTAGAGCAGCCGTATTCAATTCTGGAGATGACTAAAGCCTGAACTGCGGTTTTTAGGTAAGCGGTTTCAAGGAAGGGTTTTAGTTTTCTCAAGTAGCTCAGATGGAACCTGGCAGTTTTGGCCATCGAGTTGATGTGATCACGCATATTCAGGTTGCTGTTCAAGGTTATCCCAAGAGATTTGGCAGAATCCACTATGGTCGGTGTGCAGTTGAGTGCTGTGATCGAATTAATCCATACCAGGATGTCATTGGATTTTTTTGGGGGGGAGATGAGAAGGAACTCCGTTTTTTGGGCATTCAGTTTGAGCTGGTTGTTGGCGAGCCATTAAACAGTCAGTTTCAGGGCATCATTCCGATAGGTAATCTCCTCAAGAGAAGAGATTTTGATGTATATCTGAGTATCATCGGTGTACATGTGGAAGGGGATGTCGGCCGTGGGAAGAATTTCAGCTAATGGTTCAAGGTAGAGATTGAAGAGGGTGGGGGACAGAGTAGAGCCTTGAGGGACACCGATAGAGATCGGGGAAGGAGCAGATAGGTTGTTGTTGACTAGGAATCTCTGGGTGCGGTTCTGGAGGAAGGAAGCAAACCATTTGATGACGGTGCCTCCTAGACCCATCCTGTGTTTGAGGCGTTCAAGCAGTTTCTCGTGGTTGACTGTGTCGAATGCCGAGGAGAGATCCAGAAGGATCAAGAGACAGGTTTTGCCTTGGTCAAGGGCTAGGAGAGCATCGTCTACAATGTGAAGAATAGTAGTTTCAGTGCTATGCCCAGGCCTGGACCCAGATTGGAAATCGTTAAGTAAATTGAAATTAGCAATGTGTTGGCTTAGTTGCAGCTGCACACATTTCTCCAGCACTTTCGCAAGAAGAGGAATATTCGAAATTGGTCTGAAGCTGTCTGGAATTTCCGGATTCAGAGTGGGTTTTTTTAGGATGGGGATGACTTGCCCGGTTTTCAGGGAGTCAGGTATGGACCCTTGAAGAAGGGAAGCGTTGATAATTGTAGTCCAGATGGGAACAATGAGTGGGGAGGTCACTGCCAAGCAAATGGCGGGGAGAGGGTCGTTGAAGTGGGTGTTTGGTTTTAAGGAGGATAGAATTTTCGAGATGGAATGGTCATCATAAAATTCGAAGTTGGACCAGTGAACCTTGTTTTTGGGTGTTGCTTGGAGGGGACGAGAGGAGGGATGGGTCCCAGTAGGAGGGGGAGGGAAGTTTGAGGTAGCATTGAGTTCGTTACCTAGCGAGTTGATTTTGGTTGTGAAGAAGGAGGAGAACTCATCGCAGGTTATTAGGGATTTTGTTGTTTCTTTTGAAGACTTCGCTAGTTTGTTTGATTGACGTTTGACTATTTCGAAGAGTTTGCGGGGTCTTTTCTTGGCATTTTCCAGTTCTGAATTGAAGAACTCTTTTTTGGACCTGAGGATATTCTTATTGTAAGTATTTCTGGCCTGACGGAGAGGTTTAAGTTGGGAGGCTGAGGGGTGCTGTCTCCAGTTTCTTTCTTTGAGTCGGAGAGCTCTCCTTTCGCTATTGAGGGGTCCGCTGAACCGGGGTTTTTGTCTTTGAGTTGGGACCTTTTGAGCTTTAATGGGGCCAGATCATCCAATATGCTAGTCATAGTCGAATTGTAGTGCTCTGTGAGGTCGTTGACTTTAGATAGATTTGGGGGGGTGAAGGTCGTTCTCGCAGCGAGCTGTCAGCTTCTCGAGGTCAAGTCTCTTAGTGTCTCTGAGCCAGCGTTTTGGTTTCACCGGTTGCCCAAGTCTTTTCAGGCGGAAGTCAGGTATTGTGAAGGTGATGGCGTGGTGGTCTGACCAGTCGCATGGGTCTATTGCATTCAGCCTGATCGCCGATGCCTTAGTGATTATCCAATCCAACGTGGCGCCTTTTGTGTGGGTAGGCAGGGTGCATGCCTGGGTGAGTGATTGGTCGACGAGGAAGGCTTTAACAGCGTTGACCTGGGAGTCATTGGGGTCATTCCAATGTAGGTTAAAGTCGCCGAGGAAAATGTCATTGGATATATATATATATTTCTCAATTTTTATATAATTTTAAAATTATAAAATAAATTAAAATTAATAGTTTAATAATTATTTTAAAGTAAACATATATATATATTTATTTTTTTGTATGTGTTTAACTTTTTTAATTACGTTTATTTGTTATATTTGATAAAATGTATATAAAATCAACTTTATTTAAAAAAATATATTTTAATATTTATTATTTTATTTTATATATACATAAAAATCGGTCTTTTGTATAACTATATTTTTAACATCTATATTTTTTTCGATATTTTTTTACTTACCTGTTTAAGTATAGGGAGTCGATATTTTTGCATTCTATATTTTTTCATCTATATTTTTGACATCGATATTTTGCCAGTGAACCCATCAAGCTAACCGCTGCGCGTCCGAGTGCACATCTTATTTTATGTGCGTTTTCCTATGCGTGTCTAGCCCGCTGACTCACACTCGGGACAGGCAGTCCCCAGAAGTGAGTTAAATGCTCGTTTCCATCTGCTCAATCGACAAATTGAAAAGCCATGGCAGACCAGCGAATGAGCGTAATATCACTAGCAAATGTAGGCAGAGTTCAGTTAAAAGGTGAGTGAATCTGGTATTTACAAACAGTAAATGCAGCACAAATATAAGTAATTGCAGGGTAAAAATACTCCTGCAATGAAAACAGTAAATGCGGTGCAAATATAAGTAATTGCAGGGTAGAGATAAAAGAACAGCGGCTCAAACGGGAGCAGCCTACCGTCAGGCCAAGCACTAACTCTAGGTTCCTAATACTACAGTATTCATTTTTCTTCTTTGTAAATGTATCTTCCTTTACTTTCCTAGAAGTCATCATTGGCCACTGTTACTCTTCCTGAATGATGCTTCTTCTAAAGTGCTTTGCTGCCCATGCAGTTAGGTTAGTGCTAAAAAATATAAGAAATAAATATAATAAATAGGCCCCCTTCCGAAGCTGCAGACCTCTATCAATCCTGAGTTGTCTCAATTACACATAGTAAATGTCTTAATAACTTACCGGCAATTGCATTACTCTGAGTCCTATTCCCTCACCTGTAGCCCTTATATGTAAGGCCTCCCGCCTTCCCAGACACCAATCCCATTATATCTAAAACGGCTAAAAGTCCCTCCCCCCACCACATCACCTGTTCGTAACAAACTCAAATCAAAAGTCATGCCATTTGTCTCAGACTAGGAACCTTGGCTGAAAGTGACAGAATAGGACTCAGAGTAATGCAATGACCAGTAAGTCATTAATACATTACGTCCTCGTCCATTCCTTCGCTTGCAGATCTTACATGTGAGATGTAGCAAGCAAAAAAATTCAGACAACTGACAGTGCCTGCTGAACGCACATACTAATCGAGAGACACCTCACAAGGACACGTCTATTACAGCATAGAAGACAGAACCAGATGACCAAACCCCTCAGTGACAAACTGAACTTCAGCCAGACAAGAAAGCCCAGCAAATGTGGAGGAGTCAGCCCAGGGTGCTGCCCAGCAAACTTCCCCAAAGAAAGCATCCTGTGGAACTGCCACAGTCAAGGCCATACTCCAGGTAGACTGACCCTAAACTAAAAAAGGAGGAACAATACCCTGAACCTGATGTTGGCCAAAGAAACCACTATCCAGCCCAAGTAGCAGATGCTGGCTATGCACCCTACCTGGTGGTACCAAACGTCACACACAAAGACTCCACCCTGTGAAAGGGCGAAACCCTCCGGAAATAGACCAAAACAGCCCTCCAGACATCGAGGCATTGCAACCACTCTTCCTGCACCAACCTTGGAGAAAGGAAATAAATTCAGCCAAATCACTTCTCGCTGTAATGAAAAGAAGACATAACAGTCGGGGAAACCCAAGCACAGTTACCAACACCACTAAGTCAGGAAATACCCTACAAAATGGAAATATAGAGGCAAAAGCCCCCAACTCCCCTAACCTTCTGGCTGACGCAACCACGTAAGGAACAGTAAATCAACAGCCTCCAATGATACAAAAGGAGCAGACATCAGGGACTCCAAAACCACTGCCAAGTCCCAAGAAGGTACGGACCTCACCGGCCTAGTGCAGGAATATGACAAACACATCAAAAGCCCTGGCACCAAACAATCCACATCCAAGAAAGTCCTCCATGGACACCTAAATGCTTGAATTGCCACCCACTGTACTCCCAACGGGGCCACAGTCAGACCCCATGAAGAACCATCCTATAAGAATACCATCACCAACAGTAAACTCACAATAGCAGGATCAAGACCCCTGATCCCACACCATTCATAAAAAGACAGTCAATGCTGATTATCTGAGCAACAAATTGATCACTGTCTGGACGCACGTAAAGTAGCCAACAAATTGTCCGAAACCCCCAGTCCGAACACACCTCTCCTCTCAACCTCCAGGCCATCAAATGGAGCCTCTGCAGACTCCCCACCCACAAAATGGGAATTCCAGAGGGGACAGGACCACTGGGAGAAGTCACTCTGGGGCCCTCTACCTATTTAATAACAGGGGAAACCAATTGGTCTGTGGCCACCGGGGAGCCACCAGAAGAACCTCGGCTCCCAACTTCCACACTCTCACCAACAAGGGTCCGAGGAGTGGAAATGGAGGAAAGGCCTACAAGAGACCCACTGACAGGACTGGGCATCGAATGCCCAAGTCCGGACCGCCCCGGCCATGGCATAGAACCACCGAACATTGGCATCGGTCTGGGAGGCAAAAAGATCAATCACCGGCATCCCCCCACAGACAATCGAGCAAACATTCACAGATTCAGAAAAAAGTCCCCATGATAAGAGAAAATCCCTGCTTAGCAAAACCGCCGTCACATTGACCGTCCCCTGAACGTGAATGGCTCCCAGAGAAATCAGAGACACCAGAGCCAATGAAAACAACTAGCAAGCCATTTTGCTCAGACGCTTCGACCGAATTCCCCCACCTCCGTTTGTTCACAAAAGTATTTGCACTGACAGTCTGTTCTCACCAGCGCCACCTTTCCCTGCAACTGGGAACCGAACACAAGAAGAACCTGACTCAAGGTCTCGAGTTTTTGAGGTCTGACCTGCCCTGGAATAAGTCCAACATAGTGCCTGCAAATCGCTACCCCATGCACCTGACCTGCCAAACTGGCATCCGTGGTAGGAAATATCAGATCGGGTGGATTCAACTGAACTCCCTGCACCAGGTGTGCGTTATCCAATCCCCATGCCAGATTCCTCCCAACCTGCTGAGTCAGAGGAATTGACAACCTCAAAAGATAGGATGTTGGGTAACAAATAGCCCAGAATCCAAGCAACCAACTTGTGAATCTGAAAGTGCGTCCACAGAACAAGGAAGATCGCAGATGCCAGGTCTCCCGAACCCCAGGCCAAGTAGCCACGCACGGACAGATGTGTGCCAATAGACTCGTGAAGGTACCCCGTAGCTAGATCACTCACCCATCCAGCAAACACACTCAACCCAGCAGAGACTGAAAGTGTGCGCCAATGAAGACCTGGTCAAGAGACAGATGTAAGGAGGACCTTTCCCATTTGCCAAGGAACCCATGAGAACTTAGTACTGTCAGCATCCTCACTATAAGGGCCAACAACACCTCCTCTGAGGAAGCTTGCACCAACCAATTACCCAGAGGCGGGTGCACAAAGATGCCCACCTAATGCCGAAACACTACAAATGGAGTCAGTACTTAGGGAAACACCCCTGGGGAAGAATTGAGCCTGAAGGGAAGGACACAAAAATGGAAATAGGCATCCCCTACGGCAAACCGCAGAAATCTTTGATGCTAGGGCTCGATGGGAACATGAAAATAAGCACACTCCCGGGCAATGGAAGGCAACCAATCCCCTGGCCAAATCAACGGAATGATTAACTGCAGTGTCACCAACCGAAAGTGAATCGTCCGGAACCAAGCATTAACCCACATAAATGCAGCACTGGCCTGTAAGCGTCCGACACCTTCTGGACCAGAAACAGAAAGGAATAAGCACCTATGCCTCACTCTCCTGCAAGAACTGAAAATAATGCACCATCAGAAGCAGCATTTCTACCCCCTGGAGCATGCCAGACGTTTCGGATCCCAGGCAGGAAGATGAAACACTCTGAGCCCCTACATGAAGGAGGATACACAAACTCCACTGCATAGTCATCCCTGACCACGTTGAGGACCCAATGACCTCTGACATCATGACGCCAAACCACCACAAAATGACGCAGGCTCCCTCCAACCGGGATTACCCCGTAATCTACAGGAATGCCTCAGAACATGACCTTCATGTGGCCAGAGTACCCCATTGAACTTCCTGCAAGGATAAGATCAGGAAATCTATCCCAGTGCTCTCTATAATCAGACCGACCTTCATATGGCAGAGCATGCATTCATTCCGTAAAGGCAAAAGATATCATTGACTCCAGACGTTCCCCCGTAAAAGCTGCATAGAAGGTGGCCTGCAGAGCCACAATCTCTGTCATATTATTGGGAAGAACCTCCTCCCCTGTCAACATAGAAACATAAAGCATCTCTTAAAATCGTGGAACTGAGACCAAATCCACCTCCTTCCACTCTGCCATCCCAGAGCGTACCATGGAAAGGTATTGCTCTGGCAAAAGGCGTTGAGAATTGTGGAAATAAAGCCTCCACACAAAATGGAGGAAACCCCAGATCCAGATGTACTCCAAACAGGAAGCCCCCTTTTCCTCACACTGTGGATATTTGCCAGAAGAAGTAGAGGAAACTGAAGACGAGGCATCCCGCGCCACGTCACGTCACGCCACTGCCCGCCTTCCCCTCGTTGGAAGTAGCCAAAGCCCTGTCCACTGCCGCTACAATCATGTCCTGGACCTCCGACTGCAACAGCAAATCAGACAAAGGGACTGAAGTAGCCCTGCTTCAAGGAACTTGGCAGGAATCTGAACCTCCTCGGAGGAGGAAGAAGGAATAACGGGCAACCATTTCACTGAACGTTTGCTAGACATCATTCCGACATGCAAAGGAGTGAAGAATAACCTCATGCCTCTCCAGAAAGTAAGCACAAATACTTACAGTACACCAAGTGACAAACCTAGAACTGTAAATACACCAAGAAAACAAATGCGGGTATAGGGGTTCCCCTGATACTTGTTAGAGTTCCTAAATCAGGGATACAAAAACAATTGTCTGAAAAAATACTTAGGCAACCACAATGTATGGGGGCCTCAGAGCTTAAATACCAAAACCCAGATCACAGATGGAATTCAAAACTTTAACTATATCAAAAGAGAATGAAAAATGATCATAAATACATACAATTCAATCTATATATCTTACAATTGATTAAAAATACCTTGTGATTACTGTGTGACATAACAACCCTAACATTCAATCATTCTTCTTCATTCATCCTTCACTATTTTTTTAAGTGTCCAATATTTCAATATGCTGGGGGTTGCGTAACTAGTTAGCATGGAGGAGTCTCGTTCGTTATCGGAATTAACCAGACACATCGCTCCACCAACTAAGAACAGCCATGCACCACCACCCAAAGAATCGAGAAAGAGCTATCAATCTTTCAATCCTTTCCGTGTCCGGGCCAAATTCCGATAACGAACGAGACTCCTCCATGCTAACTAGTTACGCGACCCCCAGCATATTGAAATAATGGACACTTAAAAAAATAGTGAAGGATGAATGAAGAAGAATGATTGAATGCTAGGGTTGTTACGTCACACAGCAATCACAAGTTATTTTTAATCAATTGTAAGATATATAGATTAAATTGTATGTACTTATGATCATTTTTCATTCTCAAGAGTCTGACGTGCAATCATTGGAAACCTTCCTTCAATTCAAAAATCCAATGAAATTCCAACTCTGATCCGTGACGCTCAGCGAGGCCCTACCATCGCTGACCAGGACTGGTAAGGAGACATGGAAAAAATAGGCAGTGTGGTGAGGGGTGGGGCTTTTATTCATTTTAGATCTTGTGGGATTGGTGTCTGTGGAGGCGGGAGGCCTCACGCGTAAGGGCTGAAAGCCAGGGAAAGGACGAGGAGGTAATGGTCCTTTCTTAGGACATCGTCTCTTCCTACCCAGCATGTGTTGGACCTGTCCCTTTCTGCATGGTCATCCCAGATTTTGCATTCCTTTGCTGGCCTTTAGGATGCTGTGCACATTTTCGCTGCTAACCAGTGGTAAAGTGCTTGTGCCCTTGAAATCATGGTAAAATCTGCCTACATCTGATTGGGCTAAATAATTTACTTAGAAGTCTCTAGTATATAGTACCACATGTACCCATGGCCTGCAAAGTAAATGCTACTAGTGGGCTGCTGCACTGACTGTGCCACCCACTAAGGTTATGTTATGTTATCGCTATTTCTAAAGCGCGGCAATTACCCGAAGGTGTCCTGGCGCTGACCACTAACTCTCTGAGAAATTAAGATAGGAGAACAGGATTAAAGCGTAAAGAGCCAGGTTTTCAATCCTCTCCGAAAAGTGAGGAGGTCCGGGGCCTTTCTCAGATTCAAGGGAAGATCATTCCAGGCCTTAGCTGCGCACACCGTAAAGCTTCTCCCTCCCCATGAGGATTTTTTAACGGGTGGCACTATCACCAACTTGGCTCCTCCGGAGTGCAGGGTTCTTCTGGGTATATACCACTGCATTTGCCGTTTTAAGAAGTCTGGGCCTATACCATGAAGTGCCTTGTACACGGTATACAATGCCTTAAAGAGCACCCGTTTCCTGACCGGCAACCAGTGCAGTTTTTTCATTTCCTTAGAAATGGAGGCATATTTGGGAGTACCAGTAATCAGCTGTTCCTGTATATTCAAATACAGGCTGTTGCAATAATCAAGTCTGGACATGATAAGTGCAGTGACAACAGTCCGCTTGCTATTAGTTGGCAGAAAAGGAAGAACTTTTTCAATCATTCTGATTAAAAAGTAGACGGAAGATGCCACTGCATTGATTTGGTCCCCGAAGTTGAGTTTCTCGTCAATGATGACTCCTAGGTTTTTCACCTTCCTGACGGGAATTGGAAGAATCCCCATATCTTCTGGCCACCACCTTGGGGTCCAGAAATTGGGATCATTGCCAAATAGGATGACCTCGGTCTTTCCTGAATTCAGTTTCAGGCAATTTTGTGACATCCAGCTCCCGATTGCTGCCATGCAATCGTGGAACTTGTCTTCTATTCCTGTTGCCTGACCAGGGCGCAGAGCCACCACAATTTGTGTGTCGTCTGCGTACGATGTCAGGCTAAACCCAAAAGAACTAATCAGGGTAGCCAGGGAGGAAACATATACATTAAAAAGAGTGGGGCTAAGGGAGAACCCCTGAGGCACTCCGCATGGCAGCGAAAAAGGTTTGGAATGGAAGTCACCCAGTGCCACAGTTTGAGATCTGTCCGACAAGAAAGATCTTAAGAGTTCATATGCTTTACCATGAATGCCGCATGCCAGCAAGCGGTCCATCAGTACTTCATGATGGACCGTATCAAAGGCTGCAGACAGGTCCAGCATAATCAGAGCAGCTTTGCCTCCCCTGTCCACAGCCTCCCTTATCTCCTCCATAGATTTTATCAGGGCGGATTCTATGCTATGCCCTTCTCTGAACCCATATTGAGTGGGATCTAGAACGTTGGTTTCGCATAGAAAAGTGCTAAGCTGCGAGTTCATGGTTTTCTCAACCAATTTTGCAGGTAATGGGAGGCGTGATATGGGTCGGAAGTTATTTGGCTCCTTTGGGTCCAAATTAGGCTTTTTAATATCGAGGCCAGCTTCCATGACCTGGGGAAGTGCCCGGTTTCAAACATTGTATTGAACAAAGGGGTGAGTATTAGGGCCACGGGAGCCAGGGCCTGTTTAATAACTGAGACTGGACAAGGATCATAAGGGGAGCCTGATCGTGCGCAGAGGAGCAGCTTCTCTGTGTCAGTTGTGGACAATGGCCCAAATTTATCCAAAACCTGGGAGGGGTCAGAAATTGGCCTCTTTCCCTCCAACCGCACTCCTGCTCCCTCCGGGTTAGGGTTACTAAAGTCCGAAAAAATGACCTCTACCTTGTTCTGAAAGAACCTGGCGATGTCATCACATAATTCCTGACTTGCCTCAATTTTTGTCGTGTTGGGGGAAGGCAGAATCGAGACAGTTTTAAAGAGTTCTTTAGTAGAGTTAGTTGCAGAGCTAATTCGGTTTGTAAAAACTTTTTCTTTGCCTCGAATAAGAGTTGCTTATAAGTGGCCAGGCTTCGTTTATAACTCATTTTCTCCTCTTCCTTATATTCTTTCCTCCAGTTCCGCTCAAGAAGCTTACAGGAGAGTTTTTGTCTCTGCAGTTCTTCTGAGTACCAGGGGGCTGTAGGATGGGACCTTCTAGGGCGTAACGTTTTGACTGGGGCTAGTGTATTACAGGCTAACTCCACCCAAGATGTATAATGAGTGACCGCCTCCTCTAGTCCTGTTGGTATCTGACCAACCAAGGTCATGAGTACAGCTTGTAAGTCCGAACTCTCAATTTTGTTCCAGGCTCTGCTTTTAATCTGAGTCTTAGGGCCTTTCACTGACCTGTTATGGGTGGCTAGGGAAATCTCAAATTGAACCCCCGCGTGATCTGTCCACGTCAGAGGCAGTGCGCCCGTAAACCGCAAATTTGGGTGATTTGAGAAAATTCCATCCAGAGTGTGACCAGCCATGTGCGTGGGGCCCGTCACATGCTGACTCAGGTCAACACTCTTCATCAGATCTGTCAGAGTCCTTCAATAATTCCAAGTGGTAATTAAAATCTCCCAGAATTGTGAATGAATCCGTTCACAGCCCCTCTTCCAGAAAATTTCCAATGGAATTTGGAAAAGTGCTCCTAGGTCCTGGGGGTCTGTATAATAAAATGCCCTTAAACGTATGATGATGTGAAAGTCCGAAACTAAAGGAGAGAGCCTCACAGGCCAGATTGGAGGCTGTATGAAAGGCAGCCTTTAGTGAGTTGTGAAATATTATGGCTAAGCCCACCCCTCTCTTTCTTGGCCTATTGAGGTAGTGGCAGAGATACCCAGGTGGCGTGGCTTTCACTATGTCGGGGCCTGAGCTATCATCTGTCCATGCTTCAGTAATGAAAGCAATTTGGAAATTCTCTCCCTCTATAAGCGAGGCACATTCAACGCTGTGCTTCACCAAGGACCTAGCATTAAGCAACAGACATTTGAACAAAGTTGTGTTATACCCCAATTTTTTATAAACTTCTACATTAGTAGGTTTAATAGGCTGGTAACTAAGCCTAGGGAGTGAAGCGTTGCAGTTTGGGCAAATAGTCGAGGCAGATCCTGGCCTCGTGTTAAATGAGAGACACAGACAGCCCGAGGACTTACCGGCTGGCTTCAATTCCAGGAGCTGGGACCTAGTATATCCCATAATGTTTGCCCCAGCTAATTTAGATCGGGCAGGAGTGCTGGCGCTGAGCGCGTGCGGAGCGCAGGCGGTCGCGCCAGCGTTGCAATTTATAGTTTCAGGGAACTAGTCCGCTGACCTGAATTCCCCTCAAAATGGCGTCCCGGCTCCACACGAGTCTCGGGAACACCTCCTATGTCCGCCCGCCCCTAATCACACCCACCACTGATCCCGGCTCCCCGGAGAATGGCAGCGCGAGTGGAGACAGGTAGGGAACACAGTTTTAACATAAGATCAGTTTCAAGACGTAAAACAATTTTAAAACTGTTAAAATAAAGGTAAAACACGGGCAAGTAAAAACAGTGCAAAAGAGGCAGTGCAAAAGCACAAGATGAAGACTCCCGGCTCAAGCCTCAGGAGTATGTGGTACTGCGCGGTCGTGCCAGCGTTGCAATTTATAGTTTCAGGGAACTAGTCCGCTGACCTGAATTCCCCTCAAAATGGCGTCCCGGCTCCACACGAGTCTCGGGAACACTTCCTATGTCCGCCCGCCCCTAATCACACCCACCACTGATCCCCGCTCCCCGGAGAATGGCAGCGCGAGTGGAGACAGGTAGGGAACACAGTTTTAATATAAGATCAGTTTCAAGACGTAAAACCATTTTAAAAATGTAAAGGTAACCTTTTAAAACATGTCTCAGGCCTACCACCACAGTGCAGTTCTAAACTGTCATATCCACCTGAAAAAATAAACCTTTTACCAGTTAAACCTGGTATTTAAAACGGACATGTGTGTTTAAGTTTTACATGTCCTGGCAGTGAAAAGGTCCAACAGTTGTTTTTCACTCTTGTAAGGCCTATTTCTCTCATAGACTAACACTGGGTTACCTTATTACATTAACTAAAGGCTAACTTCAGATTGGGAGCAGATAGAGAGATGTTGTTTACACTCAAATGAAAGGTAATTAATTTCCGCTTTTATGATGAAGTCAGATTTTAAGTTACAATTTTGAAAATGCCACTTTTAGAAAGTAGGTATTTTCTTGTCCGAATCAACTGTGTCTTTCTGCCGGTGTCCTGGGTCACATGACTGTGAATGGTTTTGTTGTTGGAGTTTGTGCAATGTTCACAGACAGTGAGACAAAGGAAAACTAGGTTGGCAGGGAGGGGATCTTCCTGACAGGATGGCTGGTGAGGCGCACCCCCTGCCCTGATTGCTTTTCAAAGGGCCCTGCCTAAAGCACACACAAAGGAACCTGACACCAGGACTGCCCTTGTCTTTTGTCACCCTAGACAGTTGGGAAGTAAATCTAGGGGAAGGGAAAGAACTGACTAGAACTAGTTTTAGGGATAGATCAGGGAATTCCCCCACACAAAGGCTGGCACCATGTTTAAAAGTTGGACCTTTAGAACAGCTCATCAGAACATTCCAGGACCTGTGAAAGATTCAGAAGAAGGACTGCCCTGCTTCCAGAAGGACTGCCCTGCTTCCAGAAGGACTGCCCTGCTTCCAGAAGGACTGCCCTGCTTCCAGAAGGACTGCCCTGCTTCCAGAAGGACTGCTCTGCTGGCAGAAGGATTTCCCTGCTGCTTGAAGATTTGCCTTCCTGTCCAAAGAAGGAAGATTGGACCTGCTTCCCTTGATCCGAAGCTACTCAGAGTGACTCCAAGGCTCAGTTGGCTGACCTTTAGTATGAACTCCAGGGAACAACAAGCTTCCAGAGGCCTCCCTGCAACTGCCCAGCTGACCAGCACCTACTGGTCCTACCTGGACCTGCCTGAGCCCTGCTGCTGGCATCTGCTGGAGTGAGTCCCCAGGGCAGCAACCTTGGCTGGCATCAGTGAGAGCTCCTACTGAAGGAAAAGGTGAAAATCCTGAAGTTTGGTCTCTTTGCAACAGCGTTTGAGCCTGCTCGTGTCAAAACTCTGTCGCCCACGATGATCGTCAACGTAAACTCCAGCGGAACCTACTGTTTACATCGTAAATGGCCGTCCATGATGACCAGCAATGCAAGACCTGCACTTCGCGCTGAGTGACCATTTGCGACAAGCCACCAATGCGCAGCTCCAGCGACGACCAGCTCTTCGCAGTAAAGCAACAACCATCTGCAATGTTTGACCTGCCCTTCGCACCGAAAGCCTCCTCCTTGCGGCCTCCTCCAATGCGAACGGAACATTTCATGCCAGATTTGAGAAGGTAACTCTAAAGAGGGACTAACCTGGTCCCTGTATCCGACCCACACTCCATCGCTGTTGGCCTGAACTCATGACTTATCCCCGGTCTAGCATGACCAGCTAAAAGGGAGTGGTGCATTCTGCTTCTTGGTGCTATTTTCAATGCAAATCTTCAAGATCAATATCTCTGGTTTTACTGATTGGATTCTTGTTATTCTAGTATCATGAGTATTAAACTAGCACAAATAAGGTGCAACCAATGGGCAGAGAAAGTTGACAAGTGTAAAAATGTCAAAATAATGAAGTAATACTGTTGTAAAATGTGCCGCATTATGCCGCATAATTCGCCTTTTCTTGCCGCATAATTGACTCAATCCTGCCGAATAATTTGGCTCTCCCCTGCCGCATAATTCCAGTGACCCTGACTATACTTCCAATACAGGCAAAACCAGTACTTGAAATGGAAAAATAGAAGTGCAGGTACTCTGTGCCAGAGTACCTGCTTGTTTCTGAGAAGTGCCGTTACTCTCCAATTAAAAGTATAGCATTTCTCTTGAGAAGTGCCGGTACTCTCCCTCTCAAAATAAAAAAGTGCCAGTACTCCGTACCGGACAGGACCGGCCCATTTAAAGCACTGGGCATAACACAGGTACATGATTGCAGCCACACAAGACACTTTCCACAAAGGCTTCCCTCACAAAGAATATAGGGGCATATTATCAACGGCCAGCGATAATTATCGCTGGCCGTGATTAGCGACGTATTCCCTAACGCAGGCTATCTCTGGAATTTATCGCCCTGGTAGCGCGTTATTAACAACGCGTTTCTCCAGGGCGATAAAAATTCCAGAGATAGCGAGGTTATCGCCGTTTTGCAGGGAACATCGCTGGTTTTCCAGCGATGTTCCCTGCAAATCGGCGATAACCTTGCTGATACGACCCTGTGGTCGTATCAGCAGAATCCACCTCCTATGTCTAACATAGGTAAGTCAGGATTGCAGCAGACGTTAGATTTTGGCGAAAACAGCCGTTTTCGCCAAAAGTTAACGTCTGCTATAATCCTGTGGGCTGCCTTGTAAA
The DNA here is from genome assembly GCA_963921515.1 of Calotriton arnoldi. Taxonomy (NCBI): domain Eukaryota; kingdom Metazoa; phylum Chordata; class Amphibia; order Caudata; family Salamandridae; genus Calotriton; species Calotriton arnoldi. The sequence goes on from CAWUFW010000041.1 coordinate 3,428,230, forward strand.
TATCGCGATGTGAACATCGGCGATATTTGCAACGTAGCCCATCCGGGGTATGCCCAGTAACGCCCACTTTGCATCTCATTAGAGATGCAAAGATGGGCGTTGGGGGAAAGGGCGATAATGCAAGGATTCACGCGATAGCGTGACCTTGCTGATTAGGCGATAAGATTATCGCCGCTTTTCGTCCGAAAACGGACGCTAAAGCGGCGATAATTGTTTATCGCCTCGTTGATAATATGCCCCATAGAGCTCACGCCTTCTATCTGTCACTCATCTCTTCACGACTTGCTCAAGCACAGTGACAAGATGAGAATACGACTCTGGTCATGGCGCACGACACCGACACACTTCTGACATGGGCCACACCACAACTTACCCTACTCCCAACCAAACACTTACTCACAATGTAGCGCGTGCTGCCCGTCTATTGCACTTCGACACCTGCCGATAGGTATAAAGCGCTACATAAGTGCAATAGCAGCACAATATGAAGCTTCTAGGTGGCTCTGAGGGGCTTGGCAGTTTTTTTTAATGTTGTGAGATCTTAGCCTCCACACGAGCTCTGAAAGTGCTGGTGCAAGGGCAGACAGCCGTCTTAACTCCTGCTCCATCCGGCTCGGGGCCTTGCAGCTCGCCTAATTCAATTTCCAAGGATTTTTCTGGTGTAATATGTAGTTTTACAGCCTTTTCTTGGAAGGCGGGCGCTCCCAGGCCCCCTCTGAATGCCCCTCATCTTATTATTCTTGAAACAGAATCTGGTGCGCGCTGCTCATCTTCATCACTCGTCTCCCCAAGGCGACTGCGCCTCTTTGAAAGATAAAACACGGAGAAAGCTTCCGAGGGGTCATCCTGGTGCTCCCTTGGAGCCCTGCAGGGCAGGCACACAGGCCATCTGCGGCTCTGAGAAGCTCACGTGCGCACGCACACACCTGCGTGCGCGCGGACACGCACGTGCCTTCACCAGCGAGTGTCAGAGGAAAACGAGAACTGCCCAAACGAATGGGTCTCGCTGTTGGGACCTGTTGGCTTTGCCAATGGTTCTTAGCCACGCTGCGCACCATCTTTGGTCCTCGACGCTGCGCAGCATCCTTGTTCTTCGACGCTGAGCAGCTTCCTTGATCCTTGGTCCTCGATTGTCCTCGATGCTGTGAAGCATCCCTGGCCCTCGATGCTGTGCAGCATCAATGGTCCTCGATTCTGTGCAGCATCCCTGGCCCTCGATGCTGTGCAGCATCAATGGTCCTCGATTCTGTGCAGCATCCCTGGCCCTCGATGCTGTGCAGCATCAATGGTCCTCGATTCTGTGCAGCATCCTTGAACCTCGATGCTGCGCAGCATCCCTGGTCCTCGATGATGCGCAGCATCCTTGGTCCTCGGTGCTGCGCAGCATCCTTGGTCCTCGGTGCTGCGCAGCATCCTTGGTCCTCGGTGCTGCGCAGCATCCTTGGTCCTTGGTCCTCGATTGTCCTCGATGCTGTGCAGCATCAATGGTCCTCGATTCTGTGCAGCATCCTTAGTCCTCGATGCTGCGCAGCATCCTTGGTCCTCGATGCTGCGCAGCATCCTTGGTCCGATGCTGCGCAGCATCCTTGGTCCTCGATGCTGCGCAGCATCCTTGATCCTTGGTCCTCGATTGTCGCAGCATCCTTGGTCCTCGATTGTCCTCGATGCTGTGCAGCATCCCTGGCCCTCGATGCTGTGCAGCATCAATGGTCCTCGATGCTGCGCAGCATCCCTGGTCCTCAATGCTGCGCAGCATCCCTGGTCCTCGATGCTGTGCTGCGTGGTTAATTATTATTTTTTTTTTAAAGTCTTTGACATGGCCTGCCGTGTCATTTTGTAGGCATGTGAGCACCTACGAAATGCGGCCGCTTTTTTTTTCTTTGTAGTTACTAGTTCGAGTTACATCGGCAACTAAAAAGAAAAAAAAATGGGTGAAGTATTCTATTTTTTTGCAGTTTGGGGGAAGTCAAAATAGGGTGGGGGGTCGGAGGCAGAAGCAAGATGGGGCACGGGTGGAGATGGAAGCATCTTGGAACGTGGGGGGGGGGGGCAAAACGGAGGCCGTAGGTGCGGAAAAAGAGACGAAACAGAGAAAGAGCAAAGTGGAAAGGCGGTTGGGAGTATTGGAGCGAAAGAGAGCAACATGACGGGGTGTTGGGGAGAGCACATTGGTGGAATGCACCACGAAGTGCACAAGGGCGAGTGCAATATGTAGAGGGCAGGAAGTAGCACTCAGCCGATGAACAACACAGAGTGCAGGAGGAGAGAGGTACATGAGAGAGACAGCTGGAAACACATGCACTCTTGTGGAGTGCTTAACCCTAAAGAAAAAAGTACTGCTTGAAAAGCAAGATGTGGAAGCAGACAATCAATAGAGATGGTAAAGAGGCTATGCCACATGAGTGGGACTAACACAAGATTGACATGCAGGGATATGAATAAGAAGAAGGAAATTAAAGTGGCAGGAAAGACAACCAATGGTAAGCATTGGGCGGGCTCTAAGCCCCTGTTTGTTCCTGGTAAGCTCACAAATGCCTGTCTAGTAGGCAAGACCTAAACAGCTTAATGAAAATGTTAGTTTAGCTTTTAAGATAACTCTTTGGGTAAATGCGCCTGCTGATTTTCTCTTTGTGTAGCTGAAAGTCACAGGTTCCTGCTTTTGTAGGATATATCACTGACACAAACACTTTTCTGTCACTAAGCCTTCAGTGCTAGTGCGACTATACAGTCACCAGGTTTGATTAGAATACATTTGCGTACACTTGACTTGGTGACCCTTTCGACACACCTATGCTTTTGTTTATATCTATAAACGCCCCTCCCCCACCTGAGTTAGAGAAGGAAGGGTCAGAATAGTTATGACAGCTCCTTTCTCTTGGGTTTGGATAATTAAAGACACCGTCCACTCACTATACTGGGTGGGCACTATTCAATTTTTAATTTAACTAAATTAAACATATATGTTCCAGATCTACACCATTTATCTATTTATCATCAGAAACCCTTTTAAATAACGTTACAGTGCCTCCAGGGAACCTGATTGAAATTTGAGGTTTTTTGCGACCTCCTTTCTGCCTTAAGGTGAGTTTATTTACACCCTGTGCAGCACAAGAATCTTTTTGTGACGTCACCGAGATATCTTTTCTAGTTTTTTCGTGGCACAATCTTGGCCGCTGACAGAGTGGCTTGTCTGTATCATGTCTGTATTGACAGGTAACCAATATTCTGAAAGACTCACAATTCCCAGGGTACCGCTTGCCACGTAGAAGCCTGGAATTTCTTCGGACTTTTCCCTCTCCTGCGTCGGATTTAGGCTATGGTGCTGAGTTCTGTCGGTTTTCCTGTCCGACACCATTGAAACTATGGGGCATATTAGCAAGAACATGCGATAAATATCGCAAACCTTGCTTAGCGCGCCTTTTTTTATCGCCGGCTATCGCTGGATATTACCGCGGAAATAACATGCTATTAGCAAGGTTTATCTCCATTGCGATAAAATATCCAGCGATAGCGGCGAAACCCAGCTTTAACGCGAGAAATCCAGCGATAAAATCCTATTGCTAATTCTGGGGACTTAACCTTACAATCCACCTCCCATTGACTTTCATTGCTAAGTCATGTTTTTATCAGTTCTAAAAAACAAGCGCTAATCGGGGTTAGCGCGCATTTTTTTATCGCTTCGCGGGTATTGCTAATAGGCGATAGGTATGTAAGCGACTGTTTTCTGTCGCTTTTAGTTGGGAACGCCTACCTTGCATGTCATTAGCGATAATTATCGCTGACATGCAAGGCGATGTAAAACCCGGCCGCTATTGCCTGAAAGCTGTCGCTAACGCCTGTTAGCGAAAGCTTGCTAATAGAGCGTTAAAAATATCGCCGCTTTAGCGGCAAAAAGTCCCGCTAAAGCGGCGATAGAGCCCTTGATAATATGCCCCTATCTTCCTTGTGTCTGAGTGAAACTCCCAGAATTCATTCACAACCTTTTGGTTGGGCCCCTTAACGCTGAGGCCTGATTCCCTTCCCCCTGTGGAGGCCTGGCTTACTTTTATACTTCCTTGGGTCTCGGTTCTGTAACTTAGACCCTGATTACAAGTGACTGTCTGGGGTGGGGGTAAGCGTGTGTGGGGGGGGGGGTGGGGGTGTTAATCTTTGGGAGTGGAAGTACTTACAGCACCCGGTAAACGCCGGAACCACAGGGTGCATTATTTACCAGGTCAGTAAATCCCGCATATTCTGAGTTTTGCTGGTGAAAGAGAGGAGTTGCATGTTGAATTGCTGTGAGCAGGGATGATGCAAGGGAGAGTGTGGGCGCCTCAGGTGGGGGTACCTTAGAAGTGCCTCGGGAGCAGTTCTATGCTCTCAGTTAGAAGCAGTGGTTGGTGTGTGTGTGTGTGTGTGTGTGTGTGGGGGGGGGTGTCAGAGGGGCACGACGTGCCCATACTTTATTAATTTTAGAAAACCAGTTCTCCTACTTTTTATGAAAAGACAACCGCCCTGGGGAGGTAACAGCTGAAATTAGAAGGCAGGGAGTCTTCTGTGCTGTGAAACCGAGGGAGAGGCAGACAGCTAAACAAGCCTTCTTGCCAGGGTGCCTGCTGCCTGATAGAAATGTAAATGTGCACAACTGGTCACTCTGTAAACTTAAAAGGTGCTTGGAAGCCCGTATTGGCTTTAATTGATGGACTTGAAGCTTCCTGATGACACTCATTTATTCTTTTTGAGGGGTATTGTAAGAGAGCTGCCAGCTAAGGTGTGAAGTGTGTGCCTTTAAAAGACAGTTATAAAAAAGACAGCACTGTGTACAGTCTGCAAAAAATCTTTATTTTGGAAACACTTTTTATCGTAAAACCTTTTGCGCATTTTGTAGCAGCCTATCTTATACTGTGTGTAATGAAAGTTTAATATAAAGACATATATTCACTCAATCAATCAATCAAGCCATTTGTAGAGCGTGCTACTCACCCGTGAGGGTCTCAAGGCGCTAGGGAGTGGGGGAAGCAGCTACAGGTCTTGAGGAGTCTCCTGAAGGTCAGCAGGTCCTGGGTCTGCCGTAGGTGGGCGGGGAGGGTGTTCCACGTTTTGGCTGCGAGGTGGGAGAATGATCTGCCGCCGGTGGTCGTTCGGCGGATGCGTGGGATGGTGGCGAGGGCGAGGTCGGCGGAGCGAAGCTGGCGGTTCGGGGTGTAGAAGGATAGTCGTTCGTTAAGGTATGCTGGTCCGGTGTTGTGGAGTGCTTTGTGGGCGAGGGTGAGGAGCTTGAAGGTGATCCTCTTGTTGACCGGGAGCCAGTGCAGGTCTCTCAGGTGTGTGGTGATGTGGCTGTGGCGAGGGAGTCCGAGGATGAGGCGTGCGGAGGCATTTTGTATGCGTTGGAGTCTCTTCTGGAGTGTGGCCGTGGTTCCTGCGTAGAGGGCGTTGCCGTAATCCAGCCTGCTGCTGACGAGTGCTTGGGTGACCGTCCTTCTGGTTTCGGTGGGGATCCATCTGTAGATCTTTCGGATCAGGCGAAGGGTGTTGAAGCAGGAGGAGGAAACGGTGTTAACTTGCCGGGTCATAGAGAGCGTGGAGTCCAGAATGAAACCCAGGTTGCGTGCATGGTTGGTGGGTGTCGGGGCTGCTCCTAGCGTGGCCGGCCACCAGGAGTCGTCCCATGCGGAAGGGGTGGATCCGAGGATGAGGACCTCTATCTTGTCTGAGGTCAGTTTCAGCCGGCTAGTCTTCATCCAGTCTGCGACAGCCTTCATTCCCTCGTGGAGGTTGGATTTGGCGGTGGCCGGGTCCTTGGTGAGGGAGAGGATCAGCTGGGTGTCGTCGGCATAGGAGACGATGTTGAGGTGGTGTGCTCGGACGATGTTGGCGAGCGGTGCCATGTAGATGTTGAAAAGGGTCGGGCTGAGGGATGATCCTTGGGGTATGCCGCAGGAGATCATGGTGGTTTCGGATCGGAAAGGGGGAAGGCGGACTCTCTGGGTTCTGCCGGTGAGGAAGGAGGTGAACCAGTCCAGTGTTTTGTCTCGGATCCCTGCGTCGCGGAGGCGTGTGCGCAGGGTGTGGTGGCAGACGGTGTCGAAGGCGGCCGAGAGGTCCAGGAGGATGAGGGCCGCGGTTTCGCCGTTGTCCAGTATGGTTCTGATGTTGTCAGTGGCTGCGATGAGGGCGGTTTCGGTGCTGTGGTTGCTGCGGAATCCGGATTGGGAGTGGTCCAGGACGTTGTTCTCCTCCAGGAAGCGGGTTAGTTCTGTCACAGACTGGGACCTCATAGTACTAAACATACCCCTTTCTCCAACTAGGATTCAGTTCTATGGCTCTCTGGTGCAGAGCATTAACTAATTGAGGTTTCATAATATACAATAGTGCATTTACATTGAATAACAGAACTTGTATTACATTTTCATTCAAGTAGTGCATTGTTTTATATGTAGTTACCAGAAGGTGAAAACCGAAAATAGTAAGAGAATATTTCGTTTTTTAGCCATAACTTTTACCAGCATCACAGTTCCCATACTTTTTAATGCACTTTGACCACTGTTTAGAAGGAGCAAGTTGCCTGGTGGGCACCTCCCAACCACCTTGGGGCAGGACTGGTGGCATGGTGGGCCGGCTGGTGAGGTGCAGAGAGAATGGAGGATGAAAGGGCACCCCCACTCCAAGAAGATTGGTGAAAAAAGCTAAATATCAGGAGAGATGGGCAGGGGAACTGAAGTGCCCAGTGGAGCAACAAAGACATATGGTCAGAACAGCCCATGGGGGGAGGTGTTCATGGAGGTGCATTGGACAGATCGCGCGCAAGGTGTTGGGGGTAAAGCGCCTGGATCACAGAAGGCCACCAGACAGTTTTTGGACTGTGTGGTGGACAATAAAAATGGCGCTCATAAACTAGGAGGACCCTTTGGAGTCCAAAAGTTTAGAATTGGGTGTTGGAGTCAGAACAGCACAGGTTGGAGTAGAGTTAGTCCACAGTGCCATTGCGGCAGAGGGCCCCCCTCGGAGGAGCCAGCGTGGCTCCAGGGATGAAGCCAGAGCAAGGGTGGGCAGCGTGGGCTAGTCAGTGAAGTAGGCGCTGGCGTCAGGAGAGCACAGTTTGGAGCAGTGCTAGTCCACAGTGCCATTGGGGCAGAGGGCCCCCCTCGGAGGAGCCATCGTGGCTCCAGGGATGAAGCCAGAGCAAGGGTGGGCAGGCAGTGAAGTAGGGCGGACAGAAAGAACATGCCACGGGAGGGCTTGACTGATGAAGATGAGAGAACTCAGGCTAAGCGAACTGACATAGCAGGAAAGTTGGGTCGAGTGCATTGGGAAGGGGTTAGGAGGCAGCCCTGGGTCTGACAAGGATCTAGGCATACTATGAGATCAGCCTGATGAACATAGAGTATGGGGGGCAGGCTTGGAAAGCCCCAGCTGATTTATGTGGAGTTGGATAAACTAATGGGGGTAGAGGGGCTTAGAGCCTAGGGGCGGCTGGGTAAATATATTTCGCGGAGGGGTACAATTAATGTTAAAAATATGTTGTTTGTGCAGCTAACCTGACCGAGGTTGTGTGTGAGCTTAACTTACTCCCAGGCGTTTTCGCATCAGCAAAACGTGCCTTTTCTCTGTCCTCCCCCAGAGTGAATCTGACGACCCGGGTCTGCTTCAAAGAAATCAGGGGACATTGTTGAGCTTTTACGCCATTAAAAGCCACTTTCGTTTCACAGCAAAAGGCATTAGTTTAGCTAATCCCCAGAGTAATGCCCTCCCCATGGAAAATCAAATGGTACCTTCGGGGCGCGAGCCAACATACAGCTTCCATGCGCCACCAAAGCACGCAGCCCAAGTTGCCTCATTTGCATAACTCTGGTTGAGTAATGTTCATGCCTCTGGGCTACTATTTTCCGGAATGCCCTTGACTACTTTTGTTTAATTGCTAATGTTAGCTGGTGGCAAATTTCTTGCTGTGAAGTCTTTCTTCCTGGTCTTTACTGATAGTGCATGTAATAATCCTTTCCTTCGAGTATGGTCGAACTACTGGTCTGCCGCGAAGAGCCGCCATCTTGATGAGACGCGGTTGCATCCGTTTCACGAAGTGAGCATCGCGCACCTAAAGTGCATCAATCTTTCATTTAAGTTATAATGCACATATAATTGGATATAATGTTTTCCTCCTTACTTTCCAATGCATGATTATGAAAGCAAATATATAAATATATTCACAGTTTATGACAAATATAGGACCAATCCCCGTAGGGAGTGTTTGTCACACATCACAAAGTATGGATTCTTAGTTAGTGACAGAAAAGATGCGTTGTTGCATCTCACAAAGTCTTCCTTCCTTCCTTCCTTCCTTCCTTCCTTCCTTCCTTCCTTCCTTCCCTCCCTCCCTCCCTCCCTCCTCAATACTTAGTCTGGCTGCAGCAACAGTACAGGAGTAGTCTATCCTAAGGGATTGCCACCAAGTATTATTTTCAGCCACATAGATACATTTGACCCACTCCTGTGGCCTGCATCAGGGATGGAGCTGTTTTCTGTAGATGCTGACTATCCCAAATTTTAACAAGCATTGGCAAAGCCAATAGCTCTGCCCTTGACAAGTCTGCAATGTTTTATTTATTTAGTTAGTTGAAAACGTGGTCTAGGCATTACAATTGTAAAAGTAATGGAAAGTACAAATGCTGCCATCGAAAGGTGGTTCACAAAAATGAAAAGAAAACGTACTCATCACACACATAAATAAAAATACAAAAATTGAAAGCAGAGATAAAATCAGTAGTTGGACTACCAACCCTGGCACTGAAGTGGATGACTTTAGACAGATGTACACATGTGCACAAACACAATGCTGGCTTGCAAATTATTTTATCTCTACACTAGAAGTCTCACATCATGTCTGACTCCCATCTATGCTAACAGATGTTTTGTTGTTTATTGTGGTAGGTTGCCATGTTAATATCGACACTTACAGCACAGGTTAAAAAGGCAAGATGTGAATAGACATGATGCATGCAATGCCATATTTATTTTGTCTTATTGGGACTTGAGTTTCACCAAGAGATACAAATTGGTGATCATGTGCCATAAACCCCCCTGTCCTTGGTCATAGTTTAAAGAGGCAAAGGAACTGTCAGGTCAGAGGTCACGTCAGTTTGCTGCAAACCAGCCCCAGTCGGGGGTTTCTCCTGGGCACCAAGAGCTATGCAGCGAAGTGGCCTTCAGCCAGGCATTGCTTATCATTCCCGGACAGTGGCTGTGATCTATCTGGTAATCTTGCTGGTGTACAGGGAGCATGGAAGGAAAGGCTGTAGGATGGTAAATTACCTGTAAATGAACTGTACAAATATTTCACAATATATCAGCAGTTAGAAAAGCACAAATGAAGCACATTTATTTAATTGTGAAGTGTGATTGAAACAAAGATTTTAATAAGATCAAAGCAAATCAAGACACTTTATTTGGTGATGCACAAATGATAACTATGTGCATATATAGTTTTATCAGTAAACTGCATTTCAGTGCATATTATGTGGCCAGAAAGTGTGTTTGACCTCAGTCTTTCATCCTCCTGCCATTGATAAAATGAGTACCATTGCGATGGCTTCTTGTTTTCCATTTTGACTGATCTGATTTTTACAGATAAATACAGACAGAAAACTATCTATTTCACTGTCTGTATTTCTTTTTAAATATGGAAAATATGGAATTTGTGCCTCATTTATGAGGTTTTGACATAGGGCAGCACCGCAAGGAATCTAGCTGTGCTGCCCTACGTCAAAACAAAAGGGCAGGAATACACCGTATCTATGAGATACGGTGCATTGCTGTCCCTTTCCCCTGCGCTGGCGCACAATGGGCTGCCATGCGCCAATAGAGGCCTCCTTGCACCAAGGGACACCTTCCTGCACAAAATCAATCAATTCAGGTGATTTCCTCTTTCTATGTGTGCTGCAGAATGCCGCACACTTAGAAAAAGGAAAAAACGAAGAAAAAATGAAAACATTTCTCCTCATTTTGCCTCCCTAACGCCACCCTCCCGTGGGGTGGCGTTAGATTCTGATGCATTCCCAGGTTTACAATTTCTAGTAATTCTGGGAATGCTTCAGATTCCATGGGTGTTGCGTGGGAACACCCACAGCAACACCCACGTAACGCCCCTTTCATGCAGTATTTTGTGTGAAGGGGGCACATATTTACAAGGACAAGAAAAGCCGCGTAAAGTGGCTTTACGTGGCTTTGTGAATATGCCAGGGCACATTTCGCCACCGGAACGGCAAAAAAGTGACATTCCTGAGGCCCTATGTGTCTTATTTTGAGTGGTCTTTGATGCAGTGTATCATGACTTCTAGGCCAACAGCTGTATAGACTGACACACAGCTGAATTACAAAGGGACATGTTTTTCTAATGGAGCTTTACATAGTTTCATATGTGCATGTGTACTAAAATGCTAATGTCATATGAGTGTATTGCACGTATGTGTAGGGATGTATTCAGGGGCTTGGCTTGGTCAGTAAGACTGAGCGGTTGTGAACTTCAGATTTCCCAACAATCACGCGGGTTAAAATACATTATATGAGAAGCAAAGCAGGAGGGGGGCCTTAAGCAGCAGCAGGAAGGGAGAGGAGTGTGTATTGTGAGGGGTACTTATAACTCAATATTTTGTAAAATAACAGTTTTTAAACAGTGACAAGAGTGTGTGTTTGTCTGCATGTGTATGTAAAAATCCCAATAAAATCCGGAAAGCACATCACTGTACCCAACTTAAAGCACCTGTACCCAACTATTTACTTCAGAATACATTTATTGGGGGAGGAGGGGGTTGTAACACACCAAACACCCCAGTGAAACTACACCACTGCATGTATTATATATGGTTTGTTAAGCACTAAAACTCAAGAGGCGTCTGCTAGAACTGGGGTTTCTGGTTGGTCAGAGTATGGACCCTGTCCTAGAAGAAACCACCATCCTAGTCAGGGTAAGCTAGAAACACACTAAAAGGTAACCTGTGTTCACCGTCTGGTAGCTTGGCACAGAGCAGTCAGACATATCTAAAGAGGCAATGTGTAAAGTATTTGTGCAACACACATATACACACACTAATACAATGAAAACGCCACAAAAATTCACCACACAGGCTTAGAAAAATAGATTATATTTTTATGAGTAAAACAAGACCAAAACAACAAAAATCCAATAAGTAGAGCCAGAGTAAAGAATTTTTAAAGAATAAATCAAAAAGTAGTACTGAAAAGAAAATATCGCTTAGGGGTTACTTGAGGTCGCTCTGGACCGGGGTAAATCCAAAGTTCAGGCCGCCCGATGGATTGTAGGCCAGCTATAGGAATCACGCAGGTCCCACTGTAAAAATACCTTGGATGGAGCAGGCATAGACGTTGAATACTCGATGCGTCGGTTCCGATTCGTGCAGGCAATAAAGGTTTTGTCGACTAACCCCTTCACGATGCAGGCACTGCGTCATTGCCGAGATGCGCTGTCCGTCGTTCTCGAGCTGTGCAGTACATCGAAGCGATGTCATCGATCAGCTGCTGCATCGGCATGGAAGGGCAATGCATCAGTTCCGATCGGTGCAAAGTCGTCACTTCATCGATTTTGATGGTTCTGTACAGCAAAAGTCAACTTTCAAGGGCCCAGGACTGGATTGGCATAATTTGGCAGGGCAGGACTCACAGATGGCAGAGTCCAGGTGTTGCTACAGGGTTGAAGAAAGTCTTTGATGATGCTGAGACTTCAGAACAGGGGGGGAAGCCGTCAAGCCCCTGGAGTCACACTGGGTTCAACTGAGATGGGTCCAGTCCTTGTCCTCAGTAGGGCAGATTTCAGCAAGCAGCAGGGCAGCAAAGCAGAAAAGTGGTTCTTCCAGAGCAGCAGTCAAGCAGAGTAGCAATGCTTGTAGCACAGCAATCTTTACTCCTGGCAGAGTTCTTCACAGGTCTAGTACTGTACTGTCTTAGTTGGGTCAGAGGCCCAGTACTTACATCCAGTTGTGCCTTTGAAGAGGTGGTGATTTCAAAGAAGAGTATTTGAAGTGCACACAGACCCTTTCTTCCAAGCACTGGCTCCAGACTATCAGTAGTCTGGAGCCAGCCAGCCCTATGTGTGGGAAACAGGACACTGCCTATTCAGGTGTAAGTGTCAGCTCCCCCCTCTCTTCTTTCCCAGGAAGAACTATCGGCATTCAGATAAATGCAGATGACTTCTTTGTCACACCTACCCTTTCTGTGTTCGTGACTATCTAGAGGGAATGCACAAAGTGTAGCTGTCACCCACCGCAGACGTGTATTGGAGACAGGCTGCTGGCACACAGAGCAGTAAGAGCAGGTAAATGTCCACTTTCTAAAAGTGCTGTACAAACACTTGATGAACGGAATGCTGAACAAATAAAACATTCATCCCCCAGTCAAGAGATCTGGGCTAAATCCATCGTTCTTTTGCTCACCATGCCACCCCAGTTTGGACGTAGCCATATGCAAATCAGTCTTGACTCTGCTCCTCATGGGAACAGCCCAGCCCGAACTGCCAAGCCATGTCCTACCTAGACCTGAAACAAGCATCCTGGAACCGGTTTCGGGGTATCAACCCTCATCAGCCAGGCTAGATTGAATCCAGTGGCAAAGTGAGCAAGGGACCCATGTCTGGGAATACCCGGTGTGAGAAGTTGGCCTGGCATATGCTGTCCACTAATTATAGTGGGCACCTTGCACCAGTCCAAGTCGACTCTTATGGTAGATAGGTTAAAGACAACCTTATTGAAAGCTATCCTAGTGGTAGCTATGGAGAGCAGCCTTCAGGCTAAGTCTTGAAGGAATGTAAAGCAGCTTGTTTTACCAGTCTATAATCTCTAGAGTGACCAAATGAAAGAGCACCACACCAGGTATATATTCAAAATATATGTATTTATTACTAAACACACCCCTCTAGTCTCTTTATGAGGCTAGAGTTTGAAATACATAGGTTATAAGATCTTAAATCACAGTAATAGCACAAATACACGTTTGGGCCCTAGGGGCGTACCAAACCATATACCAATAAAGTGGTATGCGAACCACGACTGAACTAGACACTAGGCCTAGAGCCTCTAGAAGTGCTTGGACCACAAGGAACCACCCAAGGTAGTGACACAGGGGACCCACGGGAGACGCGTGCAGTGTAAATACACAACCGCGATACGCCGTTAACTTCTATGGAGAAAGTTGGGATCGGGAAAATAGAGGAAAGGGACACTTAAAAGAGGACTAGGACAAAACCCTTTGAGATCTAGGACTTTGAAGAGTCTCTACCCACGGGAGCACCGGAGTACTCGTGTTACCTCACCCAGGGAAGCCGGGTGCATAGGTGCCTTTCGGGGTCGGGTTTCGTCGTCGTTTCGTATGGCGATCTGCTGCAAAGTGCTGCTGGCGACCAGGAGAAAAGTGTCCGGGTGGATCCAAGAGTGGATCGGAGTTCTGAAGAACCTGAAAGCAGAGGGGACAGAGTCTGGGTCACTAGCCAGTGACCAGGAAGGCGATGGACAGATGCCCACCGATGTCGAGTGCTTCAGGTGCGGGGACAGTTGTCTTGACTCTTCAGCCACGAGGTCCGGGAGGCGTTGTCGGCGACCAAGAGCAGGATTCGGGCTGCTGCTCGATGTCTGTCGAGTGCTGAGGTGTCGGCGACCGGATTGGACCCAACAAGCCTTGGCAACGGCAAGTCTCGAGTAAGATGTAGATCGTCGATGATGCAGACCAGCACGGTCTGGGGAACTCACCCAGCGAGGGTAAGTGAGGGCAGGCCTGGAGCAACCAGGATGCCAAGTAAAGAAAAGATTGGCCTTCGTTAAGGGCTACTAGCCAACGGGCTAGCGACCGCGAAGGAGCCTCGTGATGCCGCACGTGGAGCTGGCTTACAGGACACTCGTGGAGTGGGAGCCAGTGATCTTCGGTGCAGGTGGTGCTGGAGGCTAGGGCTACTCGGAGCCCAAAGCACGACTTCTTGGGAGACCCAGAAGATGGTGCACTTGCAAGTGTGCTCGGTGTCCAGGGGTCACGGTCTCAAGTCACCCACGATAGCCACGGGCCTCAGCTTTGCTGGGGACTCAGGGTAGCCTCGGGGAAGTCTGAGAATCCACCTCTGGTGATGCGATGACTTCGGCGTCCGACGGGAGCTTCAGTAATGCGAACCGGACAGATGCTTCTTTGGTGCCTGCCAAGCAGGGGAGTCACTCCTTGACCCCAAGGGAGATTCTTCAGTCCTCTAATCTTATCGTAGAGCGTCGAAGGTCCAGGATTCAGTGTCAGAGTTTCGTCCAGGTATAATCTAAAGTCCTAAGGACTGGGTTCCTACCTTTATTCTAAAAATAGGGGATGGACTACTCTGTGGCCCCACCTATGGGTGGGTCAGGGCAGAGGGGTGGCTACACCCCTTTCCCTTTGTCCAGTTCGTGCCAAAGCAGGGGCTGCGAGCCCCTGATCCGGTTTGAACTGGGGTATGCACAGGGACACCAAATGTGCCCCCAGTGCAGGACTTCAAAGCACCCGAAAGTGCTCCCGCCCAGCCCCAATACACATTGTCCTGTCTGGGGAGGTGGTCACACCTCCCTGGGACAGGAAACCTATTGTCCAGGCCTCCCCTGCCGGAGTTTCGTCCAGCAGCAGGAGGCCAGACTCGTGTCTGTGGCAGCAGCATCCATTTTGTGATGCCAGGGCTCTGGAAAGAAGTTACCGGACTCGTCAGAGTTAACATGCCTTTCCCTCTAGAAGGGTGGAATGCTACCCCCGCCGCCAGGATTGGCGGGGGGTAGTATTCAAAGATGTTTGACACCAAACACGACATGTTTAGGTGCAGCCATTCCAAAGTTAGCATTTTACCGCGAGGATATAATGCGCTTAAGAGTATATGGTCAGGCTGCACTACAAACAGCATCAGAGATGGTCTCCGAACGCTGCAGAGGGGCCCTGCTCATGCAGGGGCACCCTCTCACATAGGAACCATGCACTCTGCCTTTAGGATTGATAAGGCCTGCCTTAGGAGTGACTTATAGGTTTATATGTGTGTATGCTTTTAGTGATATAGGTAACCTATACCACAGTAAGGGGTGCATGCACCACCTTACCCAGGCTGCAGTAGCAGACCTGTGGTGTCAGTTTGGATGGCCTCCCAGGGGTGGCATAATATATGCTGCAGCCCCTGGCAGGCCTCTGAGGTACCTATGCCCTTGGTACATAGTATACCATATACTAGGGACTTATAAGGGCACTCCAGATCCCAATCCGTGATGTGCCTAAGGCACATGGAGACCCTTTTAAAGAGGAAACAGCTAGGCTGGGGTTCTGAATAGCAGGGCCCCAGCCAGACTAATGTCGAAAACCAGTGAAGCATCATCAAAAAGTGGGGGTACCCATGTGAAGCAGATCCTACTCTCCTACACAACCCCCCCAAACGTAGGGACATTAAACTAACCTTGCCCAGTTAAGTCTTCATGTTCTAAGTGGAAATACCTAGAGAGTCCATCTGCATTCGCATGGTTACTCCCAGGCCTATGTTCCACTGTAAAGTCCATCCCCTGTAGGGAAATGGACCACCTAAGCAGTTTGGGGTTTTCACCCTTCATTTGTTTTAGCCATAAGAGGGGCTTATGGTCTGTCTGAACCAGGAAGTGTGTACCAAACAAGTATGGCCTCAACTTCTTCAGAGCCCAGACCACAGCAAAGGCCTCCCTCTCTATGGCTGACCAACGTTTCTCTCTAGGGGTCAGCCTTCTGCTAATAAAAGCTACTGGCTGATCCTGACCTTCTTCATTCAATTGTGACAGTACAGCCCCTACCCCCAATTCAGATGCATCTGTTTGAACAATGAACTTCTTGGAGTAATCAGGACTGCACATGGCCTGCTTGAGGTCATCAAATGCCTTTTGACAGCTAACTGTCCACTGAACCTTTTTGGGCATTTTCTTAGAAGTTAAGTCATTCAAGGGTGTCACTATTGATCCATACCCCTTGACAAATCTCCTATAGTACCCAGTCAGGCCTAAGAAGGCTCTCACCTGAGTCTGGGTAGTGGGAGCAGTCCAGTCCATGATGGTCTGGATCTTGCTCTGCAAAGGTTGAACCTGGCCTCCACCCACAAGGTGGCCCAGGTACACAACCTGACTCTGCCCTATCTGGCACTTAGTGGCCTTGATAGTCAGGCCTGCCTTTTGCAGGGCCTGTAAAACATTCCTGAGGTGGACCAGGTGATCCTCCCAGGTGGAGCTAAAGACAGCAATATCATCTAGATAAGCTGCACTATAGGCTTCCAGTCCTGTGAGAACTGTGTTCACCAACCTCTGGAAAGTGGCAGGTGCATTTTTCAGACCAAAGGGCATTACCACAAATTGATAATGCCCACTAGGGGTTGAAAATGCTGTTTTGGGCTTTGCAGTATCAGCTAGTCTGATCTGCCAGTAGCCAGCTGTTAGGTCAAATGTGCTGAGATATTTGGCAGAGGCCAAAGTATCTATGAGCTCATCTGCCCTGGGTATGGGATGGGCATCAGTCCTAGTGACTGCATTGAGACCCCTGTAGTCTACACAAAACCTCATCTCTCTTTTCCCACCACTGGTGTGAGGTTTCGGTACCAGGACTACTGGACTAGCCCAAGGGCTATCTGAGGGTTCAATTACTCCCAACTCCAACATTTTCTGGACTTCAGTCCTGATACAGTCCCTGACATGGTCAGGTTGCCTATAAATCTTGTTTTTAATAGGCAGACTGTCCCCAGTGTCCACTTCATGAGTGCACCAGGTGGTCTGACTGGGTGTCAGTGAAAACATATGTCTAAACTGATTGAGGACTTGCCTGCAATCAGTTTGTTGCTGGGTAGTGAGGCTGCCTGCCAAGGCTACACCATCAACTGACCCATCGTCAGGGTTCTGTGAGAGCAGGTCAGGGAGTGGGTCACTCTCTTCCTCCTGCCCTTCATCAGTGGCCATGAGCAAGCCCATGTCTGCCCTGTCCACATATGGCTTTAGTCTGTTGACATGGAGAACCCTTTGGGGACTCCTGGGTGTTCCCAGGTCCACTAAGTAAGTGACCCCACCCTTCTGCTCAACAATAGTGTGGGGTCCACTCCATTTGTCTTGGAGAGCTGCTGGGGCCACTGGCTCCAACACCCACACCTTCTGTCCTGGCTGGTACACAGTCAGAACAGCCTTTTGGTCATGCCAGGCCTTCTGAAGTTCCTGGCTAGCCTCAAGGTTTTTGGTTGCCTTTTTCATGTACTCAGCCATCCTGGAGCGGAGACCAAGTACATAGTCCACTATATCTTGCTTTGGGGGCTTGAGAGGTAACTCCCATCCTTCCTTCACCAAGCACAGTGGACCCCTCACAGGGTGGCCAAACAGAAGTTCAAAAGGGCTGTAACCAACCCCCTTCTGAGGCACCTCCCTATATGCGAATAAAAGGCAGGGCAAGAGTATGTCCCATCTACGCCTAAGCTTTTCTGGGAGCCCTTTAATCATGCCCTTCAAGGTTTTGTTGAATCTCTCAACTAAACCATTGCATTGTGGGTGATAGGGTGTGGTGAACTTATAAGTCACTCCACACTCCTTCCACATTGCTTTAAAGAAACCCAGAAATGAAGTTAGCACCCCTGTCTGATACTACCTCCTTAGGAAAGCCCACTCTTGAGAAGATTCCCAGGAGGGCCCTTGCCACCACAGGTGCTGTAGTGGTCCTGAGGGGAATAGCTTCTGGGTACCTGGTGGCATGATCCACTACCACCAGGATAAACCTGTGCCCAGAGGCTGTTTGGGGATCCATGGGACCAACAATGTCAATCCCTACCCTCTCAAAGGGCACCCCCACCACAGGTAGTGGTATCAGGGGGCCTTTGTAGTGCCACCTGCTTTGCCACTGGCTTGGCAGGTTACACAGGAGCGACAAAACTCCTTACTGTCTTCAGACATGTGGGGCCAGTGAAAGTGAGGGACAATTCTGTCCCAAGTCTTGTTCTGGCCCAGGTGTCCTGCTAAGGGAATATCATGGGCTAGGGTCAATAGGAAGCCCCTGAACTTCAAAGGTATTACCAACCTCCTGGTAGCACCAGGCTTGGGGTCTCTACTCTCTGAGTACAGGAGTCCATCATCCCAATACACTGTATGGGGACCACTAGCTTTCCCAGCAGCCTCAGCAGCAGCTTGCTGTCTGAGGGGTTCAAGGGAGGGGCAGCTCTGCTGCTCCTGGCTCAGATCTGCCCTAGAAGGTCCCCCTGTCCCCAAGAACTCAACCTGGTCAGGCTCAAGTTCCTCTGGGACAGTTCCTTCTTCAGGGCTGAGATCATCCCCCTCAAGGGACTGATCTTCCTCCTGAGCCAAGGGGAAGGCACTGCCTTAACCCTACTACTCCTCCTCTTGGAAGGCACTTGGTCCATTCTTCCAGAATCCAAGGCCTGTTCAGTGCTAGACATTTTGGCTTGTGACCTGGTCACAGCAAACACATCTGCAGGGATCCCCAGCATTTCTGCATGGGTCCTGAGCTCCACTTCTGCCCAAGCAGAAGTCTCTAAGTCATTGCCAAGCAAGCATTCGACTGGTAGGTTTGCACTCACCACAACCTTTTTAAGGCCAGTTACCCCTCCCCAGGAGAAGTTAACAACTGCCAGAGTATGGTCTGTTCTGACATTGCTAGCATTGGTCACTTGGTACATTTCACCAAGCATAACTTGCCCAGGTAGCACAAGGTCTTGTGTCACCATTGTGACACTTGCCCCTGTGTCCCTAAATGCCAAAGCCTCTCGTCCATTGATTAAAGGCTGTTGTCTGTACTTGCCCAGATTACTGGGACTCATAGAGGAGGGCACATCCATGCCTCCATCACAGACTAACACAGCCTGAGTCAGTTCTCTAACTAGGTCAGAGCCCAACTCAGTTCCCAGGGTGAACCCTACTAAACCCTTTGCTGGAGCACCTCCACCAACTGTACTAGGGGGAACAGGTGCCTTAGGGGCATTGGTGGGTGCTGGACTGGAGTCTTTGGACTTGGTGCAATCACTGGTCCAGTGGGTCTTTTGCTTACAGACCTTGCACCATGGTTTTCTTTGGCCTTTACCCTTGGTAGACTGGGAATCCCCACCAGAAGAAGATTTTTGGGGGCCTGATGAAGACTTTTGATCTTTACCCTTCTCCCCACCCTTGTCAGAGTTCTTAGCATCTTGCTTCTTGGTTTCCCCACCTTGGTTCTGTACCTTCTGCTTCACCCTGGTTCTGACCCATTTGTCTGCCTTCTTTCCCAATTCTTGGGGAGAGGTCAGATCAGAGTCAACCAGGTATTGATGCAACAGCTGATTTTGACAGTTATTAAGAATCTGCTCCCTCATTATCAGATTATACAATCCTGAGAAGTCACACACCTTACTGCCCATCAACCAGCCTTCCAGAGCCTTGGCAGAACAATCCACATAGTCTACCCAGTCTTGAGTCTGTGCTTTTTGGGTGTCTCTGAACTTCAACCTGTACTGTTCAGTGGTTAGGCCAAACCCATCAATAAGAGCACTCTTCAAGACCTTGTAATTGTCAGCATCCTCCTCTCTAACAGTGAGGAGCTTGTCTCTACCTTTGTCAGCAAAGGAGAGCCACAAGATTGCTGCCCACTGCTCCTGAGGGACCTTCTGTACTTTACAGGCCCTCTCTAAAGCAGTTATCCATTTGTGGATATCATCCCCACTCTGGTAGGGAGGGACAATCTTGCTCAGGTTCCTATGGTCATAGGACCTTTCCCTATCTCTAGGGACATGGCTGCCACCATGGGACTCTAGTCCCAACTTTCTTCTCTCTCTAAGGAGATCTAGGGATTCTCTATCTAAAGCCAATTGCTTCTTCCTGATCTCTAGTTGAGTTTCCTCATACTGGACCAGTCTCTTTCTTCTCTCATGAGAGGATTCCCTCCTGTGAGAAGAAACAGAGCTCCCTATGGAGGTGCCAGAGTGGTTAGACTCCTGAGAAGGAGACCTAGACTTTCTGAGCACACTCATAATCCTTCCTGGGGGGACAAAGGTGTGGTTCTCTAGATCCTCATCTTCATCTTCCCCAGAAGGGATTGGGTTTTCCAGGTCAGGGTCATTGTCACCCTCCTGGTCAGTTTCAGAGGGGGGGCTGGGGGTAGTGGTACCCCTTTCCCCTTCCTCATCTGCTGGCCCACCCTCTGCTCCTACCCCTTCAGTCTCTGAGGACTTACTAAGATCATAAGCCACCAACAACTCCTTGAGGTGTTGGGTGGTGGGACTTAGGCCTGTCCTTAATTTCCTCACGTTACATAAAGCTCTCAATTCCAAGAATTGGAGCGTATCATACTTGGAGGGTGGAAGCTCAATGGCTTCCTGCAAGGAATCTTTGGATCCTGCTTTTAAAGACATTACTAGTGTGGTGTGGTGTATGCACTACCTACTCTAGTGTGGCCTAATAAACTCTCTTGAGTTGTAGAAAGGGTTGTGCTATCCCTTAACACACAACTCTAAGTTCAGTAGAACTTACTGTTATTCTAAGCTTAAATTATATGTACCTTAGGTACCTTTAGTGGTTTTCAGTTGATCAATTCAATTGAGATTATCTGGTAAAACAATAGCAAGCTGGAATCCCACACGCTGCACACCAATGTGAGAAGTTGGCCTGGCATATGCTGTCCACTAATTATAGTGGGCACCTTGCACCAGTCCAAGTCGACTCTTATGGTAGATAGGTTAAAGACAACTTTATTGAAAGCTATCCTAGTGGTAGCTATGGAGAGCAGCCTTCAGGCTAAGTCTTGAAGGAATGTAAAGCAGCTTGTTTTACCAGTCTATAATCTCTAGAGTGACCAAATGAAAGAGCACCACACCAGGTATATATTCAAAATATATGTATTTATTACTAAACACACCCCTCTAGTCTCTTTATGAGGCTAGAGTTTGAAGTACATAGGTTATAAGATCTTAAATCACAGTAATAGCACAAATACACGTTTGGGCCCTAGGGGCGTACCAAACCATATACCAATAAAGTGGTATGCGAACCACGACTGAACTAGACACTAGGCCTAGAGCCTCTAGAAGTGCTTGGACCACAAGGAACCACCCAAGGTAGTGACACAGGGGACCCACGGGAGACGCGTGCAGTGTAAATACACAACCGCGATACGCCGTTAACTTCTATGGAGAAAGTCGGGATCGGGAAAATAGAGGAAAGGGACACTTAAAAGAGGACTATGACAAAACCCTTTGAGATCTAGGACTTTGAAGAGTCTCTACCCACGGGAGCACCGGAGTACTCGTGTTACCTCACCCAGGGAAGCCGGGTGCATAGGTGCCTTTCGGGGTCGGGTTTCGTCGTCGTTTCGTATGGCGATCTGCTGCAAAGTGCTGCTGGCGACCAGGAGAAAAGTGTCCGGGTGGATCCAAGAGTGGATCGGAGTTCTGAAGAACCTGAAAGCAGAGGGGACAGAGTCTGGGTCACTAGCCAGTGACCAGGAAGGCGATGGACAGATGCCCACCGATGTCGAGTGCTTCAGGTGCGGGGACGGTCGTCTTGACTCTTCAGCCACGAGGTCCGAGAGGCGTTGTCGGCGACCAGGAGCAGGATTCGGGCTGCTGCTTGATGTCTGTCGAGTGCTGAGGTGTCGGCGACCGGATTTGACCCAACAAGCCTTGGCAACGGCAAGTCTTGAGTAAGATGTAGATCGTCGATGATGCAGACCAGCACGGTCTGGGGAACTCACCCAGCGAGGGTAAGTGAGGGCAGGCCTGGAGCAACCAGGATGCCAAGTAAAGAAAAGATTGGCCTTCGTTAAGGGCTACTAGCCAACGGGCTAGCGACCGCGAAGGAGCCTCGTGACGCCGCACGTGGAGCTGGCTTACAGGACACTCGTGGAGTGGGGGCCAGTGATCTTCGGTGCAGGTGGTGCTGGAGGCTAGGGCTACTCGGAGCCCAAAGCACGACTTCTTGGGAGACCCAGAGGATGATGCACTTGCAAGTGTGCTCGGTGTCCAGGGGTCACGGTCTCAAGTCACCCACGATAGCCACGGGCGTCAGCTTTGCTGGGGACTCAGTGTAGCCTCGGGGAAGTCTGAGAATCCACCTCTGGTGATGCGATGACTTCGGCGTCCGACGGGAGCTTCAGTAATGCGAACCGGACAGATGCTTCTTTGGTGGAGTCACTCCTTGACCCCAAGGGAGATTCTTCAGTCCTCTAATCTTATCGTAGAGCGTCGAAGGTCCAGGATTCTGTGTCAGAGTTTCGTCCAGGTATAATCTAAAGTCCTAAGGACTGGGTTCCTACCTTTATTCTAAAAATAGGGGATGGACTACTCTGTGCCCCCACCTATGGGTGGGTCAGGGCAGAGGGGTGGCTACACCCCTTTCCCTTTGTCCAGTTCGCGCCAAAGCAGGGGCTGCGAGCCCCTGATCCGGTTTGAACTGGGGTATGCACAGGGACACCAAATGTGCCCCCAGTGCAGGACTTCAAAGCACCCGAAAGTGCTCCCGCCCAGCCCCAATACACATTGTCCTGTCTGGGGAGGTGGTCACACCTCCCTGGGACAGGAAACCTATTGTCCAGGCCTCCCCTGCCGGAGTTTCGTCCAGCAGCAGGAGGCCAGACTCGTGTCTGTGGCAGCAGCATCCATTTTGTGATGCCAGGGCTCTGGAAAGAAGTTACCGGACTCGTCAGAGTTAACATGCCTTTCCCTCTAGAAGGGTGGAATGCTACCCCCGCCGCCAGGATTGGCGGGGGTAGTATTCCAAGATGTTTGACACCAAACACGACATGTTTAGGTGCAGCCATTCCAAAGTTAGCATTTTACCGCGAGGATATAATGCGCTTAAGAGTATATGGTCAGGCTGCACTACAAACAGCATCAGAGATGGTCTCCGAACGCTGCAGAGGGGCCCTGCTCATGCAGGGGCACCCTCTCACATAGGAACCATGCACTCTGCCTTTAGGATTGATAAGGCCTGCCTTAGGAGTGACTTATAGGTTTATATGTGTGTATGCTTTTAGTGATATAGGTAACCTATACCACAGTAAGGGGTGCATGCACCACCTTACCCAGGCTGCAGTAGCAGACCTGTGGTGTCAGTTTGGATGGCCTCCCAGGGTTGGCATAATATATGCTGCAGCCCATGGCAGGCCTCTGAGGTACCTATGCCCTTGGTACATAGTATACCATATACTAGGGACTTATAAGGGCACTCCAGATCCCAATCAGTGATGTGCCTAAGGCACATGGAGACCCTTTTAAAGAGGAAACAGCTAGGCTGGGGTTCTGAATAGCAGGGCCCCAGCCAGACTAATGTCGAAAACCAGTGAAGCATCAGCAAAAAGTGGGGGTACCCATGTGAAGCAGATCCTACTCTCCTACACCCGGTGCACTTAGGGCAAAAAAGCAAAAGACACACAAATGATGTACAGAATGTGGAACAAATCCAACATTCACCCCCAGTCTAGAGATCTGGGTAAAATCAATCCATTGTTCTTTTGCTCACCATGCCACCCCAGTTTAGACCCAGCCATATGCTTTTTTTTTTTTCTTGGTTTCCCCTCCCATTGTGTATTGAGACCAGAACATTGAAACTGAATACCTTGAGTGTTCAAGTGAAAAGAAAAAAGGGGGACGACAATAACCTCAGTTAAAGGTCTGCTATGTGCTCCTACAGTTATGGTAATTAGATCTAAATTCTAACACAACACTTGGGAAAAGACCAGGAACCCATTATAACCATGATGTAAACACACTGGAGAGTAGTACCTTCCAGTAGCTAAGGATTGGAGACCAACCTGTCCGCCTTGAGGGGTGGCAAAGGGATAGAACTCGTTAACCTCAACTAGACAGTAGGACTATGGTCTGTCTATATATCATCTGTCTACATAGGTATAAATATCTGTCTACCTGTATCTCTTCATCATTCTGTTTGTAGCGGGATATACTCTATTAAAATGTGTTTCTTAAACTATTGTATTTAAATATTGTTATGATGTCATAAAAATGATAACCTAAAATATTGTACAGTGTATGATTTCGGGATGACTGTGATATGAAATTACATTCGTGGCTTCATTGTGTAGTATAAAATGTGTATCACGCATGTAAAGTAGAATGTGAAATACCATCTCAGGGTTCCGGTGACATTGATCCTCATCATTCGGACTGGTGGGTTACAGGAAGTTACCTGGGCTCCTGACTGGACTATTCAACTATATTACACGGGTACCTGTCATCTGTGAAGGGATGGTAGAGAGGTGTGGCCCCCACTCCACACTTTGGAGGTAGGCTTCCTTCCAGCTGGTAGGGAGTGTCCCTACCGCTGTTTCACCTATGCTTATTATATATTGGAGTGAGAATGCCCCGACCTATCCGCACCCCACCATTCCACACTCTGTTGGGAGATGCTGACCACCCGCTTGTTGGCAGGGAGCCCTTCTCTGCCCCTGCTGCCATTCTATCATAGGACACACCTGGTGTGTGTCCTACCTTCCCTCAGTCCCTCCACCACTACCCACACTCTGTAAAAAGATGTGCCCTCTCTACCCCGGTGGAGTGGGATCTCTCTCCCTGCAGCCGCCCTCCACAGCTCATTCTGTGTTGGAGGGTGTGGTACTTCCTTGCCTCCAACCCCACCCCTGTTTCACCACTGGCCATTCTGCGCTGAGATATTGCTGGTGAGTGCCCCACTTGGCTTTTAACCCATCTCTACCCCCCTGCACTCACTCGAGAGGTGATGCCTCCACCCTCTGCCTGGCACTAATGCCTTCCCCAGCTCCTCTGACATTTGAAATGCCCTATCTGGCTCCTACGTCACCTACCTTTACCTACAGGGTCAAGAAGTGGTGCCCCTATGCCCTACCTGGCAGGGAGGTATTCTCAGCCACTGTTGCCCTTTCACCTTTGGCCGTTCTACCCTGCATATGCCCTCTGCCATGTCAGTACCTCACCATACTCGGCAGAGAGGTACCACAGTCCTCAATCTCTACCGGCTTGATGTACCCTTTCTGTAACTTTCCCCGCAGGGGGGAGTACCCACTCTTTTGCTTTCCCCCGCCTGGCAGAAGTACCCTCTCTGTCGCTCCTTCTGGTGCCTAGCCCCCTATATCACTTCTCACGTCTGGCAAAAGTACCCTCTCTGTTGGCCCTTCTATTTCCATTCGCCCAATTCTGTGTCGTATAAGGCTCTAGAGGGCATATTTATGAGAGAAGTGGCGAAGCGTGGCGAAAGCCTCCTTTGCTTAACACTGCGCTCCGTCTGAAACGCAGGGCTGCACCGTATTTACAAGAATACGGTGCAGCCCTGCGTTTCCCTCTGCGCTGGCGCTAATTTTGCTGCCTAGCACCAACACAGGCACCCTTGCACTATAGTACAAGGGTGTCTGCGTTGCAGGGGAATGATTGTTTATGTGCAGGAAGGTTTCCCTTCCTGCACATAAACAATCAGTAATGGCGCTATGTAACTTCTATATGTGCTGCTTAATGCTGCACACATAGAAGCAGCAAAACGTCTTTTTTTTCAATGGTTGTTTATGTGCAGGAAGGGGGACCTTCCTGCACATAAACAATCAATGGCGCTTTGCTGTTTCTATGTGTGCTGCACAACGCAGCCCACATGGAAACAGCAAAAACGAGGAGAAATAAAGCAGTTCTTCCTGGTCTTAATGTTGGCGCTGCCCCATATTTACGCCACCCTTGTAAATATGAGGCAACGTCAAAATTAATGGGTGTTGCGGTGTAATGCCCACCGAAACACCCATTGCCCTCCCCTTTCCCGCTAAGTATAGCGAGAAACGGTGCCTTATTCGCAAGGCAGCGTTAAGCCACATTAAGTGGCTTAATGCTGCCTTGTAAATAAGGCAAAGCCCCTATCGCCACCACGTCAGAAAAAGTTACTTTGTGGTGGCGATAAGGGCTTGTAAATATGCCCCCATGTTTTTCGTTTTTTACAGATAAATACAGACATAAAACCATCTATTTCCCTGTATTTATTAAATGTGGAAAATAGGTTTTCTTTTAGACGATTCGTACTACTGTCAATCAAGAGTGCTAGGCCAATAGCTGTGAAGATGGAGGAGTTAAAAAATTACAAATCTTTCCTAAAAATCTTAAATAACTTCAGTAGTACAGCTGTTTGAGCTATTCGACAACACACATGGGGGCATATGTACAAGCCCCAATCGCCACGGGAATGTCACTTTTTGTGACGTTCCCGTGGCGATAGGGGCCTTGCCTTATGTACAAGGCAGCGTTATGCCACTTAACGTGGCTTAACACTGCCTTGTACATAAGGCACCCTTTCACGCTATGGTTAGCGTGAAAGGGCGTGCAGTGGGTGTTGTGGTGGGAGTTCCACCGCAACACCCATTGTATTTGGCGCTGCCCCCTATGTACAAGGGTGGCGTACATAGGAGGCAGCGCCAAAATTAAGACCAGAAAACCCTGGTCTTAAGTTGGCGAAACGAGGAGAAATGCATTATTTCTCCTCGTTTTTGCTTTTTTCATGTGTGCTGCCTTGTGCAGCACACATGGAAAAAGCAAAATGCCATGGTTTGTTTATGTACAGGAAGGTGTCCCTTCCTGTACATAAACAAACCTTTAAAAAAATGCAATTCTGTCTTTCATGTGTGCTGCATAAAGCAGCACACATGGAAGTGACAGAATTGCATTTTAGGATTGTTTATGTGCTGGAAGGGACACCTTCCTACACATAAACAATCCTCCCCTGCACGCAGACACCCTTGCACTCTGGTGCAAGGGTGCCTGCGATGGCGCTAAGTTGTTAAACTTAGCGCCATCGCAGGGGGAAACGCAAGGCTGCACCACAGTCTTGTGAATATGGTGCAGTCTTGCGTTTCCGAAGTGGCGGAGCGCGTAGTTAAGCCCAGGAGGCTAATGACACGCTCCGCCACTTCATTGTACATAATCCCCCATGGTTTCAAATGACCGTATTAGCCACTCAAAGAAATGTACCCATGGCGGCTTCATTTTTTGCACTAAGCACAAAATGCATACGGATAAATACAAATAAAATAAATACAGACGGAAAAAATAAATACCATAAATCCGGGAGTCCTAATATCCTACCTGCACTTATAAAGCTCCTACTTCCCCCAGCGAGGCGCAGAAGCGCTTTACTGAGGGTAGCACACTACTCCAGAACCCAGGGTTAGGGGTTTTGTTTATCGTTAATTAAGTGTAGCGCCGCTCGTGGCCACTTCTCTACCGCATATCTTCCCTCTCTTAAGTGAGAAGGTGCCTGCTTGTTACTCCCGCCTTGTCTCCCACCTCCACCGCCTCCCCCACCCCCCGCCCCCCATCACACACGCTCCTCAGACCTGGCTCTCTCAGAGAGAGAGCAGAGACGCTTCTTAAAGAGTCCGGGAAGCAGCAGGACGCTCCCAGGCCTAAATGAAAGGACTAGCAGGGAGGTGCTGATGAAAGGGAGAGCAGAGGCGGTGAAAAGATGGCCCTTAATGTGAAAGTGCTGAGGGAGGGAGGCAGGGGGCAGCAGGCAGACAGCCGCCTCATAGATGCCGTCTTCATCCTTCCAGCTCTGAAGACGGCAATTTCTGTGAAGTAATCTGGGAAACCCATCCTCTTAAATGGAATGGGGCGATTAGTGAGGAATTAGTGAGGGAGGGGGTCGTGGGTGCGGAGTGAGTGACTGTGTGGAGACAGAGAAGGAGAGGTGGGGTAGAAAGTACGTGTGCGTGAGAGGGAGAGATAGGTTGGAGGGCGGCTGAATTTGAAACACAAGAGGTGGGGTACAAATATGTGTGTGTGTGTGAGAAGGATCTGCAGTGGAGGGGGGCATAAGTATGGGAGAAAAAACTGAGGAGGTTTGTTAGAGACTATAGGGCACATGCATCAAGGTTTTTTGCGATCGCAACAGTGCGATTCGCAAAAATCGGCCGTTTGGGATCGCAAAATAGCCTTCCCTAATGCATGAAAGTTATTTAGATTCGCAATTCAGGTAATCGCAATTTCTTGCGATTACCTAAATTGCGAATGCACATAGGGAATGGGAATTTGAGATTTCCTAAAGCATATGCAAGAAGCCTTTCCTAAATGCGAACTGTGCATTTAGGAAACGCTAATTAGCATCAACTTGAAGTTGATGCTAATGTGTGCATACTTTGAAAAATGCACAAAACAAAATTTTTCAAAGTGTTATGTGGCGCACACATGCCCCTAGGGCATGTATGTGCCTTACATGTGCACCTGTTTTGTGTTAGGGGTGCCTCAGGGGGGCCTTAGGCCCCCGGGCACCCTTGCCTTTGCATTGCCTAATTTGCAATTACCAATTAGGTAATCGCAATTTAGGCAATGCAAGACCATTCACACCTATGGGCCTCCTGGGCCTGGAGGCCCATAGGAAAGAATGGAGTCGCAATAGCAAATAGCAATTCCCTAATTGCGATTCTTAAGGAATCACAATTAGAGAATCACTATTTGCATCCTTTTTTGATGCATTGCATTTCTTAAAAATCGCTATTTGGTAATCGCAAAAACAAACTTTGATGCATGTGCCCCTATGTGTGTGAGAGACGGAGATATGTGTATGAAGCATGTGTGTGAGATGCGGAGATGTGAATGAGACGTGTGTGAGAGACTGGAGGTGAGGATGATGCATGTGTGTGAGAGACAGGGAGATGTGTATGAAGCATGTCTTTGAGAGACGGGGCATGAGGATGAAGCATGTGTGTGTGAGACGGGGATGAGGATGTGTGAGAGGCAGGGAGATGTGGATGAAGCATGTGTTTGAGAGACGGGAAGATGTGTATGAAGCACATGTGTGAGAAACGGGGAGATGTGGACAAAGCATGTGTGTGAGAGGTGGGGAGATGTGTATGAAGCATGTGTGTGAGAGACAAGGAGATGTGGATTAAAAAGTGTGTGAGAGAAATAGAGATGTGGATGAAGCATGTGTGTAAGAGTCGGGGTGAGGATTAAGCATATGTTTGAGAGATGGGAAGATGTGTACGAAGCCTGTGTGTGTGCGCCGGAGAGATGTGGATGAAGCATGTGTGTGAGAAACGAGGAGATGTGGATGAAACATGTGTGTGAGAGACCGGGGGATGAGGGTGTGTGAGAGGCAGGGAGATGAGGACAAAGCATGTGTGAGAGGCGGGGAGATGTGTATGAAGCATGTGTGTGAAAGACAAGGAGACGCGATGAAACATGTGTGTGAGAGACAGGAGGGATGTGGATGAATATTGTGTGTGAGAGACAGGGGGTGAGGATGAAGAATGTGTGTGAGAGATGGGGAGATGTGGATGAAGCATGTGTGAGAGACGGGAATGTATGGAGGGAGTATGTGTGAGAGACAGAAGAGATGTGTGAAGGGAGTACATGTGTGAGGAAGGGGGGTACGGATGAAGTATAGTTGTGAGAGACGAGGGATGTGTGAAGGGAGTGTGTGAGAGAAGATATGTATGTGAGGAGTGTGTGTGTGAGACGGGGAGCTATGGATGTAGTATATTTGTGAGAGATGGGGGTGCAGAGAGAACATGTGTAAGAGACAGGGGAGATCTGTGGAGGGAGTATGACTATGTGAAGTATGGAATTAGGCCCGTACTGTTCCAGAGGTGCATAGTAGGCCCTAACCCAGTCCACTCATTACAACACAGACCTGCTGTGAACGCTCTTTGTGACAGGACCAGATACCCATGTACATAATGAATACACCTCACAATTATCTGAAAAGAAACACCATGTTCAGCGGTGCTTTGACTTTATCTCTACACATGTCAGCACTGTATGTTATCAGGGTGCCCTGTACTGTAATGTATTGCTCTGCTTTACATCCAGAAAGGAGCGCTTGCCTGGTCTCTAGGGAGCAGCGCCCCACTACTTGACGAGGACCACGCAGCTCCTGTACCTAAGAGCCCATCACCAGGTCTTGCCCCTACCCCATCCCGCTGTTCATGGTCATGAATCTTCCTTTCCCCTTTCACTGTGCACCGTGCTTCTCTACCCCCCTCCCCAGCCATTGCTATGCTATATAAATATGCATACATATAGAGAAATATAATACAAAGAAAGAGATTCTGGGATATTCCTGAATCAGGGGGAGGTATTCATAGTGAAACACATTTTACCTAGGCGTATGTACGTGCAGTGCACCTTTGTGCCGGGTGTTGTTTTATTGTATTTTATGTTTTGTATTGTTAAGCATCATAATGTAGTATCTTATATTGAATCGTACTGAAATGCGCTGTCAGAAACTGGTCTGCATCATGAAGAATATATTGTTTTGCATTCCATTGAATTATATTGGAAGGTCATGTATTTTATTATATCACGAATATTGCTCTGTACAGTATTGTAATGTGATGTTTTGTTTCGCTGTTCTCTGTATAATATTGTACTGCCATGTGTTGAATCGCTAGGATTGCAATGCATTGTACTGTCAGGTAGCATGGTGTTACTCATTTTTTCAGGAGCATTACTGCATCGCTGCGCACTTTACTTTTTTTAATATAATGTTTTGTATAGTCATGCTCTGTATTGTATTGTGATGTAATGTTTTGTATAGCTGTGCACTGTACTGGATTGTAATGTAATGTTTTGTATAGCTGTGCTCTGTACTGGATTGTAATGTAATGTTTTGTATAGCCGCGCTCTGTACTGTATTGTAATGCAATGTTTTGTACAGCTGTGCACTGTACTGGATTGTAATGTAATGTTTTGTATAGCCGCGCACTGTACTGGATTGTAATATAATGTTTTGTATAGCCATGCTCTGTACCGTACTGTAATACAATGTTTTGTGTAGCTGCGCTCTGTACTGGATTGTAATGTTTTGTATAGCTGCGCTCTGTACTGTATTATAATGCAATGTTTTGTATAGCTGTGCACACTGTACTGTACTGTAATGTAATGTTTTGTATAGCTGCGCTCTGTACTGTATTGTAATGTAATGTTCTGTATAGCTGTGCACAGTAGTGGATTGTAATGTAATGTTTTGTATAGCCGCACTCTGTTCTGGATTGTAATGCAATGTTTTGTATAGTTACGCTCTGTACTGTATTGTAATGTAATGCTTTGTATGGCTGCACTCTTTACTGTATTGTAATGCAATGTTTTGTATAGCCACGCTCTGTACTGTATTGTAATGTAATGTTTTGTATAGCTGCGCTCTTTACTGTATTGTAATGTAATGTTTTATATCGCCACGCTCTTTACTGTATTGTAATGTAATGTTTTGTATAGCGACGCTCTGGACTGTATTGTAATGTAATGCTTTGTATGGGTACGCTCTTTACTGTATTGTAATGTAATGCTTTGTATAGCCATGCTCTGTACTGTATTGTAATGTAATGCTTTGTATGGGTGCGCTCTTTACTGTATTGTAATGTAATGTTTTGTATAGCTTCGCTGTTTACTGTATTGTAATGTTTTGTATAGCTGCACTCTGTACTGTATTGTAATGTAATGTTTTGTATAGCTGTGCACTGTACTGAATTGTAATGTAATGTTTTGTATAGCCGCACTCTGTACTGCAATGTAATGTAATGTTTTGTACAGCTGCGCTCTATGCTGTATTTTAATGCAATGTTTTGTGTAAAGCTGCGCTCTGTACTGTATTGTAATTTATGTTTTATATAGCTGTGCTCTGTACTGGATTGCAATGTAATGTTTTGTATAGCCGCACTCTGTACTGGGTTGTAATGTAATGTTTTGTATAGCTTTGCACTGTACTGGATTGTAATGTAATGTTTTGTATAGCCGCACACTGTACTGTATTGTAATGTAATGTTTTGTATAGCTGCACTCTGTACTGTATTTTAATGTAATGTTTTGTATAAACCCATGCTCTGTACTGTATTGTAATGTAATGTTTTGTATAGCTGCACTCTGTACTGTATTTTAATGTAATGTTTTGTATAGCTTCACTCTGTGCTATATTTTAATGCAATGTTTTGTTTTAGCTGCGCTCTTTACTGTATTTTAATGTAATGTTTTGTATAAAGCCGCGCTCTGTACTGTATTTTAATGTAATGTTTTGTATAAAGCCACCCTCTGTACTGTATTGTAATGTAATGTTTTGTTTCCCCGTGCTCTGTATTGTATCGTTGTGCATTGAATCATGAAGAATGCAATGCATTGCACTGTCAGGTAGCATGCTGTTTTTTTTGTATTCTGTCAAGTGTACCACTGCATCGAGTTCTAGTGTATTGTTTCAACATCTTGAAACACAGGCCACTGAACTGTTTCATATTTCATTGTATTATACCTTACCATAGTGTATACTAGATCATGGAAGTTGCTTGCATTGCATTATATTGATTGCAATGTTTTGTATTATTATGTATTGGATTGCAGCATGTTGCATTTTGTTGTTTTGTATTGTAACAGCATGTGTTGTTTTAAGCAGTGTATTGAACTGTAATTTCATTTGTAGGATAATAGCTAGAAGAAATGTGATATCATATACCATACTGCATTATGTATAACTGAATTGTCATATATTGCATTGGAATATTACATACTGTAATAAGTAGTGATTCACTGAACTGGGTTCATTGTAACTAATTACTGTTTTGTACTATATTGCATTGCATGGCATTGTATCACATTTTATTGCATTGATTCCTTTGTAATCACTTTCTATAGTTGGATGTAATGCTGTATCATGTTTTATTGCATTGAGATGTATTGTATTGTATTGTATCATGAAGATTGCATTGTATTGTATCATAATGTATCGCAATATACCTGCAGTACAGAGACGAGTGTATTGTGTGGTGTCCATATTGTATCTCACTGTCATGCATTGTTTTATGAAGATTCTATTGCCTTGCACAATATATCATATATCGCAAGGAGTGTATTGCATCATATTGTCTCTCACTGTCATGCAGTGTGCTGTGACTACTCTATTGCGTACATCATATCTTATTAAGGAGTGTATTGCATTGCATCATATGGAATCTTATTGTCATTCATTATTCTATGAAGATTCTATTGCCTCCCACAATATATCACAAGGAGTCTATTGCATTGCATCTATGGCATCTCACTGTCATGCATTGTGCTAAGAAGATTCTACTACCTTGCAAAATATATCATATATCACAAGGAGTGTATTGCGTTGCATCAAATGATATCTCACTGTCTTGCATGTGATATGAAGATTCTATTACCTTGCATCATATATTATAAGGAGCTTATTGCATTGCATCATATGGCATCTCACTGTCATGTGTTTCTGTGCTATGCACAATGCCTTGCATCTTGGCCATTGTTGCAGATGCAGTTTAACTGTCGGAGTAAATGACCCTTGTCAGCGAAGTATCAGATTTGGATGTTTCTTCATTAGAAGGCGGAAATAGATTTTTCGAGCTATGTTGATTGCCTGTTCGCTGATAAAGCGGAGTTGGAATCAGGCCGCTCTCAGACAGCTTGGGTTAAAAAGAGGAGTCAAAGTCTTCAGGTGGACACTGCTCCACCTTCAGAAACAGGACAGATATTTGTCGCAACTGGGCATGTTTTGATGGATTCAATAATGATTTTTTAAAAATGGATCATGTTGCACAGAATATGATTACATTGCCGTATGTATTTATTTATGTGTAAAGTTTTAGGGCCTAATTTACTACAAAATGACTCAGCGCGGAGCCGCAAGCCATTATGCTGCACCTAGCGGCATAATTTTAAAGGCACAGGGATGCGTCGTACTAACAACAACACAGCGCATCCCTGCACTTTCCCCAGCGCTTGTGCACTATTGGCTGCCATGCGCCAGTGCAGGCACCCTTGTGTTGTGTTTTAAGGGTGCCTGCGTTGTGGGGACCAGTGCAGCAAAAAAAGTGACGCACCGGCGGCGCAGTGGGTTTGCCAATGAGGTCCTAAGTTCTTTATTTTCTTCAAACAAATTTACAGTTTATGTCACTCATCATCATCATCAAAATAACTTTATTTCGCCTACCAAAATGGTGGCATAAAAAGTATACTAAAAACAGTTACATTATAGCACAGTCAAATATTTACAATTTTACATAACAAACCCAGTAATATAAAACCAATTGATCTCATAATCTTATACATAAGTCCATCCTTGAGTAAATATATCAAATAACAGATTAAAAAGTCAATCTTCTCTTCTTCAATGCTAACAGGAAAAAGGACGCCAGTGAAAAACATGTAAAAGGGTCAGACAATAGCTGTAAGTAAAAAAGGGCCACACGACACTGTCTAAAATTCATCTTGCGTATAAGAGGGATAATAAACCTTTTTCTTTGTTCCTGATAAAATTTACAAAAAAATAAAAAGTGAAGATTATTCTGAATAGATAAATCATCACATGTGCAAAGAGGCAATTCAGAAAGTGCATACATTTTTGATGGAAATCCTAACATCAAAGGGATATAATTTAACCGAAATCTCACTAATATGAATCTATGTTGCTGGTTAGTGACAAAAGACAGATAAGTTGTATTAGAATCCAGTGACGTAATACTTGGAACAGCAGAAAATGTTCTAACAGTTGTCAGGCTAAAATTAGCGTTCTGCCTCCTTACTTGTAATCTAGACAGTAATTGGTATTTTAACTCTTTCTTTGAAACAGAGCAACATGACACAGGGTTAGTATACAATTCATGTAACCCAACTGCCTTAAGTGTGGATTCTACATAACATATCCATCTAATCCTACTAGCCCCATCTAACTTCTGGACATCATTTATTATATCTCTAGTCAGCGCAAGAGTGTCCTTACGCCAAATCGAATGCCACAATAAAACAGGTGAAATAGAGATTTTGTCACAGATATAAGGGACATCTAATTCAGTGTGACAAATAAAATTAGAACAGGATTTGGGTAAGGAAACTAATTTCTTCAAAAAGGTATCCTCAATCATTTGTAGTTTCGAGCAATCTACAACACCCCACACTGCTGCTCCATATGTTGCAACAGATACACTTTTAGCCTGATAGACTTTCTTTATAGTTTCAATCGGTTTCGATCCAATCTTTTTTACAAATTTACTAAGGGCCCCAATAGTCTTCTCCATCTGCAGACACCTATTTTCAATCATAGACTTCCAATTACATTGTCCATTAAACACAATCCCCAAATAATTAAAAGAATCTACCACTTCCATTTTACCCCCTTCAATATGGATATTGGGCTGTTTCCTCTGTTTAGCACCTGCCACTAACACAAAAGATTTGGAAAAATTAATTCTCATATCCAGATCGTTCATAAATTTAATATACTCCCTTACTATCCGGCGCAGTGCATTACCAGTGCGAGCTAAGATCACTGCGTCATCCGCATAGAGGAGTAGAGGTACCTGCATAGACTTAATGTAAGAGACATCTGGAGTAATACCAATTAGGGCAGATTCAACAGCATTGGTATACAATGAAAATAAAAAGGGGGCAAGGACGCACCCCTGGCGTACACCTCTTGCAATTTTAAAATGTCTCGTACACTCACCATTTTTCCCAAAACGAACAGAGGCTGAGGCCCCACTATACAAATCCTGGATAATACGTATGATCTGGATCTCAACTCCCATTGCCTCCATGATCTGCCACAGCCTATGCTGTGCCACGCAGTCAAAGGCTGCGGACAGATCCATGAAGGCAAGATACAAGTGGCCATTTTTTGCAGCCGTATATTTTGCTATTATCAGGTTCAAGTTCAGGCACTGATCCACCGTTCCTTTCCCTTTCCTAAAACCATATTGAGTAGGGATAATAATATTCTTCTCCATTGCCCAGACCTCGAGTCTATTTAAAAGGAGCCGTCCCATTAATTTTGCTGTGGAATCTATCAAAGATATCGGCCTGTAATTGATTGGCAATGTCCTATCTCCCTTTTTATAGATTGGGACAATTACAGTCGTTTTCCACGACTGGGGTGCTCCAGTTTGAGAAATATTGTTAAAAACATTAGTTAGAAGCGGAGCCCAAAGGTCTTGATTGTCTAAAAAAGGTCGATCGGAACACCGTCCGGCCCTGGTGCCTTCCCTCGTTTACATTGGCTGAGAGCGTATTTAGTTTCGTCTACTGTAAACCAAACATCTATTCCTACGTTATCAGAGCCAGGAGGCGGAGGCTGAATAGATACCTCCTCCAAGGCCCCAAACAAAGCTTCAAAATGTGTGACCCAATCCTCCTCAAGAACATGACTATCTAAAGATATAGTTAATTCGTCTTTTAAAAAGGGTGCATTTATTACAGACCAAAATGCCTGTGAACTTTTTATTAGGACAGCTTCATATAGGCTGTCCCACCATTCTTCTTTTAGAGCGTTTTGCCTTACCCTTCTGGCTTCCTTATAGACCTGCCGTAGAGATGTAATCAGATGCTGGTTACGTGGTATTACTTTAAGGGCCACATGTAGATTTCCAAGTGCAGTTCGGCAATCTTCATCAAACCAAGTACAAGTCTTAGGGGATCTATTACGTATGGAGCACATAAGGTTAAACTTAACTTCCCTCAGTATCAGTTCAAAAGCATTGACCATTCCATCAGTGATTGAGGGATCTAGGCATAGCCTTATCTCTAAGGCACACTTCCTACCTATTGTAACCAAAAATTTCTCTGGGTCAACTTTCTCCCATTTCAGGACGATCCCATTTACCCTTCCAATCACTGGTACTATGGGGAGGTTTAAACGACATTCCCTTTTTTTAAGGAAGAGATAAAAAAGTGATCGCCGCATGGTCACTAAAAACATAGAATTTAATCTGTAGTGGGGAAAAATATTTCCTTATAGAATTAGAGACCAGAATATAGTCAAGTGTAGAAGAGGAGGTACGACTAAAAAGGTACAGTCTAAGTGCCCAGTTGAGGTATCAATAGTATTTAAAAACACAAGGTTCCTAGTGATGAGTAGTCTATTTAGCCCAGAACCATAATCAGTATGGTCAAAATGTAAGACACAGTCCCCATCATCATCTAGTATCCCACATGCCGGAGTATCTACTTTATCACATGGATGAGCATTATAGTCGCCAAGCCAGATTATATCACAGGGTTTGCTAAGTGTTTTCTCTAAATTAGCAATATCCCTTTCTAGTGGTGCCAATATCGCAACTTGGTTATTACCAAAATTATTATTGTAGAAATTTACAAGTAGCCAATATTTATCAGCACCCTGCTCCAAGACTATAATGTGATAAAATGATGATGTATTTAAAAATCGTTTTACTTTTAATGGGAAGCTATTAGAAAGTAAGGTTAACAAACCTCCCTTAGCGCGGCCCGATACCGACGGTTTTGCTGGCGTATGATATGAACAGTACCCATTAAGATGTATTGAATTAATTTCCCAGGTTTCCTGTAGACACACTATATCCTTAGATGTTATAAGGGAAAGCCACTCATTATTTGCTTTCTTTTGGTTAAACCCAGCAATGTTCCACGACATCACTGCTACGGAAGACGTAGAACAATCTATATGAGGCGTAGTCTGGGGCACAGTCAAACCAGATACCTTCGTTTTTGGATGTGTATGGGCGTCCACAGTTAAAACAGAAACTACAGGTGATATAAATTCCAAGACTAAATCAGCTGACTCTATATGTGATGAGGTCTGCCCTGTCAGTCAATCACAGTCTTGCATACCGTCCAATGTAGAAAAACGGTTACTAAGAGAGAGAGGTAAAACTGTTGAGGTAGCACATAAGTTAGGAACAGGATACCCAAGTCTATTACTCACATTCCTTCTATTTGACGAAGCCTCTAGAAAGTTGTGCGGTTTATAAAAAAAACCAAGTGGAAGTGCACAGATTTCTGAATGGGGTGAAGGAAAACTTGGCAAAACAGATAGTAACTGCCCCACCACATTTTGGTTGTCAAAATTAATAATAATGCAATCCCCTTTAAAAGTTTTGGGGCCTTACCTATCCAGTTAACTCTCCTGGCCATAATCACATGTCCATATATGTTATAGTTGTCACCCGCACAATTAGTAAGCCAATACTGGGCTTTATGGATCAGCTGTTCAGTAGATTCTATTTGCTTTAATTTTAATGCCGGTACATTAGCCAAAACAATCACATATGGGCAAGCTGCTGGCGGAAGATCTATCCTGTCTCTAGCATTCAGGCCCTCAGCAGAATGATGAACAGCCCCCTCCCACAGGTAATTGTGGTTCCCTTTTCTGAATTCACTGTATTTAGCAAGGGGGTAGGCAGGAAAGTATCCACTAATGGCCGGGATGCGTTACGTGTACTTCTAAAATGAGATAGGGGATTGTATATATTTGCATGACTATTTTGCAAAGAATAAAACCGGTCATTCGAATCACTCAATTTCGCTTGGGAATCGCCATGTATCAAGGTGACACTCTCTTTGGGTGCCACCAATTGGGCTTGCGCCCCTAACAAAATCTGTGGGGCATCACTACCCAAATTATCCACCAGCACATGAGGAACCGCACCTGAGGTCAATCTTACTTCCTCATTTAGCTGATTACCCCTTACGGGATTTTGTTTTGATAAAAACATTGCCTCCAAAGAGTTTAGCTTTTCCTCAATTAAAGATAGTTTACACGTTAGAGGAGTTAAAAGTGTAGAAACCATTAATTCAATTTTATTTAAAAAGGCAAAATCATGGGCAGAATCATTTACCACTGGGATTTGCTGATTAAGTTGCATATTAAGAGCCTTAGCCATGACCTTAGACCTTGTAATTCGCATCGTTTTGGGGGAGATAAACAAGAACCCCCACATGTTTCTCCAGACGAGTCCTTTTCATTGTTCGTTGCTTTAATGGCCCTCCTCCTCTTTTCTTTACAATGGAGGGTACAAAATTACTATTCTGTGGGAATATTGGTATGGTCTGCCCCTGAGACACAGACTGACAACCTGTCGTATCATCAGATAACGTGGGCTGACCCATAGATATAGGAATGCCCAACCCGCCATCAGACTGCACCAGTTCTGTCACTGATACTAGGGCGTCCAAAGAGTCTTGGGAATCTGCGATAGTTGTTCTTCCTAGCGAACAGCGTTTATGTGCAATATGTGAGTCCAAAGAGAGCCTCCTCTCAGTTAGTTCAATTTCGTGGACAAGGACTGATTCAGCCCTCGTTAGAAAGGCGTCCAGAGTCCCAATTGGTCCACCCATATGTTTTTCTTTACTTCCCTTCCTTTTACTCATAATTCGCTTCTAGTAACTGAATATCACACCCAGTCAGTGAAATTAAGAAAAACCAAATTCCCAATATAAAGTTTGTTAAACTGTAAACAAGTGTACAATAACAACAATACCTTTCAGTCTCAAACGATCAAACGGTCCAGAGCACAAATATCAGAGAGTTTGCCCAGCCCAGCCTCCTCCGGGCTCCGACGGGCGTGGACGGGCCCGCCCTTGGCCCGGGCTTCGCCCGCGCGCGTCCCGCGCTGCGGGACAGCGCGCTCCTTTTCAGCGCGTCCGCGCGCTGAGGATGCTGGTCAGTGGAGTCCCCTCCTGGGGAGAAGAGCGGAAGATGCCTGGAGTCGCTCGCAGTCCCCCCTGTCAAGGCGCTACGGTCTGCAGTGCGCCGCGGGACAGCGCGCTCCTTTTCAGCGCGTCCGCGCGCTGAGGATGCTGGTCAGTGGAGTCCCCTCCTGGGGAGAAGAGCGGAAGATGCCTGGAGTCGCTCGCAGTCCCCCTGTCAAGGCGCTACGGTCTGCAGTGCGCCGCGGGACAGCGCGCTCCTTTTCAGCGCGTCCGCGCGCTGAGGATGCTGGTCAGTGGAGTCCCCTCCTGGGGAGAAGAGCGGAAGATGCCTGGAGTCGCTCGCAGTCCCCCCTGTCAAGGTGCTACGGTCTGCAGTGCGCCGCGGGACAGCGCGCTCCTTTTCAGCGCGTCCACACGCTGAGGATGCTGGTCAGTGGAGTCCCCTCCTGGGGAGAAGAGCGGAAGATGCCTGGAGTCGCTCGCAGTCCCCCCTGTCAAGGCGCTACGGTCTGCAGTGCGCCGCGGGACAGCGCGCTCCTTTTCAGCGCGTCCGCGCGCTGAGGATGCTGGTCAGTGGAGTCCCCTCCTGGGGAGAAGAGCGGAAGATGCCTGGAGTCGCTCGCAGTCCCCCCTGTCAAGGCGCTACGGTACTCATTTTTCCACCAGTCATTAAATAAAATAGGTCTCACACAAGGTCTCATATTTATTAAAAAGTCCCTCAGCACAGCAAGCCACAATTTTGCGCAGCCCTGCGGGGTAGGGAAAGGGCAGGAATGTTCCTTATTTAACATAATATGGTGCTTTCCTGTCTTTTTCCAGCACAGTGTGCTGCCTAGCTCCATCACAGGCACCCTTGAACCATAGTGCAAGCGTGCCTACATTGTAAGCAGGATTTTTGTGCAGGGACACCTTCCTGCACAAAACAGTCCTCTGAGCAGTGGTCAAAGTGGGGGGGAAGGGAGGAGCGGATCTGAGGGGCAAAACGTGCCCATACTTTTTTAATTAAAAAAAAAAAGTTCCCCAACTTTGCGTAAAAAGACGACTGTCCTGCGACAGTTAATTCTGAGAGTGGAATGCTTCAGCTGAAGGTATGGCAGGGAGTCTCCTGCGCTGTGAAAGTGAGGGAGGAGCAGGCCACTAAACAAGCCTTCTTACCAAGGTGTCTGCTTCCCTGAAATAAATGTAAATGTGCACAACTGGTCAATTTGCAAATCAAAAGGGTGCTTGGAAGCCGGTATTGGCTTTAATTGATGGAATCACTTGAAGCTTCCTGATGACACACGTTTATGGGGCATATTTATTTGGCTTTTAAAGCCAAAAAAGCGGAGATAAAACTATCGCCCTATTAACAAGAGGGTGCTAACATGCATTAGCGCATGTTAGCACCCTTTTACCCGACGCCTCGCTTTGCATCTCTAATGAGATGCAAAGTGGGCGTCACTGGGCAGTACAACCTTGTAAATATCGCTGATGTGCACATCGCGATATTTACAAGGCTGCCAACGCATTTTAGCAGACGTTAGTTTTGGGCGAAAGCTAAAATGCAGACTTAGGCATACCTAATATGGGGGTGGATTGTGCTGATACGACCACAGGGTCGTATCAGCAAGGTTATCGCCGTTTTGCAGGGAACATCGCTAGAAAACCAGCGATGTTCCCTGCAAAACGGCGATTTCCCTGCTATCGCTGGTAATTATATCGCCCTGGGGAAATGCGTTGTAAATAACGCGCTAACAGGGCGATATAATCCAGCGATAGACGGCGATAAATAGAAAAGCGCTAAGCGCGCTTTGCGTTTATTTATCGCCGTCCTTGTAAATATGCCCGTATGTTTTTTGAGAGATATTGTAGCGGAGCTACCTGCTAAGGTATGAAGTGTGTGCTTTTAAAAGACAGTTATAAAGAAACACTTTGCACTATGTATAGTCTGGGTATTACTAAAATCTATACTTTGAAAGCACTTTTATCTTCAACCTTTTTGCGCATATTGTAGCAGCCTATCTTATATTGTGAGTAATGCAAGTTTAAAATAATGACTTACATGTTCACAGTGCTTTCTGTCACAGATCAGCCCGGGAGCTTGTAGCACTAAACATACACAAGTCACTATTCTCCACTGCACCAGCCAGGATTCAATTATGTGGCTTAACTAATAGAGGTTTCATAATCTCTAACAGTGCATTTCCCACTCATTATCATAACTTGCTTTTAATTTTCATTTAAGCTGTGCGTTATTATATATGTAGTTACCTGAAGGTGAAAGACCTAAAAAGAGTTAAAGAATGTTTAGTTTTTTTAACCACACCTTTGACCATGCCCCCTTGCTTACTCACTCCACCCTCATTGTGCGCAGCATTACAGTTCCAATACTTTTTTAATGCACGTCAACCACTGCCCCTGAGGCATTTGGAAAAAACTAGGATAAATAAAGATATTTTTCCTCATAATGCCTCCCCTGGTGGTGTGCAGCATTTTGACGCATTCCAGGTCTACCAGTAATGATAAATCTGGGAATGCGCCAAAATTCATGGGTGATGCATTTTGAACACCCACGCACCACCCATGGAACGCCTCCCTGGGGCAGAGTAACACAACACAGCGATTTGCAGTGCTTTGCGTTACTCTGGATTCATCAAGCCACTCAGGGCAAAGCAAGGTGGCCTTGTGTGGCTTGATAAATTCAACTTAAGGGTTGCATCGCTTTTGCACCCTGTTGCGTGGTGCAAAATTGACTCAACCCTATGATAACTAAGCCCCCAGGTTTTCTCTTTCCTCCTCCAGCCCATCCATGGGCTCTTCCAGGTGTTTCTCCACCCATCTCGCCACCAGTAGGATGTCCTCAGAAAACAGCCATTGTTATGTGATCTGGTTTAACTGCACCTACGTGCAGAGATTTTGACCTAGTTGTTATGTACCCACATCATTGAGATGAGTTTTCTTGTGATGCAATGTAGCTGATTATAACTATAATAACTACATTAAACTAATGTTGTGGAGAGGATGTAGCCTTATGGCTAGAGCGGTCGACCTCGAAGGTGGGGAACCGGTTTCGAGTCTCGGCAACGACGCTCAACATCCTGTGATTCTGGGCAAATTACTTAATTTTCCCATGCCTAACAAAAATAAATGTGTCCATCTGTAATGAAACTGGTGCTCATGTAAAGCGCTCTGATACCTGATATCTTCGGGTCTAGTTCGCACTATGTAAAACTCTAAACAAAAAATGTTGCTAATATGATATGATGCTTTGGTGGCTTATTTT
The DNA here is from genome assembly GCA_963921515.1 of Calotriton arnoldi. Classification (NCBI taxonomy): domain Eukaryota; kingdom Metazoa; phylum Chordata; class Amphibia; order Caudata; family Salamandridae; genus Calotriton; species Calotriton arnoldi. The sequence continues at coordinate 3,470,850 of CAWUFW010000041.1, forward strand.
GTTATAAACGAATAAAGAGTGAACTGACTGACTGGCATTCAATCATCCAGGAATTGAAAAGCGACCCTTTACCCATTATTGTTTTTGTATTGGAGGCAACTGGTGGCAAATCCTTCATTTTAAAGCACACTGGACTTTTTGTGTATTTAAAACCACATTGAGAAAATAACTGCAAATACCTGTAACTGGTGTGTTGTGAGTCCCCAAGTATTAAGATGTGCTCTTTCTAAACTATCAAGGAGCAGCTTTATCAATCTTTCATGCAGCGCAACTCAGCAAGCCAGCTTGCTACGCTGCGCTGCGTGAAAGGGCAGGAATGTGCTGTATTTATCATTTTCGGTGCAATCCTGTCCTTTACTAGCATTGGCGCACCTTTGGCTGCCTATCGTCAATGCAGGCACCCTTGCGTCATGTGCAAGGGTGCCTGCACTGTAGGCAGGATTGTTTTTGGGCAGGAAGGTACACCTTTGCACTATGTACAGTCTGGGTACTACTAAAATCTATACTTTGAAAGGACTTTTATCCTAAAACTTTTTTGCGCATTTTATAGCAGCCCATCTTATATTGTGAGTAATGCAAGTTTAAAATAATGACTTACATGTTCACAGTGCTTTCTGTCACAGTCCAGCCTGGGAGCTTGGAGCACTAAACATACACAAGTCACTAATCACCACTGCACCAGGAAGGTGCACCTTCCTGCGCAAAAACAATCCTGAGAGGCATTTCACTCTTTCTTTGTGTGTTGCAGCTTGCAGCACACGCAGAAAGAGGACAAAAAGAGTAAAAATAAAGATATTTCTCCTTGTTGCGCCTCACTTGGGGAGGTGTAGCATCTTGACACATTCCCATGTCTACTACTAATGGTAAATCAGGGAATGTGCCAAAATCCATGGGTGGATGCGTGGGAACACCCACGCACCACCCATGGAACACCTTCGTAACACAAGGCAGCGACTTGTGCTGCGTTTCGTTACTCTAGATTTATCAAGCCATGCAGGGCCATGCAAGATGGCCCTGCGTTCCTTGATAAATCTCACTTAGGTTTTGTGCTGCCCTTGAGCCCCAAACCTTGATAGACCTGGCCCTTGGAGTTTACCATGAAGGTCAAGTCATGTTGAAGGGCACAGGGCGCTGAAAGGTGGCGCTGGCACTGAGATCTGAGGTTCTCACTGGGACCAGATCCTCCAGTCCTGCTTTTCCTTCTACTCAGGGGCCTGTTGTTTTGCTTTTCTGACAAAACAGAGCACAAGTACCACATGACAGTTGCACACTCAGACGTAACTACAAGTATTACAGAAAGGCCTGTCACACGCCCCACACACACATGCCTCAGAGTCTCTACTTCATTAAAGGCAAAGCTTCCAAATGTGGCCCCTTCAATCACTGCCAGGCAACAAGTGGCATTCTGGGACATGGAGTTTTTGCTTCAAACACTGATAGCATGGGGCCCAAACTCGCTTCATGCAAAGTGCTGCATACTAACAGGTGGTATGCATGACAAGAGGCCAGAGCTCATATTTAGCGCGTCCACCGCTGTAAGCCTCAGAGGCTTCCCTTTTAAGGACAGGCTGCATGACCGGGCAGGCTGCACGACTGGGAAGGCTGCATGACTGGGCAGGCTGCATGACTGGGCAGGCTGCATGACCGGGCAGGCTGAATGACCGGGCAGGCTGAATGACCGGGAAGGCTGCATGACCGGGCAGGCTGCATGACTGGACAGGCTGCATGACTTGTTAGTTGCATGACTGGACAGGCTGCATGACTGGACAGGCTGCATGACTGGGCAAGCTGCATGACCAGACAGGCTGCATGACCGGGCAGGCAGCATGACTGGACAGGCTCCATGACCGGGCAGGCTGCATAACAGGACAGGCTGCATGACTTGTTAGTTGCATGACTGGATAGGCTCCATGCCTGTTTAGGTGCATGACCGGGCAGGCTGCACGACCAGCAGCGCTCCCAGACACCTGGACCCAGCCCGATCTAGCTGGCCAGCACTGCCCATGCGCCTCTGTACAGTGCTATGCAGCAGCCTTCTGGCGCTGCCACTAGATGGTGGCGAATTGTAAGAAAAGGTCGGAAAATTGCCTAATTCGTAGGCGATGAGGGCTGCAATATCAAAATGTTATTTCGCCTGGAGTCCCAAAAATCATTTCAGGTTTCCTGTGTGTATTCCTTCCTCTCACCTCTTTGTTCCTCCTTCCCCCTTCCACTCTACACCATCATGTTTCATCAGCCCAAGTACCTGCCTTAAGCCCACTCATTTGTCGGAAGAAGCTGATTTAAAAAAAAAAAAAAAACACTTGCTAAATGTATTTGGTGGTTTACTTCAGCACATTGAGAATAACGCACCAGTTTTTAATTTGTTGTGAGTTTTCTTTGGTTTCTTGTATCACAATAACAATATGGCCAAACACATGCATTATTATTTCAGACTCTTGTGAGGTCCTAGAACCTTCATTCCAGGACCTGAGTCCAATCACTTCGGATTCTCTCCACATGCGATGAAAGAAATGCACCCTTTTTCGCGTTTTCCACAGATTTATTTCCTATATAGGCACCTGGACAGATGGCACTTTGGACCACTGGGCAGCGGGGTGCTGCTAAGTAGCCCTCACTGGATGTGCTGTTTCCCTCAAAACTTGACAGCATTTTGTTTGACTTAATTAACATATTTGAATTGTATGTTGAATTGTAAATGTGCACAAACTGCACAAGTGATGTAAAACACCCCACGTGGGCTGCAACAAGGCTTTCAGCATCCATATGTGAGACTTAACACCCAGCCTATGTGGCACGCTGTGTGCCAGGACCTAGGGCCTCATTGATGCGGAATTGGCGTAGGGCAGCGCCGCAAGTCTTCTTGCAGCGCTGCCCTCTGCCAATGTGAAAGGGCAGGAATGCACTGTGTTTATGAAATACGCCACATTCATGTCCTTTCTCCCTGCTCTGATGCACAATTTGCTGCCTAGCACCAATGTAGTCACTATTGTGCAAGGGTGCCTCCATTGCAGGCAGGATAGTTTTTGTGCAGGAAGGGGCACCTTATAAATTAATAAGCCCCCTAGTGTTGAAGTGTCAAAGGAACCCATGTTTAGCACTTAATGAATAAACCTGCTAATGTCAGCAAGTCAGCTCCACTGAGCCTTGTAGCACAAGGCCTGGCTGTACTGAGTTCACATTTAAAAATTTAAGCCGTGCACAAGGGCATGTTTAAAAGGAAAAAGGAGACCCCTGTGCCATGTTTCTAGTGACACTGTTGCCTCAGCCACTGCCTATGTCTGCACGGTTTCAAAGAGGACTTTTCTGTAGGTCTGGCTTTGCACCAGCTAAAAGCACATTTACTGGTGCATTTTACTCATTCAGGAAAATAAACATTATTGGAGAACATTTTTTTATAACATACGTAGCAAGGAAAACTTTTATAAATATAGTTAACGTCCTACCTTACTCTATCCGGTCTAAGATCCACTGCTGCTCGGCTGAAGTCCACACTGAACCAGTTACTACTGGTCGCATCTCGCCATACCCAAGCCTGAGGTGTGAAAGATTCATGTGACTCACGGATCCGAGGGCTGCCTCTACTGATGACTTTCCTGGAACCAGCCCAGCTCCTGTGTAACAGACATCTGTCAGGTCAGAGATTCACTGTTAAGAGAAGGAGCTGTTAAGAGGAGGAGACACAAAAAAGAATGATAGGTTGGCTTTGCTTCTGTTTTGGAAAACCCTTGAGAAAGGAGGATGACCCTACAGAAAGACCCTCTCTGGCTTGTGTGTTAGCACTGGTTAAGGGAAGGAACTAACCCAGACGTGGCCCTTGCGATTCCCCCAGGCTTTCGAATTGTGTGTGCCAACAGGGGTGGGGATAGGTTAGGGGGAGGGGTGGCCATTATTTTTAAGGATACATGGGAGATTTCCACCTCCAAATTGGGCCATGTCAGCAATATCGAAGGCCTAATCTTTTGTATTAAAATATCCCCCTCTTTTTCTTTTGCTGGGCTGTTGCTCTGTAGGCCACCAGACTGCCCACAAAGTCACACGCCGAAACTGGCTGATATCATCGCCCAGATATCCTTACACTATACCAATTTTACAGCATTGGGGGATCTTAATCTCCATGCCGATGATCCTAGATGCCTTCAGGCTGCACACTTTGTATCAGCACTTAATGGCTGTAACCTAACCCAGTTGGTCACATCAGCTACCCACAGAGCAGGCCATGTGTTAGATCTATCTGCTTAAACATGCAGGATTTGAGGGTCGAGGAGCCACTGCGTATGGTTTGGACGGACCATTTTCTGGTTCCGTTTAGGTTTAGTCTTATGGCTAAATGTTTGACAAACGTAAAATTAACAGAAGTTAAGCGGAACTGGAGTAGGGTCACTACTAACACCCTGGGGCCAGTCCTTGACGGAACAAGGCCACAATTATCAGGCAACCCCGATAGTGACGCCGCCTGCTTCAATGCCTGGCTGACGTCTGATCTTGATACGGTTGCTCCACTGAGGTAATTTACCTCTTCCAGAACCACCCCTTCCGCCTCTTGGTTTTCGGCGAAACTCAGACAGGAGAAAAGCAGCTGCAAAAGATTGGAACGTGAGAGGAGAAAGTCCTATGTGCCCGCAGCTAAAAGTGTCTATAAAGAGGCCCTGAAGAAATTCCACAAACTGCTAAGATTTAAGAGGAGGGAACATCTGGCCAGTTGTATTGAGAGTGCAGAAAACTCCTCTAAAATTTTTAGGATCATAAAATCCTTCACCAAACCTACAGCATTGGATCGTAAGTCTGTCCGAATTCTTTGAAGATAAGATACAAAAGCTGTATTCTTTGTTCTCGCAAGTCCCTGAAAATCAAGGACTACATAGTTCCTCAGAACGGACTCTTGGAATTCCTCCCTATTACAGCAGAGGCGACACTGGGCGAACTCATGAAATGCAAATCGGGTTCTCCGGGAGATCCTTGTCCTGCTCAGTGGTTCAGATCACTGGCCTCTCGGCTTAACCCCATACTAAACCAAATCTGGAATGCGTCTTTTATGATGGGAATTTTTCCAGCCACTTGGGAACAGGCCTACCTGTTACCACTGCTGAAGAAACCGAATGCTGATCCTGAAGTTCTTAGCAGCTTTAGACCGATTCCCCTGTAATCTGCTCCGGACAAAGTGCTAGAGAAACTGGCTCAGTAACAACTAGCCAACTATGTAGAAGTCAATGGTCTCTTACACGATGCCCATTCAGGCTTCCGGTCAGGCTATAGCACGGAGACAGCGTTGGTAGAAGTAGCCGATTCAGTGAGAATGTCAGTGGCTGGCGGTTTTCTGCCATGTTAGTACTGTTGGACCTCTCAGCGGCATTTGATACGGTGTCTCATTCAATTCAGCTGGAAAGACTAAAACATATTGGCGTGCAGGGGGTGGCACTTGATTGGATCCGGTCTTATCTTCGCCTTTTCTCATCACCAGCCAAACAACTTACATGCGGAGTGCCCCAGGGTTCTGCCTTAAGCTGCTCTTTATTATCTACCTTACCCCGCTGGCGGCTCTCATTTCCAAGTTGGGGGTGAAGGTAATTTCCTAAGCAGATGACACTCAGTTGGTGTTCTCTTTTAAAGAACAATCCATGGCAGCCTTTTATAAATTTAAGGAATGCCTGAAGGACACTGCTGGCTGGATGAATGAAAATTGCTTGAAGCTTAATGCAGACAAGACGGAGGTGTTGTTTTTCAATCAAGTATCCCCTACCCCGTCATGCCTTTGGTGGCCAAGGGAGTTGAGCTCCCCGCCCACTCCCAAGGACTCGGTTAGAAATCTTGGAGTTGGGTGGGAGAAGGACCTTGCCCTCACGGCACAAGTCTGGCAAATTTCCACGGCCTGTTTTGGGAAAATGAGATCCATCAGGAAATGTTTACGTTTCCTGCCAGAAGAGAGCTGTAGGATCACGGTCCATGCATTGGTAACCTCCCAACTAGATTATGCCAACCGTCTCTACCCGGGGTTGCCTGGCTGCTTGACCCACAGGCTACAGACTGTGCAGAATGATGTTGCAAGGCTAACCCGTAGGGTCCCTTCGCGCCAGCACATTTCTCCCCACCTAAGACAGCTTCACTGGCTTCCCGTGGTCAGGAGGATTGAGTTTAAGGCACTCACCCTCGCTTTTCCAGCCATCCATGTCAAGGGCCCAGGCTACCTTAGGTCGAGGCTTAGCCTATATTACCAGGAGCGGACCTTGATATCTAATCAGCAGCGTCTCCTCAATGTCCCTCGCTTTGCTAAAATGCGACAAGGGGGCGGGTCCTTCACAGTTAGGACTGCCAAACTTTGGAATGCCTTGCCTAGCCACCTGCGCATTTTAGAAACAGAACATGAGTTCAGAAAGGCTTTAAAAACCTGGCTCTTTAGGCAGGTGGAGTACTATCTTGAGCCTCTTAGTCTCTCTAGTCCGTTTTATCAGCGCCAGGACACATCGGGTGAGGTAGCCGTGCGCTCTATAAATGGCCATTGATTGAATAATTGAAGGAACATAACCCCAGTGGGTGCTTTTAAAGTAAGGGATGTTAGTGACCTCCAGGTGCCTTGCTCCAAGGAGAAGATAACAAAAGGGTGACTAGAAGGACTAGAGGAGTAGAGGGCTGGCGGTGGTGGATTTAAGGTGGAGTTAGGAACCCAAGGAACGTTTTGTGAAGACACCAGCTCTTAGTAGATTAGGAAACCTTTATTGCTGGACTCAACGTGGTGTTCCCTCATCAGCCAGCACACCACTGGTGTCAAACCTCCACGGAAGGAATAGAACAACAGAATATAACAACCTGAACCTTCACCCACTGGAGCAACCAACACCAGAAGATATAGCAGAAAGACACGCTAGACAAGGCTCTCCGTTAATTTAGTTAGATTTCAATAAAAAATACTTTTGCATTAATTTTTAAATTCAAAATAGAGTATTAGAATATATTATAATTAATTAATAAATATATCCTATTTTATATATTTTTGTAATATTAGATTATATTTATTTCGTTCTTAACTATTTTGAATAATGTAATTTAATTGTATATTTTTTCTTAAGGAGTTTTAAGTTAATCCCCTCTCTCCATTATTTTCTAAGGGAGGGTGTTGAAGTACCAGTGGCTGGCCATGTGTGGTGCTGGACTTACTACTGTATTTGTACGTAGCATTACTCTGTTTTTATTAAGAGTCATTTACAATCAGATTTTGTGAATAAGCAAACAGTAGTAGATTTACAAAAGGTGTAAATTACTCAAAAGTGTAAGTCTTTGTGAATTAAGCCCTACATATATGTTGTAGAAATGGTTTTACCCATGCTCTGCTTTAATAACATTATTCCTGCTGAAGTACATTCATTTCTTATAACACTTTTAAATTGGAAAGTTTGTTTTCCTCTGTCTCAATATAAAGTGCCCTGATGCCCTTGCTGGCATGGTACGTGCTATACAAAGCTTCAAAACTAACTAAAAAATCAGAAAAATATACAAATTATCATTGTGATCTGGCAGCATGGGATGGACTGCTTTTTGTGGGGAGACACTAAGGGCCTGATTACGAGTTTGGTGCAATGGCGCCGGCTTAACGCCGGCTCCGCTGCACCAAACCTCCACAAGGACCGCCGACCGTTTCATGAGTTCAACTCCTGTTACACAAGTTCAACTCGTAATACGGTCAGCAGTCCTTTGCCTTTCCCATGGCGGTGCCTGGAAAACAGGCACCGCAATGGGAACAGCAAAAAGTTCCAGCACGGCATGGATGTCCATGCACTGCTGGAACTTTGTGGGAATACAGACAGGGGGGCATATGGTGTGCCCCCTGAATGTATCATCATGGCGCAGGGGCCATGGGGGACCAGTCGGGCTCCCTTTGTTCCTCCACTGCCAGCCTTTTCATGGCGGGGCTCCCGCCATGAAATGTTGGCGGTAGACAAACTTGTAATATACTGAGCGGGACTACACCAGTCCCCGCTCAGCATATTGTGTTGTGGCTCAGCTGTGCAACCGCTAGGGTATGACTGTTCTCTGGTGCAGCTGGCAGTCCACCGCCGATACGACTTTAACAGTCGTAATATGGGGGACGATGGACCGCCTGCAGGAGTCTGGCGGTCACAAGACCGCCAGACTCGTAATCAGGCCCAAAGAATTATTTGATTACTATGCAGCAATTTGACTCTGTGATTTAGCGCGTTCTTTTGACATATGCAGTAATCAGAAGGTCATTAGGCTGAGGCTCAGCAGGACATCTTCAACCTACATCCTGCTGAGGTTGTTAAATTAAGCAGCAATACATTTGGTAATAATAATGTCTTTTTTTTACAATACTTAGAATTGGCATTAGTGTGATGGAAAATACTAGACCAAAAACAAATTCCTAGTTTATCAAAGTTTATAACATAATAGTAAAACACTATGGAGTGGAATGCTACTCAGAGAAATTCATTTCAAGTAAAGCGGTGTCAGGCATTGCAGGAATGTAGGTGAAACTATTGTTTATTGGATGTGTGGTGGAAGTCTTATGATCACATAAAGAGGCTCTACCCTTGTCTCAGTGAGATGCCACCAGTTTTTCTGCATAGATTGTTTTTTGATTTACAGTAAACTAAGAGGTAGATCGCAGGGGCTACTGGAATGTTTCCTAGTAATGTGGAGCCTGCAGTATACATTGGATGTGTTTAAAACATGCCTGAGGGTGAGTACTCATATTGGGAATTCTGTAAAAAAAAAAAAATATATCTATGTATATATATATATATATGAAAAAGGCGGTTGCCGAAACGCATCTTGTCGTGTTTGTTCTATCCCAATAAAATCTGGGATGTGACTGTTCCCGTGAGTGCTGGTAATCTTTATTTTACCTCGAGCCTGAAATTTTACACGCGGTGTCCGTCACCGCGTTACAGAGCACCCGACCGCGAGTGAAGGGAGGGAGACGGAATTGGAGCGCGATATATATATATATATATACATATGTATATATATATATTTTAATCCACACACGAATTTGAGGAATCCCAAAAACAGCAAAGCGGCACACCAAAGGACGACACAATTACTTTATTGTGTCTACAAACGACGCGTTTCGGCGAAGCCTTTGTCAAAGGCTTCGCCGAAACTAAAATAATAGCGGCTGCTGCGGCCGCAGCAGGCACCGGTGTCGAAAGGAGGGGATCGACTTTACGCGGCACTGTGTTTGAATGTATATATATATATATATATATATTACCTACTGGCGGTAGCCAGTAGGTAGTTATAGTTAGGACCTTGTTTCTATTCAAAAAGCGTTTTTTCTTTTGCCAATTTTCTTTGGCCCCGTTTGACGAATCTTCACGAAATTTTCAAAACTAATGGTTCACTCAGGTCAGCTCCTGTCCTGAAAGTTTTGGGGTGATTCATCAAGAGGGGGCCGAGAAAAAAGGGGGGTCCTAAAACGCGTTTTCCCCATGTTAATTTCCATAGGAACTTTAGACAAAGCTACAGCCCGAACTGCTGACCGGAATAACACCAAATTTGGCAAAAATATAGGTCTTGGTCCAGAAAGCGTGCTTTTTTTTAAATGGTGTAAATCCGTACAGCAGTTGCTGAGAAATTCAAAAAATAAAAATTTATATATCTGAGCACCGAGGAGGGTTCCTGAACCCTCCCGAGCATGAGCTTCATTCTGATTGGCTGCCAACACTCCAAACCAGAATGTGTTGGCAGCCAACTTGTGACTCGGTAACCGAGTCACAACAAAAAGGTAAATAAAAAGATAAAAATCAAGAAAAGGACGAAAGATAGAAACACCCTCACCCCCTAGGCCTGCTCAGGGCCAAAAAAAGCATTTAAAAAAAAAAAAAAATCTGCCGAATTCATGCTGGGTGCGCTAATCCGGCCGAAAAAACAAAAAAAATAACGAAGCGCGTTCTCCTGCGCTTCGTTATCCTTAAGCCCCCGGGTGGGCCAGGTCCTGGGGGGAATGCATAATTATATAGTGGGGTCCCGAGCCTTGGGGACCGTCACCTCCCCGGGGCATAATGTAAATATAGGCGGGGGCCTCGCGGGCCCCCCCAAGCTCCAGGGACCGCCACCTCCCCGGGGCTTTATTAAAATAAGGGCGGGGGCCTCGTGGGCCCCCCCAAGCCCCGGGGGACCGCCACCTCCTTGGGGCTTTTTTAAAATAAGGGGGGCCTCGCGGGCCCCCCAAAACCCCGGGGACCGCCACCTTCCCAGGGCTTTGTCAAACAATTAGTGTGGGGGGGCACTGTTTATTTAAATGCGGGGGTCCATTGCGGACCCCCGGGCCCCGGGGACCACCACCTCCTGGGGCTATTTGCATGATGGTAGGGGGGCCGTGCAGCCCCTCTCCTGGAGCCCTCGATGGCCCTGGGGACTGCCACCCTCCAGGGCCGGCTACTGCAATGTCCCGGGGTGCCCACCCCTGGGACATTGCCGTTTGCTATGGCAGGGCGGGAGCATGGCTGGGACCATGGGGGCATTGGGGCTCCCCCCACGGTCCCCAACTTGAGGGCCGGCCCCGGGAGATGGGGTCCCCGGGGCCAGAAGTGGCCCGGGAGGGAGGCCACTCGGCCCCCTCCCCTTTAATTAATTTTAATTTTTATTTTTTAAAAACAGGAAGGCCGGCCCTGGGGGATGGGGTCCCCGGGACCATAAGTGGCCTCAGGAGGGGGGCCACGTGGCCCCCCTCCAAAGAGAATAAAAAAACAATGCTGGCCAGGCCCCGGGGGATGGGGTCCCCGGGCCATAAGTGGCCTCAGGAGGGGGGCCACGCGGCCCCCCTCCAAAATAAAATAAAAGGGAAAGGCTGGCCAGGCCCTGGGGGATGGGGTCCCCGGGGCCCAAAAGGGTCAGGGGAACGGGGGCAACACAGCCCTCCTTCCTAAAATAAAATAAAAATAACGGAAGCCCCGCTTTCGTGGAAGCCCCGCCCCCTTTCACTACTTCTCTGCACACGCGTCTCTTGGCGCGTTCTATGTTGGGGGATGAAGTCCCCTACTCTACTGATTGTCCTTTCGGGCAACTAGCCCATCTCTTACCTCCAGTAAGCCCCACACAGTGGGATTGCTGAGAGGTGGTCCGAGGCCACGCCCCTTTTTACACCACTCTGCAAAAGCGCCTCTTGGTGCACTGCTGGTGGGGCGATGAGGCCCTCATGTGTCCTGAGGACCTCAGGACACAAGTAGACTTTATCCCCCGGGCAGCAGTGCACCAGGAGCCGCGTTTGCAGTGGTGTAAAAAGGGGGCGTGGCCTTTGAGCACTCTCAGCAATCCAGCTGTATGGGGCTTACTGGAGGTAACAGGAGGGCTAGTTGGCCCCCAGGGACCCTCAGGAGGAAAGGGGACTTGATCCCCAACCAAGAGCACGCCAGGATGCGTGTTTGCAGAGTGGTGGAGAAAAGGGGCGTGGCCTGTGTCCACCTCACAGCAATCCCGCTGTGTGGGGCTTACTGGAGGTAAGAGGTAGGCTAGTTGGCCCCAAAGGACATCCCAGCAGCGAAGGGGACTTCAATCTACATCCAAGAACACGCCAGGGAGCGCGTTAGCAGAGTGGTGGGCAAAGGGGGCGTGGCCTGCTATGAGAGCTTAGCAATCCTGCTGTATGGGACTTACTGGAGGTAATAGATGGGGTAGTTGGCCCCCAAGGATGTCCTTGGGGGCCAACTACCCCTCTTGTTACCTCCAGTAAGTCCCACACTGTGGGATTGCTAAGACGTCTTCGGAGGCCACATCCCCTTTCTCCACCACTCTGCAAACGCACCTCCTGGCAGACTACGGGATGGGGGATAAAGTCCACTTTACTCCTGAGGGACTTTGGGGGCTAAGAAGCCCTCCTGTTACCTCCTGTAGGTCCTACGCAGCGGAATTCCTGAGCGCTGGTCGGAGGCCCAGCACTCTTTCTCCACCACTCTGCAAACGCGACTACTAGTTGAAGAAGCATTTGCAATGTAATAGGTTTCGCATATGCGAGAGTTAAAGCTATTGGCGTTGTAAATGTAAAAGTTATTTACTAATGTTTTTTGGTGTAGAGTGGATGTACGTTGTGTGTAGTGGAATTATGTGGTATGTTGTGCAGTGAAATTATGTGAATAGAAAGTATGTGGTATTTAGTGCATAGGAATTATGTGGAGTGGGATTATGTGTTTTGGAGAGTAATTATGTGGTATTGTAGTCTGTATTGTGGAGTGGTAACCTCAGGTTTAGTTTTCTTTGTTTACATAGAAGCTAAACTATAAACTCAATGAGACACAATAAAAGAAGGAACCACTGAGGAGCACTTCTGGACCTAATCGGAGGTATGAGCAGGGCCACTGGAATTATGTGACTGTTCGCTGCACCAATTTTCACATAATTAAACATTTTCCGCATTTGCCACCTATTCCATCATCTGCTGCCTAATCTGCAGATTTGAACAAAAAAAGCCTTGTTTCTAGCTCAAAAGGCACAAATGTTCCCAAAAATGCAGCGCCATGGGTTACAGCGTGGTGGAAGGTCCTTTGTAAAGCTGGAATGGTCACGTGTTACTTATTGCAAAATGTGGGTGTTAAACTGGTACTAATGGTGCACAAACCTCTCTTCTTTCTGTGCCTCTATTGCCTCTTTCTGCATTTCTCTTGCTTTCTTTCTGCACCTTTCTTCCTCTTTCTGCACTTCACTTGCCTCTTTCTGCACCTCTCTTGCCTCTTTCTGCACCTCACTTGCCTCTTTCTGCACCTCACTTGCCTCTTTCTGCACTTCTCTTGCTTCTTTCTACACCTCTCTTGCGACTTTCTGCTCCTCTCTTGCCTCTTTGTGCATTTCTCTTGCCTCTTTCTGCAGTTCCCTTGCCTCTTTCTGTACCTCTCTTGCCTCTTTCTGCACTTCTCTTGCCTCTTTCTGCACTTCCCGAGCCTCTTTCTGTACCTCTCTTGCCTCTTTCTGCACCTCAAGTGCCTCTTTCTGCACTTCTCTTGCCTCTTTCTGCACCCCTCTTGCCTGTTTTTGCACCTCTGTTGGTTCTTTCTGCACTGCTCTTGCTTCTTTCTGCACCTCACTTGCCTCTTTCTGCACCTCACTTGCCTCTTTCTGCACTTCTCTTGCTTCTTTCTACACCTCTGTTGCTTCTTTCAGCAATTCTCTTGCCTCTTACTGCACTTCTCTTGCTTGTTTCTGCACCTCTCATGAGTCTTTCTGCACATCTGTTGCCTCTTTCTGCACCTCACTTGCTTCTTTCTGCACCCCTCTTGCCTCTTTCTACACCCCTCTCCCCTCTTTCTGCACCTCTCTTGCCTCTTTCTGCACCCCTGTTCCCTCTTTCTGCACCTTTCCTGCCTGTTTCTGCACCTCTCGTGCCTCTTTCTGTACCTCTGTTGCCTGTTTCTGCACCCTTCGCGCCTCTTTCAGCACCTCTGTTGCTTCTTTCTGCACTTCTCTTCTTTCTTTCTGCACCCCTCCTGCCTCTTTCTGTACCTCTCTTGCCTCTTTCTGTACCTCTCTTGCCTCTTTGTGCACCTCTCCTACCTTCTTCTGCACCCCTCTTGCCTCTTTCTGTACTTCTATTGCTTCTTTGTACACCTCTGTTGCTTCTTTCAGCAATTCTCTTGCCTCTTTCTGTACTTCTCGTCCTTCTTTCTGCACCCCTCCTGCCTCTTTCTGTACCTCTCTTGCCTCTTTGTGCACCTCTCCTACCTCTTTCTGCACCCCTCTTGCCTCTTTTTGCACCTATGTTTGTTCTTTCTGCACTGCTCTTGCATCTTTCTGCACCTCACTTGCCTCTTTCTGCACTTCTCTTGCTTCTTCCTACACCTCTGTTGCTTCTTTCAGCAATTCTCTTGCCTCTTTCTGCACTTCTCTTGCTTGTTTCTGCACATCTCTTGCTTCTTTCTGCACCTCTGTTGCCTCTTTCTGCACCTCACTTGCTTCTTTCTGCACCCTCCTGCCTCTTTCTGTACTTCTCTTGCTTTTTTCTACACCTCTCTTGCCTCTTTTGCTCCTCTCTTGCCTCTTTGTGCATTTCTCTTGCCTGTTTCTGCACTTCCCTTGCCTCTTTCTGTACCCCTCTTGCCTCTTTCTGCACCTCTCTTGCCTCTTTCTGCACTTCACTTGCTTCTTTCTGCACCTCTCTTGCTTCTTTCTGCACCCTTCTTCCCTTTTTTGCATCCCTCTTGCCACTTTCTGCTGTTCTCTTGCCATTTTCTCCACCTCTCTTGCCTCTTTCTGCACCTCACTTGCCTCTTTCTGCACTTCTCTTGCTTCTTTCCACACCTCTGTTGCTTCTTTCAGCAATTCTCCTGCCTCTTTCTGCACTTCTTTTGCTTGTTTCTGCACCCCTCTTGCCTCTTTATGCACCCCTCATTTCTCTTTCTGCACCTCTCTTCCCTCTTTCTGCACACCTGTTCCCTCTTTCTGCACCTTTCCTGCCTGTTTCTGCACCTCTCTTGCTTCTTTTTGTACCTCTGTTGGTTCTTTCTGCACTTCTCTTGCTGTTTCTGCACCCTTTGCGCCTCTTTCAGCACCTCTGTTGCTTCTTTCTGCACTTCTCTTCCTTCTTTCTGCACCCCTCCTGCCTCTTTCTGTACCTCTCTTGCCTCTTTGTGCACCTCTTCTACCTTTTTCTGTACCGCTCTTGCTTCTTTTTGCACCTCTGTTGGTTCTTTCTGCACTGCTCTTGCTTCTTTCTGCACCTCACTTGCCTCTTTCTGCACTTCTTTTGCTTCTGTCTACACCTCTGTTGCTTCTTTCAGCAATTCTTTTGCCTCTTTCTGCACTTCTCTTCCTTCTTTCTGCACCCCTCCTGCCTCTTTCTGTGCCTCTCTTGCCTCTTTGTGCACCTCTCCTACCTCTTTCTGCACTCCTCTTGCCTCTTTCAGCACCTCTGCTGCTTCTTTCTGCACTTCTCTTCCTTCTTTCTGCATCCCTCCTCCCTCTTTGTGTACCTCTCTTGCCTCTTTGTGCACCCCTCCTACCTTTTTCTGTACCGCTCTTGCTTATCTTTGCACCTCACTTGCCTCTTTCTGCACTTCTCTTGCTTCTTTCTACAACTCTGTTGCTTCTTTCAGCAATTCTCTTGCCTCTTTCTGTACTTCTCTTCCTTCTTTCTGCACCCCTCCTGCCTCTTTATGCACCTCTGTTGCCTCTTTGTGCACCTCTCTTGCCTCTTTCTGCACTTCACTTGCTTTTTTCCGTACCTCTCTTGCCTCTTTGTGCACCTCTTCTACCTTTTTCTGTACCGCTCTTGCTTCTTTTTGTACCTCAGTTGGTTCTTTCTGCACTGCTCTTGCTTCTTTCTGCACCTCACTTGCCTCTTTCTGCACTTCTCTTGCTTCTTTCTACACCTCTGTTGCTTCTTTCAACAATTCTTTTGCCTCTTTCTGCACTGCTCTTGCTTGTTTCTGTACCCCTCCTGCCTCTTTCTGCACCTCTGTTGCCTCTTTGTGCACCTCCCTTGCCTCTTTCTGCACTTCACTTGCTTCTTTCTGCACCTTTTTTGCCTGTTTCGGCACCTCTGTTGCTTCTTTCGGCACTTCTCTTGCCTCTTTCTGCACCTCTTACTTAGAGGTAGTTTTAATCCCCCTGCCCTATTATGTACTAGGGCCTTAGAAGGGAGGTCATGCCAATCACAGGGGTACCCCAACCCATAGTGTACCCTAGTGTATGTAGGTATTTTCACTGTATTCTAAGTGTCTTTCAGCATAGCACTGGCTCTGGGCCTGGTTAGTCAGAGTCAGTTACCACCAGTACCAGTCAGCAAAATGTTGGGGGCACAGGATGACTTTGCAACAAGGCCTCTTTCTGCACCTCTGTTGGTTCTATCTGCATATCTCTAGCTTCTTTCTGCACCTTTCTTTGTCTTTCTGGACTTCTGTTGCCTGTTTCTGCATTTCTCTTGCCTCTTTCTGCGCTTTTCTTCCTCTTTCTGCACATCTCCTACCTCTGTAGGCATAGTTAGAAATTAGCACTTAAAAAACCTTTGAAATTCACTGAAAAACCATAGGTTTCAGGGACGTTATAGTTAGAAATTAGCATTTAAAAAACCTTTGAAATTCACTGAAAAAACCATAGGTTTCAGGGACGTTATAGTTAGAAATTAGCATTTAAAAAACCTTAGAAATTCACTGAAAAACCTCAGGTTTCAGGGACGTTATAGTTAGTTGGACATTTCACTCGTACAAAACCAGAGAAATTTGGCCGTTATAGTTAGTTGAGCTAACTATAACTCGCGCCCCCGTAATGCACTGCTAAAGATGTCATATATTACATCATTCATGACATGAGTCAGTGACATCACTGATGACATTACTGATGACATCTCAAATGACATCACTGATGACATCACTGATGACATCATCCAGTGAATGTGTGTTTCTGTAAAGTTTAAATATGTTTTATATTTATATATGCCAAGGTGTATTAAAGAATGAGTGGGTGTATAAGTGTCTGAATGGATGATTTAGTAGGTGCGTGACTGACTGTATAAGTGAGTGATTAATCGTGTATATATATATATATATATATTATTGACATGTAACAGCTAATAAAGCACTTATCAACTTGGAGTCTGTGCCCGACTATTTGTGGATGATAAATTCGGGATTGCATTTGATATATATATATATTCTGAGGAGCAATAAAAACTAGTGCCGACATTTCCAGTGGTTCATGGTTCTCTGTTCGCCTACCGTTTGTGCGGAAGTGCAGAGAATTCGTGTGGTCTTTTGAATATATATATATATATATATATATATATATATATATATATATATTCAAAATCGCAGCTCAGTGCAAACGCACTGAAATCGCCTTTCCCTTCCTCTCACGACGGCGGTCCGCGGCAAGGGGCGAGCCTCAAAACACCAAAAGGAAAGCTGTTACCTCGTAACATTACAGCAGCCGCGGACACCAAACGTCTTTCAAGCAGTTATTTATTCAGCAAATACGAACAAACTCGACGCGTTTCGGGACCCAGTCCCTTGTTCACGAGTACTGTGATTTACTTTCAATTACGTTTAAATAAACATGTGACCACCACCATAATAGAGCCTGAAAACAGACTTATCATGAAAAGAGGAGTTAACTCACTCCTACCTCACCCAAATGTGCTTGCAAGTTAATTATTACAAATATCGTTCTAATTGCATCTTTACACGAGCGACAAATCTATGTAGTAGTTCTAAACATTTAGCATGTTTAAGATAAAAAATGACTTTTTGAAGTGCCTACTCATATGTTAGGACAAAGGACGTGAAAAATACGACAAAATACATAAAAGGCTTCTACAGTTAGCACATCCTAAAATCTTTATATCTCTATGCCTTTTCAAAGCTTTTTTTTTAAAAAATCATTAATTTCATTTAATAATTTTTCTGAATAGTGGAACTGCTCGAAATTTACTATATTTCATCTTAGCCCAAGTGGGCATAAATATAATCTGCAAACAATTTTGGAATAGAAACCACTTCTTCGAAATTCAGTGCCTGTACTGTTGTTATACTGTAGATTAAAGAATTTCACGTTTTAATGTCCTAGCTCTCTTTAGCAAAATCAATTACTAATGTATCTCTCATCTTTAATCAAGTTATCATGCCCTAGTGGGCCTACCAACTACAAGAAGATATTTTCGCTCTTTGGCATTTCTTCATTATAACAGCAACAACAGATATCTGTAACAAAAACAAAACAAAACTAAATAAATATCACATCTTCAAAACCAAAAAACTTAACACCACAGTGACATTAAAAACACAAGAATCTCTTCAGCATTGGCAGAGTTAATTCATCATTGTACAACAGATTTACTCAATCCACTTCAATTCACTAATATGTATCACTTTAGAACACAAGATAAAATAATTAATTTGTAAACGGTAAACTCCTTCACAGGTGAAAGATCAGTAAAGAGTTGCTGCTCCTTACCTTAACCACTATCAAATCTACATCTAACCTAAATGTGCTGCTAGTTCTTCATCACAGTTATGACCTATCGGCGTAAGTGTTTTATATTGAATGATCAATTTAGATTCTAAACGTCGTAGATTTTGCACTCTGTTCCCTCCTCTCTCATTCATTTTGACTGTGTCAAGTACGCAAAAGCTTAAAAGGTCGCTGTTTTGATCATGGTGACTTTGAAAATGTCGCGCAACTGGGTACTGTTTATCTCCATGTTTTATTGCGCGAAGATGTTCAAACACCCTTTTCTTCGCCTTGTGAATTGTGCTGCCTATATATGCCTTCTGACAGGGACAAAAAAGAGCATAGACTGCATAATCAGTGTTGCATGACGTGTGTTTCAAAATTCGAAATGGCTTACAGTCAGGGGAAAGTCTACATTCCTTTCTGTTTTTGCTGTTCTTACAAGCTTTGCAGTTTCTACACGTAAAAATCCCTGTATTCCTACGTGCTTTATAATAGAGGGCTCTACCGCTCTACATAAAGTGTCCTTAAGTGATTTTGCCTTCTTAAAAGTGATCTGAGGGAAATTTTCTACGCTGACTGCTCTGTCTTTGTCTGTTAATAACACTGGCCAAAATTTGTTTAAGCTTTTTCGTACCTCTTTAGCCTGTCTATTAAAGGTGGTAATAAACCTTATCTTTTCTTGAGACTTACCCTCTTCCTTATCTTTTTCTTTCTCAACTACTAGAGAAGCTCTTGTTCTTTTTGCAACTTCCATTCTAGCCTTATTGATCACTGATTGTGGATATCCTCTCTCAAGGAACCTCTTAGTCATTGTTCTCTCTTCTTTATCAAAACTCTCCACTGTACTGCAGTTCCGTTTAGCCCTTAATAGCTCTCCCAGTGGTATACTATTGATCAACGAACTGGGGTGACAGCTCCGGGCATGTAAAAGACTGTTCCCTGCAGTGGTTTTCCTAAATAGCGCACTTTCTAGGGAGTCTCCCTGCACTGTGAGTCTAAGATCCAAAAACTCCAATGACTCTTTTGACCACTGACTGGTAAATTGTAAATTATAGTCATTGGTGTTAAGAGTATGTACAAACTCATTAGCTTCATACTCAGTGCCCTCCCACACGCAGAAGATGTCGTCTATGTAACGTATCCACAAAGCCACTTTATCTTTGAAAACAGGAGATTCTCTAACTACCTTTTCTTCCCAGTGCCCTAGATAGAGACCTGCAAAGCAAGGAGCAAAGCAGGTCCCCATTGATGTTCCGAGGGTCTGTTTAAAGATTTTATTGTCAAAGAGAAAGTAGTTCTGTTTAAGACAGACAGACATCATTTCCATCAACATCTCTGTATGAAAGAGATACGAGATGGATCTTTCATTGAGAAAATATCTACTTGCTTGTAAGCCCAGATCATGGGGGATGCAGGTGTATAAGCTCATGACGTCTAATGATAACAGGGAGTAACTGCCTTTCCATTCAAGGTTCTCAAGACATCTCAAAAAATCTCCGGTATCCTTGACATACGATGGAAGTTTTTTTACCAAACTTTGCAAGAAAAAATCCACATACCTGGAGATGTTTTCCAAACAGCTCCCCCGGGATGAGACAATAGGTCTCCCCGGGGGATTCTGTTTGTTTTTATGGATTTTAGGCAGTAGGTATAGCGCCGGAAGTTTGGGAAATTTACATTCTAAGAACTTGAACTCTTCCTGTTCAAGTAATCCCTTATCCCTCCATTCTACCAGCTGATTTTGACAAATCTTAATGGAATGTTCATATTCCATTCTATTACTCCTATTGTACTTGTCTTTTTCTGATAGTTGTCTCATCCCCTCATCAATGTATTTTTGTTTAGACAAAATCACTACGTTACTTCCCTTGTCTGATTTTTTAATGACTATTGTTTTATCATTCTTCAAATTTTCAATAGCTTCTCTCTGCATTTTTGTAACATTGCTCCACCCATGCCATTTTTTACGGTTGGAAAGTCTAAGCAATTCCTGAATTACTCCCTTTTCAAAGACATCAATGGCTTCGTTCTTAATTTGAGGAACAAAAATAGACTTAGGTTTGAAATTACTTCGGGCACTTAAGTCTAAGGGAACATTTTCATTAATCAAATTCACAAAGGGATCACTCTCTACATCTTCTTCATCAGCTAAAACATTCATGATGTGGAGCAACTCAACATCTGCAATCTTCACATCACTAGGATACTCTCGCTGCACATCAACATCTCTTGCTACTTTTGTTGCGTACCATTTTTTAATACGTAATTTTCTTGTGAAATAAAATAAATCAATGCGACTCTGAGTATAATTAAAATCATTAGAAGGACAAAAAGTAAGACCCAAAGATAAAAGTTCTACCTCAACATCGCTGAGTATACGATCTGATAAGTTGACCACGGTTTTTCTGTCCATTATTTCACCTTCGTTTGGCCCCTTGTACGGCTTCCCACTGGGCTTCCTAGTTCTCCTAGCGTCGAAATGTTTGCTTTTCTTCCTCCTTTGTTTCCTCTTCCACGATTTTGAAATCCTCCCTGCCTGTTGCCCACCTGTCTTCCTTTGGCAACTAGGCTGAACTCTGTTAAAATGCTGGTTTTTACTACTTCGTGGTCTACGATGTTAGAAAAATCACTGCCGCTAGTCATACTTCCATCCGATTGATTCTCTATACTGGACTGGTCTTCAAGATTGCTTGCTAATACTGAAGGGTTAGCAGTTTTGGAGGCTGATGTAACTATACCTCCTCGCAATTGGTCATATTTCTTTGAAAAAGTTAAAATCCGACCTCTTTGATAATCAACCAAGTCTCGTTGGAATTTTCGTTGTTTTTTCGTTTTTATTTCTTCTTCAATCTTGTCCAAACTTTTTTCCATTTTGTCCATTTCCCTCTGGAATTCTTCTACCCCACAAAGCGATTTCAGTTGTTGCGTGATATCTTCAATGGTGACAGTTAATTTTTCACAATCCTTCCTGGCATGTTTGACCAACATTGTCAGCATGTTGGTTGAGCATTGATGATTATTAGTTCCCTGGGCGTAGTTTGCGTAGTAGCACTTCACGTATCTACATGAAGTACATGTAGCTGTGTGCTTGATTGCACTGTACAATAATTGCCAAAGGCATCTTGCACAGTGCAAGTTAAGACAAAATAAGAATCTCTGCCTTTATATGCTAAAATGCATTTAGCATTTCACAAAAGTGAAATCGATAAATTAACAAGCAGTGAGAGAGGTGATGATTTTGGTATCCTCCCTAACCTAGGGAGAGAACCAAGCAGATTCCTTGAAAACAAAAAGCACATCTTTTGAACGATTCAGTGGTGGTCCCATCCTCTTAGGACCACCCGAAGCACAGTTATTGGCAAAAATACAATCCCAACCAAAGGCCCTGCAAAGCATTATGGGACGAGATTAGCAGTGGGCAGTGAATATTATAGTATCCAATATCAAAATAATTCTACAAAGAGCTGCAGTTCCACTAGTCGTTACTAGATGTCCCTCACGAGTCAAATGCAAAAGCTTCATGAAAGGGTTTCAATGCTTTTGCATTTGACTCGTGAGGGACATCTAGTAACGACTAGTGGAACTGCAGCTTGATGTATTAATAATTTCAATGCTTTTGCCTTTGACTCGTGAGGGACATCTAGTAACGACTAGTTGAACTGCAGCTATAATATTCACTGCCCACTGCTAATCTCGTCCCATAATGCTTTGCAGGGCCTTTGGTTGGGATTGTATTTTTGCCCATAATCTGTGCTTCGGGTGGTCCTAGGAGGAAGGGACCACCACTGAATCGTTCACATGATATGCTTTTTGTGTTCAAGGCATCTGCTTGGTCCTACCCCTAGGTTAGGGGGAACCCAAAATCATCACTCTCTCATTGCTTGATATTTTCATTGTCAAAGTTCACTTTTGTGAATTTGTTATATGCTTTTTAGCATAGAAAATTGCTTTAACAAAGCATTTGTATGTGTTTAATATACTGTTGCTACGCTATGTTGATTAGCAGAGTTTTTACTCTGCTACGTGCAATTTGCGTAGTGCGTAGTAACACAAACTTTGCATGCTCCGTGAGCGTAGCAAAGTATTAAGCCCAGGGTTAATTATTACCAGCCCAGTCGTTCACCAGTTCGGGGTCAGGATTATTAAACGTTGGCGTAATAAAAATACGCAATCCTCTCGGTATTCTACCGACATCGATGTATTTTTGAAGAGTGGTTGCCTCCCACCATTTGTTCTGTTCTGTTTTGAGTGCTCTCCACATTTGATCCCATAATGCTCTTTTATTCGGCGTGTTAATTCCACTGCCTGATGCAGTAATTCTTTCTGTTGTGTCATTCTTCGTACAATTGTCAAACATTCTGCCCGCTGCCTCCGAGCGCTTGTCATTCCTCGTTGCCATATTCTCTGCTGTTACAAAATGTACGCGATTACCGCGTTACTGCTTACTGAAGCGAGGCTGCATTTACGTTTGAAACACAGTCTTGCCAGCCGTCTGCTATGTGTCAATCACTTTCACACACGGTACCTTTGCTCATTCCCTGAAAGCACAAGTGCCTCGGACGATCAACTTGTCCTGTCTCATCTTTCACGGTGAGTTCCTGTACCGGATAAGAACACTTAGCGGGTAGGGGTTATTTCAATATCCAAAATCGCAGCTCAGTGCAAACGCACTGAAATCGCCTTTCCCCTTCCTCTCACGACGGCGGTCCGTGGCAAGGGGGCGAGCCTCAAAACACCAAAAGGAAAGCTGTTACCTCGTAACATTACAGCAGCCGCGGACACCAAACGTCTTTCAAGCAGTTATTTATTCAGCAAATACGAACAAACTCGACGCGTTTCGGGACCCAGTCCCTTGTTCACGAGTACTGTGATTTACTTTCAATTACGTTTAAATAAACATGTGACCACCACCATAATAGAGCCTGAAAACAGACTTATCATGAAAAGAGGAGTTAACTCACTCCTACCTCACCCAAATGTGCTTGCAAGTTAATTATTACAAATATCGTTCTAATTGCATCTTTACACGAGCGACAAATCTATGTAGTAGTTCTAAACATTTAGCATGTTTAAGATAAAAAATGACTTTTGAAGTGCCTACTCATATGTTAGGACAAAGGACGTGAAAAAATACGACAAAATACATAAAAGGCTTCTACAGTTAGCACATCCTAAAATCTTTATATCTCTATGCCTTTTCAAAGCTTTTTTTAAAAAAAAAATCATTAATTTCATTTCATAATTTTTCTGAATAGTGGAACTGCTCGAAATTTACTATATTTCATCTTAGCCCAAGTGGGCATAAATATAATCTGCAAACAATTTTGGAATAGAAACCACTTCTTCGAAATTCAGTGCCTGTACTATTGTTATACTGTAGATTAAAGAATTTCACGTTTTAATGTCCTAGCTCTCTTTAGCAAAATCAATTACTAATGTATCTCTCATCTTTAATCAAGTTACCTGCATCCCCCATGATCTGGGCTTACAAGCAAGTAGATATTTTCTCAATGAAAGATCCATCTCGTATCTCTTTCATACAGAGATGTTGATGGAAATGATGTCTGTCTGTCTTAAACAGAACTACTTTCTCTTTGACAATAAAATCTTTAAACAGACCCTCGGAACATCAATGGGGACCTGCTTTGCTCCTTGCTTTGCAGGTCTCTATCTAGGGCACTGGGAAGAAAAGGTAGTTAGAGAATCTCCTGTTTTCAAAGATAAAGTGGCTTTGTGGATACGTTACATAGACGACATCTTCTGCGTGTGGGAGGGCACTGAGTATGAAGCTAATGAGTTTGTACATACTCTTAACACCAATGACTATAATTTACAATTTACCAGTCAGTGGTCAAAAGAGTCATTGGAGTTTTTGGATCTTAGACTCACAATGCAGGGAGACTCCTAGAAAGTGCGCTATTTAGGAAAACCACTGCAGGGAACAGTCTTTTACATGCCCGGAGCTGTCACCCCAGTTCGTTGATCAATAGTATACCACTGGGAGAGCTATTAAGGGCTAAACGGAACTGCAGTACAGTGGAGAGTTTTGATAAAGAAGAGAGAACAATGACTAAGAGGTTCCTTGAGAGAGGATATCCACAATCAGTGATCAATAAGGCTAGAATGGAAGTTGCAAAAAGAACAAGAGCTTCTCTAGTAGTTGAGAAAGAAAAAGATAAGGAATAGGGTAAGTCTCAAGAAAAGATAAGGTTTATTACCACCTTTAATAGACAGGCTAAAGAGGTACGAAAAAGCTTAAACAAATTTTGGCCAGTGTTATTAACAGACAAAGACATAGCAGTCAGCGTAGAAAATTTCCCTCAGATCACTTTTAAGAAGGCCAAATCACTTAAGGACACTTTATGTAGAGCCCTCTATTATAAAGCACGTAGGAATACAGGGATTTTTACGTGTAGAAACTGCAAAGCTTGTAAGAACAGCAAAAACAGAAAGGAATGTAGACTTTCCCCTGACTGTAAGCCATTTCGAATTTTGAAACACACGTCATGCAACACTGATTATGCAGTCTATGCTCTTTTTTGTCCCTGTCAGAAGGCATATATAGGCAGCACAATTCACAAGGCGAAGAAAGGGTGTTGGAACATCTTCGCGCAATAAAACATGGAGATAAACAGTACCCAGTTGCGCGACATTTTCAAAGTCACCATGATCAAAACAGCGACCTTTTAAGCTTTTGCATACTTGACACAGTCAAAATGAATGAGAGAGGAGGGAACAGAGTGCAAAATCTACGACGTTTAGAATCTAAATTGATCATTCAATATAAAACACTTACGCCGATAGGTCATAACTGTAATGAAGAACTAGCAGCACATTTAGGTTAGATGTAGATTTGATAGTGGTTAAGGTAAGGAGCAGCAACTCTTTACTGATCTTTCACCTGTGAAGGAGTTTACCGTTTACAAATTAATTATTTTATCTTGTGTTCTAAAGTGATACATGTGAGAAGTTGGCCTGGCATATGCTGTCCACTAATTATAGTGGGCACCTTGCACCAGTCCAAATCTACTCTTATGGTAGGTAGGTTAAAGACAACCTTATTGAAAGCTATCCTAGTGGTAGCTATGGAGAGCAGCCTTCAGGCTAAGTCTTGAAGGAATGTAAAGCAGCTTGTTTTACCAGTCTATAATCTCTTGAGTGACCAAATGAAAGAGCACCACACCAGGTATATATTCAAAATATATGTATTTATTACTAAACACACCCCTCTAGTCTCTTTATGAGGCTAGAGTTCGAAGTACATAGGTTATAAGATCTTAAATCACAGTAATAGCACAAATACACGTTTGGGCCCTAGGGGCGTACCAAACCATATACCAATAAAGTGGTATGCGAACCACGACTGAACTAGACACTAGGCCTAGAGCCTCTAGAAGTGCTTGGACCACAAGGAACCACCCAAGGTAGTGACACAGGGGACCCACGGGAGACGCGTGCAGTGTAAATACACAACCGCGATACGCCGTTAACTTCTATGGAGAAAGTCGGGATCGGGAAAATAGAGGAAAGGGACACTTAAAAGAGGACTAGGACAAAACCCTTTGAGATCTAGGACTTTGAAGAGTCTCTACCCACGGGAGCACCGGAGTACTCGTGTTACCTCACCCAGGGAAGCCGGGTGCATAGGTGCCTTTCGGGGTCGGGTTTCGTCGTCGTTTCGTGTGGCGATCTGCTGCAAAGTGCCGCTGGCGACCAGGAGAAAAGTGTCCGGGTGGATCCAAGAGTGGATCGGAGTTCTGAAGAACCTGAAAGCAGAGGGGACAGAGTCTGGGTCACTAGCCAGTGACCAGGAAGGCGATGGACAGATGCCCACCGATGTCGAGTGCTTCAGGTGCGGTGACAGTCGTCTTGACTCTTCAGCCACGAGGTCCGGGAGGCGTTGTCGGCGACCAGGAGCAGGATTCGGGCTGGTGCTCGATGTCTGTCGAGTGCTGAGGTGTCGGCGACCGGATTGGACCCAACAAGCCTTGGCAACGGCAAGTCTTGAGTAAGATGTAGATCGTCGATTAGGCAGACCAGCAAGGTCTGGGGAACTCACCCAGCGAGGGTAAGTGAGGGCAGGCCTGGAGCAACCAGGATGCCAAGTAAAGAAAAGATTGGCCTTTGTTAAGGGCTACTAGCCAACAGGCTAGCGACCGCCAAGGAGCCTCGTGACGCTGCACATGGAGCTGGCTTGCAGGACACTCGTGGAGTGGGGGCCAGTGATCTTCGGTGCTGGTGGTGCTGGAGGCTAGGGCTACTTGGAGCCCGAAGCACAACTTCTTAGGAGACCCAGAAGATGGTGCACTTGCAAATGTGCTCGGTGTCCAGGGGTCACGGTCTCAAGTCACCCACGATAGCCACGGGCCTCAGCTTTGCTGGGGACTCAGGGTAGCCTCGGGGAAGTCTGAGAATCCACCTCTGGTGATGCGATGACTTCGGCATCCGACGGGAGCTTCAGTAATGCGAACCGGACAGATGCTTCTTTGGTGCCTGCCAAGCAGGGGAGTCACTCCTTGACCCCAAGGGAGATTCTTCAGTCCTCTAATCTTGTCGTAGAGCGTCGAAGGTCCAGGATTCAGTGTCAGAGTTTCGTCCAGGTATAATCTAAAGTCCTAAGGACTGGGTTCCTACCTTTATTCTAAAAATAGGGGATGGACTACTCTGTGGCCCCACCTATGGGTGGGTCAGGGCAGAGGGGTGGCTACACCCCTTTCCCTTTGTCCAGTTCGCGCCAAAGCAGGGGCTGCGAGCCCCTGATCCGGTTTGAACTGGGGTATGCACAGGGACACCAAATGTGCCCCCAGTGCAGGACTTCAAAGCACCCGAAAGTGCTCCCGCCCAGCCCCAATACACATTGTCCTGTCTGGGGAGGTGGTCACACCTCCCTGGGACAGGAAACCTATTGTCCAGGCCTCCCCTGCCGGAGTTTCGTCCAGCAGCAGGAGGCCAGACTCGTGTCTGTGGCAGCAGCATCCATTTTGTGATGCCAGGGCTCTGGAAAGAAGTTACCGGACTCCGTCAGAGTTAACATGTCTTTCCCTCTAGAAGGGTGGAATGCTACCCCCGCCGCCAGGATTGGCGGGGGGTAGTATTCCAAGATGTTTGACACCAAACACGACATGTTTAGGTGCAGCCATTCCAAAGTTAGCATTTTACCGCGAGGATATAATGCGCTTAAGAGTATATGGTCAGGCTGCACTACAAACAGCATCAGAGATGGTCTCCGAACGCTGCAGAGGGCCCTGCTCATGCAGGGGCACCCTCTCACATAGGAACCATGCACTCTGCCTTTAGGATTGATAAGGCCTGCCTTAGGAGTGACTTATAGGTTTATATGTGTGTATGTATTTCGTGATATAGGTAACCTATATCACAGTAAGGGGTGCATGCACCACCTTACCCAGGCTGCAGTAGCAGACCTGTGGTGTCAGTTTGGATGGCCTTCCAGGGGTGGCATAATACATGCTGCAGCCCCTGGCAGGCCTCTGAGGTACCTATGCCCTTGGTACATAGTATACCATATACTAGGGACTTATAAGGGCACTCCAGATTCCAATCAGAGATGTGCCTAAGGCACATGGAAACCATTTTAGAGAGGAAGCAGCTAGGCTGGGGTTCTGATTAGCAGGGCCCCAGCCAGACTAATGTCGAAAAACAGTGAAGCATCAGCAAAAAGTGGGGGTACCCATGTGAAGCAGATCCTACTCTCCTACACAACCCCCCCCCAAACGTAGGGACATTAAACTAACCTTGCCCAGTTAAGTCTTCATGTTCTAAGTGGAAATACCTAGAGAGTCCATCTGCATTCGCATGGTTACTCCCAGGCCTATGTTCCACTGTAAAGTCCATCCCCTGTAGGGAAATGGACCACCTAAGCAGTTTGGGGTTTTCACCCTTCATTTGTTTTAGCCATAAGAGGGGCTTATGGTCTGTCTGAACCAGGAAGTGTGTACCAAACAAGTATGGCCTCAACTTCTTCAGAGCCCAGACCACAGCAAAGGCCTCCTCTCTATGGCTGACCAACGTTTCTCTCTAGGGGTCAGCCTTCTGCTAATAAAAGCTACTGGCTGATCCTGACCTTCTTCATTCAATTGTGACAGTACAGCCCCTACCCCCAATTCAGATGCATCTGTTTGAACAATGAACTTCTTGGAGTAATCAGGACCCTGCAGAATTGGAGCAGTGCACATGGCCTGCTTGAGGTCATCAAATGCCTTTTGACAGCTAACTGTCCACTGAACCTTTTTGGGCATTTTCTTAGAAGTTAAGTCATTCAAGGGTGTCACTATTGATCCATACCCCTTGACAAATCTCCTATAGTACCCAGTCAGGCCTAAGAAGGCTCTCACCTGAGTCTGGGTAGTGGGAGCAGTCCAGTCCATGATGGTCTGGATCTTGCTCTGCAAAGGTTGAACCTGGCCTCCACCCACAAGGTGGCCCAGGTACACAACCTGACTCTGCCCTATCTGGCACTTAGTGGCCTTGATAGTCAGGCCTGCCTTTTGCAGGGCCTGTAAAACATTCCTGAGGTGGACCAGGTGATCCTCCCAGGTGGAGCTAAAGACAGCAATATCATCTAGATAAGCTGCACTATAGGCTTCCAGTCCTGTGAGAACTGTGTTCACCAACCTCTGGAAAGTGGCAGGTGCATTTTTCAGACCAAAGGGCATTACCACAAATTGATAATGCCCACTAGGGGTTGAAAATGCTGTTTTGGGCTTTGCAGTATCAGCTAGTCTGATCTGCCAGTAGCCAGCTGTTAGGTCAAATGTGCTGAGATATCTGGCAGAGGCCAAAGTATCTATGAGCTCATCTGCCCTGGGTATGGGATGGGCATCAGTCCTAGTGACTGCATTGAGACCCCTGTAGTCTACACAAAACCTCATCTCTCTTTTCCCACCACTGGTGTGAGGTTTCGGTACCAGGACTACTGGACTAGCCCAAGGGCTATCTGAGGGTTCAATTACTCCCAACTCCAACATTTTCTGGACTTCAGTCCTGATACAGTCCCTGACATGGTCAGGTTGCCTATAAATCTTGTTTTTAATAGGCAGACTGTCCCCAGTGTCCACTTCATGAGTGCACCAGGTGGTCTGACTGGGTGTCAGTGAAAACATATGTCTAAACTGATTGAGGACTTGCCTGCAATCAGTTTGTTGCTGGGAAGTGAGGCTGCCTGCCAAGGCTACA
The DNA here is from genome assembly GCA_963921515.1 of Calotriton arnoldi. Classification (NCBI taxonomy): domain Eukaryota; kingdom Metazoa; phylum Chordata; class Amphibia; order Caudata; family Salamandridae; genus Calotriton; species Calotriton arnoldi. Next base: position 3,499,932 of record CAWUFW010000041.1, read on the forward strand.
CCATCAACTGACCCATCGTCAGGGTTCTGTGAGAGCAGGTCAGGGAGTGGGTCACTCTCTTCCTCCTGCCCTTCATCAGTAGCCATGAGCAAGCCCATGTCTGCCCTGTCCACATATGGCTTTAGTCTGTTGACATGGAGAACCCTTTGGGGACTCCTGGGTGTTCCCAGGTCCACTAAGTAAGTGACCTCACCCTTCTGCTCAACAATAGTGTGGGGTCCACTCCATTTGTCTTGGAGAGCTGCTGGGGCCACTGGCTCCAACACCCACACCTTCTGTCCTGGCTGGTACACAGTCAGAACAGCCTTTTGGTCATGCCAGGCCTTCTGAAGTTCCTGGCTAGCCTCAAGGTTTTTGGTTGCCTTTTTCATGTACTCAGCCATCCTGGAGCGGAGACCAAGTACATAGTCCACTATATCTTGCTTTGGGGGCTTGAGAGGTAACTCCCATCCTTCCTTCACCAAGCACAGTGGATCCCTCACAGGGTGGCCAAACAGAAGTTCAAAAGGGCTGTAACCAACCCCTTCTGAGGCACCTCCCTATATGCGAATAAAAGGCAGGGCAAGAGTATGTCCCATCTACGCCTAAGCTTTTCTGGGAGCCCTTTAATCATGCCCTTCAAGGTTTTGTTGAATCTCTCAACTAAACCATTGCATTGTGGGTGATAGGGTGTGGTGAACTTATAAGTCACTCCACACTCCTTCCACATTGCTTTTAAGTACCCAGACATGAAGTTAGCACCCCTGTCTGATACTACCTCCTTAGGAAAGCCCACTCTTGAGAAGATTCCCAGGAGGGCCCTTGCCACCACAGGTGCTGTAGTGGTCCTGAGGGGAATAGCTTCTGGGTACCTGGTGGCATGATCCACTACCACCAGGATACACCTGTGCCCAGAGGCTGTTTGGGGATCCATGGGACCAACAATGTCAATCCCTACCCTCTCAAAGGGCACCCCCACCACAGGTAGTGGTATCAGGGGGCCTTTGTAGTGCCACCTGCTTTGCCACTGGCTTGGCAGGTTACACAGGAGCGACAAAACTCCTTACTGTCTTCAGACATGTGGGGCCAGTGAAAGTGAGGGACAATTCTGTCCCAAGTCTTGTTCTGGCCCAGGTGTCCTGCTAAGGGAATATCATGGGCTAGGGTCAATAGGAAGCCCCTGAACTTCAAAGGTATTACCAACCTCCTGGTAGCACCAGGCTTGGGGTCTCTACTCTCTGAGTACAGGAGTCCATCATCCCAATACACTGTATGGGGACCACTAGCTTTCCCAGCAGCCTCAGCAGCAGCTTGCTGTCTGAGGGGTTCAAGGGAGGGGCAGCTCTGCTGCTCCTGGCTCAGATCTGCCCTAGAAGGTCCCCCTGTCCCCAAGAACTCAACCTGGTCAGGTTCCAGTTCCTCTGGGACAGTTCCTTCTTCAGGGCTGAGATCATCCCCCTCAAGGGTCTGATCTTCCTCCTGAGCCAAGGGGGAAGGCACTGCCTTAACCCTACTACTCCTCCTCTTGGAAGGCACTTGGTCCATTCTTCCAGAATCCAAGGCCTGTTCAGTGCTAGACATTTTGGCTTGTGACCTGGTCACAGCAAACACATCTGCAGGGATCCCCAGCATTTCTGCATGGGTCCTGAGCTCCACTTCTGCCCAAGCAGAAGTCTCTAAGTCATTGCCAAGCAAGCATTCGACTGGTAGGTTTGCACTTACCACAACCTTCTTAAGGCCAGTTACCCTTCCCCAGGAGAAGTTAACAACTGCCAGAGTATGGTCTGTTCTGACATTGCTAGCATTGGTCACTTGGTACATCTCACCAAGCATAACTTGCCCAGGTAGCACAAGGTCTTGTGTCACCATTGTGACACTTGCCCCTGTGTCCCTAAATGCCAAAGCCTCTCGTCCATTGATTAGAGGCTGTTGTCTGTACTTGCCCAGATTACTCGGACTCATAGAGGAGGGCACATCCATGCCTCCATCACAGACTAACACAGCCTGAGTCAGTTCTCTAACTAGGTCAGAGCCCAACTCAGTTCCCAGGGTGAACCCTACTAAACCCTTTGCTGGAGCACCTCCACCAACTGTACTAGGGGGAACAGGTGCCTTAGGGGCATTGGTGGGTGCTGGACTGGAGTCTTTGGACTTGGTGCAATCACTGGTCCAGTGGGTCTTTTGCTTACAGACCTTGCACCATGGTTTTCTTTGGCCTTTACCCTTGGTAGACTGGGAATCCCCACCAGAAGAAGATTTTTGGGGGCCTGATGAAGACTTTTGATCTTTACCCTTCTCCCCACCCTTGTCAGAGTTCTTAGCATCTTGCTTCTTGGTTTCCCCACCTTGGTTCTGTACCTTCTGCTTCACCCTGGTTCTGACCCATTTGTCTGCCTTCTTTCCCAATTCTTGGGGAGAGGTCAGATCAGAGTCAACCAGGTATTGATGCAACAGCTGATTTTGACAGTTATTAAGAATCTGCTCCCTCATTATCAGATTATACAATCCTGAGAAGTCACACACCTTACTGCCCATCAACCAGCCTTCCAGAGCCTTGGCAGAACAATCCACATAGTCTACCCAGTCTTGAGTCTGTGCTTTTTGGGTGTCTCTGAACTTCAACCTGTACTGTTCAGTGGTTAGGCCAAACCCATCAATAAGAGCACTCTTCAAGACCTTGTAATTGTCAGCTTCCTCTTCTCTAACAGTGAGGAGCTTGTCTCTACCTTTGTCAGCAAAGGAGAGCCACAAGATTGCTGCCCACTGCTCCTGAGGGACCTTCTGTACTTTACAGGCCCTCTCTAAAGCAGTTATCCATTTGTGGATATCATCCCCACTCTGGTAGGGAGGGACAATCTTGCTCAGGTTCCTATGGTCATAGGACCTTTCCCTATCTCTAGGGACATGGCTGCCACCATGGGACTCTAGTCCCAACTTTCTTCTCTCTCTAAGGAGCTCTAGGGATTCTCTATCTAAAGCCAATTGCTTCTTCCTGATCTCTAGTTGAGTTTCCTCATACTGGACCAGTCTCTTTCTTCTCTCATGAGAGGATTCCCTCCTGTGAGAAGAAACAGAGCTCCCTATGGAGGTGCCAGAGTGGTTAGACTCCTGAGAAGGAGACCTAGACTTTCTGAGCACACTCATAATCCTTCCTGGGGGACAAAGGTGTGGTTTTCTAGATCCTCATCTTCATCTTCCCCAGAAGGGATTGGGTTTTCCAGGTCAGGGGCATTGTCACCCTCCTGGTCAGTTTCAGAGGGGGCTGGGGGTAGTGGTACCCCTGGCCCCTTCCTCATCTGCTGGCCCACCCTCTGCTCCTACCCCTTCAGTCTCTGAGGACTTACTAAGATCATAAGCCACCAACAACTCCTTGAGGTGTTGGGTGGTGGGACTTTGGCCTGTCCTTAATTTCCTCACGTTACATAAAGCTCTCAATTCCAAGAATTGGAGTGTATCATACTTGGAGGGTGGAAGCTCAATGGCTTCCTGCAAGGAATCTTTGGATCCTGCTTTTAAAGACATTACTAGTGTGGTGTGGTGTATGCACTACCTACTCTAGTGTGGCCTACTAAACTCTCTTGAGTTGTAGAAAGGGTTGTGCTATCCCTTAACACACAACTCTAAGTTCAGTAGAACTTACTGTTATTCTAAGCTTAAATTATATGTACCTTAGGTACCTTTAGTGGTTTTCAGTTGATCAATTCAATTGAGATTATCTGGTAAAACAATAGCAAGCTGGAATCCCACACGCTGCACACCAATGTGAGAAGTTGGCCTGGCATATGCTGTCCACTAATTATAGTGGGCACCTTGCACCAGTCCAAATCGACTCTTATGGTAGGTAGGTTAAAGACAACCTTATTGAAAGCTATCCTAGTGGTAGCTATGGAGAGCAGCCTTCAGGCTAAGTCTTGAAGGAATGTAAAGCAGCTTGTTTTACCAGTCTATAATCTCTTGAGTGACCAAATGAAAGAGCACCACACCAGGTATATATTCAAAATATATGTATTTATTACTAAACACACCCCTCTAGTCTCTTTATGAGGCTAGAGTTCGAAGTACATAGGTTATAAGATCTTAAATCACAGTAATAGCACAAATACACGTTTGGGCCCTAGGGGCGTACCAAACCATATACCAATAAAGTGGTATGCGAACCACGACTGAACTAGACACTAGGCCTAGAGCCTCTAGAAGTGCTTGGACCACAAGGAACCACCCAAGGTAGTGACACAGGGGACCCACGGGAGACGCGTGCAGTGTAAATACACAACCGCGATACGCCGTTAACTTCTATGGAGAAAGTCGGGATCGGGAAAATAGAGGAAAGGGACACTTAAAAGAGGACTAGGACAAAACCCTTTGAGATCTAGGACTTTGAAGAGTCTCTACCCACGGGAGCACCGGAGTACTCGTGTTACCTCACCCAGGGAAGCCGGGTGCATAGGTGCCTTTCGGGGTCGGGTTTCGTCGTCGTTTCGTATGGCGATCTGCTGCAAAGTGCAGCTGGCGACCAGGAGAAAAGTGTCCGGGTGGATCCAAGAGTGGATCGGAGTTCTGAAGAACCTGAAAGCAGAGGGGACAGAGTCTGGGTCACTAGCCAGTGACCAGGAAGGCGATGGACAGATGCCCACCGATGTCGAGTGCTTCAGGTGCGGTGACGGTCGTCTTGACTCTTCAGCCACGAGGTCCGGGAGGCGTTGTCGGCGACCAGGAGCAGGATTCGGGCTGGTGCTCGATGTCTGTCGAGTGCTGAGGTGTCGGCGACCGGATTGGACCCAACAAGCCTTGGCAACGGCAAGTCTTGAGTAAGATGTAGATCGTCAATTAGGCAGACCAGCAAGGTCTGGGGAACTCACCCAGTGAGGATAAGTGAGGGCAGGCCTGGAGCAACCAGGATGCCAAGTAAAGAAAAGATTGGCCTTCGTTAAGGGCTACTAGCCAACGGGCTAGCGACCGCGAAGGAGCCTCGTGACGCCGCACGTGGAGCTGGCTTACAGGACACTCGTGGAGTGGGGGCCAGTGATCTTCGGTGCAGGTGGTGCTGGAGGCTAGGGCTACTTGGAGCCTGAAGTACGACTTCTTAGGAGACCCAGAAGATGGTGCACTTGCAAATGTGCTCGGTGTCCAGGGGTCACGGTCTTAAGTCACCCACAATAGCCACGGGCCTCAGCTTTGCTGGGGACTCAGGGTAGCCTCGGGGAAGTCTGAGAATCCACCTCTGGTGATGCGATGACTTCGGCGTCCGACGGGAGCTTCAGTAATGCGAACCGGACAGATGCTTCTTTGGTGCCTGCCAAGCAGGGGAGTCACTCCTTGACCCCAAGGGAGATTCTTCAGTCCTCTAATCTTGTCGTAGAGCGTCGAAGGTCCAGGATTCAGTGTCAGAGTTTCGTCCAGGTATAATCTAAAGTCCTAAGGACTGGGTTCCTACCTTTATTCTAAAAATAGGGGATGGACTACTCTGTGGCCCCACCTATGGGTGGGTCAGGGCAGAGGGGTGGCTACACCCCTTTCCCTTTGTCCAGTTCGCGCCAAAGCAGGGGCTGCGAGCCCCTGATCCGGTTTGAACTGGGGTATGCACAGGGACACCAAATGTGCCCCCAGTGCAGGACTTCAAAGCACCCGAAAGTGCTCCCGCCCAGCCCCAATACACATTGTCCTGTCTGGGGAGGTGGTCACACCTCCCTGGGACAGGAAACCTATTGTCCAGGCCTCCCCTGCCGGAGTTTCGTCCAGCAGCAGGAGGCCAGACTCGTGTCTGTGGCAGCAGCATCCATTTTGTGATGCCAGGGCTCTGGAAAGAAGTTAACATGTCTTTCCCTCTAGAAGGGTGGAATGCTACCCCCGCCGCCAGGATTGGCGGGGGGGTAGTATTCCAAGATGTTTGACACCAAACACGACATGTTTAGGTGCAGCCATTCCATAGTTAGCATTTTACCGCGAGGATATAATGCGCTTAAGAGTATATGGTCAGGCTGCACTACAAACAGCATCAGAGATGGTCTCCGAACGCTGCAGAGGGGCCCTGCTCATGCAGGGGCACCCTCTCACATAGGAACCATGCACTCTGCCTTTAGGATTGATAAGGCCTGCCTTAGGAGTGACTTATAGGTTTATATGTGTGTATGTATTTCGTGATATAGGTAACCTATATCACAGTAAGGGGTGCGTGCACCACCTTACCCAGGCTGCAGTAGCAGACCTGTGGTGTCAGTTTGGATGGCCTTCCAGGGGTGGCATAATACATGCTGCAGCCCCTGGCAGGCCTCTGAGGTACCTATGCCCTTGGTACATAGTATACCATATACTAGGGACTTATAAGGGCACTCCAGATTCCAATCAGAGATGTGCCTAAGGCACATGGAAACCATTTTAGAGAGGAAGCAGCTAGGCTGGGGTTCTGATTAGCAGGGCCCCAGCCAGACTAATGTCGAAAAACAGTGAAGCATCAGCAAAAAGTGGGGGTACCCATGTGAAGCAGATCCTACTCTCCTACAATACATATTAGTGAATTGAAGTGGATTGAGTAAATCTGTTGTACAATGATGAATTAACTCTGCCAATGCTGAAGAGATTCTTGTGTTTTTAATGTCACTGTGGTGTTAAGTTTTTTGGTTTTGAAGATGTGATATTTATTTAGTTTTGTTTTGTTTTTGTTACAGATATCTGTTGTTGCTGTTATAATGAAGAAATGCCAAAGAGCGAAAATATCTTCTTGTAGTTGGTAGGCCCACTAGGGCATGATAACTTGATTAAAGATGAGAGATACATTAGTAATTGATTTTGCTAAAGAGAGCTAGGACATTAAAACGTGAAATTCTTTAATCTACAGTATAACAACAGTACAGGCACTGAATTTCGAAGAAGTGGTTTCTATTCCAAAATTGTTTGCAGATTATATTTATGCCCACTTGGGCTAAGATGAAATATAATAAATTTCGAGCAGTTCCACTATTCAGAAAAAAAAATTATGAAATGAAATTAATGATTTTTTTAAAAAAAGCTTTGAAAAGGCATAGAGATATAAAGATTTTAGGATGTGCTAACTGTAGAAGCCTTTTATGTATTTTGTCGTATTTTTTCACGTCCTTTGTCCTAACATATGAGTAGGCACTTCAAAAGTCATTTTTTATCTTAAACATGCTAAATGTTTAGAACTACTACATAGATTTGTCGCTCGTGTAAAGATGCAATTAGAACGATATTTGTAATAATTAACTTGCAAGCACATTTGGGTGAGGTAGGAGTGAGTTAACTCCTCTTTTCATGATAAGTCTGTTTTCAGGCTCTATTATGGTGGTGGTCACATGTTTATTTAAACGTAATTGAAAGTAAATCACAGTACTCGTGAACAAGGGACTGGGTCCCGAAACGCGTCGAGTTTGTTCGTATTTGCTGAATAAATAACTGCTTGAAAGACGTTTGGTGTCCGCGGCTGCTGTAATGTTACGAGGTAACAGCTTTCCTTTTGATATATATATATATATATATATATATATATATATATATATATACACACACACACACACATATACATATTATCTACTGGCGGTCGCCAGTAGATAGTTATAGTTAGGACCTATTTTCCATAGGAAATCCGCGACATTCTATTTGAAATAACTCTCTTGCCGGTTGACGAATCTTCGCGAAATTTTCAAACTTTATGGCCCGCTCCGGTCCGCTCCTACCTTGAAAGTCTCGGGGTGATTCATTAAGCGGGGGCCGAGAAAAAGGGGGGTCCCAAAACGTGTTTTCCCCATTCATTTTCCCATAGGAAACTTTAGACACGGCTACAGTCCGAACTGCTGAACGGAATTACACCAAATTTGGCAAAGAGGTAGTTCTTGGTTCAGAAAGAACCCTTTTGTTAAATGGTGTAAATCCGTTCAGTAGTTGCGGAGAAATTAAAAAATAAGAGTCAAAAAATCAATTTCCCATAGGAAACTTTATGCAAGGCTACAGCCCGAACTGCTGAACGGAATTACACCAAATTTGGCAAAGAGGTAGTTCTTGGTTCAGAAAGAACCCTTTTGTTAAATGGTGTAAATCCGTTCAGTAGTTGCTGAGAAAATCAAAAGTAAAAACACATATATATCTGGGCGGAGCCTAACCACACATGTCATCGTGAGATCTGATTGGCTGTCAGCACTTCATCCTGGAATTGCTGGCAGCCATCTTGAGACCAATATACATGATAGTACCCCATTGAAATGCCTTGTAGTGAATCAAAGATTTTGAGGGTTACCAAAAGGAGAACTATTAAGGGTGATAACAGACTTTAGTTACATTAGAATTCATTTGTTGATGGTACCATACTAATTTCAGGAATTGTGGTGTGTTCTAAGGTGATTTTACCCTGTGAAAAACCTTCTGCTGGGATATCATGAATCATGTTTGAGAGAAAACTATTTTCACATGCTTGTCCCATACAGTTTTGGAAGGTGCTCCAGAAGCTAAAATGAGAGCATATTTTCTGTAAATTCACATTATCTTTCTCAGTCATGTGAGAATGAAGTCTGACATTCTCAGTAAAACATGTACATCCAACAAGGGCAGAGACTGTCAGTTGATTCCTTTGTGTTCTACTGCAGCTTCCCAGAGTGTTCTAAAGAACAACTAGAGTGCTAACAGCCTTACTTATGACAAAAGTATGGCACACCTGAAGCCATCTTGATTGGAATAAACTGGTAACACTTAAAACATTTAATTTAAAAAGGAACAAAATGATGGGGTTCATTTTGTCATAGAAATTCTGGTTAGTGCTATAGAAAGAAAAATTAGGACATGTTTCAAGTGAGATCTCAAATATCTTCCTGTTATATTTCAACAGGAGCAGCCTGTCAGTTGATGCCTTTGTGTTCTACTGCAGCTTCCCAGAGTGTTCTAAAGAACAACTAGAGTGCTAACAGCCTTACTTATGACAAAAGTATGGCACACCTGAAGCCATCTTGATTGGAATAAACTGGTAACACTTAAAACATTTAATTTAAGAGGAACAAAATGATGGGGTTCATTTTGTCATAAAAATTATGGGTAGTGCTGTAGAAAGAAAAATTAGGACATGTTTCAAGTGTGATCTCAAATATCTTCCTGTTATATTTCAACAGGAGCAGCCTGCCAGTTGATGCCTTTGTGATCTACTGCAGCTTCCCAGAGTGTTCTAAAGAACAACTAGAGCGCTAACAGCCTTACTGAAAGGAAGACACTACGCAGAAATGGGGTAAGTGTCCAGTTTATTCCGTCCGACGTCCTCCAGGTCCCGGCAGCAACTGCCTGCCTGAGGACTCCACATTCTAGAGTAGAATCACCCCCGATGACACAAGCTCCTAACGAGCCAGCGTTCCACAGATCCCAACACACCCCCTTCCTTCACAATGAAAACGAAAAAAAGTAAGGATAAGCAAAGAAAAACAATAAGAAGAAGATAACAGGAAACAGGATATGCAGAAGAACAACATCATTACATTTTGTAATCTTGGAATTTTACAGGAACAAATTTCAATCTGGTGGAAACAGCTCTGGAAGAAACATGATCGGAATGCACAGGTTCCATCCCGTGGGTATTGGTCGGCATTGATGTTGGGGAAGGAACAACACCCAGTCTCCTATTGACATAGACCAGCATTGACTCAGGCACAATGGAAACAGCAGACTTGTTCCAAACTTTCCCATTCTCCAACACCACCACGTGATTTCTTACAGCTGACACTCTTTTGGGAGCAGAGAACCGAGACTCCCCTTGCGAAGAAAACCCGGTCTTTTGATCCTCACCCAATCCCCCACCTTAACAGATATGGGACAACGAACTCCAGGCCTGGTGTCGTACTTGGCCTGAACAGCAGCCCTGACGTCAGTTACAACAGACAATTTCTTAGTGTCCACCACCCTCCTGGACATCCATTCCTTGTTTAATTTGGAGCCAGCAACCCTTCCCCTGAGTAAGGTAAACGGGGCAATGCCGGTACTAACATGGGGAGTGGTCCTCACAGCCCAAAGCATGTTGCTGACCGCTTCCCGCCAATGCAACCCATTCACCAAAGCCAATTGCAGATGTTCCTTGATTACGCGGTTGAAGCGCTCAACCAGGCCATTGCTGCGGGGGTGATAAAGAGAAGTAAGAATGTGACTGACACCTATGTCCTTGAGGAATTTCTCCATCTCACAAGAAACTAACTGGGTACCATTATCCGACACCAGCTCCTCAGGGAAACCCTCCTTGAGAAAAACATCTTGCAAAAAGTTGATAACAGATGAAGAATTAGCATTGTCAACGAATCTGACCTCTGGCCATTTTGACATGTAGTCAATTAGAACAAGGGCATACTTTGGAGAACTCCCAATGAGTCCAAAAGGACCCGCGATGTCAAAGGCCAATTTAGTCCAAGGAGTGTTTTTCACCACCACAGGTGTAATCGGGGAAGGGTGGGTCACCTGGGATTTGTCACTCGTGACACATGCACAACAGTCACGAACATAATGCTCCACATCCTTATCCAGGGCAGGCCACCAAAAATCTTGTCTAACTCTGCGTTTCATAGCTCGAATCCCAGGATGGCCCTCTTGAGCTAAATTTAAGATCTTATCACGAATGGATAAAGGAACCACCAACAAACCCCCTCTCCTTAATACTCCATCCACTAAGGATAGCTCATCCTTAACCCTTTTGTAAGGGACCAACTCGGAAGGGCAATCTTTGTCGCTAGGCCACACACCGGCTAAGAGGTCAATCACCTTTACGACAACAGCATCCTTAGACATGCTCTCCAACCATTCTTGTTCGGTGAGTGCACTACCAATGGTGCCCTCCAACGAGCACACGGCACAAACCATTTCCAAATCATCACACTCCAATACCTCCTCCATGCCAGAAAGGGGTAACCTAGACAGGCAATCGGCAACATGGTTTTTGGCTCCAGCCACATACTCAAGCCGATAGCGGAACTCTTGTAATCTATACTGCCACTTGGAAATACGTGGCGTGGCTCTCCCACCACCTTTGGTTGTAAACAAATCAACTAAGGGCTTATGGTCGGTTCTTAAAATGAACTCATTGCCCCACAAAAATTCTTGAAGTGTTGGACACCCCACCACAAACCTAAAGCTTCCTTTTCTATGGTAGAATAGGTGCTCTCGGCACCTCTTAAAGTCCTTGAAGCAAAGGCAATGGTTTCTTCACGACCATCACTCCTCCTCTGAAGAAGTACTGCCCCCAAACCAACATTACTCGCATCAGTGGATACAATACATAAATCATTAATGTTGAAGTGTTTAAGGGGGTGAGCATGTATAATTTCCTGTTTGATACATTGAAAATTATTGTTGCAGTCAGCATCCCACACATACTTGACGTTTCTCTTTAACAAATTCCGCATGGAAGCAGTTTTAGTAGAGAAATTGCAAACAAACTTGGCATAATATTCCACTAACCCTAAAAAGGAACGAAGTTGGTCCTTGTTCACGGGAGTGGGTGCATTCTGAATGGCCTCAATGATCTTGAGTTTGGGTTCAATGCCCTTGTGTGAAATGTGATGACCAAGATAATCAACACCTTCTTGAAGGAACTTGCACTTATCAGCCCTCAATGTTAAACCGCTTGACCTAATGATATCTAGCACATGCTTGACTCTCTCATCGTGTTCAGACTCCGACTTCCCAAAAATGAGAATGTCGTCCTGAAAAATACGACACCCGCTATGTCCTTAAACAAATTGTTCATTAATCTTTGAAACACAGCAGAAGCTGAAGCAAGACCAAAAGGCATGCGAATGTAGCGATAAGCACCCTCTGGAGTGACAAATGATGTTAAGTGCCTAGACTCCTTTCTCAGCTCAATTTGATGATACGCTGAGGAAATGTCGAGTGAAGTGAAAAATTTGGCACCCTCCAGAGTAGCCAACATTTCGTTGATGTTGGGTAAAGGTTGACGATCAACCCAAATGTTAGCGTTGAGATCTCTCAAGTCAACACACATCCTGAGAGATTTATCGGATTTTCGTGCTAAAACAATGGGAGCCAACCATTCAGAACCTTCGATAGGTTCAATCACCCCTGCAGTACACAATCGTTTCAACTCCCGCTTGAGTTCTTCTCGTAGACTTAAAGGTACCTTGCGAACCTTGTGAGCCACAGCTATCGCACTGTCCTTAAGTATGATGCGATGCTGAAAGCCCCTAAGCTTCCCAAGTTCCCCACTGAATACTTCAGGAAAGATGTGTGCCCACTTGTTATTAGCTGATTGGGTAACGGCATGAACAGGTGATATGTCATGGGGAGTGAGATTGTAGAATTCCCAGAGGGCATTGCGGGACACTACCATATCAGGATGATTGGGGTCCAATATGATGTTGAGAGCACCTTGCTCGTCCCATCCCAACAGATTTGCGCCCTCCTTAACTACAAACACGGTTCCCGTAGTTTGATCATCATTGAAAGCCAGTTTTGCTGAAAACTTTCCCAGCACTTCGACTCTTTTACCACCATAAGCAAAAATTTTGATGTTGGATTGTACCAAATGGACATCAACGACCTTGTCAAAATCCTTAACATTGATGATGGTAAAAGGCGAACCTGAATCAGCAAGGAAACTTATACTAACCCCATTGACCTTAATGTTACATGAAGGAGATTTCCTTTTGTGGGACCCCCCAAGGAAGATAATTCAACTACACCTTCAGCGTGAGACGATGAAGGAGACAACATCAACAGTTCATAATTCTCATCATCAGAATATGTGAGGTCCTCAGCAATAGCCTTCACTACCTGAGATGAACTCTTCTTAACCATGACTGCTTTGCACATTCTGGAATAATGGCCTTGCTTACCACATTTGTAGCAGGTTTGATTCAGAGCAAAACAAAATTTGGCATTGCCTAAATGTGACTTGCTTCCATAGCGAAAGCACACAACTTCATTTGGTTCAAATTTGGGTTTCGGGTAGAGTGTAGGACGTGAAGTGCTAGGAGAGGGAGCCTTTAGAATGGATGACCTAGATGATTTGGGGACAGATTTGGCATTTAACAGTTTGACTTCATTGGTTGAAACAGTGCTACTCATTTCTTTTACACAAAATTGAGAATGCTCAATAGACCTGGCCAAAGTGAGTGCAGTTTCTAAGTCAGGATCATCAGAGGATAACAATTTCTCTTGGATCTTCTTGTTGGATGTCCTTTCAATTAATTGGTCACGGATGATTTCATCACGAAACTCCCTGTAATTACAGGTGACAGCTAGAATTCGAAGAGCAGCAACGAAGTCATCAATAGACTCACCAGGAGTTTGAGCGTGTTGCAAGAATTTGTGATGTTCAAGAACTACATTCCTTTTAGGACTGAATCTCTTGTCAAGAGTCTTGACTACAGAAGCATAGTCGTCAACGAGAAGTGAATCTCCACTGTCACCACCACTTACAAGAGTACTTACAACCTCTAAGGGTAAAGTTTTCAAGATGTTTCTGCCTTCAGGGCCAAGATTGTAGATTAGAAGCGCTTTCTTCTTCTTGGGGGTAAAGGTTTCACCATCAATGGCTTCTAAATAAGCCTCGAACGTCTCTTTCCACTGTTCCCAGTGAACAGGTGGAGTACCAACAGATTGTAGAAAGGGTGGAGGCGCCGAAACGCGATCCATGGCAAACGTGGGTGAGTTGCTGCCCAACGTCAATACAACAGTATTTTAATGGTGCCAACTAGATGCAGGGATGACAATGAGTATAGGGAAAATAAAGCATGAAATAGTTAACAGAAGGTGTGCATAAATAAGACTAGCAGGTGTGCGCATCACCGAATGCACATCAAGGATGAGAACAGAAGTAATCACACATGAGTAGTAGGGGTGTGCGCATCACCGGATGCACAACATGGCATAATCACTGCACATTAAGAGCTGCAACTTACGATGGAAACGAAGAAAAGGTGGGCACATCACCGATGTGCAACGTCGATAACCAGAAGTCCTCAATGTAGGGTTGAAGATGAGGAAAGTAGAAACGATACTTGAAGCGGTGAAAACGAAACAGCCTGATCCTAAAATGGCCGCTGCCGCCGACGCGTGGTGACGTCAGGCATAGTGGGCGTAGAGCGACGTCGTAGGCGTAGAGGAAGAATGCCAACAATCAGTTACGTGGCAACGGTAGGGGACGGTGCGCGAGCCTTCG